>JAPDNY010000009.1:126250600-127611100 GCA_029375565.1 Gekko gecko
GTAGCATGGGGAAAATTTTGGTTTTGGACATGTTTATTTTCAGGCCTGTCAGATGTTGCATTTCTCAGAATAGAGCTTGAAGGCATTGTAAGGAGGATTTCAGGTTTGTCAGGTATATTATGAGATCATCTGCATAAAGACTAATGGTGTGCATGTGCTGACCTGTTTTTATGCCAGTAATCCCCAGATGTTGTCTAATCGTGTTTGCCAGGGGTTCTATTGCCAATGCAAATAATATAGGTGACAACGGGCATCCTTGCCTGGTTCCCCTCTTTAGTTCTATTGGCCTGCTAAGCACATTATTTATGCACATCCTGGCTGATGCATTAGAGTATATCGCTTGAATTGCATTCTGGAAGTTTACGCCAAAGTTCATTTTCATTAACACCTGCTGCAAGTAACTGACCTCCACACTATCGAAGGCTTTTTCCAGGTCTACCGTAAGGATGACTGATTCTAGCTTTCATTGTTTACAATATGAAATTAAGTTTAACGTTCTATGGATATTATCCGTCATACATCTATTTGGAATAAAACCTGTTTGATCGGGGTCAATGTATTCTGTTATTATTTTTTGCAATCTTTTGGCCAGTACCGTTGAGAATATTTTTGCATTGCAGCTGAGTAGAGTGATTGGTCTATAAGAGCCTGGACATTCCTTATCTTTATTTTCCTTTGGGATGGTAACAATGTGTGCTTTACCCCATGAGGGTGGTTTTTTCCCTTCTTTCAAGATGGCATTGCACACTTTAACTAAGTGTACTGACAGGTCTGGACTGAAGACTTTAAAAAAATCAGGAGTGAAACCATCACAGCCTGGTGTCGTGTTTGCCTTAAGATGCTTTATGGCTTCTGTAATTTCTTTCAATGTGATGCTAGAGTCTATGTAGCACTTGTGATCAGACAAAAGTTCCTTACACAGTTTCTTTTCTGAAAGAAGTCTTTGAATCTCTTGAACTGGAGGATTCTCGGTAGTATATATTTTTTGGTAGAAGTCTGCAAAACAGTTAGCAATTTTGTTTCTGTCCGTATAGCTGTGATTCCTTGAGTCTCGAATGGCAAAAATCCTACATCCAGAGACTCTTCGGTTCACTCTCCACTTTAGGATTTTTAAGTTCTTAGGATTCTTCTGCCAAAACTGTTGTTTTAAGAAGAGTATGTTTTTCTGTATCCTCATTGTTTCTAACTTTCTAAGATCCTGCGTTCAGCTAAAAGCTCCTTATATATGTCTTTATTACCAGTTTTTTTGTGTAGCATTTCCAGCCTGTGAATGTTCTGTAATATGGTGTTAACTTGCATCTCCTTTTCATTCTTTATACTAGATGCTAGTGCAATCAATCTCCCTCTAATCACCGCTTTGAAAGCCTCCCATAACGTGAAGATGTCTACATCTCCATTGTCATTATTGTCTCTTTCAAGGCCTCTCTACAAGAATCCCTCAATAAAATAGAATTGTTTCACTTCCACGTGTTGTTTCTGCTTATTATCTCTTTTTTCTTTAGTCTACACTCTACATAAGTGTGGTCTGACCACATGAATGGGCCAATACTGGAGTCCAAAACTCTATCGATTAATGTATCTGAGACCAACACATAGTCTATTCTCGTGTATATACGATGTCTCGGCGAGTAATATGAGTAGTCTCTTTCCTCAGGATGCATCACTCGCCATACATCACACAACAGGTGTTTCTGGAGCAAGTCTCTCAGTGCCGTGTACCTCTTTCCCCCATTTTAGATTTGGAATTTCTTTTTGTTCTATCTAGTTGGTCGTCTATGATCATGTTCAGGTCACACCCTATAACCAGTGCACCCTCCTGAAACTCTTTAAGCTTTAAGTGTGAAAAAATATTAACTGATCCAATGGGTAGATATCTATTTGTACAGGGTACAGTTGATTCAGAAGTAATAACTTTAGCGTCCATTTATGCTCCAAATAAACAGCAAACACACTTTATTGAGGAAATTCTACAGTGTCTATCCTGATGACAACTTATGTATAACAGATACCAATCAGCACATGGAAATGCCATGATAATATAATGGAACCCAATCTGTACTCCTTTCTATAACATATGCACATGTATGCTCTCAAGATTCCACTGTTGCTTTTCCAGTATAGACAACACCACAGAAAGGTCTGCAACCACAGGCTCCAAGGTCCACATGAGACAAGAATTTGAATCCTCAGGCATTCAGAAACCAACATCAGAAAGTCCTTGGTCAGTGCAATGGAAACAAACATTTTGGAAAGGGAGTAATTTTGACCAGGGAGGATGCACACTACAGCAGCAAATTTACAGGAGAGAACTGATGACAGCCATGCAGTGGGGGAAAAACAAATAAAGGGAAAACTTTATACTATGGATTGGAATCCTGCCCTGAAGTGATAGTGATGTAGACTGTGTAAGGTAAAGTCTACTTTTGGCAGGTCCTGCTTGCAGCAATAATTTGAAATTGATAAAAGGCAAGCAACCAGAAAAAGAACCCAGCCTTTGGCTGAAAGTAGTCAAAAGATCTGATGGTGGTGCTGTGTTATCTCCAGGGGTCCAGCACTTGACATCTGTTTCCTCCTCCTTCTATATATATTTGTGTTGAAAGCCAGTTTTGTGGAGCTAGTATCAATGGAGCATATTCTGGAAATATAAGATGAAAAGGCAAAGTAAGGCTATATCAGGTGTGGCCAAACTGTGGCTTGGGAGCCACATGCGGGTCTTTCACACATATTGTGTGGCTCCTGGCAGGGCAGCTGGGCAAGCAAAGGGGAGGCATGCCTGCCCAATTGGTCTTCCCTTCCCCAGCCAGTTCCCCTTCCAGGGTAGGCTTGAGGCAGAGGCGAGCAGAGAAAGAAAACTTTAGCTTTAAATGGATTCTCAAAGTCTGCCCCCTGCCTACAAATATCATTGGACAAAGAAATACCATTATCAATATCTATTTTTGCCCTTTTTGTTTTTATTTTAGGCATTCTCATTAATGTTAATAAAAAGCCAATTTGCATATTTTCCAATAAAAATATATGTGTAATATTTGTTCATGTCATGCGGCTCTCAAACATCTGACATTTATTCTTTGTGGCTCTTACGTTAAGCAACTTTGGCCATTTCTGGGCTATATGTATGGTATGATAGCCAACAGACTCAGCCTTTCTAGTGTATCTGTATCTAGTTACAATGGCTAATTTGGTGTCATCACTCTATTTCAAGAATAGAAATAGGACTGAGCCCTAGAGATCCTATGCTGGTGACTCTCCTTTATAAGCCCCAATTCCACTCATTCCTTCCCGTAGGAATTTATAATTACAATGGAAGAGAATTAACACTGGCTTGAAGTTATGACTCCATAATAACTTTACTACACCGCCCTAACATGAAATTACACTGCTGTAAGAGACTGAGTACTGATCCTTTCCTTGTTCAGCAGGGATAAATCAAGGACAGGAAGTCTTGTATACTCAGGTGATTCAAATGTTTTCTGCCTCTTGATTTATGGCTAAATCAAGTACTTCAGCAGCTGCCAGAGGCCTGTGCTTGATATATCAGATGGAACGCTGTTGTGACAAATGCTGAAAACATGGAATGTAGGTGCTTTCAAAAGTAACCGTTAGGTGTATTATTTTTCTATATTGATTTATTCCTATGCCTTAGAGGCTGAAAGTAAAATTGCTCAGTACGTCAGGCAATTGTTTCTTGCTTGCAAATGTCTCTAGCATCTGAAGATTGAAACATTACAAGCAAGGAAAAAAATAATTGTCACTTGATGCAAATACCTATATAGTCTTTAATGGTTCCAAAACAGAACAGGCAAATTTTATGTACAGAAACCTTCCTCTTTACTACTAATGCAAATATCCCTTATATCTGTAAGTCGGGGGGGCGGGGGGAAGCAATTTTCCAAATACAGACCAGGAAAACAAAATACATCAGTTGTCTCAAGTGCAACTTCGTTAAGCGTAGAAATGAAGACATACTTTAACTGAAAATACCAAGGAATGAAAAGAGCATGGCTTCTAAATAAGCTATATTCATTTTCAGTGTGATGCCAAGGAGCAAATGGAGGATTGCAACTAGGATGGATGTATATTTTCAGAGAGTGAGATCAGATAGAACCAAGCTTTCTTGGTTGCATATTTCCACAACACAGTATCAGATGATGGAGTGGAGTGCATGTGCGTATATATTTGGGCTGAGGCTGGGAGAAGAGTGTGTTTGTAGCAGCAAACCATGCAGCTGGTGCAGTAGGGAAAGGATAAAGGACACAGCCTTGCCAGCTGTTTGCTTTTTGAAATGCTGGCATTACACAGTAAAGCATACATTAAAAATAAAATTATTTATTTGTTTAAGACATTTCTCTGCTTCCTTTCCACCTAATTTAGGGTCCCCAAGCGGTGAACATAAAGCATTTCAAGACATTAAAAAAGCATTTAAAATACAAATACATATAAAATATTTACAGTAATTAAAACAAACACATAAAAAACACAAAGAGGGAGAAGGTCTAATAAGAATGAGGGAACACCAAACAAAAAAGACTTCACCAGCTGTTAGAAGATGATGGTAGAGGGAAACATCCCTGGGGAGAGAGTGCCAAAGTTTTGGCACCACAACCAAGAAGGTGCTTTCTTGGGTTGCCACCTTTCTTGCCTCAGATGGTAGGAGCACCCAAAACAGGTCCTCTGAAAAAAGACAGGAGTGGATGAGTAGGCTCATATGGCTCATATGGGAGCAGTTGGTCCTTCAGGCTACCCTAGCCCTATGGGCTTTAGCACTTTGAATTGGGCCCAGAAGCAAATCATGAACCAGTCTAGGTGGAGCACTACTGGAGTGATATGGTTCCTATGAGCCACTCTAGTCAGCATTCTCATTGCAGCATTCTATACCAATGATAGCTTTCAGGTTGTCTTCAGGAGCAGTCCCATGTAGTAATTACAGTAATCTAGAAGTTACCAGGGCATACACCACAGTGGCAAGCCTTTTCCTGCCCAGGAAAGACCACAGCTATATTTTTCAAAATCAAATCATCTGAGTACAAATTGTATCTCTCTGACTCTTTTAATTTTCTTGAGTTAACAATTGGTATGTTGTACAATCTTATAGACAGCTTAGCTATTAATACAAAAACTGCATAATGTTGTAGTTTAAATGTCATATAATTATACATATATTTTATCTTTTTGTCACTCAATGTGCCTTTTCCCCTTCCCCAACCCACGTTTTGATCTGATGCTATAGACTTATTATTAACTCAGTTGCCTGGTGATTGTCAAGTATGAAGAGAAAATGAAGACAAAGACTGGCTTTGCTAAGTCAATGCTATCAGCAATTACAATTTTATTACTGTTGGTGCAGAGAGAGAGAGAGAAATGATGGAATGAGAAAGATGTGAGTAAAATAAATGTTTCTGTCTTGATCTTTGGATAATTCTACTTCCCTCTCCAAATATGTGCATATTTGGTTATTACTGCTACCTGCTGCATGCATGCATTTCACTGGTTCTTAAACTGTGCTAGAGAGAGTGAATTACCAGACTCTGCCACAGAAGGGAACTAGTACATCACAAAAACCAGTCCCACTGAAATTAGAGATTTCTAACACACTGTAGAAGTTTAAGATGAGACTTGAGGGACTTTGAATACAGTTGTGTCACTCTATTTCCCTGTGTTTTGTTCTCTATTATTAACTAGTACTTATAAGATAGTAATTTCCATTACTTCATTGACATTTGATCTCAGTAAGAAAAACACAGTCTTTTAAAACATTTTTTAAAATAAAACAAGAATCTTGGTGACTCATCTGAGGTAATTGTTCTAAGGGCAAAAGATGACAATATGGTGTAGTGGTTAAGAGTGGGAACACTAATCTGGGAGAACCAGGTTTGATTCCCCACTCCTCCACATGCAGCTGCTGGTGTGACCTTGGGTCAGTCATAAATTCTTTCAGAGCTGTTCTCTCAAGGGCAGTTTTGGAGAGAGCTCTCTCAGCCCCACCTACTTCACAGGGTGTCTGTTCTGGGGAGGGGAAGGGAAAGGAGATTGTAAGCCACTCTGAGACTCCTTCGGGTAGTGAAGGGTGGGGTATAAATCCAATCTCTTCTCTTCTTCTATTTGTAAAGCTAATTTCCAATTAAAAGAACTTTCTAAATAGCAAATAGCAGTAATAATACTTACTAATAAGGACACTGCTGACAAGAAACTGTTCTTCCCTTTCTAACTCTGGTCTGAACTTTGTCAATACCTCAAGGGGAGATTGCCTAGTAACCATGTGCATCACTTTGAGATTGCTGAAGGAAGTACAGGATGTAAATTAAAGAATGAAAGCAGAATTTCTCCCCCATTGTACCTGTTGACTAACATTAAAATCAGACCTATCATGGAACATGTCTGAAGAAAATCTGTTCACAGAAAGAAATAATAATCAATGAGCATATCTTAAACTAATCTCTCCTATATTATAAAGCTGATCTGGGGTGGCAAGATTCAATTCACGCCAAAATCAGTCGGCTGCAAGAACTCCCACTCCAAGCCTGTGCCAATCCCCTGGCTGTGTTGGGTGGCTGCTGACCTGAGTCCCGCCCACACAGCCAGCAGCCACACTCTTGTCCTCAGTCTGCAGGCAGCCACTGAAGAGGATAGACTCCACAGCCAGTCATCTGCGGCCACGACAGGAGCTGGCTGGGCTGCAAGAACAAGCAGGGAGAGGCCTCTGGAGGCCCCCGTGGCACCTCTCCCTGGTTGCCTGCTGAGACGTGTGCACAGGGAAAGGCCTCCGGAGGCCTCTGTGCCACACTTCCCCACTCCCCCGCCCAGGTGGATGTGCAGAGAACAGCCTCCACGCCCCCCGCCCATCTTTTCTAGCCCGCCCCCTGAGGCGGATCACGACAAAAGGCCTCTGGAGGCCTCTGTGCCACACTTTCCCACTCTCCTGCTGAGCTGGGCGCACCAGGAGAGGCCTCTGCACCCCCAGCTTTCCCACCCCCCAGATGTGTGGGGACATTCTTCCAAAGGACCCCCCTCCTTTCCCTGCTCACCCACCGAGCCGGCCCCAAGCTGCAGAGCCCCCCTTCCCTGGCCCTGCCTCCTTCTTTCTCTTCCCAGTATCTCTGAGTCTTCTCTCTCTCCTTTCCTCCCTCTTTCCCTTCCTTCCTTTGCCTTCTATCCCTCCTTCCCTCTGTCTCTTCTTTCCTTCCTCCCTATGTCTTTGCATTCTTTCCCTCCCTTCCTTCCCATCTCTTTGCATTCTTCCCCTCCCTCCCTCTTTTGCTCCCTTCCTTACTTCCTGTCTCTTGCTATTCTTTTCTTCCCTCCCTCCCCCTGCCCCATCTCTTTGACTTCTTCCCCCCTTTCTCTTTCTTTCTTTCTCTCTCTCTCTCTCTTTCTATCTTTCCCTCTTACTTTCTCTCACTGTCTTCCCTTCCTTCCTCCTTCCCTTCCTTCCTTCCTTCTAGTGCCCATTGTAGATGCAAGACAACGGGCCTGATTCCTAGTCAGCAATAAATACAGAAACATGCCTAGTAAGAAGCTACAGTATTTTGGATAACACCTCTCAAATAGCCACCATCATTGTCAGAAGCACGAAAAGGAACTAAATGAGAGGAGACATTTTAAAAATTCCTTCTTTAGGCAACAGAAAGGAGCTGAGAAACACCTCAGACATTTGAGCTCTTGCTCTTTAAACATTCAATAATGTTGTCATTTGCCTAGAAGCTTTAATGCCAAAAAAATTACCATGGGAACAGTTTGCTGTTCTGCTATTCCTTTTAACCTCTTCCATTCCAGAACTGGAAGACATGAATAGAGTTCTGCAACAAATTATGTTAAGTCTTTCATTAAAAAATGAATAAACATTTTAGTTGCTTACTCACTTCAAAAAATACTACAGTTAACCTATTGTAAAAAATACAATTATATTAATTACAACAAACACTGGAGTCAATATGACCCATATATAATAGAACAAAGTTTAAAGATTTTGTGACCCACTTCTATTATATTTCTAAGCAAACTGTGCTATATCTGTGCTGTATGGTTGTATGCCACTTGTATATGCTATGCAATAAGTGAAACCAGATTGAATGTGTAGCATCTGTGCAATGTTCCCTCTAAGCTGTTGAGACCTGTGAGCAAAAATTCTACTTCGTGAGCTACTGGCATTAAAGTTGTGAGCGAGTGATTTGGCTGCTGCATAAATTAGTTTCCTCTGCGGCCATCCTTCCTGAGCTGAGACAAAAATGTGTGAGCTGGAGGCTAAAAAACTGTGAGCTAGCTCACACTAACTCAGCTTAGGGGGAACACTGCATCTGTCCACAAGACAAGGTAAATTTTACTGCACTTGGAATATGATAGAGATGTGGTAAAGTCAGTACAGGTTCTTAACTGAAACAATTTATACGCCACATGGGGCACCACAGTGAGGTGAAACTGCCACTATAAGCCTTAGTCCCCCCCCCCCGGTGGTTTACATTGCTTCCTGGAGTAGATCTGAGGTGAGACCCTGAAGTATTGACATGGCATTGGGGTTTGCCTTGCTTCTAGCTGATGGTGGCACATGGAAAGAGGTGATGGGAGTGCCTTACACTCAGTGCTGCCTCCTGGATTACCAGCTCAGTCTGTGGTGTTTGTGGTGAACCCCTGAGGTCTTGCAGCACCAATGGTGTTAGCCTTGCTCCCAGATGGTGGCATTGCATGGGAAGAAATGACAGGCATAATCCATGCCTGCGATTACCTCTTGGGTCTGCTCCACTGCTGGCAGTGGCTGCATGCTTGAGGCAACAAAGCAATTTGAGTCAGCCCTGGGTAAAGTTTGCTTCCCCAGATAGTCAGATGCTACATGAACTATCTCTCCATATAGTACAAATAGCCATTTAAGTCTCCTCTCCTTCAGTATACCCTGTTTACTTTTCATCTGTCTTGTCTTCCCATACATTGTTGCAGAGCCTACTCTTTATTTTCTTCTTGAACAGGAATGCTATCGGCCAGGGCAGTTCTGGCTGAAGTTTTCCCTGAACCTCTTTTCAAACAAAATGTCAGATCCCTTTCCCACTATACCCCTCTCCCATCAGATTATATATAGCTATGAACAGTTGGGGCTTCACATACATTGCTTTAAACAAAAGCCCATCCCTCAGCCTAGTTGAAGTACTGCCTCCTCCCATATTGTCCAGCCCACCAGTTAAGCTCTGCCTCACAAGCCCTGCTCTCTGTGCCCCTACCTTCAGAGGTGAGGCAGGTGGCAATTAGAGACCGAGCCATTTCATTGGTGGCACCTTGCCTGTGGAATGGTCTTCCCCTTGAGGCTCACCTGGCACTTACACTACTTTTTTTTAGGCATCAGACCAAATATTTCTGTTTATCCAGGCTTTTAATTAAGGCATTGGTTTTTACAAACATCATTTTATAGTCTGTTTTTACTCTGAGAGGTGTTTAAGACCCATTTTAAATTGCTCCGTGATTTATCCTGTTTTTTGCTCTGCTCTGTTTTGAATGTTTTTACTATGTTTTATGGTGTTAGCTGCTTCAGGCAGGATTGCTGGAGAGGCAGCATCCACATTTTCCAAATAAATGAATAAAATAATATTGGACACACAATGCAACACAGAAACATCCAGTAAAATGGCACTGGCAATATATAAAACTGAGTTATTTGAATTCAAAATAAATAAAGCTGTTTGCTACTAATCTTGGACTGTTAGTCCATCTAACACAGTTCCTTCTTCTCTACCAGTAGCAAAGAGGCTGAGGGCTATATCTTGTGCATGCAAGGCATTTACCCTGCCATTAAATCACTGCACCACCACCACCCATCTCCAGTGAGGAGGAAGGTAGAAGTGGTGTGTTCCAATGACTGAAATCTGCTTACACCAGAAGAAGGTTGCATTTGTAGCAGAATGTATTCATAGGATCCATATCCTTTGAGTTTTGCGGGAATGACTGATCTCATGTACTCTGAATGTTCCATTGGCCCATAATATCTTTGCTTAATGCATGACCAAGAAAAAATGTTCCTGGTCTATACAGAGTTTCCTTGAACAATACCCATGGAATGAATGGCAGTTGTTCATGCTACTGTACTCTTGCAAAGTTCTCATTCATTTCAGTGGGATTTGTGTAGAATTTTCACTGAAATGTGCATAGGAGAATTTACACTGGAATGTTATATTTAACATCACTCTCATCAAGTATTTCCTTTAAGCTGTTCTCATTCCTAGTCCCCAAATGCTTTGAGGGCTTGTGCAAATGAGCAGCAAATTCTGCAAAATCTGAGGGGTGTGTGTGTACCCTATTCATTGCCCTTGCAATAATGTGCTGAGCATGTCTGCATCTCTACCTGGGCTGATTCCTCGTCCAGCTGATGTAGTAGCCCAAAACCCTTCACAAAGTTGTGCTTTCTAATCTTGTGGAAACAACAAAAATCAATAAGTTAAATGAATTAAAAGATATGGCTGTATTTAGTCTCAAGGGAACATAGGTATACTAGGGTGTCATGACCCCAGCGGGTCGCCGCCTTCCACTTGCCACCAGGGCTCTTTTTGTAGCAGGAACTCCTTTGCATATTAGGCAACACACCCCTAATGTAGCCAATTTTCCAAGAGCTTACAGTAGCCCCTGTAAGAAAAGCTCTGTAAGCTCTTGGAGGATTGGCTACATTAGGAGTGTGTCACCTAATATGCAAAGGAGCTCCTGCTACAAAAGAGCCCTGACTGCCACCACCCTGGACTTACGACCCCTTGAGAAGGCCCAGGGTACCCTCTCAAGTCCAACCAAAATGCCCCTTTTACAGCCGAGAAAACACAGGCATGATGATCAGGCAGAGAATAAAACAATGATTTATTAAAAACAATACTGGGGCAAGGCAAACAAGACAAGGTGCTTTACAAAGATATAACAGTGCTTAAAGGCAAAAATAAACACAAACCTAACGTGACTAACTACTTCACTTTAACTGTTACTACTTCTGGCCTACAGCCCTCTATAAACCAGGTTTGTCCTGTACTTACTCTCTCAGTGAGGGAACTTTATCCCAGACCAGTCTCCCCAGTTCACTCCTATGTGAGGCAAGACCGCAGAGAAAAGAACATCAGTTAAACTGACCACCAAGTATAAGACCACATCTCCTCAGAGACTTCCAGTATCCCCATTGGTTGCAGCTTGCTCTAGGCATTGTGGGAATTGTAGGCAGCTTGCTTTCTACTACCACATAGGCCTCTCCTGGGCCCTAGGCCTCAGGCTTTTCTCCCAGTCATGCACAGATCTCCAGAGGCCTACACAGATCATGACATAGGGCAAGGACTTGCCCTGTAAAACCCACCTTCTCATTCTGAATGCTTACCAAATTTCTGGATGTGGCTATAAATATCCACTGATTTCAGAGATAGCAAAGTCCAGATTTGGCTCCTGGGAACAGATTTCTGGCACACCCTCAATTATCTGTCAATCCACCCATCAGCTTATCATCTATAGCTCACATTCCTCAGCTCCCGGTGACCCAGCAGTGCCGCTGGTCGCCGGGGGCTGCTTTGCTGCCCTCAGGAAGACGGGCAGCAACAGAGTCACGACGTCTAGCGTTGTGACGTGGGCGGGGAGCAGAGCCGGCTAGGGCAAACAGCCAGGCTCCGTTCCCGCCCGTTTCCAGTTGCTTTGAAGTGCTCGGAGCGAGTAGCTGCTCCGAGCATGATCTGCAGCAGCATGGGCCAGGGCCTTTGGAGGCTTCTGGCCCAGCAAGCATCCCCCCCCTTTTTTTTGATACCGGCTGCATCTGGGGGTGACCGGGAACGTCGGGCTGCGTCTGCGGCAGCCAGGAGCTTCAAGCCATGTCTGCAGTGGCTCAGAAGAGGCTGGTTGTGGCTGCGGTGGCTGGCCTGAGCATCGGGTCCAAGCATCGGGCTGCGGTGGCACCTGGGGTATCGAGTATCGAAGCCTTGGTGGCAGCAGGAGCTGTGGCCTGGGCCTCAGGGGCGCGGGGGCGGCCAGAGCGGCGGGGCAACAGGACACACACACAGCAAATTTTCTGAGCTTCGGGGGTGCACCTGCGGGCAGGCTTGCTCTGCCCCAGGGCTTCATTTACTTGCTTCAAGGGGGGGAGTAATGTAGGCCTTTAGGGGCTGGGAGTGGTGGCAGTTGGTAAGGCTGGTTAGTCTGCCATTCCCACCCCATTCTGCTCAGATCAAGGTTAGTTTGCACAATTCCTGTGTAATCGCTGACAAAGCCTCCCCGTCACCATTTTCCCGCCACTAATTTATTTCCTGCTACTAATCAAGCCTAAGTAGGCTATTGAAGGGTTTGGGGTTTGTCCTCTACCTCCCCTCAATTTCTTCAGGGGCAGCCATTTTATGGAAGGTTGCTGGGCGGCCATTTTAGGTGACATTTGGCTGTATAGAGGCGACCATCTTAGAGGGTAAAAGGAGCGCTGATGCCCCAGGCACTAGATAGGCTAGGTGGCTATATTGTAACCAGGCCTGCAGTGGCTGGTTATATCTGACAGGGAGGCGGGCTGGGCTTGAAGGGTGGTCATCATGAGGCTGTTTTAGTTAGGGTTTTGAAGGGTTTTGAAATTTTGCAGAATGGCAAAAAGGTATTTGAAAAAGTAAGAGAGTTTGGTGATCTTGCAGGGTTTTATGTCAACAAAAATAAATCTAAGATACTGTGTAAAAATATGATTGGTACAAAGCAACAAATGTTACAAAATGTGACAGAATGTGAAGTGGTTAAAAGGGTTAAGTACTTGGGAGTTGAAATTACAATGAAAAATATAGATTTGTTTAAGAATAATTATGAAAAACTGTGGGGTTCGATAAAGAGTGATTTAGAAAAATGGGAAAAACTAAGGTTATCTCTTCTTGGAAAAATTGCCGTTATTAAAATGAATGTACTGCCCAGGTTAATGTTTCTGTTTCAGACAATACCAATTGTGAAAGATGGAAAAGTGTTGGTAAAATGGCAAAGAGAAATCTTTAAGTTTATCTGGGCAGGGAAGAAGCCAAGAATTAAAATGAAGATAATGTATGATATTAAAGACAGAGGTGGCTTCCAAGTCCCGAATTTGCGTTTGTATCATGAAGCAGTATGTATGTCTTGGTTATCTGAATGGGTAAATTTGGAAAATAGAAAACTTTTAGCTCTTGAGGGGCACAATTGCAGATTTGGCTGGCATGCCTATCTTTGGTATGGGAAAAACAAAGCTGACTCTATGTTTAAGCATCATTATGTAAGGAGGACACTGTTTGATGCATGGATCAGGTATAAGGATACAATTTCGGATGAAAGGCCTCTGTGGATTGTTCCAGCTGCAGTTATACATTTGTTTTCAGAATATAAAGGTAATGACTGGTTGAAGTATCAGGAATTGTTGCAAAAAGAAGGGAAAAAATATGTTTTAAAACCAAATAATGAATTAGAATTTGAGTATGGTTGGCTACAATATTGTCAAATAAGGGACATCTATAAAAAAGACTGTAAAGAGTTTGGTTTTAGAGCTATGAATGATGATATTGAAAATATATGGTTGAAAAAAGAACGGAAAATGATATCAAAAATGTATAAAACTTTGTTGACTGTATATACTTTGGATGAAACTGTTAAAGAACAAATGATAAAGTGGGCCATAAATATGAACAAAGAAATTTCTATGGAATCATGGGAATTTTTGTGGAAAAGATCTTTTAAAATGTCTACCTGTATCAATGTAAAAGAAAATTGTTATAAGATGATGTATAGATGGTACATGACACCAAAAAAGATTGCCAATATTAGTATGGATAAGAACTTGAGTAATAAATGCTGGAAATGTAAAAAAGTAGAGGGTTCTTTTTACCATATGTGGTGGTCATGTGATAAAGTGAAAGCATACTGGTCTAATATACATTGTGTGATGCAGAAAATACTGAAAATCCCAATTGAGAGAAAGCCAGAACTTCTTCTCCTCGGTTTGACAATGGAAAAAATTCCACAAGAAAAAAGGACATTGTTATGGTACATGATTACGTCGGCGAGAATGGCCTTTGCTCAGCATTGGAAAATGGAGAAGGTGCCAGATGTACATGACTGGTTGAGAAAACTGTTATTTTTAGCGGAAATGGACAAAATGACAAAGAAATTAAATGGACAAATGGCAGAACAATACCTAAAAGACTGGGAAGGATTGAAATTGTATCTAGAAACTGAATATAGAATGAAGGGGAAAATATATAACTTGGATACGTATGGATATTGAACGAGAAATGAAATGAATTTTGAACTGTATGTACTGTTATATACAATATGCTGAAATTGTAGAGGTTATATATAATTCAAATGTGTTACCTGGTTTGTCGATGTACTTAAGTCTAAGCTTGATTGCCTTATAATTTTTCTGTTTGTTATTAGCAGTGTTGGAAGCCTATGGGGGGGGGGATTGGGACAGGGATCTTCTTTTCTGAAATTGTATTGGTAACGTGATTGGAAATGTTGAATGTATCCCAATAAAAATTTTGTTTCAAAAAAAAAAAAGAAATTTTGCAGAATGGCTGAGTGCTTCTATATTATGAATAGTATCTTAGCGGGTTTTGGCACCAGGAGCAGGAACCTCAGTCGCCCTCTTCAGTGCAACAAGGGAACGGACCGTATCTCCCTATATTGAGGCTGATCTGGGAGATCTGGTTTTTGATTCCACACTCCTCCACTTGTAGCAGCTGGATGGCCTTGGGTAAGCCATGGTTCTGGCGCAGCTGTTTTTAGAAAGAGCCATTTCTGTCAGAGCTCTCTCAGTCACACCTACCTCGCAGGGTGTTTGTTGTGGGGCGGGGAGGGGAACAGGATTTTGTATGCCGCTCTGAGACTCCGGGTTAAGGGCTGGGTATGAATCCAATCCCCTCTTCTTATTTTAATCCTGTATTCAGAGGTGCCAGTCCATAACATAGTAGGGTTTTTAATTAGGTGGCTCATCAGTAATACGCACAGATAAGTGATCAGTTGCCATGGAGGTGAATCTAGGTTTTTTCTTTGAAACTACATCACTACTGGATATATGGCTGTAGAATAAATACATCAGGAGACAGGGATTGGTTCAAAGTTTGAAGTCAGGACTGAGAACTTGAGACTCTGTAACTGCAGTAAGATGAGTGTGCATAATGGGCCATGACTCTAAACTGTGTGTCTCATCCCCCTTTTTATATGAAAGGCACAAAAGGTATTCTATCCAATAGCAATTTTATGGTTTTATTTAGAGAATAGTATTATAAATTGCCAGGGCTTCAGATTGTTATATTTGGCCCTAAAGCAAAGGGATATTCCAGCGTAGTGGTTAAGAGCAGTGGACTCTAGTCTGGGGAACCGGACTTGAGTCTCCATTCCTTCACATGCAGCTCACTGGTTGTCCTTGGGTTGGTCATGGTTTTCTTGGAGCTGTTCACTTAGGAGCAGTTCTCTCAGGGATGTCTTGGCCACACCTGCCTCATGGGGTGTTTTTGTGAGGATGGGAGGGGAAGGGGATGGTAATCTACTCTGAACGAAGGGTGGGGGTATAAATCCAGTCTCTTCTCCTCTGAATACCATAAAAGCTTTAATGGTACCTAACTGTACATTTTGAATGGAAACAAACAATAATTTATTTATTTATTTGGTTGGTTGGGAGTGTAACCAATGGGAACGGCTACTTGAAACTTGGTAGCTTAACTGGGCACTTAGTGTGGGGGGGGTGAAATGAGGTGTAATCGGAATGGTAAACGACTGAACTTCTAATGGTTTCCTTCTGTGAAGGAATCCTTATTAGCAACCTGTGCCTTTGACAGTGTGAATGCTTGCTGAGTGGGCAAAATTGGGTTAGTACTGGTCATGTGTTAGGATTCATAATACTCATTGCAATATGTTATCAGTGTCTTATGTTTCTGTTTCAGCAGGGATACGGTGTGACTTTCAATCTGATGCGGGATCTGGGAATCTGACAGCTGGCATGGTGTTACTGGTCATTGGTTTGGTCCTAAGGAGCATTCTTTACAGGTTTCACAGTGTATTTGTCTTTAGGGGGACTTCCAGTGAGTGGTCAGGACCTAGATGAGTGGCACTGGTCATGACAGGCTGTGGGAGGTGCCAGCTGGGATGCAGCAGTTCAGCCACGGCAATAAGACAGTAGGCAGAGGGTTCCTAGGTAGGTTCCAGTGGGGCATGGATTTAGCAGGACCCGTCAGTGGATCAGCATGACTTGGCAGGCCAGATGGCGGTTCTGCACATGCACTTGGGAGGAATGGAGCTACTTCTAGACCTGGCAGCCCAGCCTTAATACATTAGGTAAATAGGTTCCACTGGTGCCATCTGCAGCTTTTGGTGAGTGTGCATACAGCCTGCACGTGTGTGCATACATCAGATGGTAGGATGGAGCCGATGCACATTTCTGTGTGCTTGTCCAGTCTTTCGGTTAGGAACCCAGTTCCTATTAGGAAACACCAGGTACTGTGCACTATTTAGGGTAAGGTTTTTTACAAATAAATAAATAAATACCAAACAAGCAGACAAAATTAATTATATAGGTTTATTGTGACACCACATGGTAAAACATCACAATTTTTAAAGCCAAACTTATTGGTGGATTAAGAGGATTCTTAGTGGTTATTATAGGAACATTTCATTTACTTAGAAGCATTTTCAAATGTTTTATTTGGGTGGTCCCTTGACTTTTTAACGACGGGTGCATACCTGTCTAGGTTTGCTTGCCATACTTGGAATAGTTTTGTTAGAAACACCAAGACACTAAGACAATTGACCCAGATATCCTCTAGTGTTGTTTTCACAGTTTGACAATCCAGGAATCCTGGGACTAGATCAGAGAGGATCTCTGCTGATGTACACTTTAGCTAGTGACACTTCCAGGCCTCAGTTTCCTATCTTTCAGGGGGCTGGTTGCCAGAAGACCCGAAGGACAAGGGTCTTGTCTGTTTAATAGAGACTTAATGCATGGAAATGCACAGCTTAGTTTTCATGGCTTGGAGGTAAATAGCATCTCTTGATAATAACATCCCTTTAACGGGAGGAGGCTTCCTTGGCTACACAGGAATATACATGAATTAGGTCATTTGATCAGGGCACATGTGAGCCTTATGTATGTTGGGCAGTGCCTTACAGATCACAATGGCTGTGCAAATGGAAACATTGTGGTGTGGATGTAGTGGAATTCTACAGCATTCTATGAAGGTATTGGGGAAAGGGAGCTCTAGCAGACCAGAGGCAGCCTATTTATCTGGCAGTGAATTAAGGATCAATTTTTGCAGCCTGGGATGTTGCTGCACTTCAGGTTATTAATTCAGTTACCGATTTAGGCCTGCAGATGGAACCTTTCTAATTAGGCATCCTCTTTGCAGCAGTTGGGCCTTTCTTGGGTGAAGTTTGGAACTCACTCTTCTCGGTTGAGTGCCGCTTCTACTGCAGCTGCCCTGGATACGGGTTCCCTTGCTGTGTGGCGGTGTCAGTGGAACCTTCTTCATATTAAGACTTTTGTCTGGTCACTACACTCCAGTTGGGGGGGTGGCGTTGTGGCTCAGTGTGCTAGTGGCGGGCTTTTGCCTAGTGTTCAAACAATGGAATTACAAAGTTTAAAGTTATTAATGAGGTTTTCTTGCAGGTGCTGTTGGCCACGGGGCAAGGCGAACGGTCACTGTCTGCACCTCAGTATGGTCCTTTGGGTCACCCACCAGGCCAGGAGGACACCCTGGCTGTGAAGGACCTTGTGCTATGAGCTGAGGCAGACCTGGCAATAATAAGAGCAAGATAACAGAGTGCAGATAGTCTGGTTGGCTATTCTGCTTCACCATGAAGGACACGGCCTTGGTGCTGCAAGTGGAGTCTGACCTTGTGATGATAAGAGCAAGGTGGCCTGCAGCTAAGCTGGCTGGCTATTCTGCTTCGCCATGAAGGACAAGGACATGGCGCTAAGAGTGGAGGCTGACCTTGTAATGATAGGAGCGAGGTAGCCTGGAGTGCAGATAGTCTGGTCGGCTATTCTGCTTCACCATGAATGACAAAGACATGGTGCTATGAGTGGTGACTGACCTTGCGAGGATAAGAGCAAGGTGGTCTAGTGTGCCATGACGGGCAAGGCCCTGGTCTTACATGTGGAGGCTGGCCTTGCAATAATGAGAGCAAGGTGGTCCAGTAGTGCGGAGAATAGGGTCTGTTATTCTGCCCTGCCACGTATGGCGCAATTGGGGACACTCCGGAGGGCATTCAGCCACCCACTAGATAAGGAAGGCCATGGAGGGTGGTAGAGTTATGGGACCCATATAGTCCTGATGGGGTACACCTATCAGGCAAGGGCAAGGGGTTATTTTTGTAGGACTTGTGGCAAGGGATTGGGTCGGCCTTGGCCCCTTTTTGGTGGGGAGCAAAGACCAAAGCAGAGGCTTGGTCTTGGCTGTGGCAGGTTGGTGCGGGCAAGAAACCGGAACTGGTGAGCACCTTACGGCATTTTCCCCATTAGGGAACAGGGGGTCATCAGGAACTGCCTTCGGATTTCTAAGGTCCAGGGTGGGGAATGGTGATCACCTCCTCTGGGAACCTCTTAGGGTATGCTCCTCTCTGCAAGTTGGAAGGCTTCAGGGGTAGGCGCTCCTAGGTGGTGACCAGTTTGCTGGGCTGCTGGTCACAAGCCAGACCGATGGCTCAAGATCAGAGCTGGGTGACCTGCACGAGAAAAGGGCAAGGAGGTTGGTCAGCAGAGTGACACCTGCCTTGCCTGGTCTGTGCTTGCTTAGCTGGTCCCTTGCCACAATGTTATGTTAAATAGTTAATAAAGTGGCCCTTGTTTACTTCCAAACTATTGTCTGTCTCGTTATTCTGACTAGGGAGGCAATGTGAATGGCTGTACATTCACTCAATAGTTTGGCTTCTGCCATTTGATAATAATAGCAGAAAAATCACCATAATAGCCCTACTGTGTAGCTGGAACAGTAATCTGTCCTACTGCATTAGCCACTGCAGTAGTGTATTCTATGAAAAGAAAAGGGGGAAATTCCTTAGAGGTTCATTAAATGATTTTGTTTCATCTTTTAAAACTCTTCTTTCTTAAGAGTTTCTTTTTTCTTTCCCTTTGATGCCCATCATCAAGGGACCATGGATACTTCATATCCTGTTGTTATGTTAATCATTATTATATGGACTTCAAGCACTTTTAAAATAATTACATGTGGGAAGTCCCTTTCAGTCTCAGAACTGAGATTTTTAGGTAAACAGAACCCATTGAGTTCAGCCTTCAATTCTCACTGTCTAGTGAAACTTTTTTCTTTTTGTGTTAGAGAAATGCACCTTTCATGAAAGATGTTCTACAATTCTGCTAAGATGTGAAATATAATGTAATTTTAGAGCTTCCAACCCAGGAGCAAAATTAAATGTGAAAAGTACATTTCACAGTTTTTGATTCTGTTTTCATTTTGACGACAGAGATGGTGTACTTTTTCAAAAAGTGAGATGCCTCCATTATTTTGCTTCTGACATGCTACAATACCATTTTACACCACAATTCAGAATGGATTCTCATATCCAACATGCACTTGGCTAAATGTAGGCATTTCTCTGCATTCAGACCTCAGCAGAAATGAAGTCTCTATTGCACGAATAAATGAAGCACAACATTTGCATTTTCTAAGCATGCCAGATGTCAGAGACAAATTTCTTTTCTGAGAGGTCTTACAGTGGCATTGATCTTCATACTGGATGCACAGTTTTTAAATATCAGAGCACTATATGTAAACAAACCACACCATAGAATCAATCCTAGTGTACCAAACATGTAGTGACTTCAGTGCTAGCATTACATAAGACTGCTAAAAGCCCATTTAGTTTTTTGAATTTACTAGGTCTAGCTTCTAGTCATAGCTCATTGATTGATCACTGGATAGACAAAGCATTTATCTCCATTCACAGCTGTATATAGTGACACAGGAATGCTCAGGGCTATTTTTGGGTAGGAACGCACAGGAATGGAGTTCTGGCTGGCTCCTGAGTTGGCCACGCCCAGCAGGAACTCATTAGCATAATAGGCCACACCCAACAGCAGAAACTCATTAGGATTGGCTACATTAGGGTTGTGTGGCCTAACATGCAAAGGAGTTCCTGCTACAAAAAAAGCCCTGGGTTTTTGACAACAAACAAGGTAAACAGAATAAGAAGCAAAAGGTGGATGTGGCTCAATGACCACACTTCTGGTAACATGGGGGTGTGGCCTAATAGGCTAATGAGCTGTGCTGTCAGGGGTGTGGCCTAATATGCTAATGAGTTTCTGCTGTTGGGTGTGGCCTATTGTGCTAATGAGTTCCTGCTGGGCTTTTTCTACAAAAAAAGCCCTGGGAATGCTACTGAGTCGTCAGTGTGGTGCAGCAGATAGAGTGTTAAACAGAAAGTTGCTGTTTCAGACCCTTAGTCACCCAAAGAAGCTCACAGATGCTTTTGAACTAGTTATTCTCTGAGTCATTGTAACGTACCTAATAGGATTGGGTTTTTGAAGGATAAAATGGAGAAGAGAGAACATAAGAACATAAGAACATAAGAGAAGCCAATGTTGAATCAGGCCTATGGCCCATCTAGTCCAACACTCTGTCACACAGCAGCCAAAATATACCAGGTGCCATCAGGAGGTCCAGCAGTGGGGCCAGGACACTAGAAGCCCTCCCACTGCTGCCCCCTCCAGCACCAAGAATAGAGTGCAGCACCTGCCCTAGACTGAGAGTTCCCATCTATACCCTGTGCCTAATAGCCACTGATGGACTTCTGCTCCATATGTTTATCTAATTCCCTCTTGAAACTGTCCATGCTTGTAGCTGCCACCACCTCCTGTGGCAGTGAATTCCATATGTTAATCACTCTTTGGGTGAAGAAGTATTTCCTTTTATTTGTTCTAACCCGACTGCTCAGCAATTTCATGGAATGCCCACGAGTTCTTGTATTGTGGGAAAGGGAGAAAAGTAATTCTTTCTCAACCTGCTCAATCCCATTCATAATCTTATAAACCTCGATCATGTCACCCCTCAGCCGTCGTTTCTCCAAGCTAAAGAGCCCCAAGCATTTTAACCTTTCTTCATAGGGAAGGTGTTCCAACCCTTTTATCATTCTAGTTGCCCTTCTCTGCACTTTTTCCAATGCTATAATATCCTTTTTGAGATGTGGTGACCAGAACTGTACACAGTATTCCAAATGAGGTCGCACCAATGATTTATACAGGGGCATGAGAGGACAATGTATGCCACCCTTAGTTCCTTGGGGAAGGGTGGGATGAAATGTGGCAGACAGAAGTTACAAGGTTGGTTTTTGGACTTTTTTTTTTTGTGAGACTCAGTCAGTGTAGGTGCAGACCATTCACAATTACTGATGAATTAGCAAAGCAGGATGAATCTGAAAAACTACATAAATCTTTGTCAAGCTTCACTTCCTGCAGGGTGGAGTCTGGGGCTGATGTCTCTTCTGGGATCCTTTTTGGGCCGTGCCTTGGGTAAGCCTCAGTCTAAGGAGACAAAAGGGTTTCTGCCTCATCCAAGACCTTCTCTCTCTAATCTCACATCTCCCCTTAGGTTGCATGGGAACAGCTGGAATTTCTCTCCCCTGTTCTCCCTTCACTGGCCCATTAGAAGGCTGATTGGGGGAGGGTCTGACCTGGGCTCCTCTCTTTGTTCTGCAGCTGGGCTGTGAGGAGTGTCAGGACCTGGCACCAATGGGCTCCCCTGCTCGGCCTCCTATGTTGCTGCTCCACCATTCTCCATGGCTTTAGTGCACTGCTTCCTCTACCCATGTAGTCCTAAGGAAGCCAGAGCCACCACTGCCTCTCCCTAGAGCTGTGTAGCAAGCCTGCTCAATCCCAAAGTTGCCCTGCTACACTTCCCTGCATTGCAGTTTTCCTGGCTGGGCTTGGATCCTGGCAGTCTCTGAACCAACTCAATCATCATCAGCACCCCGGGTCCTTTACTGGGTATAGAGGGGGTGGTCTACCGGCCATGTGGACACATAATTCGTGGCATACACCTCCCACCAGCAGGAGCTCTAGGTCCACAAGGGCTGTCTCCTTTGGGGAAGTCAAGTAGTGGTCCCCACAAAGCTCCAAAACCTGGAGGCCCTCCATGAAGCCCACCCCGACATCATGTAAATGAAGGCTCTCGCCAGGAGCTATGTCTGGTGGCCAGGCACCAATGCAGCCATTGAGGAATGGGTCCACCGATGCCACACCTGCCAAGAGCCCCAGCCCAAAGCCCCCAGAGCACCAGTTCAGCAGTGGAAGTCCACCCACACACCGTGGTCCTGACTACATGTCGACGTTGCGGGACCCTTCCAAAGCCAGAACTTCTTCATCCTGGTCGATTCATACACAAAATGGTTAGAAGTTGTTCCAGTCACCACCATGATGGCCCAAATGGTTGTCAGGGCTCTACGGAAGATCTTCACCACCCATAGCCCACCTGACACGATTGTGTCTGACAATGGGGCACAATTCAGCAGAATTCAAGGAGTTCATTGACAGATACCTGATCTTCCATGTCTTGTCAGCACCCTTCCACCCAGCCACCAACGGCCAGGCTGAGCGAATGGTGAGAACCACCAAAGAAGCCCTCACTCAACTCACCCACAGAGACTGGGATCACCAATTGGCAGCGTTCCTATTCAGCCAGCGAGTCACCCCATGCACCACCACCAGCCGCAGCCCCATAGAACTTCTCATGGGCCAGTGCCTGACAACTTGTCTCAACCAGCTGCACCTGGACAGGACCTCCGACCAGCCACCAACTCCCGAGACATGACTCACGGCCCATGGATTTGGCCCTGATGATCCCATCTACATCAGGAACTATGTGAATGGCCCCACATGGATCCCCATGACAGTTGCTCGAGTCACTGGCCCCATCTCCACTGCCATGTGGACCAGCTGCGCTGCTGCCTCGCAGACTCAACAGAACAAAGGCAGGTAGGATTCTGGAACCTGCCTGTAGATTGGCCCCTGAGAGCGGCCAGCCAATCAGGAGCTTGGATGCCATTTGAACTCACCAATTGCATGGGGGCTGGGAGTGGCTTAGGTGTATATAGTTAGGGCAGTTGCCCCATGTACAGCATCCCTGTTGTGATGCAGTAAACCACATCTTGTTGAAATCACTCTGCCTTCACCTCTGCCATGTTAAACCCACTATTTAACAGTAACTTTATTGGTCTAACCAAGATAGAGAATAAAAAGAGGGGGAGCAAGGCAGTAACACAATACAGTGAGAATAAACTTTTCAAAAACAACACTACAGCAGCAATTTATGTGCAGCAATTAAATAAGAACCATTCACTTTGCACAAACCCAGTATTCATTTGTATTAATGTAATCTAAATTCCTTTTAGCCTAAATTGTGTTCCTCCCACTTGAGTAGTCCGGAGCAAACCATCTCAAAGACAAGAGATTTTGGAATGAAAAGGGAAGGAGTCCCTTTCCAGGTGAGGGTGCTGTGTGGAAGGGCTGGCTGGCAGTAAGGCAAGCAAGTGGCAAATGGTGTAGGGAGAAACTAAGAGATAGAAATTGATAGGAAGAAGTGGTGGGTTAATTCCAGGAAGAGAATGAGAGAGGGAGAAGTAGAAAATCATACTCTACCTGTCTTTATGAGGAGGCTCCAGTGATTTCATATTTATCGTGCAGGAAGAAGGTTCTAGGGTGGAACAGAGTCTGTTCCAGGGATCCACACTGGAGGGGTCCTCATATTCACCCACTTATTTCTGACTTTTGCACTTTTAATGTCAGGTTTAAGTCTATTTGTCAAATTCGGCCATTGTAAATAGCAAAAGGGCACTTTTAGTACATCATATATAGCATGTATAACATTAGACAATGTGCAGGTAAATAAGCCATTAGTGGTATGACTGATGTTGCTGGGTAATGTCACTTAGTGATATGTAGGGACAGCACTGGCACTGCAGTATGAAGCAGAGGACATTCCCTGAGTTTGTATTTCCATTGTGTGGTCTATTGCTGCTGTTGAGAAGTTTCAAAATGGAGAGCTGTCTGTAGTCAAGAATCAACCTAATCTCCAAGGCCTGTGAGAGGAATGATCAACTTCCAGAAGCAATTGTAGATTCCTGATGAGGCACTGGAGAAGCTAGGTACTGTGCTATGACAGCCGTTGGTTGTCAGGAGTATGTAAACAATATATACAGACACATGCTAGATGCCCACAGAACAATACGACAACTAATGAGACTGTATTAAAGCCATAACATATTTAGTGTCTGGTAATAAAGACTAACAAGATATTCCGTCACAGAAAAAATACAAAGGTTGATAGAAATTCATAGCAGTCTGCTCAAGTCTCTCTCAATCTATATCCCTCAAACAGTCTGTTGTCCTTATTCAAATTCACAAAAGCAGTCTGCTCAAAGTTCAATAATTCTGTGTTTCTCTTTCAGTCAACACTTTTTACAGATATCTAAGTGTTTCAGACCTTTGGTCTTTCCTCAGGAACAAATCCTATATAGAAATCTTACATTCAGTCTTACATTCAAGCAGACACTTTCATTGATTCACTTTTCTGTTAATCTATTTGGGCAAGGTCTTCTCCCTTATTTCCAAGCATGCTGAAACTGCTGCCAAAGTAAAGTGGGTCTGTGATGGAATATGTTGTTAGTCTTTATTACCAGTCACTAAATATGTTATGGCTTTAATATAGTCTCATTTGTTGTCGTATTGTTCTGTGGGCATCTAGCACACGTCTGTATATATTGTTTTCATACCTGACTGTTTTGGGACTGTGTGCTATTCCTTTGGATTGTCAGGAGTATGTGCCAGATGCATCGACATGAAGAGACATGTCAGGTGGAACACCACAAATGCAGATTTATATTGATGACAGCATGCAGGAATTAGTTGGAGTCATCTTCTTTCCTAAGGTACTGCTTTACCTACTGTCTGCACAGTCTTTTTTATTGCCTCACATTATTGGTTTCTTAGATAATCAGCTGTGCCAGTCAGCTGAGAAAACAAATTTTATTGCATACTTAGGTGTGCTTTAACACTTCTGGTGTTTTTTTCTATTAGTGGTCAGGGCATAGGAAAGCCTGTGAAGACCCCCTTGCTGGTGTTTTCTCTCTGTCTTTTTGCTTTAATTTACATTTATGCAGATCTCTTACCAAATGTTCCTTAGAGTCTTCAGTACAGGTGGCCTGATAAATTTGGTTTATACATTCAAGTACAATTAGCTTGCATTGTCAGCATCCCAGACATCTGTGATTCGTTTCTTCTAATCTTAAATAGGATGGTCTGAGTCATACATTTATATAAAATGTTCTCAGAATCTCAAAATGTTTGTAATTAGGACTTTAGCATGAGGAAACCCTTTCTTTGCTCTTTCCCTGTGTTCCTCAAATGAATCAAATTATTCACAAAGAGAATGACACTCTCAAGGCATTTCTAACTCTGCACAAAAGGCATTTCTGTTGTTCACATAATACATACCCTTTTTTGTGGATGCATGAAGGTTTTGCATGAACAGGACCATTGTTCATAATAACTGTTCAAATGTTGCAGAAATGCTAATAGTTTTAATAACTGTGTTACAGAAAACACAATTTTCAATTTTCTCTTTTATTCTCCTGATTGCATCTCTGTATTTTGCCATTTAGCCTCATACATCCTCCAGCTAACCTCAACTTCTTTGAGGCAAACATTTAGCATCCCAGTCTTAAACAGTTGTGTCAGAGTATCTTATTACCATGACAGCTTTCAAAAGCTGGTTGCCATCTCATAAATTTCAAGCGGAGACCATCTCATTCCCCCTTTGCTTCTTCCCCCTCCTCCAACCCTTTCTCTCAATTTCTCTGTCTCTTAGGCTGTGGTCAAATGACAGCACAGTCTAGTGCTGTCTCTAATTTATCCAGGTTTCATTGTAACTGAGAGTTTTGATCAGACATCCTCCCCTTAATCTGCCTCACTGCATGTTCACACCGTGGTTGATCAATCAGACATGGCAGCCACGGAATGGGGCAGTTGCGCAGCTTTTAAAAATTATCTGTCTTTTGAGCATGTACATAATGCTTACTAGAAGCAGTGCTTCAAAATCCCGGCAGGATGGTGGCAGCTGTTGGCCAATGGGATTACTGGAGGAGGCTGATGGGATATGTAGTGCAGTATAGGGGAAGTAGTCTTGAAACTGTATCCTGTGTGCTGCTGGTGTTTTTATTTGAAAGCTTGGAGTGAAGCTGGAGTCATGGGCATCATTCTCAGACTCCCTCCCTCCCCCTCCCTTTCTGAAAATACTCATATTTTCAATTAACCCCTTCCCCACCCTGTGTGCTGCAAAGCACAGAAAAAAGCTGAAATGCTTTCGAAGTATATTTTAAAGAAAACACAGTTGAAGCTTTGGGGGGTGGGGGGTGCAAATATGCAGTTATGCACACCTCGCTAACTACCTCCAAAAAAAGAGAAAACCCCAAACTGGAAGGGAATGTTCAGACTTGAGGGCATGATGGATTGATCAGACTTCTGGAGATGTGGGGTGAGACTGCTGACACCAGGAAGGACTGGACTTTTCCCGGTATCAAATAACTCCAACATGAAGACTGGTGAGAATGGGGTGCCAATGACTGGACAACGGGAGACAGATGTTGCTGTCTGATCATGCGTTTTAAATCCAGAAGGGAACAGCAATGACACTGGATCAAACAGCTCGTCTGATCACAGCCTTAGTCACTGTGTCATGTTCTCATTCTCTTTCTGTTTCCACCACCCCATCACTATTTCTCCTTCTTCCTCCCCATAATAACTCCTGTCACTCTTCCTCTATTTCTCCCCCAATGCCTGTCAGTCTTTTTTTTCATTACCCCTCCCCTCAATATCTAGTCATTGTTTTTGTCTCTCCTCAACTGCTGCTACTGATTCTTTTTGCTGTCTCTTTCTCCCCCCAATTGCTACTGTCATACTGTCACTCTCTCACACACACACTCTCTCTCTTTCTTCCCTCTCATCTCTTTCTTGCTCCTCTTCCTGCTGTTGACTGCAGTGGCTGCTGCTGTGTTGTGTGTGTGTGTGTAGCCAATGATCTGGTGGGTAGGAGGATTAAAACCCAACAATATATTTAACTTTTCCAGATTTTTCTACAAACCTGGGGGGAGGGGGTCCCTCAAATTTGCAGAATTATGTTTTTTGTGTGTGGACCCGATTCATGGATTTAAGTGTCTGTAGATGGTCTCATAATTGAGTATTAGATATATAATGATGTTGTACTGGTACAATTATTGGTGTTGGTGTTCTACAGTCAAAGCACTTTGGAAACCTTAGATTGGGGCTACTGGCTCAATTTCCTTTTGTTACCTTTGTTTACCTAAAGACAGCATTGAATGGGCTTCACATGATGGTTTCATTCTGTAGCTAAATGTAACATGTCGCTTTGGTCACCTCATCATCATTCCACTTCTTGCGAAACATCTCCATCCCCATGCTGTTTGTTTCTGACAATGGGCAGTGGCAGAATGGATTTAGTATTCCTCAAAATGCAAAAACAAAATGCCATGATTGGCTTTGCCCATTATGGTGGGACAAAGCTCATGAGTTGAACTACATATTTCAGGTATTCTCCACATGATGTAGCAAACCTGTCTTTACTCATATTCATATCAATGGCTAAATCAGCTTCTACCCAAGTACTTTGATGTAACTGGATTGTGGCACAGTCTGTCTTTGGACTGTCAGATTACATCTATATTAAATCTAGAATTGTCATTAAAATCCCTAATAAAATTGTTCACTTCAAGGCACAAGTCAAAATGCACAGAATCTCCTGGGTTAAAATTTCAGATTACTCTCCTTGTCATGATCTCTGAAAGTATATAGAAAACAGTCCACAATCCATGCAGTAAATTTCTGAGAATAATTTTTATTCTTCTTTTAAAATTTTCTCTTTAAAAATTCTTACAAATAAGGACCATGCGCCTTTGGTAAAAGCTGGGCAAAGCACACACATTTCAGAGAATAGAGTCCAAAAGAATTTTGCCTCCTTTTAGTATCCTTTCCATGGAGAAGGGGCACTATTGAATGGACTAGGGGGAGGTTGGTCTCCAGATTTTTCCACCTTTGACATATATTACTTCAATGCCTCAGTCAGTGAGTTTTCCCACTGCCTTCATCTCCCAAGAATGTTCCTTGGTGGAATGAGAGAAGAGCTCTTGTGGAACCCTAATAGGGTTGCTGGGTCATATCTTTGTGAGGTGTTTTGAGAAGTGCTGGGGCTGTCCCTTACATGATGATGTCATGTAGCATGGCATCATCATGTTGGGGATGCAGCACTGCATGCACGTCCCCCTGCTTTCTCCCAACCATTTAAAGGGATCCTTCCCTTTAAATGGTTGGGAAAGCTTAGGTGCCAGGCGTACCTGCCCTGCAAGCCATGAATTCACGACTTGCAGGGCAGGTGTGCATGGGGTCACGGAGGACTGCTGGGGCCAGCCAGCTGGCTGGTGTCTAGGGGGAGTCCCAAAAATTGGGGGATCCCCTGCCCCCACCTGAGGACTGGCATCCCTAAACCCTAACTTCCTGTTATTTTGTTATTGTTCAAGCTCTCACTCTGAGAATGGATATTTTTGTACAGTTTATCTCCTTTGACGTAGCTGCCAAGTAAATATATACACCCCAGTTCAACAGAGATAATCCTATGACTTTTTCTTATTTGACTTGAAAGTCTTTCTCCCAACAGGGTGCCAACTGAATGGGAATTTTGTACAATCAGTTCCTGGTCATGTGGCTCAAATATCCACATATATTCCACAATGGCATGAAATCACACCATGGCAAAGCATGTTTCATGCGAGGTAAAAAGTCGTTAAGAGTCAAACAATAATAACAGTCAAAGTCTTTGTTACAAAACTGCTTGTGCTTTCTTGGCTCTCCCTGCTAGTTTCACTTCTCTCTCCTGCTGCTTCCTTCTGCTGAGTCACTTTCTGTACCTGTTCCCACACTCTCTCCCTCTTCTCCTGTGTCCCTGGGTTGTTCTCCTATCTACTTTCCTGATTCATTCAGTTCCACATAAATTGTTACACATGCTGCTTGGTGTGTGTGAGTGTGTTTTTTAAAAAAAGAAAAACAGCCATTAGAGGAGGCTGAAGTTGGTTCCCAGTTCCTTATTCATTCCTTCATGACTTATTTGTAAATCGAAACACTGATACTGAGAACAGTACCTGGATCTAGTATAAAAGCTGTGGACCCCAAAAGCCTCCAAGAGGAGGCAATGGGAATGTGGAAATAGAACCATAGGTGGGGCAGGGATACATCCCTGCCAATGTTCCCTCTAAGCTGTGGAGTCTTGTGAGCAAAAATTCTACTTTGTGAGCTACTGGCATTAAAGTTGTGAGTGAGCGATTTGGCCACTGTATAAATTAGTTTGCTCTGGAGCCATCCTTCCCGAGCTGAGACAAAAATGTGTGAGCCGGAGGCTAAAAAACTGTGAGCTAGCTCACACTAACTCAGCTTAGAGGGAACACTGATCCCTGCCCACTCTTTGTCCTTTATCAATAATCTCTCCTCTCTCTTAAGTGACTTTTCTTCCTACAGGAAAAAAGATACAGCAAATGTTTTCTGTGGGAGGAACAGCAGCTTGGGATGGCTGAAAAGAAAAACAACCAGCAGGGAAGAGATTTCCTACCCTGCTCCTGATTTTGAGTGCAACACCTTGGAGCTGCTTTTTGAGGTGTTTTTTTAAGATTGGGGAAGTTTAACAGGGAACTTTATGTAACACGAGGTTTTGTTCTCTGATGTAAAAATTCCTTGTTGCCAGAAACAGAATCAGCTGCAGTTTCCAAGCACTTTTAAAGGCACCCCCAGACAAGGAACTCAGCAGGGCATGAATTATAGCAGGGCATGGACTTTGCCTCCACAATCGGAATGAAGAGATGGACACCAATATGGATTTAACAAGGGCCACTTTATTAATTATTTATAATCAAACAACTGGCAAGGGGCTGCTAAAATGTACTGAGGAATATGACAGGTATCTAACTCCTGACCACCTTCATCTCCTTCTGGGTGATGCACCTTCCCCGATCTCGAGCCACCCAATGTGGCTCTCGACCAGCAGCTTGGCATGTTTAGGAGAACCAGATTGTTCTAAGGCCAGATTGTTCTAAGGAAGATCACCCCTTTTCGGCCTTGAGCTGCAAAGGCCCGAAAGCCGTTCATGGAGGACCCTTTAATTCCTTTATAACAATGACCAGGTGTTCACTGATTTCAACTTGCTGATCGCACTACCCTGCCATAGCAGAGGCCAAGCCTCTGCTTAGGCCTTCACCCCGACCAAGTGATCCAGCACCAACAGCACCCTTGCCTCAAATCTGCCAGAAATATAGCATTGCCATTGTTAAGGAGGTGCACCCTGTCCCCCTCCATTAACTCGACCCGTATATCAGGGTGCAACAAGAAGAGGCCCAAGCCTCCTTCCATGGCATTTTTAAGCTGCCAATTGGCGTTTCATCTCACCCAGCCCAAGTACCTAGAAACCTCCAGGCTATGCCACACCTGGCACAGCCCAATTGCAGACAAGACCAGCAACCAGCTGTCTTTACACTTAGTGGGGTCCCCAAAATTGTACCAACCTGGCGGGGCATAATAGCCACCAGACTATCTGCGCTCCGGACCATCCTTATCATCGCAAACTCAGCCTCTGCTTGTAAGCCAGGGCTTATACCATTCCTGACAATGCAGCATAGCCACCAGACCATGTGCACTCCGAGCCATCATGCCCATCATGGTAAGGCTGCACCACAGACAACCGGTCTGCTTGTAGCACCAGGGTTTTGCCCTTCCTGGAGAGGCAGAATAGCTACCAGACCATCTGCACTCTGGGCCACCTTGCCCATCATGTTGAGGCTGCACCCAGGCAACCAGTCCGCATGTAACACCAGAGCCTCGCCCTTCATGGTGACGCAGAATAGACGCAGCCTATCTGCCTCTGGGCCATCTTGCTCTTATCATCACAAGGCCAGCCTCCCTTTATCACAAGGGCCTTGTCCTTCATGGAGAAGCAGAATAGCCAGCCAGACTATCTGCACTCTGGGCCATCTTGCTTTTATCTTCACAAGGTCTGCCTCAGCTTGCAAGGGCCTTTCCAGTAAGGGAGTCCTCTTGGCCCAGTGGGTGGCCCAAAAGACCATGCTGTGGCTGCAGACATTGGTTCCTTGTCTCGCCCCGCAGCCAGCAGCACCTGAAGGACAAACTTCATTAATAACTTAAAACTTTACAATTCCATTCTCCGAATGCTAGGCAAAAGCCCGCCACAGCTCACTGATCCACAGTGCCACCCACCAAAAAGGAGTGCAGTGACTGGACAAATGTCCTGACCTGAATAAGGTCTCACTGACACTACCACATGGCAAGGGAATGCATAGCCCAGGGCAGCTGTAGTGGAAGCAGCATTGAACCAAGAAGAGTGAGTTCCAAACTTCACCCCAGGAAAGGCCCAACTTGCCCAAAGCCCAGGCACTACTGCCACAAACTGGTGCCTGGTCATCAGAGTTCCATCCGCATGCTTAAAGCAGTAACTGTCTTCATAACCCCAGGTTGCAAAAATGACCCTTTCCACTGCCAGGGCAATGAGTTGCCTCTGGTCCTCTAGAGCTCTTGTTGTCAGAATATAGTTCTTTCTTGGCCAAGTGAGTGGGCAGAACAGCCCTCACAGAACCTCCCTGGAAGCCATCTGCCTCATTTCTGTTGCTGTGGCAGCGCCACTGCATCCCAGCTGGTACCGTCCACAGCCTATCATGACCAATGCCACTCTGGCAGGCCATGGCGACTAACTGGACCTCCCCTTAAAGACAAATGTGCTATTAAACCTGTGAAGAATGCTCATTAGGACCAACCAATGACATGTAATGATGTGCGGGCTGTCAAATTCCCAGATCACAGTATCAGGTTGGAAGTCACACTGTATTCCTTCTAAAACAGAAAGCAGAAGGTACAAATGATGTATTGCAATGAATATTTTTGAATCCTAACACATGACAAAGACTAAGCTCATTCACCAACTCAGGGTGCATTCACACTATCAAATTTGCATGTTGCTGACAAGGATTCCTTCACAGAAGGAAACCCTTAGAAGTTCAGCTGTTTTCTGTTCAGATTACACTTGATTTCACTCTTTTTTTTTTTTTAAATCCCCCTGAAGGGTTTTTTTTTTTTGCATTTTCTAAATATCTACAGAAAATGGGAGGGGTACTAACAAACATAACTACAAGAAGGGGGAGACAGAAAAGAAAGTCCAAAACGTGATGATTATATGCAGTGCTTACAAATGTGGCATTACCAAATAAAAACTTTCAGTTGTTAACCTCGAAGGTGACAGTTAAGTACATCGCTTATGAAGCTCTAGCTCATACAGACTGTTTGGAGTATACTTCTGCAATCCACTAAAATTTCTTTTATACAAACATCAGGCACTCTCATCATCTTGTTACAATAATTTCTGCCTATTACTTTCTGCCCCTCTAACTGTTTAAATTTTTTATCAATCAATACATGCAGTCCAGTAGCATTTAAATACCGCTATTAAAAACATCCAGGTTAGGCTTAAACACGTTTCTCTTAAAAGAAAATTCTCTATTTGCCCTCTTATTAAAAAGGAAAAGAAAGACAGACAAAATGGAACCTCCATATGCATCACATACCACCCCTTTTCCCTCTTCCTTTTATGGAATTAGCCTGAATTAATAGAATGCTTTTAAAAATTGATTTAAACATTCATTATCAATTTCTATATAAACCATTTCCCTTAATTTTTCCCAACATACCCCCTTAGCCAAAGATCTCATCTCCAGAAAAGGTTCTTCACTGTAGAGTCTTCTCCTCAGTCTTCTTTAACTCACAGTCCATTATTGTTAACACATAACCACCTTTCGCCCAACATTCTATTAGCTTTGTCCCCCCATCAAAATATATAATAACTTTATTTTTTAGGAGGAGAGTTTCCCCTCCCCCCCACTTGTCATAGGAGAAACATAGCTGCTTTGCTGTCTCATCCATCTTCACAATACAGTATTGCTCAGTCACTTTCAGGTTCCTAAAGATGATTCAGTTTCATTTTAATTCTTACTGCGACATAGACGCCATCTCCAGAGATGCACTCCAAAACCTGAGGGTCTGTTTATCTTCTCTTTGTTATCAAATCGCCAGGGTCCCATAAATCCATCAAATCGTTTCGCCGCCTCTAAAAGTTCTCACTTGATTTCACTCTTAACCACTGCACCAGAAATACATCCCTATTGCATTAGGGCCAAATAGTGTAATTGGAAGGTTGGCAATTTATACTGTCTTTCTCAGAATAAAACCATGTAAATATGCTATTTTAATTTTAAAAATCCTATCTATAATCACAAATAAATGAGCCCTGCTGCAATAAGCAGGTAAACATTGCTATTCTTCATAAGGAATAGCCCCTTCAATAGTGCTGTACGGTTTAAAGCTTAATAAAAGAGACCGGCAAAGGCTCTCCAGGTCTCAGGCAGAGGTCTGTCACATCACCGATCTCCAAAATCCTTCAACTAAGGATGCCAGGATGGAACCTGGGACCATATGCACGCCAAGCAGATGGTCTGTCACTAAGACATTGCTTCCAAATACTCCTTCCAAGCTGTGGAGTCTTGTGAGCAAAATTCTACCTTGAAAGCCACTGGCACTAAAGTTGTAATTGAGTGATTTGACTACTGCATAAACCAGTTTGCTCTGGAGTCATCCATACCAAGCCAAAACAAATATGTAAGCCAGAGGTCAAAAAACTGTGAGCTAGCCCACATTAACTCAGCTTAGAGGGAACACTGATCACCAACCCCAGCCTTGTGAGTTTTAAAGTGAAATCATCTCTTCCAGTTATTGCAGAGATTAGTTCACTAATAAATCCTTCCTTAAAAACCATGCCAGCAACAGCGGATGGAGGGAGGAAGGAAGGGAGGGAGGGAGGGGGGGGGAGATAGGATTTATACCCTGTCCCTCACTCGGAGCCTCAGAGTGGCCAACAAACATCTTTACCTACCCCTCCTCACAACAGACACCCCACCCTGTGAGGGGGCATTGCCTGTGATGTAGGTGGGGCTGAGAGAACTCCCTCACAAACCGCTCTTAAAGAACAGTTCTGACAGCACTATGGTTTGCCCATGGTCATCCAGCAGCTGCAAGTGGAGGAGCAGGGAATCAATCCTGATCCACTCATATTAGAGACTATATGCTTAACAACTGTACCATGCTGGTCTTCAGAAAATCAAAGGCCTAGCTGCCCACCATATTGGAACCAGCAGCACTTCTATACCAATGGCAAGAGGTACAGTGCTTTTCCCTGTTCCTTCCACCCTTATTCATTTATTTTAAATACAATATAAAATGGCCATCACTCAACAAAATGGCTGCCACCCCTCACAATTTGGCTCCACCATGAAATGGCCACCACTGAAGAGGTAGGTTGCAAGGAAGGCCCACGAGCCCTGGCCTAATAACTGGAAAAAACACTCACTCATTGAACAGGAGTGGGGATAGATATCAGCCACCCAACTCCCGCTACCCCAATGCAGATATAGAGAGGACGGGAAGGGGCTAAATGAAAGGAAAAAACCCAGCCAGCCAACAAGCAGGCTTTCAAGTCTGTGGGGGAAGGGAGGGACGGGGGGTGAAGCAGCCTTACCCTGCTGCCGCCCCTAATTTCCACGATGCTTTGGCTTAGAGTCCCTCACTAACCTGCCAACCCCCTGCTCCTGGGCCTAACTCCCTGCCGGTTGGGGCCCTATAAACACCCCCCCATACAGGAAAGGCCACTAAAGGGTTGGCACAGCTTGGCGACCACCATCACCTTGAAGGGTGTCGAAGGCGCTGCAGCTGCTTCAGGGCCTACGCCACCACCTTGGGTCCCTCGACCCCTTCCATCCAGGGCCACACTACCGCCACCACCAGGAATCTCACTACCGGGCACAGGCTGCTGCTGCCAAATGGGCCGCTCCACAGCCCAGAAGACTAAGAGTCCCAGGCCAAAGGCCTTCCAAAGCCAGCAGCCCAGCCTAGAGATTGGACCACAGCCGCCATGGACTCGACGCACTGGCCACCATTTCCCAGGCCCACTGCAGAGGCCCAACGGAAGATGAGAGCACTGCCAAAGGCCTCCCAAAGCCAGCAGCCAGTCCTCATGTTTGCTTCTCTCCAAGCATGCCGAAGAACTGCTGAGACAGGAGGAGGGAGCCAAGCCTAATAGGCTGCCTCCGCCCCCAGCCTGGTGCTGCATTTCTTGCAGCGCTGGTATCTTCCTGCCTCACAAAGAGGCAAATCAGCCCCCTCCCACCAGCACGAGCTCGGTGGGAGTTGGGGCTTGCAATATATGAATTATAACAGGACATGAACTGCAGAGACCAGATTTTTGTTCCCTTGGAAATGATGTTGTTGGTTTACTAGCTGCATACAATATTTTACAAAATCTGGACTGCTTCTTAATTTCTGTGAGTCAGAACAGTTTTTGATATCTGATTTGTCTAAAATATACTCTGTCAGTTTGATTCTTCTGTCTAGTACTTTTAAACTCAGTAAACTACACAACATATTCTTATGTCACTCTCCCAGTTTGCCTCTCATCTTTCTGATAGACTTTAGATTAGCATCTCATTGTGCTTCTGCTGTTTCCTACTTCTAATATTGTCCTTAATATTGTTTCTGTCTATAGCATAGACATTCTGCTTTTAGCATCAACACCATCTGTTACTTTAATAGTATCAGCTTCCTTCAATCATAAACCTCTGTTATAGGAAGCTGTTGGCAGAACAACTGTTGTAACAGGAGTTCTCTGCATTTGGCACTCATATTTAATAATTCTTTCATGTCTTGCAAGTAACATGCTTCATATATTTTGGTTATTGTCATAGATAATTACTACACTAAGTAACATATTTAGGGATGCCAGTCCCCAGATGAGGGCAGGGGATCCCCTGATTTTGTGAGCTCCTGCCCACTGCTGACTGGCTGGCCAGTGGGGGAAAGCCCCACCCTCAAGAGCGGCCACCAGCAGCCCCCCTTCCCTCCTGCAAGTTTTAAAGGGCCCTCCAGCTAATCGGCTGGAGCACATGGCCTGCCAGTCAGCTGGAGGGCCCTTTAAAACTTGCAGGAGAGGAGGGAGGGGGGCAGCCACCAGCCACCAATGCTCCCTCTAAGCTGTGGAGTCTTGTGAACAAAAATCCTACTTTGTGAGCTCCTGGCATTAAAGTGGTGAGCGAGCTGTTTGGCCACTGCATAAATCAGTTTGCTCCAGAGCCATCCTTCCTGAGCGAAGACAAAAATGTGTGAGCTAGAGGCTAAAAAACTGTGAGCTAGCTCACACTAACTCAGCTTAGAGGGAACACTGCCAGCCACATACCTGAACTGAAAGTGGTCAATTTGCCACTTGCAGTTCAGGTACCAGTGGACCCTGCTTGTAAAAAGAATTTTTAAAGGGTCCCTTTACTGCCTTCATATGTGTTGTGTAGTGGGTTCAATGCATGAAGAACCAAGACATAGCATGATTGTTAGCTCATAGTTTACTAGCACACACAACAGAACATAAAATACCGGCCCGATGGCCAACTATATACAGTCCCCGTGGACCCACCCCCAGGTCCCATTGGTGGGTTTAAACTTCCTGCCAAGGTTCCTATTGGTGACCACTTGAGGTTTCAGGATCCTAGTCCCTATTGTCTCTTGAGCTCCAAGCTCTGGTAAACGTTGCTGTTGCCTAGTGGCAGTCAGCGAACATAACAATATGTAACTTTCAAATCATAGCCAACTTTGGAATTCCATGTCTGCAACTACTGCAAAGGGATTTCTTTGCAGCCCATGATGACATCAGTCATGAATGAAGCAGGTTACATTACTATTCTTTTTGATTCCACTCAAGGCATCTTCATCCCTGATTATGTGCTGTTGTGTCCTCAGGTTCTCTTTAAAAAGACATTAGGAATTGTTTTTCAGTCAGTCACCTCTTGGTTTCTTTTCTGATGTTCAGAGCCATTTAAAAATGTTCATAGTGTGTATGTGGTTGGCAAATATCTCTTACTGGATTTATTAATTCAGTCTTCCATACAAATGCTCTACAAGGTGACTTACGTTGTGTTAAAATAAAAGTGTGTTAAATCAAAATCCAAATATATTTAAACCAGTCCCAAACAAGAAGAGCACCACACAACTAATAACAATACAATAATATGAAAAAACATTGACCATAAAAGCAGAATGGTGCAAAAACTATTCATTTACTTCCTCAAAAGCTTGACAAAACATTATAGCCCAAAACTCAACAAGGAAAGAGCCAGGAGGAAGTTTCACAATTTAAACATCTTTATTACTGAAAAAGCCAAATCTCCCATAATTCTATTGGGTTATAGTTTTGTAGGAGTGAGGTAGCAAGCAGTTACACTAGATGGTTCTGATCTAAGCTGTCAAACTGAGCTGTCAGACCAACAGCTAAGTAACTAGTTGCAGGTGCTTCCTACAGGTGTTATGTATGTAGGTCAAGCATTGCATCATCTTGACTGTAATTGGCTAGATGGTAGCATAAGAATTGTATGCTCAGTGAGCTGGTTGAGAGGCTTAGCTCTCCGAAGTAAGGTGTGCCATGCTGTCCATCAGTAAGGTAACTCTCTGTATATAAGTTGTAAATGTTGTATTTATCTCATCACCTATATAAACTCTCTGTGCACTTCTACTACTGGTCAGTCTCCTGCTTCTGATTTATTTACACACACCCAATAAATTCAGCATGTATCATATAGTGGGGATGTGTGGTGCAAGGCCTCTGAAGATGACCTAAGTGATTGGGAATTTTCTTATTCTTCAAATAACTTGTATCCAGGGCATTTGAGGTTTTATAGCTTTGAACTAGGCTCAGACATCATTGAGTAGTGTGGCACACACTAATCAAAATTTCTTGTTGCCACAAGCTGAACCAGTTGTAGTTTTTAAATGTTTTCAAAGGCAGGCCCAAACAGACCACATAGCAATAGCCTAGTCCGGAAATTATAACAGGGCGTGGGCTACAGAGGCCAAATCTTTGTCCTTCTGGACAAAGCTTACTAGCTTAATTTGGTAAAAAGAGTTCTTGGACACAGTTTCTTGTGAAAATCCAGTGACAGATCTAAGAGTACCCCCCAAATGGTGAATGATGCCCTTTAGGCAATGTTGTTTTATTCTGACCTGATAATACCATAGATATACATTCTCTAGCAATGAATCAAATGTCAACAGAACAGATGGAAAACAAGCTGAGGGAGAAGACTGATAAATCAAATAATCAGTTTTTATTTTCCAGATTCTTCAATATAAAATAATACTTCTGCCTCCTATGAAATTTTCAGTTCTCACACTGAAACATCATAAATTTTCAGCCAACACTTATATGGCATATGATTCACCACAATGAATATAATCCATATATTTCATTCACTGGTGACCGTTTCTCTTTGCCTTCATAGCTGTGGCCTTCTGGTATACTTTTTTTTCTCACTCAATTCCTCCATGCTAATCTGATCGGGCAGACTATCAAAGGGGACCACTAAATCTCTCATGGTTGTTTTCCAGCTGTCTTCCTACTTTTGCCACTGTGGGAAATCCCAGTGTAATGTTTTAAGTAGCCTCTAAACCTGTTTGAAGAAAAAGAGGAAACTATTTTCTCATGAGAGAAATATCCAGAGATTTCCACCACCACCCCTACACAGTAGACTAATCAGTGTTGGCATCTAATACTTACTAATGTTGCCTCTGAAGTCTGGACATTCAAGGGACCCTTTGGCTCAGTGGTAGAGTATATGCTTTGTATGGAGAATAGAAGCATTCAGGCTCAATCTTCTGATAAAAGACCTAAGTTAACAGGTATTGGGAAAGATCATTGTTCGCCTGAGATCTTGGGAAGAAGCTACAAGTTACAGTAATGGTCTGATTTGGTGTGAGTTAGTATCATACACTCACATGAAATTTCTGTGGTAACTTCAAGATTTGCTAGGGGGTTCTGCCTGCAAACAACTTGTCTATAGCATGCACAAAATACTATCCAAATGGAAGGGAAGCCCTGCAATAAAAGCAAAATAAGCTAAGATCAAATGACATGTCAGCAAATTCTCATAAAACACTCCCAGTTCACCACCATTTAAAGTAAAGGGTGTAAGGAAAACCAAATATTGCTAAATTAGTGCCTGCTGTTTCTTGATTTTGGCTTTGAAGGAAAGGCGGCATAATACCAGCATGTTTTGCTTTTCATGCAGGGTTCTTTTATTTCTTTGGGTTTAATCTTGATTGATTTAATGAGATGGTATGTTTTCCTCACTGAATACAAGATCACCAAAAGCAATATGTAACTTTCCTTATGTTCTTCAAGAATATATATGTGTGTATTTAGAATACATATTGAGCAGTATCCAACCAGCCCCACCCAGAAATTTTCTTGAAATGAAGGACTAGGGGATGATATCAACCCCTTCCTTTATTTGTGTAAGAGGAAGGAGAAGTGACTTCATCCCCCCTGGAAATGATATTTCCAGGATTTGAATGAAGACATAAAGGAATTCAGGAAAACTCCACATTCTGTGCATGGTGGCAGAATCCTGCCCCTTACTATTTATTCCATTAAAATAATATATCATGCAAAATTGTTTTTAGCCTTATTGACTATGAATCCAATTACAGCTGAATTTTTAATATGATAATAAAACGTTAGGATGTCTTCACTGCTATAAATTCCAGACCAAAGTTTGCTTTAAAGAAAATGTGTTGGTGGGCAGCTTGGTAGAAAGGCACACTTCATAATTTTTTCTCCTGTCATGTACTGTACTATGCATTAAAATAGTAAGCGTAGTGATTGCTGCAATTTAGAGACACGTCCTTATAGGAACATAGAGAATGGGGAGTTTGCAGAGGATCCCTGCTTGCTAATATGGAGGAGCTACAGGCATTAACATTTACTTTTCCTTTGGTGCATCCCTCATATGACTGAACTCTAACTTATTACAGTAAGAATTATTCTTATTTCCATTTGGAATCTTTGTCAAATCCTTACCCAGATAAGCAAAGGCCACTATTACAATAAATACCTGTTATGACAATCTTGCCCTCTTTCATCAGTCACTCACAGGATTTTCCCTTTGTTTCTATTTTTTTTTTCTTGCTGAGTAGCCCCTACATCTATTTTCTTCTTATTTGTTGGTCTATGGCTGTTTCACCCTCTCATGTTATTCTCTGTTTTGATGCTGGCCCCGCCCAGGGACTTGAGGGAAGTGGCAAAATCACCTTCTTATCTTTTACTTCTGAAATGGCACATGAGAAGCATTTGGAAGTTTAAAATAGACAAAATGTTTTATTTAACTTAGAGGAAAAGAGGTCAGGTAGAATCAGGGGTAGGGTGTATGAGGTGAACAGATGATAAAAACTGAGGTAACTTGCAATCACATTACTTCAAGATAATTTGTTGCCCACAAGCAAGTGTTTTTACTTTCTCACAAAGTCTTTGAAACTTTGAGGAGAGAGGCTTTCTTTTCAGTTTCTGCTTTAACTTGCAAGCAGAGGTTTCTAAGTTTCACTGACATTTCACATTCAGAAGGTAGGAACATACAACCAAGTTCCCAAAATCCTTCTATATAAATATATAGACCAAGGAATCACTGCTGTCTTTAAAGATATCTTCCTTTTCACTGGGTGAGGATTACTTCAAGTAGAAGCAATTTCCTATTTCAGCTTGAATGGGGATCCTTGTTGATCCATTCACTCCTTCTTTACCTCCTTCCCAGTCCACCATCAATGCTTAACTCTCTCTTCTTTAACTGTCAGTTTCTAACTGTCATTACTTAACTGATGCTCTCCATAGAATTCTGTTTGAACAGTCTATAGCTCAAAGGTTCTCAGACTCTGTGAAGCATTAACACCTGATAGTCCGTCACACCTGTCCAGAGATCTGTTTGAGGTAGCTTATAGAATAAAAATAATTAAACATAAAATTATCAATATTAAAATAAGCCATAAAATCAAGTCATAAAGGTAACATTAAGCAGCTTATAATTCATAAAACAGCTCTTAGTCTAGAAGCAGATTGTAAAAACAGCTTTAAAAGATTAAATAAGTGCCTGGGAAAGTAGATAGGCTTTGACCTGGCACCTAAAGTAGATGCCAGCTAGCAAAAAGCAGGAGGACATTCTAAAAGCAAAGTGTGCTAACACTGTAACAGAAAGAAGAGACAGAATGCCAGTGGAATAAGAATTTCCACTTGAAGCCTCCACAATGTGGTTGTGACAAAAGGGGCAGCATGACAGAGCAGATCTACCTCATTTACTGAGCACATGGCGCCCTTGCAGTTCTGCCGGCAAATCTATATGTAAACCTATCAAGGTTATTGATTTAGTTCAGGCTTTAAAAGATCCAATTTGTGGTCCCAGAAGCAAGGTAGAGCGAGGGGGGTGCAAATAACACAGGACACCAACCAGTTTGGAACAAAACGGCCACAACTTTATTGAATACAGTGCAGGAGCAGTGGCACAGCATGGGGATGGATTCTGCATCAGACGGCCTGCCAATCTATTCCCCACTACTGGGAAGTTGCAAGCATGGAGTGACAAGCCTCTGGAATCATGTGGTGCCAGGTGCTGCATGGTTCCCTTGCCACCTGCTGGTGAGAGCCAGGCAGCAGCCCTCAAGACAGGCATGCACTGAAGGTTCCACTTCCAAGACCCCTTAAGGGAGTCCCCAAACCAGGGGAGGCAGGCATGCAGGCACCACTTCCCCCCAAAAGGATCCTTCTCAATGCCTAAACCACCCATAAAGCTGTGACAAAAAAAAGCAGCATAACAAATGAAAACAACCTGTAACAACCAAAAATGCAGGGAAGGCTAGCAAGGAAAAAAGCCTGTGAAAACTGAGGAGCAATCCCTTGTGCAGCTGTTTAAATAGGGATGGGGGCAACATGATGGCTCCAAATCTGCGCAACCTGCCCTTCCCTTCAGGACCAGCCCAACAAGGCATGGCTAGCCATCTCCTGGCCACATGAGCATGTTGCTCCCTCCCCTGGTCTGGAGACCATAGGACCAGCCAGAGGCCACAGGAACCATCTTCTGCTGGCTTCCTCCAGCTGCAGGTAAGTCTTCCTGTGGTTTCCTAATAAAAATCACTTCCAGGTAAGCCACTTTTGAAAAGTAGGAAAAATGGCTCCCACCCCAAGGCCATCCATGTTCCTCAAAGGGGGACTGTTGAACTATTAAAAATATGTGGAGGCCAGTAACTTTTGTGGGTTTATTTGCAAGGCTAATTTGGTTCATCTGTAAACCACAAAAACACTTCTGGTGAACTGGCACTTTAAACTAACTTCAATAAACCTTGAGCTGTTTAAGTAATTTGCAGATCACGATGCCAGCTGTTTTGCCTCATGCCTGCCATACACGAATACAAGAGGAAATGTCATATGTTTGAGAAGCGGTAGCATTTGCTAATACCATGAAGAGAAACAACCGCAACCTCACGAAGGGTGAAATATCCTGTCCCCCACATGAGCCAATTTTTCCTGATAACATGTTCTACATTTACTTAGTCGTACAGTGAGTAATTGCTTTGCTGGTTACTAAGGAAACCTTTCAGAAAGATTTCATACGGTAAATGAACTTCTGAAGCAAATAACAAATATGTGTGATATTAAATGAGGGAACAATGTGTAACAATCAAACGTGAAATTAATTTCTCAAAAAGTTGGTACGACTTCCAAAAAAAGTGTATGCTATGTGGAACGGAATGTGAGGCCTGAGGTGATGTATATGTCTTTGATGTGAAAATTGATTTCCTCTGTAGCAGAAACTGGAAGAAGATGAAACAAAAGAGAATATCTTCTTGAGCCATGGTCTGAGATTAGACAGAGCAAAAAGAGCAAGCATCTTTTGGAGGAGTTTTTCGTTTTCTAAATTACACATCATTTAACAGACTCTGCCTGTTGCCTTTTGTCCTCCTTCACTCTTATTCACAGAAATGCTGTTGGACAATGCGGCTCAGAAAGAAGTCGTGAGATCCTGTCCTCCAGGAAAAGAAAGAGCAAGGTCCTCCTCTGTAGTTGCTTACCTTCACTGCTAATCCAAATGGCACATAAACTCCTGGGAAGACAGAATAGGCATAACAACCATGCTATTTCACTATGTTTTCCACACAGCCAAGCACTAGTAGTTTTGGTGCCTTTTGTAAGGGGAGTGAGTGAGTGAGTGAGAGAGAGAGAGAGAGAGAGAGAGAGAGAGAGAGATGTAGCAACGCAAACACTCCACTATTGTTTTGCAGGTAGGAAAACATACACTTTAGCTACTAATCTTAGCTAGCAGAGAAAAAGAGAGAGTTGGAATAACTCCACTGTGTTCTCCTAGCAGGGATTTCAGAACACTGGCATGAGAGGTGCTGGGGAGTATTTCTCTCTTGACTGATCTCCTAGGAGAAATTGCTCGTCTATCCAGATGGGCAGGTGAGTAGCACATTGCATGATTCCTCTCTCTGCTTTCCTAGACTCTCCTCACTTGCTGTTTCCTTATCAAATTGAAGAGTCCTTCATTCCAACTAAGAGATTTGGCTTCCTTTTTTGGATGCCTCTTCCACATTCCTCAGCTCTCCTTTTCTCTTCATTGTCTTCTCTTACCCTGTGGCTCTTAGCCTGTGGGTCTTGCTTGGAGGCTGAAATATACTGGGTTCAGATGCGGTCAAGTGATCAGCTCATATTTTATTAGTGATTTAGCAAGAGAAAGAAGACTAAAAAACCCTGGCTGAAGCGGGGAATTTATGCCTGAAAAAGGTTACACCCAAAACACACCCCAACGATAGGGTATTTACACTCCCAACGATAGGCTATTTACACTCTATTGTTTCCCAGTTGGTTTACTCCAGGATCCCCGTCTCCCTACTGGTCCATTCTAGGATACTAACAATCTATTGTCATGCATCCCAAGCTAAGTCCTTTTGCCAGTACAGTTCAGTCCTTGTAAGAACCTGAGTAGAGGGCTGCTACTGAGTTCTGGAGAGACAATTGCTGGCAGGGTAGCCATTTGGTCAGTCTCAAAGTTTTCAGGGTACATCACCACAACAAGAGTTTATGTCATACTTTGAGGGAAGCTTCTGAGGCTGTAGAAGATAGATTTGCTCCTAGGGAGATGGATAACAAAAGCACGCTATTCCAGTGACGTGCCAGGGTTGCGCCATGATCATTTTTCTGCCTTGCCAGGAACTGCGTTATACGTGCTGCATGTGCAAGCTTACAAGAATGCTTGAGGAGAAGGTGGGAGAACTTGAGGCACAAATCTGTACACTGAGGAATATCAGGGAGGCAGAAAGCTTTTTAGATGTGAAGGAAGAGGGGCTCCTGAGAGAACAGCAAGAGCTAGCAAATCCTAAGAAAGAGGAAAGAAGTAACAAGGAACAGGTGGGTGAGTGGAAAAATGTTACCTTGAAGAGTAAGATAATCAGGAAACACAGCCAGTGAAGCTGCAAAATCGCTACCAGCCACTTCTGATGGTGGAAGATCAGAACAGCACACTCTGAGATCAAAAGGATGTGACTGACACACAAACACATGGGCAGAGAAGGAACCAAGCTATCCCGTTGTCATGGGCTGGGGTGCAGGACCAGGCAAGCGTGGGGTGGTCAGAGCAGAGTATGAGGTCAGAACCGGCTGAGACTAAATAACCAAGTTCAAGGGGTAGGACGAGTGGGGTGGCCGAGAAACACAGTCTGAGGTCAGAGCTGGCCGGGACCAAACAACCAAGTTCAAGGAGGAAGACCAGCGGGGGTGGGGGGGTTGAGAGACAGTTCAGAGTCAGAAGCCAAGCAAGTCGAGAGAACTGGGGAGCCAAGTCCAAGGTACCAACCGTTAGCGTGGTCAGGAGGTCCGAGAGTCAAGGGTCCAGAGTATGAGAGCCATGAGTCGAGAATCCGAAAGCCAGGGGTCAAAAGTCCAGGGGTGCAAGATGCAAAGTAGCAAGGTCAACACGAGCCGGGGTCGAGGAACCCGAGAGATCAAACCAGGAGCAAGGCGTCAGGAACCGGAGTGGTGCAGCGCAGAGCTTCGCATATGTGACTAGTTGCTGGCACTAGTTTGATGCCGTGCCAGCATGGGCTAAATAGCAATCCCAGCAGGTGGTAATTAGCATGCTCCAAGCACGGCCCGGCTCCCACTAATACTCTGGGCTAAACGAACACCGGGCGTACATGTGTGCTTCATGCCGTCAAGCTGTCAAGTCCCGCCAGTGCTGCTCTCGTAAACAAGACACCGGTGGGGGCGAGTCAGGGGGCATGTCACTTGAGCAGCAATCTGCCCCAGCTGTTGCTGAGCTGGGCTTGGAGCTTGCCACGTCGTCAGGTGTGGAGGCTTCTGATGAGAGGAACTTGTCCCTGCTGCCACTTAGCTCCTCTGTGGCCTCCGAAGGCTCAAACTTGGCAGCAGGCATGACACCCATGGAGGAAGAGATGAGTAGTGGTGGTTGGAGACTCCCTACTGAGAGGAATGAAAGAAGTTGTGTGCATACTGGACAAGGAATCTCAAGAGGTTTGTTGTCTACCTGGTGCCTGTATCCGAGATGTGACTGAGAGAATTCCAAGACTGGTCAAAACCTCTGATCACTACCCACTCCTGCTGATCCATATGGGAATCTCCAAATGGATCTCCAAAGACTACAAGGCTCTGGGAAAGAAGGTGAAAGATCTGGGGGCACAGGTGGTGTTCTCCTCCATTTTACCTGTTGAGGGCCATGGAGCTGGAAGGGAGAACAGGATACTCAAGGTGAATGGCTGCTTATGTAGATGGTGCTGTCGAGAGGGATTTGGCTTCCTGGACCATGGTATGTACCTCCAAGATGAAGGACTGTTCGCAACGGATGGGGTGTACCTTACGAAGAATGGGAGGAATGTCTTTGCTGCAAGACTTGCGAACCTGATCAGGAGGGCTTTAAACTGAAGACATTGGGGGTGGGAAGAAAAAGCCTGATGTTGTGCGGCATCCCCAATGCTAAGTTTAAGAAGGGAAATGACCAGAGAATAAATGAATGGGAGAGAGGTGAGTTCAGTAATTTTTCAGGTAAATTTGAAGGGACCTATAGTAGGAAAGGATGTCTGTAATCTGAAATGTCTTTATACTAATGTACAGAGTATGGGAAATAAACAGGATGAACTTGAACTTCAAATATTGGAAAGTACGTATGATCTGATAGGTATCACTGAGACTTGGTGGGATAAGTCTCATACATGGAGCACAGCAATTGAAGGATATACCTTGTTCAAACGAAACAGAATAAACAAAAAAGGAGGCAGGGTGGCACTATATGTCAAGAATGAATACTCTTGCACTGAAATTCAGGATTTCGAGAGTTGCCCTGTTGAAAGTGTGTGGGTAAGGATAGAGTGAGGGAAAAAAGAAGGGGATATTGTTGTGGGGGTATACTACAGACCTCTGAACCAACCAGAGAAACTGGATGATGCATTTGTACAACAGCTTGCTAAACTTTCACAGAGACAGGATGCTGTGGTTATGGGAGATTGCAACTACCCAGATATTTGCTGGAAATCTAACTCTGCTAGACATGGGGCATCCCGCAGATTCTTGAATAGTCTTGCGGACAACTTCATCTCTCAGAAGGTGGAGGTGGGAACCAGAGGATCTGCTATCCTAGATTTAATCCTGACTAACAGGGAAGAGCTGGTTGATGAAGTGAATGTTGTGAGATCCTTGGGGAATAGTGATCATGTCAGCTTGGAATTTGACATAGAGCAGGATGTGAAACTAGGACATAGTAGGACTCGTATCCTGGACTTCAGGAAAGCTGGTTTCAAAAAACTCAGAGAAATATTAGGTAGGATCCCATGGCTGGAAAGGCTGAGGGGGAAATCTGCACAGGAAGGATGGGTGATGCTGAAAAATGAAGTGCTTAAGGCACAATCCCAAACTGTTGCGGTAAGAAAGATAGGTGGGAGACAGGTAATGAAGCCAAGGTAGTTGAACAAGGAACTCTCTGAAGAGCTGAGACTAAAAAGGAATGTACAGGAAATGGAAGGAGGGTCAAATTACTGAGGGTGAGTACAAGAAACAGGCTTGAATCTGTAGGGATGGTATCAGAAAGGCTAAAGCACAGATGGAGCTGAGGCTTGCGAGGGATGCTAAAAATAAAAAGAAAGGTTTCTATGTCTATGTTTGGAGCAAAAAGAACAGGGATGGGGTAAGCTCATTGCTAGGGGAAGATGGTCAAGCCTTAACAAGGAATGAAGACAAAGTGGAATTACTCAAGTCTCACTTTGTGTCGGCCTTTAACCGTAAGGCGAGCTGTATACAAACTGAAGAATGCAGGGCATATGAAGGAAGGGGGAACTGCCAGTCCAAAGTAAGTAAGGAAATGGTTAGAGAGCAGCTAGCTGCCTTAAAAACTTTCAAATCTCCAGGGCCAGATGGCTTGTATCCCAGGGTGCTAAAAGAAATTGCAGATGTTATTTCAGAACCTCTGGCTCTAATCTTTGAGACGTCCTGGAGTACTGGTGTTGTGCCGAAAGACTGAAGAAGAGCAAATGTTGTCCCGATCTTCAAGAAGGGAAAAAAGACAGACCCAGGAAATTACAGGCCTGTCAGCTTGACATCGATACTTGGAAAAATTCTGGAGCAGATTATCAAATGCTCTGTCTGTGAGCACCCTGAACAGAATGAGTTAATTGGTAGTAGCCAGCATGGGTTTATCAAGGATAAGTCATGCCAGACCAACCTTATGTCCTTTTTTGACAGAGTTACTAAAATGGTTGACTCTGGCAATGCTGTGGATATAGCGTATCTAGATTTCAGTAAAGCATTTGACAAAGTCTCTCATGATATCCTTGAGGATAAGCTGGTTAAGTGTGGGCTGGATGGAGCAACCGTTGGATGGATTCATGGTTGGTTGAAAAATCGTACCCAACGAGCACTTGTAAATGGCTCTGCGTCTACATGGAGGGAAGTCTCGAGTGGAGTGCCACAGGGCTTGGTCCTGGGCCTGGTGTTGTTCAGTGTTTTTATAAATGACCTGGAGGAAGACATAGAGGGGATGCTTATCAGATTTGCAGATGACACGAAGCTGGGTGGGATTGCTAATTCTGAAGAAGACAGAGTCAGGATTCAAAATGATCTAGATAGGCTGAACCAGTGGGCTGAAACAAATAAAATGAATTTCAATAGAGATAAATGCAAAGTCCTACACTTAGGGACAAAAGATCAAAGGCATAGATATAGAATGGGAGGGACTTGGCTTGACAGTAACACATGTGAAAGGGATCTGGGTGTTCTGGTTGATCGCAAGCTAAACATGATCCTGCAGTGCGATGTGGCTGTGAAGAAAGCTAATGCAATCTTAGAATGCATTAACAGAAGCATTGTGTCCAGATCATGGGAGGTGGTAGTTCAGCTCTATTCTGCTATGGTCAGGCCTCTCCTGGAGTACTGTGTCCAGTTTTGGGCACCACATTTTAGGAAGGATGTTGACAAGTTTGAGCTTGTCCAGAAGAGGGCAACCAGGATGGTGAGAGGGTTTGAATCCAATGCTTATGAGGAAAGGCTGAAAGAGCTGGGTATGTTTAGCCTGGGAAAGAGAAGGCTCAGAGGGGACATGATTGCAGTCTTCAAATATTTGAAGGGCTGTCATGTAGAAGATGGAGCAGATCTATTCTCTCTTGCTCCGGATTGCAAGACTAGATCTGATGGGTAGAAATTACAAGGGAGTTGTTACCAGCTAAATATCAGGAGAAACTTCCTAACTGTAAGAGTGGTTGAGCAGTGCCTCCTGCCTCGGGAGGTGGTGGATGCTCCTTCACTGGACGTTTTTAAGAAGAGGCTGGACTACCATCTTTCAGGTATGTTGTAGGACTATCTTTTCGCTATGCTCCTGCAGAGTGCAGGGGGTTGGACTAGATGACCTGCAAGGTCCCTTCCAACTCTAACATTCTATGATTCTATGAGTCTTTTCTCCACATTGTTCTCCTCCAACTTGAGTTTCCTGCCTGTTTATGATACTTTGTAGTATTTGTTAGCAACTCTACTAGAAAACTCCATCATGCCTCAGACTTTTGGACCACACCCATATTACACTGTTTGAACTATAGCACTGTAGGTTATCAAATATTCTAGATTTTTTTTCTACTGTGTGTTCATACTATATCTGCACTGCCTTAACTGCATTTCAGTTGTAGTGAGGAGGAAAGAAGCTGATTATTGCTCCCTACTCATGTCTAAAAATGAAAGGCCATGGCTGGATGAAGTAGCTTTTTCTTTCTTGCTGCCTATTTTCTTTACCAAGTGGAATAGAATTGATTGCATTGCAAATTGACATGATTCTAAAAGTGTAAGATAAATGGAAAGAGAGATTCAAATGATGAAACAGAAGTATAATAGAATTATTATTTATTTAGGAAATGTATAGGCTGCCTTTTTAGAAATCTGCTTGAGGTGGCTTGCAATTGAAATGATAGAACCACAGCCATTAAAAACAAGTTAAACCCTTTAAAACAAGCAAGGGCATAAAAACATCATAGTACTCACATACAGTGACTTAACACAGAAAAAAAACCCAGTCCTCATGCCAGAAGCATAACATAAAATAGTTTTATGAATGCATATCTATAAAGGATGTTTTACTCTGGCACCTAAAGAAAAGTAAGGTAAGCCCAGGCGAGTCTCACGGGGAGGGCATTTCAAAGGTGAGACAGATAGGCAGCTAGTCCAGGTCTTTCAGCACAGGGATGATATGATGCCTGTATCCAGCACCCGATAATAGCTGCTGCATTTTGGACCAATTAAAGTTTCCAAGCAGTTTTCAAATAGGATTTCCAGTCCTCAGATCCTGGTAGGGGTTCCTCTTATTTTGGGGGCTTCAGCCTGCTGCTGGCCAGCTCACCTATGGGGAAAACCCCACCCCCAAACAGCCACATTCTGGTGCGACATCCCCAACATAATGATGTCACCTGTAAGGGTGTGGCTGCAAGGTCCTTTTGATCGGGGGTTGCCGCTGTTCCCTCTCACACATGTAAATTTCATGTTCACATGCCTCCCATGCTGAAGCAGGCTTCTCGCAATTGTTCTGGTTTTTCTTGCCCCCTGGAAAATCAAGTATTTTCCTGGCACTTGCGCTTTGAATGCGTGGTTTCGCCCATCTGGACAGCCAACTTTCACCATGATTGCGATTAGGGCCGTCTGACCGCTCTTTGTGCATTTTTTTAAAAGCTTCCAGTTTGAGTGCTTGAGTAAACATGCACTTAATAAATCCATTATTAAACGTTATTTTATGTTCATTTCTCTGTTTAAAGAGTCCACCCTTCAGAACATCCATTTTCTCCCCAGGGAACTGATCTCTTTAGTCTAGAAAGGAGGTGGGAATGAGAGGTGGGGCTCTGGCAGCCTGGATGGGGGCCAGCAAGGAGGATGGTGGAGACAGTCGGGCTGAGCCTGTTTTCGTGGAGCAATGGTGGCAATGATGGCAGCAGCAGCAACGGCACCCCCCCCACACAGCAGTGGCAGGAACAGCAGCCGCCCGAGCCTGCCCCATGGCTGGCAGGATCTCCTGGAGGGACTCAGCGTGGCGGCAGGTGAGCAGATGGTGAAGAGAGGGACCGGCTGCATCTAGTCAGCCCAACCCAAAGAAAAATGTTCCCAATTTAATTAAAGCAGAAACAGAGCACAATTACCTTGCCGGTGTGACCACAGCCTAAGTGACATCACCATGTTGGAAATGTTGCATGGGATGCTCTGGTTTGAGAGCAAAATTCTATGGTAAATTTGGCCTAAAATTATATTTTGCCCTCAAACCAGAGCATCCCATGCAACATTTCTAACATGATGATGTCATTTCTGGGTGACATTACTGTATTGGGGAACGTCCCACAACACCTCCCAAATCCCCCTGCCAGCATAGCAAAGGGACCTGACAACCCTATTTTCAAAGGCAACCCCATGGAAAGTGCATCACAGTAACGTAACCTGGATGTGGATCACTGTGGCCAAATCACACTTTTCTAGGAATCACCATATCAGCCAAAGCATATTGGTGGCACCACACTCCTCATCCCCAGACAACCTCCCCCAGTGGTTTCATGTAAATGTAAGATGTCAAAAAGGGAGTAAGTACACAGAAAAAAAGGTTAGAATATATGTGATCTGATGGTGGTAGAGGCTGGGTGGGGAACATGGCTCTGGGCATCTTCCATGATACTTAGATAAATCAGAAGGCTCTAATAGTGGTAGTGGGTATATAGTTGTTATTTGTTCTAGTCTTAGACTATGCTATGACAGATCTGACTTTCAGATTTTAAGCGTTAGATTATTTCACTTATGACTTTTAAGAGAAAAATTGAGAGAATTTTCAACTTCACTATGAACTGTTATCCTTGTGTTTTAAAACCAGATCCTTAACATAGGCTTTCAGAACAAGTTATTTAATATGATATCTGAGTGGTATAGCTTAAATCCAAATTGCAACAGCTCAAATCCTCTCAGACTTGACTCTCAAATGACAAAGAAGCCAAACAGCAGAGGGCAAAGGGCTAACAAAACTGTCAGTTTGATTTAGCATAAAAATCTGAGAAGGAAAACAAAAAATATCTTTCATTTTACCTAAAAATTACGTTGTGAAATGCAGCAAAGGTGGGAGAAGGGAGGATATGCTGGAAAAGCATGCAGTAAACACACAGGACCAATTTATTACAAAACTTATTTTGCTCAAAGCAATTTTAGCAATCCCTAGACCCTTTTAGTAAGGTTCGGTGATGGCAAATTGTTATAATTTATCTACTAACTTGATTGCATTTTTCACAGGTAGCTACTTATTTTGAGCAAAAGGATTGCTGCCTCTGAAAGTCATCTCAGTTTTCTCTTTTTAAGCAAATGAGCCAGGTTAAGCTGTTGTAGCCTTTTCAACAAGATTACACAATTAATCTTAGCAGAATCTAGGTGCAATATCATACACATAATCTACCTGGCTAAGCGGAAGACACTTCAATCACTCTGAATAATGCCATAGAGTCTACCCTCCGAAGCAACCATTTTCTCCCGGGGAACTGATCTCTGTCATCTGGAGGTCAATTGTAACAGTGGGAAATCTCCAGGTCCCACCTGGAGATTGGCAGCCCTAGGGGAAAGTCAGCCGCACAGCGGGGAGTTGAAGAAAATGGTCTGATGATCACTGGCCCACCTCATTAGCCAGCCAGTCATGCTGAAGCTAAGCAGGAGAAAGAGCTTTTTTCCATTTATTCTGACAGGAAAGTGGCCATTGGGGAGGGGGTTATGGGCAGGGGAGGGGGTTATGCTGAAAGTCCTTTTTTTTTTTTTTTTTTTTTTACTCACAGAGCCAAGCTTGGCTGCCTACCAACAGCCACTGAGGGGACAGTCCCTCACAGGAGTCAAGAGAACTGTCTTCCTCAGGAGACAGAGCTGTCTGCCAGGGGGAGTGGGTGGGGAAGAGGAGCAGACCCAGCACCCGGCCAATGGCACGCGAGTACTCTTGAGTGGCAGCTGATGGGCCAATGGCTGAGGGAGGGCATTTTACAGCCAATGGGAGCGCATGGAATCTTGCAAAACCAAAAGATAATTATTTATAAGGAGAGATTTATACCCCACCCTCCCCCCAAGCAGGCTCAGGGTGGCTTACACTAGTTGGTACACTGTACCATGAAAACCATGTACAAAATTTAAAACAACTTACATACACTGACGTTACGCATTAAAAAACAATCCAACAATTAACAATTAAAGTGCTAATGATGGTAATCTTTGATGGTAATCTTTGAATGATTCAGATGGTGTACTAACAAATTTCACTGACTTGGTGACTTGGTGATCTTCAGCTTGGTGCGGTAGTATAGCACAATCCCCCCCAGACCAGAGCCAACCCAAAACCACAGATGTTGGTGGTGGTGTGGCGGCTCCTAATTGACAAACATGTGCAAAGTACTCCTGAGAAGAGAGTTGTTCTGGATTCATCAACTACAGACATGGGCTCCATTTGGATTAAATGAAGAGGTGGACTGGACTTGCTGTTTGTGATAACTCTTATCTGTTTTTGTAAAAAAAGAAAAATTATATTCTCATACCCTTCCCCCCCTTCACAACCAGGTGCTCTGTATTTCCCTTGACTTCATATTCCCTCCCATCCTGTATGTCTCCTTATGGGCAGTGTGCAATGTCAATTAGTGATTGCATCACCCTTAGTGTTATATATATGGTAGCCATTGTAGCAGCATGTAACAGTATCTTTGCTTTGATGGAGTGGCACACATTCATAACTACAACATTCTGATTACCAGGTTGGTTGACCAATTTATTTTGTATTTAAATTTTACTAAATATAAGATACTAATGGATGTTATGATAGCTAATTCATAACTTTATTACTTTTCCTTTAATGTAGAAGTACTGGTGAGACTGCAACAGATATACCTATGGCCCAGTACTAATTTCAGCAATAGCTGTATAATCATATAAGGTAACACTACTTTTGTAAGAAGCAATTTTTAATTAAAATTTGGCATATAATTCAAGAATATAAAATAATTTGTCTTCTTCCCCCCTTATAATTTCAGGCTACAACACCTGGGTTGATATATGTATATATGTCTATGAATGTGCGTCAATGATATATCTGTATTAGTGACCACTGAGGAAGGCCCTTTGGGGCCGAAACGCATTTGGTCTTCAGTTGTTTAGTGTTGACCCATCTTTTGTATGAGTATTTGTATGTTTTTATATGTCTGACACTGGAAAAATTTTTAATCAGAAGTTATTTTAACAAGTGTACACCTTAATAAATGTGTATGTTTATATTATATTAGTCAGCTTGGCCCCCTTGGTTCGCAGTACTAACAAATTTCACTGACTTGGTGATCTTCAGCTTGGTGCGGTAGTATAGCACAATCCCCCCCAGACCAGAGCCAACCCCAAACCACAGATGATGTTGGTGGTGTGGCGGCTCCTAATTGAAAGCCTGGTGGAAGAGCTCTGTCTTACAGGCCCTGCAGAACTGAAAAAGGTCCCGCAGGGCCCTGATCTCTTCTGGGAACTCATTCCACCAGTGTGCAGCCGCCATTGAAAAGGCCCTGGCACTGGTGCCATGAGCTTGGCATCCTTAGGGCCAGGAACGGTCAGCTGATGTTGTGTTCCTGACTGTAGTGTTCTCTGGGGTATATATGGGGAAAGGCGGTACTGCAGGTATTAGTATTTAGGGGGAGTGCCCAATCGGTCTGCATACTTGTCTCAACTTGGTTATGCATTTTATGTTATTAAATGCTTCCTCTGTTTAACTCTGCCATACATGCTTAGTGTTTTCCGTGAAATGTTTCAAAGAAGGAAAAGATTTTGAGTACGCCCAATAAAGCTTGGGTATGTCCATACAGTGCATATATAATGCATATCAGCTATTTTAACTGCCATTTCGTACACACAGTCAGGATAAAGATTTAAATGGCTGGATTGTTTAATATCTTTCAAAGTATGTTCCACATGGTGAATACTCATTGTGCAGGTGAGAGATCTCAGGTGTTCAATCAACATGCTGTACATGACAGTATAGCCTACACACTTGGTCCATTGGTCACCTAGCATTTACACCTTCACTCATTCTATCATCTCTAATGCAAAATCCCAGTCTTCACTAGCTCCTGAGTCCTCTTAATAGAGATGACTCAAAATAAAGCACTAGCTTCTCTGGTATTTTGGTTAACAAGGAACCTGCTGTTCACATGGGACATGTTGGATGTTTGTGGACTGGGGTCAGGAGTTAGTAGGTAGCAGTATTGTTGACTCATCACCTTCATGCTTAATATTCTTTACACAATCAGTCCAATGTTCTGCTGCACATAGCATGTAGAAAACCTGTCAACTGAGTCTACTTTTGAAAAAAATCTTGTGGCTTATGTACCAAGGAAGAGTGACTTTATTCTAAAATTCTTAATAACCCTTTATACAATGCCAAGAACATTGTCACTGCAGTATTAAAGTAAACACCATTCAATAGCTAAAAACTACACACATCACAACCTAAAGGTCAACATATTAATAAGGACCATTTTGAGGCAGCTGGAATAGCAAATTATTTTGCAAATATTCCCTTGAACAGTAGAACTCCCAATGGGAGTAACAGCAAAGCCTACCCACAGAAAGATTATTACTTGTGGCAAACTAGCTTCCCTTTGTTAATTTTTCATAAAACAGTCTCTTACTGCACAATATTCATGCAGTCTTGGATATGTGAAATTCCCTGACAACTTGTTCTAACGTATACCGCTCAAACTATGCTAATGACTCACAACAGGCACTTTTGTTCTCACATATTAAGTCCATGGACATTTTCCCCTTAAACAAAGCTTTGTACGAAAATACATTTCAAGCCTTTTCTATGTGGATTTTCCTTAAATTGAGGGTTGTTAAGAGGTATTTTGTTAGTTCACGACTTTTACAAATAACGACAGAGATTGTGACCACTGCCGTTAGTTTTGCGGTGTGATGTGTCATATTTTTGCAGAGGAGGTCAATTGTGGGCAAGTTTTCCATGAGCACAGGTGATGGGGGTCACAAAAACAGATAAGCTTCAAAACAGAGCCACTGAACATGCTTGTGACAATTACTGCATGCTGAGCATTCAGTCTGTTGCTGTTCCATAGTGAGAGGGTATTGAGGTCACACAGGAGTTTGGGACTCTACTGCATGGAGAATTTTTACTGTTTCCTCTCAAACAAAATAATTGTCCACTGCAATTATGACTTGAAATGACTGGAGAGTTTCATTTTGACCATTTGATTAGGGAACATTGTTCAGACGCTTATCTGATTAGCACTGCAGATGGCTCAGGACCCTTTTATGTCCAAGCTAAGTCCATTTAAAAGATGCTAATCAGAAAATAATTTTGTATAAATGGTGTCACTTGCAATGGGTGGGAAGATATAGTGGAATGTTGGTACTGGAAGACAAGCAGGGAGATGTAATGGTGATCACTACATGTCTATTCTCCATCCCATCCCTCAAAATATGGGTGGGGAGGCTCTGTTAGGTGGCTGTACTTCAACCTTGGTGCTGTGATCTGTGAAAAACAAGATTGCAAGAATATCTGACCTGACCTGTTGCATGAGGAACAGGTCAACCTGGCTTGCTTCAGTGAAACCTGGCTGGGTGACTCTTGATGAGGTCACTCTGACACAGCTCACACCAGCTGGGTATAATGTCCTTCACCAGCTGAGGATGGGAGGGGGTAGCATTTCTTTTCTGTAAACATTTCTGCGTCACTAGGTACCCGGGCACCAGGACTGATTAAGGATCCTGCTGATATACCATTGTCAGTATTTGTATTAGTACTGGCAAGCTGTCAGTCTGCCATGAGCAGCAGTCTTAGATCTGTCTGATCTAGAAGTGACAGCCAGGAGTCAGGTGACTGGCAGATTGCATCAGACTCTGCTATTATCACCATGAGTCAGCTATATGTAAATTGCTGCAATCTGATTGGTCTTTGTGCATATATCTTGAGACCTGGACAGTACAGGTTGCCCCTTGTGTGGGATCAGTTGTCTGCGAAGCACCTTGTCAGAATGTACTGTGAGTTGGCTTCAGAAAGGACTGTATATATATTCCAGTGTAAATAAACTGTAAATACTCTGTATATACTTCAACAGAGTCTCTACTATTTTTGGATGTTTCTACACCCGTCAACCATCTGTTTATTTTACCAGTGGAATCTCTGGCTGAGCTGATGGAGGTAGTATCAGATTTGGTGCTGAGAACCCCAAAGATGATTGTTCTTGAGGATTTTAACATACATGCGGAGGCTACTTTGTCCACCATGACAACCATGAGTCTGTCTCAGATTGTAATGGGCCCAACACATGAAAAAGGACACACTCTGGACCTTCTTTTCTGCACTGAGCAGCCTGCTGATGATCTGATTAGGAGGCTGGAGATTCAGCCCTTGTCATGATCAGAACTCTTCAAAAACAGGGATGGGCAAGATGGCCGCCAGTGTCAGCCCAGAAGGGACTGGAGGAGACTGTGCTATGGAGCTGTTAGCAGTGGTTTGTTGGGGGAGAAGGAGACTGGTACAATGGCAGCCATTTGTGTAGTTGTGCTTGGTGCAAACTTCAAACTGTGGGGACAGTAAAGCAGAGAGAATATCCAGGGGGAAGCATGTGTACAAGTTTGTTTTTAACAAAGTGTTGTTGAAAAAGTGTGTTTGGTGTAAGTTCAAGCGCTTGGAGTTTTCAAAACATCCCCAGCTCTCTCTCACTGGAAACTCAGACTGGGAAGAAAAGAGGGAGTTTTCCACCCCCCTGCTTGAAAGGGAAAAAAAGGAGAGCTGAAATCACTATGCTTCCCCCCCCCCAGTCATTCCCCCACTGAGAAAAAGGAATGACTATCGGTTCTAGCGTGTATCTAGTAACAGAAATGGGCTGTCACACAACTTTGGCTGTTGAGCACATTTGCTAGACTGTGAAAACACATAAGTGCAGGAAAACTGGGCACAGCAGGGTTGTGCTAAAAATGTTTAATGCAGCCCCCCCCCCCCCGGCTCTGACACACACACACACACACACCACAAAAAACAACTTGATTGAAGCAAAGGGAAAGAAGGAATAGGTAAAGAACAAATAAAGAGATAATTTCTAAAGCCTGCTGTCTCTTTCTGCAAACAGTCCCCCCCAGCCCCATTTTGCAAGGAATAGAGCAAAACAGGCAACGAGCAGAGAAAGCCCCCTTCAAAAGCAGACACCCTTTAACGTGTCAGCAACAATTTTAACCCATAGAAAGTAGAGTAAATTTGAAAGCAAGCAGAGAGACAGAGAGAGATTGCACTAGAGAATCTCAAGCCATTACAAAAAAAAAAAAAGCAGCAAGGAAGAGTTTTAAAGCTTACTTACCCAGAAAAACTTAGAGAAGGCTCCAGTTCCCCCGCCTCCCCCAACCCATGTTAAAGCATGCAAGCAGGAAATTCCCCCCACACCCCAGTTTCAATCCTTTTTTAAAAGAAATACAGTGTGCAAAAACAGAGAAAATTCTTCTGGGCAAAAATGCCCTTAAAAGCAAAACGTTTTTCCAGGCAGTTGTGTATTGGAGGGAAGACAGCAACAGAACAAACAAGCCACGCCCAGCTGCAAGGAGGTGGAGTGAAGATTCCTAGCCCAATCCTAGGCTGTTTTCAGCCTGGGAAGTTTTGAGCTGTGGCAGTTAGCCAATCCAAAAACCATTCTGCAGTTGTCACAGCTGTGAAAGGCTGAAGTTTTTTCCCTGGAGTTCCCTACACATGGAAGGACTACCCCACCCCCAGCCAGAGTGTTTGCAGCATCATTGTGTAAAAGTTGGGTGTTCGGTTTAGAGCTATATGTGATGTCCATCTGGCATTAGAACCAATGGAAAAACAGGAGATGACATCATTGCTGCTCCAACCTAATGGAAAAACTGGATATGGTCAATGGGGAAAAAACAGGAAAATTGCTATCACTGTACAATGTAAATTTTAAAGTGTGGGGGGGTGATTTTTATATCTCTGGCTCAATCTCCACACTCAAAAAGTGTGTCACAGTTTAAAAAACTGTTTTGTTTAAGATATGAGAATGTTTAAGCACGCTGATCATTTATACCAGTATCTCTGGTGAAAAAAGGTTAATCATAGACAACCATCTGTGCCAAAACACCAGATTCAGGAGAGTTCTTGTGCAGATAATAGCACGAGGCATTTTAGGGTCCCCATTGATCAGAACCCACCCACCGTATGTAAAAGGGGAGAATGACACTGATATTATGTCCCCTAAAATACCAGCACATGTTTTTGAGATGGGCAATGTAAGGAGAAAGCATGGCCTCTACCTCTCCCCTTGAAACTAAAAGGTCACCACTGTGTTCGTGCCCACCCTCTTTCCCTTCTGTGTGAAGTGAAATAAACCCTGAGGAAATAAATCATAGGGGAATTGCAATAAACAAAAAACAGGTCCTGCAGTGTGTGTCGTGGTATAGAGGCATGCTCTAGAGAACCACAGCCTTTTAGGAGAGGTCAGGGGGAGTGTCCTGAGGCGGCAGGTGTGATTTGGGGGCGAGGTAGACAAGCCAAGTGGCACTTTGTTTCATTTTGGGGTATCGAGTGACCCCCTCAGCGGTCTCATCTTGACAAGGTGGACCCCTGGGCACTATTATTGGGGTGATTTGGAGCCCTCCTCCATCAGACGGGGTAGTGTCTGACGACATTTAAACGCACGAATGAGCAGAGGGTGGTTCCAGGGTAACAGAGATAAAAGGGCAGGCCGCACTGCACCCCTGTCCACGCTATCTTTAAAAAGCTACCAGCTTTCACGTTCCTCTCTGGCAGAAGCAAATGTTTAAATGTCGCCAGACACTCCCCCGCGTAACTTTAATACATATTACAATAAGATAACCAATAAGTGAATATTGAACCAAGAAAAGGAAGGCCATAGAAAAAGAGAGAAAAAGGATATTACATATGAATAATCAAATATTTTTTAACTTACAGTGTAGTAAAAATGGCTATATTACTTACTTAGGCAGCAAAATCTAAAGACACAAGACAAAGATGTTTGTGAGGCCTCAAAAGATGAAAGTCATGTGTCTTAAATATCATTTTTATCTTTTTTCTACAGCCTTTGTTTTCTTAGGCCACCTTTACTTAGTTTTTAATATTGGCCCTTTATTTGACTTCTTTCTCACCCTTGTGGTTCAGAATACCATCATAGCCTGGAGCTTTTGCATTTTTCAGTAGCTGTTTGTGGGATTTAATCTCACCTGGGGTTACAGGGGGCCATTTGGGGAGATTTTCAATTACTAATGGGAATTGGCTTTGCACAACATCCTCATACAGCTCTTTAAGGAAGGAGACCCATTTGTCAGGTGGATATTGGAGGATATTGGAGACTTAGTTCCAGAGATTCTACCTGAAATTAATTTCCAAAAAAAAGGGATATATTTTTGTCATTTGCCACTTTGATCAATTGTCCGCATACCTCTCTAAAGTATTCTTTCTTACTGTGTATTATCAGCAATTTATATTCTTTTTTTTTTTTTTGATCCAGCAGTTGGAACAGAGCTAATAGTAGAATTCCTAATATTTTGAGTTCTCTCAGTGAGAGAAGTTAGAGACCTAATTACCCTAAACAATTGTGACGGGCGAGAGCTAATGGACATGATGGAGGCTGCATAAAATTCCTTCTTTGCAGCCTTCACCATCTTCTCAGCGGATTTCATAAAAATCCTATAAGATGTCCTTGCAATTTCATCTCAATATGCCACCAAATTCGCTCGAGTCACCTGAGGTCCTGTTTCATCCCCCTAAGGTCTAAAGTATACCATGAAGATGAATTAAGTCAGGAGTAGAGAGGATGTCTTGGAGTGATTTCACTGATGGCTGTAGAGAGGCAGGAATTCCAATCCTCTATCAGTGCCTCTATCACTGGAAGGCATCAGATACTGCAGAGCATTCTGGAACCCAATTGGGTCCATCACTCTCCGCAGGTGAGTGTCCCTTCACTGACAGATGCCTCATTCGAGGACATAATCAAAAATCTCTGGGACCATTTCATCCCACGGCCATTGGAGATTGCGCACCACATGGCCTTCTATGCCTGGCAGCAGCAACCATGGGAATCGGTAGCAGAATACCTGGCTGAGCTTTGCCGGCTTGCCGCAGAGTGTGCTTTCGGGGCCCATCTCAAAACGGCCCTTCGAGACAAGCTAGTTTTGGGGCTTAGTGATGAGAAGCTCTGATGCCACATCATGGAGGACAAGAAGTGCTCCCTAGCTTCTGCCCTTTCCACTGCCACAGCTTGGGAAAGGAACCGTCTCTCAACCATGGCTGCTGTGCACCAGGAGGAGAACCTCGACCTGAGGAGTGCCGAGGTCCACTGCACCCAACAGTCCTCCAGGCACCGGGAACAAGGCTCCGCAACCTGCTCCAGCCTGGCTCAGGAGTGCGCAAGTTGCAGAGACAAGCATGACAGGAAGACCTGCCAGTTCCGGGATGCCAAGTGCCACAGGTGTGGCTGCGCGGGCCACATTGCATGTGCCTGCTGATCCTGAGGGTCCAAGGCTCCACTGCCCCACCAATGAGCAGATGCCCACTACGAGAATGATGACTCCAAGGAAGAGCTCTACCTCCTAGCCACAGAGCCCACTGAACAGGTACTGAGGCTTCCGAGACAGTCCTCTGTCCCGAAGATCCAAGTCCGGGTCCACATAGAGGGGTCCCTCTGCACTATGGAGCTTGATTCTGGCTCTGCAGCCTCCATTATCTCGGAGGAGACTCTTAAAAGACTCTGTCCCCATGGGGGGCCCCACTTGCACTCATCGACCCTCACCCTGACAGACTTTCAGAGGAACTGTGTTCTGACAAAGGGGGTGGGAAGTTTCAGGGTCTGGTACAAGGGGTTTGATGGTAAATTTGACTTAGTTGTAGTCGCGGGGGATTTAGTCACCCTCCTCAGCCAAGCGTGGTTCGCCCCTTTGGGGATCTCCATTGAGGGGGTGCAGCTATGCACATTGCAGGACTTCCAAGAGGTCTGCGATGAATTCCCATCTGTTTTTTATGGGACCTTGGGCCGCTATACGGGCCCCCCGGTGATGCTGCAACTCGATCACAACGTGGCCTCCATTCGCATGCGCTCCAGGACAGTTCCATTCGCAATACACCCCAAAATAGACACAGAGCTGGACTGGCTGGTGGCCCAAGGAGTCTTGGAGCCAGTCTCCCACGCTGCCTGGGAGACCCCCATTGTCACCCCGGTTAAGCCAAATGGGGACAGCTGCATCTGCACGGATTATAAGTGCACGCTAAATAAAGCACTTTAGGACCACGCTTATCTGGTCCCGGTGGTCAGCCAAGTGCTGGCCTCCCTGGCAGGGGCAAAGGCTTTTGGGAAACTGGACCTAGCCCAGGCCTATCAGCAGCTCCCCATGGATGAGGCCACCGCCGCAGTGCAAACAATTGTTACGCATAGGGGGGTTTTCAGAGTTAAAAGGCTACAGTTTGGGGTGAGTGTGGCCCTGAGGCCCTTTCAACAACTTATGGACTCTCTCTTGAAAGGAATCCTGGGGGTCACGCTGTTTTTCAATGATGTGTTAATTGGCATGGCAACGCCTGCTAAGTTTGCTGCCCGGCTGCGCACCGTCCTCCGCTGTTTCCACAAAGCGGGGCTCAAGGTGAAGAGGGAGAAGTGTCTCCTGGGGATTCCATCAATGGACTTTTTAGGCTTCATGATCGATGTGGACGGCTTACATCCCACCCGGGACAAAGTCAAAGCCATCGTAGAGGCACCCCCACCTAAGTCCAAGGTGGAACTTTAGGTGTTCCTGGGACTATTGAACTTTTACCATGCCTTCCTCTCCCACAAGGCAGAAACAGCAGAACAAACAGGCCCCTTGGGTATGGGCCCCCCAGGAGGTGACTGCTTTCATGGAGGTCAAGGTGCTGCTCATCTCTAATAAAGTTTTAGCACATTTCAATGAGTTCCTGCCAGTCATTCTGGCCTGCGATGCATCCCCCTATGGTGTCAATGCAGTGCTGGCCCACCACCTGGCGGATGGCTGGGAGATGCCTATCGCCTATTACTCCCGGATGCTGTTGGCAGCTGAATGGAACTATGCACAGATTGACCGGGAAGGCATAGCGATCGTGGCTGGGGTCAAAAAAGTTCATGACTTTGTGTATGGCTGTCCTTTCACCATTGTCATGGACCATTGCCCCCTCCTCAGCCTCTTCACCCTGGATCGCCACAGGTCCTATCCCCGCGGGTCCTGTGGTCCTGTGGTGGTCCATTTTCTTGTCTGGCTACTTGTACTCCCTGATGCATTACCCGGGCAAGGCAATGGGCCATGCGGACAGTCTGAGTCACCTACCCCTGCCGGACGTGGAGGAGGACCCGGCTCCAGGCCATGACATTCTGCAAGTTGAGGACCTTCCCGATCTCCCCCTCCAGGCAACAGATGTCACTCACTGCTCAACCAGGGACCCCATCATTTCCCGGGTTCTGGGCTGGGTGGTGAGGGGTGGCCTGTGGTGGTAGATGGGTTGGAATTCATGGCCTTTGCCGCCCACCAGGAGTTTGTTATCGCCCACCAGATCAAAAGATAGAGGAGGATTATAAAATGATGAATGAAAGATAGCGGCTAGACGAAATAACTGTGTCGTAATAGGCAACTTTAACTACCCACACATTGATTGGGGCAATATGAGTTCTAGTCGGGAAAAAGAGATTGAGTTTTTAGACACTCTCAGTGACTGTGCTGTGGAACAGATGGTCACAGATCCTACCAGGGGAGAGGCGATCCTGGATTTGGTCCTAAGTAATACCCAAGACCTGGTGAGAGATGTAAAAGTGATTGCACCACTTGGGAACAGTGACCATAATGTCATTGAGTTTAACATTTATACAGATAGGCAGTTGCCCAAAAAGACTGACGCAACCACTTTTAACTTTAAAAGGGGTAACTTCTCTGGTATGAGGGGACATGTGAGGAAGAAATTGAAAGGAAGAGTGGAGAAGGTCAAAACCATTGGGGAAGCTTGGAGACTATTTAAAAATACAGTCCTAGAAGCTCAGAAAAAATATATACCGCAGGTTAGGAAAGGTACAAATAGGTATAGAAAAAAGCCTGCATGGTTCACAAATAAAGTAATGGAAGCTGTAAAAGGTAAGAAGGATTCGTTTAAGTGGTGGAAAGCTAGTCTTAGTGAGGTTGATAAAAGGGAACACAGACTATGGCAAATAAAATGCAAGTCTGTGATCAGGCAAGCAAAAAGGGAATATGAGGAGCATATTGCAAAAAACATAAAGACCAACAATAAAACTTTCTTCAAATACATTAGAAGTAGGAAGCCAGCCAGGGAGGCAGTGGGACCCTTGGATGACCAAGGGGTAAAAGGAGTAGTGAAGGATGATAGGGAAATGGCTGAGAAGCTGAATGCATTTTTTGCCTCTGCCTTCACTGTGGAAGAGGAGAAGTGCTTGCCCACTCCAGAAGCACCGATTTCTGGAGGGGGGTTGAAAGACCTGAATCAGATTGCGGTGACAAGAGAGGAAGTCCTCCAACTGATGGACAATTTAAAAACTAATAAATCACCAGGCCCGGATGGCATTCATCCGAGAGTTCTGAAAGAACTCAAATGTGAACTTGTGACAAAAATATGTAATCTTTCTTTAAAATCTGCCTCCATTCCTGAGGACTGGAAGGTAGCTAATGTCACTCCCATCTTTAAAAAGAGCTCCAGGGGAGATCCAGGAAATTACAGGCCAGTCAGTCTGACATCAATACCGGGTAAGTTAGTGGAAACTGTTATTAAGGAGAGAAGTAGTAGGCACATTGATGTACAAAAACTATTGAGGCAGACTCAGCATGGGTTCTGTAAGGGAAGATCTTGTCTCACTAACCTGTTAGTGTTTTTTGAGGGAGTGAACAAACATGTGGACAAGGGGGACCCAATAGATATTATTTACCTTGACTTCTGGAAAGCTTTTGATACAGTTCCTCATCAAAGGCTCCTAAGTAAGCTCAGTAGTCATGGGATAAAAGGACAAGTCCTCTTGTGGATCAAAAACTGGCTTATAAATAGAAAACAGAGAGTGAGTATAAATGGGAAACTTTCCCAGTGGAGGGTGGTAAGCAGAGGGGTACCACAGGGATCAGTACTCGGTCCGATGCTTTTTAACTTGTTTATTAATGATTTGGAATTGGGAGTAAGCAGTGAAGTGGCTAAATTTGCAGATGACACGAAGTTGTTCAGGGTGGTGAAAACCAGGGAGGAGTGTGAGGCACTCCAAAAGGATCTGTCGAGGATGGGTGAGTGGGCGTCAACGTGGCAAATGGGGTTCAATGTGGCCAAGTGCAAAGTGATGCACATTGGAGCCAAAAATCCTAAATATAAATACACGTTGATGGGGTCTGAACTGGCAGAGACGGACGAAGAGAGAGATCTTGGAGTCGTAGTAGATAACTCAATGAAAATGTCTAGACAGTGTGTAGCTGCAATAAAGAAGGCCAACGCTATGCTGGGGATTATTAGGAAGGGAATTGAAAACAAATCAGTCAGTATCATCATGCCCCTGTATAAATCATTGGTGCGACCTCATTTGGAATACTGTGTACAGTTCTGGTCACCACATCTCAAAAAGGATATTATAGCATTGGAAAAAGTGCAGAGAAGGGCAACTAGAATGATAAAAGGGTTGGAACACCTTCCCTATGAAGAAAGGTTAAAATGCTTGGGGCTCTTTAGCTTGGAGAAATGACGGCTGAGGGGTGACATGATCGAGGTTTATAAGATTATGAATGGGATTGAGCAGGTTGAGAAAGAGGTACTTTTCTCCCTTTCTCACAATACAAGAACTCGTGGGCACTCCATGAAATTGCTGAGCAGTCGGGTTAGAACAGATAAAAGGAAATACTTCTTCACCCAAAGAGTGATTAACATATGGAATTCACTGCCACAGGAGGTGGTAGCAGCTACAAGCATGGAGAGTTTTAAGAGGGAATTGGATAAACATATGGAGCAGAAGTCCATCAGTGGCTATTAGCCACAGGGTATGGATGGGAGCTCTCGGTCTGGGGCAGGTGATGCACTCTATTCTTGGTGCTGGAGGGGGCAGCAGTGGGAGGGCTTGTAGTGTCCTGGCCCCACTGCTGGACCTCCTGATGGCACCTGGTATATTTTGGCCTCTGTATGACAGAGTGTTGGACTGGATGGGCCATTGGCCTGATTCAACATTGGCTTCTTTTATGTTCTTATGTTTATGTTTTATGTTATGTTATGATGAGTTGTTGGCATATAAGCGTTGTTTGTTGTGGTGGTGGTCCCCAGTGTCCTGAGGCACAGGGTCCTGCAGGCCCTACACAAGGCACATCCAGGAATAGTCCGGATGAAGGCCCTCACCCACAGTTATGTATGGTGGCCTGGGATAGATGCGGAGGTGGAAGCTTGGGTGAAGTGCTGCCAGACTTGCCAGGCTGTCAGGCCCAATACGCTGAGTGCCCCCACCCAAGCCTGGGAATCCACCCGGACGCCGTGGACTAGGCTCCATGTGGATTTCGTGGGCCCCTTCCACAGGCTGCTGTTTTTAGTGATGGTGGACTCTTATTCAAAATGGTTAGAAATCAGCCCGGTCTCTGCCACCTCCTCCAAAGTCACCATCTGGGCACTCCGGAAGATCTTTGCCACCCACGGATTGCCATACACCATTGGCTTGGACAACGGTACGCATTCACCTCAAAGGAATTCCAGGGGTTCCTCTGCAGGAATTTGATCCGGCACGTAAGGTCTGCCCAGTTCCACCCCACCACCAAAGGCCAGGCGGAATGGATGTTATGGACTGCCAAGGAAGCCCTTAGCTGGCTAACTGAAGGGGACTGGGAATTCCACCTGGCGCACTTTCTCCTGGTGCAGCAGACCACCCTGCCCTATGGAGCTGTTAATGGGGCAGTGGCCCACAATTCTCTTGGACCGGCTTCACCCGGATAGGGCCCCAGAGGCACACAATTTGACTGAGCAGAGGGAGGCGCCATGAGGTTTTTTTTCTAGAGGACCCGGTCTACATTCGGAACTTTGGGAAGGGTCCTGAGTGGCTCCCTGGCCCGGTCATCCATCCTACTGGCCTGGTGTCTTATGAGGTCTCGACAGACTGCGGGCAGATCCTGCGCAAGCATGTAGACCAGCTGTGCAGGCACTTGCTTTCAGCCCCAGAGGAGGGTCCGGCCCCGAGAGGCACTGGGAGGGAACTACCGGACATCCAGGAACACAAAACTCCCGACAGGAGTTTGCAGGAGCCAACTCTCATCACCACGGCCACCCCAGAGGACAGAGTGCCAGCAACCACCCCAGAACCAGTCAAGGCTCTGCTGCCTCCCCCTCCAAGCACATTAGGCACGGGGCAGGACAGGCCTCCAGTCAGCATTCCAGTTCCATCCCCAAGGCATTCCACACGAGAGTGCTGGGCCTCCACCTAGGTGGGGTTTGAACTACGGGGGAGGGGTGTTATGTCTGCTGACCACCACCAGGTGACAGTGACATTTACCAGAGCTTGGAGCTCAAGAGACAATAGGGACTAGGATCCTGAAACCCCAAGCAGGGTACCAAGAGGAACCTTGGCGGGAAATTCAAACCCACCAATGGGAACTATGGGTGGTCCACTGGGACTGTATATAGTTGGCCAGTGGCCAGTACTTGTTGTTCCATGTGTAAACCATGTGTTGTTTATCATGCTGTTTCCTGACTACTTGATGTGTCGAACCCACTACACAACAAGCAGGCTCAGTATGCTGTCTGCTGGGGCACTAGGCAAGATGGTACACCTGACAGAAGCCAAACTCTCCTTAGTATCCTGAACTAGGCCAACACAATCAATGCCAGTGATCTTTGAAATGAGGAGTTCCCTGAAGTAAAAATCCCTCTTGGACAAGTATTGCTGCTGCCACCCCCATCCCCCCGCCCCTCAGTTCAGTTCTCATGAAGAGTTAATTTCTGATAAAGGACCAAGAAACCTGGTGGGGTCAGCTCTCTTATGGTGACAGTTTCACCATCCCTTGCCCAGGTCTCGGTCATGCAGGCCAAGTCCACTTGTTGCACTGTGATATAGTTTTGCAGCATTGTGGTCTTATTGTTAATGGAACTGGCATTGCACAACATCAGTGTCGAAGGAGGGATAGATTTTCTTAGCCCTCTCACCACTGTATCTTGGGACAGGATGTAGGTTGGAAGGAGACTGTCTATTCCAATACCTTCTCCTACCACCATACCCTCCCTCTACCCCAATCACTGGGATCCCCAGCCCGATACTGGTGCTCTCAATAGTTGCTGGAATCATTTGCCATCGTCTCCATTCCCACACCCACAAAGCAGTAACCAATGATATGATGAATAAGAAGCCCATCACAGATTGTTTGATGTTGCTTATAGGTTTTGACCATTTTATAGTTATGCTTAATTGCTATTTTTATTGTTTTATCTGTACTGATGTAATCCACCCTGAGCCTTGCTGTGCATGGGTGGGAGGGCTAGAAATCAAATAAAATCAACTAACAAACAAATAATGTGTGGCTTGCCAATGCAGGATCCCCCCCCCAGTGTCTTATTGTCCCTGACAATTCATCAGTATTTTTTCTGGTCTGGAGCCTCCTGATGCCACTCAGCCCTTGCATGCCCACTCTGACAGTCACAATTCCTTAAAAAACAATCTTCTATGCATTAGAAAACTAGCACTGCAGGGAAGAAGAGCTTACATCCTCCCTTTTCTTGGTACATTAGTTCTCTAGTTTTCAGGGAGTTTTTAGGGTAGGGAGATTCCAAAATGTGATCGTACATGAACCTTCATTTCATCTCCCTGCATGTATGAACTAGGTCTTATTGGTTTAAAGGATAGTTTACTCTAAACCCAAATAGTCAGTGTCCAAGATGGATCTAAGAGTAATGAGAGTACTGAACTAAACTGATTGTCCTGAGATGACTAGGAGAGCAGGGAGCAGACCAGAGTTGGAACAGACAATGAGAATAATTATAGTCTCAAAAATGGTAAAAGTAGTGAGCACCACCACAAAATGGCTGTCATGACGGCAATCAGAAGATCTTGGGAGGTTCCAAGCCAAGCACCTTCCTAGGGGTCTTCCCTCCCAGGGTCTTCTGTAGCACCTCCTGCTCCAGTGTTGTATAGGGAAGAGAAGATTGGCTCTCTGCTTTGCAAAAGAGAAGCTCTGGGGAAGTAGCAAGTGAATGTCAGAAAGCATATCCATTTGTAACACATTACTTCTGTATTTGGTCTGGGTTTCAAATACCTGTAGCCTGGCAGGTAAGTTAACAAATCCATGTCCTTGATGTCCAGTATTTATCTTAAGGACATTACTTAGGAAATACTTTAGCATTTCCTTTGGACTGTAAGGTAGATCAGGAAATAAAATTGTATAACTTGTCTTTAGGAGACTACCTGATCTTTTAGGTGGATAAAGTGTTGTTGTTGTTGTTTTTTTAAAAAAATGCTGTTACTCATATAAGGTTGGACTGATTTCCACCAATTCCCCCCTCAGGACGAGAGAGGGGGAATCCCCACACACAAAGATGTCAGTACTAGTACCAGTGAGTAACACCACAAACTGGAATACAAGTTCGAATGAAATGTAGCAGTTTGTGCTGTTTTATCTCTTTTTCCTGATCACTGATTTGCAGTTTTCCTTTCCAAAAGGTAAATAGTGACCATTTCTTTTCAGACTGTTATTCCATTATCTTCCTTCTTTGCACAATGCAAGCTAATGCCACTCTAATTCACCCTGGCGTTAAGATAAATGCTGGTATTCATATTCAAAATGCTAAAACATTTGAGACTGATGACTGAAGCGGGCACATTTATTTGACTTAAGAAAGGAGAAATTGGAAATGATCGTTATATAGAAAAGTACTGCAGAGAAGAGCCATCAGATAACACTGATGAACTGGAAGGCAAAATGACCTTTTGTGTGTCAGGATTGTGTTACTGGTCATACATATGCATGATCACATGAAGCTGGTCTGTCAAGGTAAGAACTGTTTACTCTGACTGGCAGTAGCTGTCCAAGGTCTCAGGTAGAGATGTGAACCATCATTTACCTGATCCTTACAACTGGAGATAAAAATGGAAACTTTCACTTTTGTAGAAAAACAAATGAAAAAGATCAGATCATGAAATCTTCATCAGACATAGCAAAATAACTATGGATGGTGAAACCCATGTCAATGATTTTAAATCCCTTGAACAAGAGCCAATGGCAGAATGAAGTTAGCATTTACTGCATGTAAAAAGAAAAAAGCCTTTAATGGCTGAGAAATTGATTTTAACACATATCTTTACTTAGTTTTGAGAACTAATTGGAAAGGGCTAAATATACCTCCATCTTATAAGAGGAAGAGCAAATCAGGCAATTAGGAATCTATGAAGGAATAAAGGCAGAGCACAGGACAAATGCACACACTGCATGAGAATTTTGAGCTCCTGCAGCTGTGTGATTCAATTTATGTAAATACTAGGGAGCAAAGTCCGTTGTGGAGGAAGACAGTGGGCCCTAGAAAGGAAGGGAGGGAGAGTGGAAGGGACGGAGGGTTGGAGGAAGGAAGGGAGGGAGGGAGGGAGGGAGGGAGGGAGGGAGGGAGGAAGGAAGGAAGGAAGGAAGGAAGGAAGGAAGGAAGAGGGAGAGTGAAAGAAAGAAGGAGAGAGGAAGAAAGGAAAGGGGGAAAGGAAGAGAAGAGGGGCAGAACGGGCTTCTCTGGGCCTACTGGGCCCACAGAAGGCCCAGAGGATGGTTTTTTGGGGGGCGGAATGGGCTTCTCTGGGCCTACTGGGCCCATAGAAGGCCAGAAGATTGTGTGAGGGGGCAGAATGGGCTTCTCTGGGCCTACTGTACCCTGAGAAGGCCCAGAGGATGGGGGGGCAAAATGGGCTTCTCTTACCTGCCTTGGCCTTGAGAGCCTGTCCCTGTGCTCACTCTGCAGACGGTCCTCTCCTGTCAGAGGACTGGAGCAGACTGAGCTGAAGACACTGGCTGGGGCTGATGTGGGCGGGACTCCACCAAGCAGCCTGTCAGCCCCGGCCAGCATCTTCTGACTGCCAGTTGTTGCACCCAATCAATTGTGGCAAACATAGAATGTTGGTGGCCAAAACTCAATTATATACAAGGGCAGGATAACTTGACAATTGAGATCTGAGATTCTCAGAGGAAAAATGAATTGGGATGGTGAATCATAGTTTTGTGAACTGATTTGTATAAAGACTTGTGTGATGGACTGCACTTTTAAACATTTAGAAGTGCTGTGTAAACAGACAAAGGACAATGAAGGGTTAATTCTTCACACAGACAGAGAGCCTTGAGTGACAGGCTGTCCCAAGAGATCTGGTTACTTAGCATCAGTTTGAGCAGAGAGGAGTCAAGTACTGACAGTTTTGGAATTCAGCCCTGACTGAGAGCAGTTTAACACAGACAGGGAACTGGGGCAAAGTTGGCAAGAATGAGTTGGTAGTTAGCTGGAGACTCCCATTCAGGCAAAGGAAAGGGGATAAATCTTCTAGAGAGAGAAGAATTTCCCTACCTAGTCAAACAGGGAGTTAGTTCTGAAGAGTACAGAGATCCTTGGTCTGGTGTGGTTAGAAACTGCCTGTAGAAACCTTAAAAGTCAGTTAAAAACTTAAGATAAGTACTGGTGTTTCAAGAGAAGGGTTTTGGATACTGAAAAGACTGTACCAGCCTTCTGGAAACTAAAAGAGCTAAAGAATACTCAAAGACATTGTACTGAAGTGTTTGGGGAAAACACTGGTACAAAAGCCTCTCAACATAAAGATTTAAGTCACTGTAGAAACTTAAGAAACTCTCATCAGCCTGAAACATAAGAACTAAAGTCTGTGAATGTACTGGTTTCACCTAACCTTTTCCCTCTATTCTGAATAAAATATTTTGTTAATTTAGAATATAAAAATGTCTTGAGAGCCATTAAAGTTAAAGGGGGCTCCCAATCCTTCCCTCAGGTTCCTGGGCTGAGCAAAGAGCCAAAATATTATACTTTGACAGGGTGTGACAGCTAGAGTTCTTCAGGAAAGAAGAAAACACATCACTAGGGCAGCTCAGTCAGACAGGGAAGAAAAAAATGGAGGGAAAATCTTTCCTCTGAGGAGAGGGAAGAGGCTGGGGGCTGTCATAGCTTGTTTTGCTCAATAAAAAGCTGACCAAATGCTTTTGTTCTCTCAGAATTTATCGTGCAATGATCTTTCACAGAAGAGCCTATCTAACCAGAGGCATGGTTAGGCTGTTAGTTGCAAATCCATGACCAGATAAAATTGTGCAGCCTGAACCTATACATGTTTTTCTTAAAGGTGCCACTGGACTCAAACTATGAATTCTGTTGTAATGTCTACTATTTTTAAATGGTTATTTTAATGCTTTGTTATTTTGGTTTCTGTTGCACACCACTCTGAGCCCTGTTTAGGGAATGGGTGGTGTAAACACTGACTATAATACATACATACATGACATACATACATACATACATTATGGCAAAGCAGCAGAAGACAGATTGAATATGCCCTAATAATTCACTTGGTGGTGGTAGTGAGTAAGAGAGAGAGTATGTGTAAATTAGGAGAAGGCTTGCTGGGACAGCTGCATAATTTTCTCACTCCTACTTGGGCAGCAATGAGTGCTTGAGAGACTCATTTCCCCACCCACCCCATAAAATATTAGGAAGCGCCTCAAAGAGACAGGAATGGAACTTAACTGAAAAGGTAGCCCTCTTCCACTTCTCAGATTCTGACAGTCCCAGAACCACTTGCAGCACCTGTTTATCATGCACACTCTGGTGTAGCAGAAGGCAATGCAGCTCCACAGGCGTTCCATCTTTGCAATCAATTACAGCCTATGAAGATTGTGCAGTCTTTGCTATGGTCAAAAAACTTAAGACATACTCTTTTATTCAGACATCCATTCAGGTTCAGACAACTGCTAGAACAAAATGCTGTGCTTCCTACATCTGAGTAAACATCTGTAGCAGATAATTGTCTAAAGGTGTCTTTTCTAATTGTGGGAAGTGCATTTGTGGGAATCTGCTATTCAGGCATATTTATTGCTTTACAACTGTTGACCTTATAACCTTACCTCGTTATTTTTGACTTTGCATATCTTAAACATCATCATGTTGCATGTTAATTTCCCTGTCTATAAGTTCGAACCTTACCCACCATTCCAATGTATTTGAAAAAGTGTGTATGCACAAAAAAGCTCATACCTTGAATAAACCTTTGTTGGTCTTAAAGGTGCCACTGGACTCTAAACTTGTTCTCCTCAGCCAGAATTAAAGTTTCCACAGACAGGGCTAAACTCAAACTGAGTTCTCTTCAGTAGTCAGTTCCCAAGTCTTCCTGTTCAATTGATGCTACCCTATCAAATTTCTTTCTGTGGCATGTCACTCAAGGTGCTCTGTCTCTGTGAGGCTTTAGCCCTTCCCAGTCCATTACATGTTTATACAACATTTATGAGCTTTTAAAGTGCAGTCCGTCACAACTTGCCACTCTGGGTTTCCCCCAGCAGGCAGGTTGGAGATGTGGTATATTGGCCAGCAGCCAGGTCACCTAATGTGTTTTGGATCCTGCCCTATGCTGGGCCAATGTGCCATCTGCTGTAATCAATAAAGCTGTGGCTTGTTTTCACTCCAAAATCAGTTCTCTCTGTGTTTGTTCTTTGTTGCTCCACTTCCTTCTTCCACTTGGGTGACCCCCCCTACACCTTTAGAAATGCAGCATAATTCTTGAAATTGCAAGCAATTAGAAATCATCCATTACCTTGGTTTCAGTATCTAGAGATTATCCTCTGATGAGTTCAGTACCATGTGATCATAGCTTCTTCTTGGAGCTAAACTGGAGTCCAGGTATAAGAATGGTTAAGAGCCAGATAAACTAAGAAAGCTTCTTCAACATGCTCGGGGGTTTTATTATCTGCGTCTTTCTTCCACCCTGACAGACTATCTTTTTTCTGTTTGCTTTTATGTCCACTCTGTCCTGAAACGCTATCACTTAGGTTTGATTGTGAATTTAGGTGGAACACTGGCTGCTTATTGTCCTTTTCCTGGCTAGAGTTATCTATATTACTAAGATACTGAATTGCTCTGTGCTTTGTTCTTCCATCTCTTTCCCCCCTGCCATGCAGCAAAAGATATTCTATAAACTCTGAGTCTATACAGAGTACAGACCCAATTATCACACTTTTGGGTCGTGATCATTGGCACTTATCCTGGAGTCTCTGAGGGTGCCTTGTGGACTGCCTTCTAGGTTGGGTCCTCATCACCAAGCTTTCTCCTCCTTTGACTTTTCAGATGCTTGATCTGATATGAGGTGGCCACAGCCCTGGCCTATGAGAAGAAGTTGTGAACTCTCTAGCTAATGTTAAATTAATAAATCAGATATTATGTGGTTTCGGGAAGGTAGTTTCATTCTTCTATTGAATGACAGTAATACAAGTAATCACATTAACTTTTTAGTCAACTGCTGTTATCATCAATAAAATTATTTGTGAATTGCATAATTGTCTACATGCTATGACTTGTCTGTTGGTTTGATTTAGCAAATGTTCTTTTACCACCATGCATCAAAATGAAAATTTCTTAACTGTTTGGAGTAATCATGGAGGAGATGGCATTTCTTTAAAGAAATTGTATGCCATTTACTTAATTCTCCGTGGCTGAAACTGATTGCTCAATTCATAGTTTGTAATCAAACTCATTCAGTTTGGCACATTTAATTGTTATGTTCTGAGTTACTACTTGACTGCCATATCAGTCCAATTCATATTCACTTTATTTTCAAGCTGTCCTCATAGTATCTGCAATTGTCTGCATTATCCTAGCTACTGGATGAACATTTCTATCCTTGCCCCCTTCTTTGTATTATTGCCTTACCTTACTTTCCTAGTTGTTGCACTTTTCAGTTGCAGAACTTTTGTACCTCCAAACCATTTGTCCTTCTACCCCTCAGAGAAGACACCAGACAAAATGTATGGGTGAAAACTAGGATTTATTAACTACAATATAAATTGTGCATTAAACTCATGACCCGTTACCCATTCTGCAGGCTCCTTAAGAGGCTGCCCATTGGGTTTGCCAGCATTTGTGCAGCCTACCCTGGCTCCATGCTTGACATGGCTTTATACAGTATCTTAGAGCCTCCACATTTCCCAGTTAAGGGGAAAATGTTGTTCAAACAGATTATAAAGATGATCTGACTCCAACAGTAACAAGAGAAAGGCACATTTAATTTATTGTGAACAGATTAACTTCAAAAAGGTTAACTTGGCAAAGCTCCAAACCTAGGTAACAGAGAGAAGAGAGGTCCTATACAAGATGAAAACAGAAGCCAAGTAAGGCCAAAGAGGCTCAATATCTAACCAATGAGAGGATGGGGCCAACAGCCAAGAGTACCTGAGTGAGAGAATTCTCTTAACCCTTTCCGTCCCAGATCCTACAGACAGACAGTGCTCATCCATTCCCCTCCCCCCATGCTGTGCAGTGTAAAGGTTAAAGCTTTGACAAACAGCACTGAGGGAATAATCCCCACCAGCCATTTGGGACTAATGGTTGATTTGGGTGCCTCAGGGTACCTGCCAATCTAATTAAGCAACAAGCATCTCACCCATATAAATCCTGCCAACCCCACTTAGGGTCTCACAAATCCCTCAGGGTCAAGTCCATTTATGAAACACAACCCCACAATAATAAATATGAAGCAGGTAAAAAGGGTCCCTTACCCTGGCCAGATAGAGACCCAAACATTCCTGCTTTTGGCCCTAAAGTGACCAGCTAATCCCACACTGTTACCACAGGGAGGGAAGGGTGGGAAGCTCTGCAACTAATGAGAGAACAGTTTTAAGTAGCCTTGTAATATTGGCCCTTTCATTGGCTGAGTATCCCAAGGCAAACTTTCTTCTTTCCCTACATCCAGTGTCTGGTGTCTTCATTTCTCTGAGGGGAGTGGTTAAAAAACTACCCCCACCAGTACTGGAGCAGAAAAGTGCTTCTCTCTATGTTTGTTTCCTTGTCTTTTTTTCCCACCTATTCCCATTCTTTCTGGGTCCAATCCTTTCCTCTCTAGAGTCTTCTAGTCTTGCTAATTATAAGAACACTGGAGCATAAGAGAAGCTTTGTTGGATAGACCAAGAGTCCCTCTAGACCAGCATCTTTGTTACTACACCCCCACAAATACATGAGCATATATTCAGATCAACATGGGGAATCAGTTTGCGTGTTTGTATAGGGTGCAGAAAACCAAGATCTTTTACCTAAAGAGGTCGCTGTGTAGCAAATTTTCAGTTGGAAAAGGATGACAGAGACCTGATTTATAAAGAGTACAGTGTTTATTCAGGGAGTTGGTACGATAGTGAGATAACAACCCTAAGCCAGTATTAGCAGTCTAAATTAAAACACAGACAAGTTCCTTATCCTAATTAATATAGCAACAAGAACCAAGCATTCAGCAGAGCTACTTCATATTGGACCAGGAGTTAGTCTTTGAGCTAAAGGTGTACGTGTAGTTTGAGAAATTGGGGGGGGGGTAGATCAAGCGGAAGAGCAAAGGTTACTTGTCCTATTCTGCAAAGAAATCAGATGGAAGAAAAAGGGAGCCAGTGTTTGTGTTGGGAGTCTGTTGCAATTCCATTGGTATCCAGGATCAGACTTCAATTACTGGCTCTAAGGCCAGGCCAGTTATACTGTTTTTGGCCCATAGCATAAAACAGGTTCTTTTCAAGAAACAAAGGATTACAACAGAAGATAAAGGAATGAGAGTTGGGCAGCTTCTCAGGAGGAAACTATAGAATTGACTAAATTCTATAGGGAGGGCAACAGGAAGGGAATTACTTGACTGAATTATAATTAAGGATTACAAAGATGGAGTCATGAAGCTGAATCATATATTCAGCAGGAGCTTTGGGGAGAATGTAAGGTTTGAACTGGAGGTTCCCGACTGTCACAGATCACTTAACATTAGAATTGTGTTAATGGTTAGTGATTGCATATCATGTCTTCTAGACTGGCTTGGCTTAATTGCTGTTGCCCTGTTGGCACTCCCTGATTTTCCCCAGAAAGATCTCCTTGGAGGCATTTGCTGTGGTTGACCCAAGATCCTTTGCTGTGTTCACCACTGGAAGGTTCTCTGTGAGACACAAAACATGGCAGTTGCTTCCCATGTTCTCTGTGTGCCTCACAGGATTTTCTCATGGTGTTACTTGTGCAGTACATAAAGTCAGGCTGGGAAGGAGGGGTGTGCAAATGAAAGTGAAGGGGGCAGTTGTAACATCTTTCCAGCACTGCCTGCAGAATGCCTAGAGGAAGCTTGCAACCAAAGCATGTGAAGGCAACAGCCATTACATTGGGTTGCAATATATTATCTCTGAACTCAGAGGTTCAATTTTGCTTTCATGACCAAGAGCCTTAAGAAGTCCTGTTTTCCCTTGATCTAAATAATGCTTTCTTAAATCTGGTGGCCATTATCACATTCCACAGTGGTGAGTTCCATCAGTTAATTGTGAAATAATTATGAAATGTTCCTCTTGGCCTTTCATATGATTGAGTGATCTAGAATTCTAGTATTACAAGGGAGGGTGGGAAATCTCTGTTTTGTTCATCATTTTATAGACTTCTACTCTTTGGTCATCTTTTTTTCTAAGATTTTTAGTTTTTATTATGCATCTGTACAATACTGAATGTCCTACACATAACTATTTACATAACAGTCATACAATTTATGCTGTTTAGGTCTCAAAGCCTTGATTGGTTAATCATTGTGACTATGGCCTGATAACTGAATAACAACAGCTCTAATAGTAACTAGTCACCAGTTGAGTTCTCCCACTGCCATTGTAAGAATGTGACTGGGTCCTGTGCTGCCTGCTTTCTTCCTCTGCTATGTAGTGATCTTTGCCTACCAGGTAAATGCTGGAGGGAAACCAGAGCAAAGAAAAAGAGAAGCAGAGGAATAATAGGGATACACTTCCAGGAGCAAATCCAAAGCCCAGATGAGTGTGCACAGTTCATTGACCTCAGAAAGATACAAGCTGATCTAAAAGCTTAACCCCATTAGTGTGGATGCCCTACTGAAGAGTGGAAGATCTGACCTGAGATTTGAGATGTCAGCTGTTCTAGATGGGGTTGCATTCCTGTTGAAGGAACAGGGCTGTAATCTGGTTTTGCTCTTGGACCTCTGGATAAACTGGCAGCAGCTGTAGCCAGGAGTGCCTTTTACCAGCTTTGACTGGTTAGCCAGCTGCAGCTTTTCCAAGGCAGAAAAGATCTGACTACTATGGTTCATGCCTTACTTACATCTGGATTTGAATACTACAACGTGCTCTACATGGGTTTGCTCTTGAAAAGTGTTCAGAAACTTCAGTTGGTTCAGAATGCTGCAGCCATAATGTTGACTGAAGTGGGTCACAGGAACCATATCACTCCAGTCTTGGCCCACCTGCACTGCCTCCCAATCTATTTCTTTGCGCAGTTCAAGGGGTTAGTGTTGACCATTACAGCCCTATATTGTTTGGAACCAACATACCTGAAGGACCATCTACAAACTTATAAACCTACCTGACCACTGTGGTCATCTTTTGAGGCCCTGATTTGGGTGCCCTCACCTTCTGAGATTAGGTGGGTGAAGGGTTTTTCAGTCAAACTCTGAAACTCTTTTGCTGGGGAGACAAATCTGTCCCCTTCTGTTGCCATCTGCCACCAATGGGTGATGACTTTGTTGTCTCGTTTGCTGGTCCCCTACTGATCCCTGCTTCCTACCCAATGTTTTTGTTGTTCTTTTTATGTTTTGTATGCCTGTTTTAATGACATGATTTTATTATGCACATTTGAAATTTGTTAACCACCTTAGTTACCCTTATAATAGCAGAAAGGAAAGGTATATTTTTTGTAAAATAAAAGAAAAAAAGAAAATTCTTCTGACTTTTAGACCCAAAGCACTCAGGACAGTTCTGGACACACACCCTCATAGTATTACAATGACGTGGCTGTGCTTTCATTGTCATTTTATATACACTGGGGTGGCTCCTATCCCATGCACTGAGTAAGGTTATTGCACTGAGTAAGGTTATTTATTTATTTAAATATTTACTAGTGGCCAGGCCCGTTGCAAGATGAGATGCAACGGGCGCTAGAGAGAGGGCCTCGGAAGGCCCGGTTCTCCTCCATGTGGGTGGGGCTGCTTGGGGAGGCTGCCGGCGCCTTCACGTCACCGGCGCAGCTCTCCATGGGTGGTGCAGCAATTGAGGGAGGCCTTGCTGGGGTCTATGGCCCCAGCAAGGTGGTGGCACGTCCCTCCAGGCTGCAGGGCCACTTGGGGAGGCCGCTGCCACATCACTATTGTGGCTCTCCAAGGGTGGTGCAGCAATCGAGGGAGGTCTTGCTAGGGCCACAGGCGAATGGCCTACCTGTCATGGGAAGCACCCCCTGAGGTCAGGAGGGCCAGGAAGGGGATGGCAGCACTGGGTGCAGGCCCAGGAATGGGCCCAGACCCATAAGTGTGCAGCTGCCGGAGCATCCTTCCCGTCCAGTGGCTAGCAATAGACTGCAGGCGAGAGGCTGCCTGCTGGCTGTGTGGGCAGGACTGAGCCCATGAAGCAAGGCAAGTCAGCCAGTGGGCTTGGATCCATGGCTGAGTGGCAGGTTCTGTGGCCAACTCGTTTTGGTGCGCATTTTTACCAGGCGTTGGCAGTGTGACAATGCGACATCGTGAGTCCTGACGTCATCAGCCAGCCGACAAAGAACATGCCGTCGGATCATGTCTGATACAGCCTGCAGATGAACCCTCCCAAGCAGCTACAGTGTGTGATTAAATAATTGTATGTTGTCTCCCTATCCCCTGAAAAAATTGTTAGTCCATGTCTCTGAGTAACTGTAAATTGCACTGAGACTGTGTGAGTGGGAAAAGCGATCAATAAATTGAAAGGATGATGATGATGATGATGATGATGATGGAAGATCTCAGGCAAAACTCAATTATATATAAGGAAGGATACCCCACTTTTAGTTTTTTCTCAGGTTTGAAGCCTTCCTCCAATCTCAGGAGCCTTCCTCCAGTTTAAGTGGCTCTTCCCTTGGAGGAAGAATCAGCGAAGTTGGAGAAAGGCTCCTTAGGCTGTTTGGAAGATGTTGGGATCCACCCTGCTGCTGCTTTTTTTTTTTTTTTTTTATAAAAACCCTCCTAAAAAGGAGATAATTTTATTGCTTTTTATAATAAGAAAGAGGTAAGGTATATAGATGGATTAAGAAAAGAGTTGAGTGAATTTTTCTGTTAAAGGATTAGGTTCAGTTAGTAAAAATACCATTTTTGGCAACCACCGTGGTTGGAAGATCTTCTTTTCATCTTTCAAAAGTCCAAAATAACTCTGTTAGTAAGTTAGTAAAGTCCCTTGGGGTTAGTTATTAATCAGCTCCTTTCTGACGTTTCACGAACAGTTATTTCTTAGGTTGTCTTCTTTTTGTGTCTCTCAAGTTGTAAGATGGGCCCTCTTTAACCTTCACGTCTCCCGCTCCAGCACCTCCCTCCTCTGGGTCGCTGTCCTCTTCGCTGCTTGATTCTGACCAAATTGCGAGTGCTGCATCTTCCTTTGTACTGGCGTGCCTCTTCAGAAATTCTTGTGCTTTGAAGACGGAGTCAATCTTCTCTCTTTTATCCTTATATTTAAACATCAGCCCTTCGGGGAAGCTCCATCTGTAAATAGTCTGATGCCTTTGTAAGAATGTGGTCAACCCTTTATATGCTTTCCTTTTCATACGGATTTCATAAGGAACATCTTTCAAAGTTCTGATAGTCTGCTCCCCAATCTTCAAGGGCACCGCTGAAACTGCACGTAGAATTTGATCTCTGGTACGCTGCTTAGTAAACTTGACAACCACTTCTGCTGGCAGATTATTTTTCTTTGTAAAGGCGGAGTAGGCTCTATAGACCGTATCCATCTCTTCTTTTAATTCTTTCGCTTCTCTGCCTGTTAAGGGTGTCAAGGAATTCGCCAGTATAGACCTGAGATCCTCTTTCTCTTCTTCTTTAATACCCTGAAAGCGGAGAGTCAGATTAGATTTCTCCAACTGCAACATTAAAATTCTTTTTTCTTGCATATCCTGATGTTTTTCTAATTTGTTGACCCTTTTCTTTATCTTCCTGGTGTCTTCCGTCGAGACCAGACACTTCTGTGCGATCTCCTCCATCTTCTTTGCTGTTTCCATTAGTTGTTTTTGTTGACTGTTGAGAACACCTTCCATGTTAGTCAGAGTTTCGCTGATTTTCTGAATTTGCTCCAGCAGAGGGTGCAGTAGCTCGCTTTTCTGTTGATTGACAGCAGGCTCTGGGGGGGGGTTGCCCGGACCGGAAGTCCCTCCTCCCTTCTTTTCCGGCTTTTGTGGGACCTTTTTGAACGCCGACATTTTCCCTGTTTGTTTACTTTATCAAAGTTCGTGCCGCGTCTCTCAGGAGACCAACCTGCTCTTGATCTTCAATTAAACCCCAAAGGTACTTTCACCAACACTTTTCACCCTTTACCCCCCTTCGCTTTTCCTTTGTAAGTCCCGTTTCTCAAAGGGGGTGGGGATTCCTCCCTCCTCCCAACCGCTTATGCGCTTACAGGGGGGGTTCGCGTTTTTCGCTTCAAAGTAAACCTCCAACTCATGATTCGATGCCAGTTCTTCTTTTTATTTTAATTCATGTCGCTTATCTTCACTCCTGGAAGTCGGTGGCGTTGCTAAGTCCCATACGGGCACAACGCAGCGGGGCCGATTGGGGCAGGGAGAAAGCCTCAATTTCCCGGCTGTCTGCCGGCAAAGAGGCTACTCCCCAAGCGCCCCTGGTTCGGAGCCTTTGCCTAAGGCTCACTAGGGTCTTTCGCATGTGCGAAGACCCCCCAACCGCGCATGGGCTAACCATCTCCGGGAACGTCCCGAGAGGTGGCCGCCATTCGCTCCGCCGAAACCGAAACCCACCCTGCTGCTTTTAAGTTTTGGTTTCCCCAAGGCATTACAGGGAGCTGTGTGGACAAGAAGAAGAGAGAATTGCTCAGAGGACATGGTTGTAGGTGTCCCCAGTTTAAATTTTCATTTGCAAAGTAAAAGGTAAAGGTAAAGGTTCCCTTGCTCGAAAGCCAGTCGAATCCGACTCTAGGGTTGCGGTGCTCATCTCCGTTTCAAAGCCGAAGAGCCAGCGCTGTCCAAAGACATTTCCGTGGTCATGTGGCCGGCATGACATTTGCAAAGTAGGCAGAGGCAAATGTGGGAGAGAGTTTTCCCCTTCCTACCTGGGAACTTAACATGTATCCATGTATAAGAGTTTGTAAAGGGGGGGGAGAAGGAATCATAAGTGAGAATCAGGGTTGCAAACCCAGCATGGATACCCCCTCCCCTGGGGTGACTGGGAGGTAGAGACATATTTGGAAAAATGTTGTACAACTTTAAGATTGCCCTGAAATTCTGTGGTAAAACAGCCAGAAATAATGTTGCAGAATCACACAATGCCCCTCCTCATTTCCCCACCACCACCTGTTGAGCAGCAGTGGGGGACAGAGCTCCAGGGCAGAAGGTTGTCTGCTATGGCAGGCAACCTCCTGCCTGAGGATGCCTAAACTCTTACCTTGCCACACTCTGCTGTTTTAGTGTTTTCCCTATGCTGTCTTCCCAGATCATATCATAGCCTGAAGCAACTATGTTTTCAAACATCAGAGTGCATCCGGGTATGTATAAGGGAAGCAGAACTAACTGTTCTCACCCACATGCATAAATGTGAATGAGGGGACTCCTGTATCTTAGGTGCTCATTGTGTTGTAGTGCCTTTAATAAAATTAACACATCTGAGAGAACTCATTTATTGAATCACAGTTCTTGCTCACATGACCTCCTTGTGAATGAACCATGAGGGGACAGGGAGCCAATCAGGATTCACCCTGGGAATGCTGGCCAATGGGAACACTGGCCAATGGGAGGCTGGCACACCAGCTGAATTCAGTGGTGGCCACCTCCCTTTGCAGCTTGGCTTGAAAGCCAGATGCAACTCATGCTTTAACATTTTAACTAAGTTATGCAGATCAGATCAGTAAATAAAGTTCCCAGTTTAACTCATAATCTGTGTCATGTTTCATTTAGGGGGTGGATGGGCAAACAGCAATCTTTTTTATGTATTCAAACAATGTATGGGGGGGATCTTTGGCAGTACAGGAGAAGGAATCTTACAATACAATCCTAAACAGAGTTACACCCCTTTAAGTCCACTGAAATCTCGTTTTAGAATGGTTTGACTCTCCTTAGGATTGCCCTGTAAGATTTCTTCCCCTGTTGTAGCACTGTTCCACCTCTCTATGTGTCCTCCTCATTCTGCTAGGCAACCTGTCTGCTCTTCTCTAAAAGGAAAGGAAAACCTGCAGTTCCCCCCTGTTCCCCCTGGATTCTACAGGCCTCCTGCCAGCTAGTGTTTGCAAGCAAAACCTTTGTCACCGCCCCCTAGTCCCCTTTTCCAGTCCTGGAAAGGGAGAGGGTAATGTAGCCGGAAGGCAGACTTTACCCACACCCACACACCATACTTTACAGCATGTGCATGCAAAGCTATAGGCCTAGATGCAACCAGCTTTTTCTCTTATGGAAAAAGGAGGAAGGACTCCCCATTAACCTCTGAAAAGGCTGTGATGGGGTCTATATGGACAAAAGTCAAGTGTGACAGGGGGCTGTAGTAAGGAGGGAAACTGGCCATGTTTGAGCAAAAATGCTGGCTGGACCCAGCTCTTTGGGCCAACCTAGCAAGTAAAGACTGCAGCTTCAGAGAATGAAATTGCTCATGCAAACACAGGACCCATTCATACATAGAACCAGAAATACCTCCAAGAGCCCAGGAAATGTGCAATGACTGGTAAAGTACAAATAAAGTGCACAGAAAATCCAGATGGGGTAAACCAGTTTAGTGGAAAGATTGACTGATCGTTCTAATTGGAAAAGTTAACCCCCCTCTCCCTACTGCAAATGGCCATATCCCAGAACAGCATATCAGGCAGTTTACTCTGCTCACTCTGACCTCTCCGATACCAGCAACTAACTGGGAGCAAAAAGCTCTGTCATATTAACAGTATTCTCTTCTTACTGTTGCATGCTCTCTGTATCCTTGGCAGTTGTCAAATCTCTATATTTTCTATAGTATTTAGCACTATGTATTCCATCCACCAAACCATGTTGCACAGTGAACATAATTCATCTCAATAGGACTTACCTGAATGCTGGTTTCTGTGCCTCTGTACACTCTTAGAACAGGAACAAGCTGTGAATTGTCTGACTAATCCTTCTATTTTCTCATGTTTCAGCTCTTGATGATAAAGAAAATTATCTCATAAGCATGCCCCGGTTTAAATTAAGTTGAAAAAATTAATATGTTTATACTAAGTGCAAGAAATTACTGGGGGTTATGATAGCTGGTAACAATAGCAACCAAATGTAGAGTCCTGTAGCTTCAAATGAAGAGTCCTGTATGGGTTTGGTGTTGGGTGTGATCAGTATGCTGATAACATCAAGCTATGTATTTTATTGTTTAAGCCACCTGACACTGCCATGACAGTCCAGAGCCAGTGCTTGGTTGTCGCTGTGGTCAAATGGCTGAAGGTGAACAAGCTGAAACTGAATCTTGACAAGACAGAGATCATTTGTTAATTAAGGCTGAGGTCTTGAAGGTTATTGTGCTGTTCACATTTGATAGGGTGTAACTGATCCTTGCTGACTCACTTCAGAGCTTGAGGGTTTTACTAGATACAGTATTTGATACTGGAAGGGGGGGACTCATTTCAGCTGTGACAAATTCCTTTCTTCACCTTACTCAGGTGTGGAGATTGATCCTATACCTTGACCTAGCCAGTCTTTGAGAAAGTGAACAGACCTATGGATAATAGTAATGTGGTAGACACTATATATTTGGACTTCCAAAAGGTTTTTGACAAGGTACCTCACCAAAGACACCTGAGTAAGATTAACAGCTATGGGATAAGAGGGTAGGTCCTCTTAATAGGTTAATTTTTTTTTGGCCCCCCGAAGCGGATTTTTTATTGCTTTTTTTTAATACACTACTAAAACTACAACGAAAAAGAGGAGGGGACTAACAACTAGGGAGAAAGAAAAGTAAACCCACACTAAACTAAAAACCCAAGAGGAGGAGATCCTTAAACCAGTTAAAATCTATGTTAGTACTCTATTTTGTTAGTATATAGTGCATGCTGTGAGTGCTATCTATCCCTGATCAAAGATTAGCTGGTTACTTGTTATGGGAGAATTCCAGAGCATCCCCCAAACTCACTTCATAAAGGCAATTTACAGAGTCCTTCCACCTTTACTTAGGCTTTCTATCCCTAAAATCATAAGTTGATTTGTGGGCAGCAGCACCTTCTTCCGCAGCCAAGTCTTCTTCCGTCTCTGAGGGTGTGGAGTCACTCGAGCCAGTTTCACCGTCTTTGGTTCCCAGGTGGCATTTCAGGAATTCTTTAGCCTTGTATACGGAGTCAATCTTCTCGCTCTTATCATGTAGCTTAAAGATGACCCCTTCTGGAACTGCCCATTTATATGCGATTTGATTAGTTTGAAGAAAGAGAGTTAAATTTTTGTAGCTCTTCTGTTTTTGGCGAATTTCAAATGGAATCTCTTTTAAAGTCTTTATAATAGCATTTCTCAGTTTCAATGGAGTTGCTGATGTGGCTTTTAGAATTGCATCTCTAGTTTGTCTTCTTGAAAATCTGACTGTTATTTCTCCAGGTACGCTATTCTTTTTGGTGTAATTAGAATACACCCTATACGCTGCATCCATATCGTGCATTACTTCTTCCGCTTTCGAGCCTACTACTGGTGCAATGAGATCACTGAGAAGCTTCTTCAAATCTTCCTTCGGTGATTCAGGAACTCCCTGGAATCTAAGGATCATATTAGCTTTCTCCATTTGTAGAAACAACAGTCTATTTTTCTGATGATTCTGTTTATTCGTTATTTGGTCCACTCTCTTCTTCAATGTCTTGCTTTGGGTATGCATCTCTTTCACAACTTCCATCATTTGCTCCATCTGCTTAGCTGTTTTGGCTAGCTGGAGCTGTTGCATTGCGAAAGTTTGATTGAGAATGGTTAACTGCTGGTTAATACCAGCGAGTTGATCCATAACAGGCTTGAACATATCTGCTAGCAGTCTTGTGATGTCCAATCCCTCCTCTTCCATCTTCGGACTTTGGCTGCCCATAAGTTTCAGTTTTGTTCCTTTCCTCCCTGCGCCCGACATCTTGGACAATTGTTTACAAAAGCCAATCATTATTTCACCACCTCTGAAAATCGCTTACACTTTAAATCTGCTCTGATAAGTCTCACAAAACAAGCCAAACGATCGATCTTTCCCTTCTCCCCTCTCTTTTTCTACAACTTTTCTCGCTCGCGGGGGGGGGGTCCCTCCGCTCTCTGGTTTCCGATATGGGGGGGCTAAGGGATCTTCCATTTAATTCAAGTTTTGGTTACATCCAACTCACGTTCATTGTCGGCCACTCTCGACCTCATTTGTATTTCCACTGATCGCTCGATCTCTGGCACTTCTCCCAGCCAACCTAGCTAACACCATGCTAAAGCAATGCGGCCACGCAGCGGTAGGACTGTCAGGGCATTACACTGTTGAAGAGGCTATGGCTTGGAACCATATGGCCTGGAACCCTACCCACGGGTTCCATGGGAGAGCCACATCAGCAGCTCCCCTCCAAACCGCTGGTGTGCAAATTGCTCTCCCCAGCCTTGGGGAGAGCGACTGCCATTGCCACGCCATAAACCGGAAGTCTTAATAGGTTAAAATTGATTGAATGACAGGAGCTGGAGAATGGGAATAAATGGATACTCTCAATGGAGGGAAGTAAGCAATAAGATCCCACAAGGATTGTTCATAATTTGTTCATAAATGATCTGGAACTTGGAGTGAGCAGTGTAGTAGTCAAGTCTGCAGGCGACACAAAATTATCCAGGATGGTAAAAAACAAAGCCAACTGTGAAAAGCTCCAGGACTATCTTCACAAATTGGGTGAGTGGGCAACAATGCAACAAATGAAGTTCAATGTGAGGAGGTGTAAGTTAATGTACATTAGAGCAAAACCACAACTCTAAGTATACTGATGGGTCTAAACATGCTGAAACTGAGAAAGAGACATAAGCATCATAGCTAGTAGTGTAATGAAAATGTCAACTCAGTGTGCAGTAGCAGTGCAAAAGGCAAACTTCATGCTGGGGATTATTAGGCTTGAAAATAAAGGTGGCAAATGCAATATTATAATGTCTCTGTATAGATCTATGGTGCACCCTCATTTGGAATACTGTGATCAGTTTTACCTGCTGTATCTCAAAAAGAACATAGCAGAGCTGGAAAAATAACAGAAGAGGGCAATCAGAATGATTAAGGGCTGGAGCACCTTTCCTATGTGGAAAAGTTAATGAGATCTGGATTTCTTAGTTTAGAAAAAAGGTGACTTGGGGGGGAACATGATAGAGGTTTATAAAGAGAGTTTCCTTTTGTCCCTCACTGATATACAAATATAGAATACCCTCAAAAATAATTCATGAATTATATATTTTGTAGGAATCTTTCACTATTCCTCTCCTCCCTTTTAACTATAAATTAAATATGAATACTATTATAAAAATTAATTAGGCTACACAGACACTTCATGGTCTTCACTGTAGGCACTGCATTCAACCCCCCCCCCAGTGTTCTATTTTTGCACTCACATTCATATCTTTTTGTTTCTACAATTATTTTTCACACTTTAAACAATTTTGCTTCCCACCTTGGGATAGGGTATGTTTGGTTTTCTTAACTGCCAGTTACTTACCTCATTTTCTTTCTCTTTCCATTCATTTGTACTCCTTTTATTATTTTTGGTTCTCTCTGGTTGTTTTTTTGTTTCTTTTGTTGATCCCCCCCCGTCTTATATGACTGAGCATTCTTTTTTTTAGCAGAGAAGATTCAAGAAGATCTAAGATTTAAATGTATCCCAACCCCCTCCCCAGCACCATGGCCCCCTGGCTGATATGTGGCCCCCACAGCTGCTTCAATCAGTTCAATTTTTGGGGGACCAAATCATAGATCCCCATTGTCAATTATAGTTTGGCCTTTCTAAGCTGTAGCTAAGTGGACCTTCTTTCTATTTTTATGATACCTGAATTCAGGCAATAAATAGAGGTGTGTGACAACTGGAGAATAATGTGACTAGCAAGGGCCTGTGCCTAAGAGAATGTGAAATAAGGTAAAACTATCCAGTTGGATTTAATTGACTCTATACCTTGTGCAACAACTTACATTTATCTCCTGAGTCAATACAATAATTACAGGTTAGTAGGCCTGTTACTGCCCTGACCTGGATGGCCCAGGCTAGCCCAACCTCAGCAAAGCTTGGAAGCTTAGCAGGGCTGGCCATGGTAAGTACTTGGATGGGAGTCCACTAGGGAAGTCCAGGGTTGTTATGCAGATGCAGGCAATAGCATACTACCTCTGTTTGTTTCTTGCCTAGAAAATCCAGTGAGGGTTTGCCACAAGTCAGGTGGCACTTGAGGTTACTTTCTAGCACCACCCATGTTACTCTGTAGTAGCAGAACAAAATTCAAGTCCAGTAGCTCCATAAAAACCAACAAAATTTCCCCCAGCATAAGGTTTTAAGAGCAAAGCTCATGTGTTTATGAGCATTGAACTACAAAAGCTTATACCCTGAAATATTTTGTTGGGTCTTTATGATGCTTGAGTTCTAAAAGCTGCCCTGAGCCCACCTCAGTGGGGAAGGAGGGGTATAAATCGAATGAGTGAGTGAGTGAGTGAGTGAGTGAGTGAGTGAATGAATGAATGAATGAATGAATGAATGAATAAAAAATACAGCAACTACCAAGTGACTTATATGCTGTCTTCTAAAAAGGGACTTTAACTGCTGGTTTAGAGAGAGAGACCTTGGACTTTTGTTTTCACAAAGGAGTGTAATCAATTCATTGCATGTTGCCTGGAGAAAAATGGCCTTTGGATCACTCTGCATATAACGCCCGAATTGAACAGGACAACATCAATATCCTGAGATATTTTCTTCTCCCTAAATCCTTTATTCATTTATTTATTTATGTAACATCCACCCTGAAGAAGATTTCTGGAGAACTCAAAAGTTCACATACTATAACGTCATTTGGCTAAGCCCAATAAAAGTGGACCTTGTGTTAGTAAGAGGACCTTGTGTTAGTAAATCAAAGATTTTTTCTGTCTTTTTTCCTTAAAATCCATCTGCTTATCTTTTTTTCACCATCCCTGTTTTTTTTTTTAAAAATAATATTTTTATTTTAAACTGTGAATACAGAATAAACAAATAAGAACATAAGAACATAAGAGAAGCCAATGTTGAATCAGGCCAATGGCCCATCTAGTCCAACACTCTGTCACACAGCGGCCAAAATATACCAGGTGCCATCAAGAGGTCCAGCAGTGGGGCCAGGACACTAGAAGCCCTCCCACTGCTGCCCCCTCCAGCACCAAGAATAGAGTGCATCACTTGCCCCAGACTTAGAATTCCCATCTATACTCTGTGGCTAATAGCCACTGATGGACTTCTGCTCCATATGTTTATCTAATTCCCTCTTGAAACTGTCCATGCTTGTAGCTGCCACCACCTCCTGTGGCAGTGAATCCCATATGTTAATCACTCTTTGGGTGAAGAAGTATTTCCTTTTATCTGTTCTACAACAACATGAGAACTAGATATATAGATACAAAAAATGGTGAAGAAATTCAAAGTGGTTTACATATCATGAAAAACTTCATAATACTTTTGAGGAACAATAAATAGAACATGTGTCAGCACTGAATATAAATTCAAGAAAAGGAAACCATTTCAAATGAACATTTGACTTTCTATTTGGTATATTAGCAAAAGCTACTGCATTAGATATTTTGTCCATAGCATAATAGTCCCATATTTTTGAGCTCCATGAGGATAGTAACAGCTTATTAGGAGACTTCCAACTACTGGCAATGTCTACCTTTGCAGCCATCAGTAAAACTGAAGTAAGATCTTGGCTAAGTTTGGGTAAATGTGTGTCATTCCACAGATGTAAAAGGATAAGGTCAGGTTGCATTGCGCTCAAATGACCTGTAATATCTTTAATAGATAGAATTATTTTGGACCAAAATTGTTGAACAAAAGCGCAAGACCACCAACAGTGTATGAATGTACCCTGTTCACTGCAAGATCTCCAGCAGAGTGGAGAGTTCAGTTTGGAGATTTTATGGAACCTGGTAGGTGTAAGGTACCATCTGGTAAGTAGTGTGTAGCTCTGGAGTTGGATATTTAAAGAATGAGAACTAAGAGAAGGTGATAACCAGATCTTGTTCCAATCAGAAGATGAGAATGAGGTGTTACAGTCAGTTTGCCAAGGCTCTTGGTAGCTTAGAGTCCTTGTAGATTGGGAAGGTAGTAATTCCTTGCAAATAAATGATATGTAGCTTTTAAAATAATTTTGGTTAGGTTTCAGAAGGTGCTTGAAGGAGGTAAGTGGTCTACTGAGATTAGAATGACTCTTCAGAGAGTTAACCAAGTGGGCAACCTGGGAATATTTGAACCATGGGATAGAGCAATTATGTTTGTTTTCAAGTAGGTTTTTCTCTTTAATAAAGTTGTTAGTGATGATAGAGTAGAAATTGTTGGTTTGGTTCAATTTCCATGTTGTAAAGGCTGAATGTGAATGCCCAGGAGCAAACCATGATACATTGGTGAAAGTTGTCATGGATGATGCAGGTGAGGCTAGGGTTGAAGACTGGATATCTTTTCAATTTTTTTAATTTTGTCTCTGCAGAGTTTTTTAAACCATCACCCCCCCTCTCAACATCAGGTTTCCATTTCTGCTTTCTCCCATTATCTGTTTTTGTGCCCTGCCTGTTTGCACTTGGGGCACCTGCTTTCCTAATAGGGGGAGGAAGAGACACAGATACAAGCACATAGTTATAGTGTATTTCTGCAGTATGTTACAAGGATGGTTGCATTCCCATCTCAATTCATGAAGAGATTGTTTTTAAACATCTTTATCTCACAAACACAGCATTGCATCAATAATTACTAACCCGGGAGAGATCATTTAGCATCAGTTTGCATAATGAATAAAGGGCAAATTTCTGGTTAATGTGAAAAGAAATAGGAGCCAAATAACTGCTCTATAGTACTGGCACTGAAGCATGATGAGCTCAAGAGTAAAACAAGTGCACACAAGCAATTCTCTTGCACAAATTAAACAGTCATGCAAATGCAGTTTTGAAGGCCTGCGGTGTAGGCCTAGGTTTCATTTCCACAATACCGTCGCCACCATAATAATTCAGTATTGAACTGGAACAAATCACATTTCTGGCAGTCAAGATTTAAAAAAAAAAAATAGATTCAAAACTCTGCATTTGCTGTCCCAGGCTTTACCTGGAGTTCAGGAACAACTGGAAATTTCCTACTTGAAATAAATAGTACCATATTTGGGACAGCTGTCCAGAAACCCATAGGCATGCCTCTAGGCCAATCAAATTTCTGAGAGCTTGAGCTGTTCATGAATTTTAATTGGGAGCTGGAGAAACTAAGAATTCTGCAAACCTAGTGGTGAACATGTTTGGCAGGCAAATCTATCATGTTCAACAGCTATAATAATTTGTGAGCCAATATCCATTGTACCATCTTCCCACTTGAACAGCAGCCCAAAGCACCAGAGTTTCATTTTCTTCTGCCTTGCAGGACATTTTGCATGTGTGCAATGGATAAAACATGGACTTAAACAATCACCAACTCATCACATTCAAGAACAGTGTTTTTTTGTAATCATTGACTGAAGTCTCTCTCTTTAGTTATATAGTTGGCTCCCAAACACTGTACAGAGACAACATGTCTATGGGCCAAGAGTCCCATCAGGCTGTATAAGAACCTGCATGCATTAAATACCGCTAGCTGAACTGTACTGTACTGTTTGAATGTGCAAAAAGTGACCCAACAAATAGGCTTGAGCTGCTAGTGAACAGCCAGACTGACCAATGAAAGATCACCTCCCTGCATGCAACTGATCAGCAGAATATGAGCCCAGCTGGTAGGCATTTAGTAGATTAATCCCCTGGTGAAACTACTATATTTTGCTCCCTCCAGTATTTGGTATGGATTCCAGTTTTCCTCTAATACCAAAGCCACTCATGAGTGCATTTTATAGAGCTCAAACAATGTCCCTTCTTCTTCTTTTTGTCTATTTATTTAGCATATGTCTTTGCTACTTTTCACTCACAGTTTCTCAAAGTGGATTTCAAAGACAAAAACTAAATTTGGTATATTATGTATCAAATAAAAATCAACAAAATAAATATTTGAATGATATAGAACAACTAGAACCAACATAATTTCATACACTAACCATAGTCAGTCCATTGGGTGATTAATAAATCCAATAAATAAAGAATATCAATTAAAAAACCTTATATAAGAACATAAGAAGAGCCCTGCTGGATCAGATCAATGGTCCATCTAGCCCAGCATCCTGTCTCACACAGTGGCCAACCAGTTCCTCTGGAAAGCCAACAACATGGCATAGAAGCTGAGGCCTTCCTCTGATATTGCCTCCTGGCTCTGAGATTCAGAGGCTCAGTGCCTCTGAATGTGGAGGTTCCCCTCAGTCACCATGACTAGTAGCCATTGACCAACTTATCCTCCATGAATCTATCTAATCCCCTTTAAAAGCTATTTATTCTTGTGGCCATCACTAGATCCTCTGGCAGCTGCCACCAAAAAAAAGCTCTATCCCATCTATGGACTGGATGTCAGCCAGGCTGTCAACGGCTGATGGGTCCAAATGACTTTCAGATGGCTTTGGAGAAATTTTCCACTGATACGATTGATGTTTCTGCCAATACCTTAGCTGCTGTCTAGAATATGAAGATGGCTTGGGGTAGCAAATACTATGATTCCTGGATGTCCTCTTTCGCTCACAAGAGCTAGATCAGTTTGCCAGTTTTCTGGGGAGCTTGGGAAAAATGAAACAGAAGGGGGTCTGGCGAGTGTTTACAATGCAGATGGAGGAAAGTTCAGAACAAATCTGAATAAACACTAGGTAGAACCCATTCAGTGGCAGTGATCAAAGTGAGAAGCCTTACATTTCTGCTACCATTATGTCTGCACTGCTTCCTCTGGTAAGAATAATGAAACTGTACAATGATTTTTTTAATCTTGATAAAGAAGTGCTTGGAGATATATCTGGGACTTGGCCCTGTTAACCAGCCTAGTCTTTCCTAGGGGGGCTGGGGATTCCTGAGAGGGGCAAGGACTTGGGAGTGGGGCTTGAGAAGCCCATAGAAGGAGGGCCTAGAAGAAGCCCAACGAGGATAGAATTGTCCAGGCTCTGTCCAGAAAGAGCTGGTGTTTAGACATGGGAGAAACTCCCTCCCCTCTAGTATCAGGCCCTCCACTGCAAGGGGAGTGACAACTGAGGGAGTGACAACTGTGTGAAAATTTGCATGGCATGGAGTTAAATAACCTGGCAATTGCTGCAGATCAAACTGATATTAATGGGACTACTTTAAAACCTGTCTAACATGTCTAGGACCCTAGGAATGATAATACATATGGCAACAACCATGGTCACTGCAGGAATGTATGCTGTCCATGTGAACACACATTCTTTCACTTACCATCTATCACAATATAGAGTTGTTGCAGTAAACTGATATCATTAGCCAGCACAGGCTACTGGTCACTTTTGCACAAGTGTAGTGTAATAAAATCTGTAGTGCACTAAGAAAAACAATCCCAGGCAGGTCTACTCAGAATGCTACTCAGGCCTATCCAGTGGGGCCTACTCTCAAGAACGTGTTTTTAGGATTGCACAATAGCTGGTTTGCCATGGCCATGGTCAGATGTGCCATTTGGTGCAGAGGAGAAGCAAGCCTATTTCCCCCAGTTGAACTTGACACAGCATTGCACAATCACACATCTGCTATAGCTATGGGCTCAGCCCATCACTGCCTGATCAGATGGCACATTTGCCCAAGGGTGGGGGGGTTTTTTGCCTTTTGTTTCCCATGTGCATAAACGTGGAATTGCACCTCCGCACTGAGGGTTCCCCATGGAGTATGTGCTTATGTGTATACTGCTAAGAGGGGGGGAAATGTCTCTGAGTCATGATGGAATGAGCAGACCATCCTGACAGCATGAGAGCATGCTTGAGGGATCAGACAGGGAAAGTCTGTCTGTAGCCCGTTGGCAAGCATTAGGACTGGACCTTCCCTGGTGTCTTTTAACCAGGGGTCTTTTTTTGGGGGGAACGCCCAGGAGTGCAGCTCCAGGAGCTCAGGAGCTAAGCCCCACCCCCAGCCGGCGTCCCGGGGAGTCTTTCAGGCAGCCAAATGTCAATTTCAGCTCCATTATATCCTATGGGCCATTGAAGTCAATGGTGAAAACATAGGGTATATTCTGGGGGCTGGAGGGGAGGCGGTTTGAGGGAGAGGCTCCAAACTCACAGGGTAACTGATGGGGCCTATCCCCAAGATACCCACCAAGTTTCAAGAACATTGGATCAGGGGGTCCAATTCTATGGGCCCCCAAACAGGTTGCCCCTATTCCCTCCATTGTTCTCTATGGTGGGGAAAAAGTAACTTTTTCTCGCCATAGAGAACAATGGAGGGAATAGGGGCAACCTGTTTGGGGGCCCATAGAATTGGACCCCCTGGTCCAATGTTCTTGAAACGTGGTGGGTATCTTGGGGAGAGTCTCCACCAGCTACCCTGTGAGTTTGGAGCCTCTCCCTCAAACCGCCTCCCCTCCATCTCCCAGAATATACCCTATGTTTTCACCATTGACTTCAATGGCCCATAGGATATAATGAGGCCGAATTGCCGCCAAATTTCTTTAATTCCCTCCTTTCCTTCTCTCCTTTTCCTCTTTCCCTCCTTCTTTTCTTCTCTCTTTCTTTCTTTCCCACCTTCTTCTTTTCTTTTTTTCCTCCTTTCCCTGTTTCCCTCCTTCTTCCCTCTCTTTCTTTCCCTCCCCTTTCCTTCTCTTTCTTTCCCTCTTTCCTGCCTTCTTTCCTTCTCTCTACTCTCTCTCTTACCTTCCCTCTCTCCTCCTTCTGTGGCCCAACTCTCATGAGAAGGAGTTTAAACTTTAAACCCCTTCTCTCTTAGCTCCCCCACCCAGACCATCTGGGGAAGGGAAGGGGAGGCTTTTGAAGATGCCTCCCCCCCTTTTGCTTCCCCTTCTGACATCACTTTCCGGTGATGTCAGGGCGTGTGGCATATGCTAATAGCCTAACAGCTCATTAGCATACCATATGCTAATGAGCTCCTGCAGCTGTTTTTCTATGAAAAGACCCCTGCTTTTAACTCTACTTCTGTGGTGGGGCAGCACGGAGTACTGATGGCTGCGGGACTTTTCCCAGATGTTGCTGTCTGATCATGCCCTTTAGATCCATCAAGCATTCACAGCTGAGTCAGGTCTAAAGGCATGTCTGACCCCAGGCCATGTCTTCTTGTTACTCACCTCCCTGCTAGCAATGGAAGACAGGTGAATAGCTGCTTCCAGCCCATAGCATAGTATTGGACTTCCATATAGGCTGCTGGATCTGACAACAGGTTCTTTAAGCACCATGTTTCACTCTCTAAATTCTACCTATCTGGTTTCTCACAGTTTCAGCATGACCCACACTTGGGGTTACTTACTTTTCAATTTGAGTGTACTCCATAAAGCTGCAAAATGCTGGCTTCACTGAACTTTTGCTGTAAACATATATCACACATGACAGAGTATTTTATAACCTGGGGAATATATAATTTAGATATTATCAAGTTAATGGTTGGTTGCTAAAGTATAAAAGCTGAAGGCTTTATTTAAGCCTTAGGTAAGACACTTTAAAATGTCATTACTTTCTTTAACATTAATGAACTCAGATAGCTGCAATCAGAATTTCACCCATAAGATCAGAAATCTGAATTTAGATTCTACCTATTCAAATTTTAGTCAAGGAATGCAGTATGTGTGTGTATACTCAGATTATGGGGTATGGTACACAAATCTCATTTTCCATGGGCATAAGATATTTCTGTCAGTGGAAGAAGGGCAATTTCCTTCCAGTTCCCCTGTCTACTGCAGACCCCCACTTCCCCTTTTATACAGTTCCAAAATAGCAATGTAGTGGTAGCTTTTGAAGTGCAGAAGCACTTTATGACTCCCCGTTGCCACACTATGCCCTATAGTGACCCCCCCTCCTAGTAAACCTGAACAATAGATATAAGCTTTAGATTTTGTCCTTTACGTAGAGTTCCTCATAGTAGGGATTAGGTGATGCCCTAGATGGAAGCCCAACTAGATGCCTTGGGGAAGCTCATCAGCTCTCACTTAATTTAAGCACTGGTGTGAAATCCAAATACCCTTCTTCTTAGAGTTGCCAACCTCCAGGTGGGGCTTGGAGATCTCCCAGAATTACAGCTACAATTCATTTCCATACTACAGAAATCAGTTTCCTTGAGAAAACAGCCACTTTGGAGGGTAGACACTACAGCAGTATACCCCTCCCCAAAGTCTGCCTTCCTCAGGCTCCACTATCAAATCTCCAAGAGTTCCCCAAACTAAAGTTGGTGACCCTACTTCTGCTTCACCTGAATGGCTCACTGAATAGAAGCCTATCAATGTGAATTCATCAGCAAAATTCTGGAAGCCTCTCTTGCAGTATATTGATCTACCTTACAGGTTTGTTGTGTGGATTGCAGCAAGAAAATATATGTGAAGCAGAAGGGCCCAGGGCAGAGACCAGGCAAACCTATAAGCAGGGTATATCACATCCAGCATCCTGTTTCACACTGGGGCCAACCAGATGCCTCCAGGAATCCTATCCTTGAATTTGCCTTTTAAAAAGTCATCTAAACTAGCCTGAGTTAAAACGCACTTGAAACTCTAAGCCAGGGGTGTCAAACTCATTTGTTATGAGGGCCAGATCTGACATAAATGAGACCTTGTTGGGCTGGGCCATGGGTGTCATAAAATGCAATGCCAGGTAGCAGAGACATAAACTTTATAAAGGACACAAATACAATTAAAGATTATTTTAAACTTAAAATAAAAACATGCTTAAAACATTAGCACTCTTGCAATATTTTATTTATTTAACAGTGTTTGATAACTGACACCTCTTCCTCTGAATTACTGCATCAAAATGTCTGTGCTGTTTTGATCTTGAGTATGCTGTTCAAGTGTGTATCTATCAGCTGCAAATGTACTTTTGATTTATTGACATTCACTACAGAAATCTCACACTCAGAGTTTTGAGCCTAGGACCCAGGGGAAAACTTAAATGGCTGGGCATTATGAGCTTTAGTACATAAATTGCTTCATGTACTGGTCAAGAACATGAGAAGGCACCATGACACAGACTGAGAGCTATGTGCATAGGTGTAGACTATGGGGGGGCCTCAGGGGCTGGCCCCCCAAATTTTCTAGGGAAGACTAAGCCTCCCCTGGGGCAACCAGTGTACACAATACTTGAAACACTTGCAACCTCCCCATGTCCCCCTCCCCCTGCTTCAAAAGTGGAAGGGTTTTTTTTTACTTTTAAAAAACTTTTTTAACCAAATTGCTGGGGGGATGGACATTCAGAGCCTGCACATGAGCCTAAGCCCCACCCCCAGCAGCCAGGAGAAGGGGGAAGTTGCACATGCTACCTCTGCTTGCTGCTGCCACCACCAGCCAGAAGGGTAAGTTGGTGAGGGTGTAGGGGGTGGGGGCTTGTTTTGGGTGGGGAGGGTGGGAGCCAAGTGTGCCCAGGTCACGGGCAGCTTGGGTGCTCCGGTGTGGGGGTGGCAGGGTCTTGTTTTGGGTGTGGGAGTGCTGGCACCTTGCCATTGACTCTGCAGGAATTCTGGGACTCCCTCAGCAATTGCTGGGATTTCTCTCCATGGCACTGGGGCCCCAATCTGAAAGGCGTGTGTGAGGAAGGGGCTGGGAGGGGGACCAGACCTTAGTCCCACTGGAAGGGGAGAAAGGGGTCTGGGAGAGCCTAACCTCCCTCTCCCCTCCTCTCCTGGATCAGTAAGGGATGGGGGCCACCCTCCCCCTAAGAACTTGCAGCCAGGGGGCCTTGCCCTTAGGGCTTCCAGGCCAGGGTTTGCATCCAATGGGCAGTGGGCAGGCAGCAGCAAGAAGTTCCAGGGGGTGGCATGGAGACCCCAACCCCAGCAGTCATCTTGACAGGCAGCAGGTTGAGAAGGACACCCAAAACTGCTGCATTGCTTTGGCAAGGTGGGACCATGCCCACCGGCAGCCCTTCGGCTGTGGTTTTCCTTGGGTGCTTCGGTGCAGGGGCGTGACAGGGGCTTTCTTCAGGTGGGGTGGGTGGGAGCCTCTGGTCCAGCCCCAGCCTCCCCCTGGAAATTGGAAAGTCTATGCACTTGGCTATGTATTTGTCTACAAAACTAGTCTTCCTCAGTGGTCAGTATCAGCCTACTATCTAGGAAGTCTAAGTTCAAAATCCCCAAAGGAAACATGCTGAGTGAACTTGATCTGGACACATACTCTCAGCCTAATCCACCTCACTGGTTAGCTGTTATTCCTCACCTAAATAGTTCAACTGGCTTTCCTACTGAGAAAGATTGGATCATGAGGGCATGAATACAGTGAAAAGGGGGAGGGAACCCAGTTGTACCCAGGAGAGCCACAGCATAACAAGCCCAACAAAACATACACACTGTTGCAAGGCACACAAAAGCTCATACTTCAAATAAAACTTTGTTGGTCTTAAATATTGTTTGTATTTTTCCCATGCAATTGAGGTAGCCAAGCAAAGCAAGCTCTCCTTCCCTTCAGGGAAGAGCCTCAGCCAATGGAGGGGAAGAAAGACTTGCTTTTCTTTACTGTGAGACTGAGGCAGCCTGGACAGGAAGCAAGCTCTGGCTCATTTCCTCCCTCCATCCGGGAGGAGGAGCCTCAGCCAGTGCAGGGAACAGAAGCGTGCCTATCTATCTCTCTTGAGCAATTGAGAGATTCTGGCAAGCAAGCTAGGATGCAGCAGCAGAACTGGAAGAAGAAGCTGGACACAGCGAGTTCTACTGCAGGCCTGATAGAAGCCCTCCGCGGGCCTGATCTGGCCCACAGGTTGCATGTTTGACACTCCTGCCCTAAGCTATGTCAGGTTTGCACAGGTAGACTTGGTATCAATTCCTAAACAAATGGAGCCTTTGCTTTCTAGGTGAATGTTGGTGGGGAGGAATACATATCTGTTTCAGCAAGAAATTCACATTGTAGCTCAATAAACAAACCAGGATATTTTGGCACTTGCTCTTTTTGCTGCTCTTACATAATTTTTGATACTACTAAAAGACCCATAATTGTAGTTCTGATAGTCGCCCATTTCCTGTGTTGTTGGGAAGAAGTTTCTAATATATTATACTCATCTGCCATAAAAGGCTAGTTATCGGATACAGTGATGTGCAAATGATTATTAGGTAGTACAAAATTTGACTTACAGTGTGCCAAATAGCCAGCTGCACCATCCAGCCTCTCTGGTGCACTTTTTACAGTGTAATTTTCCAAGAGTTCATCTTTTCCAAACAGCAGAATAAATTATTGATAACAGCAAAGCACATTTACAGAATTAACTGCCCTTAAAAGAATGCCAAGCAAACTGGGCAATATTGCTTTTCATCCAATGAGCTTATATATATATGAATAAATAAAAAGACTAACTTAGTACAATGTATTGTTCTTATTTATTTTTTCATGTTCTACCCACAAATGTTAACAGCCTGAGTGTGCTGCTTGAACAGAGTAGAATTTTCCTCTAGTGAATAATCTGTGCTCCTCAAAAAATAAGGAAGGCTTGAATCTCCTCAACATGAAACAAGTGTTTTTGAGTAAGCCAGTCAGTTATAGTTTTTAATCTATCTCTGAATAGATAGGTAATTATACAGAGAAGAAGCAATGGCATGCCAAGATTCACACTTGGAAAAATGACATTTAAATGGCAAGTAATATTTACTTTATTTTCTCCCTGATACTGTAAATAGAATTATTTGACTCAGAACGAATGAGATTTCTGCAGTTTAGACTATTCAAGCACAGAAAGGCTTTCTGATGCATCTTCCACAGGCACAAATTTCCCTTGTGGGCAAACAGATGCACCTTGCCCTGATTTTGAGGCATGGTGTATTAGGCAAGATGTATGGATGGCAAAGCAGCAGCAGCCAGTTTTTCTTCCTTGTGGTTTCTGTGTCTTGCAATCATCTTTCACAACCTGATTAAAATATAGCTTTACAGCCAGCAGTAATGAATCGCCTAAGGACTGGGGTGGAGCAGAGTCAGCATTAAGTCCCTTCAACCCCTTTATAGAGTCCTTTTAGGTCCCTTCTCCTTTTATCACAAGATGGCCACAGAAATGTATACTTCTGACCATCCATGGCATCACAGTGAGAAGTACCAGCTAAGGGCTTCTACATGGTAAAGCCAGCAGCTTTTGATACCATTGGTACCATTGGCCATGGTGTCCTGGAGAAGCTTGGCTGGGTTGGGACTAGAGGACACTGTGCTTCAGTGGTTCCACTCTTACTTAACTGACCCATTCCAGAAAGTTGAGCTGGGGGGGCTGCTGCTCATCCATGTGGCATGCTGGGATCCAGGCCTGCTGCCCTGCTGTTTAATATCTACATGAAACCACTAGAAGAGATAACCTGAGGGTCTGCAGAGAGGTGCTACCAGTATCTGGGCAGTTCTGTGCCACTTTTCTCTCCAAATGAACTCAAAGTATCCAACAGAAATTTTCAAACCAACCAATTTAAACAATGTACTCTGAAAGGAAACTTCCCATGATATTGGCTTACCTGCTGGTGTGTAATGGAACTTTTCAGCTACATAGAAGCTTAAATTCTGTCCATATACACACAAGATCTACATGAGAGCCAGTTTGGTGTAGTGGTTAGGAGCGGGGGCTCTAATCTGGAAGAGCCAAGTTTGATTCCCCACTCCTTCACATGCAGCTGCTTGTGTCAGTCATAAATTCTTTCAGAGCTGTTCTCTCTCAGCCCCAACTACCTCACAGGGTGTCTGTTGTGGAAGGAGAAGGGAAAGGAGATTATAGACCACTCTGAGACTCCTTCAGGTAGTAAAGGATGGGATATAAATCCAACCTCCTCTTCTTCATCATCATCTAGAGACAGTTCAAGCTGTACATGTTGAAAGGACACAGTAGAAAAAGCAGTGTACAGGATTACTGTCCAGGATATAAGGAGGAATCATAGAATCATAGAATGTTAGAGTTGGAAGGGACCTTGCAGGCCATCTAGTCCAACCCCCTGCACTCTGCAGGAACACAGCCGAAACGCCTACATACTTACAACATACCCAAAAGATGGTTGTCCAGTCTCCTCTTGAAAACGTCCAGTGAAGGAGCATCCACCACCTCCCGAGGCAGTCTGTTCCACTGCTCAACCACTCTTACAGTCAGGAAGTTTCTCCTGATATTAAGCCGGTAATGACTCCCTTGTAATTTCCACCCATTAGATTTAGTCTTGCAATCTGGAGCAAGAGAGAATAGATCCACTCCATCTTCTACATGACAGCCCTTCAAATACTTGAAGACTGCAATCATGTCCCCTCTAAACCTTCTCTTTCCCAGGCTAAACATACCCAACTCCCTCAGCCTTTCCCCATAAGACTTGGACTCCAACCCTCTCACCATCCTGGTCGCCCTCCTCTGGACCCGCTCAAGTTTGTCAACATCCTTCCAAAAATGTGGTGCCCAAAACTGGACACAGTACTCGGGGTGGGGCCTGACCATAGCAGAATACAGCGGAACTACCATCTCCCGTGATCTGGACACAATGCTTCTGCTAATGCATCCTAAGATTGCATTAGCTTTCTTCACAGCCGCATCACACTGCAGGCTCATGTTTAGCTTGTGATCAACCATAACACCTAGATCCCTTTCACATGTGCTGCTGTCAAGCCAAGTCCCTCCCATTCTATATCTGTGCCTTTGGTTTTTTGTACCTAAGTGTAGGACTTTGCACTTATCTCTATTGAAATTCATTTTATTTGTCTCAGCCCACTGTTCCAGCCTATCAAGATCCTTCTGAATCCTGACTCTGTCTTTTTCAGAATTAGCAATCCCACCCAGCTTTGTGTCATCTGCAAATTTGATAAGCATCCCCTCTATGTCTTCATCCAGGTCATTTATAAAAACATTGAATAACACCGGGCCTAGGACCGAGCCCTGTGGTACTCCACTCGAGACTTCCCTCCACGTACATGCAGAGCCATTTACGAGCACTCATTGAGTACGATTTTTCAACCAACCATGAATCCACCCAACGGTTGCGCCATCCAGCCCACACTTAACCAGCTTATCCTCAAGGATATCATGAGAAACTTTGTCAAATGCTTTACTGAAGTCTAGATACACTATATCCACGGCATTGCCAGAGTCAACCATTTTAGTAACTCTGTCAAAAAAGGAGATAAGGTTAGTCTGCCATGACTTATTCTTCATAAACCCATGCTGGCTATTACCAATTAACTCATTTTGTTCAAGGTGTTCACAGACAGAGTGTTTAATAATCTGCTCCAGAATTTTCCCAGGTATTGATGTCAAACTGACAGGCCTATAATTTCCCGGGTCCGTCTTTTTCCCCTTCTTGAAGATTGGGACAACATTCGCTCTTTTCCAGTCTTGGCAAGTCCAAGCAACCACCGGATCTCACTGCAGGGGTTCTCAGGTCACAGTCCAAAGTCCAGGTCTAAGGTCAGATAACACAATCCAAAAGCAAAGTCAAAGGTAGAAGATAGTCCAAGGTTTCAGTCCAGGGTTACATCACATATTCCAAAGGCAGGATCAAAAGCTGTCCAAAGATCAGGTAGCAAGGCTCCAGGCTTCAGTACCAAGTAGTTCAGGTGGGGTTGTCAACAAGACTGCAGACAAATTGTGCGTTATAAGTCTCTTTCAGACTTATAAAGGGGGTTTCCTCTACAAGTGATGCAGGCCCAACATTAAGCTCTTTTCCACAAGATGAATCTGTTCCTTTACTCATGAGGAGGAGGAAGACCCAGCTCTCAGGAAGACTTATCGGCTTTTCCTGGCATTCCTTCAGTACAGGGGAAGCTTTGCATAGGGATGGCACAAACCACATTTTTGTGGTTCAGTTCATAGTTCGCAGCTGAACTACGAATGGAACCATGGACCTATACGAATCAGGAGGTTGGTTTGCAAACCAAAACAGTTTGTATGGGTTCATGAGCTATTTGAAGTTTAAATTCCTGCTTTCAAGCCATTTCACCTCTAGCTTTCTGCTTGCTGCAGCTTTTGGCAGTGAGCAAAAAGCAGGGGGTGATTTGCAGATTTCTGCTGGTTCTGAATACCTGTGGCCATGCCTGTGGCTGAAGAGGAAATGGCTAGGAACCATTTAAACCCCTATTTTCTTCTCCCTGCAGCTTTTTCCGATGAGCAGAAAGCAGTGATTTAAATGGCTCTGAGCTAGGAGCTCCTGCCACTCAGCTGTTTTTTGTGCTCTTCACAAACTGCAATGAACTGCATCAAAATTCATGGAATTTCATGGCACCAGTTCGTGAACATGGCTTTACAAACCACAAACAGGCTAAAATATATGATGAACTTTAGTTTGTGAGCTGGTTTGTGTCCATCCCCATCTTTGGGCTGCCAAGTGCACACCTCTGTGCCTGGTCCAAGCCTTTGCCTTTGGCCTTTACTTTCTTTGTTCCTGGGATCATTTGGGAGACAATGATGGGTCTGGCAGTGGGTGAGTCCATGCTGGACCCTGCTGACTCCAAGAGTGGCGCAGGGGCTAATTTAGGGTCCCTTTGGGGAGGCCCTGAGACACCATCTTCACAAGAAGGGTTTGCCAAGGTAGGGCTTTGGGACAAGCAGCCATCATCTCAGCTTCAGTGTGCTGGAGTCAAAGGATGGGACGGATGGGACGGATGCTCTGGTGGCCGGAGGCTGAGCTGCCCTCAGTTTTTCCTCACTAGAAGAGGCCAGCAGCCGTCACAGCCACTGTGCTGGGCAGCTTGGAGCAGCTTCCTGCCTTGCCAGTGCATGGGGGGATCTTCTGGACCTGTCCGTGGGAGGCTCAGGTGCCACCGAGCTTCTTGGCAGATGAGATGGCCTCATGGCTGCGGGCAGCCTGGGTAGCGTGCGTCGTGGCCCTGGAGAGGGGCAGCTGTGGCTTCAGCTCCAACTGGCTGGCCTGGCTGTTGGTTGAGAGCCACGCCTGCATACACTGTGTCATCAACCCAGAGCAGATCCAGGGTGAGGTGCTCTTCTACCACCTGGCCGAGCTGCAGGGTGGGCACAAGTGCGTTACGAGCTGCATGGCTCCCATTGGGCCGAGGGTGCCATGGTGAGCCTCATGTAGTGAGTAGACAATCTGACCGATGTGGTTGCCCCCACCAGGCTGAGATCTTTCTAGAGCTCATTGTATGACTTTTAAAACAGGCTTTACACTTTGATCTCATACCTCAGAATTAAGACACTGGACACCAAATTGTGGATTAAATAAATTTATCAGCTAATCTATGTTTAAGCTTTTTCTTTTTTATTGTGGGCTCATTTAGAGAGAAGTTGATTTAGTTCATAAAGGCTATAGGTTTTCAAAACTAAGGTAAGTTGTTTTGGACCCTTCCACACTTCTGAAAATTCTCTCCACTACTACTAGACATAAGTGTTCTAATTTGCTTCAGAAGTGTTTTGGTGACTGCAATTTATTTATCGTTATCTTCATTCATAGCACATAAAGGTACACTGATGGTTGGCTGGGAAGGAGATAGGGTTGCCACCTCTAAATTGGGAAATTCTTGGAAATTTGAGGGGTGGAGCCTGGAGCAGGTGGGGTTTGTGGAAGGGTGGGACCTCAGACAGGTACAACGCCATAGACTCCACCCTCCAAATCAGCCATTTCCTCCTGGGAACCATTATTGCCATTCTCCAGGTGAGGTCTGGAGATCACTCAGAATTACAACTGCTCTCTTTGATGGCAAATATCAGTCCCCTGAAGAAAATGGCTGCTTTGCAGGATGGTTATTATACCTGCTGAGGTCACTTCCCTTCCACTTGGGTCCCCACTGAGGAGCAGAAAGACTGTATTTTTTCTAGGTAGAGGCTCCAGGTGTGGGGGGAGATGGAAAGCTGAAGTCAGAGGGGCAGATATAACTTTTTTCCCACCATAGAGAACAATGGAGGGAATGGGGGCAACCTGTTTGGGGGCCCATAGAATTGGACCCCCTGGTCCAATGTTCTTGAAACTTGGTGGGTATCTTGGGGAGAGGCTCCATCAGCTACCCTGTGAGTTTGGAGCCTCTCCCTCAAACCCCCTCCCCTCCAGCCCCCAGAATATACCCTATGTTTTCACCATTGACTTCAATGGCCCATAGGATATAATGGAGCTGAAATTGACATTCGGCTGCCTGAAAGACTCTCCGGGACGCCGGCTGGGGGCAGGGCTTGGCTCCTGAGCTCCCGGAGCTGTGCTCCGGTGCGCTCCCCCCCCGAAAAGACCCCTGGGCATAGGTGAATCTTATTGAAAAGTTATAAAAATGAGAATTTGAATACAATATAATAAATTTGATTCTAAAAGGTTTAACTGAAATAAAACATTAGTTACATTAATTTAAACAACCTTATAGATAAAGTACAACTGTGACCCATTAAGAAAAGTTTTATGACATAGCTGTTAAAGGGAAATTACTTAAGACAGTATAGCAGAAAAAGTATAATAGTTTATTCTTGTTGTTGTATGCTCCTTTTGGGTAGGTAAGCACACTGAATAATACAAGTTAAATTGATGCAGTAAAAGAAGTACAAAAGTTAGAGAAACATTTTAAAAAAGTGATTAGGAACATCACTCCAGTTAACTACATATTGTAGTAGGATAGGTAGATATGTTAATATGTAGAAGCACATTGGATTGTTAGATCTTATTGCCTAAGGATAGCTTATAGTTAAATACAGATTTTCATTATATAAGGTTGCAATGATAATTTTATTGACAAGGGCAAAATGTTTAAAAAATTATAATGTTGTTATGGTGAAATAGGAGCTGTGATGGCTCAAGTGGTTAAGACGCTGAACTACAGGCTGTGGAAGGTTAGTAGTTCAGCAGTTCGAGACCCGAGTGTGCTGCATGATGGAGTGAGCTCCCATCTCTAGTTCCAGCTCCTACCAACCTAGCAGTTTGAAAGCAAGAAATTGCAAGTAGATAAAAAGGTACCACTTTGGTGGGAAGGTAACAGTGTTCCGTGTGCCTTGGTGTTTAGTCATGCTGGCCACAAGACCACGGAAACGTCTTTGGACAGCACTGGCTCTTCGGCTTGGAAACGGAGATGAGCACCACAACCCTAGAATTGAATTTGACTGGCTTTCGAGCAAGGGAACCTTTACCTTTACTAGGTGAAATAGATGATTGACACATGGAAAATTTGTAACACTCGTTTATTTTTTCTTTGTTTTGAAACCTAATAAAATTGTTTATATATATATATATATATATAAAAAGAATTAGTTTCTGGGTACACTGTACAACAGGCAAGCTAAAATACAGTGGGGAAAGTTCTCAATGGCTAGCAAGTCACAAATACATATACTATACTAGGGAGCAAAGCCCATTGTGGTGGAAGACAACGGGCCCTAGAAAGGAAGGGAGGGAGGTGGAAGGGAGAGAGGATTGGAGAAAGGAAGGAAGGAAGGAAGGAAGGAAGGAAGGAAGGAAGGAAGGAAGGAAGGAAGGAAGGAAGGAAGGAAGGAAGGAAGGAATAGGGGGAAAAGTGAAAGAAAGGAGAGAGGAAGAAAGGAAAAGGGGGAAAGGAAGGCAAGAGGGGCAGAAAAGGGCTTCTCTGGGCCCAGAGAAGGCCTTTTCTGTCCCCCACAAACCATCCCCTGGGCCTTCTATGGGGGCAGTAGGCATGTGGGGGGAAAGGGCTTCTCTGGGCCTACTGCCACCATAGAAGGCCCAGAAAATAATGTGTGGGGGACAGAAAATGGCTTCTCTGGGTCTACTGCCCCCATAGAAGGCCCAGGGGATGGTGTGTGGGGGATGAAAAAGGGCTTCTCTGGGCCTACTGCCCCCATAGAAGGCCCAGGGGATGGCATGTGGGGGCGGAAAAGGACTTCTCTGGGCCTAGTGCCCCCATAGAAGGCCCAGGGGATGGCATGTGGGGGCGGAAAAGGACTTCTCTGGGCCTAATGCCCCCATAGAAGGCCCAGGGGATGGCGTGTGGGGGCGGAAAAGGGCTACTCTGGGCCTAGTGCCCCCATGGAAAGGCCCAGGGGATGGCGTGTGGGAGGCGGAAAAGGCCGTCTCTGGGCCTAGTGCCCCGTAGAAGGCCCAGGGGATGGTGTGTGGGGGCGGAAAAGGCCTTCTCTGGGCCAAGTGCCCCATAGAAGTCCCAGGGGATGGCATGTGGGGGGCGGAACAGGCCTTCTCTGGGCCTACTGCCCCCATAGAAGGCCCAGGGGATGGCATGTGGGGGCGGAAAAGGCCTTCTCAGGGCCTAGTGCCCCATAGAAGGCCTAGGGGATGGCGTGTGGGGGACGGAAAAGGGCTTCTCTGGGCCCAGTCCCTCATAGAAGGCCCAGGGGATGGCGTGGGGGGCGGAAAAGGCCTTCTCTGGGCCTAGTGCCCCCATAGAAGGCCCAGGGGATGGCGTGTAGAGGGCGGAAAAGGGCTACTCTGGGCCTACTGCCCCATAGAAAGCCCAGGGGATGGCGTGGGGGGGCGGAAAAGGCCTTCTCTGGGCCTACTGCCCCATAGAAGGCCCAGGGGATGGCATGTGGGGGGCAGAAAAGGCCTTCTCTGGGCCTACTGCCCCATAGAAGGCTCAGGGGATGGCATGTGGCAGGCAGAAAAGGCCTTCTCTGGGCCTAGTGCCCCCATAGAAGGCCCAGGGGATGTCGTGTGGGGGGCGGAAAAGGCCTTCTCTGGGCCTAGTGCCCCCATAGAAAGCCCAGGGGATGGTGTGGGGGTGGCGGGAAAGGGCTACTTTGGGCCTAGTGCCCCCATAGACGGCCCAGGGGATGGCGTGTGGGGGACAGAAAAGGCCTTCTCTGGGCCTAGTGCCCCATAGAAGGCCCAGGGGATGGCGTGTGGGGGGAAAGGGCTTCTCTGGGCCTAGTCCCCTCATAGAAGGCCCAGGGGGTGGTGTGGGGGGGCGGAAAAGGGCTTCTCTCACTTGCCTCAGCCTTGAGGGCCTGTCCCTGCGCTCACACTCCAGACGGTCCTCTCCTGTCGGAGGACTGGAGCAGACTGAGCTGAAAACACTGACCGGGGCTGACGTGGGTGGAACTTTGCGAAGCAGCCAGTCAGCCCTGGCCAGTGTCTTCTGACTGCCAGTTTTTGAGCCGAATCAATTATGGCAAGCATAGAATGTTGTGGAACCATAATTCAAATATATATAAGGACAGGATTCTGTTGGAATGTGAAAGTACTGGCCCTCCCGCAGTGCTGTGTACATTGTTTGGAAATGCAAGGTAGTGAAAGACACCCAGAGGTTATAATTGGAAATATTGAATAGGTAGGGTGATGTAGAATGGTCAAGTTTAAATAATTCATACTATGGAGCTACCTTAGACTTTGTGATAGTGGAGCGATCTACCACAGCTGATTTTAAATATCCATACCCTGAGTTGGGAATTATCACCTGAGGCCCCAAGGAGGTTGTCAGGTATGGTATATCTACAAAGGATATTGCTAAGGAAACCAGAATGTGTAGGGTCTTTTGTTAATAGTGATCTAACAGATTGGTGGCTTAAGGAATTCGATCCAAACAAATTTGTCTTCTTCCACTATAGAGGGAAGTCCTGTTTCCACTCGCATCAGGGCTGCAGACATCCCTTAGGGAGACCTAAGATTCATCTTAGGAAATAATTTTGAATTACCTCAAGGGTAGATATGTTGGGCCTGGTTAGTACTTGAAAGGTAATCGAATTCTACTCTAGGGAGTGGTGCTCATCTCTGTTTCCAAGCCGAAGAGCCGGCGCGGTCTGAAAATGTTTCTGTGGTCATGTGGCCAGCATGACCAAATGCTGAGGTGCACCTGCCTAAATTGAACTTCATTTGCCACATTGTTTCCCACTTACCCATTTTGTGAAGATCCTCCTGGAGCTTTTCACAGTTGACTTTATTTTTTTACCATCCAGCACAATTTTGTGTCATCTGCAAACACGGCCACTACACTGTTCACTCCCCAGTTCCAGGTTATTTATGAACAAATTAAATACCACCAGCCCAAAATCCAGTCTTTGTGAGACTCCACGGCTTACTTCCATCCATTGTGAGAACTCTTCATTTATTCTTTGTCTTCAGTTTTCTAATCAGTTTTTAAGGTCTTCTTATCCCTTGATTGGGCTTACTCAGGAGTCTTTGGTGAGGAACTTTATTGAAAGCCTTTTGAAAGACCAAGTATATAATGTCTACTGGGTAACCATTATCTACATTTTTTTTTACTTTCTTACTTACTTTTTGCTTCTTTCTTAACTCCAAAAGGTTGGTGAGGCAGGACTTTCCCTTATGGAAGCCATGCTAATTTCCCCCTATCGGGCTTTGTTCTTTAAGCCTTATAGTTCTATCTTTGATTACAGTTTCTACTAATTTGCCTGGAAGCAATGTTAGGCTAACTGGCCTGTTATTTCCTGGTTCCCCTATGCTGGCAATTAGAAAGAGAGGCAAGGAACTTGTTAAAAGCAGAGCACACTGAGCAGAGGAGCTTAGCTCCTGGGTGCCTCAGGTGGGTACCTCAGGTGTACAGCCTCATCCCCCCTCCCCCTGCCTCTCATGCAGCAGATGGGCAGACCTGAAGCTGTGTGAGAAGTGGGTGGCCAGGCACTGGCAGGTCTTAAGCAAATACTGTATCTCAAGGCTGACAGCATCCCAGATGGCCTTGACAGTGCTTCCCAGCCCCAGAGCATCCTTCACCACCAGATGAAGTGTGTACGCCAGGCAGACAATGCCCTTGAGGTGCACAGCCTTCACCACTGCCAGTATGTTGGCACTGGTGCCCATGACCATGTAGCCACGGACTGTGTTGCCACCACTCACCCACTCACTCAGGCTGCTCTGCATCATGGCAGCAATATTTTGTACTGTGTGGTTTGCATCCATCCCCTGCTCATGGAGCAGAACTGCTTTGTAGCCTGGTTGCAGGACTGTGCCCCAAAACTCCAGACAGACAGGTAATCTGGTTGCCTCCAGTGAGCAGTGAGGGAGAGGTAGCCATGCTGCTGGCTGTTCCAGAGATCTGCTGGGAAGTGAATGGTTCTGCCTTGTGCTCTGGAGAGCTCAGCCTTGACCATTGCCACTGTGGAGTGGCTCATGTCAGGCAAGACTTGTTAGCTCATGGTCCTCCACAAGGGGACAGAGTACCAGGGAGCCAGTCATTGCTGCAGCCAGCAAGAGGCTATATCCCCCACAAGGAAGAAGGATTGGCCATCCACAGCAATCATCTCATTGACAAGTCAAGTGACTTCTTCCTGGGCCCACCACGTAGCCCTTTTAGATGGCTCCGTCAGTGATGGTGTCCCAGGGGGGATAACCCCTTTGGAGTGTGGCATACCTTGATGTTCCACCCATGGTATCCCAAGTGTGGGAAGCCTTTCTTGGAGGGGCCTCCTGCATCCACTCCACTTCTCCCTGCTGAGATGGAGTTGGCCTCTTCTTCCTCCTGCTGGCTGCTACTCTTTCTCCTGGTGGCAACAGGTGTACCCTTTGCAGGTGCCTGTGGAGGACAGAGAGGTTTTTTAGGGGGGTTGTGCCCATCCAGATATGGGTGTGGCACACCTGGCACTCTGCCACACAGGGGTGACCAGGGAGGGTGTGGGAATATTTCCAAACTGTGGGCTACGAACAGTGCCCCAGGACTGAAGGTGGGAGGCACAGTTGCTTTCTGGTGCTGGGCTGGGAGGGGCCATGGAGGGGTATACTTGAGGTGGGAGAAGCTACAGGGAGTTGGGATGTGGAAGGGGAGGATGCTTCCCCTCACCTTCTGGGGGGAGCCCCTGCCAAATTTCTGGGGATGTTTGTCTTTCTGCCCTTCAGAACCTGCCTTTGGAGAGTTGGGGGGCTGAACTTAGAGAGAGCCTTGCCTTGCTTCCAGTGTCTGGCTGGGGGGGGCATCCTGCTCAGGTGAAGTTTTCCTGTGAGTATAGTGTCACTGGCTTGTTTGTGAGCTATTCCATAGACTCTTGTAACTTCAGCTGTCTTTTCCAGACAGAGCACTGGGGAGACTTTTTGGGGGTCCAGAAATGTAATCCACCCTCAACTTGGAAAGATTGTAGAGGAGTGGGTGACAGGGTGAAGTTCCTTGTGAGTTTGGTGTGTATAGCTTGCAGGGGGTTCATTCTATACACTTTTGAACCTGTGCCTGACATATTCCCTAAAAGCACTCTCCTGGGGTCATCTTCATTGGGTGGCCATAACTCAGACCCCCCACAAGTCAAAACTGCACATAACTTGGAGGGTGTATAGAAGATCATCAGGGGGGCTGTACCTCAAACCCCATACATCCAATCCCCACCAAACATGGAGGACAAGTAGAGGAGAGTCAGTTGGAGATCCCCGGCAAGTTTGATATATCTAGCATGCTGGGGGGCCATTCTACTGCATCACGAACCTCATGAACTGAACAGTTTCTTTTGGTGCCTAAGTTCATGAGCCAAGAACAGCACATCACAAACTGCAAACTGAATCACATTTTCCTGGTTTGTGCCCACCCCTATTAATAGATCATCAATCTCACAATGAGTTCCCTAAGAAACCTTGTATATATGCCATCAGGACCTAAAAACATTTTTTTTTTAATTCTGCACCTCAATTATAATTCTCTCACCTCAATTTGACTCAGTTCTTCAGATTCGCCTTCTGAAAACAGTGCCTGTGGCCAGGTTACCACACTTTCCACAGTGAACACAGATGCAAAGAATTTAATAAGGTTTGCTGCCATCTTCCCACCTTCCTTTAGCAAATCTTTTATTCCTTTGTTATCCAAAGGCTGAACTGCTTCTCACTGGTTTCCTGCTCTGGGTATATTTAATTAATTGCAAAAAAAAAAGTCTAAGGTATGTTCTTTATTATGTGTAGAACCCATCTCAAACTGAGAGAGACGCAGAGCTGCCAGAGAAGCTACAAAATCCTAAGCCAAACCAGACAAGGTGCCATTGGCATGGATGTTGATATAATCCAGAACAATCAATCTGTGTGTCTCCAGAATCAGGCCCAAAATTACTTCTGTCAGGTTAGATAGGCTGGTAAATAACCAGAATGTCCAATTTATCCCTGGAACATAACATAAGGAAAAGACAATGCCAACTATATTTTCTACAGGAAATCTATGAAAGCTGAAAGATTCACAAGGATGATGGCCATATTTCCTCTCTCTGACCTCCAGCTCAGGGTTGACAAAGAACCTCATAACCAGGTGGTATGAGCTGAGACAAATGCACCCCATCATCTAACCAGGTATCTGTGACGCAAGTCAGATCAATTTTCTTCTCCTTTAGCAGTCCATATAGGAGTGTAGTTTTTATTCCTCACCAGTCTGATGTTGTAGAATACTAGTGATAGAATGAAGGTCATAGGGACCCTTGTATCAGCATCTCTTGAGACTGGTTGGAGATTATGTAAGCATCTGGTTTGGTTATGTCACACTGTCCAACTCACAGACATTTGCATAGGTTTAATTCTATGTTCTAACAGCTTCAATGGAAATCCGTAACAATGAGAAAATGATAAATTTAATCTAGATATGCATTTTTTGTGTGTTGTCCCAGAGTGGCACATTCCCATTTCTGAGTCCTGCCAATTTAAATGTCAGTACAGCTACTGCAGTCGCAGCCTCTGCTTCTCACCATTCCATCTAGCACATCAAAAGGGAAATAAAAAGTGGTAACTTTTGCACAAATCACTCTAAAATTTAAATGAGCAGTGAAATCACATTAAGCCTTGACACCCAGCTAATGAAGAGTTTCATTTATTCATAGTAATTTGTGAAAAAAGTCTGATTCCTAGGGATTTTGTAGCAATTCTCTCATTAACAATGGCAAATCTAAATACTGCGCACAAAAACTAAAATCTAATTAAATTAATTTATTTGCTTCAAAGATGCTGTGTATGTGGCTTCTGTTTCATGAAATTAGATAATAGATATTATTAATAATTTCTAATACAGTGACTTAATGTGCTGGTTGCTCTCTGAAACCCAAGGCACTATGTTTACCATAACAAAATATTAGCATACATGTCCATATCCTATTTCAATATTATCATAATTTCAATAAAATGTTCCATATTATACAAAATGTTTATTTCACAGAATAACAGTGTGCAAAACCTAAGTATTAACATTACACATTAAACGAATATAAAAATTACACAGCAACAGCATTGCATAGTTTGAGGAAAGCCAGGAGAATGGCAGCCTTCCTAACCTCATCAGTCAGGCCATTCCATAAGGTAGGTGTCAGCTAGCTGCCATTATGTGGGGAGGGGAAGATGGACCACTGACCAGTATTGGTACTTTCAATTCCCACTTCCTTGTCCTGTCTCTCAATCTACATGAAGGCCTGTGTGCCTAGCCAAGTCTTTCCATGGAGTCTTTGCAGGAACACTCAGGCTTCTTGTGTAAGGCATGGCTTCTTCTTGGTGAACTGCTGCCTGGTTGCTGCTTGCTCAGGGTAGTTTGCCTCTTGCAGAGATGTAGGGGTGAAAGGCATCAGATATGTCCATGTCTGGCTTGGCATACTGCTCCAGCATGAGGCTACCCAGCGTGAGGCTCAGCACATGCTTACAGTCCAGGAGGTTGGCACCTTCATTGGGCTACCACACAGTCCAGTTCCCTGGCACACTTATTGCACAGTCTAGTGTATAATCACTTATGGATGCTGCACAAGGCTCTTGCAGGGCAACAAAGGGCCATTGAGTTTGACCATTTGAAGGCTCTACTTAGATGAGCAAAGCTGTCATGTCAGAGCATAGGGGATATGATATGAGGTACCAAAGCTATGAAGGGCTTTGTATGTGGTAGCTAGTGCCTTAAATTGAGCCCAGTAACTGATGGGCAACCATTGGAGTGACTGCAGAATGGGAGTAATATGCATACTTCATCTGACTTCTGATAATCTGGCTCCCTTCTGTCCTCTGAGCCATCCAGAGATAGAGGGCAGGGCAGGGATGGCATTGCCCACACAGAAGGAGGGGAGGCAGTACACCAGTGGATGATGCTCCTGCATCATTCCATGAAGTGGAGGCAGAACCAGCTGTTTAAAAGAAGAGGCTCCACCCCTGCTCACCCTCTTTTACATTGTGCTTGGAGTTGGCAGCATTCTGCACAAGCTGGACCCTCCAAATTTGCTTTGAGGGGAGGCCTATTTAGTAGTTACTACATTAGAGTAGTTTAGTCTTGATGTTACCATGGTCTGGCTCCAGGTGGCCAAATAGTCTATATTAAGGCAAAAAGCCATCTTCCAATCTCAACTGAGTTGGAAAAAATTGTTTTTTGCTTACCTTGCTTCTCCATTAACTTGCTTCTCCAGCAGTAATACTGGATCCTATATAACCCCAAGGCTCTTGACTGAGTCAGCATGGGTCAGCTGAACCATACTGTAGTGATTATTATGCCCTCCCACCCCATACTATTATGCCAGCCATATTTAATCATAGACTTTTCAACTAAGCAAACAGAATGGAGTGGGTGCAGAGGAGAGTGACAAGGATGATCAAGGGCCTGGAGACCAAGCCCTATGAGGAAAGGCTGAGGAACTTGGGAATGGTCAGTCTGGAGAAGAGGAGGCTGAAGGGGGCATGATTGCTCTCTTTAAGTATTTGAAGGGTTGTTACTTAAAGAAGGGCAGGGGGCTGTTCCTGTTGGCAGCAGAGTATAGGACTGACAAGAATTGGTTTAAATTAAGAGAGGGAAGGTACCAGTTGGATATTAGGAAAAACCTTTTTACAGTAAGAGTTGCTCAACAGTGGAATCAGCTGCCTAGGGAAGTGGTGAGCTCCCCCTCACTGGCAGTCCTTAAGCAGCAGCTGGACAAACACTTGACAGGGATGCTCTAGGCTGATCCTGCATTGAGCAGGGGGTTGGACTAGATGGCCTTTATGACCCGTTCCAACTCTGTGATTCTATGATTCTATAAAACACTTAACTTAGGCTGTAGGAAAACAGAATTCCTAGTCTGCCTATTATTGTTTGAATACTGAAACTGCAGCTTCCTTACTCTGATACTTCCTTAAGCTGTCCCTCCCTGTCATTATCTGATGGCCTGTTAGTACTGAAAAAGAGCTAAACTAGCAAAACTTCTTACTGCACCACATATAGAATCTTTTTTGGTCCATAACATCTTGTTTTAGACCTACAGTACAGCCCCCTTCACTCATGTAGCAGGAGGACCTGGACTCAAACTGGCATTTGCAGAGACAGAAGTCAGCTGGAACTCACTTTCAGTCTGCTTCCACAAGCAAGCTAACTCAAAATGAAGATGAACAGTCCCATTGACTTCAGTGAGTTTGTGTGTACTCAAGACCATTGGCTTTATCACTGAACCGGAGTTATGGTAAAACAAAAAAGTGGTAATGTCCCGAAATACCAAATGGAGCCTAGCCTCCTCTGTCCTAGCTTGCACTGCTTTGAGAAAACACTAGCAATGTATAAACATCCTGGGAAGCAAATCAGTACCATTGATGTGATCCTGATAATCAAAGCAGCACAGGCTCTTCACTTTTGATTATGACGTGAAGCAGCTATAGTACAGATGAATGCAGTAAGTAGGTATGAGTGACACAATCTTGTCCACAATCTTCAAGTAAGACATACATTAACACAGCACATGCTTAATATGGCAGCTGATTGCAGCAAACCAAAATCTGAAGCCAGTTATGTCCAATCAAACAAATCTTATTTCTCACAAAGGAGATGTCATAAAATGATACAAGAGCCCTTTTCCAGATATTGTGACTGTGCATGTGGAACAAATGCTCTGCATGAGATCCTCTAGATATGTGTGATCACCATTTCTTCTGAAAGAGGCTATATATGGATTTTCTGCCTCAGTACACATGCAGTAGACCCAGATCAATCTTGTACATGAGGTCAACAATAATGACTGAAAAGGTCTAAGGTGGCACTTGAAAGCTATCACCTGTGAGCAATATTTAGAAGTTTTAAAAGTTCACAAAATTGTTCATTGATATTACAATTCAAATTCTAATATCTCCCTAGTGCTTAGCATTTCTGCTTCATTGTTGTTCTGTGACATCAGAGCAGGTAAGCCAACAGAAGCCAGAAGAGCTGCTGAGCTGCCACTACAGAAGAACTGATATTATAAAATCAGAATAGAGCAACTACTTGCTACTGAATGACACACAGCCTTTGGGCTTTGGATACATCAGATTATTCTGAATGTGGGGCGGCTGCCCCTAAATTAAGCTATTGATTGAGAAACAAAAGGGAAAAAATGAGTTGTGATTGTCTCTAGATTCTGTTTTAATTTAATTTTAATCATTTCTTTATAGAGCTCTTTATATAGTCAGATTTGTTGGCGATTAGTACAAGCATTAAGAATTATGTACTCACTTAGCGTAGCAAAGCATAATCTTATTCAACTAGAAGCTAATTTTGTAAGCATTATGTATGACCACCATCTCTTGGGTTTTTAGTGGTTTCTTTTTACTTTTACCTGTAGTTTGTAGTCACCTTTCCTTATTTCTTTGTAGTTTATAGAAAATGCATTAAAAATCCCCTATGGGGGGGCCCCCCCAAAAAAAAGTTTATTTATATTGTGATATTGCCACTTCCCTTTGCTGAATAGTACATACCAAAAACTATGAATCAGCTAGCATAATCACAGTATTACTATCAGAAACTTATTTATTTGGATAAATTGACGTTTAGACGGAAATGTATATTTTCAACATTCTCTCTCATGTAGAACCATTTTGTCTCTAAAGAAGCATCGTCTCCTTGGACTCATTCGTTATGAGTCAGAATCATAATGAACCCCAACCTAGATTTTGATCTAGTCACCCCTGTGAGGTTAAAATAAACAACAACACCTGGTTAGTCATTCTGTCAATGAGACACTCCAAACTGCAAACACTACTGGGAGTGTTAATTGTGATTCAAGCCATGACAGTTAAGTCTTCAGGGCAATAATAGAGCAGAAGTGACTTGTCATCATGGGCTGCTCTCAAGCAGTTAAAATCTCAGCATGAATTTGTGGGTTTATTCACATTGTCCCCATTACTGATGTGTTACATAGCTCAACACTTACATGGTCACATTTTATTCTCAATGATAGTGATAATGGTTCCCAGTAAGACTAGGTAGGTAAGATTACTTACTTGTTTTTTAAAGGGAAATGTCACCATGTGATAAAATTCCTTTGAAATGCTTCTGTGGATACTCAAATGTGCATGTAGGTGGTGAACAGACACACCTCAGTATATATACATGCACAAATACAGTTGTTAAGTTTGACTAATACTTGTGTACATTTAACTATCTAAGTACAAAACATTCTATAATGAAAAACGACAACATTCTCTGTCAAAACAATACAAACTATAGAACAAGGGAGAGTAAAAAATGTCCAGTGAATTTTTCCAGATCTGCATAAATAGATTATGAGGTCCTGGATGTATTACGTCTCTCATTGTGTCCTAACGGACTTCATCAGATCAATAAGATATAGTAAATAAGTAGAACCACATCAATAAACATATACTGGCAAATATATCATCTTACCATCTCTCTCCACAAGTACAAAAACTGTAAAGCTTCTCCATATCAGTTCATTCTAATTGGAAGCCAAGTTCCTCATATGAACAGATAAAGGTAAAGGTAAAGGTTTACCTTGCTCGAAAGCCAGTTGTATCCAACTCTAGGGTTGCGGTACTCATCTCCGTTTCCAAGCCAAAGAGCCAGCGCTGTCTGAAGACATTTCCGTGGTCATGTGGCCGGCATGACTAAACACCGAGGCACACGGAATGCTGTTACCTTCCCACAAAAGCGGTACCTATTTATCTTCTTGCAATTCTTGCTTTTGAACTACTAGGTTGGCAAGAGCTGGAACCAGAAACAGGAGCTCACTCCATCTTGTGGCACTCGGGTCTTGAACTGCTGAACTACTGGCCTTCCAGCTTGCAGCTCACCATCTTAACCACTTGAGCTCACTATATTGCACAAACTCACTGGGTTAGATTCAGTGCTGAATTTCCTCTTGTACTAGAGCTCTTGCACAGGCAGAGACACAAGAAAAAGACAGTAGTAGCCACTTGTACTAAGTCATACGTACTGTATCCCTACTTGTGCAAACCATTTCTGGGACCAATATTATACTGGGAATAATGTACTAAATTTTGCACAAAATCTGGCACAAGCAGAACTGTAATAAGTCCATTTGTTTCACTTGCACATCACTAGATCCAAGTCATTGACTATTATGAATTTAATTGGGAGAAGTAAAAACAGGATATGAACATCTGACATCCTGTTTCTGAAATCCTGTTAATATGATAATACTGTCCACCAGAGACTATGCTTGAAATGGTTTGCTTGGGTTTTCTTTTTTTTAATGTATATTTTATTGGTTTTCAGAAAAGAAAAGATAAAAGGGAGAGTCATCCATTTTCAAAATATCTACTTGAATTTCTCATACATAACATAATTACTAAATTACCTAAAATTCTACCTCCTCTTAAACTAGCTGCTTAGCAACACTATGTAATAAAACAAAATAAAAAATTGATATGCTTTCTTTCATCTACCCAGCACCTATACATTCTAGTATCATTTCTGTTAAGCATAATCTAAAAATCAAGTTACATAACTTCATGCCTAGCATCTTTAACTAAAAAAATAGCATATAATTTTTTAGTAAATACATATTTTTTCTATTTAATATTTATCTATTTTTAAGCATTTCTAATATATTTACCATCCTTAAAGAAGACCAATATCTATAAAGAGAGAATGAAAAATCATTATAATTTTCCAAACAATCTTTTAGAGTTCAATCTAATAGCTTTTAATGGGTTTTAACTTAACCATTATATTACTTGCCAACCAAACTTATTAAGATCTTCATCTAAACACATTTCCAATAAAATAGATATTGAAGAATTCCATTTAGCCATTACAAACAAATTGGTATCAAAAGTTTTGCTGCATTTTCTATTAAAATCTTCTTCCAAATATCATTAGATATTATTTAGCTAAATCACTTTATACCATACTTATATTTTATATCTGCAAACTCTAACATCCAATAATTGCTTTATACTATCATTAATCTTCCTCATTTTTACCACTGAATTATAAATTTGGGTTAAGCCATAAATTCATATTGATCAGTTACCCATAAGCCAGGAACAATTACACATAAAGCAGTTTAATAATAATATTTAGTCTTATTCTTCTCTCTTTGTACTCTTTTTTTAACACTAGCATAATTTTGTGTCTTTTCTCTCTATATAAGGAGAAGAATTCCCTTGTTTCATTCCATCTGCATTTAATTTTTAAAATAGGCACAGGTTCTAATAACTCTGGTTTATCTTCCAAAGGGATAATCTTCTCCTTTGTCATGTCAGCAGTTGAAAGATTTGTCAGGTTGTTAATAATGGTGTTGAGTTGTCCTGTAAAGCTTCTTATCTTCTCTTTAGGTGCAAAAGTCAGATCTTGGTTCAAAGTTTGTTCTTCAGGTGTGCCCTGTTGTTGTTGTGGGTCTTCCTGTTAAATTACAGTTTCCTTTTGCTCCTTTTCAAAGAATCTCTGAAAGGCATCTTGTACTGCTTTTCTGACCTCAAGTTGAATTATTTCCATGAATTATTTCTGAGTTCCTTTTTTTGCTCCCTGGAAAATTGTATCTTGTGCATACCATCAAAGGCATGTTGGTTGTCCATCTTGTTACACTTGTTTTGGAAATCCATCTTCTTCACGTAACAGAGTTCTAGTTATATCCAGTACAAACAACAGTCTCTGGGCTTATGTTTTCTTTAAGCCTAGCCACTGTTCCCAAACACAGTTTCTGTCTGAGTTCAGACTGGCAATTTGCCCCAGTAGGGACCCGGGCCAGCAACGATTCAATCCCAGAGTATATTGGGCATTCACACAGGCACTTCTGCCTGGCGTCCCCCACCCATAGCCAACCCGTGCTGTTGCGCTTCACCACCGGATTAAAAAGATACCTCATAAGACTGGTAGCAAATCCGAAAGCCCACATGTGTCACGCGTTTCTCCGCTTCTGGGAAGTCTGAACGCGCAGCTGAAAAGCTGGGAGCAACCCACATTGGGCAGAAGGCAGCAGCAGTATGATTGGCTGTGCTCCGCTCTACTGCCCAATGTGGTGCCGACGCCACGGGGTCCTCCCCCAATTGGCAAAATGCGCTTATGCTAAATTAATGGGGAAACGCCAAATACAGCACGCCCCCGTGCATGGCAGTCTGAATGCTCCTGCCCAGCTCCACCCTGCATCTTCTGGCAGCAGCCCGGGCTGTCTGAATGGGAAAACCCAGAACATTTTATTCCGGGGCTTTTTTGCTACGACTGGTTACCGGAGCAAACTGCCAGTCTGAACTCAGCCTCTATAGCCATATTAATTCCAAAGGTTTTCAATGTAGACCAAACAATACACAGTTTCCTTTTTAAAGTCCTTGCGGTACAAGAAGCAAAATTTAGTTTCAGTTCAAAGCAATACAGTCAGCAACTTGACTTAAGTTTCCCAGTGAAAAGTTTCTTGATATTGTTAAAATGTTCAGATGTCAGTGTTTTCCTTTTGCCCCTGAGTATTATTATATAGATCTTTCCTTCCCAATCTCGTTGGGAAGAGGAAAGATCTGCGAGAGGAAAGTGGGGGGGGAATTCCACTCCTCAGTCCTTCCTTGTTTGGGAGATTTAAAGGGGGTTTAAAATCTATAGATCATAGAATCTTGGTTGTTGCATATTTGATTACTCACGGTGTGGGTGATGAGGTTCTGGACTCTCTTATGCAGCTGTAAAGCAGCTTTTGCAGACATGGCTCCATGACTGCAAACCTTTGTGGTTCGGCTTCGGGACAATCCTGAACTGCTAGCCACTCGCCGTCGCTCATGGGGTGCAGGATCAAGTCCCCTACAACCGACCCTCCCTCCAAGAGAGTCAGTGGGACCTTGGGAGCTCCTGAAGATCCCCTAAAAACCATGAAGATTCAGCGATTCTCAGGAGCTCCCCAAGAGATCGTCTGCTCCGCTGCTCTGTAACCCAGAAGTTGATTTGCTTGGATTTTCATATGTAAGGCTTCCTCTGAATATGCCATCCACACAGATTACTCAAAGGCATGAGCTAAGGCTGTATTCATGGATGGATTCAGTTCATGGCATCTTCTGTGGACAAACTGCATTTCATGTTCATGTATCAAAACTAACCATTCCAGCCATCCACAGATGCTGTATATAATGGTCCACATGGCAAGCTATATAACTGCTATAGAAAAGAAATGCTGCTAAAGGTATCAGGTAGATGAATCTGATTGGAGCACTGGAACATTCCAAGGATGTAGACTTGAACAATTCAGGGTGGTCAGCTGCTGGAAAAAGAAGAGGACCATACCCTTTTAGTTATTCTAGAAAGAAAGAAAAACCCTTAGTAATAGGGATGCTATGAATTTCACCACCCATTATTTTGACTGAAAAAAATCCCTGCTTCAGTTTTGCTTCTCCTTCTGTGGATGTTTTTATACTTCAGTTATTTCTCTCATGCTGAATTTTCCCCTCATTCAATTTTAACATTATTTCATGCCAGTTTAAGTGTATATAGTATATAATGTAAAATTACATAAATTGTGTCAAAATAGCATAAAAGAAATACCACCATGAATGAAAGGGAGGGGGGGGTGTTCTTAAGCTATGAATACAAAAAGAAAGGGGGAAAACATATTGTATTTGTACCTTCTATTTGGTAGTGGTTTAAACTGAAACATGCCAACATCAGTATATTTAAAGTGAACCTTAGTATTGTGTTTTGATTTTATTGTTGTTTCAGAGCCAGTTTGTTGTAGTCAAATACTAGTGCATCCCCCATGTGATGTGCCTGGTGTGATGGGCACCTCTAGGGGATGTCATCATGCCGGGCACATTGAGCAAGACGGAGCTCTTCAGGGGCAGGGCTCCCCCCACCAGGCCCCAAAAGTGGGGAAAACCCCACCCCTTTGGGGGATGGCAACCCTAGTTACCATTTTTGGTTTTGGAAATACCAGGAGATGTTGAGAGTGGAGCCTGGGGAGGGTGGGGTCTGGGGAGGGGAGGGACCTCAGCAAGGTATAACACCATAAAGTCCACCATCCAAAGCAGCCATTTTCTCCAGGTAATACAAGGCAATCTCGGGGCCTCACATGGAGGCTGGCAACCCTAGGCAGTAGAGTGCTGAGGTGGCAATATGGATTGCTTATGACTGGCAGTAGATACTGATCTACTAAAATTCCCATAAAGAGAAAACTAGCAGGGTACAGAAAAAGTGCCCTGATTCAGCCTTGGGCCTGATGTGATAGTTTTGGGTTTGCAAGGAGATTTTAACATAAAGGAACAGTCAGGACTATGAATGTTTGTTCACTCTGTATTTGTTCAGCTCATTCTACCTACTGCTTTATCAGTCTAGTCTGTTCCAAATAAGAGAAGGGGGGAAAAGCAATTCTATATTATGGTTGACTGATGTTGTAAAAATGTATCAATCTATTGCGGCAAAAAACTGGATGACAAAAGCTGAAGAGGAGCTCTGATCAGGCCAGGTAGCTTTATTGTCTAAGCTCCAAAGAACCTGTTGAAGTCTACCCAAAGGCTTGTCCTAGCTGGTGCAATTTATGAATTTCTGTCTTTGAACCGCTGGTCCTTCTGCCATACCAAAAATTCTTTTCTAAATTCCATTCAGTTTCAAAAGTCTTTTGCCATGCAGCGCTGGAAGGGGCTGTTCACAAAGCACAAGTTCCAGCCACCTTTTATGGTTGTTGACACCAGTCTCATGATTCTTTGTACTCTGGTTAATAGGTACTCTACTCAGTAGAAAGACAAACCAATAACCAAGTCTCAGGTATTAAGCACCGAGCTTCCTGAAGACTACAGATGTCTTCATTTTTCTTGTCTCCGATAAAGTCGGCTCTATTTCATGAAAGTTTATAGCACAATAAATGTGTTAATCTTTTAATTGCCATGAGACTCTTCATTTTTTTCCCTGGCTATGGCACTCATAAACAGAGTTACACCCTTCTAAGTCCATGGAAGTCAACAGGTTTAGAAGAATATAAACCTGCTTAGGATAGCACTGTAACAAAAGTAGTTCTCTGGAACGTCTCACTTTACTCTTTATGTTGTAAAAATGACCAGCATCTGGCCGACTGTTTGAGGCAGGCAAACAATATTCAGGACTGGAGGGCATCTGAGTTGGTTAGCCTTGGTTTCTAATCTGCATTCCTAATTCAAAACTCAGTGTATAAGAAACTTTACACAAACAACAAAGTGATTGTAAAGATAAAATTTATGCCTCTCAGGTGCCTGTGGTTACAGAAGCTTACTGGGTGTGTGTGTGTGAGAGAGAAGCTGATGAAAACGAATTGGCCCTAACCTAGAATGTTTGCTGAAATAATTATGTTCTTAAAGCACCACTCTGTAATCCACTCTGTGCTAAGTGTACATTTTACCTATAAAAGTCTTAGTGAGGGGCAATAAATGGAGAGAACACTATTATCACTTTTCATTTCTGCAAAATGAGCTATCATTACAAAAAGAGCTCCAGCAGTTTTAGTGCTACATATTCAATACAGACTTGCAGAGAACTTCAGTTTTCTTCCTGATGGGTAGTCACTCTTGCTCAGCAATGGATGGAAAATTTGAACTGTTCACCTTTTATAACTCAGGCATTCACAGCATAATAAACTACCATGCAGAAATTTATTTTGCTGAATTCTTAAGAAGGGATTTATAAGTTACATTTGATCAATATTTTAATAGGGCAATTTTGTTCACTATTGGGGTATATTTGCCTTTCTGATAATCCAAGTGATTTTTTTTAAAAAGTGGTATTGCAGTCCTTTGGGTTGTTGATTATAGAACTGGAAGCAATTAACAGGAAGCAACTGCCTGCTTAAAACAGCAGGCCAGTGATATAGATTTAAATTTGAAGCAATTTAATAATTAAATATTAGCCCTTAAGCCATGGACTTAAAATGTCATGGCTTCATACTGTGAAAATAGCCATTCCCATACATTGCTGCATATAAATTGCAAAAAGCAGGTAAGGTTTGTTTCTTCCGAAGTGCTGGATTTTAGTTTTTTAAATGTTTGTATCAGCGGGCCTGCTTGCAACAGGGGCTAATACCTCTATGCAAAGCGAATACACCATCATTATGCTTTGGCCTCTGAACATGATTCTATGTATGTATTTGTGTGTGTATAAAGTGCCTTCAAATCACAACTGACATATAGCGATCCCAGCAAGGGGCTTTCAAGGCAAGTTAGAAGCAGAGGTGGTTTGCCATTTCCTTCCTCTATCATCCAAGTACCAACCCTGCTTAGCTTCCAAGATATGACAAGATCAGGTTATACCATGCTGCATTCCCTCCCTTATGTATTTATTTGCTGCATGGAAAAGCAGGTATTAGGATCCAGCCATTAAGTATGTATATCTATGTCTATCTTGGGAGGAAAGCGATGGCAAACCTAAACAGCATGATAAAAAACAGAGACATCACCCTGCCAACAAAAGTCCGCATGGTCAAAGCAATGGTATTCCCTGTAGCAATGTATGGCTGCAAGAGTTGGACTATAAGGAAGGCCAAGCGCCGAAGAATAGATTCTTTTGAACTACGGTGCTGGAGAACACTCTTGAGAGTCCCTTGGACTGCAAGGAGATCAAATCATTCAATCCTAAAAGAAATCAACCCTGACTGTTCCCTGGAAGGCCAGATCCTGAAGCTGAAGCTCAAATACTTTGGCCACCAAATGAGAAGGAATCACTCACTAGAGACGACCCTGATGCTGGGAAAGATTGAAGGTCAAAGAAGAAGGGGACGGCAAAGGATGAGATGGTTAGACAGTGTCATCGATGCAACGAACATGAAATTGAGCAAACTTCAGCGGATAGCGGAAGACAGGAGGGCCTGGCGTAATCTGGTCCATGGGGTCGCGAAGAGTTAGACTCGACTGTGCGACTGAACAACAACAACAATCTATGTCTGTCATTCTGTGTATCTAATCAATTTTTTTGTCTTACCCTTCCAGGTGAAGATGGTGTACATGGCTCTTCTCTCCTTCATTTACAGTTTACTTACCCCTAAAACAATGGAAGGTGACCATAGTTTTTTATTTTGTGCTCCCAACAAACTTGTAGACCCAATTGATATGATCCTTATTTCATAGACAGAATGAGAAACAGAATAACGCTTCCAGTGATTTTTTTTGTGTCCCAAATCTTGTGATTCAGTTCTTAATAAGTGATTCAATAACTAATATTTGGCTTCAGGGACCTTTTTATTTGTCATAGAGCAGTCTATAATTTCTATTTTGCTGTTCATCAAGAATCATCAGCTTACTGTGAGTTTCATGCCTATAATTCAAACTGTAGTTGAGCAAAAAATGCAAATAGCAGCATCATATTGGCAGGTAATCTGTGGCTAATGTATATTTATATTTAGAATACAGTGTGCACGACAGTCTCCATCCTCTGACTTCCTTGCAGTCAGAGCCGGCTCGCCCACTAGGCAAGCTAGGTGCTCGCCTAGAGCGCGCCGGCTGCAGGGGCACCAAAAGGCACCCCCTCCACGAAAAGCCCCCCTGCATCTTCCCAGGCTTGCTTGGGTGCCCCACAGAGCACCCAAGCAAGCTGGCACTGGGAGGGAAGGGGCGGCGGTTTAAACCTCTGCCCCTTCCCTGGCTTTACTGGGGACCCAGCAGCCGCCGAGCCTCCATGAAAGTCGGCATTGGGAGGGAGGGGGCGGCGGTTTAAACCTCTGCCCCCTTCTTGGCTTTCCTGGGGGTCCCGCAGCCGTGGAGCCCCCAGGAATGCCAGCGCTGGGAGGGAGGGGGCATCGGCTAGACCCCCACCCCCTTCCAGGTTTTCCTGAGGGTCCCGCAGCCGCAGAGCCCCCAGGAAAGCCGGCGCTGGGAGGGAGGGGTGGCAGTTTAAACCTCCGCCCCTTCCTGGCTTTCCTGGGGGTCCCGCAGCCGCGGAGCCCCCAGGAAACCTGGCGCTGGGAGGGAGGGGGCGGTGGCTAGACCCACGCCCCCTTTCCTGGCTTTCCTGGGGGCCCCACAGCCATGGAGCCCCCAGGAAAGCCGGCGCTGTGAGGGAGGGGGCAGTGGCTAGACCCCTGCCCCCTTTCCTGGCTTTCCTGGGGGCCCCGCAGCCGCAGAGCATCCAGGAAAGCCAGCACTCCTCCACTGCCCCTGGTCTCCAGGCCCCACCAGAAGGTTGGCATCCCCGGTGGGGGGCGCCCCAGACACCTGGAGCCAGCCCTGCTTGCAGTTATGAACACTATAGGTACTATGGCATCTTCTTCATGGACAGCTGAAACAACCTGGGAACAGTTTCCAAAAGCAAATGCTGTTTTCAGTCAAATGTAATCAAAACTGAGTCAACTGCATAAAGAATGTTCACAATAAGAAAAGCATATCTTGGATGATAAATATGTTCACATAAATATGTGTTTTAAATTATTCACCTTATTTTTATTAGAATTTCTGAGGTATTATTTGTATCTTGTTTTTGCACTGGCATATAGCAATAATACCTTAGCGTATCCAATCAAAAGTGATAAATGCACACATGACACTGATATTTCAAAGAATTTATTTATTTTTTGTCATATGGCACATTAGAGATATGAGCAAAAGATCTTTCCCAGAGAGGTTACAACCTAAATTTAGGTGGATGGGAAGAAACAAAGGGGAAAACTGAGGGAACCACAAGCATAATGGGAGGTTAATACAATCACTCAAGTCTACACTGGGTATTGTTGAAGAATAAAGGCCTAACTAGATGTTCACTTTTTAAAGAGTTGGGTTCCCTGCAGTTCCAGGTTCCTTGCTGACGCACAGCCATACAACATCCAAAGGGAATAGCTAATAAAAACTAAGCAGAGCCCATTTGGACTCAGAACACTGTGGCAGGAGGTGCTCCTGCTTCTCCACCCAGCAATTTTCCATGCTGAGGTAGTGCTGGGGTGAGGAATTATTTCACTGCTTCTGCTGTTTCACATATTCTGTTCCCCAGACCCAACTCTTAAAAAAATGAACATCTAGTTTGGCTGTAAGCTGGAGACTGTAGAAACAGAGACTAGTGGCATCAGAGTCTTTAAGGAAAGCAGGATGCCTGGATGTGGGTAAACATAGGCACATATAATAATATATAATATAGATTTTAATTGTAGTGTACATTTTGCAGATGCTTTTGGGGTGTGGGGAACAAACTGAGCAACAATTTTCTTAACAGTTTAATAACTCAAAATAATTTCATTAATTTTCATTGTGCCTGTCATAATAATGTCATAAATCTATAAATAATAAGATGCATTTATCTAGATAAGACTCTATAGGCAAAAATGTATAAGAACAGATATGTTACTATACATTGATGAACCTGAAAACATGTTTGTTGAGCTATAGCAGTGAGTTTTCAAAGTACATGAAATACAAATTCTAGAACTGACAGGTAATTGTTGAAAGATCATTGGCATTATTGATTTTGCAACCTTGCATGCATGATGTTTTACTTCTATAGATCATTAAGCAAAGCTAAGGTGCAAAAGCAGCATGCACTATGATATGTAAAAGGTTTAAAGTGAAGTGCAAGCAGCAGAAATAAGCAGCCCAGCCCTAAACACAGTTCATGTTTAAATGATGTAAAATAAATAAATTTTTGGACATTTTTGGGCCATGTGAAGCTGGTTCCTGTGGTAGCTAAGATCACCTTTGCATAATGCAGAAAGGTCCCTCCTTCCTCTACAGACTTGCTTTTGTGATGCTGCAGGGCTATTTTTGGGCAGGAACGCACAGGAATGGAGTTCCAGCTGCCTCCCAAATTGGCCAAGCCCAGCAGGAACTCATCAGGATTGGCTACATCAGGGATGTGTGGCCTAACATGCAAAGGAGTTCCTGCTACTAAAAAAGCCCTGGGTTTTGACAACAAACAAGGTAAACAGAATAAGAAGCAAAAGGTGGGCATGGCTGGATGGCCACACTTCTGGTAACACGGGGTGTGTGGCCTCATATGCTAATGAGCTGTGCTGTCAGGGGTGTGGCCTAACAAGCTAATGAGTTTCTGATGCTGCGTGTGGCCTATTATGCTAATGAGTTCCTGCTGGGCTTTTTCTACAAAAAGATCCCTGCTGATTTCTGCTCCAGCAATCCTCAAACTGGGCTACCACATCCTGTTGTCCCTGAAGGCAATCCAGAAGCTTCAGTTGATGCAGAATCCTGCCATCCACAAGGTTTAGTACTAGACACTGTGACCATTTTCAGCCATTATTACAGCAGCTACACTCAATACCTTATGGAAATATGTTGTTGAAGGCTTTCACGGCTGGAGTTCATTAGGTTTTATTTTTAGTGTATTTCTTATTTTCCAGGTTGTGTGGCTGTGGTCTTGGCATTGTAGGGCCTGACGTTTCGCCAGTAGCTGTGACTGGCATCCTCAGAAGTATAACACAGAAAGATGGAGTACTCTCTATGTCATGGAAGCCAATCACAGCTACTGGCGAAACGTCAGGCCCTACAATGCCAAGACCACGGCCACACAACCTGGAAAATCTACAGCAACAAATAAGAAATACACTAAAAATAAAACCAAGAAATTGCAAGTAGATAAATAAGTACCACTTTGGTTGGAAGGTAACAGTGTTCTATGCACCTCAGCATTTAGTCATGCCAGCCACATGACCAAGAGAAGTCTTCAGACAGCGCTGGCTCTTCAGTTTGGAAACAGAGATGAACACTGCCCCTTAGAGTTGGATTTGACTGGCTTTTGAGCAAGGGAAACCTTTACCTTTATGGAAGTACAGGATTAGTCCCAATTACCAGCCTGCTTACCATGAATTTGTTTTACAGGGATGCCTGAAGCTGGTGTTTTGGTGAGGTGAGCCCTCACTACAACCAAGACAAATGTGACACTTAAGCTGGGGTCCTGTACTCTTTCCCCTTAGTCCTTTGCCTCCTATGTCCCTCCTGCTCACCAGGAAAAGCTGCAGCCAGCAGAAATCTGGAAGTGGAATGCCTGGGGGACATTTCACCCCCTACTTTCTGCTGGCCACTGCTTTTTCTGACCAGCAGAAAACAAGGGGTGAAATGCCTCCCATTATTACAACTGAGCCCATTCCTGGGTAGGACAGGGTATAAAGTAAATAAATAAATAATAACAACTCATTTCTAGGTGACAGAGATCAGTTCAGCTGGAGAAAATGGCTGTTTTGGAAGGTGGACTCTTCCCTTCACCATACCATGGTCTCCTTAGGCTCCATCCTCAAAATCTCCAGGTATTTCTCAACCCAGAGCTGGCAACCCTAATTATCTGCTCTGTCTTTAGGTCCCCCCTCCCCACAACAGCCTCTTCTCAGGAAAAGTCTGGCTCAGATGTGTGGTGGCAGCTGTTGCTAGGCCCAGGACAGTTGTGTGGGTAGTGAAACTCCAGGTATTGTTGGTGCTGGTCTCTCCCAAGGTTGAGTCATCCTCTGTAAAGTACTGGGTTTCGGGCCTCATGACTCGGACGACGACATAAGAGAAGACGCGTTTATTCGTACTTCACACAAGACAAGAACAAACAGTAACGGCTGGAGGCCAACTATATACAGTTAGGGGGGACGGCCCCATATTCCTATTGGCGGGTTTGAATCGCCCGCCAATGCTGCCATTGGTTCTCTACTGGAGAGCTCAGGAACCTAGTCCCTATTGTTCTCAGAGAGCGAAGCTTGGCTGTATTTTGCCAGCTCTGCCTTCTGATCCCAGGACACAACACCCCTCCCCCCATAGTTCGTCTCCTATCAGGTGACGTAGTCTTTTAAGTATGCTGGTGCCCTCCGTTCCCTTAGTGATCGTCGGGGGGCCGGTACCGGACTGGCGGGGCCCCCATTGGGTGGTCCTCCCGCACAAGGAGCTTGGATCTCCGGTAGTAGCTGAGGTGGTGACGGTGGCGGCTGTAACGGCAGCGGCGGCGGCGGTTCAGCTGTCTCCGGGACCCCCTCCGGATTCTGTGGTCTTTCAGGCGCTGGCTCCGCTGGTGGTGCCTGCAGCCGATCGGATGCTGGGGCGGCCGCGGCGTTTCCCGGTAACGGGGCCTGGATCCCTGTGTCGGGGTCTTGCCGCCTCCAGAGCTGGTCCACGTGTTTACGGAGGACCCGGTCCCCATCTGCTAGGACCTCGTATGACACTGGCCCGGTGGGTTTTAGGATGCGCCCGGCCAACCACTGAGGCCCCGCCCCGTAATTCCGGAAGTAGACAGGTTCCCCCGGGAGGAAGCTTCGGGGCGCCTCCCGGGTCTCGACCAGCTTTCTCTCTGGGGCTCGGTCCGGGTGGAGCCTGTCTAACAACGTCGTGGGGCGGCGGCCCATCAATAGTTCTGCGGGGCAATGGCCGGAGATGGGGTTTGGGGTGGTGCGGTGTGTTAGGAGGAAGCGGGCCAGCCGGAACTCCCAATCCCCCTCCGTTATGCGGCTCAGGGCTTCTTTGGCGGTGCGTACCGTTCTCTCCGCCTGTCCATTTGTTGCCGGGTGGAAGGGCGCTGATCGTATGTGCCTGATTAGGTTCCTTGCGAGGAACGCTTGAAACTCAGCAGATGTGAACGCTGCCCCGTTGTCCGACACGATTGTGTCTGGCAACCCGTGCGTAGCGAATATTTTCCGCAGGGCCCTTATTGCCGCTTTGGCAGAGGTGGTAGACACTGGGCTTATTTCCACCCACTTCGAGTAGGAGTCTACCGTCACCATGAACTGGAGCCCCTGAAATGGCCCGGCAAAATCTATGTGTAGGCGTGACCACGGCTTGTGGGTAGACTCCCAGCTTTGGGTTGGCGCTCTCGGGGGATTGGGGCGGACTTCCTGACACCGTGTACACCCTCGGACCCAGGTTTCAATTTCTGCATCCATCCCGGGCCACCACACGTAGCTCCTTGCCAGAGCTTTCATTCGTACAATGCCGGGGTGGGCCTCGTGCAGCGTTTCTAGAACCCCTTGTCTCATGGGCCCCGGGATGACCACCCTGTCCCCCCATAGTAAGCACCCTTTCAAGGCGGATAACTCTTCCCTCCTGGCTTTGTATGCCGTGAACTCTGGCCCTGTCTGTTCTGCTGGCCATCCCCTCACCACCCAGTTTAGGACCCGGGAGAGAATGGGATCTCGGGACGTGCGGGCGGCCACGTCTGCAGCCTGAAGGGGGGGGTTTTGCAGCTCCTCCATTAACAATATTGCGGGAGCCAGGGCCGGATCTTCCCCTGTATGCGGCAGCGGCAGGCGGCTCAAGGCGTCGGCATGACCCAGCGCCTTGCCCGGCCGATGCTCCAACTGGTACTGGTAGCCCGCTAAAAACAAGGACCAGCGCAACACCCGGGGCGACAGTACCTGCGGCGTTTGTTTGTCCGCCGCAAACAGTCCCAAGAGCGGCTTATGATCGGTTACGAGCGTGAAGGGCCGCCCGTACACAAAGTTGTGAAACTTTTTAACCCCCAATCGTTATGCCTAGGGCCTCGAACCACGCCCGCCCCAGGAGACTCATGAGATTTCCCTCCACCACCACCAAGTCCAAGTTCCCCTCAAAGTCTCGGTACTGCACTCGGAAAGTGCCGACTCCCCGGATGGGGACAGGGTTCTTTTGAAAGTCCACCAAGCTTAGTGGCGATGGACGTAGAGGGGGTCCCCCTAATGGGCAAAGTCTTTTTAAAGTGTCCATGGAAATGATGGACGCCGCCGATCCCGAGTCCACTTCCATGCAACAGGGGGACCCTTCGATCCGCACGGTTACTTGGATCTTCGGGGTAGAGGAGAGGTTGGGGTTGGGGAGGCGAAGTACCTGCAGCGGTTGGTCGGTGAGATGGTACAACTCGGCGACCTCTTCCGTCGTCTCGTAGGCGGTGGACGATGCACGGTGCGGTGGGACCGACGATCTCGAATTCCGGGGGCCCTTGGACCGGCAGACCCGTGCGAGGTGTCCCTGCTTCCCGCACCCGTGACAGACAGCATCCCGGAACTTGCAGGATTTCCTTCCGTGGCCTTCCCCGCAGCTGGCACAGACGGTCCGGTTGCCGGAAGGCTTGGCTGGCTCCCTGTTGGCCTGCTGGAACGGCGCCGGCCGGCGGTGTTGGGGTCTGAGGGCGAAGACCTCTTCGGTGTCTGAGTTCCCGGGGCTGGGACTCCTCCCGACCACATGGGCGGCTGTGGCCGGGCGTTCCCCTTCAGCGGCCTCGTGGGCTGTTGCGGCGTCGATGGCCTCGTCCAGGGAGAGCCTCCGGTAGCCAACCAACTTGCGCCGCAGCTTGGAGTCCGCCAGGCCCCACACGAACTGCGTCAGCAAGTTGTCCTCCACCTTCGGGAACCCGCAGTCCACCGCGAGCGCCCTCAGCGCGGCCAGGAAGGTGGCAATGGATTCCCCTTGGGCCTGGAATCGCCTCTGGAACTCCATCCTCTTGGCCAGGAAGGTCGGCCAGGGGCTGAAGTATGCGTTGAGGACGTCCAGGATCTCCCCAAACGAGCTTTCCAAGGCCGTGCGGGGCACCAAGAGGCTCTTGGCGAGGCGGACGGTTTGGGTGCCGCACGCGTTCAGTAGGAGCGATCGTTTCTTGTCTGGGTGGCGGATCTCGTTGAGCTCCAAATAGCTGATGAGCTGGTCAACCCATGCGTCCCAGGTTTCTGGCTGCGACGGATCGAAGCGCTCCAGTGTTACATGAGAGGCGGCCATGGCTCTGTCTGGGAAGGCGTGTGCCGGGGCGAGCGGTGCGGTGCTGCTCTCGGGGTCAGCGATGCGATGCTCGGCGAGCGGTGCGGTGCGGTGCGGTGCTGCTCTCGGGGTCAGTGATGCGATGCTCGGTGGTGTCCTTTTCGTCGCTCATGGAGTCACGGAAGGCGTTGGGATCCCACCTTCGTCGCCACTGTAAAGTACTGGGTTTCAGGCCTCATGACTCGGACGACGACATAAGAGAAGACGCGTTTATTCGTACTTCACACAAGACAAGAACAAACAGTAACGGCCGGAGGCCAACTATATACAGTTAGGGGGACGGCCCCATATTCCTATTGGCGGGTTTGAATCGCCCGCCAATGCTGCCATTGGTTCTCTACTGGCGAGCTCAGGAACCTAGTCCCTATTGTTCTCAGAGAGCGAAGCTTGGCTGTATTTTGCCAGCTCTGCCTTCTGATCCCAGGACACAACATCCTCCACCAAGGGACATAACAGAGGAGGAGAAAACGGGACCTTTCAAGGGCTGTTTTGGCCTCTAAATGACAAAAAGCAAGGTTTGGCAGGCTCAGCAATATTGTTCTGATTGCCTAGTAACTTCCACAATACAGGAGTGGACATTCTTTCCCTAAAGCTACAAGTGCTGTGTCTTTTTTTTTGAGTTTTAATCTCCCAATGTATTTTTTTATATGCAATATTTCTGCAAACCTGGGTCTTCCACTATTTGTCCTTAACTCTGTTTTGTAGATCTGTTGATTCACACTTTATGGCCTACTTCAAAATTATATATATGATACTGCAGAGATGCATGCAAAGATACTAATGCCAGTCATCTATGGGAAATGAAGTAAAATCACCTGACATTACTTTGATCTACAAAGTAGTTTGTTGTTCAGTTTATATTTAGTCCCTAGACCTCAAAAAGATTCCTGGATCATTCACTGAAACAAAAATCTGTTAGAACTGAAACAAACTTTTTTGGCTTACTTTTAAATTTCTCCATGGACCTGCCTTATCCTGAAAAAATAGCTGCTGCACTGCATGTAGAGCTCCATAAAAGCAGTGGAAGAAGCGCATAGTTATTTCTCATAATGGATATAAATGAACATAAGAACATAAGAACATAAGAGAAGCCAATGTTGAATCAGGCCAATGGCCCATCTAGTCCAACACTCTGTCACACAGTGGCCAAAATATACCAGGTGCCATCAGGAGGGCCAGCAGTGGGGCCAGGGCACCAGAAGCCCTCCCACTGCTGCCCCCTCCAGCACCAAGAATAGAGTGCATCACCTGCCCCAGACTGAGAGTTCCCATCTATACCCTGTGGCTAATAGCCACTGATGGACTTCTGCTCCATATGTTTATCTAATTTCCTCTTGAAACTGTCCATGCTTGCAGCTGCCACGACCTCCTGTGGCAGTGAATTCCATATGTTAATCACTCTTTGGGTGAAGAAGTATTTCCTTTTATCTGTTCTAACCCGACTGCTCAGCAATTTCATAGAGTGCCCACGAGTTCTTGTATTGTGAGAAAGGGAGAAAAGTACTTCTTTCTCAACCTGCTCAATCCCATTCATAATCTTATAAACCTCGATCATGTCACCTCTCAGCCGTCATTTCTCCAAGCTAAAGAGCCCCAAGCATTTTAACCTTTCTTCATAGGGAAGGTGTTCCAACCCTTTTATCATTCTAGTTGCCCTTCTCTGCACTTTTTCCAATGCTATAATATCCTTTTTGAGATGTGGTGACCAGAACTGTACACAGTATTCCAAATGAGGTTGCATCAATGATTTATACAGGGGCATGATGATACTGGCTGATTTGTTATCAATTCCCTTCAATAATCCCCAGCATAGTGTTGGCCTTCTTTATTGCAGCTACACATTGTGTAGACATTTTCAGCGAGTTATCCACTACGACTCCAAGATCTCTCTCTTGGTCCGTCTCTGCCAGATCAGACCCCATCAACGTGTATTTATATTTAGGATTTTTGGCTCCAATGTGCATCACTTTGCACTTGGCCACATTGAACCCCATTTGCCACGTTGACGCCCACTCACCCATCCTCAACAGATCCCTTTTACAGTATTTTGCTTCAAGGAAAAGCTAACTTCCCTTGGGTTGGGGGCTTTCATACTTGTAGAAGAACTTGGGATTTAAGGATCTAACATAATTTTGATTCAATATTCTAGATGCCCATCTGTTTTAAGTATGCATCCTGTTGCAATCTCTTTACATGTAGAGTCTGTACAAATATTTATAAATGTTAATGGGTGTACTTGGTGTGTAAATGTGTTCTTTAAACTGTGATCATAAATGAACTTACTTGGAAGTGGATTGTGTTTGTTAGGCAAGGTCTGACATTCACAATTATCTCTTTGAAAGGACTCACACAATTGGGAAAATCCAATTCAAAAGAAAAGAAAAGCAAACTACACTTTTAAAGAAACAATCAGGCAAGTCAGGTTGGTAATTAATTTGCTGGAAGAAAATGGTGCTATATTCAAGCTAGAATAGAATTTTAATGGAAAATGAGACTTTTCAATGCATTTTTAAAAATAAACTGGAAATTAACACTTCCTAACTAATTATAATTTTTTAATTTGTAAAAGACAGTTTATATAAGATTGTGAGCAATTTTATCATGCTTTTTTAAAAGAGATGGTGCTTAGCATGAAAACAAAGGATGTAAGGATGCAAGCCTCTCATTCAAAATAAGGTAGTCATGTAATTGCAATTTTCCAGTTTTCTGAAATCAAGCATTATCCCATAGTGACAGGTGACTATCCCAAAGAAAGCAGGGAGATAATCGGCAAAAAAGAGGTCATTGTCCATTTGAAGTTGCTGCTGGCAGCCACTGAAATTCAGGACAATCCTATGAAAAAAATGGACGGAGACGGCACTGGCTGTTCTCACAGATGATTTCCACAGACAGCTGGATCAAGATGAGGCAGTGCTGCTGATACTACTTGATTTGTCAGCAGCATTTGACTTCGTCAGTCATGATCTTTTGACCCACCACCTCATCAATGTGGGGATCCAGGGGACAGCCTTGCAATGGTTTGTCTCCTTCATCCAAGGTCAGGGACAGAGGGTAGCACTAGGGAGAGGGTCATTGCTATGTGGTGTTATTCAAGGGCCAATCCTCTTCCCAATGTTATTTAACATCTTTATGCACTCCCTCACCTAGCTGGCTCGGCGCTTTGGACTTGGGTGTCACCAGTACGCTGATAACACTCAGCTATATCTGTTGATGAGCAGCTGTCTGAATGCTACCCTAGAGAATCTAGCCAAGGATTTGGAGGCTGTTGTTGGTTGGTTGAAGCAGAGCCGGCTGAAACTAAATCAATTGAAGACAGAGGTCCTGTGGCTTGGCTGGGCGGGGGGATGCTGGGTTGTGATGCCAACTCCTAGCTCTTGATGGTGTGCCATTAATATCTGGATCATCCTTCAGGAGGTTGGGGGTGATCCTGGATGGTTCCCTTTCAATGGTGGCCTAAGGCTACAAATGTTGCTAAACTGGCGTTTTACCATCTTCACCAGGTTAAACAGTTGGTTCCCTTTCTGTCTCCCTCTGACTTAGCCACAATGATCCATGCAATGGTCACTTCCAGGTTGAACTACTGTAACTCACTGTATGTAGGGCTTCCCTTGAGGGTGAACCAGAAATAGCAACTGGTCCAGAATGCAGCTGTGCGCGTTCTGACAGGAACATCCTTTAGGAGCACATATTCAACTGGTGTGCTCCAGATTGAGAATTGGATCAGGTTCAAGGTTTTGATGTTGACCTTTAATGCCCCAAACAGTCTGGGACCAGCATATCTTTGGGACCACTTTTCCTGGTATATCCCCCAAAAAGCATTATGCTCTAGTAATCAAAATCTACTGGTGATCCCTCATCCAAAGAGCACCTGGCTGTCCTCAGCCAGAGCCAGGGCCTTTTCAACCCTGTCTCCAACCTGGTGGAGCACTCTTCTGGGAGAGATCAGGGCCATGAGGGACTTGTTACCATTCCGGAGAGCCTGTAAAATGGAGATGTTCCACTGGGTTTATGGCTGAGGGCAGTGATGGGCTCCATCTCAACAGGTTCCATCTTGGATTGGCCTCCTCCCTTTCTCCCTTTTTTCCCATCTCCTCCCCTTTCTTTCTTATCAGACAGTCATACATTATTCCTCCCTAAGAATTTATACCACCTTTTAGTTGTAGCTGGTTATACTCATTATGTATTTTACTTTATTTACTGTAATTATATATTAGAATTATAGTATTTTAGATGGTTGAATGTTTTTACAAATGATGTTACCCATCTGAGCCTGGGTGCCAGAGAGAGTGGGCTATAAATCCAATAAATGAAATGAAACGAAACATCTAATTTGAATATGAATATGCAATAAACCCAGATGACAACATCAACTACACCATCTCAGGCTTATTCACATGTTCATTATATATGCTTTTAAATGCCAACCATACCCTTCAGTTCTTTACATAGGGCAAGCAGGTCAAACTGTATGCCAAAGGATAAATGGTCACAAATCTGACATCAAGAATCACAAAACTGATAAACACATATCAGAACACTTCAACTTTCTAAGACATTCAATGGGGGACCTCAAAGTAGCTGTTTTATTGCAAAGAAACTGCAAAGAAACTTCAGGAACAGACCAGGAGGGGAAATTGCTGAGCTGTAAGTTACTACAATACTCAGAACAATGGAATCCCCAGGACTTAACAGGGATATTGGTTTCTTATCCCACTAGATATGCTAACCTCATTTGGCCCTTACATATGTATTCTCACTAGTCCCTCAGAAGGGCCATATAAAGTAAGCTTGTTATTCCTGTTTGTTCCTTGAATCTGTTAAATATCTTCATTATGCTGTATGCTAATTTACTGCTCATCCTCTACCTATATGTATGGACTGGTAATTTCCATTTCATTGTATCTGAAGAAGTGTGTGTGCACATGAATAAAACCTTGTTGGTCTTAAAGGTGCCACTGGACTCAAACTTGGTTCTGCTGCTTCAGACCAACATGGCTACCCACCTGAATCTATCTTCATGTGGGGAGGAGAGTGAGGGGAGAGAGGTAATTGAACTGACACAGGGACCTCTTCCAATTAGAAGAGCTAGCAGATGTTGCTGCTGAAGAGAAGAATGTTCATAAGCATTTCTGTGTATAAGATTTCCGTTTTCTGCCAGTCAGACATGGCACTGTCTCTACTGGATTGTGGACCGTTCAAAGGGATTCTATGAAAGTGCATCCATGGAAAAAAATGCATCTGAATAAGTAATATAAATACCTTTCAAAGAAACAATCCCGATTGCCATCAGTTCATTTCTTAGAAAGCAATTTTTCAACAATCCAGAAAGGTCATAAAACTGGTCAGACATGTAATAACTAAAACACACATTTGGATATATGGAGTACTAATTTTTCTTAAAAAAAATTAAAAAGCATGTGTGTGTTTATTTTCACGATGAAATAGAATCATGGAATCATAGAGTTGGAAGGGGGCATCATCTAGTCCAACCCCCTGCCCAATGCAGGACCAGCCTAAAGCATCTCTGACAAATATTCATCCAGCCTCTTCTTGAAAGCTGTCAGTGAAGGGGAGCTAACACCTCCCTAGGCAGCTGATGCCACCTTTGAACCACTCTGACCATGAAAAAGTGTTTCCTAATATCCAGCCAATACCTTTCTGCATGTAATTTAAACCTGTTGCTTCGGCTCCTATCCTCTGCTGCCAACTGGAACAGCTCCTTGCCCTCCTCCAAATGACAGCCTTTCAAATATTTAAAGAGAGCAATCATGTCCCCCCTCAATCTCCTCTTCTCCAAACTAAACATTCCCAAGGCCCTTAGCCTTTCCTTGTAGGGCTCAGTACCCAGACCCCTGATCATCCTCAACACTCTCTTCTGCACCCTCTCGATTTTGTCCACCACCTTTTTGAAATGAAGCCTCCAGAACTGCACACAGTACTCAAGGTGACCGAGGCAGTATACAGAGGGGCTATGACCTCCTGTGATTTTGATGTTATGGCCCTTTTAATACAACACAAGACTGAAATTGCCTTTTTTTGTCACTGCATCACACTGACTACTCATATTTAGTTTACAATCTACTCTTACCCCCAAGATCTCTTTCACATACACTACTCCCCAGAAACGTATCCCCCATCCATATTTGTGCTTGAAATTTTTGTGGCCCAGATGTGATACTTTGCATTTATGTTTGTTGAATTGTATCCTGCTTGCAACTGCCCACTTGTCCAGAGTAGTCAGATCTTGATGAATTTAACTCTGTCTTCTTGGCTGTTTGCTACTCCTCCCAATTTGGTATCATCAGCAAGTTTAATGAGTAGCCCTCCAACCCTTTCATCCAGATCATTGATAAAAATATTGAAAAGTACCAGGCCCAAAACTGAGCCCTGCGGCACCCACTGGACACCTCCTTCCAATCTGATGAAACGCCATTGACCACCACTCTTTGGGTGTGGTCCTCTATCCAGTTCCCTATCCACCGAATTGTCCTATAGTCCAGTCCACCGTCTTCCAGTTTGCCCATCAGACTGTCATGAGGAACCTTAGCAAAAGCTTTACTGAAATCCAGGTAAATCACATCAACAGAGTTCCCACGATCCAGTAAGCTCATCACACAATCAAAGAAGGAAATCAGGTTGGTCTGACAACCTGACTTCCCCAGATCACAAAACCATGCTGACTTCCCCAGATCACTAAGTGGTCCTTCAGATGCTTATAGATCGATCCCTTTAAAATCTGCTCTAATATCTTCCCAGCAACAGAAGTCAGACTGACTGGCCTGTAGTTTCCTGGGTATTCCTTCTTCCCTTTCTTAAAGATTGGGATAACTTTTGCTCTTCTCCAATCTTGTGGCACATCCCCAGTCCTCCAGGAGGCCTTGAAGATGATGGACAGAGGCTTTCATTGTTAATACATTCAAAAGCGATAAAAAGAGCTATTAGAGTACCAGGACAAAAAGGAATGATTTCTCTGAAGCGTTCATTTCTTGTAGCTTTGAACAATGGCTGCTTAAGAATTCCTGCCAGCAGTAAGTTCCGCCAAGGTTTCTGCCTATTCTATTCACTATAGGACTGGATCAGTTTATTCTCCTGACTTCTGTTTTACTTACTTGCAGAATTGCCTATAATGTTCATTGTTGTTTCTATAGTTGGGAGCAATCATTGAACAGTTAGCAGCCTTTCCTGCTGCTTTGATTCCAAAACAGTAGCCTCTTCAGAAATTACTTTGTATAGCTATAAATATAGTTCAAGATATCAAGGTTACTGTCTTTTCTAAGAGGACCACACTACACATTATATGAGAAAGTAATTAAATTCGTGACTGAAGAAAGCGCAGTAATAAAGTGTTAAATATCTCTGCCCTTACTATTAATGTTTCAACTTGCTCCAGGCTGTTCAGGTCTTTAACCTGTGCCGAGAAATAAGCCAGCAGCCAAGATCTGGTGACTGGCAGGATTTGTTCACTATGAGTTATAATATCAAATGATATACTTAATACACATCAAACAGGTTTTAATTTCTGTGCATCTTCAAATGTAGCACCAGTTAGAACGCATTGCAGTACCAAACCTGACATATATAGTATCTCATGTTACTAATATTTTTGTATGACCATCCACTTTCTTACAATTTTAACCTTTTGTGCAAAACTATCAATATTATTTCAATATGACTGTAAGCAAAGCACACATGGATGAAAATTTGCAAGATTATTATTGAAAGAATAAACATTATAATGCAAAAGAAATGTGCATATAGCAAGAACCAGCAAAGTTTGCATTGTTCATTTGCTTCCCTTGGAAATTTTCTGTTCAAGACCAGGAAACAAAACATAAACATAAGAACATAAGAGAAGCCAATGTTGAATCAGGCCAATGGCCCATCTAGCCCAACACTCTGTCACACAGCGGCCAAAATATACCAGGTGCCATCAGGAGGTCCAGCAGTGGGACCAGGACACTAGAAGCCCTCCCACTGTAGGACAGAATTTCTGTGGCAACTTTTGCACTTGTGAATAGTGCACCACAATGAGGCAGTCTGGTTCAGTCCTTTGTGAGGTCTTTTACACCGATACCTTTTATACTTACTGTAGTGCTCACAAATTGACTAATCCCTATCCTAGACCATACAGATATAGTTGCCATACAATTTGGGCATGTACCCATTATGGTACCATATTGCATAGATAATTCACCTGCGGACAGAAGATGGTCGGTGTTAAGTATGAGACTCAACAACGGAATAAGCTCAACAAGTGATTTCAGCTTTACTGAATGGCAACACCAACTCAGGAACACACAACAAGGAGTGCACAGCTCCTTCTTTTAAACTCTCCCGGGCTGTCAAAGCCACACCCATAACAAGTTAATGAGCAATAACATTGCAGGGATAAAGGCCAATCAGGACTGTTCCCTCTTTGCAACAATCTCACACAGTGATTGGTATTTACAAATGGTTTCGCAGAAACCGACCAATGGTAATGCGACAGCTGAAGAGCCACATTCAGAGTCAAGCTTAACATGGCAATGTATAGGCTTGATTTACAGTTTAATACATAACAAATTCCTCCCCCCTAAGATGGAGCATTACCCTTCCATACATAATCTTTCAGGTGGGGGGGGCACCTCAGCTTCGGCTTGACCGGCACAGCGGTCTCTGCTCCACTGTTGGAGTTGGAGCAGCACACACTTCGGGGACCCCTTCGACTTCTCTTGCAGGAGAAGGAGGAACACAAACAGGGATCTCAGGCTCTGGAGTTGGGGTCTGCCCAGACTCTGGTTCCCTTTCTGCAGCACTCACCTCCTCGGCAGGAGGCCCCTCCTGCTCGGGGACCAGCTCAGGTTTGGGCACCGACTCGGCGCTTGAGTCTGCCCAGCACTCCCTGAGCTGGTCTATGTGACAGCGTATCTCCCGTCCGCTGGGAAGCCAGACCACGTACAGCCTGGAACCAATGATTTTGGTGACTACGGCTGGTAGCCACCGATAACCCTCCACGTAATTGCGGGCAAATACTTTGTCCCCAACAAGAAAAACTCTCCCCTGCTCTGGGGTTTCTGACCATTGCTTGGACTGGTCCAAGTCAGGGTGCAAACGGTCGAGTAGGGTAGCCAGCTTGTGGCCCATTAAGAGTTCAGCTGGGCTCCGCCCCGTAGCCGAACACAGGGTAATATGTTGCCTCAGGAGGAAAGAGGCAATTTTCTGGCTCCAGTCCCCACACGTCAGGAGCCCAAGTGACTCCTTTGCCGTCCGTACCATCCGTTCGGCCTGGCCGTTGGAGGCCGGATGGAACGGCGCAGAAGTCACATGGCGTATGAGGTTGTCCCTCAAGAAACCCTCGAACTCTGCTGACACGAACTGTGGCCCGTTGTCCGAGACAAAACAGTCCAGCAGCCCGTGAATCAAAAAGGTTTGCGCAGGGCATTGATGACAGCCCCGGACCCAGTTGACCCCATATTTACAACCTCCAACCATTTGGAGTATGAGTCCACACAGATTAAGAACATTTTCCCATGGTAAGGACCCGCAAAATCGATATGGAGGCGGGACCATGGCCTCCTCGATTTCTCCCAGGTCTGGATGGGAGCCTGTGGTGGTTCTGGACGGGACTGTTGACACGACATACACTGCCTTACCCGGGCCTCGATGTCCTCATCCAGTTTAGGCCACCACATGTATCCTCTTGCAAGGGCTTTCATGTGGACCATGCCAGGGTGGCCCACATGCAACGCCTCCAAGACATCTTCCTGTAGTTTGGTGGGAATCACTACCCGACTCCCCCAAAGCAGACAGTCCTTTGTAACTGACAACTCGTTCTGGCGCAAAGAGAAAGGTTTAAATTCAGGCACCATTTTCCCGGCCGGCCACCCCCTCCATGCCCAATTAAGGACACGGGCAAGCACAAGGTCCTTAGCCGTTGCAGCGGCAATGTCCGAGGAGGTAACCGGTGCCTCCGGGAGCTCCTCAAGTGCCAGAACGTCCAGTTCAGGTTCAGAGTCACAGTTAGTCAGCGGTGCGGGGCAACGGCTAAGGGTGTCAGCATGCCCAATAGCCTTCCCCGGGCGGTGCTCGAGCTCAAAATCGTATGCCGAAAGGAAAACTGCCCACCTCAACATCCAAGGGGACAGTATGTTCGGCATCTGCCTGTCCGGGGAGAAGATGCCCAGGAGTGGTTTGTGATCGGTCACAAGGAGGAACCTCCGCCCATAAACAAAGTCATGGAATTTCTTAATTCCGGCGATTAAGGCAAGGCCCTCCTTGTCGATCTGGGCATAGTTCTTCTCCACCGGTGTGAGTGATCGCGAATAAAAGGCGATCGGTGCCTCCGATCCGTCCGGCATCAGGTGGCTGAGAACGGTGCCCACCCCCATAAGGGGACGCGTCAGCTGCATGAACCAAAAGTTTGTTCTCGTCGAAGTGGGTCAGCACCGCACTCGACGACAGCAGCTCCTTCACAGCCGTGAAAGCTCACTCCTGCCGCTCTCCCCACTCCCATTTTGCATTTTTGTGGAGCAAAGCATGCAGGGGTTCAGCAACCAATGCCTTGTGTGGCAGGAAGGCATAGTAAAAATTGAGGATCCCCAGGAACGACTGGAGATCCTTCTTTGACCGTAGTGAGGGCACGTTCTTTATTGCGGTGACTTTGTCGGGCGTGGGGTGGACCCCATCCGCATCAGTGAGGAATCCGAGGAACTCAACTCGGTCCACCCTGACAACACACTTAGAATGCTTCACCCGCAATTCAGCTTCACCAAAACGATCCAACACTGCTCTCAAACGAGCCATCAGTTCACATTCGTCAGCACCAGCTACTAGGACATCATCAAAGTAGGGCACTACTCCCGGGAGCCCACGCAGGAGCCCCTCCATAAGCCCTTGAAAAATACCCAGGGCAAAATTCACCCCAATCTGAAGGCGTTTGACCCTGAAAGCCCCTTTGTGGGTCACGATCGTTTGGGCCTCAGCAGTTGCGTCATCCACTGGCAACTGCTGGTATGCTTGAGCAAGATCGACCTTGGCAAAAATCTTACCCCCTCCCAGCAATGCCAGCACGTGGCTGATTACCGGCACCGGGTAAGAGTGCTGTTGAAGGGCTCTATTTACAGTACATTTATAGTCAGCACATATTTGTATTGACCCGTCAGCCTTTACAAGCATCACGATGGGGGTCTCCCATCAACCATAGGGCACCGGCTCGAGGATGCCCTGGTTCACCAATTTGTCTATCTCGGCCTCGATCTTTGCCTTTAGGGCTAGCGGTACCTTTATGTACTTCAGCCGTATGGGACGCACTGAAGTGTCAAGATCAAAGGAGACCAGGGGACCAGTGTACGTACCAAGCCCTTCCCCAAACTCATTTGGAAACTCTCTATACAATGAGTCCCATTTATTATCACAAATCTTATTTACACCAGTAATAGCAATGCCCAATGCCTCGAACCAATTGAGGCCCAACAGACTGACTCTTTCCCCCTCTGCAACTAGGAGGGACAACTCAGCCTTCCAGTCCTTGAATTCAACTCGGAAGGTCACTTTTCCCGCCAATGGAATGCGCCTTCCTTGGAAGTCGGTCAGGCGGGTCGAAACTAGTGACAGCCAGCGGTGACTCCGTGTCGGGAACAGGCGTTGCCACGTTTGTGTGGAGATGACTGTGACGGACGATCCGGAGTCCACCTCCATCGTGCAGGGTACGCCATCCAGACGGAGCGTGACATGGATCTTCTGACTGGGGCTTGTCACCGGTTGCCAGGACAGTTGATGGGCAGCAGCAGGTGTCGGTCTGATGACAGTCGGGTGTCCTGCTGTTATCTCGAGGCCGAACCTTGGGGTCTGCAAGTCGCGCAGACGGTGGCGATTTCCTGGCCGCTCGACAAACTTGGGCCAGATGACCTCTCTTCCCACAGGAGCAACAGATTAGCTCCCTTGCCCAACAGAGGTCTCTGTCATGCTTACTGCCACAGTCGGTGCAGGGACGGGTCGTTGTAGTTCTCGGTCTGGTCTGCGGTGGGCGTGTCTCTCAAGTTGGGCACACGCCGTCAGCGTCATTGTCAGACTCGCTGGCGGACTGTTGGTGAACTGCAGGCTCTTTGCTGACCTGGGTCTGCTGCTGTCGAATCTCTCGTGTCGACTTGTCAGCGGCCTCTGCGGTGATGGCCTCGGCATAAGCTACCGCATACGTGAGTTGGGTGCAGGCGAAGAGACACTGTTGAAGGTGCTCGTCCTGAAGGCTGCACACCAAGTGGTCGAGGAGGGCTTCTTCCAAGTCGGTGAACTTGCATGGCCTCGCCACCTTCTGTAAGGTGGTGATGAACTCGGCTATCGATTCAGATGGCCCTTGGCACTGCTTGTAAAAAGCGTGCCGGCATGTGATTTTAGACGGTTGCGGCAAGAAATGGCCTTTAAGTTTGGCCATGATATCAACCCATGTTGCCGCGTTTAGTTCAGTCGGGGCAACCAGGGACCGGGCGATGTCGAAGGCAGCCTTGCCGCAGAAGCTCAGGAGCGTCGCCTTCTTTCTCGCCACATTGGTGATCTGGTTCGCCTGGAGGTGGAACTCAAACTGTGCCAGGTAAGAGTCCCAGTCCTCCGTCGCTGGGTGGAACGCTTCTAACGCCGGATTGACGGCCATCGGGGCTGACGGTGCTGCCACTACTGCTCGTGGAGTGTAAGCCGGCCGGGTGTGTGTCCTCGACTGCTGTTGCGGTCTCGGGGCTGCCTACCTGCTCTAGCATCCCATCCTCATCGCCAATTGTTAAGTATGAGACTCAACAACGGAATAAGCTCAACAAGTGATTTCAGCTTTACTGAATGGCAACACCAACTCAGGAACACACAACAACAAGGGGAGCACAGCTCCTTCTTTTAAACTCTCCCGGGCTGTCAAAGCCACACCCATAACAAGTTAACGACCAATAACATTGCAGGGATAAAGGCCAATCAGAACTGTTCCCTCTTTGCAACAATCTCAGTGATTGGTATTTACAAATGGTTTCGCAGAAACCGACCAATGGTAATGCGACAGCTGAAGAGCACATTCAGAGTCAAGCTTAACATGGCAATGTATAGGCTTGATTTACAGTTTAATACATAACAGTCGGCTAAGTGAAAGACTTAAGGGTTAAACATAGGTACCTATGTGTATCACTGCAATTCTGCATCCTTCCATAAACTGAGCATTCCATAATGTAACAGCTTCAGGGAATAAAGCCTGCCCAATCCACATTTGTAATGCCACAAAATTACTAGTAATAATCTCTGTGGACCATTGGTTTTAGCCACTAACTGGCACTTGGGATGCATGACAGATCTTATATTTCTTTGGCATATCAACTTAGGGCTGTTGATTATTCTCTTGCTTGCATTATGAGATCTTAAATTCCAGTTTCAATGCTCTTTGATCATCATAAAATCAATGGAACCAACCACATGATATAAGATTAAGCACAGCAAGGCAAATGCACTCAACTTTTATATCTTTCTACAAGTGTCAAGCAGTGTCAGCACTTTCAGGGAATAAAACGTAATGAGCTGGTTCAACAGTATGAATTTAGGGGACATGATGAATGCATCCCTAATTTCAGCTGAGGATGGACAAAATTTTAATTCTCTTGTTCAAATCTTACATTATCTTTTCTTACTTTCTCTGTGTAGGCTGCAATGCTTTCATGTTTGCAGCACTTCTGGGAATACCAAATAAAGTTCCTAGAGTTGGATTCTTAAGGACATTAACATCACCACTGGCCCTTTGTCATGGGGGTGAAGAAAATTACATTCCAATTTCTATATACATCTATTCAATTCCATATTTCAACACAACATTTTGGTTATAGAAAATATGCCTGATGGACATACCTGACAGCATTTAGAATGAATGTCAAGTCCCTTCTCAGTCCACACTATATAGCTGTTAGCTGTACTCTTAACACCATTTCATTGTTCTCCTGAAATTAGATCCTCAGTCTCTTTCCCTGTTTCCAAGGATACTCATATAGTTATCATGGTCACAAATTTATTTCTGATTTTGTTTCTTATTTATATTGCTTTTTAAGTTATTGGTTGATGATGGAAACATCAGGAGGTCTCGAAGTTCCGGTTTATGGTGACTCACAAGCAGACGTGCCTCCCAGTCAGTCTGGGGGCACGATCTGCGCGCTAGCGGTCTGGAAGGGGGGCAATCATCTGCCACCCCCCTGGAGACTTTTGGGTAAGGCTCCTAGCCATGGGGCTTTTGAGGGGTGGCCTCTTCGCCAGCACGATGCTGGGGAATTGAGGCACTCCTCTGCATTGATGGTCCTGCTGCTATGCAACCATATGGTACCAGAGCTGCTGACTGGGACAAGCGTTTGGAGGTTTAGTGATTTTCTCTGCTTGGCGTGATCCCAGGGGCCATTTCAGGACCTGTTGGATTAATTCAAGGACTGATGAGTAAGTTTTCATTGAAACGAGACACCAAAGCCTAGATGTGAAATCCTCCTACTATAAGCAGAGGGGGGAGGGGACGCCCTTTCTCCTGACACTTAAGTGAATGCAAGAGCATGATTGGAGGGACTGATCAAATTGTGGTGATGGACTATAGCAAGAGTTTTTCTGAAAGAAAATTGAGCATTTAAACAGACCTTAGAGACTTTGGCATTCTTTCTCAGCTAATGTAAACACCCCCAAAAGATGGTGATGAGAGGCGAAGAGGGAGGTGGGACCAATGCTTTCTTCAGGAAGGAGAACAGTGGGAAGCCAGGTCATGTGACCTAACCATAGACTCTGTCTTCAAAATAAATTGTGGTCCCCCTGGTGGCTAAAGTGGAGGAGTGACCTGGCTCTGTACTAAAAGTGGCTATACTTTTAAAGGGACAGTGTTCGGTGTGCATTTTTGATCATAGAGACTTATGGACGGTAAGGAGATTCTAAAGTTTAGTTTTTTTGTGGTTGGACTGGCAAGTGGATTGTAAAGAAGTTATTATTATTATTTTTTTTGGAGTAAAGGGTTTGCTACCCCAACTTCACAAGATCTGCTTGCTAAGAGAAAGGATAGATTCTCCAATGAGCATGCTTTTAATGCAACAAAAGGAAGACCTCTTATGATTCAAGACATTTAAGGAAGTGAAGATGTCCCTGGAAAAAGGAACTTGGTTTACATCATGAATGGACACATCCAGATTTATAAAAGCTAAATGGAAAAAGAAGATATATCTAAGATGGAGGAAGATAATTTGTTGTAATGTTCTTGCTGAGGGAACATTGGTTTTAAATATTTTGCCTATGGGGGAGGGAGCAAAGAGTAAAAGCATAAACGGAGAGGCCAATTTTTCTTAAGGGCTGTGTTTATGTGTGTTTTAGCTTTGGAATTACTTTTCGTCTAGTCTGATAAGCAGGTTTTGCTAACAGAAGTGATGATTGGCGGGCACTCTTCATTTTCAAAGTAACTGAATAAGAGTAACAACTATTTTATAAGCATTGTACAACTTCCACACTTGGGTTTTTAGTTAGGTTCAGGGGTCTTTTTGGGGGGGCATGCTGGAGTGCAGCTCCAGCATCTCAGGAGCCACAACAAATGGCAGTGGCAGGAAGCCGCACCCCCAGGCAGCATCCCCGGTAGGGGTGTGTAAAAAAAAAACAATTCGGCCCAATTTGGTTCGGCCAAATCAGGCACAAGCAGTTTCAGAGGGCAGAAAGGTTCCCGCATGTCAGTTTCAGCTGTACTAGCCAATTCAGGAGTCTTTCAGCCAGCCAAACATCAATTTCAGACCCATTATATCCTATGAGCCATTGAAGTCAATGGCAAAAACATAGGGTATATTCTGGGGGCTGGAGGGGAGGGGGTTTGAGGGAAAGGCTCCAAACTCACAGGATAGCTGATGGAGCCTCTCTCCAAGATACCAACCAAGTTTCAAGAACATTGGACCAGGGGGTCTTATTCTATGGGCCCCCAAACAGGTTGCCCCATCCCCTCCACTGTTCTCTATGGTGGGGAAAAAGTTACTGTTAGTAGCTCCATCGTTTCCAATGGGGAAACTGAGTCAGCAGCACTTAAGGCAGGCAAGCAGGCAGCCACCCAGGAATCAGACTCTCCCAGAGAATCTCAGGGAAAGTGAACTGTCTTGGGAGGTGCTTGTTTGCCATGAGAACAAGTGGCACACTCCAGAACAAGTGGCACTATGACAATGCAAGCATGCTACAGTGCCACACAGAAACCCCAAAAGACCAAAAGGAACATTTATACATGTATAAATTGATGGTGCAACCTCATTGGACCACTCACACCACACACACCTCAAAAAGAATATTTATAGCACTGGAAAAAATGCAGAAAAGGGCAACTACAATAATAAGAGGAGGACACTTTCCCTATGAAGAAGGTTAGCACGTTTGGGGATCTTAGCTTTGAGAAACAATGACTGAGGGGTGACATGATAAGAGGTTTACAAGACTATGCATGGGATAGAGCAGGTAGAGAAAGAAGTACTTTTCACCCTTTCTCACAAGACAAGAACTCGTGGGCACTCAATGAAATGGCTGAGCAATGAGGTTAGAAGTTAGAACAGATGAAAGGTTTTTTGGTTCTTTCAGGTTTACAACTTTAAAAAGTTCTGCTGGTTGCTGTTGCTTGGTGGGGGGGGGGTTCCTGTCTGCTCCAGCCTCCAAACATTTGTCAAATTCCACTTGGAAGCTGTTCATGCCAGCCACCATCACCACCACCACCTCCTGTAGGATTGAATTCCATGTGTTAATCACTGTTTGGGTGAAGAAGTACTTCCTTTCATCTGCAGTTGCCCTTTTCTGCATTTTTCCCAGTGCTACAAACATTCTTTTTGAGGTGTGTGTGGTGTGAGTGGTCCAATGAGGTTGCACCATCAATTTATACATGTATAAATGTTCCTTTTGGTCTTTTAGGGTTTCTGTGTGGCACTGTGGCATGCTTGCACTGCCACAGTGCCACTTGTTCTGGAGTGTGCCACTTGTTCTCATGGCAAACAAGTACCTCCCAAGACAGTTCACTTTCCCTGAGATTCTCTGGAACAGTCTGACTGCTGGTGCTGCCTGCTTGCCTGCCTTAAGTGCTGCTGGCTGTGTTTCCCCATTGGAAACGATGGAGGTAATGGGGGCAACCTGTTTGGGTGCCCATAGAATTAGGCCCATTGGTCCAATTGCTTTGAGACTTGGCGGTGTATGTGGGGAGAGGTTCCCGAAGCTACCCTGAAAATTTGGAGCCTCTCCCTCAAACCCCTCCCCCCAGAGCTACTAACAGCACCATGGGAAAAAGTAACTTTTTCCCCACCATAGAGAACAATGGAGGGGATGGGTGCAACCTGTTTGGGGGCCCATAGAATTGGACCACCTGGTCCAATGTTCTTGAAACTTGGTGGATAGTTTGGAGAGAGGCTTCATCAACTATCCTGTGAGTTTGGAGCCTTTCCCTCAAACCCCTCTCCTCCAGCCCCCAGAATATACCCTATGTTTTCGCCATTGACTTCAATGTCCCATGGGATATAATGGGGCCAATTTGCCGCTGAATTTCTTTCATTCCCTTCTTTCCTTCTCTCCTTTCCTTCTCTCCTTTCCCTCTGTCTTCCCTTCTCTCTTCCCTTCTCTCTTCCCTTCTCTCTTCCTTCTCTCTTTCTCTCTTTCTCTCTTTCTCTCTTTCTCTCTTTCTTTCTTTCTTTCTTTCTTTCTTTCTTTCTTTCTTTCTTTCTTTCTTTCTTTCTTTCTTTCTTTCTTTCTTTCTTTCTTTCTTTCTTTCTTTCCCACCTTCTCCTCTTCTCTTTTTCCTCCTTTCCCTGTTTCCCTCCTTCTTCTCTTCTCTTTCTTTCCCTCTTTCCTTCCTTCTTTCCTTCTCTCTACTCTCTCTCTTTCTTACCCTCTTTTCACCTTCTGTGACCCAACTCTAGTGAGAAGGGGTTTAAACTTTAAACCCCTTCTCTCTTAGCTCCCCCACCCAGGCCAGCTGGGGAAGGGAAGGGGAGGCTTTTGAAGTTGCCTCCCCCCCTTTTGCTTCCCCTTCTGACATCACTTCCAGTGATGTCAGGGGGCGTGGCATATGTGATAGCCTAGTAGCTCATTAGCATACCATATGCTAATGAGCTCCTGCAGCTCTTTTTCTATGAAAAGACCCTTGGTAGATTCTTTTTACTTTCTCCTTTAGATTGTAGAATTTTCCCTCCCCATTTTCTGTTGTAGTTTTATAGAAATGCAAATAAAAAATTCCCCTTTGGGGGGCCAAAAAAAAACACATCAGAAGGTCTTCTTGTCTTCAGTAGCATTTGACAAATTGTAGTGTGAGTAGTGGGAGTCTTTGCAGAAAATAAATTATTCCAAATATTATTCTCATTTCCTACATAGCAATGTTGTAGAAAAAGCAAAGTTAAATTCCTGAGCACTATTATATATCCCCTTACCCAAATGTTGCTCTACACCTCCACTATAATATTCTGTGTTACACCTGAATCATCATACAAATAAATTAGATTGAAAGTGCAATCCAATGCAGAGCAACTCTACTCTAAACCCATTGATTTCAATGGGCTTAGACTGCAGTAGCTCTGCATAGGATTGCAGTTTTGTTTTATGAACCCTTGTCAGTGAATAAACATAATGGGTGCGTTTAGACAGCGTGCTGGAGCGGTTTAAACTGCTCCGGCACAATGTGTTTTTTTAAAAAACTGGAGAATCGCGATCAGACTCACCTCCTCCTTCCGAGCTCCCCGCCGTCCTCCTGCAGGTGTGGGGGGGTTTTCCCCTCTCCTTTGAGCATGCGCACAGGCAGCCCTCTCCCGAACAGGAAGTTTGGCGGGTGTGCAGAAGAGCGATCTCAACAGGTCCCTTTAAAGTTTAAATGAAGAGTCCTTTTTAAAATGGCCTCCCCGAGATCCCGAACTCCTCTAAATGCCTAAACTAGGCACCAGTGAAGCTTTTCTTTTTTTAACTTAAGTGCGGAGCTCCGCTCAAGCGCACACCGGTAAGGAAAAAAAAATGGAGGACTAAAACCGGAAGCTGGAGGCAGCTTCCCAGAGGGGAGGGGGGGTTGAAGCACCCGGAAGTGGCTGGATGGAGCGATCAGACAGGGAAAAGTGCGGCTTGAAACGGAGAATCATGGAAAACACCACTTGGGTAAGTGGTGTCAAAATACTCCGTTTCAAAGGGGGTTTGCTCCAGAAAGCGACGGCTGGGGACGGTAGGCAGATGTTGGGTGTGTGAACGCGCAGGTAAAAGCCGTTTCTGAGCCGTGCCAAAAACGGCTCAAACGGCGCGTCTGAACGCACCCACTGAGTACAATGTCCCTCCTCCTACAGCCAACTTGGATCAAGTATTATGTCACTCTTTTTTTTGGTGGATTTAGTGGTTCCCCTCTTTAAACCTGCAATGACACATTTTCAAACCTATTTTTAAAAACTAGAACACATTCATTTGTCCAGTTTTAAGACCAACATACTTTTTCAGAATGTGTATGTGAGGGGCCTCTCCTTAAATTTCAGCAACTTTTTCTTTACACTTTATTTACTTCATTTATACTCTGCTTTTCACCCCAATGGGGACCCAATTTGTCTTCTCCTGCACTTTATCCTCGCAACAACCGTGTTAGGTAGATTAAGCTAAGAGTGTGCAATGGGCCCAAGGTAACCCAGCAAGCTTCCATGAGTGAGTGGGGATTTGAACCAGAGTTTCCCAACACCCTGATCACTATACAGCAATCCAATGGATATGGCCACCTCCATCAACATTCACGGTGCTTCATATAATATCTTCTGACTCTAATATGCAATGTGTGAGCAATAAGAACATAAGAAGACTCTTGCTGAATCAGACCAGTGGTCGATCTAGTCCAGCACACGGTGACCAACCAGTTCCTCTGGAGGACTAACAACAGGTCATAGCGGCTGAGCCCTTCGCCTGATGTTGTCTCCTGGCTCTGTGATTCAGAGGTTGACTGCCTCTGAATCTGAAGGTTCACCTTAGCTATCCTCCATGAATCTAATATCTTTTTAAAGCTGTTTATTCCTGTGGCCATCGCTACATCCTCTGGCAGAAAATTCCACATTTTAATCATTCTCTGTTAGTGAAGATAAGTGGGGGCTCTGACTCACCCACAGCCCCTGTTTGCAGTCCCGTGCAGACAGGGAAAGCCAGCAAGGGTGACAGCAGCCATAGGCGGCCTCATCCTGCAAAGCAGGATGAACTGCATAGGCAGCTTGGAGGATGGGCAACAACAACAGTGGTAAAACCTGGTCCTCCCCCTCCCAGGTGAGCCTATGATGGGGCCTGAGCTGAGTGTAGGGGAGGGGGAAAGGGAGGGGCCACTGGGGGAAAGCATGCCATGCCACCCAGCTAGCTCACCTGGCCACATGGGATCACATGCCCACCCATCCCTCCATGTGTGTTAATGTTTAGGGAAAGAAGGCATGTGTGGGGCTGCGGGTAGTCCTGCTGGGATGAGGGGACAGATTATGGGGGATACACAGGTTATGTTCCTCTTCAAGGTGTTTTATACTTCATTTATCTGTCACAGCCTTGGAGTGGTATCAACATGGGGCCAGATCCATTTTAGGAAAACTGGCCTGCATGCCCATTTTCCTGGCATATGGGGATCCCCTTAAGGGATTGTGGAGTGAGGGCTTTCAAGGGGCATGCCCAGCCTGGGGCTGCCAATGCTCACATGGCAGGGGAAACCACTTAGTGGCAATCATCCTTTTGGAATCTGACATCCTCCCAGCCCATGGTTCTCCCCACCCCAGCAGGTGGGCTGGGGTGGGACAGGGTACATCAATTGGCAGGCAGGTCAGTAGGTGCCAGGATCTGGAGGATCCATGCTGTGCCAAGGCTTCTTACAGCTGTAACCAATTACAGTTGTGGCCATTTTATTCCAAAACATTTTGATTGTGTTTTTGGTGGGTTGTTGTAAAGGGATCCATGCCTTCTCTGCCCTCTCCCCTCCCCTAGGCACTGGGACTGCAAGTGTATTATGGTTTTATCCACCTACAGAAAGAAGTTTTTAGAACTATTTATTGAGATGACCTTAAGATCATAAACTAAGTTAACAAGAGATGAAGAAGAGATAAAAAGAGATGTTAATAAGAGATAAAATAAATTAATATAATTGATGTGCAGTCCCAAAGAGAATTATACCATTCTAAGCCAATTGACTTCAATAGAATTAGAAGGATATAATAACTCTATTTATGACTGCACAGTTATTGTCTCTTTTCTCAATCCAGGTCAAGGTTCTTTTACTTTTAAGAAATAGTTTATGGGGAAAATGTAACCATGGATTAGTTTCTGGTAGATTGTTTAGGTTGAGTAGAATTGTTATTTGACATTCAGTGATTAACATATGGAATTCACTGCCACAGGAGACAGTGGAAGGCTTCAAGAGGGAATTAGATAAACATATGGAGAAGAGATCCATCAGTGGCTATTAGCCACAAGGTATAGATAGGAAGTTTGGGGTAAGTGATGCACTGTATTCTTGGTCCTTGGGGGGGCAACAGTGGGAGAGCTTCTAGTGTCCTGGCCCCACTGGTGGACCTCCTGATGGCACTTGGTATTTTTGGCCACGGTATGACAGAGTGTTGGACTGGATGGGCCATTGGACTGATCCAACATTGGCTTCTCTTATGCTCTTATGTAGTTTGATACTCATGTTCAGGTATACCTTGCGCTTTTTCTATTTTCTTACATACAGCTCCTCATATAAGAGACCTAGAAAGAAACTCTAAACTTAAACTTAAAGGTGCCATTGGTCTCTAAATTTGTTGTGCTGCTTCAGACCAACACAGCTGACCAACTGGATCTAAAGAGAAATCGTTACATAGCTTTACACAAAGAATTGCCAACTCCACTGTCTCTCAAAAGGGAGATTTGTTGGGTTTATCATTACTAGAAGCACATTTTTGTTACGACATAACATAGCAGTGTCACTTATTGTCTTGTGTTTTTGATAACTATCCAGGGCCAAGAATGTACCCACTGAGATTCAACAGACATTTGGCAGTCATTTACAATGGAAGATTCTTTTCTTTTTTGCCTAATATTTAAAATGAGTATTGGAAGCACTAAGAACTGGAGTGCAGTTGGGAAGCACAGTAGGGAACAGATGCTCTTAATTTACCTCATGAAGTTTCATGCTGAAGCTCTTATATTTTATATCTGATTTATTTTCATTTCCCCTTGAAGAACTGGAATGCTGGGAATATTGAGGAGATCTCATTTCTGATTAAAGTGACCAGGCACCATTTTTATGTGTACTTCTTTGTGTATTATGTGTTTGTCTGCTTTTGAAGTGAACAGTGTTATGTGTGATGAACCTCTGGCAATTATTCACACTGGTAGTTAACAGTGAACATTTAATGGTTTATTGCCTACAAACTGGGAATGCCAGATGTCCTCTTAATGAGAACATTTTCCCACTCACTTTGTAATCCTGATATCAGACCTAATTAGCTTAGTACATTCTGCTGCTTTGTTCGTAGCTAGGAATGATACCATCCGAGCAGTAACAGAGATAAATAAATAAACACTGTGAGGCAGACTTTTATTGGTAGTTGCAGTGCCTTTCACTTGGAACAATATTCATTTAATTTATTTAAAACCTTTATTTAAGCTGCCTTTCCACCCAACTTAGAGTCTCCAAGGGTAACAGCAAAAATATTAAAACAAGATTAAAAACACATAAAATATGTAAAACAATTAAAACTAAACACATAAACACATGAATAGGAAGAACGCTCAATAATAATCAGTGAAGTAATGCCAGACAAAATAGGAAAGTCTTCACCCACTGGCAGTAGTCAATGATAGAAGGGGGCAAATGGATCTTCTTAGGGAGAGAATTCCTTAATACTGGTGCCACAGCCAAGAAGGCCCTCTTTCATGCTGTCATCAATTTAGCCTCAGATGGCAGGGAGACCTGCATCCAAGCCTCTGAAGATGACCATAGTGTCCTGGTAAGTTCATTTGGCAGTCCTTAAAGTATGCACCATGATTTATACCCAAATTATCTGCCTCCAAAACTAGTATAACATCACTGCTGGCATGATATTGTGGTCTGTGATTTTGTAGTTATGGAGTGATCAACACATATCACTTGAACAGTTTTGACCACATATGACTTTGTCTTAAGATTGGATCTCTGGACCAGCTACAAAAGGAACTCTTCTTCAAGACTATGTAAAATCAAGTTTTTCAGATTTTAAATTATGATCAAATTAAATGAGCCTTTCATCCATAAGGATCCTGTGAAATATGGTTCTGCATTTTGGTCAGACTTTTGCATATGATGCTGTCTCAGCTGGTTCTGTCTCACCAGAATCCAAACAAGATTTGGTATGGTGACCCACAAGTCCAAATTTGTGTAGTGTAGTGGCCCACTTAATAAAAATCAGCAACAGAACATGCACTGCAAAAGCCTGGGACCCATATTCTGAGATTTTGTGATCTACTTGGGTCAGGACCCAACAGGATGGGAAATACTTTCAAAGGTTACTGAACAATTCCATATACCTGGCTAGTCAGACAGCACAAGAGGAATGAGTAATGGTATGACTTTCCCTGCCAAAGATATCATTATTTTAATTTTCCTCATTTTCATCAGCTAATTGTGACTGAAGGAAAATTCCAGTGTGTTTTCCCAAAGAACTTCAGGGTTTCTATCCTTTCTATATTTCTCTGTGAGTGGAGGATGTTACTGAATTTTGTTCCAAGTCTGATCTGATTGGGAGGTTAGAGTTTCTTTGTAAGAGTTCTTGGCACTCAGGATGAAATTACATTCCCTTTATGCATGGCAAAAATGACAAAATTTGCTAGTGAAGGTGCCATTAAAGCCTGTTTTTATATTAAAATGTAATGACCTATAGTAAAAAATATTATAAACATGTATAAAAGGAAAAAATGAGGGGCGGGGTTGGACTCAGAAAATAGGCAGCGTGCAAATGCTTACGGTGATTCTGTACAAAAACAAAAGGAACAAAAAATGGCAATTTGTGCATCCCTAGATTTGAGGTACAATCAGTTAGTTTTGCTTTCTTTCTGCAGCTAACTCCAACAAGACTAATCTTGTTTTTCACTCTGAATGTGAATCTGTCAGTTTGCAGAATTTATTTTTCATTTAGAACTCGAGAAATTTTGCACCCTTCTTTATCAGAGTATTGATAAATCACTCAATGATATTTTATTCTACTCTCAAAGTAACTTCTGCAGTAACTGTGTTGCATGCCCACAATGTAATTAAAGCTGAGGCAGTTACTTTTATTTGTGCTGGTTGCTGTCTTCCAGCCTTCCAGCCTTTTTGGATAGCACAGTCTTTGCTATAAGTAATAAACTATACTCTGTTAGATTTGACAGTAGCAACAGTATTTGGAATGAGACATTTCTTGTTTGAGGAATGCAAATACAAAGGGAAATTAAGAACCTATTGATTTAATATTTTACTTATGCTCAAGACAGATTTGAGAGGCCTCTTGAAGTCAGAGAGCCATAATGAGATTGGTGGGAAACTGAACACTGAAATGTCAATAAGAGGTGAAGCTGTGCCTCACAAACATGGTCTAGGGGGCAAACGAAATGATGCACCAGGCACATGTCAAGACATGAGACAGAGAAAAAGGGTGAAAATCCCTCCCACTGTCCTTACTGTGGGAGAGACTGGGGTGCTGCACTCCTCATGGCACTCTCTTAAGATGAGTTCCCCTTTCTGTATGCCTGGCTGCGAGTGCAGTCACTCATCCATAACCCAACACATCTCAGGTATATATGTAGTTACAACCTAAATGTTCTGGTTAGCCAATAGTCTGATTAGCCAAAAATATATCAGATACTCAGGTTGAAGACATTCTCTCCCTTCTTCCTCACTATGCCTTGGGAAAAGAAAATTAGAGACTGTAAAGAAATGGAAACTGAAAACAGAGTGCATTCACTGCGCCAGTGGAACAAATAGCTTTGCATGGTACTACTAGTATTCCAGATCCTTTGGTCAGATTAGTTGCATGAAGCCCCTTGCAAAACATTTGTAGTACAATGTTCTAAATACACAGCGGCATAGCTTTTCAAACATATAAAGAAATGTTATTATTCTGGCATTTCAGAGGTATGAAACATCAATATGGCACTCAAGTGAACACCTTCTAACTAATATGTCCAAGGTCTGAAGAAAAGCAGTGTGTGTAGTGGCTAGAGTAGAACGATGACGTCCAAGGGTCAAATCCCTAGTCTGCCATGAAGCTGGGTGACTTGGATCAGTCATGTTCCCTCAGCTTAATTTATGTCTTGTGTTAGTACCAAGCTAAAATGGAACCATGGAGAACTGCATGTGTTGTCATAAACTTCTTGGAGGAAAATATGGATTAAAATGTAATAGATTGGTGCGAGCATTATTTCTCTGAGCCCAGTACAAACTTGTAACACGGACACTGCTCCCTGATCCTATATATAACCTCATAAATTCTGAAAGAAACATTTCTACTTTATTTCTAATTTTTTATATAAATACACTATATCATAGTAATGGACTTGTGGCATGAGCCAGGGCCCCTAGATTTCTGGGCCCCTGTAAAAGTGGCTCTTTTATTTCCTATGCTTGGGCCCTAGGGATGTCTGTGGAAAGCAGCTGCAGATGTGGTTCAGGCTGAATGGAGAAGATGGGATGGGGAAAGGGAAAGGGGGGACTTTAACCATTTCCTTGCCAGTTATTTAACTGCTTAGAAACCTAGACTTCTAGATGCCTTTCCCCCAAGTGGTGAAAAGGCTAGTTTTGCATTGTTTTAGCTCTTGTGCTGGGGTGGAGGGAACTTAGCCCGCTCTCTTGCTCATTTTGTTGCACTTATGTAAAGTTCCTTTGTGAATCATATTCTCTTTTCTATTTTCTTACCATTCGAAAGCTTCTCCATCATAACAAGGCTCAAAACAAAACACTGAACAATAGTAGTATTAGCTGATATGTTTTGAAACCTAGGATGGAATGAATAGAATAGGATTGTTAAATAAATCACTATAGGTTTTAAAATGTATGATGCCATCTAAAGCCTATGGCAAGTATTTAAAATTGATGAGAACTCTGAAATCTGATTCCTTTTGGCTTTATTTTATATTACTATTGCTTGATACATATGCAGTGTTGTTAATGCCCAAGGCTATACCCAAACATAAATGCTCATACCACAACAGGAAAATGTTTCAAACTGTATTCAAGCCCTAATACTTTCCAAGTTCATAAGAACATAAGAGAAGCCAATATTGGATCAGGCCAACACTCTGTGTCACACAGTGGCCAAAAATACCAGGTGCCATCAGGAGGTCCAACAGTGGGGCCAGGACACTAGAAGCCGTCCCACTGTTGACCTCCCCAAGCACCAAGAATACAGAGCATCACCTGCCCCAGTTCATGTCTAGAAGTTTAATTTCCAAATGAATGCCTATACATTTAGTGGAACTCCTCAGAGTCAGTCGATAAATTTTGGGAGGTATTACCCTTAGCACTGAGTTTGTTGCATACTGTAACCTAGCAGCTGATCTGGAGCTCATTGTCGCAAGCTGCAATTGTCCCATTCTAGCACATAACAAATACAAATGAGGTAGGTCCTAAAGTCTTGAGAACAAAACTGACCATATGTTCTTAAATTTGTATTCAATGTTTTGTAAAATCATGGCATTTTTTATGAGAATTTACCTCTTAAGAGTACTCATACATGGTGTTATTTGTAATAAACTGGAGTTACTTTGGGAAACAAGGTATACAGTGAAGGAATATAGGCATGTCATGTACTAGACTCCTGCACAGAAAGAGCCAAGGGCAATGGAGATTCAAGCATTGAAGCAGCTGCTGTGATCTCTTTTGATCAAACTCATTAACCAGTAGACTCAAGAATGTAACCAATTAAGTAGTAATAATGGTATGTTTCCTCTTTTCTGCTGGCCTAGAATAGAGAATGTCCTGTATTATTGGTTCATTTGTCAAAAGTGATTCAATTTTGCATTCTGACACATACCTTGTAGGTAGAAACCACTTTGGCTTTCTATCCTGAATCTTGTGAGTAGCAGCAGGACAAAGTTTGAGTCCAATGGCACCTTTAAGACCAACAAAGTTTTATTCAAGGTAAAGCTCTTCCTAGGAAGCCACATGGATCCATGGCCTGCTTGCTCCCCATCCTATGGATGTGGATAGAAGACCCTTAAGTATACTTTGTCCACCCAACCCACAAGTACTGCCCTGTCAAGGACAGCAGCAAAACTCCTGTCAAGGACTGCAGCAAACCCTATTCCATCATCACATCTGTGAGGGATTGGGTCTGGAACAGCTTTTTAAAAAATAGTGTTCAACTGTATGAACACAGAAGAAATGTAGTAATAAACATTTTGGGGTATCAGTGTTTTCAGTTCAAAGTTTGAGTCCAGTGGCACCTTTAAAGCCATCAAAATTTTATTCAAGGTAAAAGCTTGTGTGTGTAAGCACTCATCTTCAGATATAAGCCCTAAACTCTGGTTATGGTGGAGGGGAATGTAATATCTATAATATCAAACAGGAATCCATAAGGGGAGGAAGCGTTCTCTAAATCGTCTTAATAAAATCTGATCAAAACAGTAGCAACACCAGAACACTATAAGAGTCCAATGGCACCTTTAATATCAAGGTGTGAGCTTTTGTGTGCACACACACTTTGTCAGATGATGAAATGGAATTACATGTCATAATTGTATATATATGGGTGGCTTGTTAAATTAGCATGCAGAAAAGCACTGGAACACTGTTTTATTAACTACCATTGGATCGATATTGTGTACATACTGCATAATTTATTTATGTAGAGAAATTTCGTACAGCTTCAATTAAAATACTATTTCCATTTTAAAATCTCCAATCCTGTTAAGACATGAGTGATGTTATTTAGGTATACTTAGCTCTTCTTGGCAAAGGTTTCATGTAAATTTAACTCCAGTGGGCACAGAGATTCGAACACTTTTTGAGAAGTGAACACAGATGATTACTTTTAATGGATGATGCCTATCTGTGTGTGTTTATGCCCTTGTATATCACCAGTCACTAAGCTTATCTGCACCATTGCATTTGATGGAAGGGGGAAAAAGCATGTGAGAGAAAAGATTAGCTGTTTAAGAGTGAACAGTAGGTGATTTAAATGCTAATTAATGGTTTGCCAGGACAAATAGCATAATTACAGATAAGACCTCTACTCCCTAGGTATGGTTGAAATAAAGCATTCTGTGTGCATTATGGTAAATATTGTGATAATATTCCCTAAAGGGAAACAGTAAAAGATAGCTCTGTATTTGAAATAACTTTATACTTTTCACTGCAACCAGACAGAAATAAAAGCAACAAATGATGATGAATTATTACATGATCCATTAGAGATCAGGACAGAACTTCTGTTCAGATGTCAGTCCTGAAGATCCTCTGGACAATCTTCACACACTTTCTTCCCCTTCCTGTTCATGCCAACAGCATGAGTAGTTATCAGAGAATAACTTGGTAGTGAAAGAAAATAATGAAGGGTTCTGGATATCAGAAGGGTATTCAATCATAACTAAGTTAGCTGGACAGGAACATCACTACTTGGCCTAATCCAGAGAAAGATGCACCTCAGTCCCACTGGGTGTAATTTGCACATTGACAAAATGCCAAGATCTTTGGATGACCTTCTCCAGCAGTTTCATTCAGATCTTAAGCAGCATGGAGCCCCTTAGCATGACATTTTGAGGAAGGCCTAGGAAGGAATGGAGCCATTCTGACATGCTCCCCAGAGAGCACTGCATTCAGGGGTTCAGAACTGGCTGGCCCTCCCAGGTCTGAAGGAGGCTAGGCTGTTGATAACCAGGACCAGGGCTTTCTTGGTGGCCGCCCCGCTCTGGTGGAATGAGCTCCCGGAGGAGATCAGGGCCCTGCGGGACCTTTTACAGTTCTGTAGGGCCTGTAAAACAGAGCTCTTATTTATTTATTTATTTATTTATTTGTTTATTTATTTATTTATACTTTCAGTTTCTATACTGCTCTAACCCCGAGGGGTCTTTGAGCAGTTTACACACAAATTTTAATCGGTACAAGTCCTAATCTAGGGCCACATACAAGGGAGGGGGTAACTAACCTACCAAGCACCCTTTGTAGCGAGTTGTTTTTTCTGTTCTGTTGTCTGCGGATGACGTCCTCCTGGTGCTGGTCTTGATTTATTACGACCTTCTGGCTATTGCGACACCTTCGAGTCTGTTGTCTGCGGATAACGTCCTCCTGGCGCTGGTCTTGATTTATTACAACCTTCTGGTTATTGCGACACCTTCGAGTCTGGGCCGAACACACGTTCACGCATGCTCGCTGTCGGCCTCTGTTCTTCAGGCTCTGGCCTGTCACGTCGCCCCGCCTCCACGCCTGTTGGTCCAGCCTCCTCTCGCTCACCAGCCTCGCCAGCTGCCGCCATACTTCTCTGACACTGCCACTTGCTGCTCACGCCACTGCCGCCGCTACTCTACAAGGGACAGGTGCCTACCCACTCTAAGAGCAGGTACCCAATTTGTCTATTTGCCTTTTTACGGGCTTTCGAGCCGCTCAGTGGATGGGAGCTGGGACTAAGGGCTGGGAGCTCACTCCGGTGGGGCTCGAATTGCTGAAGCTGCTCGGCCAGATGTTATGCAGGCTTCACTTACTGCCTGCGCCACTGCTCCCGCTCTTCCACCAGGCTTTTGGGGGCTGCCAACATCATCAATTGCTAACAACCAACAATGGAATGAGAGAGAGCCCGGATTCCTGGAATCTTCACCAACAGCCCAAAGGACATCAATTCCTACAAGAACAATAAAAAATGAAGATGGTGAACTGACTGTGAGCTAAGAACACTGAATAATGGCTACCACCACCAAACCGATAACAACTACTAGCACTTTTATTGTTTTAATTGTAATTTATGTTTTAATGTAACTTATTTATTCTATGTAATCTATATGTTTTTATATAAACCAGCTGGGAGGGTGGGGTAGACATCCAAGAAATGAATACATTAAATAAATAAAACAGTGCCGTCCATCCGGGTGAATCTGGCCAGAAAACTCAGAAGAACACAGTGCACTTCTAGGAGGTACCCTCAGAAGATTTCTACCAGTATGACAAAGTCATTTTGTTTTCCAAAACCAATGTAGAAGCCAGAGTGGAATGGAACTAGTATCCTCCAGGGATTCTGGACTACCTGCCAATTCAGCTTGTCTATTCTGTTTGCCAATTGCCTTCAGTACAGTCAAACATTTGCCTGTTTTCCAACAGTCTGGATATATTCCATAGTTTTTAAAAGATTCCTGCTTTGCCACAGCTTCCCTGTCTACTCCCTGGTCTGCTGCCTGTGCTGTTTGATACATTTCATTAAGCTCACAAAATATTAACACTTAATTGCTAGTGACATACAATTGTAAAGTGTCTCCCTGGATCTTTAAGTGGTGTTTAACTCAGTGATTGTTTCTGATCTGGCAGATGGACTACCTTGATCTGCTTGCACATGCACTGGCACATGGAAATTGTAGGGGGGGGTTCCCCAGTAGAGCTCCCAATGCACTCACCAAATTCTTGTTGTTCAAACTTAATCAAATAACAAAAGAGTTGACTCTGGACTTTATGGCTTATTTTGTTCACTATATTCTTGGTTCACAGTACCTACATACTCTGGCACTTGTTAATAGGAAAGAGTGAACTGACCTGGGTAGCCCTGACCTGGATAGCCCAGGCTAGCCCAGTCTCATCAGATCTCAGAAGCTAAGCAGAGTTGGCCCCGGCTAGTTTTTGGATGGGTGACCCCCAAGGAATACTAGGGGCATGATACAGAGGCGAGCAATGGCAAAGCGGCACTCCACCCCCCGTGCGTTCGAAGCCGGCACTCCACCCCCCGTCTCCAGCCGGCCCTGGGGCTGGGAAGGGGCGGCCGTTCAAACGGCCGCCCCTTCCCTAGCTTTCCTGAGCACGCCGCTAGTGCGGCGTGCTCAGGAAAGCCGGCGCTCCACCCCCCCGGTCTCCAGGCCCCACCGGGAGATTGGCATCCCCGTGGGGTGGGCGCCCCAGGCTGTCTTGCCTAGGGAGCCCAGACACCTGGGGCCGGCCCTGGTTGCACTGACTCATAGGACTTTTATTTATATATTTATTTAAAATATTTCGATGCCACCATTCCACCCAAATAGGGCCCCCAAGGTGGCATGCATCAAACATTAAAATATTTATATTAAAAACACTGAAAATCAAGTATATATACAGTAATTCACTAAAACAATAAATATTCAACAGAACAATAATTCAATAATACAATGAAATAAAAGCATGCAAACACCCTAAATTTAACACCAACAAATCAGGGAGGAGGCCAATTACAGTTATTGGCAGTATGTCAAACAAAACAAAAAGGTAAATGGAGAGACAGACGAACCTCCCTGGGGAGAGTATACAAAGTTTTGGTGCTATGACCAAGGCCCTTCCTCATGTTGCCACCCAGGTAGCCTCAGATGGCAGCGGCACCCAAAGCAGGGCCTCCAAAGATGACAAGAGTGGATGGGTAGGTTCATATGGAAGAAAGCAATCTTTAAGTTATGTTGGCCCCAAGACATATAGGACTTTAAAGATCAATATCTTGATAGGGGCCTGGGAACAAATTAGAAAATGCAACAAGTCTGGAGTGATATGATCCCAATAACCCAATTCAGCCAACTTTCTGGGCACCACATTCTGTCTCTATGGTAGCTTCCAAACAGCCTTCAAAGACAGCCCCACATAAAGTTCATTGCAGTAATCTAATTTAGATGTTACCAGGGCATGCACCATAGTGGCAAGATCCCCCTACAGATATGCACAAAAAGCTGCAGCTGACTCACCAGCTGAAGCTGCCAAAAGGCACCCCTTGCCACTGTTGCCACTAGGGATGGGCATGAACTGGGAAAATGAGGTTTGGTTCATGATGTGCCCGGTTTGCAAACTATGAACCATCACAGACATTTAAGAGCTAAATTAATTGGTTCAGTTTGTGAAGTTTGTGATGCAGTAGAACACCACCACCCCCAGCATGCTGGAGACACCAAACTGACGGGATCGCCAGATGACACTCCTCTACTTGCCCTCCAAGTTTGGTGAGGATTGGGTTTACGGGGTCATGATAATCTGAAGGCAGCAAGTCACAGCAGCTATTTGTCTTGTTGTAAAACGAGTCACACAGTTTATTAGGGCACAATAGGCCACATAATAATTCCAAAACTGAAAATTAATCCCAAAAAATGGAAGTGCTACTCATAGAGGGAAGGTCTGACCCAGGAAATAGGTCATCTCTGTTCTGGATGGGTTTATACTCCCACTAAAACATCATATTTATAGCTTGAGGAATCTGGATCTGGGGAAGAATCTTGAAGCTATATTATAGTTTCACCAAAAAGATGCCTACTTTTACTGTAATTAAGTACATTAAAAAAAAAACCCTGCCTGTTTATCATAATGAATTTCAGTTCCATTTTAATTGAATTATTTTTCAATCAAAAAAGAGACCTGAATGCCATTAAGCAAACACATGGTATTAGTTTTAGTTACTGAAAATTAAAGATAATTTTTTCACAAGCAGGACAAATCATTAAGGTTTTTTTATGTGAATAACCAACATAATCATTAATCAAATGCTTTAACAATGGGAAAACATTGAGCCTATAATGTTTCTAATAAAGGTGATGAGATGCTTAAAATTCCCCTCATATCTATTGCTGTTTTGGATTTAATAAGACTAATTTTTATAATTTTTTAACATGGTACTGTATATTATAGATTCTCCTATATTCTAGGAATCAACAATAAAGGTGGATTCATACAATCTCTCTCCCCCCCACACACACATTTCATTTTGGAGATACACACAGTAGTGGGCTATGAAAAGGATCCAACCAGTCTCCAGATTACAACCCTCTGGGGCAGGGTGGAAACGCTTGTGTTTAATTGCAAGTCCAGCACAATTCAGAAACTCTCAGTTTCTAAGAATTATCTTTGCAGTGCAGGGTTGGGAAAAATGTAATGTTTTCCCACTTTGTTCTTTTATGAATAAACGAAAACTCCTGCGTTCAAATCATACTTTGATCCCAAATTGTGAATGACACTCTTGAGCTTGCTTTTTATCATACTCTTGAAATAGTCCTAAATTACACTTAAAATATTTTGTATATGTACATTTCTTTAGTGTACTACAGTGTGCCTTGTCCACTAGAATTACAGTCTTGTCTGTTTTGCTAGTCTGACTTCCAGAGCTAAGCATGCTTATATGCAGTGTTCTGAATTGGAACACAAGTACTTGTGCAGTTTTACACAGCTGCCTGGAAACTGTTACATTCAGCATGTTTTAAGCATGCTTCAAAATGATTACTGCCACCTAGGGTTGCCAATTCCATCTTGGGAAATTCCTTGAGATTTGGGTGTAGTGCCTTTGGAGAATGGAATCTGGGGACAGCTTTCACCTAGAAACTCTGCTATACTGTACAGTTTATCCTCTGAAGCTGTCATTATCTCCAGGGAGCTGATCTCTGTAGACTGGAGATAAACTGTAATCCCAGGAGAACTGCAGGCCCCACATGGAGGTTGTCTATCTTAATGCCACCAAATGTGGTAGGCCCATGATTCACAGGTAAAGCTTCTGCTTTGCATGCAGAAAGACCCAGGCCGAGTTCAGACTGGCAGTTTGAAGCAGGAGTGAGTCATGGCAAAAAAGCCCCAGAACAAACTGTTCCGTGTTTTCCCGGTCACACTGCACCAACTGATGTGGGAGCATACCAGGGAGGAGGCATGAGGGAGCGTTCACATTGTTGGCTTTCTGTTTCGGCTTTCTGTTTTGCTAATCTGGAGATATGCACATGAGCACACAATCAAAATCACGGATTTCAGCGTTCACACTGTGTTGGTGCAGGATATACGTGGGATAGACACGCTTCCCGGGGTTTGATACCAGTTTTAACAGGTATATTTTTAACTCGGAAATTAAGCTTTACAAGACGGGTTGAGTACGGCTGGGGAACGCCAGACAGATGCGCCTGTGTGAACACCCCCTTTAATCCACTTGTGAAACATTGCTGAAATGCGCCTCTCTTGGGGCAAACTGCCAGTCTGAACTCGGCCCCAGATTCACTCTTCAAAGATCCCAGTTAAAAGGATCAGGTCATATCCTTTCCTTTATTATTAAGCTCATTTGACTAAAGGTCTTGAGCATTAAACCAATACGTCACAACAGAGCAAAACAGACAAATGAATATAATAAAACATGACAAAACAAACAAGAGGACAAAGTACCAAATCAATAAAATACATGAATCTCATAACAAGTCTAGAACACACGGAAGGATAAAATGTAACAGTGGACCTATACAATTTCTCATAAAAGACAGCAAGATAGTACTCATTTTAGCAGCATTTTAAGGAGATCATTAGTGCCAAATATTTTGCAACAGATGGAGTTATTTTTGGATCAAGATCTGCTAACAATAATGAGAAATTATTTTAGCATTAAAAGCCTTGATAGCTGCAGATGCATACTGACCTTATAAATTTAAAAAAAAAACTTTAAAAGATCACTTGTAGCTTTTCAGGTTAGACTATAGCTAAACATAACTTCCAGATACTTTTAAAAAATCCTCCTGCTCTCTCTCCCCCCCTTAACAGTCCTGGTCTTCTGTCTAAAACAAGGCCTTTTTGAAACTATCATTACTGTAGATTTACCATAGTTTACAGATAGTCCCTCCTGAGTACAATAATCAATACAACACATTTAACATCTTACAAAATCCAACTTCTGATCTAGACAATAGGACCATGTCATCTGCACAGAGCGAAAAACAGGGATTTCATGCCCAGCCAATATAGGTGCATGAAGTGCTAATTTTTGAAGGTAAAGAATCATACAATTTACATGGATTAAAAAGTAGAGGGGCTAGGAAACAGCTTTGTTTAACATATTGTAAAAACAGGATAGAACCAGTCAGCTGCCCTTCGGGTACAGAATGAATTTGTGCCATTGGATTCTCATACAATTTGAAGATTAGCCGAAGGAGAAGGAGGAGGAGGAGGAGGAGGAGGAGATTGGATTTATATCCCACCCTTTGCTCTGAGTCTCAGAGCGATTTATAAATTCCCTTCCCTTCCCCTCCCCACAACAGACACCCTGTGAGGTAGGTGGGGCTGAGAGAGCTCTGAGAGTAACTGTTCTTTCAAGGACAGCTCTGACAGAACTATGGCTTACCCAAGGTCATCCAGCAGCAGCAAGTGGAGGAGTGGGGAATCAAACCCAGTTCTCCCAGATTAGAGCCCACGCACTTAACCACCACACCAAACTGGCTCTTTTATCTGTTGATGTTTTGGCCAATTTAGCCCAAAGTCAGTCTTGAGATCAATGAACGCTGCATAGAAATGACTTCCTGGAAGAGAAGAATAGTTAGCAGATAAACAATACAATATGAGACAATGAAACACCCCTCCTAAACCCAGCTTGTTGAGGAAGCAGTATGGCTTCTGACTCTATCCAGGTCAGAAGCTTGAAATAGAAAAAGGCTGCATAAATCTTACCTATTATTGACAACAAGCTAATAGGTTGATAATTTGTAGTGTCATTCTTGCCCCCCCTTTTGTATATAGGGACTGTTATTGCATATTTCCAAGCCCTGGGAATCATCCCTGAGATGTTAATTTGGGCAGAAAGGGGGGCCAATCAGGTAGTTATATGAAAGACATCAGCCTGAGAATTTAGCAAGGTGCTTGGAACAGACTATATTGTCCTTGGCAGGATAATGATCTGATTCAGTATAAAGCAGCTGACTGCACAGGCACAAAAGCAGTACATAGACTTAAAATGGGCCTGGTTTTAGATAATCCATGACCAATCTATGGTGACTTGGGCTATGTGTGAGCAAATTATGAGCTTGTGCCAAAGCAGCTACCTAGCCACTTGTCATGCAGAATTCCAGCACTACACTGACACAAATGCACTCAAAATACTAGAATCATAGAATCATAAGAATCAGGAGGGGTCATATAGGCCATCTAGTCCAACCCTCTGCTCAGTGAAGGATCAGCATACAGCATCCCTGACAAGTGTTGGTCCAGCCGCTGCTTGAAGACTGCCAGTGAGGGGAAGCTCACCACCTTCCTACTACTAATTTTAAATTATGAACAGATCAATGTGATTGTGTGGGACACTTGATTTGAATGACATAGGAGACCACAGAATGCCAGTACTCATGCCCTCCTAATTGTCTTGGTGCTTCTACGGCCACATATGGTTGCTTCTATGGCCACATATGGTACATGTTTACTCACATGCCCGTAGCTACAGTGGGTCCTTTGGGGGCCCTGCCCCCTTAGTTAAAAGCCTTGCCTCACAAATAGCCATGCCAGAAATCTTATTTTTTCATGTTTTCCGAAGGCTCATGGGAATGTTTTTGAAAGATTCACCATGACATAGGTGGTATCCAGCAGGACTGGACTAGCAGAAAGGGGGATTGTTGGAGATGTATTGAAGGTACCACTCTTGAGTGCCTTCTAAGCTTTCTTGCCCAGTGGAAGGGAAATCAAAAGGCATTTAAATGCCTTCTGAAGGTAATTAAATGTTCTCTGAGCTGTTTTTTCCTAAGAACTGATGCACTTGCTGCCTTGTACCTCGAAAGGAAGTGCTAGAAACAGGCTTAGAGCCCTGCCACTTTAAAGAAAGGCATTCAGATGAATTTAGTTAACTGCCTCCTTTAAAATTTAAATGCCCTCGAACAAAAAAGTCCTGGCTATGGGCCTGTCTACAGCAAATAAACAAGCACCGCACAAATAATGCAGACCACAAGTGCTCAAAAAGTTATGCACAAAAATTAATTTATATAAGAGGACCACATATATCAGTGAAACCAAAATTACATCATACAGTGTGCAGGTCTATAAATAGTACAGGTCCATAAATGGTATATAAATTGATCTTTGTGCATAACTTTTTGAGCACTTGTGGTCTGTGTTATTTGTGCAGTGCTTGTTTATGGGCCTGTTTATCCATATATACTTGGAAGCAGGGCTCTTTTTATAGCAGGAACTCCTTTGCATATTAGGCGACACACCCCTAATGTAGCCAATCCTCCAAGAGATTACAGAGCTCCTCTTACAGGGGCTACTGTAAGCTCTTGGAGGATTGGCTACATTAGGGGTGTGTTGCCTAATATGCAAAGGAGTTCCTGCTACAAAAAAGAGCCCTGCTTGGAAGGAAAGTAGGTGTGTTCCTGAAATCAGAACAAGTGCTGGTTTTCATACATCATCCACATAATTCATAAAGACTATGACCCTTTCACATTCTGAAATATACAGCTACAGGATGTCAGTAGAATTGGAAACTGAAAATATTCTTATGAAGCTTGTGAACTATCCTGTTTCTTAGAGATACAAAGGTATCAGAAATGCTTGGGTGTTTTTTTTTAAAAAAAGAAACCTTCAAAAAGCTTTGAGAGTCTTGATTGCTAACCCAACTTTCTAAAGGTTTTTTTTTAAGAGAAATTGCCTTCATACTAGAAAACATAGACAGTCATGTAACTCATGTCATTGCTGCTAATTACTGACAAATCACCACTGTATTTTAAAGTTTTTTGAATATTATTCCTGTTTTATGGATGGCACTTGAGGTATTTTAAAGGATAAAATATTTAGATATGACATTAAGCTTGTGTAAGAATGACTGTGAATGTGGGAAATTTTAAAAAGTTTTTTTAAGTACATTAGGGATCTCAATATCTTAAACTGTTTTTAAAAGGAGACAGCATTATAATACGTATCAGACACCCACCAGTAGAAACAGCCAGGGCTTACAATGTAGTGTTTCCTTAGAGTCACTCTGTAACCTGTCACTACTGATGTCTTAAAGCAACTTACTGGAGAAAATGAACAAATTCTCTGTGGAGCTCATTATGAATAATTGCCTGTTTGTAAGAAACATTAACTTCTGACAGCTGCTAATTTCCCAAAAGAAGTCTCAAAATTCAATAAATTGAATTCTCCTTTCTTCATCCACTGCTCACTTTGTCATTGCAGGCAGTTAAATATAAGTATTGACTTTGTACTTTTTCCCTCCAATATGATTAATCAGCCCAACTTAGACTTTGTGAAGTTTCACATCAAATGACAATATTTTTAATAGAGAGACGAGTGTCTATAATTGTTTTCATTACTATCTTCTAGTGCATCTGCCTGTATTGAGAGCTGGCTTTGTGCTCGTCGGCAATAAGCGGGAAGTGGGATACTGGAAATTATTCCACATTGCACATAATGGCAGAAATATCTTTCTAACTATGATTGATACTGCCACAGCAGCTTCTAATATCTCTAAAAATCAATGCAGCAAAAGATTTTGTAATGTTTTATTTAAACAATGTTTTGTTTGTTGCATCCTTTTAAAAATGCCTAGTATTGAGACTGAATTTCTTGTTAAAAGTATAATTGATTCCATTGTGATTTGTAAGTAAGCTAAGGACTACCACAGAAATGTAAAGCCCATTTATTGTTTGTAGTTACACATTTAATACAGGATTCGTTCACACATAGTACGGTGCATACAGCATAACCCTCTAACTGTTACCTAATTTGTAATGATAACTCAGGCTTTACACTCCAAGTCCCATGTGGACCTCCATGACTGACAATGGATCAGATCCAGACTTGATTTTGCAATGACAGAATAGTACTTTCCATCCCACAGCAACCTAGTGATCTCCACAAAATGCTACTCCTGGGGGGACAGGGGACACTGAAGAATGACATGGATGAAGTCTGCAACAGGAAAAGGGAATCAGTGGAAATTGCCAATTTATTATGGATCCAACCCAATGACTTTTATAAATAATGTTATATAACATTATCCAGCTACAAAGGTTCTACACTTGAACAAAGTCTTGTCAACCAAGACATTGAATCAGGAAACAAGCAAGCACCACGTGATTACAGAATGATGATGTGTTGTCACCAGCACATCATTTATGCCAGTTTCAAATTAACAGAGATGAAAGATGTTGTTGAAGGCTTTCACAGCCGGAGTTCATTAGTTGCTGTAGATTTTCCAGGTTGTGTGGCCATGGTCTTGGCATTGTAGGACCTGACATTTCGCCAGTAGCTGTGACTGGCCTCCTCAGAGGCATAACACAGAACGATGGAGTACTCTCTGTGTCAAGGTAAGAAGAAAAATGGTAGGCAGGTAATTTATACCTACCCCGGAAGGTGGGGTAGGACTGAGTCATTACCATGTAGGAGTTCTCCAGTCTGTGAAACATGCTAATGGAGGAGCTTTCCTGAGGAGGTTCTTTTGTCTATGGATTGTTTCCTGAGGAGGTTTCCTGTTTCCTGCGGAGGTTCTTTTGTATGTGGAATGGCTATTGAAATTCTAATCTTATCTGTAGTGCTATTGTCACATGTAGAGCATTTTGTGTTTTTCAGGACAGGAAACCATGCCATATTTATTTTTAAACCCTCTTCTTTCCTGTTGAAGTTGTGTTTATGTTTATGAATTTCAATGGCTTCCCTGTATAATCTGATATGGTAATTGGAAGTGTTGTCCAGCCTCCTTTTGATCATCATTCCATTCCTATGGTTCTTTTGATCTATAATAGGTGTCCCCCCCAAAAAAAAAAAAAAACCCATGTAAGGGAGTAAAACCAAACTGCATTATTCCCTCTGGTGTGAAAGCCCAAACTGCCAAGCTCTACTTACAGGAAAACAGGAAAGTTAGACTGCTGTGAGAGAAGGCAAGTCTGTTTTTGAATGAGTAAAAGAGTCTAGCAGCATAATGAGTTGTATATATCCATTAAAAGTGAATGGCTTCTCTTCAATTCTGTGGCAGAAAACATAGTGGCAGCACTGCAAGTGGCAACATCATTTGAAGGGGGGGCTGATTCTGCTTTTTATATTGGGGGTCATCAGTTTCTGAGACTAGCACTGTGCGGCCCCTTTACAATAAATAAGAGAACATAAGAACATAAGAGAAGCCAATGTTGAATCAGGCCAATGGCCCATCTAGTCCAACACTCTGTCACACAGTGGCCAAAAATACCACGTGCTATCAGGAGGTCCAGCAGTTCTTATGTTCTTATGTTTAAGATTAGTTCTCTTTGTTATCATTTCAATTCATTCCTGTTGACTGTTAGTTCAGCTGTCAGCTGTTAGCTGATTTGATGTGGTAAATGGCATTGGTAGACTCTGAGCTTTTTAGTGAATAAGAGACTGGAGTGTGAATCCCTTCCATTTCACAGTAAATGGTAATAGTAATATATTGGGATCCCAGGAGGCAGGGGTACAGCATATCTGCCCTCCAACCCAGAAAAAGGTCATGGGTGGTAAAGTCTCACTCACCACCTTTGATTTATTATGCTGGGAGGGATTACAGCTTTCCCAGGTATGGTTGCCTCATGGTTCCACTGGGTTGTGGTAGCCCATGGCCTCAAGAGGCCCAGCTGACATCAGGTCCTGAAGTCCTCCTCCAAGTTTACCCCAACCTTGCCACCAATAACTGACTTGAAGCCACATCCTTCCTTACCATTACTGGCTCTATCACCCACCTCCTGAACCCAGCAGGAATTCAGGGGCACTGTCTATCAGCTGTGCAGGGCACTAGGCTGGGGTGGGACCTCACACAATGCCTGGGAAGAGAATTGCAACTTTTTATAGGTTTCTTATAGAGGCAAGTTATTCATGTCAATGAGAAAATGAAGTGCAGCTGACAAGAGAGGATATGGATGATGAAACGGTAAAAGCATACTCCCTCAGGAAGAAGATGCATTACATTAGAAATCCATTGTGGCCCAAATATATCAGTATTTGTTTACATGTGTAATTCTTTTTAATTTGTAAATCTCTGTCAAGGGGACAACAGTGAAATGAATGTTTCCTGAGGAAATGTTTCCTAAGGAAAACTAATTTCCAATTTCTAAACTGTACTTTAGCTACATTTGAGCCCAGTAGCACCTTAGAGACCAACAAGATTTCCCAGGTATGAACTTCAGAGAGATACAAGTAGGAAGGTCAAAGCTTCCTGATGAAGGGATCTTTGACTCTCAAAAGCTCATACCCTGAAAATCTTGTTGATCGCTAAGGTGCTACTGGGCTCCAATCTAGCCGCTCTACTGCAGACCACCAAGACCAAGTTATTCTACTGCAGACCCTCTGAAAATAGACTGTAATTTCTATCCATATTGATACTGTAAATTTATTTATTGAACAAGTTTGCCTTCTATCAGAGAAGGCAGTATTTGAAGGGAAAAAACATTCAGCCAGATAGCAGAAATCACTGTGGTTTCTAGGCACAGAATCCGCGTGAAGGACTGAACTGACACTTTATCTCTTCTTTCCTGGAATCTTCAAGTGGGAGGTCTGTTGTTTTTAATGCAGCACAGACATCCTTATTCTATTTCCCAGACTTTTTTTTTTTTTGTGCGGATATCTATTCCCACCAACAGGGGCCTCACTCTCCCCGAACAGCTTTTCCTACATAGTCAGTAGACTTCCTGGGTTTGTAGAAAAATCCAAAAAGTGAGAAAATCCCTTCAGGGATGGTTGAATTCCCCCAAAACCCTACAGGGACCTAACTCCAGGCATCAACGGTGAGAGATTAGAACGTTGGGGGGGAGGCTTCTGACTGGCTCTGTCAGTAAAGGTTGGGGGAGAAGGGTCCTTTCTTTCCAGACCTCTTTCGGCCTTGGAGGGAGGGGGAGGGAGGGAGCCTTGGGGCCAGGCTGGGGGATTCCTAGAGGTTTTGTGATGGAGTGCAAGGAGGGCAGGATTTGGGGAAGGGAGAGGCCTCAGCTGGGTATCATGCCACAGAATCCACCCTCCAAAGAAGCCATTTTATCCAGGGAAACAGATCTCTGTTGTTCACAGATCTCTGGAGTTCACTCTCCAGGCCCCACTTGGAGGTTGCCAACCCTAGGCCTGGCAGCAGTCTAGGGTTGCCAGGTCCCGCCACGGGCACTGGCAGGGGATGGGGGTAGTGGGGTTGCCAGCTCCAGGTCTGGAAACTCCTGGAGATTTGGGGATGGAGCCTGGGGAGGACAGGGACCTCAGTGGGGTACAATGCCCTAGAGTCCACCCTCTAAAGCATCCATTTTCTCCAGGGGAAGTTATCTCAGTAGTCTGGAGCTGAGCAGTAATTCCAGGGGATCCCCAGATCCCACCTGGAAGCTGGCATCCCTAGGCAGCACCCTCTGGGTGACTTGATACCACCTAATTTGCATGACTCAACTTGGCCTGGCTGCTTGCTGCTGTTCAGCAGCCACCCTATGAAAGCCAGCAGTGATGCAGCAGTTAGAGCTTTAGAGTAGGGTCTGCAAGACCCAGGTTCAGCTCCCCATATTGCGGTGGAAGGTGACTGGGTGATTTTGGACCAGTCACATACTTTCAGCCTAAACAACCTCACAGGGTTGTTGTGCAGATAAAAAGGAGGTGAGAATAATGTAAGCTGCTTTGGTCCCCACTGTGGAGAAAGACTATAATTTTCCTTGGTAGAAGCTGTGGGGGAGGGGGGTGGAGACAAAAAGCTGAAGACAGATAAAGGCAGATAAAGGTTAAGTTGGCTGTTGGGTGGGAAGGAAATAGGGTTGCCAACTCTGGATTGGGAAACTCCTGGACATTTAAGGGATGGATCCTGGGGATGGTGGGGCTTGAGGAGAGGAGGAACCGGTATAATGCCATAGACTCCACCCTCCAAACCAGCCATTTCCTCCATGAGAACTACCATTGCCAGCCTCTGGGTGAGGGCTGGAGATCACCCAGAATTACAACTGTTGTCCGGGTGACAGAGATCAGTTCCCCTGGATAAAATGGCTGCTTTGGAGGGTTGAGTCTATGGCTCCACCCCCAGAAGGGAGAAAGAGTGTGAGATAGATAAGGGTAGAGGGGAGGAAGCAAAAGTGTGAGGAATGGGATGACCATCCCGCAAGTTTCTTGCGGGTCTCCACTTGTAAAGGGTTCTAAACCCTGCTCCCTCTAATCCCTTACCTAGCTACATTTTAAAACATTTTTATTCCAGTTAGATGACTTATTGAGCTTGGCCTGAAGAAAATATCCTTCAGTCATCAGAATAAAGTAAGGTAAAACTGGAAGATAGGGGGTGGCTAAAGGCTACTCTTCATAATCTGGTTTGGACAAAAAATACCCTTCCTCCTTTCTTTATACATTCATAGGTACGCTTGTGCATACTAGATCTCACTGTGTCTGAAATGCTTTTAAATACAATAGGGAAACAAAAACAATTTATGCAAACACACAATGCAAGGTCATAGACTTTCCAATTTCCCGGGGGGGCTGGGCCTGGGCCAGAGGCACTGCTATGCTAGGTCCTTAAAGAAACCGAGGCCCAGTAACATCCTAGGGAGGAGCCAGTAACATCACAGGCAATTGTCACTATCTATAGAGGTGGAGTCATGTGGGATTTAGGAAAGGGCTCCCCTGAAATTTAGGGGGGCCTAGGAACCATGACTAAACTTAGGAAAAGGTAGGAGTTGGCCAGTGGCTATAGTGGTATCTCAGCAGTCTCCTGCTGTGTCCTTTGTTTAAATTCACTTTTAGAATAGTCACTTTAAGACCTACAAATATACGTACAATGTGCATAGGACAAACAAATGGTCACAAATTGGAAAGTAAGGAGGCAACACAGAAAAGCCTGTAGGGCAACTTTTTTAAAATTTTCCTGGACATTTGTTTATAGGAGTCTTGTTTCTGCCTTATTCATAAGGGTGACTTTGTACTGAAATTTACTAAATTATGGCATCATAGATGCCTTCATTTGGTAAAGGAATGGCTGAAGTCTCTGAGCCAGAATACCAAACAGTTGTTGTGCACTCAATTTCTGAGCAATGTACAGAGTTCAGAGTAGCAGCAATCATCTTCTCACTTGAAACTCATATCCTACAAGTGAGTACAAGTCCCAGAGCACTGAGTCTATTTCCAGGGGCTGTCATTCCACTTCACAACCTGTCATTCTAGCTGTATCTGAAGAAGTGAGCAGTGACTTATGAAAGCTCCTACCCTGACAGAAACTTTGTTAGTCTTTAAGTCAGGGCTGTCAGACTCATGAGGTCCAGAACTGACATAATTGAGACGTTGTGGGGCCGAGCCATCTGTGTCATAAAATGTAATACCAGGTAGCAGAGATATAAACTTTATAAAGGAAGAAGAAGAGAAGGAGGAGGAGGAGGAGGAGATTGGATTTATACCCTGCCCTTCACTACCCGAAGGAGTCTCTGAGAGGCTTACAAACTTCTTTCACTTCCCCTCCCCACAACAGACACCCTGTGAGGTAGGTGGGGTTAAGAGAGCTCTTTCCAGAACTCTCCTTGAGAGAACAGCTCTGACAGAACTATGACTTGCCCAAGGTCATCCAGCAGCTACAAGTGGAGGAGTGGGGAATCAAACCTGGTTCTCCCAGATTAGAGTCCACACACTTAACCACTACACTGGACATAGAGAAACACCACTGGAACACAAAACTGCCTGGCTCCTCCTGGGCCTAGGGACGCCAGGCTGGCATTGACTAGGACCAGGCATTCTCCCTGACGCACAGACTGCGTAAGCAAGGTGTAGCCACCTAGAGCCACCAGGATTGTGCAGCAACTCCAGCACTTTAGCAAAGTAACTGCTATATAGCACCACACAGAGTCAGAGCTGTGGAAAACTATATACAGTGTTTATTCACAATATACTCCAACAAACTGCTCCGCCAGACACACACTTTGAGAGAAGAAGAAAGTACAGTACAAGACATTTACATTTATACATATGACAACCAATCAGCATCATGCTGAGTCATTGCCCACTGACCTCATACCTGGGCCGGTCTGAACAGGTCAGGACTTGTTCCAAGCAGCTTGCCAGCTGTCAGTTAGATCATGCTGATCTAGCTGCTGGATATTAACAACCAACACTCCCCCTTAATATACAGCAAAGTTAGATCAGATGCAATTGCTTTCTAAGGGTCAGGAATTTGGTTTCATCAATACTTTTCGTAAACATATCAGCAATGTTTTCTTTTGATGAACACTGTTGCAAACTAACAAGTTTCCTCTGTACAGTATTTCTCACATTTTGATATCTGATGTTTATATGCCTGGACCTAGGCTTAATCCCTTGGGAATCAGCTATTTGTGTTGCAGCCGCATTATCACACATTACAGTCATTGGCATATTACATTTCACATCAAAGTCATCCAATAATTGTTTTAGCCACTCCAATTGAATAACACATTCGTTAATGGCTGCAAATTCGGATTCACACGTGCTAGTGGAAATAAAATATTGTTTCACTGATTTCCACATAACCAATGATCCATTTACAAATATGACATAGCCAGTAGTAGACTTGGCATCGCTGTTTGTACCCCAGTTGGAGTCACTGTAGGCCAGAACCTGCTGAGAATGGTTCCCTTCCAGTACCAACTTGAATTTGGATGTGCCCCTTAAGTATTTTAAGACTCTTTTGGCAGCATTCCAAGCTCTTACATAGGGCTTTGAACTCTTTTGGCACAGTAAATGGACTGCATTGCTAATATCAGGGCGAGACCATGTGGCAAGATAGGTCAATGAACCCACAAGCGATTGGTACAATTGTTTTTGCTCAAACAGCTTATCATCTGGCTCCCTAACATAGCCAGTAGACATAGGCGTTGAGACAGGATTTGCATTAGCCATCTTATATTTTTCTAACAAGGCTTCAATTTTGTTTTCCTGGCTAATGGCAAAGTAGCCCTTTTCATTTCTGGTAATCTCCATACCCAAACAGTACTTGATTTCACCCAGATTTTTCATTTTAAAGTGCTGTTTTGTAGTTTCCTCGAACCAAACCAACTGCACATTTTGTTTGTACATAAAGCAGATATCGTTCACGAACACCATTAGATAGCATTTATCTCCATTAATTGTCTTGTGGAACATGCATGGGTCAGCAACGCTTTGTTTAAACCCCATGTTGGTTAAAGTACCAGTGAGACATACATTCCATAAATGCCCACTCTGTTTCAAACCGTATAATCCCTTTTTCAACCTCAATACCAGGTTGGGATTTGTACTTTCAAAACCAGGTATTTGTTTCATGTATAGTTGCTCATCCAGAGCTGCATTCAGATATGCAGTTGTGAAGTCAAAATGCTGAACCTTCAACCCTTCTGCACCTGCCTTTGACAATGCTACATTCAAAGTATTACTTTTTACTGTAGGAGCAAACGTTTCATCATAGTCCACCCCTAACTCCTGAGTATACCCCTGTGCTATTAATCTAGCCTTCCTCTGTGGCATTTCACCTTGCACAGGTTTCAGTTTGTACAACCATCTGCACCCTATGACCTTTTTCCCCTCAGGCAATTCAGACAGTTCAAACACTTCATTTGTGCATAGAGAATCATACTCCACTTGCATTGCTTTTAGCCATGCTTGCTTTTCAGTTTCCTGCATCATAGTTACATCATTGTAACAAGTAGGTTCTTTTACACACACAAAATTTGCCACTTGTGTATCATACCCATATCTTTGTGGCGGAACACCTTTTGTACTTCTCTCAGACCTCCTGGGTGTGGTGCTTTCTGTTTTAACACCACCTGTTACACTAGGCTGAGAAGAACTTGCCTCTGGAACCTCAGAACTTACATCAGTATCTGTTTCACCAGTAACAGGCAACACTGTTTGTTCAGGTAGAGAGTTTGCATGAATATTGTGCCAATTCTTGCCCTCAGAAAAATTGGCAGACCTGCTGAAAGTGATTTGATGGTGGTCATTAGAGAACCTGTAGGTTTGCATACCTGATTGATATCCCAAAAAGAGCATTTGCTTTGATCTGGGACCACCTTTTCTGCGCTGATCTACAGGTATGTTAACCCACGCTTTAGACCCAAACACACGCAGATAATTCAATTTTGGCATTTTTCCATAAAGCAGATAGAAAGGTATGCTATTCAAAATTCTTGACCAAGTCCTATTTGATACATACACTGCACTTTTCAAACCTTCAGCCCAAAATGACTTTGGTAACTGAGCATCAGCCAACATTGCATACATAATGGTCTGTAGGGTGGAGTTCTTTCGTTCTGCAACCCCATTCTCGGGTGGTGCCGCTGGGTTAGCAACCCTGTGTTTAACCCCTATTTTTTGCAACCATTGTTTCATTGCATTTGACATGAATTCTCCCCCATATCAGTTTGCATGGCTTTTAACTCACCCAATTGGTTTCTTACTTTCTTGTGCCAGTATTTCAAGGTTTGGCAAGTATCAGCCTTACTCTTTAAGATATATACCCATGAATAATGAGAAAAATCATCTGTTATAATCAACGCATAATGATTATGAGATAAACTAGGAGGAAACGGTCCCATTAGATCCACATGCACTAATTGCAAAGCATGCGTTGATACTCTGTCACTTTTACAAGCTACAGGAAATGCCTGTGACTTAACTTGTTTACAGACCTGACAGTCAAGGAATGTTTTACAATCCTTCACTCCTTCCCTGCCTGTTAGGGCTAGGGTTTGATTTATGCAATGGAAGGAGGCGTGGCCTAGGCAACGATGAAGAAGATGTAAACATTCATGGTGTGGATTCTTATTCCCAGGCACGCTTGCTGACGCTGCCGTTTCAGGGCAATCTAAAACATACATACCATTTTTCAAATTAGCTGTAGCCCTCACTTTCCCACCTTTGCTAATGCTGCAAGACTCATTTGCAAACACTAATTCAAACTGAGCTCTGTCTAACGCCAGGACACTGAGCAAATTATTCTCAAGGGAGGGTACACAGAGTACGTTCTGAAAAGTATGGCTTAGACAAGAAATAGTTAACTCTCCACAGCAAGATACAGTAGCCACGTGACCATCAGCAAGGGTCATATGTGGTAGTTGTGCTTTTCGTTGATTCTGGAGCATATCTGGAGTCTTACAGAATATTCCACTCGCCCCACTATCGATTATCCAATCATGTGTTAAATCAGTACCTGTCAACACAAGCGAGGCATTAGAACATTTAAACAACACGTCCTGCTGTCTGCTGACGGGTTTCTTCTTCTGTTGCAAGGGACAGTTTTTTCGTAGATGGGATACAGACCCACATAGGAAGCATTTTTTCACACGCAGAGCTCTTGCCGGCTCACATTTCACATTGAGCTGCTCTCTCTGCTTGCTGCATGTCTCTTTGCATTCCACAGGCTGGGCATGCTGCCAGGAAACAGATAAGCGCTTCGTGTTTATTTTAGCTTCATACTCCAGCGCGCAGCCAACAATCATTTGTAGATTTAATTGTTCAACAGGTAAACCTTCCAGGGAGGTGACTAAAGTGTCAAAGTTTTCATTTAAAGAACTTAACAAACAATAACATTTGTCCTCTTCGGATATCACCTTCCCTCTTCCCTGCAACTGCTGAAACAGCTCTGTCAGAGTGTTCACATGCTCCCAGACAGACTCTGTTGGAGCCTGATGCTTTCTGTAAAGACGCCGCATCAAAGTCATGATGGTACCTGCTGATGTTTGCACGTAGACTGTTTTAAGCGAATCCCACGCTCCCTTTGCATCAACTGCAGACGAAATATAAATTAATTGATCATCACTCACGGCCAGAACGATGCACGCCAGAGCTTTCTCGACCTTTGCCACATCTGCTGCTGGAACTGGATCAGGAGGGTCGTTAACATACACCCAGAGCCCTTCCCTGATGAGATAGTGTTTCATCCGAAACGCCCACGTATCATAATTCGTGGAGGTCAGCTTGTCCACCACCTGCGTTGTTGGCACCAAAGCCATGCTTCCTCCGGCTTTCTCAACACGCTCGGGCTGGAACTGTTATCAGTCTCTCTCTCACACACAGCGTGACTCACCACAGCCAAGGCTTTCCGGGCAGGCTTGTTCACTCCCCCACTCCTGGAAGAAGTCAGCACCCTCAGCTCCTTGTCCACTGTGGCACGCTCACTCTCGGTCTGGCTCACCGGCGTTGTTCAGATAGCAGTGCTGGCTGTCAGACTCACCGGTCCCCGACAGGCACAAATCCCCACTGGGCTGGTAGGCTCACCGTTGCTCTGGACGGTCCTCCCGCAAGGCTGGGCACATAACCCTGACGCGCAGACTGCGTAAGCAAGGTGTAGCCACCTAGAGCCACCAGGATTGTGCAGCAACTCCAGCACTTTAGCAAAGTAACTGCTATATAGCACCACACAGAGTCAGAGCTGTGGAAAACTATATAAAGTGTTTATTCACAATATACTCCAACAAACTGCTCCACCAGACACACACTTTGAGAGAAGAAGAAAGTACAGTACAAGACATTTACATTTATACATATGACAACCAATCAGCATCATGCTGAGTCATTGCCCACTGACCTCATACCTGGGCCGGTCTGAACAGGTCAGGACTTGTTCCAAGCAGCTTGCCAGCTGTCAGTTAGATCATGCTGATCTAGCTGCTGGATATTAACAACCAACACTCCCTGGTGGCACCAATGCTCTGGAATGAGCTCCCCAGTGAGATCAGGGCCCTGTGGGACCTTCAGCAATTCTGCAGGGCCATGAAAATGGAGCTTTTTTGCCGGGTGTTCCAGTAGGAATGATACTATATCGGCTGAGCTGCACTTGCACTTTATTCATGATACTGCCACACTCAAATGGTTTTAACTGTATTTATTTGGAATTCAGTCCAGTTATTTTATCTATGTACTTACGTTGGTTTTATAGATGAATGTAAGCCACCCTGAGCCGCTTCAGCGGGAGGGCAGGATAGAAGTCAAGCAAACAAATTAATTAATTAATTAAAGATATGATTTTTTACATAAAACACAAACATGCTTAAAACATTTAACACTTGCAGTATTTCTCATATTTAACAGTCTCTGATAACTGACACCTCTTGCTCTGGAGACAATGTCTGTGCTGTAGCAATCTTGAGTATGCTGTCAGGTGTGTATTTGTAAGCTGCAGACATACTTTTGATTTATTGACATTCATTAACAAAAAGAGCTGTTCCCAGACATACGTAGTCCCAGACACAGAATTTTAGAAGCAAAAGACTTAAGTTGGGGGTAATTAGGACCCAGAAACTGGTAAAATTTGCTATTGCCAACTTCAAAAAGCTTATCTTCCAGTTCAGCATCACACTGTATATCAATTATTTCCATCTTGAGGCCAGCAACCCTCACAGCCTAAGTATATCTTTTGGGTAGGATCACCTTTGAAATCTCTGCCAGGTCCATGCCTAAGACCTCCAGGATGTTCTCCTCCCAGGATGCGCTTGAGGCCTTTTTCCTACTTGCTGGATGAACCCCCCCCATCTCTGCCATATCCTCTCCACCTTGGGTGCCCCAATTCTGTCCCCACTCCTCCCCCACTCTCTGCTTGGCTAGACACAGTGCTCATAGTCTGCTGCTTGCTCCCCCCCCAGCACCAAACAATTGGATGCCCCACATCCAAGTAAACCTCATGCGTTTCCTGGCTTCCTCCTACCACATCTGATGTTTCCACTGTTTCTAGATCTTCTTATCTGGGTCAGAATCACCCTCAATGATAATCACAATGTCCTCCTCCTCTGCAGAATAAAAATCTTCCTTTGGCCCCCGCTGCTAATTCCTCTGGTGCTTCCTCTTTCTGTGTGCTGCTCCCATATGTCCCACTAAGCCCACCCAACCCTCAGGTCAGCTTGCTCTGTGATTGGACTCTCTGGCTGACTCAGACCCAGGCATTATCCCCCCCCCAGCTTAACTTTCTTGCAGGAGTTTGTTCAATATTTGGAAACCTTGTTAGCGTAATTGCTCTATTATTTAATAAGATGGAGAATTATGATTATTAATATGCAATTGGCTTATCTATAGGATCTGATCTGTGTATACTAGAGTTATAATTCCCAAGAACCCAGGAACAGACACAGAAACTGAGTGGCTAAAATAATGGTTATTTCTTTACTAAATATTCTCAAGCATACAAACAATATTCACACAATATAGAACTAAGGAAGCAGAGGTGATTGATGGCTTATAGAGGGGTGATACAACCTGTCCAGATGTGCAGAGGTCCATGAAGAAAGGATTGTGGCCTAAACTCAGAGAGAGTCTAGGGATGGACTGCCCTTTGGGATCATGGCAGAAAACACACGGTCTAAGGCCATGTGTGTGTTGGGATATAGGCACTGGCAAAGAATGCAGACCAATAGGCAGCCCTGGGGGCTGGACTCAGGTGAGAACAATAGATTACCTGGACCAATGATGAGTCCCAGGGCCAGTAGGGGCAGACCTTCAGTATGACCAGTGAGCTTCCAGAGAGGCAGGGTCTGGATTTAACAATAGAAGCCAGGTGTTGGGTAGCTAGTTAAATGGATTATCTGACTTACTAATGGTCCTGGCCAAGGTAGACAAACGGTGGGAGACATCCCTGATTAGCATAAGGAAGGATTGCTAAACATTTGAATGATTGATTGGTTTATTCTGGTATTCTTGAGGGACAGAGCAGGAAAGACAAAGAATGTACACATAGGACACAAAAGGGCTGGGCGAGGTACTGGAGAGTGCCAGGTGGCTTCTGAATAGACTTTTAGAAATGTAGATACTTTACCTGTTGGAACCCATTGTTCTTCCATAAACATAATCTCTGCTGGGTGGAGGGGGAAGACTGGAGGCTTGCTCTGAGGTCACCTTATGAAACCTGAATATGAAGTCCCTTTTTGCAGAGCACTTGCAGCCTGACTCTGTGATACGAGCTGAGAGTGCTTGACTTTTGGGGGCTTTGGTTCAGGTTAGAAAGTAGGGCATCCCTGCTTTGGGGCTACCCAAGAGTAAAAGGCAGTGCCTCTGGCAACAACCTCACAGGATCTTCTCCCATTTGGGAACCATTTAGCTCTGTTCTTATAAAGTACTGAGACTGAGGCATAGCATAGTGATTTCAGCTCATACTTTATTCATGCATTTACTCCTGAACCTGAATTTGAGATAACTAGTGGGGCCCATGGTCCACTTATATTCCCGTTCTTAACCACACACACACACACACACACACACACACACACACACACACACACGTAATAGGTTTATTTACAAACAACACTCTCCATTGATTCCTTTTAGGCCGATTGGCTAGTTTTCAGATCCTCTGCTTCTATTGTCTTAGGATGCAAAGCTTAGCCTGTCCACATGGCCACATGTGAGCCTGACCGCATGTGCGGTCTCCCTTGGTACACAACAGCTCTTCTGGCTTTTCTTTTAAAACCAAAAGTGAACACGTCCCCCTGCACCTAGTCTACAACCATCCATGCCACCACTGGTCTTAAAGCTTCTCCCTCCCCATTCTCCAAATTAAAAGCCAGGTTCCCTGCAGAAAAAAGCCTCTTTGCTGCGCTTGGATCTTTTCCCCTCCACCATGCCCCATGCTGTGATGCTTGGGTTTGCTGCCCCTTCCCACCTCCCTGCTCCTTCTGCACTCCTTTTCCACTTTGCCAGCCTGCCTCCCCCCTCTCACTTAGTACTTTGCATGCACACATCCCAAATCCAGCTGTGTCTGTTCCCAGTTCCATTCCTGTCTTTGGGCTCACTTTTGCCTGGCTGCTTCCCACTCATTTCCCACTGCCTCACCTTCACACACTGCTTTTTCCTCCCCCGCCCACTCTTTTCCTGGCCAACCAGCAGCGTTCCTCGGCTTCTGCCCATCTCCCCTCATTGCCTGAGCCCCGTGCTCCACTCTTGTAGCCAATGTCTCAGCCTTCAAATGCTGCATGCTTTGCTCTGCAAATGCACTTTGGGCTCGCTTTTCATTCGGTCCTCCTTACACTGTAGCAAGGTGAGGGGGAGGAGGGGGAGGCAGACCCAGATGCACCAGGAGAAGCTGTGGCATGACCAGCCCAACAACAACAAAAAAACCCAAGAAGGAAATAGGAGAGGCTGGGGAAGGAGCTGCCATCAGAAGCAGGAAGGAGGAAGCAGCGCAGAGTAAGCTGCTCTCAGGCCTGGCCAGATCACATGAATGTTTTGAATTCATTATTGGCTGGCAGCATCAGTTGCCCGGGGGGGCTCAGTAATTTTGGGGATGGCCCAAGCCCCCCTGAAGTCTACGCCTATGACACAATGCATGCTTACATAGTATCAGAAATCCTTTCAAAGATGCTGACATGGCACAATGATTGGTGCAAAGTGTGAAAATGTATAGAAATGCTAGTCATGAATGCTTTTGTCAGGAAAATTAGCTAGCTGTTCTGATTTTACAATATACCTGTCAGGGACCTATCTGTTTAGCCACTTTTCCCCCTTGCAGCCCTTTTTGGCTCGTGCTGCCCAGTGAATGAAATCAGACAGCGAGGCACTAGAATAACTGTCAGAATGGAAAGTTTCCGGCTACCCCTGAATGTTCTAAATGACTCTGTTCAAATTAAGAACATTTTCTGTATTTACAAATGGACAATGTTTAGTCAGACTTTGACTAGTAACTTTCTAGTTGCGTAAACCTAGTTCCTATTATAACTGAAACTAGTGTTCAGTGACAACAGATCTATAGTATATTGCAGCTCAACAAATCTAAAGCAAAGCAGTTACAAAGAAAATTTGCACATTATTTATTGAGACATCTGCGGATGACTTTTTTTTCCTTTTCAATTAATTTTCCATGCTGGTAAATGAGCTATCAATTACAGTTAAAGAAAGAATGAGTTTAACAACTTTATGAGCCAAATAAACTCTGAATTCCTTCTGTGTAGCATATGGCAGCAGGGTCTTTCACTCAAGCCCTCGGGTTAGCTGTTTATGAGTTCTGCCAGCTGGTTATATATACTTGCATTCCACCCCCCCAACTGAATTTATTTTCTCCTGAAGCTCTTCCTTTTTTCACTTGCATTCCATTAACAAGGAAAAGGGGAAGTAAACATGGTCCTATCTCACTTGAAACTGAATGCTGTAACTGAGCATTTTATCAACAACTAAGAAACATATAACTGAGCCTTTGTATTTCTGCTAATTGATCTTTAATGAATGACCAGTGCCATTAAAGCAAATTAATGAAAGACAAGCAACATTATTTCATTCAAATGAACAAGACTGCTGCAACAGGATTCATTTATAATATTATACAGCAACAACATGATTAAAAACATTTTTGCAGGACTGTCACTAGCAGAATCATTTTTATGATGTATTCATTATACAGTCTCTCCCACTGTTAATCTTGCTCAGATTTATTGGGCTACATTTTGTAATATTACAGCATGATCTATAACCCTATAAACACCACTATTTATGGAGTATTCTAAGTACTGGCACCATAATCCTTTACTCTTTGAATACCTGAAGTGACATACAAAATGGCTTGCAACAACATACCAACAACAGTGGCATTATTCTCAATTCAAGTAGGGATAATCTATTAGAATTTCAGTAGAATAAGCCATCAGCGTGTTTTGCCAAAATATATTACTTAGGGCCAACTACACATTATCAGTTACATGTGTCAGGTCACAGTTCCTCTGAACTGACTGTGTTAGGGTTGCTAGCCCCCAGGTGGAAGTGGGGGGATTCCCTGATTTTGTGGGCTCCTGCTGGCCAGTGGGGACTCCAGCTGGCCAGTGGGGGAAGCCCTGTGTCAGACCCTTGGAGAAATCAGTTCTCAACAACATTCACTTTGAGGAAGGATAAGTTTATTGAGACCTTGATAGGATCCAGCCTGTACACCGGCTGTGTTAGAACTGAGGTTAAGAGGCGTGAAAGTTATAGATATATGGGGTTCAAGCAAGGGCCCTAAAAGTTCAGAACCAATCACCCTGGGACTTTGCCTTCCAAAAGGTAACTGCCATCAATCCCCCTTCCAGTGCCACCCCCTAACATGTGAAATAAAGCAAGCACAGGAAGATGAGAGCCAAGGACACTAAAAGCTCTCAGGAAAGATAAAGTGTCTGGCACATCAAAGAACCTTTGGAACTGTTTTGGCTCTGCATTCTTCCACTTCCCCCTCCCCTTCCACTATGGCAACCAAGCTGTAAAATGCAAAAATGAACAGCGAGTTTGACACCCTGTCCCCAACAGCCATGACCCGGTGCGACATCTCCAACATGATGATGTCACATGGAAATGATGCTGTGGTATTTTGGCCAAAACTCTATGGTAACCACCCTTCACCCTTCTGTCCCAAAATGGTTACAAGGGGCCATATTTGTCTCATTGGGGAATTCTATGTGCCCTCCATAGTCATTTTGGCTCTTCAGAGGAACACCCAACTTGTGTCACTGGTAGTTTGGCCCTTAGTAGCAGTTGAAATGCTTTGTTTGGTGTAGTGGTTAGGAGCGCAGACTCTAATTCCCCACTCCTCCTGGGGTGTGGCCTTGGGTTAGTTACAAATTCTCTCAGAACTGTTCTCTCAAGAGCCGTTCTCTCAGAGCTCTCTCAGCAAACTTACCTTACAAGCAGTGCTGGATTTATGTATAGGCTAAGTAGGCTGAAGCCTAGGGCCTCTAAATATAGGGGCCTCCACAGTCCTGTCCCCCCAGCAGGCAGTCTCCCCTCTCCCAAAATGGCAAACCCAAGACTACATGCGAGGGCAGGGCAACTTAGGCCCAGCAATTTGAAACTCTGGGGCCCAACTGGAAATTTTTTTGTGGGGCCCCAGTTCACAGCCAAAGTCTTCAGAATCTTAGAGATATAAATAAAATCCATCTAGATTGCCCTGGTGCGGGGGGCCCTTTATGAGCAGCCCGAGGGGCCCAATTTGGCCAAATTGCTCCAATTGCCTTAAGGCCAGCCCTGATGAGACTGTGCAGGGGTTGGATTGTCAAGCCCTGCCCCTTCTAGGTCCCTGGTGCTACTATTCAGACTCCAGGAGTTCAGAGCCAGCAGCCCAGAGTCAACAACAACCAGCTGCACAGCCTTCCCCAGCTCAAGGGTCAGGTCAGTAGTGGTACATGCTGCACTTTAATCAGTAGGAGAATGTGAGTGGGGGGCCAGCTGGGGCAGATAAATTAGGCAAGCCACTCTCCCAAGTCCCTTCCATTCCTTCCCTCCTCCTTGGCTTGAACAGAGCAAGCACATGTGACTGGCACTGGCCTCACCCCTCCCAGGCAGGGAAGTCTATTCTTCACACTTCACAGAGCCCTGTCAGTGCCTGCAGCATGCACTTGCAACCCCTTTCTCAGAACTTCTTGGATATGAAAAGAAATATTGATGGTGTCAATTGTCATGCCAATAAATCCAAACAATACTGCTTCATACATTAATAGTAGATTAATTGTTCTAAAGCCATTGCAGAATCTAATCAAAGTTTTACATATTTATTTTATATAACATTTTTTGGCATTTGGCTCTTTTAATTGGCTAGTATTGATTGTTGGATGGGAGCCTGGTGTTTGCTGCTGCTGGAATTATTAGATGAGAAATTATAGTTTTATTTATTTGTTTGTTTCGATTTGTATCCCGCCCTCCCCCGAAGGCTCAGGGCGGCTAACAGTGGGCATGAATGCCAATTTAAACAACATAAAATAATATCAACAGATAAAATTATAAAATCAGACAATACAGCATCAACACAACATTTAAAACCAAGATGACGGGAGTGCAATGGCACGGGTTATCGAGGTAGGATATTGAAGGTGGAATAGCGGCAGTGGCAGCTCCTACTCAAAATCCTGGTGGAAGAGCTCCATCTTGCAGGCCCTGCAGAACTGGACAAGGTCCCGCAGGGCCCGGATCTCCTCTGGGAGCTCCTTCCACCAGGTAGGAGCCGCCACCAAAAAAGCCCTGGCTCTTGTGGCAGCCAGCCTCACATCTCTGGGGCCCAGAATTCCCAGGAGATGTTGGCCCCCAGGCCGAAGTGCTCTTGGGGGAACATGTAGGGAAAGGCGGTCCCTCAGGTAAGCCGGACCTTGGCCATACAGGGCTTTAAAGGTGATCACCAGCACTTTGAAGCGAATCCGGTACGCTATTGGCAGCCAGTGCAGCGCTTTCAGCACAGGCTGAATATGATCCCTCCTGGATCCCTCCTAGTTAAATATTAACCTATATTTTTGCATCATTTTCAAGCCTCCTAATTGCATGTGTCTTGGAGAAAATTATTTTGAATCCCTTTGGCAATTTTGGAAGTTTATAAACTTTTGAAAATCTTTAGATTGGAAAATGATGTTCTGCTATCAGGTTGGCTTGTTGGATGTGACAGAATAGACTCCATCTTGTGTTTGCTTTAGTTTAGGTTGTTTAGTTTAGTTAAAATGGCCACCCACCCTGGGAAGTATGGCAAAACTCCAGGATAGGCCTACAAATCCCAGATGCCTCTATGGCCAAAAAGTGCGGGAAAGCCAGGGGGCGGAGAAGATATAAATGCTCCAGCCAGCCTGGGAGGGGGGAGTCATCCTGCAACCCTCAGAGAGGCCAGGAGGCTCTTGTTGCAGATTGCCCACAGGTAGAGAGAGGCCTTGGGGATCAGGGAAGGCAGCAGTGGGAAGGGATCCTCAGAGGCATCCAGAACTACCTGTAGAAGGCAGGAGACCAGGTTGCAGGTTGGTAACTGAACCTCATCCTGAGGGAAAATAAGTATATGGATAATTCAGGGACAGAGGAACTGTGTTTTGTCTTATTCTATTTGTGCCTGGTGGTGTTTTCCTTTCTGTGTTTGATTTAAAGTGCCTTTTTGTGTTTAAAATCCTGTTACTTATAAATAGTCAATAAAATCTTTGTTCTTTGTTTAAACCCCCAGTCTGGTGCTCTGACCACGGAATCTCCCCTGCTCTGCCCACTACCAGTGCCTTAAGAAGGGTCCTGGGAGGTAAAAAACCCAAAAATATGCAGGTGCCAACCCTCCAGGAGAAACCCAAAGTTACGGGTTTTCATCTCCAAACCCCAGGAGTCAGCCAAAGGGGTCTCACTGCCCCTCAAGAAAGGCATAGAGAAGTCAGTGAGTGGTGGCAGCTACTGAAGAGTGACAGAAGCCCACCAAGGAGGTGGGAAGGCGAAGCGGGGTGGGCACCTGTTTCACCACAGTGGAAAACTGAATTCTGTAACCTTTCAGCAGCAACCATCTATACCTTGTGCCAATAGCCACTGATGGACCTCTGATCCATGTTTATCCAGTTGAAGATTAATTTTACTTTTTAGTTTTAGATTCTAATCTGAGCATGAGTAAAAGATTTGAAAGTGGTGCTAGCAAGCGCAAGAGACGGAGACTTGAAAATGCTATGGTAATGAAGTTAAGACCAATTACTGCTTTCGTGCATCAACCACTCATTGAAGCAACAAGAGCCAGCAGTGAAGCTATCCATCCTGAGGCAACTACTAGCATGCAACCAGACAAAAACCTCCCTGAAAGAGAAACAGCGAAGCAGGATGTGGAACAGCAAGCTGATTATGAGGAAGCAGCCATGATGCTGGCTCAGACTGAAAATATAGAACTAATTCAAGAGTCACTTACTGGACAGGGAGAGGTTAAAGAGCCACAAGAAAATAATATAAATAGATTTTGCAGTTCACACGTGGTAAGATAGGCCAAGTCCAAGGTGTTCCAGATGCAGATAAAGATAATGCCAAAAATAGATCTACTGTAACAGATGTTGGTTTGTGTTCAGAATTATCACATGATGAAGTATCCTATTGGGTAGAGAGGGGTCTCTCTCAAGTTCTGCATCATTGTGGACCATTTTCAAATTCCAAGCAAGTATACAAAAAGCAGTCCAGGCTTTGCACCAAAGCTCTTTTTTATTCAACAAAAGCAAATGGGGAAAGATATAGCCACGAGTGACTTGTATACTCTCCCTCAAAAGGCCAGATTTATTGCTTTGTTTGTAAACTCCTTTCAAACCTTGCATCTTCTTCCACAGCTTTTGCTACTGAAGGATTTTGATGACTCACAAAAACCCCATCTTATCCAAACTCATGAAAACTCAGAGAAGCATAGGAATGCCATGTTGGCCTACCTAAAAAGGAAGTGAGGGCAAATGTTAACTTCCAAGCTAGAGGAACAAATAAAAGCAGAACAGCAGTTCTGGTAGCATGTAATGGGGAGAATTATTGCTGTAATATGCACTCTTGTAGAATGAGGCTTACTATTCAGAGGAGACAATTAACACTTTGGATCTCCAAATAATGGCAATTATCTTGGTCTTTTAGAACTAGTGGCAAAAATTTGATCCATTTTTACTTGCTCATATCAATCGGTATGGACATTCTGGATCAGGCAATCCCTCTTATTTCTCAAAAACTGTATGTGAGGAAATTATTCAACTCATGGCAAAAAAAAGTTAATGATGCAGTTCTGACTGATGTGAGAAAGGCTGGATATTTCAGCTTTTCAGTAGATTCCACTCCTGACATTTCACATACTGATCAGTTGACTTTGATTATCAGATATGTATCACCTGAAGATGGTTTGCCAACTGAGAGATTTTTAACTTTTCTTGTGCTAAAAGACCACTCAGGAGAAAGCATGGCTGATTTAGTGTTCAACTATTTCACTACTGAGTTTGAAATTGACTTTAGAAAATGCCGCAGGCAGTCTTATGACAATTTTGCCAACATGGCTGGTAAGTACAATTGTACGCAGCAAAAAATCATTGAAAAAAAACAATTTGCAAGATTTATTCCATACACAGGTCACTCTTTAAATCTGGTGGGCCGTTCAGCTGTGGATTGCTGCATTGATACAGTGAACTGTTTTGGCATTATCAACGAAATTTATACCTTCTTTTCATCCTCCACAAAGAGATGGGCAGTTCTAAAGTCATTTTTGCCATCTCACTCTAAAGTGCCTAAATATTTGTCAGACACTAGGTGGGACACACACGCAAAAGCCACAGAAGCTGTTTTGGAAAGTTACAGTGCTATCACTGATGCCCTCAGTCATTCGTAATCTGAGGTTAATGGGAAGGGGGAGACCAGGCTTCAAGCTAACAATCTTTTGCAGAAAATGGAAGAACTGGAATTTGTGTTTATGCTGAATTTTTGGACCCGTGTGCTAGGTCATTTTCACAAGCTCAGCAAAGCCCTTCAGAAATCAGACCTGTTATTTAGTTCTTGTGCAAGTTTGTACAGTTCACTTCTGGATTTCTTAAGGAAAATTAGAGAAGATTTTGATGAGCTTGAGAAACAAGCAAAAGCCACCTTGCCAAATGTTAACTACAAAACAAGGAGACAAAGAGTAAGGGAATGGCAAAGAAATGACAGAAGTGCACCTGATGCCTTAGATGCACTTTCTTCAAGAGATAAGTTTAGGATAAAATCCTTTATTCCTGTATTAGATGCACTTGAAGCCAAAAGTACTGTGTACAGTGATGTTGCACAATTGTTTTCCATTCTTGCTCATCTGACAGCATCTAAGCAAGAAATTCATTAAGGTGTTGAACTGTTGAAGGAAGCATACCTAGAAGATATTGACCTGAAACTTATTGATGAACTTTTGCACTTTCTCCTGTACACAGGCTTACAGAAGAGCACTCTCTGTCTCATACAGACCTCTATCAAATTATATACAAGGAAAAGATTCAGATGGCCTTTCTTAATGTGGAAGCAATCTTGCAGCTATTTCTAAGTTTTATGGTCACTAACTGCTCAGGAGAGAGAGTTTTGCAAGACTCAAAAGAATTAAAAATGAATTAAGGGTCATGATGTCTTGAGAGAAGTTGTCTGCACTGAGCATTCTGTACATTGAAAGTGACAAACTTAGACAAACAAATTTTGATGAGGTTTTGGATGATTTTGTTATGAGGAAGGCTAGAAAAAAATATTTTAGTCTTACCGTATTTGATGGTTATAGTTTACCTCTTAATATGTATTTTAAAACTGAGTGTTTAATGACAACATTAAGTAGATTCTAAAAGTGCCACACTGGCAGGTAATCATGATCATATTATTTACACTTCCCAGGCAATATAAGTTGTAAACTCAAGGTTGTTTTTTTAAAGAATAACTTTACAACTTCATTTTCCTAAAAATTAATGCTTATTCCACAAAAGGTTTACAAAGTTCAGTTATTGCAAAAGTTTTTCAGTGTTAATTTTAATATTTATGCATTTTTTCCAATCACTATGGTATTTAGCAATAACATCTTATGTCCTTTAGAGGAGAACAGAGCTCCCACCTGCCTGGCAATGCCGCTGGTGGGCGGGGGCTCTTTTGCCACTCTGAAGAAGGGAGATGGCAACAGCTAGGATGCTATGTGTCCTGATTAGGCAGGGGGAGGAGCTGGCTGCTTCAAAGGGCCAGGCTCCGCTCCTGCCCTCTGTCAGTTGCTCCATGTGCTCGGCTTGTAGGGAGCGCACAGAGTGGAGCTTCTGGTGCCGGCCTTTTGCTTGCCTCATCCTGTGGCCCAATTGCTGGCCTGTGCTGGAGAGGCAGCTGGAGTCCTGGCTGTCATTGGGGGAGCTGGATTGAAGCTGCAGCAGCATTTTTCTGCTGCTCGCTGGCTCAGTGCGGGGGGGTTTCCCTCAGCGGTGGTTGCCAGAGGTGGCCCACTTCAGCCGTCTACGGAGTGCTTGTGTCCAGAGGCTGTAGCTTCCCAGAAGCTGTTTGAGGAGGGCCAGGTTTCGGCAACGATTTCAGGAGGAAAAAGCTTGTCCCCAGGCTTGTGGAGCTGAGGGGACGTGCTTGGTGGTGGTGGCGGGCCCTTTGGGCCTGAGGATTGGCGTGGCTGCACTGCGGTGGCTACTCAGAGTGCTGAAGCAGCATGTGGCTTGCCACAGTGCCTCCTTGTTAAAGCAACACACACACACGTAACAATAACAATAACAATAACAATAACAATAACAATAACAATAACAATAACAATAACAATAACAATAACAATAACAATAACAATAACAATAACAATAACAATAACAATAACAATAACAATAACAATAGTTATTTAATCATAGGACACGTAACGTGTCAAGGTCTTTGGTTAGCAGCAGCAGTTTGGTGAGGCTGCTGGGGGCCCCAGTTACCCCTGCCCTTTACTTGATCCCCCCCCCAAGGGGACTTGGTGCACTTTGGCTCAGGCTGGGGTTAGGGTGTGTGGTTGTTTCATTTAAAGTGCTGTAGCCATTTCAGGGGGCGGCCACCTTGTTAGGTTTTTTCCTTGTGTCAGACAATTTAATTGGCAGCAGCCATTTTAGGTGTCAGCCATTTTGTGGTGGCCCCCTTAAAGAGGCCATTTTAAAATTCAGTCAGTCAGTTCCCTGGGGCTAATTTGTTGGGAGGCCACACGGTTAGTTCTATAACTTGGGCTATTGACACTTTACCATTATGGCTCCTAAAAATGGGCAGGGTAAGGCAAAGGGGAAACAGCCGGCTCCTAAGCAGCTGCCGGTGCCGGATGAGCCGGTTGTTCCCTCTGATGATGATGAGGATCCTATTAATGCTGTGATATTACAAAGACTTGCAGCACTGGAACAACAGAGGGGTGCCCCTCCTAAGGTGGACAAAGGTAAGCGGCTTAGGGGAGATGCTAATGTTTCCAACACCTCTTTTCAGGCACAGGTTCTGGCCCGCCTAGCATTTTTGGAAGATCAGCAGGGAGCATCTGCGTGGAGACGACGGGTAATCTGGTCAGCATGGGCAAGGCACAGATGATCTCCAAGTGGAGGTGTACAAGAGACTGGCTCAGAAAGAGGGTAAGGAGGACTACTCAGACAAGAGCATTACACATTGGCCATGGGGACCCTGCCCACCGGGTGCTTCTGGATCCGCTATGTCTATGCCACCTGCAACTTGGTTGCAATATCTGGGCTGGGGATGCGGTATGCTGCACCCTCCCCCTGGGGCTTGGCCTGGATGGGGCTATCCACAGCCTGGTTCAGGTTATGCAGGTTCAGGGACTGTTTCATATGACACATGGATATTATCTACAAGGCAGTTACGAATTTCCCAAGCCCGGCATGATCACAGTACGATGAGGAGTTTCGTATGCATGCAGCCATGAATCTGGCCGTGAGATGGGACCAGATACACCCGGACCTCTGGTTGTAGATCATGTCCACAATTAAGTCACCTGGTAGTGAAAGGTCACATAGTGGTCATTCCATGCGTAAACCACAGACTCAAACTCAGTTAGGCACCCACACCTAGGTGGGGCAGGTGGTTCAGTGACACCCACTTTGCTGGGAGTTTACCTCCCATGGGATGTGCAGTTGGAAGTCTTCTTCCTTCCAACATGAGTACAGGGACCCACGCTTTATCCAACTGCCCTAAACCTAAAGGGAGGGGGGGAGGTAAAGGCAGGAAGCACCCTGGAGGAGGTGGGGGCTACAACCCCCTTTCTGAAAAGGGGACCTAGCCCAATTGTTACAAGTTACAACCCGAACCATGTTTTTTTTTGGGGAGGGTTGTAAAAACTCTCCTAAAAAGGAGAGGATTTTATTGCTTTTTTATAAAGAAAAGGGGAAGGGTATACAGGGGGACAAAGAAAAGAGGTGAGTGAATTCTCTGTTAGTATGTTAATCATTTTGTTAATAAAAATAAAGTTCTTGGCTTCTACTGTGGTTGAAAGATCTTCTTTTCATCTTACTGAAAGTCCAAAACAAACCTGTTAAATAGATTAGTAAAGTCCTTTGGGGTTAGTTATTAATATACTCCATTTTTGTGCATCACAAACAAATGTCATATCTTGGGGTGTCTTCCTTTCAGATCTCTCAAATTGTACGATGGGCCCTTCTTTGCTCTTCCAGCTTCCGATTCTTCTTCCTCCTCCTCTGGGCCACTGTCTTCTTCGCTGCTTAACATTGTTCATCTTCCTCTGAACTGGCGTGCCTCTTCAAGAATTCTTGAGCTTTGAAGACAGAGTCGATCTTCTCTCTCTTATCATTAAATTTAAAGACCAGTCCTTTGGGGATCCACCATTTGTAGCTGATTTGATACTTTTGTAGAAAAGGTCAATCCTTTGTATGCTTTCCTTTTCATACAAATTTCATATGGAACATCTTTTAAAATCCTGATATTCTGCTCACCAATCTTCAAGGGCGTTGTCGAAGTCGCTCGTAGAATTTGATCTCTAGTACGTCGCTTAGTAAACTTGACAACCACTTCTGCTGGCAAATTATTTTTCTTTGTAAAGTTGGAGTAGGCCCTGTAGGCCAAATCCATCTCTTCGCTTAATTTTTGCGCTTCTTTGCCAGTTAATGGTGCCAATGCATTCGCCAAAATATCTCTGAGATCTTCTTTCTCCTCTTCCTTTATGCCCTGAAAATGGAGAGTCAGGTTTGATTTTTCCATCTGAAGCATTAATATTCTTTTTTCCTGCATCTCTTGGTGTTTCTCTATTTTGTTGACCTTTTTCTTGATTTTCTTGGTGTCCTCCGTCGAGATCAGGCATTTCTTTGCGATCTCCTCCATCTTCTTAGCTGTATCTGTTAGTTGCTTCTGCTGGCTGTTGAGGACACTTTCCATGTTGCAAAGAGTTTCGCTGATTTTTTGCATTTGATCCAGTAGAGGGCGCAGCATCTCACTTTTCTGCTGATTGACAGCTGGCTCCAGGGGGAGGGTGCCAGAACCGGAAGTCCCTCCCAGCTTCTTTGCCAGCTTGTCCGGGACCTTCTTCTGCCCCAACATTTTTATTGTTTACTTTTTCACAGTCCGTGCCGTGCAACTCAGGAGACAAGCTATTTTCTTCTGCTTTAATAAAACCCCAAAAGGTACCTACGCCAATCCGCTTTTTCACTCCCCCCCCCTTCCTTTCTTGTTTATAAGTTCCGTTTTCTGAGGGGGGGATTCCTCCCTCCTCCCGTACGCTTGTGCGATTGGGGGGGAGCGCATCTAAGGTGCTTCCAAGCAGATCTTCCACTCACGGTTTACTGCCGATTCTTCCTTTTTAAATTCATCTTCCGCTGCTTCACTCCAGGGCCACTGGGGCAGGGGGAAAGCCTCAATTTCCCAGCTGTTAGGCCGGCAAAGAGGCTGCTCCCCAAGTGCCCCCTGGTTTGGAGCCTTTAACTAAGGCTTACTAGGGTCCTTCGCTTGTGCAAAGACCCCCCGACCATGCGTGGGCTGATCACCTCCAGGAGCGTCCTGAGAGGCGACCGCCATTCGCTCCGCCGAAACCGAAAGTCCCCGAACCATGTTGATAGGGTTTACCTCCTTGAGGGTTTCAGGTTGGGGTTTAGGATACCTTTCCAAGGCTTTAAAACTTCATACACAGCTCCTAACTTGAAATCAGTTCGGGGTATGGACCAAATTGTTAGGCAAAAAAAATTCCAAATAATGTGCGGAGGGCAGAGTTCTTGGTCCTTTTCCTTCCCCCCCAGTTGATAATTTGAGGGTTTTCCCATTGGGAGTGGTGCTGATAAAAGCACCCAGCTAGTATCACCTCATTCACCACCTGTCCTACCCACGTGCAATACCAGACAAGTTATGTTCTATTAGGTACACATCCTTTGACCAGGCCCTGCAGGTGGTGTGCAGCTGTGGTCAAGGAGTGGAATTGGCAGCCTTTCATCTCCTGCCTGTCCATCCAGATGACTTTGAGCTCCTGGGATTTGCTTTTGAGGGCAAATTCTACATAGATAGGACCCTTCCAATGGGATGCTCAGTGTCCTGTGCTGCTTTTGAAAGGTTTAGTTCCTTTCTGGAATGGGCCCTGCAGTACAGGACGGGTCTTGCCAGTACGGCACATTACCTTGACCATTTTTTATTGGCAGGAAAGTGGGGTACGGTTCGATGTACCTTTTTGCTGTCCAGTTTTATTAAGCTGGCAAGGGACCTGGGCATTCCTCTAGCTAAGGAGAAAACCGAAGGTCTGACCACCAATCTGACTTTCCTGGGAATAGAAATTGACACGGTGGGTCAGTGCTGTAGACTGCCTGTGGATAAACTGATGGTGCTACAGGCGTTAATAGACACAGCTAGAGCGAAGAACAAGATAACCTTGCTGGAGTTACAGCAGTTGGTCGGCCACCTCAACTTTGCCTGCAAGGTTGTGGCACCCGGCAGTGCTTTTGTCAGGAGACTCTGCGAGTCTATGAAGGGCCTCCATCTTCCCCACCATAGGGCTAGGGTTACTAAGGGGATATGGGATGACCTCCTTGTATGGAAGCAATTTTGGGGTTCATACAATGGGGTGTTCTTTTGGCATGAGGAGCTCCTTGTCGAAGCTGAGCTGCAGGTTGCATCTGACGCTGCAGGTTCCTTGGGCTTTGGAGTGTATTTCCGGGGGCATTGGTGCACTGGGGACTGTTCTGAGGAATGGTTCCAGGCAGGGTGGGCCAAGGACCTTATCTTTCTGGAATTTTTTCCAATTGTCGCAGCAGTGTGGATTTGGCAGGTGAATTCGCCAATCGCTCCGTCCAATTCTGGAGCGACAACATGTCCACAGTACATGTAATTAACTCGTTGATGTCTAAGTCCCCCAGGGTCATGGCCCTGGTCAGAGCCTTCATGCTTCAGTGTTTGCATAATAATGTTATGTTCAAGGCTAGGCACATGCCAGGGGTCAATAACGGTGTCACTGACACTCTCTCTCGAAAACAGATGGAGAGATTCTGTCAGCTGGCTCCAGAGGCCAACCAGTGCCCAGTGCAGATGCCATTCGAGGTATGGTGGATTGGAGGGCTGAGGCCAATAGGGCAATGAGCTTGGCTCTTGCCCCCTCCACACGTCAAGCTTACATGAGGGCAGGTAAGCAATTCCTGTCTTTCAGGGAGGGTGCAGGCTTGTGGCAAGTTTGGCCCATACCCATCCCTCACTTAATGCATTTCTGTGTGAGGCTGAGAGGTCAGGGCCTGTCATCCCATACCATTAGGGCCAAGTTGTCTTCGCTGGCGTATGCCAGCAAGGCATCGGGGTATGCAGATATGACAGGTGACTTCCGTATTCAGAAGATGCTTGAGGGCTGGCCCAGGGAAAGCGGCATCATAGCTGACACCAGGGAACCCTTGACCCCAGGAATACTGAGGGGGCTCAAGACGCAGTGGTGCACATTGTGTGCTGATGACTATGAAGCTGCCCTTTTTCACGCAGCATCACTGGTCGCCTTTTTTGGGGCACTGCAGATCAGTGAGCTGGTGGCGGGCTCACGGCAGGATGTGTCCGGCCTGGCTCTTGAGTGGTGGGAAAGTTTTGTTGCAGGCTCCAAAGTTGGAATTAGGCTATGCCGATCAAAGACTGACCAGCGTGGCAAAGGGAATGTTATAGAGCTCGAATGATGTTCGGAAGTTGAGTTATGCCCGGTTGGGGCTTTGAACCATTACCTAGCATTGAGAGGAGAGGGCCGGGGCTGCCTATTCCAACACAGGGATGGCACCCCCCTCACTAAGTTTCAGTTTTGGAGCCTGACACAGAAGGCTTTAGACTGCTTGGTATTGGGGGGGGTTCATTTTGGAACTTCTCTTTCTGGATAGGGGCCGCTTCAACGGTGGTGGCCATGGGGTATACAGGCAGTGAGATTCAGCAGATAGGTCGCTGGAGGTCACGCTGCTACAAAGGTTACATGTAGAAGTGTGTTGTGTAAATATCCCATAAGATCGGCTGATTTATTAATAATGTTCTTGTTACAGATGCTGCAGGCTGAGGGGCAAAACAAAGGGTTACCATCTGCGGCCACAGCATGGTCTTCTGGGCTGCTAATTGGGCCAAGAGGACACCCAGTGATTCTCAGCTTTGCCTTAGTGAATGGGCAACAGTAGAGTGGTTGGGAAGGAGAGGCATGCGATGGCCTGCTTTTCTTCCCCTGCTATTTGATGAGAGGAGAGGGCCCCCTCCTCATGTTCTGGTAATACACTTGGGGGGCAATGACCTTGGTCTATTGAAGGGCAAGGCCCTTGTGTTGCAGGCCGAGGCAGACCTTGCGAGGATAAGAGCAAGGTGGCCCGGCGTGAAGATAGTATGGTCAGCCATATTACCCCGCCAGGTGTGGTGGAATTTGTAGGACCCCAGGTGTATTGACCATTGCTAGGCGTAAAGTTAACAGGCATGGCCATGGATACTGGTTTGGGGATGTTTTTGCCACACCCCAATATACAGGTCGTGTTTCAGGACCTGTATAGGGATGATGGGGTGCATTTGTTGGGCAAGGGCAATGGGATATTTTTAAAGGACTTGCAGCAGGGAATTAGGTTGGCATTAGGATGTTAAGTGGGGAGCAAAGGCCAAAGCAGAGGCTTGGCCTTTGCTGTGGCAGGTTGTGCAAGCAAGAAATGGAACTGGTGAGCACCTTTCAGCATATCCTGTTAGGAAACAGGCGGTCATCACGAATTGCCTTCAGATTCTAAGGTTCTGGGTGGGGAATGGTGATCACCTCTGGGAACCTTTTAGGGCAGGCTCATAAGAACATAAGAGAAGCCAATGTTGAAACAGGCCAATGGCCCATCCAGTCCAACACTCTGTCACACAGTGGCCAAAAATACCAGGTGCCATCAGGAGGTCCAGCAGTGGGGCCAGGACACTAGAAGCCCTCCCACTGCTGCCCCCTCCAGCACCAAGAATAGAGTGCAGGCTCCTCCCTGCAAGTTGAAAGTCTTCAGAGGTAGGCGCTCCTAGGGTGCAACCAGTTGTTGGGCTGCTGGTTATGAGCCAGAGATTAAATGGCTCACGTCCGGAGCTGGGTGACCCACCCTTTAAGGGCAAGGGGGTTGGTCATGGAAGTGATGCCTACCTTGCTTGTTCCATGCTTGCTTAGTTGTTATTGCTGCAATGTTCTGTTAAATAGTTAATAAAGTGGCCCTTGTTTAATTCCAAACCATTGTCTGTCTCATTATTCTGGCTGGGGGGTGGGATTGTGAATTGCAGAATTTTAAATATTCGTCATCATCCTTGGCTTCACTCAATTTTGTTTATAACACTTTTCCATTTTCTTCTAGTCTTGAGGTTGGGGGATTGGGAGGGGCCTCACAAGTGGAGTAGCCTAGGGCCTCTCTTCATCTAAATCTGGCCCTGCTTAAACGGTGTCTGTTGTGGGGAGGGGAAGGGAAGGGAAAGGAGATTGTAAGCTGCTCTGAGACTTCTTCAGGTAGTGAAGGGTGGGATATAAATCCAATCTCTTCCTCCTCCTCCTTCTTTCCCTGTAGCTGAACCTTTCCCTGACAGAATCAGAGCCAGAATTCCAAGCAGTTTCATTTATTAAAAAACCATGTAAAGGATGCTAGAAGAAATCATTCTCTAAATGAATGGCCACTTCAGCCATAGCTTAGCCATGGCCACTGAGGATAAAAATGAAGTATTTGAGCAGCTTACCTCTGTGGAGGCAAAGTGGCTGTCCAGCCAAGTAAATGATTTGCATTAATCTTTAAAAGAATTCAACTGAATTCAATTCAAAAGTTATCTCCCACATTTTTTCAGAAACAACAGTATCAAAAAGATGCAGTTTCTATGAGGCCTTCTTTATCTTGGCTCTCTGCAGCCCTCAAAGGGACAGCAGCAACAGCAGCATGAATATCAGAGGTCTTGGATTAATGCCACATACCTTCACTGTTTCTTGTGGTTGCTCCACAGAAGATGAGCTAAGAATCCCATTTCATCTGAACTCATGTTTCTTGTATTGTTTTGCATACCTTGGAGATGCAGTAATTTTAATTGTAAGCTGCCTTGAGCAGGACTCTGGAGTGGTGGCATAGAAATATTCTAAATAAAACAATAAATTGAAAGGCAGAATAAGAAAGCTTGAAATTAAATATAAAGGCTTGGATCTTATGACTCTTTTCCATGAAGAAACTTTCTTCAGCTCAGCCTTCCTTCAAGGGAGTAAGACTTCCTCCAATGGAGAGTGATTTTTTCTGATGGAGAAAGTCTTTCTTGAATACAGTCTTTCTCCAATAGCTTCTATTAAATACTGGGTTCCATGGATGAGCAGACCCCATTACTAGTGATCAGCTCTACTTTATTAGTGATTTCAGCAAGTACAAGGCTAAGCTCCAGGGCCACAGCCTTGTTTAAATAGCATGCAATTGCCACACCCAAACATACCCCACTCCCAACGATAGGCTGTTTACATAACATTACTTCTTATTGGTTACTTCCAGATTCCTGGTGAGCTATTGTTCTTGGGCTCCAAGCTCAGCCAGTCTCTGGTAGAACATTCCTGGGATGTTTCAGTCCCAATACATAACAGCTTCATAGGATGAAAATTGATCAAAGCAAATCATAGGATCCACCACATAATAGTCTGCTCTGATGCTGCTCATCTCTTGTGAAGGTCTTAAATATTTGCCATTAGCATTTTTTACAACATTTCTTTGGAAGTGAAAATACCCACAGTAACAGCAGAGTCAGAATCGATACATTTGTAAGTCAAGAAAGAAGAATACATTTGAGCATGTTTTGTTGAAAATGGGACAGTTAGCAGATGTGCAGTGTTCATTACAGACTGGAACTTGCTCCTTTATAAAAGTGTGTGGCTCTAGAGGATGGTATATCTGGCTTATCACACCTTCATACTTATGACTGATATCATTGCAGGATTCCCCAGGTAGGTGAATAGGCCTCACTGATTTATGTCTTGATGGAAGAAAAATGGATTTTCTCACACACATCTTATCTTAGAAAAACAAAGTCCTGTTTCAATTACTTATAGAGAATACCTTTCACCCTACCTTAACTACCACATGCAGAAGGTGATTTAGAAAAGACCACAATTCACCTATCATAAGGCAGAACATGGGTAATAGGATTTATCACAAGGGGACCTTGGTTTTTAAAGGGAGACTATTTTATTTCCATGCATGAGTCTCATGAGTTGACCTGCATTCATGTGGTCTCCAAGATTCTAAGTAAGATTCCTGGCCTAGTTTTACAATAACAAATTGTACCTTAGTTTTCTTTTTTTTCTCTACTCATGAGAATTGGCCATTCCTTTCATTAACAATGACAGTTTAAGGAACAGTGGTTTTTTAAAGAGAAGGTATGAATCAAGAAATTTAATTGTACATAGAAATACAGTATTGCTCCTGGCATATCTAGGCTTTACTTCTCCTACATGATTAATCATTGTCCTTGTCCTCAGATTTTAAAGAAAATTAGGTTACCATGAACTACTGTCATTGGCAACTTTTCTTGCTTCCCTCTTTGATCACTAATATGCAGCTAACAAATAGTTCAAAGCAGCAAAATCACCAAGAAGAAATTTGTTCAAAATTTCTGGCTTTCCAAAGAAGAATATGCACTATTAGTATATTATCAATGTCATTTACTTTGTGCTAAAGAAATGAAAAAATGCAGTAGTTTTGGTAGTATACAGATAGAAGGACATCCAGGCATGTGCCTTAGTACTTAGATCCTGATTTTAAATTGATATATTAATGCAGTGAAGCTGAAATAGGGGACATATTATACCAGGTCACATAGTCTGTAAAATGCACATCACCCCATTTGCGTGATTTGGATAGTCAAAATGTACATCCATGTACAGTGAAGACAGTAGGCATTACTCTTGATATGATTTTGCTTTGTAAAAATATTATTTAATTGAATTAAGGTTTATATATTTACTTTTTAAAGACACAGTATATGAATTAGCATCAGTGCAAGTGGTAACAGCATAGTCAGGAAAATGGCATCCATGTTGGGACAGATGCTGTGACCTGTAACCTTCATCCTATTGGATGCTGCAGAGAGCTAGGACTTGGGAATGAACAGGCACTACTGTGATGCAGGTCCTCTGTAGTCAGACACTGCAGTCACTTTATAAAGCCTCTTCCTTTATAATGGTCTATGGAAACAACAAAATCATACACAGCATGAATATTAAATGTATACTGCAGCACCAAATGAGAGATAGTTACTATTTATAGTAAGAAATCCTTTCATTTATTAGTGGCTTGAGATGCTGTCCATGCTAAGGAACAAACAATCTATTTATTTCAGATATTTATACCCCACCCACACTAAGCCAATTACAGTTCTCAAGATGACTGCTAACAGGCACTGAGACTTTTTAAAATGCTGGGAGCCTGCATATGTGCATTTTTTTAAAAGGACAGATGTACCATTCTTTAAAAAAAAACACTCAAAATTAATATCCTGGTGCAAGGGATATGCACACAGTTCCCAGGCCCTCAAGGCAAATGGTTCTAATTTCCCTTCTCATCTGAGAAAAATACTGGTTGTTGAACTTTTGTTCAATATTGCTGCACAGAAGATGTGACGTCTACACTCCTGGGACAAGTGTTGTTCACCTGGGGAAACAAAGGGTTGGGTTAGAGGAATTATGTATGAGGAAATGCTGAGTATGCATGGGTAGTCCTTGTTCCTTCATCACCCCAAATATCTCTGATCTTTTGAAATGTATAATCCTTAACTAATTTAACACAGTGTCTCAGTGTCTGAATAACAACAATGAATTCCACCAAGTATTTCTTGTTTTGTTTTTAAGTTTCAAACTTGAGTAAAATGTCCAGGAAACTGAGGCTCTCTGTGCAGCTTTTTTGTATAATTTTTAACTACTGCTCTGTGACTTTTCTCTATGTTATGCATAACCCATAGTGAGTGCCAACATGGGAAAAATAGGTATAAGAACTCCACTATTCCAGGCCTACAAGAACGGTTCCTGCTCCTTTTTTTCCTTTCTAAATTGTATCCCACTGTGATCTGGTACTTGAAAAGGAGTTTGGATCTCATTCACAAGGCATGTAAGTATACATGAGAAGGGGGCAGCCAAAAGACTCACTGAGTCTGGTAGAACAACAGGGCTCATGTGCTAGACTCTAACTCCTATGGAATTCATGCTTTTTCATATATTTTTCATCCAACATAAAGGACTATATCCTTTTTCCTGTCTTGTTTTGTTTATATTTCTCATGAATTTGAGAGAAAAAGTTGGTAATGTATATTACCTGAGCATCACTTGAAGATCTCAAGTATGAGAAGCAAATAAACAACATTAAAGTTTTTAATATATTTGAAATTTGTTTGTTACTGGTGACATGACAAGTTTTGGATTCTAAAGAGTGACCATGCAAGTAAGTGTCCTTTTCAGAGGGACCTCATTTAGGTAGATCTTTCTGTTCACATATTATTCTAGCCATTTTTCCCCATTGGGCAGCTTGTTGAAAATATCGTTAGTAAGTGCCTTTCTGGGAATTTGAGATGTAATATTCACTAAGTTAGGAGATCTATCATGATCTCTTTTGAATAACTTAAACCAAGGGGAGAATTTAGACCTAGAGATTGTAAAATTGTCCACTAAAGTCTCACATTTGTAGAGACATAAGTTGGTACTAATATTGAAAGCCCCCAACAAATTGTCTGAAGTAGTATAATAGGCAAATATGTTGTTGTAACATGTAGACCAGGATGTATCTCTATGTAACATTAGTTGGAAGCATTGTTTACTAAATATGTTGGTGAGGGCAGTATTACCTTTATTCCAGGATTTGAGTAATGCAAGGTGGATGCGAGCCCTAACTGAGGGCATACCAAGTTCTGCCTTCATTAGGGCTGCAGAGGTCCCCTTGGGCAAGGCAAGAAGTCATCTAATGAATAAGTTTTGAATTGATTCCAGGCTGGAGATTAAGTAGTCCTTCCAGCCCCAGACCTCTACGCTATAACGAAGGTGGGGAATGCCTTGTGAGTAAATAATTTTACCACTGGATCTACAAGGAATCCACCTTTGGTGTGATAAAATCTCAGAATTGCAGCTATTATTTTTTTAGTAGAAGCTTTAACAGTATCCAAATATATTTTCCAATTTAAGGTCTCACTAAAGGTCATTCTCAAATATTTAAAAGAGCTGCATTGCTTAATGGCCATTCCGTGAATACTCTAAGAAAACTTTCTGGGCTGTTTTCTAAAGACCATAACCTTGGTCTTGTTATAGTTTATATTAAGGGCTTCCTTTTTACAGTATTTGCCAAGTTGGTGTAGCAGTCTTTTTAATCCAATTTGAGTAAGGGAAATTAAAACCTTGTCATCTGCATATAATAAAATTGAGATCTTCTGATAACCAAACGAGGGAGTGACAAACTCAGGTCCTGAAAGGCTATGAACTATATCATTTATGTACAGGTTGAACAGTAGGGGGGCAAGAACACACCACTGCTTAACCCCCCTATGGATTGGACTATCATTTGTCAGGGAACCTGAAGTGCCCACTCTAAACTTGGTGAAAATATCTGCATGTAATTCCTGAAGAAGGGACAACAAGCATTTATCTATATTCATGCTGGCTAGCTTCTTCCAGAGGCGATTTCTATCTATAGAAACAAATGCAGTGGCCAGATCTACAAATGCTACAAAAAGGGCTTTATTAGAGCCCCAAAAGGGCTAAATGATAAAGGTTTTGGAAATGCTTGACTGTGCTTTAGGGACCTAACAGAAGCAGAAAAAATTAGAAAAAGTTGGTAAAAATACACAGAAGAACTATATAAGAAGTATCTCAATGTCCTTGACAACCATGATGGTGTGATCACTGATCTCGAGCCAGACATCCTGTAGTGCAAAGTCAAATGGGCCTTAGAAAGCATTACTAACAACAAAGCTAGCAGAGGTGATGGTATCCCAGCTGAGCTATTCAAAGTCTTAAAAGATGATGCTGTTAAAGTGCTTCACTCAATGTGCCAGCAAATTTGGAAAATACAACAGTGGCCACAGGATTGGAAAAGGTCAGTTTACATTCCAGTCCCAAAGAAGGGCATGCCAAGGAATGTTCAAACTATCACACAATTGCACTCATTTCACATGCTAGCAAGGTCATGCTCAAGATCCTACAAGCCAGGCTTCAGTAGTACATGAACTGCCAGAAGTACAAGCTGGGTTTTGAAGAGGTAGAGGAACTAGAGATCAAATTGCCAACATTTGCTGGATTATGGAGAAAGCAAGGGAGTACCAGAAAAACATCAGCTTCTGCTTCATTGACTATGCTAAAGCCTTTGATTGTGTGGATCACAACAAACTATGGCACGTCCTTAAAGAGATGGAAGTACCAGACCACCTCACATGTCTCCTGAGAAACCTGTATAAGGGTCAAGAAGTGACAGAACCAGATATGGAATAATTGATTGGTTTAGCATAGGACAAGGAGTACGACAAGGATGTATATTGTCACCCTGCTTTATATGCAGAGCACATCATGTGAAATGCCGCCCTGATGAATCACAAGCCAGAATTAAGATTGCCGGGAAAAACATCAACAACCTCAGATATGCAGATGATACCATTCTAATGGCAAAAAGTGAAGAGGACATAAAGAGACTCTTGCTGAGCATCAAAGAGGAAAGTGCAAAGGTTGGCTTGAAACTCAACATCAAAAAAATGAAGATCATGGCATCCGTCCCCATCACTCCTTGACAAATAGAAGGGGAAGTCATGGAAGGAGTCACAGCTTCACGTTCCTGGGATCCAAGATCACTGCAGATGGTGACTGCAGCCACAAAATTAAAAGACGCCTGTTCCTTGGGCAGAAAGCAATGGCAAACCTAGACAGCATAATAAAAAAGGGACATCACCCTGCCAACAAAAGTCTGTATGGTCAAAGCAATGGTATTCTCAGTAGTAATGTATGGCCGTGAGAGTTAGACTGTAAGGAAGGCCAAGCACCAAAAAATAGATACTTTTGAATTATGGTGCTGGAGAAGACTCTTGAGAGTCCCTTGGACTGCAAGAAGACCAAATCAGTCAATCCTAAAAGAAATCAACCCTGACTGTTCCCTGGAAGGCCAGATACTGAAGCTGAAGCAAGCACTCACTGGAGAAAACCCTGATGCTGGGAAAGATTGAAGGTAAAAGAAGAAGGGGACAGCAAAGGATGAGATAGTTAGACAGTGTTATCAATGCAAAGAACATGAAATTAAGCAAACTCTGGAGCACGACAGAAGACAGGAGGGCCTGGCGTGATGTGGTCCATGGGGTCGTGAAGAGTTGGACTTGACTGTGCAACTGAACAACAACAACATATAATAATGCAATAAACAAAATAAACCAAATGTCAGAGAAGTTAAACCAACACATTATTATTGGTGATCTGTAATATGTGATAATCAGAACTGTAGAATACTTCCTCTTAAGACCCAATGGTGGTATCTAACTAACTGCCAACATAATACATGCAGATTTTCTCTATGCTCCCTTTTCCTAGAAGTCCCTTTTAACCCCCTAGAACTATTAGTCTGGATGTCATGTCACATTGGTCATGGGGCTACAGTGAGGAGAAGAGGCAGCAAAATCACCCACTATTTCCCTTTTGCTATCACACAGCTATGCTTGGAGAAGAGGGCTCAGTTTCACTAATACAGCAGTCCCAAAACTCTCATCTCTTTTTCTCTACATAAGTTCCATGACTCCAAGGACTGACAGAGGAACTAGAATGTGGAGAAAATTAACATCTGAGAGCACTTTCTGCTGGCACTGGTGAATGCAGCCTGAATCCAATATTTTTACTAATAGAACTCTCGTGGTTGTTGACTGTGTAAATGTTACCAGTGGTCAACTAGTATCTACAGATTACAGTCCTAAGAACTTAGTTCATAGCTGTGTAGTGTTTCCTTGTACATATACTCCTCCAAAATTCTTACCAAAACCAGTTCTAAATATCATTCTAAAGAAGACTGCAAACATTAAACCTCTTTGATGATAATGATGGCAATCAAGGTTTGGATCTTCAGTTTATGTAAATGATTAGCTTTGCATGAATTTGGACTTAGCAAAACAAGGACTGGTTTTAAAATTTAATGAGGGCATAGTCCGTGTCACTTATACAGAATATGCAGGAGTTTAAAATGCTTATACAGCTTGTATTGTAAAATGAAAGAATATAAATGGACAACAGAGAAGGCTTATTATTGCACTCAGCAAACTGATGATATTAAAACAAATCTTCATGCTGTTTATGTTTTCTTCCCTCTCTGAAAAAAAATATTTTTCAACCATTATACTAAGGTTCTTTGGAAAGAGAGACCATGTAAAAAATGAAGATTTCCCATTCAGAGAAAGAAGTGATATATTAAAGCAGCAGTTTCCAAGTTATTCCATTTTAAAGCAACTGGTTCTTCTTTTCCTGGAATGGCATGTAAGCTATTTCTCAGCAAAAAGGACACCTCCCCAGTGGTGAGGTTAATAGCATCCAATCTAATGCATCAGGTCATATGGTACCCCACCAACAATTTTAACAGCAGATCTCCTGCCGAAAGAAAAGTACTATTAATATGACCCTTTATTTAATGTATCTATCGTATATCTGCCTCAGGAGGTTGAGCTACCTAATTTCAAGCTTCATATAATGGAACTTATTCTCATTCCAAAACCTGCTTGGAGTCTTCAAGGCTCAAAGGACTGGTAAATGGATTAGTATGACCTTTTAAGTTTAAACCACTGGTACAAAATCAGTCTAGGTGAGTAGTAAACTCTAGGGCACTGTATGAAAATATTTGCCACCTGTGTGACCCAAGACTGGGATTTCATTCTAGCACCACCAAGATATGCCATGCACCATCTCCTCCCTACAATGACAGCAGAGAAATTTTCAATCTACTTCAAAGAAACAGAGAAGTGTAAGTCCTCTTGTTCCCATAAACAATTCCTCCTGCTCATTGAGTAAGGGAATAAATATTACCACCAGGGCTCCTGCTTGCATTAATGTGTATATTAAATATAAATACAGTATGCTTCATTTAAAAACAAGCAACACATATTGCACTCTGGTAAGCCCAGAATGCTTTATAAGGTGAAATTCTTCACAGACTAGTACTATTCTGTACTTATTCAGAGTAAGAGGTCCAACTGTGTGCTCCTAAATCTATTGACGTCAATATAATTTTAAATGAATGCTTAGGATAGCACTGCAAACAACATGGATAGGCCTAGCTAGGTTCCCTGGAGGCAGCAGTGTATTGCATCACCCATACTGACTTCCAATCTTATTGTGTTATTTCCTGCTCCAGAAATTTCAGAACTAATTTCACCTACCAACCATGTATCACCAGAATCTTCTCACTGACTGATCCTACCTTCCCTGGTACAAATCCATCTTTCCCCCAAGAATGTTTACTTTGGTTTTTGGTTCACCAGTTCGCAAATTACAAGTTCAATTAGAATATGAAATGTCTCTCACAGGGAGATGAGCAAAGCCATGTTTCCCAGTTCTTTCAAGCCGTGAATAGCATGATTCAGCTTCCTATTTAGAATCAGTTATGCAACATATATGACACTAGAGGTATTTACAAAGCACTGCAAGACTATTGGCTAGGCTTTTCATAAGATGTAGGTTGCTGGCATTATTTTAGGGGGAGGAGTTATGTGATGGGGTTACTGTATTTTGTACTTTTTAATTTGAATTTGTAAGCTGCCTTGAGCTATGGGAAAGGCAGGTTATAAACATTTAAATAAAATAAATACTAAAATTGTCCACCAACCAAGTATTTATTTGTTTCGAGGGTATGTACATCAAGATGCATGGTTATTTCCCATGCCAGTATGCACTTTTATTAGAGCTCCTGGAGCTTGTATGAGAAGTAATCATGTGATTCGGATGACACATGCAATCAATCTTAGAATACATTATTAGTGCAACATGAACCCTCTCCACATGGAAATGGACCTTGAAACAGCAACCATGGTCCTTGCACCTGCTAACTCATACCTAAAGCTTATTAGCCTGGTATACACAACAGCCCCTTTCATTTGTTGGATGTGCAGAGATGAAGAGCAGGAGCAAGTGCATTGACTTTGCCCCTGCCTCTGCTTGATTGCCAAGTCATCTACAGGAGCAACCTTGCCCCTCTCCCACTGATCAGTGACATTCCAAAACCAGCCTTGCTGATTGCAGGGAGAGAGTTGGTGCAGCTACTTCCTCTGCACAGTCACCCCTGCAAACAACCAGGCAATTGGTATAGGCAGGGGTGGAGCCAGCACACTGTATCCTACTTTCTCCCTTTGAGCTTTCAGTAAATGAATGGGGCTGTTATGTGTACAGTCTTATTGTCATTCATAGATAGAACTCATCGTAGGAAAGGTTAAAATATAGCTGTACTGATCAGATTCCTGATTAATATTATTAAAATCAACACATATTTGAGGAAGCTGTTTTTTCACAGGGAAAAATCCCAAACCAGCAATAGTGTAAAACATTTTTTTCTTAGGAACAATCAAACTAGCGTAAGCTTCTGAGTTCCCCAGAACTCTTTGTCTGGCTGGATGGTAAGATCAATGTAACTTCTCAAAGGGAAATAGTTTGAGAATAACAATTTGAAGACAAATAATTTTTAAAAATCATCTATGGTGTTTTCAGCTGAACAGCACAGAAAAAGGATGACAAGCTTAAGTAAGGAGAATGATGGCTAACTAACAGTTTATCAGGGTATGAGTCATTTTTTTATTTAAAGAAAACCTAAGTCACATTAATAAGTAATGATAGGTGCTCTTCAATATTTAACAGAAGAGTGAAAAGCTTGTTATTTTGGTAGGCAATACATCTACATAGTGTACCATCTCCAGAAATCAGCAGTAAAAAGCAACCTGGGAATGCAAAATATGCCTCCCATCTACACAAGGCATCAGTCTAAAGAAACCCACACATAGATTACCTGTCACAGACATGTCACTATGCCATTAGTTTGGATGGCAAGTAGATAAACTCAACTTTTTCTCACGTGTTGAAGAAAAGACCATGTGATCTTGCACGTGTTACCACCATTTACTTAGCATTTAAAAAAAAAATTGTTACAAACCAAAAGCAGAAGAACGTTGTAAGAAAATATGGGGTCTGAAAGATCTCACCTAAATTCTCTCTCTTTTTTAAAACATGTCCTTTTATTTGGGGGAGGGGAGAAATTAATTGCTGTGTTCTAATTTTTAATTTGCATCTAGAAGTTTTAAAGTATAGCTTGAAGATTAAAATTACTTCCATTTATTTATATGACAAGGAAACAATTCTCCCTAGGTCTTAACAAGTGAAGGGATTTTAGTGGGAAAACTTCTAATTAAAAATTTAGGCACAATTGTCTTTTGATGCCAAAATCTAATACTCAAAACAAATGAGACACTGAGAGATCAATGACTGGATCTTCCCAGTGATTTTTTTAAAGAGTAATTTCAGCCACATGGGCACACACAGATCAGAGCTATTGGAGGAAGGGAGAGAAGATTTAACCCTTCTTCCCTTGCATAGTTTTGCTAGTTAAAACTGCACCCTCACACACATTTAAAGAGAAGAGATACCCCCAATAGAAATTGATGCTATGCAGGGCTAAAATTACTCTTTAAATCTTTGATTTCTGTCTTGTTTCTTTTGACCCTAAAGCAGAGTAAAGCAAATATGGCAGAGACATAGTTGTATTGCATCCAATACTTGCTCTCTACCGGCAGAACAGCACTTCCAGCAACTTCTGCTGTGAGGGTGTCAATGACCCTTTAAAGGGGAGTGGCCACACAATGATTTTCTTAATTTACAGCCCAGTCTCTTGGCCATTGCATTGCATGCATGTTTAGTGATGAATGGAATTATCTGATTTTGAATGAGTCTAATGAAGTAAGATTGTTTGATATGTTTAAATGTTTTAACTGGTATTCGAATCTTGGCATGTTGGGGCCAAGTAATGTGAGCTGCCTTAAGCCCACTTGTGGGGAGGGCGGGTTATAAATATAATAAATTAATAAATAAAATCAAGATTATTTTGATAGATATCAACAAGATATTCAGTTTTAATCTGATTTGCAATCTGCTCCATTCTGGATCATAATATGTGGGCCTCTGGTGGGTATTATTAACCTCTCCCTCACATCAGGGGTCTGCCCGGGGGGATTAAAAGAGGCAGTGGTAATACTGCTCTTTAAAAAACCATATTTGGACCCTACTGATCCTTCCAATTATTGCCCAGTCTCAAATCTTTTGTTCCTGGGTAAGATAATTGAGAGAGTAGTGGCAGAGCAGCTCCGGAGTTTCTTGGAAGACACATTGGCTCTGGACCCATTCCAGTAAAACTTCCACCCTGGCCATGGGATGGAGACAGTGCTGGTCACCCTCACAGATGACCTCTGCAGACAGCTGGACCAAGGCAGTCAGCACTGCTGCTATTACTCGATCTGACAGTGGCATTTGACATGGTCAATCATGATCTGTCAACACACCACCTCACCAATATAGAAGTTCAGGGGATGGCCTTGAAGTGGCTTATCTCATTTCTCCAAGGTCAGGGACAGAGGGTAGCACTAGGAGAGAGGGTGTCGTTGAGATACCCCTTAGTGTATGGGGCCCCTCAAGGGGCAGTCCTCTCTCCAATGTTATTTGTCATCTATATGTGCCTCTTGCCCAGCTGGTGTGGAGTTTCAGGCTGGGATGCCAGCAATATGTTGATGACACCCAGCTGTATCTGTTGATGGACAGCCAGGTAGACATTGCCCCAACTACGTGGCTAGAGGCCATGGTAGGGTGGTTGAAATAGAGCTGGCTGTGACTCAAATCCAGCTAAGATGTGGCAAGGTAGGGGAAATTCAGGACTGGGGTGCCAACACCCGGCTCTTGATGGTATGCCCCTAACACTGGCACCGACTGTCAAGAGCCTGGATGAGCTTCCGGATGCCCCCTTATCAATGAAGGCCCAAATCACTAATGTCACCAGACTGGATATCTTTTGGGCCAGGGACACAAAGTAGGTTCTTCTCTCCAGAGTGTAATGCTCTTTGGGGGGTATACCAGGCAAGGCTGTCCAGTAGTTACATTGGTCCCAGACTGTTTAGGGCCTTGAAGGTAAGTACCAAAACCTTGGATCTGATCCAGTATTCAACCCGGAGCCAGTGCAGCTGGCGGAGCACTAGTTGAATATGTGCTGTTCATGGGGTTCTGGTAAGAAACCACACTGCTGTATTCTGGACCAGTTGTAATATTTGGGTCACTCTCAAGGGTAATCCTGCATAGAGCAAGTTACAGTAGTCTAGTCTGGAAGTCACCATTGCATCGATTACTGTGGCTAGGTCAGGGTGAGACAGGAAGGGGGCCAGTAGTCTGACCTGGCGTAGCTGAAAAAATGCCAGTCTGGTGACATTAGTGATCTGTGTCTCCCCACAGGGAAATTAATCTCCATAGTAATGTGTACTGGTTTGGATTTTCTCATTTGCATACATTCCAGGAATTCCAGGATTTTCTGTTTTTGGTTGAGGAGATAACTTCCATTCCCTTTAATTCTATTTGTATTCTGAGGTAGTAATGGATGTTTCCCAGTTCCTTTACTTCCACTTTTTCACTTAGGTGTCAGACTATTATAGTCAGGGCTCTTTTCGTAGCAGGAACTTCTTTGCATATTAGGCGACACACCCCTAATGTAGCCAATCCTCCAAGAGCTTACAGTAGCTCCTGTAAGAAGAGCTGTGTAAGCTCTTGGAGGATTGGCTACATTAGGGGTGTGTCACCTAATATGCAAAGGAGTTCCTGCTACAAAAAGAGCCCTGATTATAGTCTTTCTCATTTTCATAACAAGCATTTAAGTTATCCACATAGGTAAGAATGTAGATTCACCTGTTGTCTCTGCATCTTGAATGCAGGCATTGTTCAGCCTTGCCTTGCTCAAATCCCTCTTTGGTTAGCATCTGATAAAGTTTTTCATTCCAGTACCTTGCAGCTTGTTTCAGTCCATATATGTCTTTTGTAGTTCACATACTTGATGCCTGTTCAAATTCTGGTAGTTGTTCCATGTAAACATCCTCCTTTATTTCTCTGTGTAGGAAGGTGGTTTTATATCCAGATATTTCACATTCTTTTTCCTTGCTGCTGCTATACTTAGGAGCATACTTATTGAAGTATGTCTCACTACTGGTGTAAGAATCTCATCATAGTCTTCTCCATACTTTTGAGAACACCCTTTGGCAACTAATCTGGCTTTGTATCTCTATGTTTCTCCTCCTGCATCATATTTGATGATCCATTTGCATCCTACTGCCCTCTTTCCCAGAGGTAGTTCTGTGAGTGTCCATGTTTGGTGTAGTGGTTAAGTGTGCGGACTCTAATCTGGGAGAACCGGGTTTGATTCCCCACTCCTCCACTTGCACCTGACTGGATGACCTTGGGCAAGCTGTAGTTCTGATAAGAGCTGTTATTGAAAAAGAGCAGTTTCTGTCAAGAGCTCTTTCAGCCCCACCTACCTAACAGGGTGTCTGTTGTGGGGAGGGGAAGGGAAGGGAGTTTATAAGCCACTCTGAGACACCTTTGGGTAGTGATGAGCAGGGTGTAAATCCGATCTCTTCTTCTCTTCTTCTTCTTCTTGGTTTTAGTTAGGAATTCAATCTCCTCTTCTGCAGCCTTTCTCCAACTTTCTGCTTGGCTGGCAGGCATTCTTTCTATGTCTTCCCATGTGGAAGGTTTGGTTACAGGCTCTGTCTTTGTCAGGTAGGAGAGTCTTCTCGGTGGTACTCCCTTGTTTGTTCTAGTTGACCATTTGACATCTGGTTCTGCAGCCCCTTCTAGTTCTTATGGCTCTGCAGAGATGTCATCTGTATGGTCTCTGGTGCTCACTTGCATTGTTTCTGGTTGCTGTGCTCTATTTTCTTCTTTTGGTGTGGATTCTCTGATGTCCACTTTTTCTGTATTTGTATATTTTTCTTTCTTGCAATGTAGACTATGTTGCAGATTCTGTTCTTGAGTTAAAGATTCTGTATCCTTTACATCCCAGTGCATATCCTACAAAAATACCTTATTCATTTCTTAGATCCATCTTGGTCCATTTCTCCTTGGGAATGTAAGTGAAAGCTCTTGACTCAAATACTTTCAAGTGGTTCATGCTGGGCTTGTGTCCATACCACAGTTTATATGGTGTGCTCCTGGCACCTTTTGTAGGCAGTCTGTTTTGTAGATAGGTAACAGTATTGATTGCTTCTCCCCAGTATTTCTCAGGTAGCTCTGCTTCAAGCAGCATGCATCTGCACATCTCAGTCAGGGAGCGATTCTTCCTTTCTGCTATGCCATTTTGTTCTGGAGTGTATAGGACTGTGAGTTGATGCTCTTTTCCTTGTTCAGCTAGATAGTTCTTCATGTCATGTCCCCCATATTCTCCTCCATGGTCAGTACGAATTGCCAGTGGCTTTCTCTGGAATCCGTTGCTGACCATTGCAACATGTACCTTAAATTTCTCCAATACCTGACTTTTCTCTCTGATCAACTGTATACTTTAAAAAATCATCAATAAAAGTTAAAATATATCTGTTTCCACTAGAGGTCTCAGTCTTCATTGGATCACAAACATCACTATGTATCAGCTCCAGAGGGTGCCGTATCTTGCTTGTCTCATGGCTCTTCCTGAAACTAGGTCTAGCTTGAATGCAATGCATACAGTTTCTTTCAGTAGTGCACTTTTTTATCTGTATGCCCGTAGTAAAGTTCTGGCTTTCAAGCTGAGCAATAGCATAATTATCTCTATGTCCTAAACATCTATGCCATACCCAGGAACATTTCTTGTGATTGCAATGTTTAGTTAATTTTGCACCTTACATACATACAAGTCCTGATGAACTTCCCCAGTTGCAATCAATTCTCCCTTTTGCTTAATGAAACATTTTTCTCAAAATGATATGACCGGGGCTCTTTTTGTAGCAGGAACTCTTTTGCGTACTAGGTGACACACCCCTAATGTAGCCAATCTTCCAAGAGCTTACAGTAGCCCCTGTAAGAAGAGCTCTGTAAGCTCTTGGAGGATTGGCCACATAAGGGGTGTATCGCCTAATATGCAAAGGAGTTCCCACTACAAAAAGAGCCCTGGATTTGACCATTCCTCTCTTTGCAAGTACTTTTATAGGAATCAGGTTGTTTGCTAATTGTGGCACATACAGACAATTGTCAATTTAGGCTTGGCTCCTGCCTTTGCAGTTCTCAGTAGTCCTCAGCGCACTTGGTTGAGGCGCGCATGAGGACTAGGGCTCCAAGAGGTTTTCGGCCTGTGGAGCTGGATGGGTGCGTCCGGGGCTTGGAGGAAGGCCTGGGTGGCATGGCTTATGCGGCAGCGGGCCACGGTGGCAGCCAGTTCATCGGGGCTGCAGCGGAGCTTCAGGCCATGGTGCTGGGCTTGGCGTCTGGCCGCAGCGCTAGTTGGGGCACCGAGCCGCGGCTCTGGCTTGTTCCCAGGGGCCAGGGCAGCGATCCAATATGCAGGTTCGGGGGCTGGTGGCTGCTGAGCAGCTCTCAGCGGTGCCATCGTCTTACAATAATACCTAATAAAATAAAAGGGGGGGAGAACTAAGCAAACCAACACCACCCCTGCAGGTGGTGAGGCTGCATAGTGTCACCCCCCCACCCCCCCATAAATTTCCCCATAGGAAAGCAGCCTGTCATTGAGGTCTTGTTTTGGCTCCTTCCCCTTCCCTCTCTGTATTGCAATTTTGGCACCGGGGGCTGGTGGTTAATGACTATTCCCCCCCCCTTCGGATCGATTGACAGGAGTGTTCTGGTTATTGAGCCAGGGCTCATAGGCCTTCTTAACACCTGGCCTCCCAATGGCAGCCATTTTGTGGTGGTGCCCTGGGTGAGTGGTGGTGGCCATTTTGTTGTAAGAACAGCATTTGTGAATGGTGGCCATTTTTATAGTGTGATTAGAGATAAAGACCATTGTTAACTACTTAATTTATATCGAACTACTATAAATTGGCTCTGTCTTTGTGGCATACACTATACTTTCCTGTCCTGCTGTGGCATCATGGGATGCACAAACAAATACATTTTAGGTGGGTGGCCATGCAGTCTGTAGTGTCAGAACAATAACTTGCATCCAGTGACACCTTAGGGTCCGCCACAAGTTTCAATATAATAAGCCAAGTGTTCTTGGACGGGAGACTGGCAGCAAGGTAAGGCTGTCTCGCTCATTCCAGGTTATATGGTGAGCAGTTAGCTCCTTAATTTATGAAGAGCTCTGTGGTGCAGTGGTTAAGCAGATGGTCTCTAATTAACGAGAACCAGGATTGGTTCCCTGCTCCTCCACTTGCAGCTGCCTGTTGGCAAGCCGGGATGACTGTGGGCAAGCCATAGTTCTGTCAGAACTGTTTTTAAAGAGCAGTCACAAAGGACCTGTCTCGGCCTCAGGGGCCACTTTGATGCTCTGGTAAGGGGCAAGGTATAACTCTTATTACCTCCTTTCCTCATTCTCTATCTGCTGTTGCTGGCATGGTTTTAAGGCAGGATTTATTAGGGTACTAATCTCTGCAATAACTGCCTTGAGGGCATTTCGGGAAGAGATCCCTGTTCCCTTTAGGCTGAGTTGGTGTGGGCTGGCTCAATTTTGTTTTGTTTTTTGGTCTCTGGCTCACACTATTTTGTCTAGTTTCGGGCTGTAATAACTGGAAGAGATGATTTCACTTTAAAACTCACAAGGGTGGGCATTGGTGATTAGTGTTTCCTCTAAGCTGAGTTAGTGTGGGCTAGCTCACAGTTTTGGCCTTTGGCTCACACATTTTTGTTTTGGCTTGGGATGGATGGCTCCAGAGCAAACTGGTTTATGCAGCAGTCAAATCACTCAATTACAACTTTAGTGCCAGTGGCTCTCAAGGTAGAATTTTGCTCACAAGACTCCACAGCTTGGAGGGAGTATTTGGAAGCAATGTCTCAATGACAGACCATCTGCTTGGTGTGCATATGGTCCTGGGTTCCATCCTGGTGTCTTTAGCTGAAGGATTTGGAGATGGATGATGTGACAGACCTCTGCCCGAGACCTGGAGAGCCTTTGCTGGTCTGAGTAGGCAATAATCCTTTTATTAAGCTTTAAACTGTGCAGTGCTATTGAAGGGGCTATTCCTTCTGAAGTTTCAAAATGGCTTACCTACTTATTGCAGCTGGGCTTATTTATTTTTGAGACTGTAGATAAGGATCTCTATTTAAAATAGCATTTTACATGGTTTTATTCAGAGAAAAACAGCATAAATTGCCAATCTTCCAATTACAATATTTGGCTCTAATGCAATAGGGATGTATTTCCAGTGCAGTGGTTAAGAGTGAAATCAAGTGTAATCTGAACAGAAAACAACTGAACTTCTAAGGGTTTCCTTCTGTGAAGGAATCCTCATCAGCAACATGCAAATCTGATAGTGTGAACTATGAGTTGGTGAATGAGTTTAATCTTTTTCATGTGTTAGGATTCAAAAACATTCATTGCAATACATCATTGGTACTTTCTGTTTTCTGTTTTAGAAGGAATACAGTGTGACTTCCAACCTGATGCTGTGATCTGGGAATTTGACAGCCGGCACATCGTTACATGTATTGGTTGGTCCTAATGAGTATTCTTCACAGGTTTAATAGCACATTTGTCTTTAAGGGGAGGTCCAATGAGTTACCATGGCCTGCAAGAGGGCGTTGGTCATGGCAGGCTTTGGATGGTGCCAGCTGGGATGCAGTGGCACTGCCACAGCAACAGGAGTGAGGCAGGTGGCTTTCAGGGAGGTTCTGTGGGGGCTGTTCTGCCTACTTGCTTGGCCAGGAAAAACTACTTTCAGACCTGGCAGCCCAGCCTTACTCAGGTATATATGGAATAGGGTCCACTGAATACATGTTCGCATTACGGTGAATGAACATATAGCCTGCATGTAGGTATACACCTGTTTGTAAAGAGGCCAGTGCACTTTACTGTGTGCTTGTCCTTGGTCTTTATGATAGGATCTCAGTTTCTATAAGAAATTATAGGTATGGTGCACTCTTCAGGGTAGGGTGGTTTTTCAAAACAAACAAATAAATAGGGACATCAGTATACACGTTTTACAATGACAACATTGTAGATTGCTCCTTATCATATTTAAAAGCTAAACTAACGGTTATGAGGGGTCTCAGCAGGTAGTAGAGTTGAGGATGTTTAAATATTAGGAAATGTTTCAGAATGCCTCGGGGGGGCTGTCTCCTACACAATGAATGCCTGTGCAAAGTTCTTTAAGGAACCTTGAGGCTGAGTGAACATTTCCACAGTTGCCAATTATGAGGATGTGAAATTGAATCAGAGAAGCTCTCTTCCGGTATAGACCTTAGGCAATGGTAATTCTAGGCTTCAGTTTCCTATCCCTCAGGGTTCAGGATTGCCAAACAATCCAAAGAATGAAGTCTTGTCTGTTTTATAGTGACTTAAGGTGTGGGAATGCACAGCTGTAGTTTTTCATGGTATGGGGGTAAAGGACGTCACCAGACAATTAACATCCCTTTAAGGTGGTGGGCTTCCTTCATACCCTGGAATGTCAACACGTTATTCCAGTGGATCAGTGCAAACATAAGCACTATGTATGTTGGGCAGTGCCTTGCAGATCACAATGACTGTGCAAAAAACATTGCAGTGTGCATGTAATGGAATTTCTACAGCATTCTATGAAAGTCCTGAGAGAATGGCGCTCTAGTGAACCAGAGGCAACCCATTTCCCTGGTAGTGGGAAAGGGTCAAATATACAACCTGGGGTGTTTTGCACCTAACGTTCTGAAGATGGTTACTGCTTTAGGCATGCAGATGGAATTCTGATTACCAAGCACCAGTTTGTGGTAGTAGTGCATGGGCTTTGGCAAGTGGGCCTTTCCCAGGGTGAAGTTTGGAACTCACTCTTTCTGGTTCAGTGTTGTTCCACTAATGCTTCCCTGGGCTATGTGTTCTCTTGCCGTGCAGTAGGGTCAGTGGGACCTTGTTCAAGTTAGGACATTTGTTTTGTCACTGCACCCCCTTTTTGGGGTGACCTCTGGTTCAGTGAGCTGTGGCAGGCTTTGCCTAGTGTCACAGAATGGACTGCAAAGTTTACAGTTAATGAAGTTTGTCTTTCAGGTGCTACTGGCCGCAGGATATGGAGAGTCAACTCAGCAGTCATAGCACGGTTTCTTGGGCCAACCAGCAGGCCAAGAGGACTCCCTGGCCGGGAAGGCCCTTGTATAATGAACAGAGGCTGACCTTGCAATGCTAATAACATGGTTGCCCGGAGAGCAGATAGTCGGCGATTCTGCTTCGACGTGACGGATAAGGTCCTGGTGTTTGTGGCCTTGTGATGATAAGAGCAAGGTGGCCCGGGTGCAGATAGTGTGGTTGGCTATGCTACTTCACCATGAGGGACAATGCCATGGTGCTACAACTGGGGGCTTGTGACCTTGTGATGATAGGAGCAAGGTGGCCCAGGTGCAGATAGTCCGGTCGGCTATGCTGCTTTGCCATGATGGACAATGCCATGGTGCTATAACTGGGGCTGACCTTGTGATGATAGGAGCAAGGTGGCCTGGGTGCAGATAGTCTGGTCGACTATGCTGCTTCGCCATGAGGGACAATGCCATGGTGCTAAAAAGGGGGTTGACCTTGCAATGCTGAGGGGATGATGGCCCGGAAGCAGATGGTCTGGTTGGTTATTCTGTATCATCATGCAGGGCAAGGCCCTGGTGTTGCAATGCGGACCGGTGGCCTGGGGTGCAGCCTCACCATGATGGGCAAGGTGGCCTGGAATGCGGATAGTCTGGTGGCTATTCTGCCTTGCCTGCAAGGCAAGGCCCTGTTGTTCTAAGCAGTTGCCTGGGGTGCAGCATTGCCTAATGGGCTGGTGGCCCAAAGCGCAGATGGGTCCTTGGTGCTTAGCCCCAGGTTAGACAAAAAGCCAATTGGTAGCTTAAATGCCGCTGGCTTGGGCCTCTTCTTATTGTACCCTGGCATACAGGTCGAGTTAACAGACCTGTGTACGGAAGACGGGGTGCACCTCTTTAACAAGGGCAACGATATATCCTTGCAGATTTGAGGTGAGGGGTGCTGTTGGTGCTGATCGCTTGGTAGGGGCGAAGGCCTAAGCAGAGGCTTGGCCTTTGCTGTGGTGGGGTAGAGCGACTAGGAAGCTGAAAACGGTGAGCACCTGGGCATTTCATTAAAGGAATTAAAGGGTCCTCCAAGAATGGCTTTCGGGCCTTTGCGGATCAAGGCTGGGAAGGGGTGATCTTCCTTAGAACAATCTGGCCTGGCTTATCTCAGCAGGCCTTGCGGCTTCTGGGGTGCTGGGCCAGGGGGTTCTCCTAAATATGCCAAGCTGCTGGTCGAGAGCTACATTGGGTGGCTCAAGATCAGGGAAGGTGCATCGCCCAGAAGGAGATGAAGGTGGTCAGGAGTTTGACACCTGTCATATTCCTCAGTACATTTTAGCAGTCTCTTACCAGTTGTTTGATTATAAATAATTAATAAAGTGGCCCTTGTTAAATCCATATTGGTGTCCATCTCTTTATTCCGACTGAGGGGGCAATGTCTCTATCAGTCAAACTTTTCATCATGGCTCCTCTTGCCTTCTCGTTGTTGGCTTCCCAGGCTTTTTGTTTTGCTGAATCATCATCTCCCAGTTGAGGGTTTTGAACAGCATGCCACAGTCCTGTCTCAAGCAAGTGATTCTTCACTCTCTCCTTCTATACCAAGTAGTTGCCTTCTGCAAGCCTATCTAGTAGGTAACTGTGCTGAACACTGCAGGAAGTCACCACCATTGCTCTTTCTTCTTTTGCCTACTGATCTATTTATCTTCTTCTCCCCTTTCACAGCTGAAGTGCTCACACTGGGCCCAGAACCCTGTTGGCAGAGTGTAGACGTGCAGTAATGTGGAGCATAAACCATTTAAAGGATAAAGTTGGTTTATTAAGAAGAGGACAAATTTTATAAGAAAAAGGAGGATACATGGGGTCCTGAGCCCTGAGATCCACATAAATATAACTGATTGTGTATGACCACAGCCTGTATTCCAGTCACTTTGCTGCCAGTGTTCTGAGATAATGACTGGAAAAATACACTAGAATAATTGCAATCTGTGTTGTATAGCATTAGATCAATTTGTCTAGGTTCAGGGCTATGCATCCTTTTGAGCACTGCAAAGTATTTTGTTGCCCCAAGCAAGTTACAATATTACTGTTACTTCCTAAGCAGCATCACATGGGTTCATGGAACATAACCTACAGTTTCATCAGATATAATTTTCTTTTATTAGCTTCTGAAGCTGAAGACCAGGGGAAGAAATTGATTTCTTGTACTTAATTCTACATAGTATTGGTTAGGCTGTCATGCTTCATAAAATTTTAAGTATAATTATCTGGAAGTAAGTCCTACTGCAACCAGTAGGATCAATGCTCCCTCTAAGCTATGGAGTCTTGTGAACAAAAATTCTACTTTGTAATACTATTGGCATTAAAGTTGTGAGCAAGCAATTTGGCTACTGCATAAATTAGTTTGCTCTGCAGCCATCCTTCCTGAGCGAAGACAAAAATCTGTAAGCCAGAGGCTAAAACACTGAGAGCTAGTTCACACTAATTCAGAGGAAACACTGAGTGGGATGTATTTTTGAGTACCCATCGCTTGAATTGGACTGAAAGCAAGCAGGCTGCTTAGCTGCTGGACTTTCTGCTCTTATAAGATCTGCAGTTTCTCCCCTTTCCATTTGTGGCCACGGTACAGTGGCTATTTACAGATTCTTTCCGAAATTCTTAGCAATCACTTCAAGGCTATGGATGAGGATAACAAATTCTCATTTCCATTTTTTTTAAAGTTTTCCCAGTTTTATTCCTTATTGTTGGGGGGGGGAATCTTCCTGAGCAAGAGAACACAAAACAAGGGAAACAGGATGGTGCTGTAGCCTGCTCCCAGTTCTATAGCTCTGATTGTCATTCATTCACTTCACACTCAAATAGAACTTGCAGTACACAATTGGCTAGGGATAGGCATAAAACCATTTTTATATGGTTTTTTTACTGTAACCCTCAAGCTGTAATCTTTGTCAAATATAAGGCAATTGGAAGGGTAAGCATCCCTGTTTTTAAAAAAATATTAAAGCAAACAAATTACAGATATATACAAAAAATACAAAATGTTCATAAGATGCATTGCCAATTAAAAACCCCTTTCATCCTCCCTCCATGGATGTAGAAAACCCTTAACCAGCAAATGACAATATTAATACTATTTCCAATTATACAATTGCCAGTTCTATTCTTTGTATTGCTCTTGATCATAAAAGGTCTACCCTATATGTATCTCTGTTTTTCTGATAAGAGGTTAATTTCACTAAAATATAGATCTCCTTTATTTTCAACAACCAGTCATGTAGTTTAGGGATATTTTTTTTGCTTCCATTGCCTGGCAGAAACCAGCCTGGCAGCAGTAACCATATGTAAGGCAACCATTTGCTGATCTCTAGGGATATCAGGTAGGTAATTCAGCAGCAGCATCTCTGGTTTATATGGGATTTGTTTTTCCAACTGAATTGATATAAGCATCCCTGTTCTATAGACAATTAAATTATTGCTTGGAGAGCTGGTAGTGGCAGACATTTGTCAACTCAAGAAAGCAAGTACAGAAATAAGGGGGTCTTTCTGGGCAATCTTGCTGGATCCCCAGTGCTCTTTGGTACTTTTTTTTATCCTACTGAGGCTGGCTGAGAGAAATATACTGAAAGACATGGAGTTCAGTGTGGGAGGGGACAGAACTCTGTCTTTCTTTCAACATAGACCTCCTCATTCCCTGCTTTCTTTATACATGAACAGAACATTTCCCACTGGACTTACCTGGGAGATGGTTTGTATTTTAAAAATTATATGGGTGGGGGAAGACTTAACAGAGTTACACTTTTCTAAGTCAGTTGAAGTCAATGAGTTTAGAGTAATTACTTTAGGACGCACCAAAAGAACAACCAGATCCTAAGATTTCCACATATTCATTTGTCAATAGACATGTTTTTATTTTGATTTGTTATCATGACGATATTGAAGGATGCACTATCTTCAGTTCTAGTCTCCAACAATCCCACTGGGCTGGGAGGAACAGTGAGTACTGGGGTATTTTATGTGTGTTCTGCTTACTCCTGATTTTCCTGGCAATCAATGCACAAGCACTGGAACCAGTTTTGGCAGGGTTCTTCCATATGTCTGCCCTCCCACTGCATTTCAGAGTTGTGGAGTCGGTTTATTTCCTTCTGCACAAGCATTAAATAATCAGGATAAGAACATAAGAACATAAGAGAAGCCAATGTTGAATCAGGCCAATGGCCCATCTAGTCCAACACTCTGTCACACAGCGGCCAAAATATACCAGGTGCCATCAGGAGGTCCAGCAGTGGGGCCAGGGCACCAGAAGCCCTCCCACTGCTGCCCCCTCCAGCACCAAGAATAGAGTGCATCACCTGCCCCAGACTGAGAGTTCTCATTCTATACCCTGTGGCTAATAGCCACTGGTGGACTTCTGCTCCATATGTTTATCTAATTTCCTCTTGAAACTGTCCATGCTTGCAGCTGCCACGACCTCCTGTGGCAGTGAATTCCATATGTTAATCACTCTTTGGGTGAAGAAGTATTTCCTTTTATCTGTTCTAACCCGACTGCTCAGCAATTTCATAGAGTGCCCACGAGTTCTTGTATTGTGAGAAAGGGAGAAAAGTACTTCTTTCTCAACCTGCTCAATCCCATTCATAATCTTATAAACCTCGATCATGTCACCCCTCAGCCGTCGTTTCTCCAAGCTAAAGAGCCCCAAGCATTTTAACCTTTCTTCATAGGGAAGGTGTTCCAACCCTTTTATCATTCTAGTTGCCCTTCTCTGCACTTTTTCCAATGCTATAATATCCTTTTTGAGATGTGGTGACCAGAACTGTACACAGTATTCCAAATGAGGTCGCACCAATGATTTATACAGGGGCATGATGATACTGGCTGATTTGTTATCAATTCCCTTCCTAATAATCCCCAGCATAGCGTTGGCCTTCTTTATTGCAGCTACACATTGTGTAGACATTTTCAGCGAGTTATCCACTACGACTCCAAGATCTCTCTCTTGGTCAGTCTCTGCCAGATCAGACCCCATCAACGTGTATTTATATTTAGGATTTTTGGCTCCAATGTGCATCACTTTGCACTTGGCCACATTGAACCCCATTTGCCACGTTGACGCCCACTCACCCATCCTCAACAGATCCCTTTGGAGTGCCTCACAATCCTCCCTGGTTTTCACCACCCTGAACAACTTCGTGTCATCTGCAAATTTAGCCACATCACTGCTTACTCCCAATTCCAAATCGTTAATAAACAAGTTAAAAAGCATGGGACCGAGTACTGATCCCTGTGGTACCCCACTGCTTACCACCCTCCACTGAGAGAGTTTCCCATTTATACTCACTCTCTGTTTCCTATTTATAAGCCAGTTTTTGATCCACAAGAGGACTTGTCCTTTTATCCCATGACTATTGAGCTTACTTAGGAGCCTTTGATGAGGAACTGTATCAAAAGCTTTCCGGAAGTCAAGGTAAATAATATCTATTGGGTCCCCCTTGTCCACATGTTTGTTCACTCCCTCAAAAAACACTAACAGGTTAGTGAGACAAGATCTTCCCTTACAGAACCCATGCTGAGTCTGCCTCAATAGTTTTTGTTCATCAATGTGCCTACTAATTCTTTCCTTAATAACAGTTTCCACCAACTTACCCGGTATCGATGTCAGACTGACTGGCCTGTAATTTCCTGGATCTCCCCTGGAGCCCTTTTTAAAGATGGGAGTGACATTAGCTACCTTCCAGTCATCAGGAATGGAGGCAGATTTTAAAGAAAGATTACATATTTTTGTCAGGAGATCCACAAGTTCACATTTGAGTTCTTTCAGAACTCTCGGATGAATGCCATCCGGGCCTGGTGATTTATTAGTTTTTAAATTGTCCATCAGTCAGAGGACTTCCTCTCTTGTCACCGCAATCTGATTCAGGTCTTTCAAACCCCCTCCCGAAATCAGTGCTTCTGGAGTGGGCAAACACTTCTCCTCTTCCACAGTGAAGACAGAGGCAAAAAATGCATTCAGCTTCTCAGCCATTTCCCTATCATCCTTCACTACTCCTTTTACCCCTTGGTCATCCAAGGGCCCCACTGCCTCCCTGGCTGGCTTCCTACTTCTAATGTATTTGAAGAAAGTTTTATTGTTGGTCTTTATGTTTTTTGCGATATGCTCCTCATATTCCCTTTTTGCTTGCCTGATCACAGACTTGCATTTTATTTGCCATAGTCTGTGTTCCCTTTTATCAACCTCACTAAGACTAGCTTTCCACCGCTTAAAGGAATCCTTCTTACCTTTTACAGCTTCCATTACTTTATTTGTTAACCATGCAGGCTTTTTTCTATACCTATTTGTACCTTTCCTAACCTGCGGTATATATTTTTTCTGAGCTTCTAGGATTGTCTTTTTAAATAGTCTCCAAGCTTCCCCAATGGTTTTGACCTTCTCCACTCTTCCTTTCAATTTCTTCCTCACATGTCCCCTCATACCAGAGAAGTTACCCCTTTTAAAGTTAAAAGTGGTTGCGTCAGTCTTTTTGGGCAACTCCCTATCTGTACAAATGTTAAACTCAATGACATTATGGTCACTGTTTCCAAGTGGTGCAGTCACTTTTACATCTCTCACCAGGTCTTGGGTGTTACTTAGGACCAAATCCAGGATCGCCTCTCCCCTGGTAGGATCTGTGACCATCTGTTCCACAGCACAGTCATTGAGAGTGTCTAAGAACGCAATCTCTTTTTCCCGACTAGAACTCATATTGACCCAATCAATGTGTGGGTAGTTAAAGTCGCCTATTACAACACAATTATTTCGTCTAGCCGCTATCTTTAATTCATTCATCATTTTATAATCCTCCTCTATCTTTTGATCTGGTGGGCGATAACAAACTCCCACTGTTAAGCCTCCTTTTGGACCCACTATTTCAACCCATAGCATTTCCAGAAGGGAATCCAATTCTCTTACCCTCTCAATCTTACTGGATGGTATACCCTCTCTGACATACAGAGCCACCCCACCTCCAACCCTTTCCCCCCTATCCTTCCGATATAATTTATAACCAGGAATCACCGTATCCCACTGATTTTCCTCATCCCACCAAGTTTCTGAAATACCCACAATGTCTATTTCCCCCCCAACACCAAGCATTCCAACTCCCCGATTTTACCTCGGAGACTTCTAGCATTTGTGTATAAACACTTATAGTTTCCCACGTTTGTTAAGCCCACAGCCTTCCTCTTGCTGCCTCGAGACCTTGCCAGGCAGTTCCTATCATTAGCCACAGTCTCAGTGGACAATTGTAATCCATTTCCTTGTACAAAAGTAATAGCTACCCCTTCATCTCTTTGAGATGAGCCATCCCAAACCAGAGACTTTTCATCTCCTGTCGGCTTTCCCCCATTATTCAGTTTAAAAACTGCTCTGCCACCTTTTTGATTTTGAGCGCCAGCAGCCTGGTTCCTTCTCGGGACAAGTGGAGACCGTCCCTTTTGTACAGCTCCCTCTTGTCCCAAAAAGCATCCCAGTGCCTAACAAACTTGAACCCTTCCCCCTACACCACCGTCTCATCCACGCATTGAGACTCCTGATCTGTGCCTGTCTCTCCGGCCCTGCGCGTGGAACAGGTAGCACTTCCGAGAAGGCTACCTTGGAGGTCCTGGCCTTGAGTTTCCTGCCCAGCAGCCTAAATTTCTCCTCCAGGACCTCACGACTGCATTTCCCCACATCGTTGGTGCCGACGTGCACCACGACCACTGGCTCCTCCCCAGCACTATCTACCAGCCTATCTAAAACACGCGTAATGTCCGCTACCTTCGCACCAGGCAGGCAAGTCACCATACGGTCAGTACGCGGGTTCGCCACCCAGCTGTCTACCTGCCTAAGGATCGAATCACCAACTACCAAAAGCCCCCTCCCACCCTTCCCAGGGACGGTTCCTTGGTACGAAAGGATACCCGTTCACCAGCTGAAGAAGAGGTCCCTTCTGAGGGCACATTCCCCTTATCCTCAGCATGGTGCCCCTTTTCCCCTTGACCCTCATGCTCCCTGGCAGCAGCCGGGCTGCCAGATCCAGAGTGGGACATATCTGACAAGTCCCCGAGAGTCTTCCCCGTGCACCTAACTGACTGTCCCTGCTTCTCCAGGTCAGCCACCTTGGCCTCAAGGGAGCAAACTCGCTCCCTGAGAACCAGGAGCTCCTTGCACCGAGCACACACCCAAGACTTCTGACCAGTGGGCAGATAGTCATACATGTGACACTCCATGCAAAACACTGGATAGCCCCCAACCCCCTGCTGGCATTCTGGCTTCATAATTGTTTTTAAACAAATACTTTTCTATAACCCCCCTTTTAAAACCCTTTGTATTTATATGGCTCCTGTTGTAGGAGTCTACTTACCTTACCTTACCAAGGAGCCAAGGTCCTGGCTTCCTGGCTCTTCCTGGGCTTCTTACAGAGCCCCTAGGCCAAGAGCCACAGGCAAAGAGCCTCGCCCTTCGGCTCGTGCCAGAGGCTCGTGCCTCTTGCAAACTTCCTGCCTTAAATGGAATTGTCTCCCAGGAGAGGGTGTGGCCAGCAGCTACTCAAAATCACCCAAGGCACTTAATGACGGTCAAACAAAGCCCCTTTCACACTCCAACTCCAGCAGCCAGGAGTCTGCTATTCAATCTCACCCAAGCACTTAATTACAGGCAAACAATGACCCTTTCACACCCTAACTCCAGCAGTCAGGAGTCTGTTACAACTCACCCACACACTCCCAAATACAGTCCCTGACACAGTACCTTTTCAGTTAAAGCACCTCAGCTGAAAGTAAATAAATAAAAATACCACTCACCCCTCTGGCAGCTCAAACACCTTGCTCCTTCTCAGAGCTCAGCTGGGTCAGCTCTCCTTCTGGCAAACTTCCTGCCTTAAATGGAATTGTCTCCCAGGAGAGGGTGTGGCCAGCAGCTACTCAAAATCACCCAAGGCACTTAATGACGGTCAAACAAAGCCCCTTTCACACTCCAACTCCAGCAGCCAGGAGTCTGCTATTCAATCTCACCCAAGCACTTAATTACAGGCAAACAATGACCCTTTCACACCCTAACTCCAGCAGTCAGGAGTCTGTTACAACTCACCCACACACTCCCAAATACAGTCCCTGACACAGTACCTTTTCAGCTAAAGCACCTCAGCTGAAAGTTATAAATAAAAATACCACTCACCCCTCTGGCAGCTCAAACACCTTGCTCCTTCTCAGAGCTCAGCTGGGTCAGCTCTGCTTCTGGCAAACTTCCTGCCTTAAATGGAATTGTCTCCCAGGAGAGGGTGTGGCCAGCAGCTACTCAAAATCACCCAAGGCACTTAATGACGGTCAGACAAAGCCCCTTTCACACTCCAACTCCAGCAGCCAGGAGTCTGCTATTCAATCTCACCCAAGCACTTAATTACAGGCAAACAATGACCCTTTCACACCCTAACTCCAGCAGTCAGGAGTCTGTTACAACTCACCCACACACTCCCAAATACAGTCCCTGACACAGTACCTTTTCAGCTAAAGCACCTCAGCTGAAAGTAAATAAATAAAAATACCACTCACCCCTCTGGCAGCTCAAACACCTTGCTCCTTCTCAGAGCTCAGCTGGGTCAGCTCTGCTTTAAACGGAGTACACTGACATCACCGGTGGCATTATCATTGGCATCACAGTATCTCCCCTTTTATTTTTTTGTGCATGCTTATATTGATATATCTATATCAGGGCTGCATTTTTTAAAATATACTAAAATATTGATACATTGATATACCATTGTAAAAATAGGTCAAGCAGCTTCTCTGAATTCCCACATTTCATTAAAAAATAAGCCTCTAGCATCTTGCAGAAATATTTATTTTTCCTTGTATCTCCTGGGGGAAGGAGAGGGGTGGTTTGACAGTGATGATAGGCCAATCGTCAAAAAGGGGGTTGGAAGTGGGTGGGAGTGGGTGAGACAAAGAAAACTAACAGAAGCATTAGGCACAAGGAAAAGACAACTCAAAATTCGCTTCCAGAAAAAGATTGTGGTAAAAGTGGTCTCAAAAGAGCCAAGGGGGAAAACGGGGGAAAAACCACACAAACACACACAAACAAGCAAAAACTAAAGGTATGAAAATATGTACAGAAATCAGGGGACAAACCAAAGCAGTGTGGGGTCAGAACCAATGGGAAAAACACATAGAAAAGCCATGGATGATAGAAAAAGTAATTTTCATACAGTACAGAGGATTATGAGAGAATCTTAAGAGAGAGAAATTGCACTTGCATTTAAAAGACCAGGATTTGTGTAAATGTCTTTTCTTCCTTCACTGAGAACTTATACTTATCTTTCATCAGGCATGGTTCTTATTATCATAAGGGAAAATATATGCAGATTATAATGGCTTATATATAACTTCATTACCTTTAGCTTATATCAGCTAGTATTTAAAAATTGGGACAGTTGGTACATGTAGTGACCATTGCAAGAATTTTATACACCAAATATTGGAGGGGGGAAAAGTACCTTTAAAAGAAGAAATGATAAATAAAATTTTTGAGACTGCCGAAATGGATAAATTAACTTAATTTTGAGAGGACAAAAAGAAGGAAGGTTTCAAAATACATGGTCAAGATTTTATAAATGGTTGGAAGACTACAGTAAATGAGCAATATTGTAATTTAACTATATTAGAAGGAACTACTGAAAACATTTTTAAATATAATGCAGAATACTTATAAAAAATATATGGTGATACTTGGTTATTATATAAATAGGAAGGAGGTAACAAATTGGATACAACAAAGATATATATGGATCCCCAATTTATATGTATTTATGTTTGCCTTTGTCTGTTTGATATAAAACAAAATAATTATTTTAAAAAATTGGGGCAGTTGGGAGTTAGGTTTTTCTGTGACAGGAGTTGTGAAAATCGTAGTTGTTTTGCTGATATGGAGATGGTATCTCTTCACTCATTTACATGGCTTCTCAAATATTTGATTGCTGTAGTTGAGGGAGCACATGAATCATCCAAAAACAAGAACATTCATAGATAGTTAGCAGTGCATTCCTGAGTAGAGTTATGTTATACCCTTCTATGCCCATTTTCTTAAATGGTTTTGGGAGAGTGAAATTCATCTTAGGATTGCACCATAGGTATCAAACAGAAGGATTCTAGTCCAGTCTTTTACTTCCTTGCATTTCTAATTTTCTATTTCTGTGTGTGTGTGTGTGTGTGTGCGTGCATGTGTGTCACTGTGTGTGTGTGTGAGAGAGAGAGAGAGAGAGATCATCATGTGAGCCTTCTCTTGAATCCTTATGATCCACCTACACACTATAAAGTGCTTTTCGTTTCTGTCACATGTGAGATGAGAGTTTTGTGCCTACATGTAACCACATAAGTGACATTATTCGTACAACAGATTTAACAGCAACTCCAAGGGTCAGTTTGAGGATGCAAAAACAGCAGGCAGGGAGGCTACAGTTGCTTGTCTCTGTGTGCAGTACACAAACCGAAAATAATTGGTGTACATCTAAGAGGCACAAAACTCCCATCACAAGGGTGATTAAAAAAGTCCTTGTGTTGTTCCTCAACAAAGACAAGGACTTCATATTGTGGAGCCTGACTGGTACATTGGAAACAAAGGCTTTCCACCTCAGTGAGAGCAAGGTGTTTCTGTAAATGGTGCGCATAAATGCAGCTCCAAGGGATCATATCTCTAGGCAATCTTGTCCCAATCATTACAAATTTTCAGTGGGTTGGATCTAGAATCAATTTTGCAATGGCAGAATTGAAGTTTTCTGCCTATCTCTTTCCATTGATGCTCCTGGCAGATAGGGGACCCTGAGGAGTGACATGTGGGGGGAAGGAGGAATTGATGGAAACTGCAGACTTAGTCTGGATCAAACCAAATGTGCATGAATTGTGTTAATCCTTTCCTTATATATAAAAGGATAGTGGTCGCCTGGCATGCCCAAATAAGGCGAAAATGCGCGGCAAAATAGATTGATCGCAGGGGCTGCCACTCAGAGTTGGGGTCTGGCCATTGGCTGGCATGCCTGGCTGTGTGAGCTCAGTCCTGCCCACATGGCCAGCACGTCGCCGCTTCACCCCAGTCTGACTCCAGCCGCCGGACTGGGCGGATGCTCCGGTGGCTGTGCTGCTGGCCCTGGCTTGAGGCCGGCCTCCCTCACCGCGGCACCTCCCCCTGGTAAGCGACCTGGCCAAGCCGCACCTTGCGCGGTGGAGAGGAGGCAGCGGGTCTGGCCTCGCGGGGCGCCTGTCGCTGGGGGGGAGGCAACGGAGCTGGCTGGCCCAAGCCAGGAGACAGCCTACCTTCCTCGCTGCTTCGAAAATGTGGGGCTGTATGGGGGGGGGCGGTCTGGCCTCGCCCTCCACATGCCAACAGACCGGGGGGGGGCAGGCCTCCAGAGGCGGGCCGGCTAGTGCCCATTGCATCAGCACACGCAATGGGCCTTGCCACTAGTATATTATAATTATTGGCCCACCGTAGGGGATTTTTTTATTGCTTTTTCTATAAACTACAAAGAATAAAGGGTAGGGTAACTACATACTACGGGAGAAAGTAAAGAAAATCACTAAAAATCCAAGAGATGGTGGTCATACATAATGCTTATAAAATTAGCTCATAATTAATTACTATAAAAAATTGCTACATCAAATGAGTATTCAATTGTTACTGTTTACACTAAAATCACCAACAAATATAACTGTATAAAGAGCCTTAAAGAAAACTGATTTAAATTTATTTTAAAGAAGATCTAGAGAGAATCACAACTCATTTTTTTGCTTTTTTACTCCTCAGTCAATCTCTTATTTTGGGGGCAGCCACCACCACCCCCCGTTCCGAATCTGAGTCCACATTGGAGGATGCCAGTACTCCTTCTTCTTCACTTCCCTTGTTGCTGTTGTTTCCTTCTTTATCCTCTTTGTCTGCTCGGATGGTGTTTTGATAGAGAAATTCATATGCCTTTGTAAGACAATCAATTTGTTCTTTCTTGTCTTTAAATTTAAAAATTAGGACTTCTGGAGTAATCCATTTGTAGGAGACGTTGTTCTTCTGTAAAAATAATGCCAGGTCTCTAAATTTCTTTCTCTTCTTCCTTATTTCAAATGGAATGTCCTTCAGAACTCTTATTTCTTTGTCTTTGTTTTTCAGGGTAGTTCCACTTGTTGCTCTCAATACTTGATCTCTTACATGTCTTTCGGAGAATCTCACCACAACCTCACCAAGCAGATTATTTTTCCTTATATAGTCAGAATACGACCTATAGATCACATCTATTTCATTTTGTAAAAGATCCGCTTTTAAATCTGTCACCGGCCCCAATGCATCACACATAATGATCCTCAGATCTTCTCCTTTGGCCTCAGGAATACCCTGAAATTCTTGCCTTTTCCATTTGCAGCTGCAAGAGTTAGACCTCATTAACTGCTCTTTTTTTCCATCTCCTGCATTTGTTTCTTAAGCTTTTGTGTATCAGCATCTACTACTTTGATTTCTTGTTCCATTTTATCAGTCTTTTTAGTAGTTTCAGTTAACAGGCTTTGCTGAGCATTGAATTTCATATGCAATGATGTCATTTGCTCCAGCAGAGGGCACAAAGCCTCAGTCAGCATATTTTGGAAGTCTCTAGTAGTGTCCTGTCTGACAACAGAACTCTCTGGGCTGGCATTTCCGGGAGGAAACTTGCCTTTCTTTCTCCTCCCTCTTCAGAGGTGCCATTTTTTGAGGAATTGTTTACTTTTTGTTGAAAGTTGTAAAAGTCTCAAGACCCTTTATCAACACCTGGTAAGTTCTCAAAAGTTCTTTAATATAGTTTACATCCACTTGTCTTCTGTGCCCCCCTTGCAAATCACCTATCAGTTCAGCTTTTCTTTCCTGATGAAGAGGAGTCGCCCCCCCCCTCAAGTTGCTGGAGGGAGCTTTTTGTGCCATTTCTGGTGTCTTTGCTTAACATTCACTCATGTTTGTGCATAGGCTCACCTAGATTTCATTTTCATCGCCCAGCCACCAAGTGCTTGTTCTGGTGTGCGTCTCTGCGTCCATTGCTGGAAATCAGCAGTGGGACAATCAAGGCAGGGAGAAGCTCCCCTTCACTGGTTGTTTGCCAGAGGAAGGACTCTTCAAGTGCCCCCTGGCTAGAAGCCCAACCCAAGAGCTCCAGGGAGGGCATGTACTATCACACCCCCTCCCATCCACCGATTCACAGCACGACCCTCCCAGAGCTCTGGGGGATCACGACTGCCATTAAGGGAGCCAAAACCAGAAGTCAAATCCAATTGTGTTAATATATTATTTATATGACTGTTTTGTTCTCCCAGCATATTCTCATTTAATCTGTTTCCCAGTCCAATAGTTCTTTATGGTGGGAGTGGACTGCTTGTCTCAATGATATACAGCCCAGTTGCAGCTGACTCTGTTTGGGAAAGCATACATGGATGAAATAGAAATAACTAGTTTATATGCTCTGCTACAGTAAATAATGGTACAGATAAGGTATTTCTGATGACTGATGTAAAAGTATATCTGATCTGTAAAAATAAGAACACAGAAGAGTTGAAAGCCTGGCTCCATTGAAACTAAATAAAGATTATGCCCAAACCAGTACTATTTCAGTTATTGATCTGAAACCAAGCTACAATGATAATTTAATCTGACCTCCCAGTAATATGTAGCACTCAGAAATTCATTTAGTTCAGACATCTGTAAGTGGATTGTAGCATACAGTTTTAAAATCCATTTGAGGAAGAGATACAGGCCCATAGCCAGGATTTTTTAATTCGGGGGGCCTTTAAATAAGTCAGGGGGTACCCTGCACAGACACACATCCCCATGGAGCGCCACAAATAAAATTAAAAAAATGGAAGTTGGGCGGGGGCCCTGGGCTGGATAGGAAGTCAGGGGGCCTTGCCAGTAAGTTGGGGGGGCGGTCCCCCAGATGCCCCACTGTAGCTACAGGCCTGAAGAGATATATAACAGTCTCTTGCTTTCTCTCTTTATTTTTTCTGTGCCAGAAAAAACAAAGACTCAGTACTTTGCTCTTACTTGGAAGATATGGAGGTCAAATGACATGATCTATCCTACAATCCCTGTGTTTCTGTATCAATAACACCAACAGTATGTAGACTAGCACTGACATACTGTTACTAGAAACCTATAGCCAAATGTTTGATAAATAAACACCTATGCCCATGTTCAAACACACTCCCCTCTTACTGGACTGGGGAGCTACCCAGACTGTCTCTGTTATCTCTCTCCCCAACATGGCTTTAATACTATTTCCCTCTTTGTCCTAAAATGGGAATGTACTCCCCCTACTATCCTGAACTTGGTTGTAGAGTAGAGCTTTATGTGTCCATGCCAGCACTTTGAACTGCTCCCAAAAGCAAACCACAAGCAGTGTAAATATTCCCAGCATGATGAGGTATTTTTCTTGTAAGAAATAGCTGCTGGTAGCCAAGCCTACAATTTATGCTCACAAACTCCATCCCTGGCCTATGTGCCTGTAAGTGTCTGAGAGAGAGTACTTGTGTGTACAATCTTTCTCTGTGGGAATGGAAATCTGAAAAGGGTTCCTGATTTCACAGAGTGTCCTCTGTGTGCATATATGTCTATGTGTGTGCATTATTTCAGTGACTGCTTCAGGTCAGGGGTTGAATTCATCACTGTGATCCCATTACCCCATTACATATTCATTATCCCCTCGTATAATATCTGAAAAGGGCTGTGATGTCAATCTTTCTGGAAGGCACTTCATTCCCTTTAGGTGTCCTTAAATCAATGGGTTTCATTCTCATTCTCATTTCTACCTGCTTATAATAAAAGTAGATTTTGTGGTACAAGCTCATTTTTTATTTGTGTGAACTGTAAAAAATTAGAAGGAGGCTCTGGCTGGAAGAGTATTATAACTTTAATAGAAGCTGTGTTTATGAGATCAAATAATGAAAGGTGGAAGATAACATGTTTTTGACAGGATCACCTTTAATCACAGTTATGATTCAGTTTTGTGGCAGAGATTGTTCCAAAAAGTAAGAGTACCATTCCAAATGCTACATTTCTCTTCACTGGTAATATTTAGTATTGTCTTTGAATAACCATACATTAGCCATTTTTAAGACTCATAAGTCTCAATAAGTTTTGTTTCTGTGCATCCAGTAGGTTAAAATACCTTTTAATTAATTGTGTGACTGGCCCAGAGAAAAGTATGTAAACATCTAAAATACTGCATGATTGCAGGGATAGGAACATTGCAAATGCCTATTATTCTACTGAGGAACGCACTTGGATCTTTGTGGAAGAGGTTTTATTAAAGTGTCATAGAATGTAAATGTCTTCTAGTATTCATTAAAAGTTGAGCTTTTAATAATTAGTGCATAGGGGTAAATTAATTTGTCAAGGAAACAATATGCTTTATTTTGCTCATTTTTGAGTGGGTTGGATAATCTTCTAATCAAATGAGTTATTCTTAAGAGGAGTTGATTATATACTGTAAAAATGAAAGTTTATCATTCATGGTAATGACACAAGACAAAGAGCAACTCCATCCATTTAAAGGTTGATTCCAATAGTTACAGACTTGGTAGGGTCTGAGTTTGATTACTCAGAAATGTTTTGCATGATTCATTGAAGCTGTTGTAGGGACATTTGCTCAGAAAAATAAACAATTTGTGCAGTCTTATTATGATGTAGTTCATGGATTCAGTTGGTTTGTTTATTTCTCCAGTATAGGAGTGTGCACTGAGAAAAAAATCATTATACTTTCATATCCAGAGTTTGGGTGGTTTTTTCCCCATAATTGCTTATGTTCATGTAGGACATTACTGGCTTGGGATTCTTATCTGTGTGGTTTTTCAGGACCATTGCTTTCAATGGGGAAACCTATTGGAGGTTCTGGGACACCTATTTATAAAGATAATGTCATCAAATTTACACAGAACATAGTCCTCCATATAATCTGAAGCCCCCCCCCCAAGTTTCAAGCAAATTGGATTAAGGGTTTTGATTTTATAGACCCTGTCTCTGAAGTATCTGCCTGTTAGACAAGCAGGCACTGTTCTCTGTGCTGATTCCTACCAGGAGGAGATGGCACTGGCCACCAGCATTTTTTTAAAAAATAACCTCTCTACATTCATTTAATTTTACTGCTCCTACAATGAGTAACTGATAACATTTTTTCACTTTTCTCCTGAAAACTCTGCATTTGCCATCCTTCCTTGTAGTGTTTGTTGTTTCCTTTCACAAAGTGAGTAAGGAAGGGGTTCTTGGTGGGAAGCTGGAGTGGCTATTTTTCAACCAAATTACACCAAAATTGCAGCAGGGTTGGTGCTGCCTGGCCACTAAAGAACCACCAAGTTTCAGATGAATTGGACAAGTGGGGCCAATTCTATGAGCCCCTTAAAGTTCCCCAGCTATCATACTTGGAGAGAGGAAAAAAGGGCTCCACCTCCACAAAGGAGGGAGAAAAGAAGAATGGCAGCTCATTGCAACTTGTCTCCAAAGGTAACTGTTGGAAAGCACTATGTGCATCTCCCTTGTAAGGATGCAGTTGAAAAGGGGGAATGCCATTGCCCAAAGGATCAGTAGAATGCACATGCACAGGGCTGCATTAATGTTAATCACATAAATTTTGAAAAAAATACAGATTGCGGGCCAATTGCCTTGAAATATACTGGGTTCAGATGCATAGAGTGATCAGCTCATGGTTTATTGTGATTCAACTCAAACTCAAGATAGACAAGCTGGATCCAAGGCCTGCTTAAATCCCTGCAACACACCACACCCAAACACCCCATGATAGGCTATTTACAGTGCAAGGTTCAACCATTGGTTAATTCTAGGATCCAGGCGAGCCTATGGGTCTGTTCCAGAATCCTAGCCAGCTTTTATTATGCAGCCAAAGCTGCCCTTATTCACATGAGTGGTAGGAGTTCGTGCACAGGTACATGTGGCCATTCATGTGAACAGTAGGAGCTCATGCACAAATACATGTGGGTTTTCTAATACATAACACCCTTCCCCCATGGTTCAGATGCCCTTAGCTTACGAAGTCCTTTAAGTATGCTGGTCTGTGGTGCTCCCAGTTTGAGTGGCGGGGTTCCATTGAGGGGGCTGTGGCTTCTGGAACCATGTCAGGGGCAGGGCCTTCAGCCGAAGGGAGAAGACAGTGGCACAGGAGCAATGTCAGGACCCCCGAGGGGGCTGGCACAGGCATTCCGCAGGTGGCCTCCAAAGGCTGCTCGTTGGCCTTTGGCTGGGCATTGCTGGTTGTCGTGTTCCCCTCGTGCTCCAACTCCCCAGGGCTTGACGGGTCATCATCACTGTCTTCTGGTGTGGGTGTCCCAGGTTCAGCAGGGAGGAGACAGCCACAGAGCTGGTCGATGTGCTGGCGTAGCCTCTGGCCGTCTTCTGTTGATATCTCGTATGACAGCGGGCCAGTTACACTGACAACCTTGGCCAGGACCCAAGCTGGGCCACTTGAGAAGTTGCAAGCATAGATGGGGTCACCAGGGAAGAACCTGCAGGGAGCAGCTTGGTTTCCTGGGGCCGAGCTGTGCTCTGGAGCACGGTCTGGGTGCAGCTGATCCAGACTAGTCGTGAGCTGCCTTCCCATTAAGAATTCTGTGGTGCTGTGGCTGGTGGTAGTGTTTGGGGTTATCCAGTGTCTGACAAGGAAGGCTGCCAGCTGGTGGTCCCAATCCCCATGTACGATTCTGCGGAGGGACTCCTTAGTCATCCTCACCATTCTCTTGGCCTGCCCATAGGTTGTGGGGTGGAAAGGAGTGGAGTGAATATGCCAGATGACATAGTAGGTCATGAAATCGTGAAATTCTGAGAAAATGAAGGCCGTCCCCTTGTCTGTCACAACGGTGCCAGGGATGCCATGTGTGCTGAAGATCTGCCACATTGCGTGAATGGCTGCTCAGGGTGACATAGACGGGACCAGCACCACCTCTAACCACTTATTGAATAAGTCTACCAAAATGAAGAAGATCTGCCCCTGGAACGGAGATCAGCCATGAAGTCAGTGGCCGCTTCATCAGACTTCTGGTGGTGCACCAGGAAGTCCATGCGCTTTGCCGTCTTAGTTAGTTGAGGCGCAAAATGGCCTGTAAGGGCCTTGATGAGTTCATCGTACGTGACTTCTTCAAAGGTTTTAGGAGCAATGAGGTCCTGGCCTAGGCGTAGCATGGCAATGCCGCATGTGCTGAGCAGGAGCGATTTTTTCTTGTCGATGTTGTCTATGCCTTGGAACTGAACAAAGTACTTCAGCTGTTCCACCCATGCTTCCCAAAACTCCGGGTGAGTGGGGGCAGATGCAGGAATGATTTCTGGAGTGGCAGCCATGACCTATGGAGTGATGCGAGGTGTGGAGTCCTGGAGATCATTGCACGGTGCAGTGCTGGAGGCTGGGTCAGGGTCGCTCATTGGGATCCCACCTTCGTCGCCAGTGAAATATAATGGGTTCAGACGTGTAGAATGATCAGCTCATAGTTTATTGTGATTTCAGCTCAAACTCAAGACAGACAAGCTGAGTCCAAGGCCTGTTTAAATCCCTGCAGCACACACCCACTCCCTGTGATAGGCTATTTACAGTGCAAGGTTCAACGACTGGTTAATTCTAGAATCCAGGAGAGCCTATAGGTCTGTTCCAGATTCCTAGCCAGCTTTTGTTATGCAGCTGAAGCTGTGCTTATTTGCGTGAGTGGTAGGAGCTCACAGGTACATGTGACCATTCGTGTGAGCAGTAGGAGCTCATGCACAAATACATGTGGCCATTCCAATATATAACAGGTCTATTCAAGAAAGAATGTATGGAAGAAAACACAACACAACAAAACATTTTTGTGGAAGAAAAACAGCCTCAGCTTTATTGGGAACAAACCAAGAAGTACTGGTGCAGCATGGGGACCAATCCAGAATTGGACAACTTGACTATTGTCCAATGAAACCCATGCCCCCCAGCCTACTTGCTGGGGGGGAACTAAGGAGTGGTTATGTTGCAGGGACCACTTGGTTGCTGGCCACTGAGAAGTTCCCTTGCCACCTGTGGTGAAGCTTGATGACAGCTCCCAAGCTAGGTAAGCTGCTGATGGCTCTACCCCCAATACCCCTTAAGGGAGTCCCCAAATGGAGGAGGTGGGCACACAGGTCCTGCCCCAATGGATCTGTCCCGATGCCCAAACTGTTAAAGCTATGACAAATCTAAGCACAAACAATAATACAAAACATTCTGCGAATGGCGGCCACCTTTTGGGAAGCTCCTGGAGGTGGTTAGCCCACACGCAGTTTGGGGGGGGTCTTTGCATGTTTGCAAGACCCTAGTGAGCCTTAGACAAAGGCTCCAAACCGGGGGCGCTTGGGGAGTAGCCTCTTTGCCGGCAGTCAGCCGGGAAATTGAGGCTTTCTCCCCACCCCAATTGGCCCCGCTGCGGTGTGCCCGTAATGGGACTTAGCAACGCCACCGATTTCCAACAGGAGTGAGGAACAGCGATGAATTAAAGCAAAAAGAAGAAACGGCAGGAACCGTGAGTTGGAGGTCTGAATTTGAAGCGAAACCCAAGCCCTTCCCCCGTAAGCGAATAAGCGGCTGGGAGGAGGGGGAATCCCCCCCACTGAGAAGCGGGACTTGTATAAGAAAGCTAAGGGGGACGAAAGGGAAGAAGGGTTGGTGAAATTACCTTTGGGGTGCCATTGAAGCGAATGAGTTAGCGGGACTCCTGAGCGACGCGTCACGAACTTTTATAAAGTAAACAAATACAAGAAATGTCAGCCATGAAGAAGGTCCCTTTGAAAACGGAGAAGAAGGGAGGCGGGACTTCCGGTCCGGGTAATCCCCCTCCAGAGCCGACTGTCAGTCAACAGACAAGCGAGCTACTGCACCCTCTGCTGGTCCAAATACAGAAAATCAGTGAAACCTTAACTAATATGGAAGGTGTTCTCAACAGTCAACAGAGGCAACTAACAGAGACGTCAAAGAAGATGGAGGAGATCGCACAGAAATGTTTGGTCTCGTCGGAAGACATCGGAAAAGTGAAGAAAAGGGTCAACAAGTTAGAAAAGCATCAGGATGTGCAAGAAAAAAGAATTTTGATGTTGCAAATGGAAAAATCGAATCTGACTCTTCGATTTCAGGGCATTAAAGAAGAAGAGAAGGAAGATCTCAGATCTATACTTGCGAATGCCTTGGCACCCGTAACTGGCAGAGATCAGCGTGAGTTAAAAGAAGAAATGGATAAGGTCTATAGGGCCTACTCCACATTCACAAAAAAATAATCTGCCAGCAGAAGTGGTTGTCAGGTTTGTCAAGCAGAGTACCAGAGATCAAATCTTGCGTGCAGTTGCAGCGGTGCCCTTGAAAATTGGGTAGCAGACCATCAGAATATTGAAAGATGTGCCTTACGAAATCCGGATGAAAAGGAAAGCTTATAAAGGATTGACCACTTTTCTACAAAGAAGACAGGTCATATACAGATGGACCTTCCCTGAAGGCCTTTTGTTCAAGTACAAGGATAAAAGAGAGAAGATTGACTCCATCTTCAAGGCGCAGGAATTTCTGAAGAGACACGCCAGTCCAGAGGAAGAGGCAGCACTCGCAACGTGGACAGATTTGAGTAGTGAAGATGACAGCGGCCCAGAGGAGGGAGGTGCCGGAGCGGGAGAAGTGAAAACCAAAGGTGGCCCATCCTATAATTTGAGGGATACCAAAGGAAGACAACTTAAGAAATAACTGTTCGGGAAGCGTCAAAAAGGAGATGACTCACAACTAACCCCAAAGGACATTACTAACCTCATTAACAGAGTTATTTTGAATTCTTGTTAGATGAAAAGAAGACTCTCAAATCACGGAGATTGCCAAAAACTGTAGCTATATTGATTTAAACTAACCTTTATTAATAGAATACTCACTCCGCTCTTTTCTTTATCCCTCTATATACCCTACCTTTTTCTATTTATAAAAAGAATAAATTCCTCTCCTTTTTAGGAGGGTTTTGATAAAAAAAAATAATAATAATACAAAACATTCTATGACCAGAAGATGCATGGTATGTGGGAGAGCCAAAGTTCCACAAAACAGGAAGAGGCACCCGGGCACAGTGGTTTAAATGCCCATGAGGAGCCCACCAAAACACCCACATCACCATCTCTCTCAGTGCAACTCCCACCTCCTTAAGCAATGATGTGGTAGGCTGACCCAGAAACACCATCGGGCACAAACCTCCAGCACAGCCAGCCAGAACATGTGGCTGCAGCAGCAGATGGACCTCTTCCATGCTTCTTTTCCATCCCACAAAATCAGCACCTGGTAAATTGGGTTCGTCTGCTTGTTTGGCAAAAGGGGTTTGTAATTCCCAAGAATTCTGGATTTGTATTCCTGTTCTAAGATATCACTGTAACATACCAAACCAGCAATTTCCATGTATATCTTCAGCTCAGGAATTTCATTATGCCCATCTCTAATCCAGTAATCTGTCAGCAGCTCTCTGAAGGTCTTGGGCCAAATTTACTCACTCACTCACTCACTTACTTACTTATTTATTTAATTGGATTTACTAGACCGCCCTTCCCTAAAAGTAGGGCTCAGGGCAGCTTACAGCAGGGTAATATACATTCTCGATATTAAACTAAATTAAAACAATCCAGTACATACTAGTAAATAAAAACAGTGTATATCCTTATTCTAATAGCCAAAATGTGCAGATACTTATTTCCACCAACAGGAGGCTCACTCTCCCCCAACAGCTTTTCCCATGTAGTCAGTAGACTTCCTTGGTTTGTAGAAAAATCCAAAAACTAGGAAAATACCTTCAGGGATGGTTGAATCCCCCAAAAAACCTTCTGAAATGGCCTCTGCAGGGATCTGCTTCAGGTATCAACGGTGAGAGATTAGAATGTTGGGGGGGGGGGAGGCTTCTAACTGGCTTTGTCGATGAAAGGATGGGGGAAGGGCCCTTTCCAGGCCTATTTTGGCCTTTCAGAGAGGGAAGGAGGAAGGGAGCCTTGGGGTCAGGCCTCACTAGAGTTGCCAGTGCCAGGCTAATTCCTAGAGATTTTGTGGTGGACTCTAAGGAGGGCTGGGTTTGGGAAGGGAGAGGCCTCAGCTGGGTATAATGCCACAGAGTCCACTCTCCAAAGCAGCCATTTTCTGCAGGGAGACAGACCTCTGCTGTCTAAATTCCAGTTGTAATTCTAGGGGATTTCCAGGGCCCATTTGGAGGTTGGCAACTCTAGGCCTGGCAGTAGTCTAGGGTTGCCAGGTCCCCCCTGATTTGCATGACTCACCTAGCCTTGGCTGCTTGCCAACGTTCATCAGCAGCCACCCTATGAAAGCCAGTGAGGTGCAGCAGTTGGAGCTTCAAAGTAGGGTCTGCAAGACCCAGGTTCAGATCCCCATCTTGCAGTGGAAGGTGACTGGGTGATTTTGGACCAGTCACATATTTCAGCCTAACCAACCTCACAGGGTTGTTGTGCAGATAAAAAGGAGGAGGGAATAATGAAAGCTGCTTTGGTCCTCACTGTGGAGAAAGACTGTAATTTTCCTAGGTAGAGGCTGGGGGGTGGAGATGGAAAGCAGAAGACAGAGAGGCAGATAAAGGTAGGTTGGCTGTTGGGTGGGAAGGAAATAGGATTGCCAACTCCAGGTTGGGAAATCCCTGGACATTTGAGGGGTGAAGCCTGGAGAGGGTGAGATTTGAGGAGGGGAGGAACTTTGGACTGGTGTAATGCCATAGATTCCACCCTCCGGCCATTTCTTCCACGAGAACCACCATTGCCAGCCCCTTGGTGAGGACTGGGGATCACCCAGAATTACAACTGTTGGCTAGGCAACAGAGATCAGTTCCCCTGGATAAAATGGCTGCTTTGGAGGGTTGAGTCTATGGCATCATACCCTGCTGAGGCTGCTTGCCTCCCCAAGCCTCACCGTCCCAAGGCTCCACCCCCAAATCTCCAGGAATTTCCCAACCTGGAGCTGGTAGCCCTAAGGTGAATTGATCTCTGTAGCTGGGAGATCCTTTGTGATTCCCAGAGCACTGCCACTGCTGCTGTGGGGTGCAAGGAAGCAGGTGGGTGGCTAAGAGTACTGCCACCACTGCTACTGCTGCTCTGCAGAGTGGGGGAGGAAACAGGAAGGAAGCTGGGAGAATGATGGGGACAGAAAGAAAGAATGATGGGGTGGGGAGGCAGAAAAACAAAGAGAAAGATGACAGGTCAGAAAGAAAGAGGAAGTCACATGCATGGAGGAGAAATAGAGAGTAAGAAAAGGGGGGCAGAGGGGAGAAATAGTGTGAGAGAGGTAGGGGGCGAGGAGAGGAAGCAAAGGTGTGACGAATGAGATAACCATCCTGCAAGTTTCTTGCGGGTCTCCACTTGTATAATATATAAAATGGCATAGAAATCCTAACTCCCCAGTCTTCCCTGGGGGGAGGGGTTATGAGGGATGGAGAATTATACAAGAGTGCCAAAATTAGTCCTAAATCCCATTAACTAGATATTACGTGATTTGATTCTACAAGCATGAATCCTGTTCTTGAGTTATGGATCATCTGTAAGCAGGGATGCTTTTTATTTTCTTTACATAGGGACTATGTGTGAAAAATCTGTTGGGCATTGACTCAGTCCACAATCTTAAAATATGGTCTAGCATATGGTCTCACACTTTGGCCAACCAGTTACTATGGAGGTCCAACAACAGGGCATAGAGGCTGAGGCCTTTTCCTGAAGTTGCCTCCTGGCACTGGGATTCAGAGCCTCTGAATGTAGAGGTTCCCTTTAGTCACCATAGCAGGTAGCCACTAATGAACTTATCCTCCATGAATCTGTCTATTTGCCTTTTAAAGCTTTCTGTACCAGTGGCCATCACTACATCCTCTGGCAGTGAATTCCACATTTTAATCAATCACTGTATAAAGAAGTATCTTCCTTTACTTTGTCCTTAAACTCCTATATACCACTTTCATTGGTTACCCTTGAACTCTACTATTTTGGGACAAGAATAAAAGTTCTCTTTGTCAAATTTTCCCACTCCATGCAAAATTTTTATAAACCTCTATCATGTCCTCCCTTAGTCATCTCTTTTCTAAATGGAAAAGTCACAGACTCTTCAGCCTTTCCTGATATGGAGGGTGCTCCAACCCCCTAATCATCTTGGTTGCCCTCTACTATACTTTTTTCCAGCTCTGCAATGCTCTTTTTGAGATACAATTATCAGAACTCTATATAGTATTTCAAATTTCAAACAGGACCATTATAATATTGGCCATTTTATTTATAATCCCTTTCCTTATAATCACTTCTTTTTTGCCTTTTTTGCCTTTTTTTCACTGCTGCAGTACACTTGGATGACACTTTCATTGAGATGTCTACTACATCCCCAAGATCTTTTTTCCCTCTCATTCACAGCAAGTTCAGATCCCATTATCTTGTTGGGATTTTTTTGTCCCAGTGTGCATCACTTTACGCTTACCAACACAGAATTTCATCTACCAGATTATTGCCCACTCACCCGATTTGTGGAGGTTCTCTTGGAGTTCTTCACAGTCAACCTTGGTTTTCACCATCCTGAATAATTTTGTATCATCTGAAAACTTAGCCTCTACACTGCTCACCCCTAGTTCCAGATCATTTATGAGCAAATTAAATAATGCCAGCCCCAGTACCAATCCTTGGGGACCCCACTGCTTACTTCCCTCCATTGGAAGAAACTGACCATTTATTCCTACTCCTTGCTTCCGGTCATTTAACCAACTTTTAATTCCTAAGAGAGCCCATACTCTTATCCCATGACACCACCATTTCCCAGTCAACATTTCAATGGGAGAAAATTTCAAGGGGAGAGAATTTTCTGGAGAAAATTAATAGCTCTTCTCAGGAGGGAGCTGCAGTCCCGGCCGCCGTCAGCCCCACCGCCGTGCCATCCCTCACCTGGGAAAGCCCTCCGCCCAAGCCTCGGAGGAGCAAGGAAGGGTCGTTCTGCCCGGCTGTGCACAGACGGACCCGATCAGACCCGACCCTCGCCGAGCATGTCCGAGCCCAGCGCCCAGACAGCGGACAAGGAGTCCCAAAGCCCAGCAGCCCAGCTGCTTTTGGGGCTGCGTTGGGGCCGCCTGGAGGAGCCCCTGGGATTCATTAAGGTGCTGCAGTGGCTGTTTGCCATTTTTGCTTTTGGAGCCTGTGGTTCTTTCAGTGCAGAAACAGGGCTACTGTGAAATGCAATGCAGATCCTAAAGAGATGACCACCATCACTGTGCAGTTTGGATATCCCTTCAGCGCCGGAGGGCCTCCATGCCGGGAGCGGAGGCTGGGTGGGGACGGCCAGGATACCGACATTGACGCTGACGCTGATCACGCCAACGCTGACCGCACTGGGAGAGGTGGGAGCAGTGGTAGCTTTCACGGGCATCTTCGGGGGGAAGACGCGAATTGCCTCAGCGGCTGGGTCGGTCCCCATGGCTGTGATCGGGGGCCTACTACTCTGAGGAGTGTGGTGGTCCTGCAGGTGCCAGGTGCTTTCATTGGAGGAGCTGCCAGTGGCAAGCCGATCATCATCGGGCCCAGTGACGTCCCTGTGTACCCTTGCTTTTCCAATCTGTCGATTCGCCTCCGAGCCTTGACGACCGCGGCAGCTATTTTAGCCAGGAGAAGGACAACGATAAGATCTTCTGCCCTCCGATGCTGGACACAGGAGGGGTCTTGCCTAGAAGTGGGGCACACCATCTGGTCCTAAAGAACATACACCGCTGGCATTTAGAGTGAATGGGATGAATGTTGAGTGAATGAGAGGTTGCCTGTTGGGGTGCGAATGCTAGGTGATTGGTGCTTGTCTGTGGTTACTGGAGGGAGAGAGTGTTGTGATAATTTAGCTGTTTGTAATCATTAGGATTGTGTTTGTATTTGCGACCCATAAACTGTGTAAAGACAGGGAACCGGCTCATTTTTGTTGTGCTGGATTGGTGATTTGCGTTGGCTGCACATCTGGTGGTGCGACTGGCGGCCTGATAACTGAGAAGGCGGCCAGGCAGATCCCATCATGATAGAGCAGCATATCCCGGTGCTCTGGGGGAGGGGAAAGTTTAGCGGTGGGCCTGGGCTTGTTTATAAAGGAAGGTCGCGGAGACGCAAGGAGGCTCGGTGCCCTTCCAGCCTTCGGCCCATCCCAAGAGTGGCCGGCAGTGGGGCCAGGATTGACCCCCCCCTCCGTCACTGGTGTTGTGTAATGCCAGGTCCATCAATAATAAAATCTTGACCCTTCAGGACTTCATCCTGGACCAACAAGTGGACCTGGCGTGTATGACCGAGACCTGGGTGAGGGAGGGGGAGACATTGGCTCTTACCCAGTTAGCCCCGCCGGGTTACTCGGTCCTTCACCAGTCATGGACTGGGGGGGGGAGTGGCTATCTTCATTGAGGAGGCTTGCTCCTTCAGGGCGCTCCCGTCCGTGGAGATCTTGGGTACAGAATGTGTCGGCATGATGCTGGAGGCTGTAGAGAGTTTGGCGATCTGGCTGGTGTACCGGCCGCCTAATGCACCAGCCAGTAGCTTGCCGTCCCTGCTGGAGGCCGTATCAGGCTGGGTGTTGGATCACCCTAGACTGATTGTCCTGGGTGATTTCAACATCCATGCTGAGGACGCAGCCTCTAGCCGGGCTACGGACCTAGTGTCATCCATGGCGGTGCTGGGACTCTCACAGTATGTATCGGCCCCCACGCATCAGGCTGGTCACATGCTCGATCTGATCTTCGCAGCGGGTGTGGAGCTGGACTGGATCACTGCTGAGGCAGTGCCATGGTCGGACCACCTGGCCCTAAAGGCCCGTCTGAATGTCCCACCCCGACCCTTTGTGGGCGGCGAGCAGATTTATGCTTGCCCGCGGGCTCAGATGGACCCTATGCAGCTCCAGAGGGCCTTGCAGGATCCAACACCCCCTGGCGGCTCGTTGGATGAGCTAGTGGAGGACTGGCATGCCCGGCTCTCCGCAGCCATCGACGAGATCGCTCCCAGGTGCCCTCTCCAGGCTCGATTGAGGTGAGCTCCCTGGTACACCCGGGAGCTGCGGCTGATGAAACGGGAACTGAGATGGCTAGAGAGACAGTGGCGTCGCGCCCACAACGAAGCATCAAGAGCATCTTATAGGATGTTTATGAGAGCCTATGAGATGGCAGTCAAAGCGGCTAAGAAGGATTTCTTTGTGGCTGAGATTGCATCTACTAGCTCACGCCCGGCCCAATTATTTAGTACAATTCGGACTTTGATGGACCTGCCTCAGGGCAGGCGAAATGTTAGGGAATTAGACATCGGCTGTGAGGCTTTTGTGAGCTATTTTGCAGATAAAGTCTTGGCACTCCGATGTGACCTCCCCACCACGATTGAGACAGTTAGCGAACTCGAGGCCCCTTGCGTATCTTTGGGTCTGGGTTTGGAGTGTTTCAGCCCACTCAGCTTGGACGAAGTTGACAGATTGCTAGTTACTGTGCACCCAACCACATGCGACCTTGATCCGTGCCCCTCCTGGCTCATCAAGGCGGGCCACGAGGGGTTTTGAGGTGCTCTGCGGGAGATTATCAACAAGTCCCTTAGTGAGGGCCAATTCCCCGGAGCACTCAAGGAGGCAATGGTCCGCCCCTCCTAAAAAAAAATCTCTGGACCCGGCCGGTGTCCAATTTGCCCTATTTGGGCAAATTGATAGAGAGGGCGGTGGCGTTACAGTTACAGGGCCTCCTGGAGGATGGTTCAGTCCTGGATCCTTTCCAATCCGGCTTTCGCCCGGGTCACGGGACGGAGACGGTGCTGGTCGCCCTGACTGATGAGCTCCGTTGGCATTTGGATCGAGGCGGTGTGGCCCCAATGTTGTTTAAAATCTACATGCACCCCGGATGTTGTTTAATATCTACATGCGCCCCCTCGCCCAGATTGTCCGTACTTGTAGGCTTGGGTGTCATCAATATGTGGATTACACCCAGCTCTATCTGATGCTGGGCAGCCAGTCAGACTCTGGTCCTGATGACCTTCATAGGGCATTACAGGCTGTGGCTGGTTGGCTCAGGCTGAGCTGGCTGAAGCTAAACCCAGCGAAGACAGAGGTCCTGGGCCTGAGCCGGACCGGTCTGGGGTTGGGGCTCCCACTCCCGTACTTCGATGGGGAACCGCTGGTGCCATCATCGGGGGTTAGGAGTTTGGGGGTGCTCCAGGCTGCCTCCTTAACGATGGAGGCCCAGGTGGCAGCCACTGTCAAGTCAGCATTCTACCATCTGCGGCTGGCACGGCAGTTGGCTCCCTACCTCGATCGCGACGACCTGGCCACAGTGATCCATGTGACGGTCACCTCGAGGCTAGATTACTGCAATGCTCTCTACATGGGGCTGCCTCTGTCGCAGATCCGGAGGCTGCAGCTGATGCAGAATGCAGCAGCTAGGCTGTTGTTGGGCCTCACTAGATGGGACCACATCCAGCCAATGCTGAAGGAGCTGCACTGGCTGCCAATAGCATACCGGATCTGCTTCAAAGTGCTGGTTCTTACCTTTAAAACCCTATATGGCCAGGGTCCGGCCTACCTGAGGGACCGCCTTTCCCCATACGTTCCCTCAAGAGCACTACGGTCAGCGGGACAACATCTGCTGGTTATTCCAGCCTCCAAGGTTGTTAAATATGCTGCGACCAGGGCCAGGGCTTTTTCGGTGGTGGCCCCTACCTGGTGGAATGAGCTCCCGGAGGAGATCAGGGCCCAGCAGGACCTTATGCAGTTCCGCAGGGCCTGTAAAACAGAGCTCTTCCGCCAGACTTTTGAGTAGGGGCTGCCACCGCTATGACATCGCTATGATACCATCAGCATATAGCCACTCGAGGCACTCTGGCCCTGGCATGGGGCTCTTAGTTTTATATGGGCACCATTGGAGTAACGCCAACTGTGTGTATTAGTGTGTTGTGTGGTGTTTACCCTGTAATGGCTCTTTCTTGTGTTACTGTTGTTTTATCGTTAGCTGAAATGGAGTTTTATGGTTGTATTTATTCATGGTTTGTCTTATGTTTATCTGGTTGTATGGCATTTTTGCCCTTGTTCGCCGCCCTGAGCCCATGTAGAAAGGCGGAATATAAATCTAATAAATAAATAAATAATTATTAACGTTACTCAGGAGTCTTTGGCGATGCACCTTTTGAAAGTTCAAATATATAATGTCTTACTGGGTCACCATTATCTAGATGATTGTTCACTTTCTCAAAGAATTCCAAAATGTTGGTGAGGCAGGACTTCCCTCTGCAGAAGTCATACTGATTCTTCCTCAGCAGGCTTTGTTTCTCTATGCACCCAATAATTTTATACTTGATTACAGTTCCTATTAATTTGCCTGGGACAGATATTAGGCTAATCGGGCTGTAATTGCTGATTCCCCTCTGGATCTATTTTTTTAAAACTCACTGTAACAGTCGGTACTTTCTGGTACAGCAACTAAATTTAGTGAAAAGTTACATATACGAGTTACTAGATCAGCAATCTCACATCTGAATTCCCTAAGAACTCTCAGATGTGTGCTGTCAGGACTTGGAGACATGTTTTCTAATTCCCTTATAGGGGAAATGTTTATTGTTTGCCTTGATGTTTTTAGCAACCCACTCCTCAAATTCTCTTTTTGCATGTCTAATTATTGACTTACATTTCTTTTGCCAGAGCCTGTGGCCCCTTCTGTTCAATTCACTGGGGCAGAGCTTCCACTTTTTAAAACAAGACTTTTTATTTTTCGCTATGGTATTTAAGTTCTGTAAATCCAGTTATAATACTGATGATGTGAAGCTTGAAATGTAACATTTGTTGTAGAAATTCTAATGGAGAAGACTGTAGTGTAAGAAATGAAGTGAGTACTTTTTTTTTCTCTACTGAAGGACCTCTCTGTAGACCACATTGGTGGTTCTACCCTCGGGTGCTAGGATCACCAGGCTGCTTGGTGAGCTCACTCTGGAGCAAGCAACATAGAACTGTCCATTTAAGAAGCAGTTGTCTGTTAAGTCAAGTCCTGCCATCTTCCACTAAAGCAATGGCCTTTCTATTTGTGTTCCTGGATTGTTTTGCTCATATGGAGACTAGAAAGATCCTTTACTATCTCCCCATGAACATTAATTAACTCAATTGCCATGCTGGCTTTTTTGAAAAATGTCCATTCAGGAGTCTGGAATTGCTGATTTCTATAACTCTCCTCAACTGTCTGCAGTCTCTTCTAACTGTGTTTTTACCTCAAAACATTGAGATCCACAGCTGAGCAATCAGAGGGAGGTGGGTGCAAACAGACAATTTTATCTCAGAACTCTGACCTACACAGTTGACCAATGGGGGGGGGGGGCAAGGAGACAGCAGCCTGCCAAGCACATGGGAAACAATTGGGGGAACACATTTTGCCCCTTTTTACACCCTTGAGGGTCATGTTTCTCAGAAATCTCTTTGTGTGGGGGGGTTGACATCATGGTAGGAAGGCACTCCCCTTATTTTGGGTTTCTTGGTGCAGTGGTTTGGCCTGGCATTTAATTGGGGGGGAGGGCATACCCCCCTTTTTTTAAAAAAAACCTGCCTCTCAATTTTGTTAAATTTAAGAAGTGGGGCATAACTACATATTCAAAACACCATCTGAGCAATCAGATATTAAGCAAGTTCATATGAACCAATTTTCTAGAACCCTCATTGTTAGAAGTTAAATAACCTAATAAAGGAAACCACTTTTCTACAAATTTGGGGCATATTTCCATAGTGGGTGGGAGTGTGGCTAAGGCCATTGGTGAGTCTGGGCCAGCAGCATCACTAAGGTGATCCTGCTGGGGTGGCATCCCTGATGGATTAAAGTACCCTGGCTCTGCTCCTACACCTGGCAGACATACAGCTGTGTGATATAATGGGGGGATTGTATTTAAAGGCATCAGGGAGGCTGGGTCAGCAGCAGCTCTAAGGCAGTCCTGCTGAGCAAGCCTCCCTGATAGCTGTAAGCATCCCACCTCCTGTCCTACACCTGACAGGCAGCTGCCTGTCCAGTGTAGGAAGGGGAGGGGGAGGAGTATTAGAAGCCACTGTGGAGGCTGGGCTGGCAGGATCACTAAGGTGTTACTGCTGGAGCAGGCTTCCTGATGGCTTTAAGCACCCTGCACCCGCTGCTGCACCTGACAGACAGCCACCTGTATAGGAGGTGGGGTTATGTTTGAAGCCATGGGGAAGCTGGGCCAGCAGTACTGCTGCACTTCACAGATGGTTGGCCATTCCTGATTTCCTCAACTGTCATTAGCTCTCTGCAGTCTCCTGTAACTGGTTTTTTTTTTTACTTCAGAACACTGAGCTCTGCAGCTGACCAATCAGAGGGTGGGGGGCAGTGTTCCCTCTAAGCTGAGTTAGTGTGAGCTAGCTCACAGCTTTTTAGCCTCCAGCTCACACATTTTTGTCCTAGCTCAGGAAAGATGGCTCCAGAGCAAACTAATTTATGCAGTCGCCAAATTGCTCACTCACAGCTTTAATGCCAGCAGCTCACAAAGTAGAAGTTTTGCTTACAAGAGTCCACAGCTTAGAGGGAACATTGGTGGGGGGTGCAAGGAGGCAGCAGCCTGGCAGCCACATAGGAAGCAATGGGGGCACATTTTACCCCTTTTGACTACCTTAGGGGTCAAATTTCTAAAAATCTCTTCTTAGTTCGCATCTACACCATGGTAAGAGTGCTCTCCCTGGATTTCATGTTGCTAGGTCCAGGGTTTTGGCCTGGGTGTTGATTTTACAGCGAGGAGACTTTCTTTTATATAGATATAGATACCTTCCTTGATTTATGTTGTTAATCATGCAGGCATTCTTTTAGATTTGGCAGTGCCTTTCCTAATGTGTGGAATGCATTCTACCTGAGCTTCATGTGGTTTTAAATAGCTTCCAAGCATCCTCTAGGGATTTGGCTCTCTTGTGTTTTCCTTTCAGCTTCCTTTGAACTTTTTAAACATCTCTCTTTTGAAATCAAATGTCTTTAGGGGTAACTTTCCATTGACATAAATACTGAACTTAATGATCACTGTTCCAAATTGGTATAACAACCTCTACATCTCTCACCAGGTCTTGAACCCCACTCAGAACCAAGTCCAAGATCATTACCTCTTTTGTTGGCTTTGTGACCAGCTGTTTCAGTGCACAGTAATTTGTGATGCCTAAGAATCTCATTTCTACAGCATGACTCAAGCACATGACTACCCAATCAATGTCTCCCAGTATCATAACATTATCTGCTTTAGTCATCTCCCTTATTTCCTTCTCCATCTCATGATCAGCCTCAAGGGCTTGATAAGGTAGGCAATAGTACACTCCCACTTTTAAGTAACCCTTAGGACCCAATATTTCCACCTATAGCACTTCTGTTGGAGAGTTCATTCCCCTAAAGTTTTCTAACTTATTTGATTACTGCATGACTCATTCAACCCTATAAGTATTGGAAATTTGCTGTACATTGATGCTAGGTGAACAATGTATAACCCTATGAATATCCTTTGGATCTAGAAATGGGACAGGTAGTTACAATGAGTGAAACAACAGCTACTTTATGACAGATAAGTGTTCACCAGAACCAGCCCAAATACATCCATTTATCCAGGGGTTATTTTGTAGAAAAAGAGCTACAGGAGCTCATTAGCATATGCTAATTAGATACTAGGCTATTAGCATAATAGCTCATTAGCATATGCCACATCCACTGACATCACCAGAAGTGATGTCAGAAGGGGAAGCAAAAGGAGGGGGAAGGCATCTTCAAAAGCCTCCCCTCCCCTTCCCCAGCCAGCCTGCGGTGGGGGGGAAGCAAAGAGAGAAGGGGTTTAAAGTTTAAACCCTTTCTCACTAGAGTTGGGCCGCAGAAGTAGGAAGGACGGAAGGAAAGAGAGAGAGCATAGAGAGAAAGAAAGAAGGAAGGAAAGAGGGAAAGAAAGAGAATGAAAGGGATAAAAAGAGAGAAGGAAAGAGGGAAAGAAAAAAAGGAAAGAAGGGAAAGGGGAAAAGGAGAGAATGAAAGGAGGGAAAGAGAGAAGATAAGAAGGAGGGAAAGAAAGAGAGAGAAGGGAAGAAGGAGGGAAAGAGAAAAAGGAGAGAAGGAAAGAAGGGAAAGGAAGAGGAGAAGGAAAAGAAAGAAAAGGAAAGGAGGGACAGAAAGAAGGCAAAGAGATGGGGAGAGGGCAGTAGGCTGTATCCTACCCCCTATCAAGCCCCCACCCACCCCTGTCGATCCCTCACTTACCGCAATCAAGACCTTCCGAGGGCGACGGACCTCCTTGTGCCTTCCCAGGGCCGCAGTGCTCCAGTGCGGGCCCCAGGAGGCTGGTGACGGGCCTCCTCATGCCTCCCCGGGCCACAGTGCTCTAGCACAGGCCCCAGGAGGCCAGCGACAGGCCTCCTTGAGCCTCCCCTGGGCCTCAGCACTCCAGCGCAAGCTCTGGGAGGCTAGCCACGGGCCTCCCTGGGCCACAGCACTTGGGGCGGGGAGCTGGGGGCGGGGCTTGCTGCCACCACCCTTTGTGCAGGTGCCTGGGCTGCCAGAGCAGCACTCTGGCATGCTCCGGCCCCAAAAGACCCCTGCATTTATCCATCTTTCTATCTATGGGGCTCAGAACAACATATATGGTTCTCCTCCATTTTAATCCACTTATGCAGATATGTGAAACAGCTAAGGGCCAAACTTTATCTAAAGAACATGAGTAAATTAAATTCAAAACATTCTTACTTCATAGCCTGTTCGTTATTTTGAAATTAGTAGGGAGTAGGGCACTCAGGCATGCATCTACAGTGGGGCATCTCAGGGCTATGCCCCCCAACTTACTGGCAAGGCCCCACTACTTCCCCTCCAGCCAAAGGCCCCCAGGCAGTGGCAGGTGTGGGAAAGAAGCCGAGTATTCCTGCGCAGCTGTCTGGTATGAAGGGCCAGCTATGGTGGCCATGAGGAGCCAGACAGCACCTCTCTATTTCCCCTAGAAACTGAATTAAATTACCTTTAATTCAATTAGCCAGTGCCCCTAAGAAATTTAAATGCCCCCTGACTTAAAAAATCCTGGCTACGGGCCTGAGGGCACTGATAATTTGGATGTGTCCAAATGTATTCATATGTGTTCATTGTGTATAATTATCCTGCTTTCTTGACTATTTTTCCACAGCAGCTTCCCATCTGTACACCTGTTTGCTGACAACTTTGATTTTTAAAAGAACAAAAGAAAACAAAATCTAATTGAATTGAGACTTACTATTTAGGTGGTTTAGGTCAGTTTCTATTTCTTATGGTAAACATTGGTCAAAGTATACCTCCCTAATGCTTTTATCAGTTTGAGCCAATTAGTATTGTTATGCCATGACACCATGATATCACCTAATGGAAGAAATAGTATAAATGTTTAGTTATGCTGATTAAAACTTCCCCCCACAGGCAACTGTGACATGCAGTTCAGAAGCTGACAATTAGAATTGCAAGAATCAAAGCTTCAGTGGCCTAGCCCTGTAGAACAAATGCAAAGATGCTCAACAAAAACTTCAACAAGGACTAGTGAGGTAATCCAATCAGGACCTTGCCTTGAATGTAACCAAGGGAGACTAGCAAGGTACATTTGCAGCATACCTAGAGCCAGCCATGGTCTGCATCCAGCTTTGCTATGCAATGCTATTTGAAACATTTTCAGTTCTGAAGCAGGCTATACTCTGAGCTAGGACAAAGCCTGCTTTAATTTACAATGTATTGCTGGTGGGCATGAAGTTATAGAGAATCTTCATGTCCCTTAAATAGAAATGGTGGTTCTACAGTTTTATTCCATGCCAAACTCACAAACCGTCCCCTCTTTACATCTACTGATTCTTGGGATGGGGGAGGCATGCGGAGTGTGCTGGATGTGACTGTGTAAGATCTGCTGTTCAGCCCTGTCCTCCCCTAATGCACTAAGAACCAGGCCCGTAATAGCCAGACAATGTTTATTATAAGGATTTACTATATTTTTGAATGTACTGGTTTACTTGTATTTGTCATTTCTTTTTAATAAATAATTTTTTAAAAAAAGAAAATGTTATGGGGGTTGGGGCAAATGGGTACAGTGTTAGTTGGCCCATCGTTATTTATTTATTATTTCTACTTTATTATTAACATTGTAATCAAACAGCATGAAAGATCTAATTAAAATGCAATAGGACTAGGACTACAAAAATTACAAAAATGAAAAAAGGTATCAAACATGCTATGTCATGCAATGCAGAAAATGGAATTACAAAAAATGAAAACAATGCTAGAAGAGACTGATAGAACATACAACAAATCAATAATATATAGAGTATACTGTGGCATAGACTACAGTCATGTTCTGTATAACCTTTATAAAAATGCCCTCCCAAGCAACTGCTTTACATAGTTTGCAGAATTAAAGAAGTATGAGAGCTTTCTTCCAGGTATCAAAACCTGAAACTGTAAACGCAATCTTCTTTTCTCTGTAAATCACTAACTCAAGGTTTCTAACACTGCCACTTCCCACTCCTGCAGGCTTTTAAAATCAGGACCCTTCAGCCCTGCTAACTGCTAATTCTGTTCTAGCCAACTGCATAGAGAATTCACCCTTGGAAGATTTATGACAGGATCCACACTTTTTACCTCAACTTTTTCCTTTTTCACAAAGAAAATTTACATCTGAAAGATGTGTGACAAATTTCACACCAACCTATAATGCTGATTGGAGGGGGCATGACAAATGATTGATGCAGCACCATCCCTTTTGCACCACTGTGGCTACAGGCCTGCTAAGAATGTCTGCATTTTAAATAAATACACAGATAAAGCTAGAAACAGGGTTTACCAATTCATTCAGGACACATCCCTAGTTTAACAGTAATGTATAATTGAATCCTAGAAGAGTACACATTGTTTTAAATGATGGAGAACATATATTGTCAGTAAATTGCTTTTAAATTAGACTCTAATAAGGTACATAATAGGACTTCTTTCTTTCTCTTTCTTTTGCATCTTTTCTCCCCCAAAACTTGCTAATTGCCTCAGTGAAAGAATAGAAAGTACTAATTTGTGTTTTTTCAGGCTTGTCAACACAATAAGTGTTCTTAGAATGTTTCAATGAAACAATAGAAAAGCAGATGGCATCAGCAGTGTCTTCTGGATTAGCAGAACCTCCAAATGGGTAAATGTAAAGAAAGTTTAGCATAATGATAAAACAAGGGAAAGTATCTTGTCAGCTGTGGATTTTTAAAGCTACATCACAAAGGTAATTTTCAGCTGTGAGGAACTTCTTCATTTATGTGATCTCATGACCAAAAGGAAACTTGCATTTAGATGGCACTTGAGAAATACTCTGAAGTTCACTTACAGTGCAATCCTCAGAAAGTTTAGCTGTATTTAAGGATGTAATTCTGCTTGGAATTGCACTGCCAATGGTGTCTTTTGAAAAGTCACTTTCTGTTCCAGCCCTTTACCTGTAGAATGAGATTAGGAAGCAGAGGAATCACTATACCAGAGGTCTTGAACAGATAGGTCTGGAGCTACCTGTAGCTCCATGGCCCTTACAGAGAAGCTCAAGCATCTGCTAGTGGAAGACTCAGCACAAGAGGACAAAACAATTGGTTCTAGCCTTGTTTTTGTTTTTGTGTTTGTTTTAAACCCTTTTATTTTATAGGAGTTTTCTTTGTGTTGGTTATTTCAGATGGTTTTCTTAGTCCATGTTAAGCTTCTAGGGTAGAATGAAACTTGGGAACATACCCGGTGTGGGGAAGTAGCTCAGGACATTAAAGAAAACAGCTGTGCTGTATTCCAAAAATGAGGCATTTTATTTATTTATTGTAAGCAGGGCTCTTTTTGTAGCAGGAACTCCTTTGCATATTAGGTGACACACCCCTAACGTAGCCAATCCTCCAAGAGCTTACAGAGTTCTTCTTACAGGGGCTACTGTAAGCTCTTGGAGGATTGGCTACAATAGGGGTGTGTTGCCTAATATGCAAAGGAGCACCTGCTACAAAAAGAGCTCTGATTGTAAGCATGTGTAGCCTGTTCCCAACCAAAACTGGCTCCTGGGTCAGCAACCAACATAGTCAAAAACACTGTATCAGGATGACATGAAATGACATGAGATGATGAGCCTCGCACTATAACAATAGAGTAATCCTATATTAGTCTATGAGATCCACATTTACATTTTTCACAATTTGTCATACAGGCAAAAATTATTCCTAACATTTTGGGATTTTGTGGGGTAGCCCTGAAATGGCTTTTCTCATTTCTCCTTGGTCAGGGACAGAGGGTGGCACTGGGAGAGAGGGTGTCAACTAGGTACTTAATATGTGAGGTTCCACAGGAGACAGTCCTCTCCCCGATCTATATGTGCTCCCTTGCTGAGCTGATGCAGAGTTTTGGGTTGGGGTATCATCAGTATGCTGCTACTGGGTGGCCACCCAGATACTGCCTCACATAATCTGGCCATGGGTTTGGAGGCCATGGTGAGATGGTTAAAAAAGAGTTGGATGAGACTGAATCCAACAAAGATGGAGGCTCTGTGGCTGGGGGCGGAGGCTTGGGGTTGGGACATAGACTTCCCACTCTTGATGGGGTGCCATTAATACTGATGCAATCTGCCAAGAGTTTGGGCATGATCCAGGATACCTCCTTAACTATGAAGGCCCAGGTCACAAATATTGCCAGGCTGACGTTTCTCCACCTATGCCAAGCATGGCAATTAGCCCCGTTCTTGTTGTGCCCTGACCTATGCAATGGTCACCTTCAGGCTAGACTACTGTCACTTGCTGAATGCTGGCCTGCCCTTGAGACTGACTCAGAAGCTCCAACTGATCCAGAATGCAGTGGCGAGAGTCCTAATGGGAATGCCGCGGATGGCACATATAGAACCTGTGCTGAACCAGCTATACTGGCTCCCAGTGGAGTACTGAGTCAGGTTCAAGGTTTTGCTGTTGACATTTAAGGCCTTTAGCAGTCTGGGACCTGCGTATCTTTGGGATCACCTCCTCTGGTATGTCCCCGAGACAGCATTACACTCTGCTGAGAAGAATCTACTGGTGATCCCTGACCACAAAGACATCTGGCTGTCTTCGGCCAGAGCCAGGGCTTTTTGGCCCTGGCTCAAATCTGGTGGAACTCTCTGCCAAATACCATAAGGACCCTGCAGGACATAATATAAAGAAGAGATGTTCCACCAGGCTTTTGGCTGAAGACAGCAATGGTTTCCATCATGGCTTGCACCCTCTTCTTTTCTTCCATCTTTTTGCTTCAGCATCCTCCTTGTCCTGACTGCGAGACGGCAACACAGTCTGAAGCAAGTTTAAGACCAAATTAGTGATGCCATCTGGAGATTATTTAATAATATAGGAATAACTAATTTAATAATTTTAATAATGTTATGCTGATGTTCTTAACTTCTGTTGTACATTGCCCAGAGCCCTGTGCACTCAGGGATTGGACGATTTATAAATTTAAAGGATGGATGGATGGATGGATGAATCTGACTATGATCAATGATTGTGGTTATGTGGCAGCTGATGATTGTGGCCCGTCTACCCAAGAAAACTGTCAGCAGAGTTGTTCCTCAAGTCATTCAAAGGGGAAAGGCACTCTTAATTGGCCTCTTATTCTTTACTGAACACCAGAGTGCATTCCCTTCTGGACTGCTACTGCACTATGTGCAGTTCATTGGCCCAGGGGCTTTTTCTTCACCCAGGCAGTTCCTCATTTCCACACCTTTCCAATAAAAAGGCAGACACCAGGAGAAGCATTTAAGTCTGTGGCTTATTGTGCACTTTGAAATGACAGGGTCCTAGATTCACATGCCAGATTACAGCCTGAAGGTCCATCTTTCTCTTACTGCCTCAACTTGTTTCTGTTGAGGCTTTTGGCCCTGCTCCCAGGATTCCTTCCTTGGTGTTCCTAGCCCATTCACCCTTACCACAGGGTTAGGCACTGATAGGGATACCAGGTCTCCCACTTTGGCAGAAGACCTCATACTCCCCACCAGCCGTTTCCACCGCTATGTAGCTGGGCAGTGGGAGAAAAGGGGATTGAATGGGGAGGGAATTGCCAACAGTGTTAGTATGTCACCAGAAAGGCATCTCCCACTGGTTTCCAGTCTCATACTGGCAAACCTAGGCATTGATTTCCTGTGAAAGGAACTGCAAGGAGATCGAATCAGTCAATCCTAAATGAAATCAACCCCAACTGTTCCCTGGAAGGCCAGATACTGAAGCTGAAGCTCAAATACTTTGGCCACCAAATGAGAGGGGAGCACTCACTGGAGAAGACCCTGATGCTGGGAAAGATTGAAGAATAAGAAGGGGACAAAAAAGGATGAGCTGGTTAGACAGTGTTATCAATGCAACGAACATGAAATTAATCAAACTCCAGAGGACGACAGAAGACAGGAGGGCCTGGCATGATGTGGTCCATGGGGTCGTAAAGAGTCTGGCTCGACTGTGCAACTGAACAACAACATGAAAGGAATCCATGGCTGTCTAGGCTGGGAATGCTCCCTCCCTGGTCCATGGGAGGGCCTGGACTAGGGTTCCCAACTCCAGAATGGGAAACTCTTGGAGATTTGGGAGTGGAGACTGGGGACAGGAGGACCCCAGTAGAGTATCAATGCCATAGCATCCAACCTCCAAAGCAGCCAGTTTCTCCAGGGGAACTGATCTCTGTAGTCTAGACAGCAGCTGTAATTCAGGAAGAACTCCAGACCCCACCTGGGGGTTGACAACCATTGCCTGGTCTCTTTTGTCCTCTGGAGTCCCAGGCTTGGCCAGCTGTCTGGCTTCCTGCCCAGCTGGGTCTCCCTCCCTTCTTCTGACTCTAGCCTTTTATGCCCTTTCCTTCTGCCACACCCACTGACTGTCTCACCAACCTACAAAACCGAAAGTCACAGCTACAATGAAGCTATGAACAAAAAACCAAAAAAGCTGCTACACAAAATGCTGCAAAATCTATATATTAGTACGCAAAAAATAGCAGGTAAGTATTATACAAAAAGTCCTTGTTAAGAAGTCATAAAGACGTAGAAGAGTTGGAGACGTAAAAGAGTTGATGAAATTCCCCAGAGCTGTACAACCAAAAGAGTAGTTTACCTTCTACAATGTGGGTGTGGATTGAAATATATAGAAGAGTCCACATGTGCCATTAGAACACATGTCCTTGAACACAGATCTCACATTAAACATAGATACCTTGAGGCTCCCCTCGTTCAGCATTTTGTAGACAAAGGGCATAGATATGATGACTTTAGGTTTGCCGTCTTGGAAGTAGTGCACCCCAACAAATTCAACAGAATGGACATACACAAGCACTTACTTCACAGAGAGTCTTTCTAGATACATTGATTAATACCTGTCAGCTCCATGGTTTAAATGTATCCCCAGACTTATCCAGTTTTTTGTAAAGGCTTTTAAATAACTTTAGGTTTAATTTATAGTGTTGTAGGAATACCAGTTAATATACCTTTAAAGGTGAGTCTTAAAAAAGTATATAAGGTTGAGATTAGAAACACCTGTGAAGGCTTCATTACCTTCAGCACACATGCCCGCCTTTGAATGTTATCATGAATAATGGATCCAGGGTAAGCTGTTCCTCTACTTTGCTATGGTTTTTGTAATGTATACTTGAAGGATTTAAATTAATGAATATATTTTCTCTTTGGTACATATTTATTCTAGACCAGCTTTATTATCTTCCTAAGTGATTGCAATCTATGAATGAACAGAAGACACAATTTTGTATGTATACAAAAAGAACTTTTTATTGAATAATTTAAATGTAGGTACATTGCACTGTATTTGTATATTGATATTGTGATTGTACAATTTTATAGAGGTTTAATTGACAGTTCGGAAGAAGTAATTATGAAATGGAAGCATACTCTGGGGAATTTCATCAACTCTTCTACATCTCTATGACTTCTTAACAAGGACTTTTTGTATAATACTTACCTGCTATTCTTTGTGTACTAATATATAGATTTTGCAGTGCTTTGTGTAGCAACTTTATTGTCTCACCAACCTACACATAAGTAGGCCTTTACTCTGAAGGAGGTTTCTATTTGTAAGGCAACCTTTACCACCTTTAGTAGCATTCTTTGACCTTGCTGGCTCCTGGGGCCCTTTCCCTCCTCCTGGGTTCCCCCACTGCACACTTTGACCTGGGATGCCACAGGGAGTGATACAAGCTGTTTCTTCACCCTCATTTACAACAATACATTAAAAAAATCACAACTACTTGTGAGGACAGAGGAGTATCTGAACAGAAAAGGGATATTATCCCTGGAAATATGCAAAATGCAGTCTACAATTTAAAACCATTAGTATAATTATAATGAGTTGGATGCCTGGATCTATTTGACGTGACAGTATTTTCTTTTGGCGCAAGAGCCTTTTCCTGTTGCAGAAAAGCCTTTTTTTCTGGCAGGAGAGGATGTCAGAGGATATCTTTTGCCAGAGGATGTCTTCTTCAAGCAGAGAAAAGCACCACTTCTATCAGAATAAATCCAAAGTATCGATCCAAAGAGTTGGACTCAACTGTGCGACTGAACAACAACAAATTATCCTCTATTTAATTTTTATAGACAATATTGTCCTTAATAGTTTAAAGCCTTACATGGCCTGAGACCAACATATCTTAGAGACTGCCTCTTCCCATACATGCCCCAAAGAGCACTATGCTCTATGGATCAACATCTCCTGGTAGTCCCTGGCCCGAAAGATGTCTGTCTTGCCTGGGCCAGGACCTCCTCCACCCTGGCCCCTGCCTGGTGGAGCATGCTCCCTATTGAGATCAGGGCCCTGCAAGATCTTCTTCAATTCCACAGGGCCTGCAAGATGGAGCTGTTCTGCCAGGCCTTTGGCTGAGTCAGTGGACATCCATATATGGCTTCCCTGAGGTTTTTGTAATTCTGTTATCCTTGTAACAACTACTGGCCATTAGTTATATTTTATGACAGGCCAGGAACCTCCCACAACCAGAAAATGTCTTTGTTATCAGATGTGACCATCATTTTAATATTTATGGTGGTGATTTAAACTTTAATTTTTATTGTATTAATCAAATATATATTGTATAAATGAAATGTTGCCCACCCACTTGTGGAAAGGCTTGGCTATAAATACGAATAAATAAATAAATAGTTTTATTTACTTGTATTTAATTGGGGGAGTGCTAATTTTGAGTATTGTTAACATTTGAAATTATATACAATCATACAGTAAACCTTTACTTTAGGTTTAAAAACTATAATAAGACCCAGTTTATAAACTACTTGCACCCAATGCCTTGCCACACTACCAAAAGTTTTTTATAAGGAAGTTGTTGGAGTTCTTAGTAAGGAAGGAAAGACATCTTTCTTATATGCAACCAAAGGCATCAGTTACATTATAGGAAGAGTGCAAACTATAAGAAATGTTTTTGTTCTAACAAAATGTCAATCATGGTAGCAAATATATATTCTGTTAAACCAACAGGCCTTCAAGTTGAGAAATCAAAAGATCCCAGTAAATAATCATATATAATTAAGTGGAGGACACCTGTCAGTGTAATTCTAAGGGTTACTGATTCCTATATCCACAGAAGTGGGCCTAACAGAATATATCGAAGGTCCGTTTTTCAGAGATAAAGCAGTGACATCCTAAACAGAGTTCTTCAATAGACTTCACTTAAGTCTCCATTGACTTTAATAGACTTAGAAGGGTGTAAATCTGCTTTGCATAGCACTGAAAGACCATACTGGCTGTACCATCAGACTTCACTGCATGAAGAGCTCTGCTTGATTAAAGTATATGTGAGGGTGATCTGGCTGCGACATCTGTCACCCTGTTGATCACCAGGGTTGATTCAGCTGATCTAGCTGGCTAGGCAGGTGTCCCCTACCTCCCTCACTTCTCCATTTGTGTCCCTACCGAAGCTACATGCTCGGCGGAAGAGGACGACCATCCCAGATAGAAGGAGTGTACCATCAAGGGTATACAAAAGTATATACATGCACAATATTTATAATGGTCAGTGACAGACATAGATATGCAGCATATCAGCTACTTTGCTTATATTCTACTTTTAGAAAGTATTGCACATTTAAAGGCCTGGTAGTTTTCTTTCAAAATCCTCTGTCATGCATCAGGATGTGACATTTATTCTTCTTTTATTCCATTAGAGGTTGGCAGTGCCTCTCACCTGAATGAACTAGCTTGTTTTACTTTATCCTTTTCTAAAGTGCACCTAAATGTTAATTCAGAAGGAAAAAAGCAGTACATTAATTAAATGAAAGCAACTTAATACCATTAACTTGCTGAAGTATCAAAAGGAAGTGATTGCCAAAACTGAAAAATTATTACCATGAATCATTCAAATAGTAATATTTTCATCCATAGAGTATATAATAGGGTTTGCATTTCAAAACTTATAGTTTTAATTCTGAATTAAAAAATCAGCAAGGCTATGACTATTGTTTTTGTTAAATATCAGGAGTATTGTTATCATATGGGACAGTTGTGTCAGGAAAAAATGCCATATTAATAAATACCAGAACAATACTCCCAGCTGATGAGAACTATGCTCATGTCCTTTCTAAGTTAAAACAGAAATTTAAATAATAATTTTTGAAGGCAAGAGGAGTGGAGAGGGAGTGAAGGAGGAAGAGAGAGGACACATTCCCAGCCTCCAGCTAGTCTGTGAAGCGAATTTATACTTTAATGTGCTATTATTACCAATGGGGAGACCTGGCCTTCAGAGTTCAGAAGACAGGTCCTTCCTTTGAAACAATGGCCCTGTAAAGGGCAATGCTCTGCAGACCAGTTCCGGCTATCTCCAGTATTTATCAGGAGAGAATACTGGAACTGAGAAATATCAGGAGTACCTTTCATGGTATCAGATCTAGCCAATTGTTACCATGTTATATTGTTATCCATTAGCTTTGTGGTGCAGTCTAGATTCAATGGCCTTTTGGTGTCTTTCAAACCTCTGATGCCATTATTAAAATGATGCTGAAACATCACTTTGCCCTGGCTGTATTGCATCATCCCCAAAAACATGGTTAGACAATGTTTCTATTCCTTACTCCTCTAGTTTAGGAAAGGTCTCCTTTGGGCATGTAACATTCATTCAGACACCAGCCTGTGATTTTCATTCTCAATTTGTACCTTGGTTGTCTGTAGCAAACTCATCTAATACCTACACAGCCAATTTGTTGTGAAAATACAACAGAGAAAGAAGCCTAACTACCCCTACTATTGTCGCTCCACAATTTACTAATTCAATCTAGAGTACTGGGGTTATTCACTGAAATTGACACACAGTAGGTTTAGGGCACACAATAAAAGAGACACATGCCATAATTATATGTTTGAATTAAATGCCTCGAGGAATAATGATACTACTGACTTTAATGGTTTATAGAAAGCTGTACCTAAATTATGTTGTCTGGTACCTAAATTGTTGGGTGGGGGCGATTAATGGCACCACTGGTGGACCTCCTGATGGCACCTGGTATTTTTGGCCACTGTATGACAGAGTGTTGGACTGGATGGGCCATTGGCTTGATCCAACATTGGCTTCCCTTATGTTCTTATGCCTTAGTCATGATTCCATGTGTGTTTTGATGCATCAGACTCTCTACCCTCAGATGGGACACAGGAGTGAAGCACATCCTCCAGAGATGACCAGGGTAGAAGGGTAGGTTCACATGGAAGAAGGCTGTCCTTCAGGTATGCTGGCCCCAGGCTGTATAGAGCTTTAAATGTCAATACCAGTGCCTTGATTTGAGCCCAGAAGCTGATTGGAAGCCAGTGTAGGAAGAACAAAACTGGAATGATATGGTCCCCATAACCCATTCCAGTTAACATTATGGCTGCAGCATTCTGAACTAACTGTAGCAACCCAGACTGTTTTCAAGGGCAGATGCATGTAAATTGCATTCATATAAGTATGTTGTATAAATAGACTTTTCATCAGATTTCTTTAATCAGGATTATACTGGAAATATGGCCTTTCTATATTCTGGGTTCCCCCACACCCACTTCTGAAACAAGTATTATATGTACAGTTTAATCTCAGCACATAATTTTTTGATGAGGCTCCATAATCAGATCTACATTAGTGAACTGCCAAAAAGACCACAAACAAAAGTAATACAATATGTGATATGGAAGTTGAAGTTGTTTTCCATGCTGTCTCCCAGCATATTTTGTGAAATCCCTGATGAAAGATGTGTTTGTTGTTCTGAAGAATGAATGGAAACAAACATTCATGATGAAAACCTTCGTCTTTGGGCTGAATTTTGTTTTTGATGATTTTCTGCTTCCTTCCTGTTATGTGACTCCCTTATATCTGTCTTCAAATAGCAAATCCCACCTTTACAAGATGCCTAACATCAGGTAGTAGGACAAGATGAGAAGGCAAGCTCCTTCTAACATACTAAATAGCAAAAGATTTCCTACAGTGTAAGTAAAGTCTACTTAGTACAAGATAACCAACACATTGCCAATTCAAAAGAGTTCAACAGGGGGAAAGCTGTTTACAGTGCCATCCAAAGCAGAGTTATACCCTTTTAGGCCCATTGGTTTCAATGGATTTAGAAGAAAATAACTCTGCTTAGGATGCAGTTGTTTGTGTGGCAAATATTGCTTTCCATTAAGCTAACCTAGGCAAACAGAATCAAAGCAACATCTTCAAAGACCTCTCTTGAACCAAGAAAGCTTTCCCTCTGACGAAGAACTCCTTTGAATTTCAAATGCATTGGGAATTTTGGATTGAACAAATGTGGTTTATAACTATATATGTCTCCTGCTATTTTACCAAATCAATGACTGGTGTAGGATGGTTCAGATCCACTGGCTCTTTGAGCTATAAAAGATTTTCATGGCCAAACCACTGAAGTGACTGATTTGTTTTCATCTCCCTTCATTTAGAGAGATCCAATGCACACACACAACTCCCCTAGCCCCATGGCTTGCTCAATCACTTTCATAAATGCTTCTTCAGCAGGCCCATAGCTAGGATTTTTTTATTCAGGGGGCACTGATAAAATAAAAATAAAATAAAATAAACCCATGCTCACCAGTTGGAGCAGGCAGGAGCAGGATTGTTTCCCACATTGTAGAGGGTAGGTGATTTTCAAGCAGATTTCAATGAGAGGAGGGCTTTGCCCTTGGTTTCTAGCAGCTGAGGTTGTCCCAGCTTGTGGGAGTGGAAGGAGGAGAGCCATCGAGGACTGAAATGAGTCCTTTCTGCCTCCTTGCACCCGCCTGCCCCACCTCACCTGCTGACCAGCCCACCTGGCTTCCTCGTGCCGCTTCCTGTGGCAGCCGCACCACCACCAGTGCCACCAACTTGGGACCCACAGCCTGCTGGTACCACCTCGCCTGCTGGCTGGCAGCCCACCTAACTTCCTTGCATCACTTCCTACCGAGCCATTGCCACCACCACCAGTTCAGGACCCACAGGCCACCAGCCCCACCTTGCCTGCCAGCCCACCTGCCTGGCTGCCTCATGCTGCTTTTTGCTCAGGACCTATAGCCTGCTGGGGCTGCTGGCAGATGGGGAAATTGTGGGGCCTTGGCAGGAAGCTGGGGGGGTGAGCTCTGAAATGTACTACTGTAGCTATGGGCCTGTTCTTCAGTCTATGCATTTCTGTAGTACGTGGAATTTTTTAAACATTTGATTTTCAATGCAAACTTTGCCATTGGGATGGCTTACCAGCAACATATTACCTCATAATTTTCTGGTATCACATGAGCATTATTTCACCCCATCTGCAGCTGCTTTGATGCAATTGTCAAAAATGTAAGTCCAGCCAATCAGTCATACAAGGATCATGATAACATCACAGGCCCAATATAGTCAGATTTCCATATGTGGGACCTCTGATCAAACAAATAAGAGTTGTCTGAAGTCTCCCCCCCCCCCGGCCCATCACTATGTGCTGCTTGTGCATAAACATACAGATTTTCACATAAATCCTTAAATGTTTTAAAACAAAATCCAGGAATCCTCCACAAACATTTTTCAGTGGCTATAATTGAAAATGGGGATACCTTTCAATGGCTGTGAAAATGGTAATGAAACTTTGGCCTCTAGTTCAGTTTAGAATTATATACTTTGATCAACGTGCCAACAAAAGTCTGCATGGTCAAAGTGATGGTATTCCCAGTAGTAATGTATGGCTGGGAGAGTTGGACCATAAGGAAGGCTGAGCACCAAAAAACAGATGCTTTTGAATTATGGTGCTGGAGAAGACTGTTAGCCAAACTGCCATATTTCTGTAATAAAATCTTGGGGAATTATGATATTAATGTGCAATTGGCATAACTAAGGGACACAAGCCTATGTATACAGAAGTTGCACCTTTCCAGTAAAACCAGAAAATAAATGTAGAAACCAAGTCTTTAGAGAAATGGGTTCTTTACTGAAGAATATTTAAAAAACGCAATAAAACACAAGCACACATACACTTATTCAGATCTAGGGAAATTAGAGAGAAAGGGACAGCTTCGCATTAGCAGGTAAAAAACGTTGATTGGGTGATAGTTGCCTGTCTTGAAGAGATGGAAGTGATCCACAGGAAATATGGGGAGACTATGAGAAACAGGGATCATTTTCTGAACCAGCAGAATACATGGAAAGACTCTTGGGCAGCTACTCCAGAGTCAACAAGATAGGGCAGGGTTAGGGGAGGGAGAGAGAGAGTGAACACGGTCCTGCTCTTTTATACTATATTTGAACTTGGGGGTGGGCTTCTTACCAGCCACTTCCCCATATGTCTCCTGGAAGTTGCTAAAAAACTGGTAGCAGATGGTCAAGTGATGACCAGGAGAAGGGGTTTAATGGCTGGGTAATTGACATGATGTTTCTCAAGAGTGACACTTTTCAGAGAGCGGGGTTTGAGACAAAGGAGGAAGAACAGAGTCATTCCCAGTGCCTGGCTAGCCATCACCATTAACGATCTGATGCTTGGTAGCAGTATTGTCTTCATGGGTACAGGGTGGGTGAGTAAGCTAATCCTGTCACAACTTGGAGCTAACTATGTGCAGTATAGGTGAAGCTGGAGAAGAAGGTGGGGTGGAGTGCCTGCATGATGGAGACGAGGCTTGTCATGGTGTTTTAACAGGAAAGTTTATGTTGTCTTTGCAAAGCATGGCTTCTCTATTACTCTGGCTGCTGGTTCCAAGTGTTTGCGATTCTCAGGGAGGCTGGCATGCCATCTACCTGGGTTTGCAGTCATCTTTAGGGGGACGGATGGATAGCATCGGATCTTCCATGGGTCCACATCTGGTTTTAACATGCTGTTTCAGTCCAAGGCTTCCCTCAGTTGGGCATGTGTTCTTTGTGTGGCTCTGTCTCATGGGCACCAATCAATCCATTTTCCCTGGTACACTCTTTGCACAGTCCAGATATAGTGTTATATCTCAAGTCCATACTTTATAAAAAGCTTGCAAGGCAACAAGAGAGACCCTTGGACTGCAAGGAGATCAAATCAGTCGATCCTAAAAGAAATCAACCCTGACTATTCCCTGGAAGACCAGATACTGAAGCTGAAGCTCAAATACTTGGCCACCAAATGAGAAGGGAGCACTCACTGGAGAAGACCCTGATGCTGGGAGTTATTGAAGGTAAAAGAAGAAGGGGACAGCAAAGAATGAGCTGATTAGACAGTGTTGTCGATGTAGCGAACATGGAAATGAGCAGGATCTGGAGGATGGTGGAGGACAGGAGGGCCTGGCATGATCTGGTCCATGGGGCCACAAAGAGTCAGACTCGACTGTGTGACCGAACAACAACAAAAACATTGAGCTCCTGAGCACAGGTCAGAGAAAATGATTCTAATCTAGCTGACTGAATAATCCCGATTTGTAATGTACTATCCTGTAGGGGTTGTCATTTCCAGAGATACCTTCCCAGAGATACCGGCTTACCTGAGGGACCACCTTTCCCCATATGTTTCCCCAAGAGCACTATGGTCGAGGAGTCAACACCTCCTGGAAATTCCAGGCCCCAGGAATATTAAATTTGCTGTCACCACAGCCAGGGCATTTTCGGTGGGAGCTCCTACCTGGTGGAAGGAGCTCCTGGAGGAGATCTGGGCCCTGTGTGACCTCTCTCAGTTCCACAGGGCCTGTAAGACAGAGCTCTTCTGCCAGGCTTTTGAGTAGGAGCCACCACCACTATTCCACCAGCATTATTTATGCATCATCGCACCACCACTACCACCACTATGTGGTTCCATCAGGGTGCAAGGCGACCCTGGAAGGAGAAGGGATGACAGGCTACTAGAATGTCACGTGGGATTAAGGTCTATCCCATGTTGTAACAAATGGAGCACTGACACTTTGTTGTGTGTATTATATTGTTTTATGCTGTTTTTATCTGTTTTAACTTTGGCACTCATGCCTCGCTGTTAGCCACCCTGAGCCTTCAGGGAGGGCAGGATATAAATCCAATAAATAAATAAATAATGGAAGTACACACCAGGAACATTAGCAAATAGTCCCCAATGTCCATAGCTGGTGGAAGCCTGAAACTTAAGAAAGCTTATGGAAGCTCTTTTGCCATGGCCCCTAAATTCCTGGAGTTCAGCTCTTCAAAGTTTGTGAATTTTATCAGTAGATTGTCAGAATAAATCTCTAGAAGTACAATGGGAATCAATAGGCACAGAGCTGTGAACTCCAATCATCCTGGACAGCTAACTAGAGATAATGGATAGTAAGTTAAAGGCACAACTTTGAATCTAAAGTTTAAAAAAATCCCTAAAAAAGAAGATTTTAAAAAAGAAGAAACCCATTTGCAAAGATAGATATATTCAGTTCCGCAGACTACGCTCATATGCAAAATATGATGATAATCAAGAGAGACACACAAATTCCCACCAGTGTTTTATGGGCGGCAAAAAGGGCACAATCTAGAATGGAAAAACCTACAAATTGTTGCTGTAAATATTTCATTTCACAGTATATCAATATTTAAGGCACATCTCTTGAAAAATTGAGTCCACCCTTACGTCATGAATGAAAAGAAAAAGCATTATCCTGTAATATGAATATCAAATTCAAACAGGTTGACTAGAGTGTCTTGTCCTTATCACTTACAAACCACTTACAGCTTCAAAACCCTGTGCAAACATCTGCTTCACAGTAGTACTGAAAAAATAAGTATTCTCACCAAATAAAGAATCCAGTAAATGCCCATAATGACAGCTAGGTTGTCTTTCACTTGCACAACTAAAGCCATGTTTCATGAATGACAACAAAGTGTGCTGGACAGAGAATTGGATTTAGGTTGTGGAGATTAAAGCTCAGCTCTCTTCTTAAGTTCACTCAGGCCAACTGTTGAACCCAAGTTTAACATATCAGAGAGGTAAACATAAAAAGGGTTAACACCTAATAGCATCCTAAGTTCCCTGGAGGAAAAGCAATGTTAAATGTTATAAATAAATGGGGCTAGTGTCTATCTCATAAAACAATACTTTCTAAACTAAAACTAATTCAAAATTAGCTGGTGGGCTATCATTGAACTCCTTTGTGTTAACAGAAAATGAATACAGTAAGGTGATTTCTTTCCTGCAAATTAAATTAATGGCTTTTTCTTAAGCAAAAGAGTAGCTGTATACAATAAGGAGTGGAAAGGAGAAAATCATAGATAAATAAGCACTGCACAAATAACGCAGACCACAAGTGGTCCAAAAGTTATGCACAAAAATCAATTTATAAAAGAGGACCACATATATCAGTGAAACCAAAATTACATCATATAGTGTGCAGGTCCAAACTGCACGTTATATGATGTAACTGAAGAAAACTGCACTGGCAGTGTTGTGTGCATATATTTACACTAATGGTCAGGGAATGCTTTTTAGATCACTTTCAAAGGTGCAACAGCACTGTCACTTCCCTTCCTATACCGAGTGACATATAAGGGCCTAAGTACATGTTACATTTTATGTATCTTGGGGGAGAGACGATCCCCCAGGAAAAGAATTTGGGGAGACATTTTAGACTGCCTTGGGAGGCAGGAGACAAGAAAATTGCACTCCATGGACTGAACTCCTTGTGACCACAGAACGGTCTACTCTGGGTCCAAGCTTATGTTTACACATTGGAACTAAATTCTCAGACACATGGGAGCCTAATTCAGATCAAGATTGCAGCATTCAGGAATAAGGGCTTAAGTATTCTCACCCATGCACTGTTTTCCTGAAATGAAACAGCCCCAGGGTGTTGCTATTTGCCCCACTGGGAAAACATGTGTAGACAGTCATTATACTTGTTTCCCCAGTGATGTAAATAATGGCTCCCTGGGACCATTTGAGGTTGGGAAAACAGTGTAGGGGGAAGGCTTAAGTCCCCTTTCCTTGTGCACCATGGACCTGATCCAAATCACACCCATGTACATTTGGAAATGCAGTTTCAACAGGGAACTCACAGCACACATATGACAGGACATGGGACAGACATGTAAACTCTATAACGTTGAGCTAAACCCTCAAAGAGACTGTGCATTTGCAGTTTTTCTGTACTTGCTTTGCATTGTTGTTGCTTTGTAATTGCTTAGTTCTCTTCCCTGTGCCCACTCTGCCTGCCCTCAGGAATGGCCATATACCTCCCAATGGCTCATAAGTGAGAATTCTACCTATACTATACAGTTGGTTTCTCCTACATACCTGAAATTCAGCAGGTGGTATTTGTTAGGGGAACAATTTGTGAGAATTTCTTCCTAATTGGATAGGGAAATAAAAGATTAAAGCTTTGAGTGTGCTCTTATCTAATTGACTTTCAAATGGAGAATCCCTGATCTTCTTGAAATTTGACTGATTTGCCTTGGGGAAGGGTATAATCCCTGACAACTCCATCCCAAATGAGTAGAAAACAAAACAAATTTCACAACTGAAGATATGGTCCACATTGAACGTTATGAACATGCATAAGGAATAGAATAAATAAAATGAACTGATGTCTAATCAATAGAATAAAACTATTAAACGACAAATCAAACCAAATATGTTGAAAATTTGATGCACATGTTAGCCCAGCCGCCTTTATTGGGCTATTTCTGGACTGTTTTTATGCGGTTATAAACCTGATAGTGGGCCAGCCAAGAGACTGTATGATAGGTGCCACGGGGAGAAACCCAGAGAGGAAACAGAAGCCAGCCAAGGACGATGAGATGCTGGCTGAATTCACTCCAGAGGTGCTCCATAGCCTGCCTGCTGCTTGTTACGTCTTACACTCACAGGTTTACACTCAAACAAAAGACTCTTGCATACAGCCCAGACTCCTGGTCTCCACATAATAAAGGGACAGATGTATCAACCCCCCTCCCCACATGCCAACTCACACGTTCCTCATGGAGAATCTGCCCGGATACTGAAGAGTCATCCTCCTTTGTTTCCAACTTCCTCTTTTCCTGCTCCCAGGTGTCCAACGGTCAAGGTAGCCACTAGTATTTGAAATTGACCCTGATAACCAATCCCTAGCCAGCAGGGAGTGTCCCCAGGTGTAAGCCGCCTGGCCTCCCATGCCCACCACTTGAGAAGCTTTAAAAACACTTGCACACGCTTCTCAAAGAGGAGAGTGAGCTCTGCCGATTCCGCCTGCTCGATGTCCACCCCCCCCACCAACGACCTCTCTCAGCCTGCTATTACCTCTTATGCCCAGCTTACTTTACCCAAACCCTTACCTCGCTTTAAGGCTTCAGTCTGCAGCTGAAGTAGTGCAGGTGTCCTTAGCAGGTCTAGTACACGTGTTCCCCATTTTTCTTCCCATATTCTTTCTCACCCTGATCCTCCCGCTGGAAGATTTAGGAGCTACGCATCCCGGAGGTAAATATTGCCCCTCATCGCTTCAACACCTGCTCGTGCAAATGTGCTATTTATTTCCTTCCTGTTTGTATTAGTTTCTTGTATGCCAGTGTGTGTGATTGTTTGTTCTGCTGGATATTACTGCACAGTAAACAAAAGATTTATTTTACTCCTGTCTCTCGCCTCTTTACTGGGATATAGTGTGGTAGCCCATCCTCAGTATACACAGACCAAAGAATCCCGATATTAAATACTGTTCTGAGTGCTCTATTAATTATTGATCAGAGCATTTCGGCTAACACACACCACTTCTTCTAAATTCAGTGGCTACTAGCTTTACCACCTCTGGCCAGGAATGATGCTCCTAGAAGACATCGAACCATCTATTTTGTTCCAGCTAAGCAAACTTTGATTATACCAATTTATAACAAGTCCATTGTTCCCTCTAAGCTGAGTTTGTGTGAACTAGATCACAGTATTTTAGCCTCCGGCTTACAGATTTTTGTCTTAGCTCAGGACTGATGGCTGCAGAGCAAACTAATTTATGCAGTAGCCAAATTGCTTGCTCACAACTTTAATGCCAGTAGCTCACAAAGTAGAATTTTTGCTCACAAGACTCCATAGCTTAGAGGGAGCATTGAACAAGACCCAGTGTACTAGACAGAAAGTTCCAGCATCCTGTAAATCTTTCAGCAAGGGACAGATGTGACAAAAGTCACAAGGCACAGGCTGTTAATATTAAATATGAATATAAGTCAAAAGAAATATATATATATATTTAGAGGCCTATTCCACATGGTCCACTGGCCAGTGTGAAGCAGAGAGCCCTGTCTCGGACAACAAGGTAGGCTTTCTTTCATTAGTACAGTGATTCAACATTTTGTAACACCAAATGGCATAATAAATTCAGTCTTCTCATTTGCTGTTTGTTTAACCCATCAGCTAGGTCAGCTTGACAAATATACTACAAACTATAGAATAAGTAGTGCTAATACCACATAGTACGGATGCCATATATTTTATTGTGTTTAAAGGGTGGGTTTTACCCACTTTTCACTTTCCTGTTAAAAATATTTCTTTCACAAAACCAGTCTTTGGAATAACTGAACACACCTAATAATCTTATTCCTATTTTCTTTAGATTTTCCAAATTTTACAAGCTGTAATAAATTTATCATGCAAACAAAATAAGTATCTGGCAACAATTTACGGTATACCACACTTCTCAGTATTAAAAAAAAAAAGCTGAACACAGAAACAAGGTGGGCATGCAGACAGCTGTAGTTTTAAGCAGTACAGTAATGATAAATGCAGCCAACTGGATACACCCATTTTAATTGCTCAGATAGTTATATAGTCATGCTTTCGCATAAAGTAGCAACTTCAAAGTCCATTTGCAGATAGCAGGTGCTTGATTCATAACAAATTGGCTGCGTGGGGGTTAGATGAATTTGCTACAGACAAGGTACAAATTGGGAATGAAATTCACAGATTGCCATTTGGATGAATATTACATGCACAAAGGAGACCTCTCCTAAACTGGGGAATACAAACTCTAACAATTTTTTTTTGTAATATTGCAAAACAACCATGGCAAAGTGAAGTTTCAGAATGATTTAACAGTGGTATCAAAGGTCTGAAAGACACTGAAAGGCTACTGACTCCAATATTCTACATAAAGGCCAGATCACCCACTTTGAGCCCATCACAGATTATCATGAGCTGTCATGATCCTTGCAAATAACATGTTTGAAAACAGAGCACCCTGATTGCTCACAGTGCCCATTTTCTTTCAAAGGAAGAACTCATGATGTTCATACTGATGTTTTGAATGAGTTACACTTTGAATGTGTTTTTTCTAACTTATACTGCTTCTTAATTTATTAGTTATAAGATTACTAAAGTATAGGAAAAGCTAGACTCCATTTGAATGGCTGCAAAAGTCTATTACAGATGCATAAAATTTCGCAGCTAAGAGAGTGATAGGTAATAAAAGAGGTAATGTCACCATATGATCTACATTTTGGAGTAGAGAAAGAATTAAAAATATTTCTAGGCTGAGAAAAGTAATTACATTCAAAGGTCACATGATACAGGATGTCTACACTACCTGCACCACAATCGCATACTCTATCAGAGTATGTTGTCTTTAAGATACCTCCCTTGCAAAACTCTAGATGGTAGGGCATTAAAGTGCACCAACATAAAGGCACACCAATAGCAAGGAACTGTCAAATATGAGCAATAATTGTGAAGCTCTTGAGGTGGAAGAATGCCAACAGATTGAGTAAAACAAATACATTGTGCTCTGTGGATTGTGCTGTTATAATCATACTTAAGTAGATATTTCTTAATTGCTCTTACGGCTTCCTGTCTGGTAACTGCATAAAGGGAGTCAAAGGAAAAATCGAGGAGTGATAGTCATTGCTCAACAAGTTTATCCCAGTGGGAAACATAAGAGTCCTCTCTGACTAAGCCAAGGTAGCCCTCTTGGATATCAGAGTGTATAATTTTAACTTTAAGGCAAAAAGCCTTCAGCCTGAGCTTCAAGAGATGTTATTCCAATTCCGCTCAGAGGGCTACTCCTGCTACACAGTTCAGAATTCTGCAGATGGAAAGTAGGAATTTAAGAACTGAATCCAAGGACTCCCCTATTTTGACAATCCAGATACCAGCTCCATACAAGCCTTGAGCAGCCACCTTGGCATTAAACAGTTTGATGGCAGCTGAGATATACTGAGCCCCAAATGAACAAAAGAAATGATAGATAATATTTGATGCTGCTGTAGCCAATCTTTCAACATGAGCAGCTTGTACTGATCAAGTTAATCTCTGGTCAAACCAACCCCCTAAGCATTTAAAGTAGGGGACCTCCTCAATATCATTATCATAAAATTTCCACTTGTGATGTACATAAGATGTTTTTCCAAAAACAGCTCTCAGATTTTTGATAGTTAACTATCAGACATTCTTCCAGACAGTAAGAGACAAAAGCTTCTATCAGAGATGACAGTTCTGATGTTGTTTTTGATAGGAGAACTGCATCATAAAGAAAAAAGTTGGATAGAAACTTTAACGTAAGCAGTGGATGGAGATTAGTAGTCTTGAGCAGAGAGAGCAGAAATCATATTGTTGATATACTGTTAGCAGCTTTTTCATAAAAAGGTTTTGAATTCTCTCCAGGCTGGTGATGGTGGAATCGTTCCAGCCCCATACCTCGACATCATAAAGAAGTGGGTGATTGTCTTGCTCTGGAAAAGCTTCAGGACTGGGTCTATCAGAAAGCCCCCTTTTGAAAGGTAGAATTTTAGAATTGCCCCTAATGGGTGGAGAGCTGTTATTCTTGTTGTTTCTATATGAGCCTTTCAAGAGGGTGTGTCGCTGAAGGTAATCCCCAGATATTTAAAGGTCTGGGTTTGCTCAGTTGGGATATCGTCTATTGCCCATTGAAAGGATCGCCTTTCGTACAAGGTGGCCCTCTTTGCCTTCGCTGCAAAGAAAATTCAGAAGAAAATAGTAGCAGTACCATAGCTTGATTACCAATGGAAGTCTTGATGAGAGAGATGGAATTATTATAATCAGGGCCCCTCTCGTAGCAGGAATTCCTTTGCATATTAGGCGACACACCCCTAATGCAGCCAAGCCTCCAAGAGCTTACAGAGCTCTTCTTACAGGGGCTACTGTAAGCTCTTGGAGGATTGGCTACATCAGGGGTGTGTCGCCTAATATGCAAAGGAGTTCCTGCTACAAAAAGAGCCCTGATTATAATGTTTTATTGTGTCCTAACTTAGTTTTTAATTCTTCTTGTTTTAGAAGTTTATACAGATGTTATTGTTACATTACATTGTTCTGTCATTTTAACGGCCCATGGCTAAAGGCAATAAACTGAATCCTGGAATCTGGATATATAAATTAAGCAATAAAGGGGACCACACACACCTGACATATTCCCTGCTGTAGGGAAATTGCATTGGAAAGTTGTCCACTTAACCCATTGCAGATTTATGCAATGGGATTAGAATACAGAATCTCAATCGAAGACAACAGTCTCTTGTCAATAGATGTTAGTTTAAGCTTGTGCCCACTGGGCACAGGATGTGGTATCAAATCCATGAAGGCAGTGCCAAGGATCCCCAAACTATTGGTTGTATATTGATTATGTGTAACGTCAGAAGATGACAATGTGTAACATTGCCTTGCCTAAAACTGGCCTGTTCTCTTCCCAGGATTTTATTCATCTCCAACCAATCCAAGAGTCAGTAATAAAGGGACAGAGCATAAAGCTTCCCAGCCAGTGATAAAAGGCTGATTGGCCTGTAGTTGGATGGGTCCACTTTGTCTCCCTTCTTATAAACTGGTATTATGATAGCATGTCTCCAGGCCAGTGGCATAATTCTTGTTGCATTTAACTGAGTAAGTACCTTTCCACCATGAGATACTGGCTATGAAAAGCTCTGTGGGAATTAAATCTGCCCTGGGGGATTTCCCATTCTTCACCTGAGAAATTAGAAAACTAATTTCAGCTGGTTGGACAGGGGGCCACTCTGGTAGCTCAGCTAGGTTCCAATTATTCTGATAATAATGCTAGAAGAACTAACAAAAACATTAGCAAAGTGTTCCTCCCAGGTATGTGAGGATATATGAGAGGAAAGTGGCTCCTAGGATGTAAAACAGAGCTAACCAGCTTCCAGAATCCCCTCAGATTTCTATTATTTCTAGCAGCTCTGATTAGCATTAGCCAGTGAGTAAGGCAGGCTTCTTTCCTCTTGTGTATAGCTTGACTACAGGCTTCTTTCCAAAAAAGAAAAGCTTGTAGTGTAGTTGAAGAGCTAGCATGCCTGTAATCTGTGCCTGATAGTGCCTCAAGATTAAACCAGCTATTTTTTGTAGGTTTCAGGGCCTTATCTTGATAGATCAGTTTAGAATACAGTTTAAAATTTAAACAACAAGTGAGAGTAGAGGTGCTTTAGCTTACAACAGCTATCATGCATGCAAAATCTTAGAGTAATTTCTCTCTTAAGAGCATGACATTTATCTGGAACATCAAGGTTCTACACGAAGTATAGTTTTCAGAACTCCATTTTACTGCTCTCAGTTTGTTATGGTCTTGACAAATGGGTATCAGATGACTATTTTGGACACCAAATCATCAGGCAAAATTATTAATAGAAGCAAGGGAATATGATTGCTAGCACAATATTTATTTGTTTGTTTATTTATTTGATTAGATTTATAGGCTGCCCTCCCCACAAATTTCCCCCACTTCAATATAGTTTATCAACTCAATCAAATCAGTGGAGATAAGAAAATAGTCTATAAAGCTAGCCTCAAAATTGTTCAAGCTGGTAAACTCCCTGTGGTCTACTCTATCCTTAAGGCCATTTAAACTAATCCAAACAGATTGATCTTGTTATTTTTAGATGATCTATACGGGTGGTTAAAGCAACTTGTTTCCTCTATTAATATTCCTGGAGACACGAAATGAAAGACTTCTAGGACAGTGCCAGTACATTCATTAAAATGTCCTGCAAAAATAGAAGATGCCTAGGATATCTGCAAGTCAAGTCTATATATATGTAAAAGAAAATCCCCTCACTGTAAAATTAATACCCAAGCCAAACCCCGGACCTAGAAACACGTAATTCAGGGAGAGCACTCCTACCATGACGTAGATGCTCACTAAGAAGGGATTTTTAGAAATTCAATCCCTAAGGGGGTCAAAAGGGGTAAAATGTGGTTCCCCCATTGCTTTCTATGTGGCTGCCAGGCTGGTGCCTCCTTGCACCCCCCACTCTCTGAGTGGTCAGCTGCAGAGCTGTGTTCTGAGGTTTAAAAAAAAGTTACAGGAGACAGCAGAGAGCTAATGACAGTTGAGGAAATCAGGAATGGCAAACCACCTGTGAGATGCAACATTGCTGCTGACCCAGCCACCCTGATTGCTTCAAACATGCCCCCCCACCTCCTACACCTGACAGGCGGCTGTCTGTCAGGTGCAGCAGCAGGTGCAAGGTGCTTAAAGCCATCAGGGAGCCTACCCCAGCAGTAATGCTTTAGCTATCCTGCTGGCCCAGCCTCCACAAAGGCTTGCAATACCCTGCCCCCTCCCCTCCTACACTGGACAAGCAGCTGCCTGTCAGGTGAGGAGAGGGGGTGGGATGTTTGTTATGTCCCAAGACCAGGGGCAAGCACCAGCCAGGGGCAGCCAAGCTTCGATTCCAAAGTCAATAGGGACTAGGCTCCTGAACTACAAGTAAGGAACCAATAGGGACCTTGGCGGGAAGTTTGAACCCACCAATAGAACAACGGGGCGTTCCCCCCTCAATGTATATAATTGGCCACCCAGCCATTAGTTGTTGTTCGTTATGTAAAGTACCAATAAACGTGTCTTCACTTATGTCATGGTCCAAGTCCTGATATATGAAACCCAGTACTTTACAATGTTTACAGCCATCGGGGAGCCTCGCTCAGCAGGATTGCCTTAGCACTGCTGCTGGTCCAGCCTCCCAGTGCCTTCAAACATACTCCCCCCAACATCAGACAGGTGGGTGTCTGTCAGGTGTAGAAGCAGAGCCAGGGTACTTTAATCCATTAGGGAAGTTGCCTGAGCAGAAACATTTTAGCAATGCTGCTGGGCCAGCCTCCACAATGGCTTTACACACACTCCCACCTACCTCTCCTCCACCTGACAGGCAGTTGTCTGTCAGGTGCAGGAGCTGGGGGCAGAAATAGAGTACAGATCTGTGGACTCAGTGGTGTAAATGGATGACATGGTCACTACTCTGTAGAGTTCCTCAACACCCTCAACCCTTCTGGCTTCCCAGCCCACAAGGACTTCTCAAAGTGGGGGCTCCTGTGATGCTGCCATGGAACCTCAACCCACCCCAACTCTGCAATGGCACCAGACTGCAAGTGAAGGCAATGCACAGGAACAACATCGAGGTCACACTGTTCACTGGAACTGCTCAGGGAGACTAAGTGTTCATATCATGCATACCACTTATACAATCAGAAAACTCCTTTGAGTTCAAGAGGCTGCAGTTCCCCCTCAAGGTCTGCTTTGCTATGACCATCAACAAGTCCCAAGGCCAGATACTGAAGGTGGCAGGAATTGACTTAACAGATAACTGCTTCTCACATGGACAGTTCTATCCAGCCTGTTCTAGAGTGAGCTCACCAAGCAGCCTGGTGATCCTAGCACCTGAGAGAGAACCACCAATGTGATCTACAGAGAGGTCCTTCAGTAGAGAAAAAAAAACAGTATGTATGTTTCACTTCATTTTTTACATTACTCTCTATTAGTATTCCTACAACAAATGTTACATTTCAAACTTCACATCATCAATATTATAACTGGATTTACAGAACTTAAATACCATAGTGAAGCACGGGTATCAGTCTAGTAATGTATATAATCAAACTGATCCCAAAGAGTAACAGTTGACTTTTTCACTTGCTGCAGAAGCAAAGCAGTGTTTATTAGGAACAATGTTAAGAAGCCTGTCTCAACAAAAACTGCTAATGCCCAAGCGGTGAAATCAGGAAGTGGAAAGCATTTAAAACATAATGACAGTGATATCAAACTAAGGAGACCCCCTGAGGGTCTTCTGTTACCACCAGATTGAATAGCATCAAATTAATAAGCCTGAAACCCAGGTTACAAGATTTTGTCTAGGATTCAGGTCTCCTGAAGAAACACAAAGTCATTCTGTGCCCATAATTCTTTAATTTCTGGGGAGGAGCTTTTAAGTTTCCATCCAGCAATGTTCCAGGAGAGCAGTTTCAAACACTGGCCCTTTGGTGCATTTGACACATTTTCCAGTCATTGGCTGGCATGGATTTGTTGGAAAAAGCCATTACAAGAGCTAGTTTGTCCAGTTACAGGACTAGGTTGTTTAACAATTATCTTAGGTTTGAGTGGGGGGGAAAAGAATTCTGTTTAATAAAAAAGCCACATGATTCTGTTGAGCATCCACTCCAGAACCCCAAGATCCAGCTAAAACATTTGTAGTAGCTTGGCAACTCTGTATTTCATCAAGAGGAACTTGAAATGCTTGGGGGGAGGTATGGTGGGAGGGGTCTAGTGTCCTGGCCCCACTGGTAGGCCTCTTGATGGCACCTGGGTTTTTTGGCCAATGTGTGACAGAGTGTTGGACTGGATGGGCCATTGTCCTGATCCAATATTGGCTTCTCTTATGTTCTTATGAAATCCCTGGTTTGCTAGTGACTTGGTAAGGGCCTCACAACTAACAGTTGACTAAGAAGACATTGGACTAATTTTCAATCTATTAATTAGATAGGTTTGCTTGTGAAAAAGTAAAGCCCCAAACGATTCAATAAGAGTTGTTTCCATTGGTTCAAAGTAAAATCCCATAGCTGCCATTGTAGTCTCATCCTTTGGAACCTTTATCTGACGATTTTTAGAGAATGAAGAAGGAACAGTCACTTGCTGAGAAGGTGAAACAAGATCATGGAACATAGGCTCTTCATTAGACTTTTGTTGTGTACTGAGTTCAACCATGTGTGAGGTCAGGTCCACACACGGTCAGGCGAAGAGCCCTAGCTTCGCTTCAAGAGACAATAGCCAGAGCGGATCCTAGCCCGCTCCTATCAGAGGGCTAAGATCTGTAAAAGGACCTATGGAACTCTTGCCACCATAAATAATCCTATCACGGGTGTGGGGTGTGTGTTTGGGTGTGGTTTTGCCTTAGGGATATAAGCCAGCCTGTAAGTCGGCATTCTCTCTCTTGTTCTTCACTTCCAATAAAGTATGAGCTGATATCACTACCGATGCATCCTGCTCAGTACTTTACACTTTTTTCCTTCCAGTCATTGCCCAGATAGAGAAGACTTACTAGGAAGTAGCGGGACTAGCCTCTGGCTGGTCACACACTCTAAATAATCCACTTTCAATACACTTCCCAACTGGATTTTGCCAGTTCACACAGTACTGAAAGTAGATTTAGTGTGTGTGACTGCAGCCTCTGTGTATCAAAAGCTCTAACAGGGTGTATATTACATTGTTTGAGATGTGATACTTTAGATCATATTTAAGAAGGTAAACTTGAAGAATAAAAATAAAAGGCTACATGGTCCCCACAAATCAAACTTGGGATCCATTACACATATCACAAGTCAATTAAACTTAATCCTGGTTCGAAAGAAAAGCTAAATGCCACTTTGTTGTTCCAGTGGATAAGTGTACCATGATAAGGGAGTATATTAAAACTATTTTATTTTTGTTCAAAGAGAGAGTCCCTAAATGCACAGAACTAGCACAAAGGGCCTTTTTTTACTTAGATTTTGTGGTATCAGAAATTGATTTCTGCCTGGTGTTATATATTGAATGTATTTGCATATGTGCAGTTGGCAACATTAATCATCACATAGACAGCTGGCAGGTAAGCATTGTTGCCATTTGCTCAGAACTTATAGGATTAATGGGGTTGATGGGAATTACTTATGTATAGTCTTCATAGGAACCAGCATTCTGAAAAGAACAGGATTTAATTTCTTCACAGTCATAGATGTAGGCTGAGTTCAGACTGGCAATTTGCCCCGGTAGGGACCCGGGCCAGCGACGATTCAATTCCGGAGTAAATTGGGTGTTCACACAGGCACATCTGCCTGGCGTCCCCCACCTGTAGCCAACCTGTGCTGTTGCGCTTCACCACCGGATTAAAAAGATACCTCATAAAACTGGTAGCAAATCCAAAAGCCTGCGTGTGTCGCGCGTTTCTCTGCTTTTGGGAAGTCTGAACGCGCAGCCAAAAAGCCGGGAGCAACCCGCGTTGGGCAGAAGGCAGCAGCGATATGATTGGTTGTGCTCCACTCTACTGCCCAATGCGGTACCGGTGCTGCGGGGTCCTCAGACTTTGATGCACAGTCGAATTAATGGGGAAACGCCGATTACAGCGTGTCCCCCAGTGCGGCAGTCTGAACGCTCCCGCCCTGCTCCGCCCCGTGTTTTCTGGCAGCGGCCTGGGCTATGTGAATGGGAAAACCCGGGACAGTTTATTCCAGGCTTTTTTGCCATGACTGGCTACCGGAGCAAACTGCCAGTCTGAACTCAGCCATAATCTGTGCTATGTTAAAGCAACTCCTGTTTTAAGACAGAAGAATGGATACATTTGCAGCTACATATGTTTTGGCTCCAATCCAACATACAGTTAGACATGTTTAATTGCATTGATTCCAATGAGTTTATCTAATTCTGTGCTGGATCAGAAACTTTCCATCATATGACAGTGTACACAAAAATCTGTGAGCATAAGAGCTGCCAACTTCCGGGTAGGGTCTGGAGATCTCTCAGAATTACAACCACTCTCCAGATAGCAGAGATAAGTGCCCCTGAAGAAAATGGCTGCTTTGAAGGGTGGACTCTATGGTATTATACCATACCCTATGATATACCCCACTGTCCCCATGCTCAATCCCTAAATCATCTTTTGTACACACATTTCCTGCCCAGCACCTATCCTGAAGATAGGGATTTTCCCCTGGAGTGGCGTTGTTTATGGTGTGAAGAATAGGACAAATTGTATGAGTTTAAAGAGCTCTTTGGGTTCTGGACTGTGCCTTGACAATTGTAGATTTCTTAACACATGGTTTCATTAACATACAAAATTTTATGACGCAGATGTTAAAAAACTCTGTTTTGTTTTCATCTCATATATTTTATAGCTCCAGAAAGATATACTAATTTTTGAAACCAAAGTAATTACCTTTCCATTGTTGGCATAGGCCTTTCCACATTTACATTTTGGTTCAGAATTTAATTAAAATGGTATAAAAAGCCCTGATCTGGATAGCCCAGGCAAGCTCGATCTTATCAGATCTTGGAAGCTAAGCAGGGCTGACGATGGCAAGTATTTGGATGTCATACCTGCAAAGAATACCAGGGGTGGGAGGCAGAGGCAGGTTATCAACCCACTTCTCTGAATGTCCTCCATGTCCCAGTAGGAGTTGCCAGAGGTCACCATGACTTCAAGGCATGGACACATACACACATGTGCACATACACACACAGACACACAAATGCAAAAATACAAGAAAAAAAAGAAAAAAAAAGGTTGCCTTAAGCTTATTGAGAGATGGTTGGGTTAAAATAACATCTTTCAAAAGTAGTCATATTTCTAATGGATATTGTCAGAGCTTGTGTTTATAGCTGCAGTGCCAAAATTGCTTACAAGCCTAAACATCTGAATATTGATTTCAGGGAAATTTATGAACTCATGCATGGTTACAGGATTGTCAGGCTGACAAACAAATGAGTAAAGGTGAACTACTTGGCTTAATGTGATTAAGTACCACTGAAACCAACTGAGAGAAATGGGCTTTATTCCAAGAACATCAATTTAGCTGAACTATGGATCAGCGGCCTGGTTTGTAAATTGTACTTATTTAATCAGGTATACTTCAAATGCTGGTGTACATCCAAAATATGATAACTTTGTATATATTGGCACTATTTCCCTTTCTTTGCTGCTGTAACTAAGCCTTACTTATTTCATGGAATTTCTCATGAAGTATATTTCAACACATTTTAGTATCTCAAATGAAATGGTACAGAGGATTTGTTAAGTCAAAACTTTTCCCCATACAACTCCTCCCTACATATCAATTTTAGTCATGTTTGAGCACCCACCAGTTCAGCTTTCCTTGTGATTATTGGAGCTGAATGTTTGCCAGGCTTTTTGGGTTGCATGGAAATAGCTCAGGCCTGTCCAGTGGAGATATGCCCCATCTGTGCATATGCAGAAAAGCATTACTGTCTCCTTAATGCTGCTGTGTGCCACCATGGCCAATTTTTCAAATAAAGAATTAAATAAAGCATAGTAGGCCTGCAGTGGAACTGGCTGTTTCTGGCTTCCTTTTCCAGTTCTGCTGCTGCTGCTACATTTCAGCTTGCTTTACCAGACTCTCAGTGACACAGGAGAGATAGATAGGCAAGCCTCTTCTGTGTGATTAAGAGAGTCTGGTAAAGCACTGGCCAAGGCTCCTCCCCCTCCTCCTCCCAGGAGACAAAGGGAAGCCTTTCTTTCCTTCCACAAGCTGAGGCTCTTCCCTGAAGGGAAGGAGGGAGGGAGGGAGGGAGAGCTTGCTTTGCTGAGCTGCCTAAATTGCAGAGGAGAAATACCAGGCACTTTTAAGACCAACAAAGTTTTGTTCAAGGTATGAGCTTTTGTATGCCTTGCTATAGTATGTATGTATTCTGTTGGGCTCCTTATGCTGTGTGTGTGTGTTTTGTTGGGCTCCTTATGCCAGGGCTCTCCTGGGTGCAACTGGTTTCCCTCCCCCTTTTCACTGTATTCATGCCCTCAGGATCCAGTCTTTCTCAGTAAGAAAGCAATGTGAACTATTTTAGAGGAGGAATAACTACAAGTCAGTGACCTGGATTAGGCTGAGAATGTGTGTCCAGATAAGTTCACTCAGCACATTTCCTTTGTAGGAAGTTGTAGTTATTTCTCTGGGGAAGACTATAGTTTTGTAGACAAACAAACAGGCCCCAGTCTGTGTCAGGGTGTCTTCTCATGTTCTTGACCAGCACATCAAGCAACTTATGTACAAAAGTTCATAATGCCCAGCCATTTCATGTTTTCCCCTGGGTCTTAGGCTCAGAACGCTAAGCATGAGATTTCTGTAATGAATGTCAATAAATCAAAAGTAGGTTTGCAGCTTACAGATACACACCTGAACAGCATACTCAAGATTGCTACAGCACAGACATTCAGAACAAGAGATGTCAGTTATCAGAGACTATTTAAGTAGACAAAATATTGCAAGAGTGCTAGTGTTTTAAGCATATTTTATTTAAAGTTTTAAAAATCTTTAATTATCTTTGTCTGTGTCCTTTATAAAGTTTATATCTCTGCTACCTGGCATTACATTTTATGACACACAAGACCCTGCCCAACAAGATCTCGTTTATGTGAGATCTGGCCCTCATAACAAATGAGTTCAACACCCCTGGTTTATATGCATCTCCTTCTCCTTCTTCTTCAAGACAGCCGTTGCAGACAGCCATGTTATTCCAAAGCACCCGTTCTACACAAAAGATATGTAATACTATTTATGGGAACCAAATCAAATGGCACAACACAGCATGGAACTTTTCATCAGGCTTGATGATAAAAAGGGGTAAGGGAAAATGTTGCACGCCACCAGAACTTTAGTTCTGCTCACTGCTTGAACATTTCTTTCCATTTTTTCTGTGAGAAGAAGCTGGAAATGTACTAGCCACACCCAAAACCAAACATTTATTGTAGCACAAACACTGACTTTTGTAAAAAAAAAAATATCAATTATCATTACAAAGCTGTATTTAGCTGCTGAAAATTAAAACAGGTACTCTAAGAAACCACTCACAACATGAAACCTACTATTGCCAACCTAGACAGGTCATACAATCACTTTAAATTTAAAATCCAGCACCAAGTGAAAAGTCACTGATTGGTTGTACTTTGTAACAATGGCAGAAAAAGAGGTTGGAAATACTATCAGTTTAAGACATATTGCAAGGCATTGTTCTGATCCTGGCCCACACAGCACCATAGGAAGGCCTAATGCTAGCAACTGCCCTGGTTAGCAATTTGAGATTTGCTCTGCCATATGTCTAGTTTATCACTTATAACTGTAATATTGAAAATTCTAGCACAAGAGCCCTTGGGAGTGATCATGGAACATGTACTGGAGGAGAGGGTAGATAAAGGGGAGAAGTAAAGCAAAAGGAAACTATTGCACTGAATCCCCTCTTAAATACAGGTATACTTTCTGTATAAGGAGTCTAAGGCTCAAATGTCACTTGGAAATCATGACTTCCCAATCTCTGTCCAATGGTTTGCCTTTTCATGCAAAGTAATGTTGGATGCTGTGATCAGGAATGAGAACAGGGGCTTCTTAAACATTTCCCCCTTTCTGTCATTTTTTTCCATTCCCTCCCCAAAACTGCTTTATCGCTTGCAAGAGACAGTGGGTGTGGTCACACAAGCAGTTTGCCCCATCACTATATCTGCTCTAAATAAGCTGTTTGAGTTTAGGATGCTTTGCACCCAGCGTCATAGTGCTGCAGGCCTGTAGTTGGTCATTCACATCAGTAACACACCACAACCATGGACCTGCAGCTGGATTGGTTTTTTCTAAGTCCTGCTGTGCATGCCCAGAACCAGACAAGAGCAAATATGCTCCTGGGCACATTTATAGGGACACTGCAGCACACATCGGAGTGGGGTTGAGGCGGAAGGACATGCCAGAAATGGAGAGGAACAATGTTTCTCGTGTTTCTATGATCAGACGCCCGGAAACCCACCATGAAAGCATCTTGCTGAGGTAGCCTCTGGAATTTGCCAGTGGCTATTTAATCTGTGTGGGAGTCATTTTAGCATGAGGTAGGGACATGTGGAACACCGGTGCCATATATGCACATTTGATCCCACCCATTTGATCCAGAGAGGAGGGATGGTTATGTTGGGCCAAACTGCTCATGTGATTATCGTATGGTCATCGTAACTTTTCCACCATGATAAGAAAAGCAGCTGGGATGTGGTGTTTTTGAGTGAACAAGCAGCAAGGAAGAACAGCAGCCATTTCCTCCTCCACTACTCTCCTTACTGTGCTCAGACTGAGCCGCAGCCCCCCCAAGGCTGCTTTGCATTTGAAAAATACCGTGGAAACAAGCATCTTTTCATTGATTGTCACACATAGTCTCATCCCCTGTGTTCAGAGGCTGCTACAGCAAAATAAATAAATTAAAAACCTCCCAAAATATAGGATAACTTTTAAAATAGAGAATAAATACTAGGATGTGGCTGTATTTCACAAATATCCTTTCTCTTCCAGGTGTATAGTGCTACTTCTAATATTCAGTGCTAGCACAGGTAGTGCTTCCAAATGACCCACCTAGCTTTGTTCAGCATTTCAGTCACTAGCACAAAGTTGCTGAACAAGTAATTAGCCTGTCTTTTTTTCTTTTTGCTCCCAACCAACACTTCTTCCAGATCTGATATCTATAATCATCATGGGTTTATTAAAATCCCTTAGAAGAGCAAACTGAAATGTGTTTTCTTTCAAGTACACACATAAATGAGAACAACAGCTGAACTAGAAATGGTGGGAGGGGAGTTCAGAATACCATTATGCAAAAGCTGGAAAATTAATTTATCTTTATATTATCAAGACAAATGCAACATACTTGTAGTAAATTACTGTATGAAGGAGGAAATGACTGAACATTTTGCATTTGAATCAGTGCGTGTTGCATGCACATGCACAAAATCCAGGCTACAGTAGACCATGGTGAAGTATCCATTGGTAACACTGTTAAGGTACAGGATAAAGTATATCTCATACTTATCTTATTCAAAGATCGAGGGCTTGCTGAATGTTAAGCAATTAAGATAGTACTCAGAAGAGTGAGATGAGCATTTAGAGCTAAAAGCCCTTAAAGGCAATACAAAGAAAGCCAGCCCCATTTTATAAAGTGCCTTTCATGGGAAGCACAAAATAGTTCAGAGCCTTCAATTAGACCAGCTAAAAGGCTCAAAAGAAATGAGAAATGGCTTTGGCCTACTTTTAAACATGCTTAAGAAATTGGAAATGCTATCCTAAATTCATGAACAATAATTCTGTTCAGTGATGTGCTAAAGGAATCTTTCGTGCTTTCAATAGGGCTGCATTACGTTTTGTAGCCACCAAATTAAGGGGGGGAAAGAAATGGGGCCATTTTCATCCTCAGCCCACCTTTGCAGACATATCTTTAGTTCTAAGAGTCATTTTCTCCTTTTTCAAGAGCATAGTATATTAATATAGCAACATGATAACCTGGCGTAATCTGGTCCATGGGGTCGCGAAGAGTTGGACTCAACTGTGCGACTGAACAACAACAACATGATAACCATGCTCTTCAGTATCCTAAATTAAATCATATCCTTTTAATGTTGTGGTCCTATCCAGATTAAATACAAGAAATGCATGTGATAATGTGAGGACATCAAAATATAGTTCAATGGTTCTAAGACATAGAGTTCGGCTGTGGTTATAGTGTTACCAGGCCTGGGAAAGATGAGACTCAAATCTCAGCACACCTGGCAATCACTAAGTGCCTTTTGGCAAGTCATTCTCTTTCAACCTAGCCTACCTTGCAGGGGTGTTATGAAGTTAAAGTAGAGGAGAAAAGAAACACATATTCTGCCCTGAGCTCTTTGCAGGGAGGAAGCTTTTTGTAAGGATACAAATGTGACAGAGGAGTAGACTCAAGCAAGTAAATATAAAATATTTGTCTACTACTCTCAATGAAATAGGGTGCTTTGCAAAAATAAATTTTCTTAGTAACATGTACAGTTTAGCAGAAAGAGTGTTACTTCCTTATTCCATACCATTTGACTTTAAGTATGAACTTCTATTAAAATGTCATGACAATTCCAAATTGCAACCACAGTAGATGTTTTACTTTGCATGATAGTATTAAAATACTTTCATGGGATGAACTGTCCTGGTTATGAAATACTGGACTATGAACTCATAATTACCAAACAGTATTACAGTTTTTGCTTCAGGGTTCGCCTTCTCCTTCTGAAAAGTACTGAGACTGACGAGTGATTTCAGCTCTCACATACTTTATTAGTTAAAGAACAAGACAAGTGAGCCGGCTCGCAGGCCGGCTTTTTATCCCCAGTGAGCCCACACCCCAAAACACACAACACCCAGTGATTCGCTATTTACATTGATTGAGTTATCTCCTGCTCCTCAATTGGAAGGGAGCTAGGATCCTCTAGTCCATTGTCTTTCTGGGCGAAGCTCAGGCCCTTCGCCTGGCCACATGGTGGACTGGTTAGAACCAGTCCCAGCACATGGCTGCCCTGAGCCCATGTCCTACAGTGGATACATTACACCTTCAGATTCAGTCATCAAGTGTAGCAGGTTCTACCACTGTACATCACATTCCATTGTCTTCCATGCCCTAATTGTGCCCTGGCAAACAAATAGTAGTTAGAGTGTCAAACTAGGGAGACCCACGTTCATATCCTCACTGTGCTATGGAAGTTCGTTGGGTGATCTTGGGCCAGTCAGACATAGGGATGGGCATGAACCATATTTTTGCAGTTCAGTTCGGTTCATGATTCATGGCTGAACCAATGAATCATGGGACAGCCATAGCTAGCAGACAGGAGGGATGAAATCCCCCCTTGGAGGTAATTCACTCCCAGATTTCTGCTAGCTCAGAGCCATTTAAACTCTCACCACCATGAATTGCATCAAAGTCTGAGGAAGCTCATGGCGGTCTTCTTGTTCACAAACACGGGCTCATGTACCATGAACTGGACAAAGTTTGTAAAAAACTTTAGTTCATGAGCAAGTTTGTGCCCATTCCTAGTCACACATTCTCAGCATAACCAACCTCACATGGTTGTTGTGAGGATAAAATGGAGGTGAAGCAAGTAATGTAATATGGTTTGGGTTTCTATAGGGAAGAAAGGCAGGGTACAAGGGGTACAAATGATATAAATAAATATTGTTCCAGCTCCTGCTTCTCCCCAGCTGTATATACACTCTCACTTCCACCTCTTCCACTGTATATACGCTGCACCCATTTAAACTAATTTTCCCAGAGAACTTGGAATGTTTAAGAACAGGACTTCCATTTATGTTCCGGTTTAATACTAACTATGGAGCAATGACCTTTTCTGAATTCAGTCTCTTGCAAAGTGCAATGAAGATTAGCAGCAATTTCCAGTGCTGCAAGGATCAAGAAGAGTCGCAAAGGCCTTACAAGATCTCATAACAATTAATTTCATTTCCCTCTTTCTTCATTTACTGATCTCCTTTTCCTTCAAGATGTGTTTCCTGAGCTAAAAGAAGCTCAAGTTGAATAATGTCTAAATAATACATTAAAATGTCCTTGTTAAGAACTGATCAGGCCGGTAATTTGAAACTCCTATCTCAACAATTGCTATAGCTAAACAAACTAATGTGTATTACAGATTTTTCTGATATAATTCCATGCTTTTTGAAATCACTGCACTCTTAGTTTAAATGATGTAGTCTGGATTCATTTTTGTGCAGTAGAAACTGCTATAATGCTACTTTGATAATTGCTTTTGATGGTAAATGGTTATGAGGGGTTCAATCCTACAACCCTATAATGTTATCAGCATAAGTATTTTCTAGTAAATTACTGTTAGAGACTCTGCAAAACCAGCACAGGAGGCTGAAGCAAGAAAGATTACTGAAATCTAAAGTTTCAGCAGCTCCCTCTTTCCTCTTACATGTTTCTTTGAGGGCTGACGTAGGGTTACCAGTCACAAGAAACCCCAGTTCTCATCTCTCCTGCATTTCCCACAGAAGCAGTGGGGCTGAGTGAAGACCTGACAGAGAGGCTGTTTCTGAAACCTCCAGGAGGTTGGGCAATTCCTGGAAATTTGGGGGTGGAGCCTGTTGATGAAGGCATTTGGGGAGGGTAAGGACCTCAGTGGGGTGTAATGCCATAGAATCCATCCTCCAAAGCAGGCATTTTCTTCAGGGGAACTGATCTTCTTAGTCTGGAGATCAGTTATAATTCTAGATCTCCAGGTCCCACTTGAGTTTGGCAACCCTAACTGACAGGCAGACCTGACAGGCAGACCATACATCACAGGGTTGTTGTTAGGAAAAAATGGAGGAGAGGAGAACTCTGCTTTGGATTCCCACTAGGGTGAAAGGCATGATATAAATGAAATAAATAAACGAAAAACACCATTTCTGGTTCTCTGTACTCCATGACAATATGCATTGGCATTTATGTCTTTTGAGATAATATGCAGTGCTAAGTAGTATTTCATAGCATGTGAGATTTCACATATGAAGCCTCCCAAAACCAGAGCAATCATGAAATGCCAACAAGTCTAACACCTTCACATTTTTAATACTTTCACATGCAAAATACACAGCTAAATTTTGCTTCCATTTCTTTTTTCAAAAAATTGAGTGGCAAAGTTGGGAAATGTGTTAGATCTGTATTGTTTGTGAATATTCCTCTCATCTCTGATGCAAGTCATGCACTCCCCCCATAGATCTCCAAGCCTTCAGGCATTGCCAGAGTAATGCCTATGGGGAAGCAATTCCAAGCAGGCCTACTCAGAAATCAGCCCATTTTATTCATTTGGCTTGCCCTCAGCAACATGTTCTTAGGACTGCAGTCTATGCCAACCATGAAACAATCCTCATGTGGTTAAGAAAGCAACAACTAATTTTGCTGGCATAGTTGTTAGACCACTGCTGCTGTAAAAGTGATTGCATATAAGAAATGTAAATGAAAGTATCATTTATCCCTTTTAATTTGGTTCTTCAACTGGGGAAGAAATGAGACCAGTATTAAAAAAAAAATTAAACCCTTCCGATAAATTATAGATATTAAAATGCAGTATATGAGAAAAATATATTATGTAAAATATATATCATATTGCTCATAGCCTTTGAGTCTGTTGTTTAATTCAAGTTTAAATAAAATAAAATTAATGGATACAGAAATATCTTAGCAGATTTTCTTGGCTGGTTTGATATTTGGCTTCTAGTAGGACCCCAGAACAAGACATATATGTGAAGTTCTCCCCCCTCCTCTGAATGGGAAGACAAATAGTTCAATCATGTCACTGGATGTTAAAAGATGCCATCACAACAGACGATATCAATGCTAGGTCAGGGCTCCTTGTCTTTGCTCATAACTGATTGTTCTCTAGCTAACGTGCAATTCAGATTTACTGATCACTCCAGTCAAAGATCACTCCCTTTAGAATAATGAACTGGCATTATTGACATTGGATTATGATAATGTATTGATTTTTTAATTCAATTATCATTAACATTGAATTGTGCTGTAGCCTGAAGACTATCAATCTCTAGGAAGGTCAAATACCTTTGACTGAACATCCACTAGCATGTCTTTATTCTATCAAGAAATCAATTTCAAGGCCTTAAAATTAGTCCCAATGCAAAACTGGTTCAATGGGATCTTTGCTGATAGTCTCTCAGAAAGTTTAGTATTTGAATCAAGGGTCCAAACAGTGGTATGATGCTGATATTTTCCATGTTGACATCTTCCATGACAATGCCTGTGGCAGTGGTGTCCAACTTCTTGCCACTGATGTGGTACAATTGTGTTATTTAAGGACCCCCACATCACGCTTACTGTCTATGCACCATGGAATGAAGATACGAAGCACAGACAATGAGTTAAGCTGGCCAAATGAATCAACTGTGCTGCCTAAGAGATTCAGCTGGGACCAGGGTTGCCAGTTTTGCATTGAGAAATTCCTGAAGATTTCGGGGTATAGCCTGAGGAGGGCAGGGTTTGGGGAGGGACCTCATAGAATCCACTGTCCAAAGGAATGTTTTCCCCAGGGCAACTGATCTCTGTTGTCTGGCGTTCCATTGCAATATTGAGAGATCACCAGACCCCACCTGAGGGTTGGCAACCCTAGTTGTGACCCCAAAGATCCATGGTTCAAACCTCAGCCTCTGCCTTTCTTCATAGGGAAAGTGTTCCAACCCTTTTATCATTCTAGTTGCCCTCTGCACTTTTTCCAATGCTATAATATCCTTTTTGAGGTGCGGTGATCAGAACTATACACAGTACTCCAAATGAGGTTGCACCATTGATTTAAACAGGGGCATTATGATACTGGCTGATTTGTTTTCAATTCCCTTCCTAATAATCCCCGGCATAGCATTGGCCTTTCTTATTGCCGTTGCACACTGTCTAGACATTTTCATTGAGTTATCTACTATGACTCCAAGATCTCTCTCTTGGTCAGTCTCTGCCAGTTCAGATCCCATCAATGTGTATTTATATTTAGGATTTTTGGCTCCAATGTGCATCACTTTGCACATGGCCATGTGGAATTCACTGCCACAGGTGGCAGCTACAAGCATGGACAGTTTCAAGAGGGAATTAGATAAACATATGGAGCAGAAGTCCATCAGTGGCTATTAGCCACAAGGTATAGATAGGAACTCTCAGTCTGGGGCAAGTGATGCACTCTATTCTTGGTGCTGGGGGGGGCAGCAGTGGGAGGGCTTCTAGTATCCTGGCCCTACTGTTGGACCTCCTGATGGCACCTGGTATTTTTGGCCACTGTGTGACAGAGTGTTGGACTAGATGGGCCATTGGCCTGATTCAACATTGGCTTCTCTTATGTTCTTATGTTCTCTTAGTGGGATTTAGGAAAGCCACTCTCCCCTCCAAAAAGAGGAATGCCCAGAAATCATTTTCTTGTGAAGCTCTTACAGCTATCTGAGGTGATTTAAATATGCCAAGCGGTGATATCAGCCTTTTGGCCCGACCCTTTCTCATCTAGCCACACCCATTTAGCACCATGCCTGACCACCTTTAAAAAAACAGACAACTTAACTTAGAAAGGCAGACAAACAGTACAGGATAGCAGTTAGAGTGCCATACTAATAATGGGGGACCTAGGGCCAGGCAACACCCTGGTTTTGGGGCAAAACTCTATGGTTTGATGCCAATTTTACCATAGAGTTTTGCCCAAAAATGAGACTGTCACCATGTGACATTCCCTGACTTGATGTCAGTGCATTGCCTCACTCTCCCCTGCTCCCAGAAAATTCCCTCCCACCCCCTACTGGCATGGACATTGGACCTGGCAATCCTATGTAGAAACTCTCTCCTCTACCACAGCAAGTCTCCTTGTTCTGATGGAAGATGACTTGGTTTTATACCCCACCCTTCACAACCTAAAGTAGTCATAGAATCATAGAGTTGGAAGGGACCTCCAGGGTCATCTAGTTAAACCCCCTGCACAAGGCAGGAAATTCACAAATACCTCCTTGTCCACTCTCAGAGTGGCTTACATTGCCTTCCCTTTCTGTCCCACAACAGACACCCTATGAGGTAGGTGGGGCTGAGAGAGGTCTGAGAGAGTGGTGACTGAACCAAGGTCACCCAGCTGGCTTCATGTGCAGGAGGGGGGTATGTGGAGGGTTCTTTGCCTTCCAAATTCTACTTCTGTTTAGTGCTTAACCATTCTGTGGTTTTGGTATATTGCTTACATCTTAGAAAAATGAGCTGTTCCATCCTATTGTGCCTATTTTCAGATGGCAAATGGCTCAGAAGTATCAATAACGATTCACAAAATAGTACAAATCCTATAAGTACAATTAATGACTCAAACATTGCATGTATGTGTGTAAATCCTTTTATGAATCTGTTCACTTAATTATATTTTATTTTGATAACAGATTCATGCAACTTTAATTACATCAGAAAGCACATGCCACACATAGGAGATTTCTGACTATAGCATTTGTTGCTTATTAGCTTAGGGAAAAAATAGTAAACAGGAGAAGCCCATGCTTGTATAGAATTATTCAGTATTCATCTAAGAATTACTTTCTATGGTAAAAGAAGCCTGAAGTAAATGTAATCTAAAGATGCAAGCAAAGGAGTGGAGGTAATGTGAATGTCTACATTTTGTGTAAATAAGACAATTAAACCCTATTTCAGTAGTAAAAGCTACCTAGGTGAATATCTTTTGGAAGTTTTTTGGTGGAAACAGACTGCAAGGATTAAACATTCCATCCTACCTTATGAGTGCATTAAGCACCCTGAAAGAACCGCTGGAGATTTTTCTGAAAAGCCTCAAGACAAAAGACATAGACATTTCTTCCCTGCAGCCTGCAGTCGTTTTTTACCCAACCACTGTGAAGTAGCCTTTCATCTTTGTGGTACTGTCCTGAGCTACTTCCTTCTAAAAAAAGTTCCATCCAGCAGCTCAAGCCTCAAGAATTGAAAGCCTCTGGCTATTAAAGTGTGTTTTCCCCTCACACAAGATAAGATCCCCACTTATTTCCATATGGCACTACTGAAAAAGAGAAAAGACCCATTATGTGATGCAAGTACTTTACAGCTTTCTTTTGCCATTGAAATAATTTTTGTTTATAAAAGTACTGTAGCTAAGGCTTTGGCTGTGCACGTTGGCCAGTTTGTTTGACTGAATTAGCAACTGCTTGCTGGGTTCTGCACTTGCTATCCCATTAAACAGTCATAGAAATACACTTGCCAGCCAAAAGCTTTATCAGTGGAATGCAGGCATGCAAGAACCCTAGCAAAACCTAAGAATACCATAAAGTAATCTCCAATATTCTCCAAGTAATTATACTAATAATTCTTTTCCCCCAAGAGATCTATTCAAAATATATGCTTCCATCCACCCCCCTAACATGGCAGCAATGGTTGTAAAAAAGCATTAAAGAAATAGTTGCATGCTGGTTCATCCTGCTTTAGCAGACATAGTACAATATATGCTTTCATGTATAATATGTATAACATATCATAGGTACAGTATATGCAATATGTAAAATTTACCCCAAATGCATGATCAGTATACTCCATTTTGTGATGTCCTGGTAATATTGAATTTCAAGATGCACCGTGTGGTCCTGAAGACACCTCTTGGATTGTGGAATCTGCACAACTGGGTCAGACCGTAGGTCAATAGACTATAAGGAGAAGTTAGGGTTGTCAGGTGCCCCCCAGCCACTGGCAGGGAATGGGAAGGGGTAGAGTTGCCAGATCCAGGTTGGGAAACTCGTGGAGATTTGGGGATGGAGCCTGGGGAAGATACGAACCTCAGTGGGGTACAATGCCATAGAGTCCACTCCCCAAAGCAGCCATTTTCTCCAGAGAAACTCTATAGTCTGGAGATGAGCTGTAATTCCAGGGGATCGCCAGGTCCCACCTCAAGGCTGGCATCCCTAGAATACTCTTTCCTGCTTTGTTCCATCAAGCCCAGCAGCAATGAAATTTTACTACTGCCACCATCAGAACCATATTATACTTTATATAAAGTGTTGGAATATGCAAGGTCTATAGTGTACCTACTTGAAGATCAGAAGAACAGCCTATAGGGAACAGCTGAAGGACTGCTAATTAGGATAGCTAGATTAGGGAGTTCCCACAATTTCAAATTATGGCCTTCCTGTCTCCTGATTGGTTCTTTGGAAGAAGAAGAAGAGAAGAGATTGGATTTATACCTCACCCTTCACTACCCGAAGGAGTCTCAGAGTGGCTTACAATCTCCTTTCCCCTCTCTACAACAAACACCCTGTGAGGTAGTTGGGGCTGAGAGAGCTCTTTTGAGGACTGCCCTTGAGAGAGCAGCTCTGAAAGGGCTTATGACTGACCCAACGTCACACCAGCAGCTGCATGTGAAGGTGTGGGGAATCAAACCCAGTTCTCCCAGATTAGAGTCCATGATCCTAACCACTACACCAGACTGGAGACTTCCTGCTCCAACTGAGCCCTCCCTCCTTTGTTCCTGTCTCTCACAGCAGTTAGTCAGTTAATTAAGCCTCTCTCCCTCTCCTCTGTTCTATCAGAGTTTATTTCTTCTTTAATAAACCAAGTTATTTTCTTTAAACAGTGCTCCATTCCTCTGCATGTTTAAATTCTGCCAACATAAAGAACTCCAGAAATTTCCTAACAACATACATTTCCTCTTGTACAGACTGTATTTAGGCTAAAATGTCCAAAATAATGACAAAATTAATTCACAGCTGCATAAAAACAGAAAGGTAGCTTTACATAATTAAATCCAATATTACAATAAGAAAAAAGTTTTAAAAAATTCTAACTGAAGAAAATTAAAAGGTGTAATACACACAATCCTCTTCCCTAGATCTAGAACTTCTCTCTCTGACATTACCTCTCAAGAGATTACATAGCCTAAATTTAAGGCTTCAGGATTAGCATCCATCTTTTTGAGCCAATTCTGTCTTGGTTACATTCTTGAAGCCCTAGTGTCAAGGTTTCAGTTTTGCTTCACTTCGTTTTGCTTCACTGATTTCCTTGCCATTTATTAAGGGGAAGGGAATTCCTGAGGGGAGTAGCCATAACCATTTCCTAAATTGTACCCCTCGACTTGTTCTCATGGGATTTGGCCTTGGAGGTTTCTCTGCCTTGCTAGCTTAGATAAGGCACCATATATCTCAGGGTTGCCATTGTAACATTAGGGGCTGACTGCTGGTGAATGCATGGGGTGGGAGCAGCATTCCCTCTAAGCTAAGTTAGTGTGAGCTAGCTCATAGATTTTTAGCCTCTGGCGCACACACATTTGTCTTAGCTCAGGAAGGATAGCTCCAGAGCAAACTAATTGATGCAGTAGCCAAATTGCTTGCTCACAACTGTAATGCCAGTAGCTCACAAAGTAGAGTTTTTGCTCACAAGACTCCACAGCTTAGAGGGAACATTGGGTGGGGGTGTACTTGGTTTTACCTATAACCTGAAGTTTTGCATGCTTTCTTCAGTCCTGACAAAATTGAAGTTTCTGATGTAAGCATATCACTCATAAAGCATCACTACCAATAGTGTTGTGGAGAGTGTATTAACTGGGGATTTGACAGATTGTCAGGACTCTTACATTACTCTTCACCTGGAACCCCAATCCTCCTCGGCATGGAGAACGGAGATGAAGATGGAGGGGCGAGTGCGAGCACCTGGTCCAAACCTGAGAACCCTGCGCGTGACCCCAAAAAGAATGGGGTCGATAAGGCTTCGAGGAGCCCAAAGAAGTATGTCCTCTTCAAGCCTCCTAAGCAACGCAACAATCCTGACTGCTAGGAAGATCTTCCCTGGCTAGGAAATACCCCAGGATTCCGTGGAACCCATGGAAAGGCAGACTGGGAGAGACACCAGGTATCCCACACCTTCCATGATGACCCAGACTTGGGTAAAGTACAAGAGGAGTGGAAAGATGACTCTGGAACCGAGCAGGGCCAGTTGGACCTTCGAACTAAAGAAGCCAAAGGAAGGCTTCCAGTACCTGGTGAAGAACCTGCCTAAGCTCATGAAAGAATTAATGGAGAAGGAGGACTTGGAAGAGTCCAAGGAGGAGAAGGCTGAAGAGCTCCAGCAAGAGAAAGGCAAGTGGCCCCCCCTCTGCAGAGATCAGATTCCGAGCATGAGAGGCCCCGTGATGTGCTGGAAGCTACCTTCGATGGCAGTCCTGGGAAGCTGGTGTGGTTTGCCATCCAAGTGAGGAAGATATTCTGGGAGTGGGGCCACTCCTTCACCTCAGATGAGCAGCAGGTGGATTATGTGGGATCCCGATTCCGAGAGTGAGCAATGAAGCTGGTTCAAGGAGGGATGTCTGATCAAAACATCTTGGAACTATTTAAACTGCTGCAAATAGAGATGCAGACAGATCATGCCAAGTCTCCAGTGTGGCTGCAGCCTGAAAGCTAGGATGAATTAAGGATTTCTACCTTCATTACAAGACTGTTCTAGGTTTACCTCTGACTGCATATTAGTCATGTCTCTTTCAAAGCTATAAATTTAACATGTTACCTGTGGAGTGAGGTGGCATTTCACCACACATTAGTTTAATCAAACAGCACACTTGCATGTAAGGTTATGGTACAACAGGACACTACATGATTTTCTAATGAAACACACACAGGTTCAATAGCTATGGTTTAAATGTAAACTTCAACAAAAATCAACCAGCTTATTATGGGAGATGCTTTGAATAAAGCTGATCTGCTAAAATATCTTCTCCTATAAAACTAAAATTCACTCGAACAGCCAATTATTTTTTGGCTGTCTCCAGAAAATATAATGCAAGCAAATTAAACCCTTTTGTGTAACAAGTTCCCCTGGAGGTAACAGCTAAAAGGTAGTTTCCTAAGGATGGCAAGCTAACTTCAGGCAGAATTAAATAATGGAAGGTATCATTGGCTGCTTTAGGTAGGCTTAGTTAAAGCTATTAGTGCTTTGACAGAAATCATCTTTGCTAAGCAAAAGCCCTTTCATCCAGTAGAACATGTACTTTCACAGCAGACTGTCTAGGAAGGGCTTCATAAGCAACACAGAATTATTTTTTTTCTGTGAAGTAGAATTATCAAAATAGGTCCTAACATTTCTGCCTCACAGAGTAAAATTAGATTGGTTTTTTGCCACCACACTCCTAATCCTCAATATGTATTTATTTGTGACACATTCCATCCTAGAAGGTTTGGAATGATCACCATGAACATAACAGTGTTATAATTACAGCCATTGTTGTTAGATTGTTATCTGAGAAACAGAAAAAGTGAAAGACACGGGACTTCATTATGTTGTAAAAGTTGAATGGAAGTTTGATCTGGGAGTAGGAGTAGGACCTCAGAGTCTATGTATCATATTTATATACTTTCTAAGAGTTCATGTTCTTCTTGGGCCTTTTTATTTGGCATAGTATTTACTTTAATGCATTTCACTTGGTGGGCTTGATCATCCACTGTTCTGGCTCATATCCTGCTCACTACTCACAATCAGGAAGTCAATTATTCAGTTATTCAATAATTGAAGTCAATTATTCAGTTTGGATGTGTCCAACTTGGAATGATTACAATGCTTTCTTACATGATATCACTGCTTTCTCAGAGCAGATTCCCAGCTGCCACTTATCTGTTGCTGCAGCCTCCCATTTTTAAAAAGCACAATATCCACCCATAAACACAGCTAATCTTGTGATTAGTTCTTGTCTTCACTTTTCACAATAAGCAAACAATGCAATCTTTCTTATGTCAGTCATTTAATGGGTGCATCCTACTGTAAAGCTGAAACAATGAACTGCAAGTGAAGTCATCCTTTACAATACAATGTTGGTTTAATGACCTAACCATGACTCCAGGCATATTGTCTCTATTCCACTGAATGTAATTATTTTGTTCTCAGACTGGGCAAAAAAAGCACCACAAGCTGCATTTATGTCATATGGTAGCACAAGTAGCTAATAAACAGCTGGGTGCTGCTCTGCTAAAGACAAACTTTGCTGGTGTCACTGAAACAGCTCCAGCAAGTTAAGGTTGCCTGATTATTATGTTTGTATCAAAGATTACAGTATTTAACACTCACTATGTGAAGACAATGGAACATATAAGCCCAAATCCATATTTTAGGTCAACTGTTTTTTCTTCTCTGTAAAGGTATCCAACAGGTGAACAAAGAATTAGAGTGGAACCAATCCTTATTCTAATTCCAGAATTTTTTTTCTGTGCAGATACCTATTCCCACCAACAGGGGCCTCACTCTCCCCCAACAGCTTTTCCTACATAGTCAGTAGACTTCCTGGGTTTGTAGAAAAATCCAAACAGTGAGGAAATCCCTTCAGGGACAGTTGAATTCCCCCCAAAAGCCTTTTGAAATGGCCTCTGCAGGGACCCGACTCCAGGCATCAACGGTGAGAGATTAGAACGTTGGGGGGGGGGGAGAGGAGGCTTCTGACTGGCTCTGTCAGTCAAAGGGTGGGGGGAAGGGCCCTTTCTTTCCAGGCCTCTTTCGGCCTTGGAGGGAGGGAGGGGGAGAGGGGGAGCCTTGGGGCCAGGCTGGGGGATTCCTAGAGGTTTTGGGGTGGAGTGCAAGGAGGGCAGGATTTGGGGAAGGGAGAGGCCTCAGCTGGGCATCATGCCACAGAATCCACCCTCCAAAGAAGCCATTTTATCCAGGAAGACAGATCTCTGTTGTTCACAGATCGCTGGAGTTCACTCTCCAGCAGGCCCCACTTGGAGGTTGCCAACCCTAGGCCTGGCAGCAGTATAGGGTTGCCAGGTCCCCCCACGGGCACTGGCAGGGGATGGGGTAGTGGGGTTGCCAGCTCCAGGTCTGGAAACTCCTGGAGATTTGGGGATGGAGCCTGGGGAGGACAGGGACCTCAGTGGGGTACAATGCCCTAGAGTCCACCCTCCAAAGCATCAATTTTCTCCAGGGGAAGTTATCTCAGTAGTCTGGAGCTGAGCAGTAATTCCAGGGGATCCCCAGATCCCACCTGGAGACTGGCATCCCTAGGCAGCACCCTCTGGGTGACTTGATACCACCTAATTTGCATGACTCAACTTGGCCTGGCTGCTTGCTGCTGTTCAGCAGCCACCCGATGAAAGCCAGCAGTGATGCAGCAGTTAGAGCCTCAGAATAGGTCTGCAAGACCCAGGTTCAGATCCCCATATTGCGGTGGAAGCTGACTGGGTGATTTTGGACCAGTCACATACTTTCAGCCTAACCAACCTCACAGGGTTGTTGTGCAGATAAAAAGGAGGTGAGAATAATGTAAGCTGCTTTGGTCCCCACTGTGGAGAAAGACTATAATTTTCCTTGGTAGAAGCTGTGGGGGAGGGGGTGGAGACAAAAAGCTGAAGACAGATAAAGGCAGATAAAGGTTAAGTTGGCTGTTGGGTGGGAAGGAAATAGGGTTGCCAACTCTGGATTGGGAAACTCCTGGACATTTAAGGGGTGGATTCTGGGGATGGTGGGGTTTGAGGAGGGGAGGAACTTCAGACCAGTATAATGCCATAGACTCCACCCTCCAAACCAGCCATTTCCTCCATGAGAACTACCATTGCCAGCCTCTGGGTGAGGGCTGGAGATCACCCAGAATTACAACTGTTGTCCGGGTGACAGAGATCAGTTCCCCTGGATAAAATGGCTGCTTTGGAGGGTTGAGTCTATGGCTCCACCCCCCAGAAGGGAGAAAGAGTGTGAGATAGGTAAGGGTAGAGGGGAGGAAGCAAAGGTGTGAGGAATGGGATGACCATCCCACAAGTTTCTTGCGGGTCTCCACTTGTTCCTATTTCTCAGAAGCTGTAAATTATACCATGAATAGAGTACATGGCATTGATGTGTAGCATCTTAATCAACAAACCCCTTTTGTTTTGCACAATTAAAAATCATTATGTACAACAGTGCAGTGCTAATGTAACTTAATTATTCCTATTGCAAATTAGCTATTCTCTTTGCACAATGTGCAGGCTAGACAGGGCTTAGTATAAGATTTGGACAAGATTATTTGCAGGTGTAGAGTGCTTAAAGAAAAAAAAAACCGCCAAGGTCTCAACTGGAACAAATTTAGAGTCCAACGGCACCTTTAAGACCAACAAAGTTTTATTCAAGGTACGAGCTTTTGTGTACACACACACTTTTTTTTTACAATAAAGTTTTTATTGAGTTTTATAATACAATCTATATTAATACAAACATTTCAACTTTGAGTGTATAGAAAGTATACACTTTGTATACAGTGTACACAAAGAAATTAGTGCAATCTAGATAACTGGTATTCAACAGAATACCTTAAGAAAAGTGTGTTAGTTATGCTGTGTATAGTAAGAGTATCATTCAAGTACATATAATGCTATGAGGAACAGATTTATAAACTCTACCACAGCCATAGATCATCTATCACCTTAGGAATATCATTTTGTTGTGTCAGATATTCTAAAATGAGAAACCACGTGGAGACGAATGAGGTCGGAGCATGGATCTTGTCAAAGTGCATAAGATTATCCAGGAGTTTTGCCATAATGTATAAATCCCACAGCTTTTTATGCCATTGTGAAAGAGTGGGTGCCACTGTTGTTTTCCAGTGAGTGGCAATAACAGTCTTAGCTGCAATAACAGTCTTAGCTGTAAAAAGCATTAAGGAGACCCGTTCAACAGTTGTTGAAGCAGAGCTGTGAACTGCTCATCTGTTCAAAAATAAGTGCTCTGGCTTGGGGAGAATTTCTATATTGTTGAAAGATTTGATTTGATTTGAAACCAATTCCCAAAATGGAAGTATTTGGGGGCAATTTACCCAGCAGTGTAAGTAGTTGCCCACACCTCCACATTTTTTCCAACAACTTGGATTGTAAGATGGAGTCATGTGTGCCAATTTGTGAGGTGTGAGATACCAATGTGCTAAGACTTTAAAGGACTGAAGTTTCATTGAGGTAATCTTAGAACGAAAAGGAGGAGAGGATTATATTTTGCTCCATTCTTCATCTGATAGATTGATATTACATTCCTTATGCCACAAAACTTGGTAGGATAGAATCATCTTGCTATTCATAGAGGTTACTACTTTGTATAATTTGGAGAGTAATCCCTTTTGTGATACACCCGCTATAGTAATTATGGATTCTAAAGCTGTGAGGGGTTGTTTCATTATTGAGTGTAGTTTGATATGGGAGCACATATCAGATTTTTGGAAGTATTGTAGCGAAGGTATTTTCTCTTGTATTATAGTTTCAAAGGCAGTTTTTGGTAAAAGCATGTGCTTTTGGTAAAAGATCCCGAAGTGTGGTGATTTTGGCTTCTCTCCATTTGTCAAAGTTTGGATTTTTAAGGCCAGATGGAAACCAAAATTGATTTAAGTGGGATTGATGTCTAGAGATTGGTGGTAAAAGTTTGGGTCTTAAGCGATCCCAAGCACTCAACAGTGTAGAGAGTATAGGGTTGGTTTTGATCATTTTCGGTCTTCTGGAAGGTGGTTGCCATATACTCTCTTGAATCTCCAAGGGAGCAGAGTAATAGTTTGCAAGTCTAACCTGATCAGAAGTAGGATCTGAGTGAAGTAGTTAAATAGTATGTGCAAGTTGAATAGCTCTATAATAATTCTGTAAATTAGGAAACCCTATCCCCCCTATGTCTGGGGTTCTATATAAGGTATTACTTTTAATTCTGTGATGCTTATATACCCAGAAAAAATGTAGCGGCATTTTTTGCCATTTATGTTGTTGTGACTGAGTGATTGTCATTGCAATTGTCCTGAATAAAAAGATAAAATTGGGGAGTACGAATGATTTAATTAAATTCAGCCTGTCCAGCCAACCTAGATTCATTTTGTGCCATCTTGAAAGATCAATTTGTATATTTTTCTCCAGTTTAGTATGATTAAATTTATATAGCTCAGAGAATTTTTTTGGTAGATTGATTCCCAAGTATGGTAAGTAATCTTTTATCCAGGAAAATGAATATGTAGACTTAATGTCAGAAATTGTTTTGTTATCTAGGTTGAACATTATAATGTGTGATTTAGTGTCATTTAATTTCAGTCCAGATACTAAACTAAACTCTGAGAGATGTTTGTATGTTGAACTTGTTTAGATGGGTGGGTTAAAAAAAGCAACGTATCGTCAACATATCGTCAGCAAAGAGTGAGACTTTGAAGTCTTTTTTCTTTAATTTAATTCCTGTTATTATGCTATCGTTTCTCAAAAGATTTGCTAAGAGTTCAATGCGCAAAGCAAAGAGGAGGGGTGAGAGGGGGCATCCTTGCCTAGTTCCACGTTTCAGTTGGAAGGAGTCAGCAATTGATTTTCAAATGTGCCGTTGGTTTTGCATAAATAACTGCAATGGCTGTCAAAAATTTCTCACCAAAACCCATTTTACGCAGTACCATTTGTAGGTAAGGGATTTCCACTGAATCAAATGCTTTCTCTAGATCTAGGTATAGGAAAGCCGCTGGTATTTTTTTTTTGCAGTGCAGTGATTCAATAAGGTGAGAGCTTTGTGTGTGTTCTCAGTGATGTCACGTTTTGGCATGGTCAACATAATCAGGGTTGATATACTGAGTGACAAATGAGTTAAGTCTGATAGCTAGGACTGAGGTAAAAATCTTAAAGTCAGTATTAAGAAAAGAGATGGGGTGGTATGAGGCTGGGTGTGCTGGGTCTTTCCCTTGTTTTGGGATTACTGTGATAGAAGCACCATTCCAGATGGGGGTAAGCTGCCTGTGTTGAGGAGATGATTGCAGGCATCTGCTAAGGGTGCTGCCTGTGTTGAGGCGAATTGTTTGTAAAACTCAGGCGTAAAGTCATCGGGGCCTGGTGCTTTGGCTGGTTTTAGTCCTTTAATAGCTTTTATTACCTCTTTTGTTGTGATAGGCATGTCCATTTGATTCTTATGCGCTTCAGTTAAAGTGTTCACCATCAGGTTTGCATTGAAAAAATTTTCAATAATCGAGTTATCTCCTCCATTTCAGCTATACAGTTTTTTATAGAAGTTTAGAAAGATTTTGGATACTGAGTTTGTGTCAAATTGCAATTTGCCATGCTTGTCCTTCAAAGCTGTTATCAGTCTAGTTTGTTGTTGTTTTATTCTTTTGGACAAAAATTTCAGTGATTTTGGAGTAAAGGCCCATCCTCCTCGCTTTGAGTAAAGAATATTTTTTTGAATTTGGGTCATTTCTAGTAATTCTAATTTCTTACATTCCTCTAAGAGTTGTTTGTAAATTTGGGGGTTACCAGTCTGTTTATGCTGGCTTTCCAGGGAAGAAATGTTGCATTGGATTTCTAAATGTGCTTTTTGTTTCTGTTTTTTTAAGAAGGATGCTGTGGAAATTAGTTGGCCCCTGACTACTGGCTTCATGGCATCCCATAGTATGGCGGATGACACCTCTCCTCCAGAGTTGTCTGAGAAGAAGTTACGGATGTTCTGTTCGGTTGCTGCTACCACATTTTTATTAAGTAATAAGGAGCAGTTCAAAGTCCACACTGGTGTCGTTTTTTGTTCGCAATTTATATCTATAGTGCAGTTCACCCAACAATGGTCTGACCACAGTTGATTGCCAATGTCTGAGGACTGAGCTAAATTTACTAAGGATGGGGAGATGAGAATATAGTCAATATGGGTGTATGATCCAGTGCATGTGGAATAGAAAGTATAATCTTTTTCCGTAGGGTGCATATGTCTCCAGATGTCAACTAAATTGTGTTTGGCTAACACTTCTACTAATTTGATTGTTGTTTTTTGGCACCGTTCTTTCTGGGGGGAAAGGCTGATCTATCCTTCAAGTGGTCCATTATCAAGTTTAAGTCCCCTCCTACTATAAGTACACCTAAATGGAAAGATCCTAATTCCTGTAGTGTTTGGTCTAGAAAATCAATTTGAGCTGTGTTGGGGGCATAAAGCAAGGCTAAGGTGATTGGCACACTGTTTAGAACCACTTTTATAAAGATGAATCTCCCATTAGGATCAGCCAATGAGGCTTGATGCACAAAATTTAGATTTTTAGAGATTAGTATGGCTGAGCCTCTGGATTTTGAGGAGCCTTTGGCCATAAATTGTTTTTGGAATTTTTTTGTTTTGAACAGAGGGGCTTTGCCATCTCTGACATAGGTCTCCTGAAGAAAAATAATGTCTGGATTAAGTTTAGTAATTTTACTCTGGATTCTCTTACATTTGATGACATTGTTCAAGCCATGCACGTTGTAAGAGTACACTTTAATTGCTGAAGCCATGCTGCCTCCCTGCTCCTGCATGCTCTAAAATATTTAAAAGTCACAGAAGAATAAGCAAAGGATTAGTTACACCTTGAGTAGAAGGTTTTATGTATTTGTATAACAGAATATTTCTAGTTACTCTCAGAACAAAGGTTATGTTTGTAGTGGTGAGTTCTGTTATTTCCCACACAATATATTATTATTAAACACTCTTATTTCCTTTAAACAATAAGGTATTAAAGACCATCTAAAAAATTACAGTACAAGTAATTCACAAGAGAGATGGTGGGTCTTGACTATCTGTTAAATGATTATTCTCTCACCAATAAGTCTTGTCTTCCACTTAGTTTATAAAAACCTAACTTGTAAACTGGCAGTAATAACTATAATAAATCAAGTTTACCATCTATCATTTTTTAAAAAAGCAGTGCACTAGCAATTAATGTTGAATTAATTTGTATTTAGTCTATCTAAATTATTACAAACTATTTAATGATTTTAAAAACAGAATCAATTGATTGACTAATTATTTGTTAACACAGAAATCACAGTTTACACTTGATGGATAAATAATTACCTCTATACACTCAAACTGATTGCCTTCCATATTTTAAAACAGATTGACATATGTAATTTATTAACAATAAGGTGAATGGTCTCTCTAAATTCCCGCAGAGCCTTGGCTATACGGGAGGCCGAAGTTTGTTTTATGAAACACAACTTCAGCGACGTTTGCAGAGAGCCTGTATTGAACTTTGTCGGACTCAAAGAACCCGAGCCTCCCGACCTCCCCTCCAACCACTCAATACGTTAAAAGGTACAGTGTAAATAAAACTTATGCTAATTTGCCAGAGAGTATTTTATAAAAGGATTTGTTTGTAACTGGTGATTAAGTATACACTAAAGCTACCAACATAAGAACTAGGTATCAAAAAAGTGCAACCATAACAAGCAACCGCTTTTAGAAAATGGTGGGAAACTTAAACGGTTATAAAATGCATCAAAATGGCCTCTGGATGTTCTAAATGACTAAGATACTTAGCAGACAGTGCTGTGTGTTTTCATGGCACCTCTCCTTGGCATTCCAGTGATTCTATTTTTTTGAAACAAAATTTTTATTGGGATACATTCAACATTTCCAATCACGTTACCAATACAATTTCAGAAAAGAAGATCCCCGTCCCAATCCCCCCACCCCCTAATAGGCTTCCAACACGGCATTCCAGTGATTCTAGAGATGACGATGATGACGATCGATTTTTTCGCTTCAAGGAATGTCTCTTCCATGAGACGTACAGAGATTGGTTTGAATTCCCTTCACTTTATTAATGCTTCTCTTGGCAAGTCAGGAAAGATCTCAATCCTGGCTGAATTAAAAGCGAGGTGGCCCTTCTGTCTGGCTTGGAGCAAGATTTTCTTTTTGTATCTAAGATCTATAAAGGACACAATTATGTCCTGCGATGGTCTGGTTTTTAAGATAGCTAGAGAACCAGCCCTATCAGCCTTTGTAATTATAGGTGACATATCTCCCTCTGGAGGTACTTCTTTCACCAGCCAATTAGTAAGAAGGTTTGTCAGGTCTCCTTTCTTGCCAAAGAGTTCGTCCATCCCTCTGATCTTCAGGTTATTTTGCCTGAGTGTCATATCTGTCCTTCAGTGCTTTTTCGGCCAGTATGTCTTCCAACTGTTGTAGCTGGTGTATTTCATTCTGATTGGCAATAGTGGTGTTCATTGCGCTGTCAGCCATGGATTTGGATTCCATTACTGCTTTTTGCATTTTTTCCATTTGAGCATACAGCAGTTTAAATAGTGAGGATATATTTTGTAGAATTAATTTCTCTAAGTTCGTTAGAGTGGTTGACAGAGTAGCTGAAGTCACTGGGGCCAACAGATTCATCTTCTCATCAGTTCCGGTTGCCATTTTGTTCATGTAGGTTAATTTTAGGCCCAGTTCTGCTGACGATTGCTGGTAACTGAGGGTTGTTTGGATTTTCTTCAATTTATGGCAATTTAGTTGCCCAGTTGCTCTTGATTCAGTCCCCATATAGTAGAGTCGGATTCTGTGCATTAGATCATTTTAGTAGTTGAGGGAGTGGGAGGGGCGTTCGGAGCAGCAGGGTCAGGCAGCCATGTTGTTTTCCCGCCATCGGAAGTCCCCTACACACATTTTTTCAAATACATTTGAAGGAAGGTAAGGTTCAAACTTATAGATGGAACTGAACAGCAAATTAACATGTAACATGATGAAGATGTTTTAATATATGAAAAGAGAAAACTAAATAACAAGCTAAGGTTATAAGGCCAACTGTTACAAAGTAATAAATATGTCAAAGTAGGACTGACACTCTCCATTCACTCCTCTCAAGCATGGAGGTCATTTAACAGCATTTTTTTCTTTTTTGAGGTGGGTGTAGTGTATGTCAGCCAAACATTCCAATATTCCTTGTATTACCCTTTTGACAAAGAGGGCAACCCAGGGTGGTGCAGTGCCTTAAATGGCCCTGTTGGCCACCCCCGCTCCCTAGTCCACCTCTGCCCCTAGGATAGACCCGGAAGCAGGCCAGGGTGGAACCAAGCTTCCTGTGCTTGTTGTGGCCCTGCTCCCTGCCCCACCTGTGAGAGTTGCCATGGCCCCAGTTGCTGTCTTTGCCCCCCACACACACACACACACAAGGCTGCAGACAGGTTCCTCAGTAAGTCTGGGCCCTGGCTTTTAACATTCCTTTAACTATTTTTACAAACTGAGAAAGAAAAAATATATTCATCGTAATACATAAATTAACTGTAACACTTAGGGCTTTTCTTTTTTAATGGTTTTCTTAGCAGTTGGTCCTCAAGCATCAGAATAGGTTTGGGTAGTCATGCCACATCTCTCTGCATTATTTCCACTGTGGAGTTAGTTTATTTGTTCCTGATTTGTTGAAACAATCAAGAAGTGAAGCTGCTGTCATAATTTGTGGTGTTACCGGTGGCATCACAGCACCAACTCCCTTTTTATAAACATTTTTGTTCATGTGCTATAGTGATATAGTGATATAATACTACAGGACCTGCCCTCTTCCTCCTTTGTAATTAACTGATTGGATATAAGTCCTCCATCCTGGTTGAGTTTGAATGTATAGTGTGGGATTGGTTGGGATGATATTTAAAAAAAAAACAGTTGACTGGTGGCTTTGTTGATTTCTTCTGGTAGCTTCTTGATGCCATGGGAAAGATTTTCCTCCAATGTTCAAGGTTACGGCCCAAAATGAGAAGTATTTGTTTTGGATAGTTAAGTTCATGCCTGATTGGCTGAAGGGTTCTCATGAGGTGATTTTCTAATCAGTAATAGGTTGATCCAAGCACATGTGCAAGAATTGCCTTTTTCTCCACAGAAAAACAGAAAGAGATAGAAAGCATCTGAAAACAAAATGGTGCCTGCACAAGAATTGCAATTAGATCATATTAAATTCTAAGTAATATCAGTTAATAACCCTTGGAGGAAAGCTGCTTGCAAAAAGGAAGGGGGGAGGAAGAGGGGAGGGAAGGGATTTATAGCATTTATAACAATTTTTAAAAAGTAAAAAATGAAAACAAACCAAAAAATTGCACACTGGATAACAGGAGACAGAATGGCACTTTTAGGAAAAAGCATGTCCCTTAAAGAGAACCTTTTTCTATTTAAAAGAAGAAAATCTATTGCTAGGATGGACAGGTGGCTTTGGAGGACATGTCTTCCTTCTAATGTCAATATAAGCTTTCTTCTAACAGGAAAAATTTGTCTTTGATCACAAATCTATATTAATGACTTCTTATTAAACAAAAATATGCTCCTTCCTTGGGTGGGAATGTGAACGTGGTGAAAATGAAGTCAGGACTGGAGGGGAAAGGAGGGTAGAGGGAGGGCAGAGGGAAAGGAAAGGAGGGAGGGATAGAAGGGAGTGCATAGTTTGATGATGGAAGGTAGTCATTGATGGGTATCAATGGGCAGAACAACAAAAACCTCATTGACCTATTACACAAAACACATAAAGTGACTCCAAATCAGTTTGAAAAAAATAAAAATGTATTAAAAAGGATTTCCTTTGCAATATAAAATGTGTGATTAATTCTGATCTTTAAAAACTGTTCATAGCAAGATAATGTTTGTCTTAGAATTTTCTCTGCTGCATCTTATTAACTCAAACATCTGCACATGGCATAATAAATTATAGGAAATATTTTTTTCTGATTGTTTATATAATTCTCTGTGCACACTGACATGGAAGAAATAATAACTAGCAGAAGTATACTCTGAATTCACACTCCTTTTGTACAGCATTTTTGCAGGATGAAAAATCGACAATGTATTATATAAAATTTAATCAAGCATGATAAAGTCCTTTATACCTGTTTTATTTTTTTCTGTTTTATCATTTCTGGAATTATATTTTATACAGATGCACCAGCTCTATTAGGAGTATCATAAGAGAAGAGGGAGAAAGAGGAAGAAAAAAGATAACAGAAAAGCTGGAGAGGAAAAGGTTATAGCACTTCAGGCAATTGATACCATGTCATGTGATACAGGGATAAAGAGGAAGTGGTCAATTTGGGAGCAATTTCACATTAATCTTCACTGTGCTCAAGGATAACAAGATAACTGAAAGTTTAACGTATCTACAAAAAGCTTGTGTTCCCTGTGTCATGCTTATTTTTAAATTAAAACTGTTCTGTGTACTGGATACAGCTGCCCCTATCAAGAGATGAATCATCATCCCTAAACAGCTTTTTTTGGGGGGGCATCCAGTCACAGCTAATTTAGGGCCAGCCCATAAGGTTTTTGAGGCAAGAGACATTCAGAGGTGGTTTGCCGTTGCCTGCCTCTGTGTCTCAACCCCAGTATTCCTTGGAGGTCTCCCATCCAAATGCTAGACAGGGCTGACCCTGCTTAGTTTCTGACATTTGACAAGATCAGGCTAGCCTGGGCTATGCAGGTCAGGCGCTAAATAGCTACTCTAACATATATGCATATCTGATAAGGACCTACTTTGTGCTGTATGGGGGATGCCTTTATTAAGTATAAAGTCCTCACTGGATAACTTTCGGTCCTTAGTTAACATGGTAAAATATTTTCAATGATAGCAAATCTCAGATAAGTCTAGTTTGTGAGTGAGTCTTCTGACAAAAGTTCTGAAATTTCTGCATGGCAGTGATTTTAGCCAAATGCAGCTAATAACATCCATTATGGTGGCTCAAAAACCACAAGAAGTAGACATAATGGCTATCTCTGGCTAACTCTCCTTACCTGCCCTCCAAGTTTGGTGAGGATTGGATTCACAGGGTCTGAGTTACAGCCCCCCAAAACCTCGGGAAAGTGCTTTCTGGGGAAATTACAGATGCAGGTTCAGGAGATTCAGCAGTGTATACAATAGATCCAAGAATGGATCCTATGCAAGATAGAGACACCAAGCTCACAGGGGATTTCTGGATGACTCTACCTGCCCTCCAAATTTGGTCAAGGTTGGATTTATAGGGTCCAAGTTACAGCCCCTGAAAGAAGGTGTTCTCATCCTCCATTGTTTCCAGTGGAGGGGAAAAACAGCAAAAAAAACAAGGGCAATAGAAGCCCAGCAGAAAAGAATCAAATCCTCAGAGAATCTGCAGTAGAAACTAAAGGGGGGCATTTTTGCAAGCTCAACAGAACCAGTACAATGTCCCCAGCAGAACCAGTGCCACTGTGGTAGTGCAAACTTAAGATCAAGCCAGAGAATCTCTGCAGTAGAAACTGAAGGGGGGCATTTTTGCAAGCCCAGCAAAACCAGTATAATGTATAGAGTGCCCTGCAGTATCAATGCAATCAGAGTGCCCAGCAGAATCCAGTGCCATTGTGACAGTGCCTGCTCAACAGGACTGATGTCTAGCACAGAATCACAATCCAAGCAAGGAGGGGTTGGCAAGCTCAACACAACCAGTTCAGTGTACAGAATGCCCAGCATTATCCAGTGCCTCTGACATTGCAGTATTAAAAGGTCTGCTCTCAAAGTCACAACAAATCCAAGCAAGGAGGGGTGGGATTTTGTAAGCTCTGTGCAAGAAAGTGGGAAGGGAGCACAAAGGAATACCAGCAAAGGCTGGGGACACCCTCTTGAAACTGACAAGACTAGTTTGAAACTGACAAGAGTGCTTCCAAGGCTGGAGAATTTCCCCCCCCCTCCAATTGCTTTGAAGTTTGGTAAACATTTTGTTTAAGCAGAGAGTCTGGCCAAAAATGTATCCATTCACAAACCTCCAAAATGGCTTGAAAGTTTGTGAAAAGTTCATGCCGGTTGACCTGCCACAATCTTGAGTTCACGAACCACAAACTGGTCAAAATTCTTCACAGACTTTATTTTGTGAGCCAGTTATTGCCCATCCCTACTCATGATGGTTTGTGGTTTGCAAACCAGGCATACCATGAACCAAACTGCATTTTCCAAGTTCATGCCTATTCCTACAAAACACTCACATACATCTTAGTAATTATCTCAGATTAAAACCTGCTCCCATATAGAGTCCTGACATCTAAAGCTAGGAGTGACTTTCCACCTCCACCACACTAAAAATTGCTTACAAAGTACAGTTGCCAGTTACCCACTTTACACAATATTCTCATTATAGATGGAAAACATATATAACAAATTCATTCCAGCACATAAAATTGATATAAATCAATAATGTGCCCAGATGACAGATTGCTGTCATATTAAGACATTTGTATAATTTTTAAAAACTGACAAAGCTGCAAATTATATGTTGCAATCCAAACTGATTAAACTTCAGAACATATTAATATCAAATGTTACATAGTATTAGCAAACAAACTTATGTTTCAAAAGTGCTCAGGCTCTCTTTACCAAAATAGTGGTTATATGTGTCCAACTACTTAAACCAGGAATTTGAAAAAATGGTTGATTATGATTATCCTGTCAAGCAAATTTTGGTGTGAAAATAGCATTTTGTCATTTTCTCTCATTCATTCCAGATTCTGGATGCTTTATTAAAATGCCAGGTGTTGACCTTGTTTTAGTATATTCATATTTCACTATTGCTATAAGCGGCTGGTCTAACTTCTCTAATGTAGTTGGATTCTCACAGAGGGCAAACTTTTGTACATGCTAGTTTAGACTGCCCTAAAGGTCATCCCAGATTTTAAAACCAACCAAAAAATTACATCTTGAAAACATCTGTGTAGAAAATGTGAATGGCAAGGGCATTAAAAGGTACTCTTGGTGGTTTCTCCTCCAGGTTATAAAATGGGTTGGATCCAACCAGCTTTCTCACACAGTCTTAATTAATTTCTATTCTTACTATAGCTCCTGTGTACCATGTGGCTTTTATCCATACAGGCTCCATGATCCCCTGCATAACCTTTTTGGTGATCACAGAGGCCCTCACCCTCCCCTTTCACAAGTGGAAAGCTGGATGGATCCAACCCAGTATTATTTTACGATTCATGCCTATAATAGACCTTGGTGCCTCCCTTTTAATTCTGATGGCTTTTTAATGCCTTTGTCTCCCTGTGCTTCATTTTCTACTAGGATTTGCCTCCTTCAGTGTTAAATTAAAGTGATTGTTGTAGGCATTAGACCAGAGATAAAAATTTGCAATTTTGCAGAGATAAAACATTTGCAGATTTTTAAAGATTCTTTCTCAGCGCAGTGTTATAACAACAGCTTGCATAAGTTGCTCTTAAAAGTTCCTTTGTTTGTCCTTTCAGTTTATTTTGTTCATATATACATACACACACACACACATATAATACATATACACACACACAAACATGTATTTCCCCTCTCCCACTTTGTCCTCTTTCCATTCCCTGAAAGTTCCTGTTCTCCTGCTTCCTTCTCTCTTTCCCACTCAGCAGCCAGCCTCCCTTCATCAGCCCCTTTGCCTTCAGCTTCCCTCTTCAGCAGCCTCTGCCTATGAAAACTATGGCACAGTTCTGTGGTGCTGGCTGCTGGGCCAGGCACACTTGTTGGTAGGGAACCCTCAAGGACCTGGCGGGGCACATAACTTTCCCCTGTATCCCCCCCCCATTGTTTCTCTTTTCCCTCCTCCTGGTGATGTCCATATCCTCTCCCTTTTCACTGCCTCATTCTCTCTTCAGCCATTCACTACCCTAACTTTTATCTGCTCCCATCTTCAGCTATAGTTAAATTTTATTTACTTCATTTATATCCCATTTATTTCCCCAATGAGGACCCAAAGCAGTTTACAGCATTCTTGTCCTCCATTTTATCCTCACAACAAGCCTGTGAAGTAGATTAGGCTAGAGTGTGTGACTGGCCCAAGGTCACCCAGTGAGCTTCCATGGCAGAGTGGGGATTCAAAGCTGGGTCTCCCTGATTGAGACTAAAACTCTAACAGCTATGCCACACTGGCTTTTGGGTAGTGGTTGCTGTTGAATAGTAGTGAATAGCGAGTCCCACCAGTGGTTGCTGTTGGAGCTGGCCTCTCAAAGGCCAAAACAGCCCTGTAAAGAGCCCTGCTCCCCCTTTTTTTTACTGGCAGGATTTACTGACAGAAACCATGCTTAGAATGCTATGATTGCACTGAGGGCTTCCATCATTTACAGCTACAGGTACGCCTTTTGTCATTTTGAGGTTTTTTAAAAGCCAAAGTTTTAGGGGCTTTTTTTAGATTTCCAATTATTCTGCAAGTCTGGAGTATTTTTCAGGTTTGTAGAAAGATCTGTCTTGTCTGTTCAGGGTACTAGTCACTGGATTCTGCAGTCCTGGAAGGTAGATATAACAAAATTCCCTATCTGTAAAGGCTCTGCTCCTGTCCACTAAGAGAAATTGAAACCATAGAGCACAGGTATTTTAGCTGCCCATATTAAAGGGAAGCATGTGATGAGATTATTACTCCAAATTAATAGAGAGGGCAAATTAATAGAGAGGGCATTGGCAGTTGCAGAGTTTCTGGATGACACTTCCACGCTGGATCCCTTCCAGTCCAGCTTCCGCCCAGGTCATGGGACGGCAACAGCACTGGTTACCCTCACAGACGACCTCCAGAGGCATCTGGATCAGGGCAGGATGGTGGTGCTGCTGCTGTTGGACCTGTCGGTGGCATTCGACACGGTCGATCATCAAATGCTTGCCCACCGCCTCACCGATGTGGGGATTCAGGGGCTTGCCTTGCAATGGCTCATCTCCTTTCTCCAAGGTTGGGGACAAAGGGTGGCACTTGGGGAGAAGCTGTCTCAAAGGCACCCACTAATCTGTGGAGTGCCACAAGGAGCAGTGCTCTCCCCGATGCTATTCAACATCTATATGCACCCTCTTGCCCTTATTGCCTGGAGGCATGGGCTAGGGTGTCACCAATATGCAGATGACACCCAGCTCTATCTGCTATTGGGTGGTCAGTCTGACTCTGCCCTGGAAGATCTGGACTGGGCATTGCAGGACGTGGCAGGATGGCTTAGGCTGAGCCAATTGAAACTGAATCCAACAAAGACAGAGGTCCTATGCCTGAATCAGAGTGCCTCGAGATTAGGGGTCCCTCTACTGGCCTTTGGTGGGGCACCGTTGGTGCCAGCGCCAAGGGTCAGGAGTTTGGAAGTGCTCCTGGATTCTTCCCTGACAATGGAGGCCCAGGTAGCAGCCACTGCTAAAACAGCCTTTTTCCATCTTCAGCTGATTAGGCAGTTGGCCCCCTTCCTCGAACGCAAAGATCTGGCTTCAGTAAGCCATGCTATGGCAGAGCATTTTTAAACTGAATATTGGGGGAAAGCCAACAGGAGATGAAAAGTCTCTCGTTCGGGATGACTCATCTCAGAGAGATGAGGGGGTAGGTGTTGCTTTTCTACAGGGAGGTGGATTGAGATTGTCCACTGAGACTATGGCTAGTGATGTGGACTATCTGACCCGGTCTTGAGATAGCAAGAGGAAGGTTTCAGGCTTAACATATACGGGAAATTATAGGTGTTTCTATACAAATGCTAGAAGTGTCTGAGGTGAAATCTGAGAGTTGGAGTGCTTGGTGTTGGGGGGGAAATAGACATTGTGGGTATTTCAGAAACATGGTGGGATGAGGAAAATCAGTGGGATACGGTGATTCCTGGTTATATATTATACTAGGAGTAAGGCCTGTTGTGGAAATAAATACAATGGGCTCTAGAAAGAGGCTTTGGGAGAATGCCCTGGCTTTGGGCACACAGTGTGAATTTACTGTGGTGACCTCAGCAGGGTATAATGACAGAGACCACCATTTTAACCAGAGGAAATGATCTCTGCTACCTGAAGAGCAGTTGTAGTTTTGAGTGATCTCCAGCCCTCACCTGGAGATTGGCAACAATTGTTACCCAGGAGGAAATGGCTGGTTTGGAGGGTGGAGTCTATGGCATTCTACCTGCCTGAGGTCCAACCCCTCCTCAAACCCCACCCTCTCCAGGCTCCACCCCTCAAATCCCCAGGAATTTGCCAACCTGGAGTCGGCAACCCCATCTCCTTCCCAGCTAACCATCAACCTACTGTTATCTTCCCCCTGACTTCAGCTGACTTCTGCCCTCTCTCCTGCAGAGCAGTTGTAATTCTGAGTGGTCTCCAGCCCTCACCTGGAGATTGGCAACAATGGTTCCCCATGACGGACTGGCTGGTTTGGAGGGTGGAGTCTATGGCATTGTACCTGTCTGAGAACCCACTCCTCCTCAAACCTCACCATCTCCAGGCTCTACCCCTCAAATCTCCAGAAATTTCCCAACCTGGAGTTGGCAATCCTATCTCCCTCCCAGCCAATTGTCAACCTACCGTTATCTGCCCCCTGACTTCAGCTTTCCATCTCCTCCCCCTCCCTCCTGGAGAGCAGTTGTAATTCTGATTGATCTCCAGCCCCCACCTGGAGATTGGCAACAATGGTTCCCCAGGATGGAATGGCTAGTTTGATGGGTGGAAACTATGGCATTGTACCTGTCTGAGGTCCCAGCCCTCCTGATACCTCACCCACTTCAGGCTCCATCCCTCAAATCTCCAGGAATTTCCCACCTGGAGTTGGCAACCCTATCAGGAGTGGCCCCAATGAGTTTTCTCTCAAAGGCCAAAACAGGTGACAGGACCAAGCTTGGTTGCCTACCAACAGGCACTGAGGGGAACGTAGGGTTGCCAGCTCTACGTAGGGAAATACCTGGAGATTTGGGGGGTGGATCCTGTGGAAGGCAGCATTGGAGGGGGCCGGAAGGACTCAGCAGGGTATAATGCCATAGGGCCTACCCTCCAAAGCAGCCAATTTCTCCAGGGGAACTGATCTTGGTCATCTGGAGATAAATTGTAACAGCAGGAGATCTCCAGGTCCCACCTGGAGATTAGCAACCATAGGGGAAAGACAGCAGCACAGCAGGGGGTGGAAGAGAATGGTTTGATGGCCATTGGGCCAAGATTGGCAACAATAGTTCCCCAGGAGAAAATGGCTAGTTTGGAGGGTGGAGTCTATGGCTCTGTACCTGTCTGAGGTCCCACCCCTCCTCAAACCTCACCCTCTCTGGGCTCCACCCCTCAAATCTCCAGGAATTTCCATACCTATAGTTGGCAACTTTATCTCATCCCCTCTCAGCAGCCTCTTCCTAGGCAAAATTCTGTCTTTCTCATTAGCGGGGAGCAAAGCAGTTTACTTCATTCTTTTTGGCTTTGTGTTCTGTACAGCAACCCTGTAAGGCAGGTTAGGCAGAAAGTCTCCGGCTGGTCTGAAACCACCCAGGCAGTTTCCATAGGGATGCTCCAGCTGAACAGGAGCAAGCAGCCAGGCCTAGGGTTGCCATTGCCAACAAAGACAAATTGATGCAAAGCAGGATGGAAAAGTCTCCATATCTCTATTTTGCCTTCAATTGGTTTTGATGCCAGCAGAGTGAGAAAATGCCAGAGGCTCTGTGTGGGTGCCCCATGGTAAATGCACCAAACAGTTACTAAAGATTTTCCACTGTGTCAATAAATCATTTTCTACATTCACAGTGTCCCCTGCCAGAATTAGTACCAGAGCTTTTTTTGCCTTGTGGTATTCTGCTTGTGGTGTGACCTGTCTTTTTTGTGGTGTGGCATGGTTGTGTTATTGGGTTTGTTTCTTTTGAAGGGGAAGTGTTGTGAGTGAGGACATATTTCACCTCAGAATACAACAGGTTGCAACTGACAATCCCAACTGTCTTGCGGGGGGGAGTTTGAGGTGCGAAATGGAGTGAAGTCCAATCAGCTTCTGTATGCAAATGAGCTTGAAATGCTGGCCCAATCAGAGAAGAGTGGCCTAGGCTGCAGTGGGTGGGAGAGAACTCAGGCAACGCAGCTAATGGATAGGAACAGATTCTGAGCGACATACCAGGGAGCGAATTGATTTTGCCAAGCATAGAATCTTGCCAGACCACTACCCTTTTATTTAATAGGACAGGATTGGAAAGATGCGGGGGAAGGGTTGAAGGTGGGGTGGCTCTGTCTCTGTATGCCAGAGAGGGTATATAGTCCAGTAAGACTGAGAGGGGAAGAGAATTGGATTCACTTCTGAAAATGCTATGGGTTGAAATAGTGGGCCCAAAAGGAAACTTAACACTGGGAGTTTATTATCACCCAACAGATCAAAAGATAGAGGAGGACTATAAAATGATAAATGAATTAAAGATAGCAGCTGGACAAAAAAACTGTGTCATAATAGGGTACTGCAGGGATCAGTACTGGGTCCAATGCTTTTTAACTTGTTCATCAATGATTTGAAGTTGGGAGTAAGCAGTGAAGTGGCTAAATTTGCAGATGACACGAAGTTGTTCAGGGTGGTGAAAACCAGGGAGGATTGTGAGGCACTCCAAAGGGATCTGTCAAGGATTGGCGAGTGGGTGTCAATGTGACAAATGGGGTTCAATGTGGCCAAGTGCAAGGTGATGCACATTGGACCTAAAAATCCTAACTATAAATACACGTTGATGGGGTCCGAATTGGCAGAGACTGACCAAGAGAGAGATCTTGGAGTTGTAGTAGATAACTCACTGAAAATGTCGAGATATTGTGTGACTGCAATAAAAAAGGCCAATGCTGTGCTGGGGATTATTAGGAAGGGTATTGAAAACAGATCAGCCAATATCATAATGCCCCTATATAAATCAATGGTGTGGCCTCATTTGGAGTACTGTATACAGTTCTGGTCACCACACCTTAAAAAGGATACTATAGCTTTGGGATAAGTGCAGAAAAGGGCAACTAGAATGATAAAAGGGTTGGAACACTTTCCCTATGAAGAAAGGTTAAAACACTTGGGGCTCTTTAGCTTGGAGGAACGACTGCTGAGGGGTGACATGATCGAGGTTTATAAGATTATGCATGGGACAGAGCAGGTAGAGAAAGAGGTATTTTTCTCCCTTTCTCACAATGCATGAACTCATGGGCATTCAATGAAATTGCTGAGCATTCAGGTTAGAACGGATAAAAGGAAGTACTTCTTCACCCAAAGAGTGATTAATACATGGAATTTACTGCCACAGGAGGTGGTGGTGACTACAAGCATCGACAGTTTCAAGAGAGAATTAGATAAACATATGGAGCAGAGGTCCATCAGTGGCTATTAGCCACAAGGTATGGATAGGGACTCTGGGGCAGGTGATGCTCTGTACTCTTGGTGTCTGGGGGTGGTCAACAGTGGGAGGGCTTCTAGTGTCCTGGCCCCACTGATGGACCTCCTGATGGAACCTGGTATTTTTGGCTACTATGTGACAGAGTGTTGGATTGGATGGGTTATTGGCCTGATCCAACATTGGCTTCTCTTATGTTCTTATTGGGGCCTTGTTGGGATGGGGGTTGGGGCTGGCCTGAGCTCCTTTCCTGGTGTGGGTTAGAGTCTCCAACCCTGGACACTTACCATCAACCAGAAATTTGTGGGAGCACAAACCAGAGAAGATCATGGAGAATGATGAAACAAAATATTACTTTGGACTTCTGGTTAGGAACAGATAATACCTGGAGCATAACATCCCTGATATCACAATTGTAGTAAAAATGAAGAATAGGATTCAGATCATTGACATTGCAATCTCAGGAGACAGCAGAATAGAAAAGAGAGAACAGCCGAAGATCACAAAATACCAAGACCTACAGTTAGAGTGCCTCTGGGAGAAGTTGTCCCAGTTGTCATTGTAGCCCTTGGAGTAGTGCCTAGAAGTCTCAAGAAACAGCTGGACATACTGGGCATATTTCAAAGCACTGCTTCTTACCATTAAAGCTATAGACAGCTCAGAGTTGGTGTACTTGAAGGATCACCTCCTCCTATAATGTCCAGTCCACTACTTAAGATCCTCTTCCCCACCACTGTCTCCATACCTCTGCCTGCAGAGGTGAGGCAGGTGGCTGGCAACCACAGACAGGGCTTTCTGTAGGGTTTCCAGCAATGCCAGACCAAGCCTGGCAACCAGCAGGAGGACTGGGAGAAGGGACATGTGGGGCTGATTTTGGAGATGCCAGCAACATGACAATGAATACCTCTAGGGAGTGCCAGAAACTTTATGGTAAACCCAGAAGTGATATACTGAAGCAGATGCTGCAGACATTTTTTTCATTTTTTTTCTCCTGCTGCCTCTTGGAGCAGCATCAGGCATCAGCACAAGGCCACCAGCCATAGCAGGAGGCCTACCAGCAAAACAACTGCATGGAAAAATACAATTGTTTTTACCTAAACAAAGATAATTAAACTACTCAAACTATTCTATGACAATTAATATCATATACACAATTCATAAATACAAATTCCAAAGCTATTCATATACCAAAATATCAAAAGTCAAATTCTCAAATCATAGGGCAAAAAAACAAATGTTCCCACAGTCCATCAAAGGCTCCTAAGTCACTCTGTTGAAGTTGCTTGGGTATCTTCCATTTCCAGAAAAAGAGGCCACATTCCAAGTTGAAACTAGAGAACCAAGCCACAACACTGATGTCCAAAGACAGCAGTCCTGATGAAGTCCTTGTATGGGCATGCTAGCAATGTTGTTCCACATTTCGCCTGGCAAGGCTTTTTCAAGTAGGAACCACTTTCTCAAAACACTGAAACCAAAACGCAGGCATATTCTTCCAAAATACCTATTCAAGGCTTTTTCTGGTTTGTAACAAAGGAAACTAAGAATTTTAAGGCAAGAGCTTTGGGTGGTAGCAAAATTAGGGAAGGAAAAAGGTAGCATAACACATATCATCTCAGAACACTACAGAGAGATGCATTTACAGAGGTTTCACATAAAGAAGTTGCATTTTTTATTTCAAATAATTACAATTCTCCAAAATCAAAAATATTTTATAGAACTTCATAAATTGATGAAACATTTTATATGGCAGAACAAGAGACCAATAATAAAACTAAAAGCCTTTCAAGCTGCAAAAGAAAGAGTTGGATTTGCTGTTACAGATTGGCACTTATATTATAGAGCATCATCATTGGCGAAGGGGTTTCGGTTTCCGGAAGGGGTTTCGGTTTCCGGCGTTGCGAATGGCGGCCACCTTTCGAGAAGCTCCCGGAGGTGGTTAGCCCACACGCAGTTTGGGGGGGTCTTTGCAGGTTTGCAAGACCCTAGTGAGCCTTAGGCAAAGGCTCCAAACCGGGGGCGCTTGGGGAGTAGCCTCTTTGCCGGCAGTTAGCCGGGAAATTGAGGCTTTCTCCCCGCCCCAATCGGCCCCGCTGCGGTGTGCCCGTAATGGGACTTAGCAACGCCACCGATTTCCAACAGGAGTGAGGAACAGCGATGAATTAAAGCAAAAAGAAGAAACGGCAGGAACCATGAGTTGGAGGTCTGAATTTGAAGCGAAACCCGAGCCCTTCCCCCGTAAGCGAATAAGCGGCTGGGAGGAGGGGAATCCCCCCCCACTGAGAAGCGGGACTTGTATAAGAAAGCTAAGGGGGACGAAAGGGAAGAAGGGTTGGTGAAATTACCTTTGGGGTGCCATTTAAGCGAATGAGTTAGCGGGACTCCTGAGCGACGCGTCACGAACTTTTATAAAGTAAACAAATACAAGAAATGTCAGCCATGAAGAAGGTCCCTTTGAAAATGGAGAAGAAGGGAGGCGGGACTTCCGGTCCGGGTAATCCCCCTCCAGAGCCGACTGTCAGTCAACAGACAAGCGAGCTACTGCACCCTCTGCTGGTCCAAATACAGAAAATCAGCGAAACCTTAACTAATATGGAAGGTGTTCTCAACAGTCAACAGAGGCAACTAACAGAGACGTCAAAGAAGATGGAGGAGATCGCACAGAAATGTTTGGTCTCGTCGGAAGACATCGGAAAAGTGAAGAAAAGGGTCAACAAGTTAGAAAAGCATCAGGATGTGCAAGAAAAAAGAATTTTGATGTTGCAAATGGAAAAATCGAATCTGACTCTTCGATTTCAGGGCATTAAAGAAGAAGAGAAGGAAGATCTCAGATCTATACTTGCGAATGCCTTGGCACCCGTAACTGGCAGAGATCAGCGTGAGTTAAAAGAAGAAATGGATAAGGTCTATAGGGCATACTCCACATTTACAAAAAAAAATAATCTGCCAGCAGAAGTGGTTGTCAAGTTTGTCAAGCAGAGTACCAGAGATCAAATCTTGCGTGCAGTTGCAGCGGTGCCCTTGAAAATTGGGTAGCAGACCATCAGAATATTGAAAGATGTGCCTTATGAAATCCGGATGAAAAGGAAAGCTTATAAAGGATTGACCACTTTTCTACAAAGAAGACAGGTCATATACAGATGGACCTATCCTGAAGGCCTTTTGTTCAAGTACAAGGATAAAAGAGAGAAGATTGACTCCATCTTCAAGGCGCAGGAATTTCTGAAGAGACACGCCAGTCCAGAGGAAGAGGCAGCACTCGCAACGTGGACAGATTTGAGTAGTGAAGATGACAGCAGCCCAGAGGAGGGAGGTGCCGGAGCGGGAGAAGTGAAAACCAAAGGTGGCCCATCCTATAACTTGAGGGATACCAAAGGAAGACAACCTAAGAAATAACTGTTCGGGAAGCGTCAAAAAGGAGATGACTAATAATTAACCCCAAAGGACATTACTAACCTCATTAACAGAGTTATTTTGAATTTTTGTTAGATGAAAAGAAGACTCTCAAATCACGGAGATTGCCAAAAACTGTAGCTATATTGATTTAAACTAACCTTTATTAACAGAATACTCACTCCGCTCTTTTCTTTATCCCTCTATATACCCTACCTTTTTCTATTTATAAAAAGAATAAATTCCTCTCCTTTTTAGGAGGGTTTTGATCATTGGTATGGTTAAGAGAATGGATTATATTAGAAAATCCAAGGGTTTTAGCATTGGAAGGACATGATTTACTATTAGGTTGGCATGCATTTATATGGTATGAAAAAGCTGATACTCATAAATATTTTAAACAACATTTCATTAGATGATCTTTATTGAAGATATGGGAAGAAGTGAAAAGACTTTTCTACACTAAGATTCCAAAATGGGTCTCACCATTAGAAGCATTTACCAACCCAAATCTGTGTTAAAGAAACGCATTGTTAAGATATGAATATTTACTGGACAACAATAATGAACTTAAACCAACAGAAAGTATTAAAAAACAAGAATCCAACTTAAGCTATTGGGAAAGAATATAAATAGAATCAAGATATACTAAGGACATATTATTAGGCTTCTATGCAAAAATAACAGAAATTGATAAAATAATGCTATATACTGAAGAGAAATTAATTAAGAAATTGTATGTAATCATGTTGGAAAATAAAACACAAGATGAAGTAGTTAAAGATTCTATGGTTAAATGGGCACAAAGCTTAGGTCATAATATCGATTTAGATCAATGGTTACAGATATGGAAAACAAATATAAAAATTACTGAAGCAATTTCATATAAAGAAAATATCTATAAAATGTTTTATAGATGGAATGTGACTCCAGATAAATTAGCAATGTTTTACCCTGATTTACCAAATGATTGTTGGAAATGTCAAAAGAATGTTGGTTCATTATTCCATATGTGGTGGACTTGCGATAGAGATAAAAAAACTTGGGCATGGATTCATGAAATGTTACAAAAAATGTTGGAATGTATCATACCTTCTATACCTGAATTGTTCCTTCTGAATATAATCCCAGAAAATTGCAAAAAACAGGATTTTTATCTTATCATACATGTAGTATGGGGGAAAGCCGACAGGAGATGAAAGGTCTCTGGTTCGGGATGGCTCATCTCAAAGAGATGAAGGGGTAGCTATTACTTTTGTACAAGGAAATGGATTACAATTGTCCACTGAGACTGTGGCTAATGATAGGAACTGCCTGGCAAGGTCTCGAGGCAGCAAGAGGAAGGCTGTGGGCTTAACAAACCTGGGAAACTATAAGTGTTTATACACAAATGCTAGAAGTCTCCGAGGTAAAATCGGGGAGTTGGAATGCTTGGTGTTGGGGGGGAAATAGACATTGTGGGTATTTCAGAAACTTGGTGGGATGAGGAAAATCAGTGGGATACGGTGATTCCTGGTTATAAATTATATCGGAAGGATAGGGGGGAAGGGTTGGAGGTGGGGTGGCTCTGTATGTCAGAGAGGGTATACCGTCCAGTAAGATTGAGAGGGTAAGAGAATTGGATTCGCTTCTGGAAATGCTATGGGTTGAAATAGTGGGTCCAAAAGGAGGCTTAACAGTGGGAGTTTGTTATCGCCCACCAGATCAAAAGATAGAGGAGGATTGTAAAATGATGAATGAATTAAAGATAGCAGCTAGACGAAATAACTGTGTTGTAATAGGCGACTTTAACTACCCACACATTGATTGGGTCAATATGAGTTCTAGTCGGGAAAAAGAGATTGCGTTCTTAGACACTCTCAATGACTGTGCTATGGAGCAGATGGTCACAGATCCTACCAGGGGAGAGGCGATCCTGGATTTGGTCCTAAGTAACACCCAAGACCTGGTGAGAGATGTAAAAGTGATTGCACCACTTGGGAACAGTGACCATAATGTCATTGAGTTTAACATTTGTACAGATAGGGAGTTGCCCAAAAAGACTGACACAACCACTTTTAACTTTAAAAGGGGTAACTTCTCTGGTATGAGGGGACATGTGAGGAAGAAATTGAAAGGAAGAGTGGAGAAGGTCAAAACCATTGGGGAAGCTTGGAGACTATTTAAAAATACAATCCTAGAAGCTCAGAAAAAATATATACCGCAGGTTAGGAAAGGTACAAATAGGTATAGAAAAAAGCCTGCATGGTTAACAAATAAAGTAATGGAAGCTGTAAAAAGTAAGAAGGATTCCTTTAAGCGGTGGAAAGCTAGTCTTAGTGAGGTTGATAAAAGGGAACACAGACTATGGCAAATAAAATGCAAATCTGTGATCAGGCAAGCAAAAAGGGAATATGAGGAGCATATCGCAAAAAACATAAAGACCAACAATAACACTTTCTTCAAATACATTAGAAGAAGGAAGCCAGCCAGGGAGGCAGTGGGGCCCTTGGATGACCAAGGGGTAAAAGGAGTAGTGAAGGATGATAGGGAAATGGCTGAGAAGCTGAATGCATTTTTTGCCTCTGTCTTCACTATGGAAGAGGAGAAGTGTTTGCCCACTCCAGAAGCACCGATTTCGGGAGGGGGTTTGAAAGACCTGAATCAGATTGCAGTGACAAGAGAGGAAGTCCTCCGACTGATGGACAATTTAAAAACTAATAAATCACCAGGCCCGGATGGCATTCATCCGAGAGTTCTGAAAGAACTCAAATGTGAACTTGTGGATCTCCTGAAAAAAATATGTAATCTTTCTTTAAAATCTGCCTCCATTCCTGAGGACTGGAAGGTAGCTAATGTCACTCCCATCTTTAAAAAGGGCTCCAGGGGAGATCCGGGAAATTACAGGCCAGTTAGTCTGACATCGATACCGGGTAAGTTGGTGGAAACTGTTATTAAGGAAAGAATTAGTAGGCACATTGATGAACAAAAACTATTGAGGCAGACTCAGCATGGGTTCTGTAAGGGAAGATCTTGTCTCACTAACCTGTTAGTGTTTTTTGAGGGAGTGAACAAACATGTGGACAAGGGGGACCCAATAGATATTATTTACCTTGACTTCCGGAAAGCTTTTGATACAGTTCCTCATCAAAGGCTCCTAAGTAAGCTCAATAGTCATGGGATAAAAGGACAAGTCCTCTTGTGGATCAAAAACTGGCTTATAAATAGGAAACAGAGAGTGAGTATAAATGGGAAACTTTCTCAGTGGAGGGTGGTAAGCAGTGGGGTACCACAGGGATCAGTACTCGGTCCGATGCTTTTTAACTTGTTTATAAACGATTTGGAATTGGGAGTAAGCAGTGAAGTGGCTAAATTTGCAGATGACACGAAGTTGTTCAGGGTGGTGAAAACCAGAGAGGATTGTGAGGCACTCCAAAGGGATCTGTTGAGGATGGGTGAGTGGGCGTCAACGTGGCAAATGGGGTTCAATGTGGCCAAGTGCAAAGTGATGCACATTGGAGCCAAAAATCCTAAATATAAATACACGTTGATGGGGTCTGAACTGGCAGAGACGGACCAAGAGAGAGATCTTGGAGTCGTAGTGGATAACTCAATGAAAATGTCTAGACAATGTGTAGCTGCAATAAAGAAGGCCAACGCTATGCTGGGGATTATTAGGAAGGGAATTGATAACATATCAGCCAGTATCATCATGCCCCTGTATAAATCATTGGTGCGACCTCATTTGGAATACTGTGTACAGTTCTGGTCACCACATCTCAAAAAGGATATTATAGCATTGGAAAAAGTGCAGAGAAGGGCAACTGGAATGATAAAAGGGTTGGAACACCTTCCCTATGAAGAAAGGTTAAAATGCTTGGGGCTCTTTAGCTTGGAGAAACGACGGCTGAGAGGTGACATGATTGAGGTTTATAAGATTATGAATGGGATTGAGCAGGTTGAGAAAGAAGTACTTTTCTCCTTTTCTCACAATACAAGAACTCGTGGGCACTCTATGAAATTGCTGAGAGGTTAGAACAGATAAAAGGAAATACTTCTTCACCCAAAGAGTGATTAACGTATGGAATTCACTGCCACAGGAGGTCATGGCAGCTGCAAGCATGGACAGTTTCAAGAGGGAATTAGATAAACATATGGAGCAGAAGTCCATCAGTGGCTATTAGCCACAGGGTATAGATGGGAACTCTCAGTCTGGGGCAGGTGATGCACTCTATTCTTGGTGCTGGAGGGGGCAGCAGTGGGAGGGCTTCTGGTGCCCTGGCCCCACTGCTGGACCTCCTGATGGCACCTGGTATATTTTGGCCGCTGTGTGACAGAGTGTTGGACTAGATGGGCCATTGGCCTGATTCAACATTGGCTTCTCTTATGTTCTTATGTTCTTATGTTCTTATGTTCTTATGTTGTAACTACTGCAAGAATATTTTATGCCAAACATTGGAGGAAGAAAGAAGTGCCCTCAAAAGAAGAAATGACAAATAAAATACTTGAAACTGCTGAGATGGATAAATTAACTTTAATTCTCAGAGGACAAGATGAAGCAAGCTTTGAAAATATATGGGCAAGATTTTGAAAGATTTATTATTATTTATTATAATCTTTCAAGTGGTTGAAAGATTATAATAAATGAACAATATCAACATAATAATTATATAAGAAGAAACTACAAAATGTATTTTTAACTATAAGGCAAGATATTCATGCAAAATACATGGTGATAAAAATGGACAATATTACAAGCAGCCAATGTATGAGGTAACATAAGAGATATAACAAAGATGTATATGAAACCCCAGAATTGTATGTATTTATGTTTGATTGTCGGTTATAAAATAAAAAAACTTGGGGAGAAGATGCACAGAGAAAAGAACAAAAACATTACAGGGTATAATTTTTATTGGAAAATATCCACAAGGAAAGAGGATAAACATCCTTCTTCCTCCTGCTTCTTGGTTCTCCAATGAAATTTTCTGCCACAGTGGGTCCGGTGGCAGTTGTGGCAAGCCTTTAAATGTTATTGATTAGTTTTAAAGTAGCTGGCTGCCACAATTCTACAAAGTGCTCTGAAGCCCACTGAAATTCAAGGATTTAATTATGCTTAATTCTATAGGATTGTGACCATTTTGCTTGCTCTGTAATTCCCTGAATTTTAGAAATTGGTTAAAACAGTTTTTTTATTATTATTATTATTTTAACAAAACCCTCCTAAAAAGGAGAGGAGTTTATTCTTTTTATAAATGGAAAGAGGTAGGGTATATAGAGGGATTAAGAAAAGAGTAGAGTGAGTATTCTGTTAAAAAAAGTTTGTTTTAGTCAGTATAGATACAGTTTTTGGCAATCACCGTGATTAGAGAGTCTTCTTTTCATCTAACAAAAGTCCAAAATAACTCTGTTAACAAGGTTAGTAATGTCCTTTGGGGTTAATTGTTAATCAACTCCTTTCTGACGCTTCTCAAACAATTATTTCTTAGGTTGTCTTCTTTTGGTATCCCTCAGGTTATAGGATGGGCCCTCTTTGGCTTTCACGTCTCCCGCTCCGGCACCTCCCTCTTCTGGGCCGCTGTCGTCTTCACTGCTCAAATCTGTCCAAGTTGCGAGTGCTGCCTCCTCCTCTGAACTGGCGTGTCTCTTCAGAAATTCTTGTGCTTTGAAGATGGAGTCAATCTTTTCTCTTTTATCCTTATACTTGAACACCAGGCCTTCAGGAAAAGTCCATCTGTAAATAGTCTGATGTCTTTGTAGAAAGGTGGTCAATCCTTTGTATGCTTTCCTTTTCATACGGATTTCATAAGGCACATCTTTCAATATTCTGATAGTCTGCTCCCCAATCTTCAAGGGCACCGCTGAGACTGCACGCAGAATTTGATCTCTAGAACTCTGCTTAATAAACTTGACAACCACTTCTGCTGGCAGATTATTTTTCTTTGTAAAGGTGGAATAGGCTCTATAAACCTTATCCATCTCTTCTTTTAACTCTCGCTGTTCTCTGCCAGTTACGGGTGCCAAGGCATTCGCTAGTATAGATCTGAGATCTTCTTTCTCTTCTTCTTTAATGCCCTGAAAACGGAGAGTCAGATTCAATTTCTCCATTTGCAACATCAAGATTCTTTTTTCTTGCTCATCCTGGTGTTTTTCTAATTTATTGACCCTTTTCTTCACTTTTCTGATGTCTTCCATCGAGACCAAACATTTCTGTGCGATCTCCTCCATCTTCTTTGAAGATTCTGTTAGTTGTTTTTGTTGACTGTTGAGAACACCTTCCATGTTAGTTAAGGTTTCGCTGATTTTCTGTATTTGGACCAGCAGAGGGTGCAGTAGCTCGCTTTTCTGTTGATTGACAGCAGGCTCTGGAGGGGGATTACCTGGACCGGAAGTCCCTCCTCCCTTCTTTTCCGGTTTCAAAGGGACCTTGTTCATTGCCGACATTTCTTTTATTTGTTTACTTTATCAAAGTTCGTGTCGCGTCCCTCAGGAGACCCGCTAACTCTTTAGCTTCAGTAGCACCCCAAAGGTAGTTTCACCAACCCTTTTTCCCTTTCGTCCCCCTTAGCTTTCTTTTATAAGTCCCGCTTCTCAGTGGGGGGGATTCCCCTCCTCCCAAACGCTTATTCGCTTACGGGGGAAGGGCTCGGGTTTTCGCTTCAAATTTAGACCTCCAACTCACGGTTCGATGCCATTTCTTCTTTTTATTTTAGTTCATGTCGCTGTTCCTCACTCCTGGAAGTCGGTGGCGCTGCTACATCCCATACGGGCACTACGCAGCGGGGCCGATTGGGGCGGGGAGAAAGCCTCAATTTCCCGGCTGTGTGCCAGCAAAGAGGCTACACCCCAAGCGCCCCCGGTTCGGAGCCTTTGTCTAAGGCTCACTAGGGTCTTTCGCACATGCGAAGACCCCCCCAACCGCGCGTGGACTAACCACCTCCGGGAGCATCCCGAAAGGTGGCCGCCATTCGCAACGCTGAAACCGAAACCAGAAATTGGTTAAAACAGTTTTTGCTATATCTAAGAGGCCGATATTTATTTTAATTACTTCTTCATTTTAAAAAGATGGCTAGTTCAAGATTTTTTTGAGACTGAGAAGTACCTTGTTTGGTTGTTTATGTGTTCCTAATTTTTTTCAGATGGGCACAGAAACTGGAAAACTTATCTTATACCTAAATCTAAAAGGAATTGTATGGCACCTTAGAGACTAACAAAAATTTTTCCATCATAAGCTTTTGTGAGTCAGAGTGCATTGGATGCATGAACCTGTTTGTTTTGTACTTGTTTCATTTTGAACTGACCCCTTAGAGAAATTTCAGTGTCTATACAGTTTGGAAATTCAATACACCCCCCCAAAAAAAAATAATATGCATGCTTTATAGTAATTTCTGTTCATCTGGTCTTCATTACCTAGCAAAGCCTTACCTGAGCTTCATTTGCCACTGAACAATGTGGCCAAATTAATAAATGATCCATAGTAGAGATAGTAAATTTTAAAAGTATACGCTCTTAAAAATGAACAGTAATTTGTGAAGGTTTCAGTATTTTGATATCAACAAGACACCCATATCTTTAGATTATGATTACTCAGTACTCTCTGAAAACTAATCTCTTATTAGAAATATGTAGTTGCTTTTTTAAAAATTTTTGGTTAAACCATACAGTTCCTATTAATTAAACTTTTTTCCCTATAAGACCATGCAAAATAGTGAACTGTTTTTTTAACAGATAAAAAGAATGACAAGCTTGGTTTCTGGTTATCATCAGTTTGGGTTCAACTGGAGAGAAAAAATGGAGGGGGTTAGGGTTAGGGTTAAAAAACACTTCACTATTTTGCATGCTAATTTAACATGCCATCTTGTATCTATACAAGTATGACCTGTAATTCCGTTTCATTGTCTGATGAAGTGTGTTTCCACACGAAAGCTCATACCTTGAACAAAGCTTTGTTGGTCCTAAAAGTGCCACTGGACTCTAACTTTGTTCTACTGCTTCAGGTCAACATGGCTGCAGTCTTTAAAGTATTTTTCTAGTTCAGGTATATTAAACTTGGAAAATATCAATATTTTCCAATATTCCTGCATCCCAATACCAATTTGGTATTCGGAGTCAGGATTTTTCAGAAATCCAGATTTTTTTCCGGCTCCATTATACCCCATGGGGAACTACGGTAGTTAATGGTCCCCATAGGGCAGTGATGGCAAACCTTTTAGAGACTGAGTGCCCAAACTGTAATCCAAAACCCACTTATTTATCACAGAGTGCCAACACGGCAATCTAACCTGAACACTGAGGTTTTAGTTTAGAAAAAAACAACTCATACATCAACATCTTCTGTAGCACTTTAGCTGAACTAAGTGCTAATACATGAGTTTAAGGTCAGTGAAAAGGGAAATGACAAGAGGGAAAGTTCAATGAATACAACTGCTGAGGTAACTACTCCAACCACTTAGTGAATGGTTTACTAACAGCACAGTACTACAGTGCATACTGCCACTTTCCACACACTCTTAAGATACTTAGTAAACATGCAGCAAGCAAACTTGGAAGAGGAAAGCTGTTGTCAAGGGTATTACAATATCTGATTCCTAGCCTCTGCTCCGCTTATTAGAACAAAATCTCATCTTGCAGGCCCAGGGGCACCGAGACTTTATCATTAGAGGGGCAGCCCTAGAGAGCATTCAGATGAGCAATCAATTTCTGAGAGTGCCAGTTTTCATAAGAACATAAGAGAAGCCAATGTTGGATCAGGCCAATGGCCCATCCAATCCAACACTCTGTCACACAGTGGCCAAAAATACAAGGTGTCATCAGGAGGTCCATCAGTGGGGCCAAAATGCTAGAAGCCCTCCCACTGTTGCCCCCCCAAGCACCAAGAACACAGAGCATCCCTTGCCCCAGACATAAGGACATAAGAGAAGCCAATGTTGGATCAGGCCAGTGGCCCATCCAGTCCAACACTCTGTCACACAGTGGCCAAAAATACAAGGTGTCATCAGGAGGTCCATCAGTGGGGGGCACTTTGGAGGCCTTTCTCTGCGGGTGGGGGTGCCTTTGGAGGCCTCTTTCTGCCGGCGCGCCTCGGCACACAAGCAGAGAAAGGCGGCGGGTGGGGGCCTCTGGAGGTCTTTCTCTGTGGGTGGGGGGCTTTGGAGGCCTTTCTCTGCCGGCACGCCTTGGTGCGCAGGCAGAGAAAGGCGAAGGGTGGGGGGCCTTGGGAGGCATTTGTCTGCCGGCATGCCTCGGCGTGTGGGCAGAGAAAGGCAGCGGGTGGGTGGGTGGGCAGCCTTTGGAGTCCTTTCTCTGTGTGTGTGGGGGCTCTGGAGGGTATAATGAAGAATCAATCTGGGGGTATCCAGGAATCTGGAGGGCTGCTTTTTTGAGGTAAAGGCACCAAATTTGCAGCATAGCTGCTAGTACCTTTGTCGGACCCCTCCCCCCCAAGTCTCAAGAAGATTTGACCAGGGGATCCAATTCTATGAGCCCCCCAAAAGGTGCCCCCATCTTCCATTGGCTTCAGTGGAGGGGGAAGACATTTAAAAGGATTGCGAGCCCCAACTACCACCAAGCCCACACTGGCGGGAGGAGGCTGATTTGCCTCCTCATGAGGCTGGAAGATGAGGACACTGGCGCTGCAAGAATCGCAGTGCCAGGCAGAGGGCAGAGCCAGCCTATTTAGGCTCCTGCCCTCTGCCCAAGCAGTTCTTTGGTGTACTCGGAATGAGTAGCAGCTCCAAGCACGATTGGTAATAGTGCGGACCAGGGCCTTTGTAGGCTTCTGGCCCAGCAGGATACACAGCTGCGGCAACCGGGGGAGTCTGGGCCGCGGCTGCAGCAGCTAGGGGCATCTGGGCCTGTGTTCTGCGGTGGAGGCCAGGTATATAGAAGTGATGCAGGGCCATTTTAAGCTTCTCCTCTGGTAGCCATTTTGGGGGAGTTAGAAGCGGCGGCCATCTTAGGGTACATTAAAGCATAAGAGGGGGCAGTGTTGGATCAGGCCAGTGGCACCTCTAGTCCAACACTCTGTCACACAGTGGCCAAGAGGTACCAGGTGCCATCAGGAGGTCCAGCAGTGGGGCCAGGACACTAGAGGCCCTCCTGGTGTTGCCCCCTCCCAAGCAAGAATACAGAGCATCACATGCCCCAGACAGAGAGTTCCTATCTGTACCTTGTGGCTGATAGCCACTGAGGGACCTTTGCTCCATATGCTTATCCAATTCCCTCTTGAAGCCATCCATACTTGTGGTTGACGCCACCTCCTGTGGCAATGAATCCCATGTGCTAAGGACTTTTTGGGTGAAGAAGTACTTCCTTTTATCTGTTCTAACCTGATTGCTCAGCAAGTTCATGGTGTGCCCATGAGTTTTAGTACTGAAAAAGGGAGAAATTACTTCTTTCTCAACTTGCTATCTCATCCATAATCTTATAAACTTCAATTATGTCACCCCTCAGCAATCATTTTTCCAAGCTAAATAGCCCCAAGTGTTTTAACCTTGGAGAAAGGGGATGCAGACATTTTAGGCCTTTGTCTCTGGAGACCAATTTCATTAAGAACAGCTTGGTTCCAAAGAATGGCTTGGGTGCCGCAAAAGGGAAGTGGCCTGCTCCTAAGCGGGTAGGCCAGGCTTTTACAGCAGGTCAGCAGCCCCTACCAAAGCGACCTAATGACGGGGTCTTGCCTCCTATTTTGAGTGGCCCAGCGCCTTTGGTGGCCACAGTTGCTGTCCCTATACTGGGGGCCCAAGTGCCTGTAGGTGTGGCTTCCACAGTTGGCCCTACAGTGCCTTCTATGTGGGTGGGTGCCATGTCTATACAATTGGCTTCTACCTTGAGTGCCGTTTTGCCTGTGCCTTTAGATGTTTCCTTGAATAACCCAGTAAATAGGGCTATTTTGGAAAGGTGGCCACCATTGGGGAACATTTGGGTGGGCTTTCATCTGCTGTTGGTGGGAGCACTGCCCTGCAGGGTGTCTGTTGTGGGGAAGAAAAAGGAGTTTTGGGGCCACTTGGAGACTCCCGAGTGAGAGGCAAGGTATAAATCCAGTCCCTTCCTTCCTCCTCCATCCACAGTTGCTGGCATGGTTTTTTGAAGGTAGGATTTATAAGAGAATTAATCTCTGTGACTTGCAGAATTATGGAAGGGGATGTGTCTCAGTGAGAGACCATCTTTTTAGGGTGCAGAGGGTCCCAGGTTCAGTCCCCAGACTCTTTAGTTAATGGATTTCGTAGTGGGTGATATGAAATGGCTCTGCCTGGGACCTGCTGAGCATTTGCCAGTTTGAGTAGGCTATACTCATTTTAGCAAGCTTGAATAGACACAGTGCTATCGAAGGGGCTATTCCTTCTGAAGTATCAAAATGGCTTAACTACTTATTGCAGCTGGGCTTATTTATTTTTGAGACTGTAGATAAGGATTTCTATTCAAAATAGCATTTTTGCATGGTTTTATTCAGAGAAAGACAGTATAAATTGCCAGTCTTCCAATTACAATATTGGGCCCTAATGCAATAGGGATGTATTTCCAGTGCAGTGGTTAAGAGTGAAATCAAATGCAATCTGAACGGAAAACAGCTGAACTCTAAGGGTTTCCTTCTGTGAAGGAATCCTTGTCAGCAGCATGTGAATTTGACAGTGTGAAGGCATTCTGAGTTGGTGAATTCGCTTAGTTTTTGTCATGTGTTAGGATTCGAAATAACCATTGCAATATGTCATTTGTGCCTTCTGTTTTCTGTTCTGGCAGGAATACAGTGTGACTTCCAACCTGATGCTGTGATCTGGGAATTTGACAGCCAGCACGTTGTTACATGTCATTGGTTGGTCCTAAAGAGCATATTTCACAGTTTTAATAGCGCATTTGTCTGTAAGGAGAGGTCCAGTGAGTAGCCATGACCTGCCAGAGTGACGTTGGTCATGATAGGCTCTGGACGGTACTGGCTGGGATTCAGTGGCACTGCCACAGCAACAGAAATGAGGCAGATAGCTTCCATGGAGGTTCTCTGGGGGCTGTTCTGCCCAAGCACTTGGCCAGGAAAGAACTATTTTCTGGCATGGCAGCCCAGCCTTACTCATGTATATATGGTAGTAGGTTCCCATTATGGTGAATGAACATATAGCCTGCATGTAGGTATCCACCTGTTTGTAAAGGGGCCAGTGCACTTTACTGTGTGCTTGTCCTTGGTCTTTAAGATAGGAACCCAGTGTCTATAAGAAATTATAGGTACTGTGCACTCTTCAGGGTAGGGTGCAACCTCACCATGGGGCATAGATGGCCCGGAGTGCACATGGTCTGGTGGCTATGCTGCATTGTCAGGAAGGGTATAGGCTCTGGCTTACAGGCAGAGGCTGATCTTGCGATGACAAGAGTAAGATAGCCCAGGGTGCAGATAGTCTGGTGGCTATACTGCCCTGCCAGGTTGGTACAATTTTGGGGACCCTGTTAGGTGTTAAGGCGGCCAGTTGCCTAGGATGCAGCTGGTCTTGTCTGCAATTGGGCTGTGCCAGGTGTGGCGTAGCCTGGGGGTTTCTAGGTTCTTGGGCTGGATGAGATGAAATGCCAATTGGCAGCTTAAAAATGCCATGGAAGAGGGCTTGGACCTCTTCTTATTGTACCCTGATATACGGGTCGAGTTAATGGACCTGTACAGGGGGACAGGGTGCACTTCCTTAACAAGGTCAACGCTATATTTCTGGCAGATTTGAGGTGAGGGGTGCTGTTGGCACTGGATCGCTTGGTGGAGATGAAGGCCTAAGCAGAGGCTTGGCCTTTGCTATGGTGGGGTAGCACGATCAGCAAGTTGAAATCGGTGAGCACCTGGACATTGTTATAAAGGAATTAAAGTGTCCTCCAAGAACGGCTTTCGGGCTTTTGTGGCTCAAGGCCAGGAAGGGGTGATCTTCCTTAGAACAATCTGGCCCGGCCTATCTTAGCAGGCCTTTGTGGCTTCTGGGGTGGTGGGCCAGGGGGTTCTCCTAAACATGCTAAACCGCTGGTCGAAAGCCACATTGGGTGGCTCGAGATTGGGGAAGGTGCATTGCCCAGAAGGAGATGAAGGTGGTCAGGAGTTTGACACCTGTCATATTCCTCAGTGCAGTTTAGCAGCCTCTTGCCAGTTGTTTGATTATAAATAATTAATAAAGTGGCCCTTGTTAAATCCATATTGGTGTCCGTCTCTTCATTCCGATTGTGGGGGCAATGCAGTCCCTTTAAATGTCTTCAGCAAGCTGTGAGTGAACTCCAAAGGTTTTTGAAAGGCTCACAGTCCCTTTAAACACCTTCTCCAATGTCATGCTCTCCAGTGCGTACCCTGGGCAACCTGCCTGTCGCCGTCGTATTAGGGGGGGCTGCGCTCCCCTTTGCCTGCTCCCAGGGGGCGAGACACCTCCCTTCTTGGGTCCTTGGCCCATGGCAGCTGGCTTGGGAGGATAGGAGAGGTCTGAGAGGGTTGGGGAAGAGGGGGCCTCAGTACAGAGGACAGCAGGAGTGGTTACTGCACACTCCTGTCCCCATCTTCATGTTGAGCCTCAAGATTTTCTCTCTTTATTCTGCAGCTACAACACCCTTCTCCTCATTGGCCCTCCCCACTCCTCCTTTATACCTGCCCCTCTGCCCAAGCCATCCCCCACTTGCTGTCCCCACCCCCTTCAAAGGGGAAGACATGGGCCTCGTCACACTCAGCCCCACCCTTTCCTGTGCAGCCTCCCATCTCTCCACTGGGCCAACTCCTGGTGGCTCTTGCTGTCGTCCTGCGGCCCATCCATGCTCCCTGCCATCTGGGCCTGCCCCTGATGTTGCTGCCTCGCCAGGCCTCCAAGTCTCCTGCCATCATAGGGCTGGGGCCCACCAGTGGCTGTCACCCTCTCAACAGTGCCGCTGGGAGCTGCAGCCTCACTCCACTGCCACCACGGCTTTCCCCAGCCACCTCGCTGTCATCTTGCCATTGGGTACCCCCGTCTCTTGGGCACCCCGGTGGGTCTCAGTAAGTGTTGGGGGGAGGCATGTTGAACAGAGGGGTTGGTCCTTGGGTCCCGGCTCCAGATGGCTCTGCTGCAAGGCCCTGGGGAGACCGGGACACCTAAGCAGCAAGTTTACCCAGATAGTGATTTTGGGGATTTTGGGGGCTCAGCTATTTCAGATAGCCAGGAAAATACTCACATCAATGTACCTATATGGCATTCTTTGGCTATTTTTCAGCTAGAATACAGCCAAATGCACACCACTAATTGTAAGTAAGTCATTTTGAGACTCCTTAGGGTATAGAAAAGTGGAGTACAAAAACAAATTCTTATTCTTCTTTTTCTTCTCTTCCTCCTCCTTCTGTTTACACCAATCATCATTAATGGCTTGACTTGTGAGGATATAATTCCACTGAGTGTTTCTAATAATGCTCAAATGAACTTCTGTGGATTTTTATGTGTTATTTTGGATCTTACTATGAATAACATCTTATATAATAGAATTGGATTCAATTATTCTCTTTGGCTAAGTAAGGAACCTTCCATTGGAGGAAGGAATCCTCCAGAATGGAAAAAGGAGTCTTCATCCAGTGGGTAATTCTTCCCTTAGCCTAAGAGAACCATTGAGTCCAAACCATTATCTAAAGAAGTTCATGGGCTCTAGCTTTGATACTGATGACTGAGAATGGATACCAGGCACCAGCAACGCAGGTTATTTGTCTGTGCCAGATAAATAAGGCTGGAGCACAGGGCTTTTTTGTAGAAAAAGCCCAGCAGGAACTCATTAGCATAATAGGCCACACCCAACAGCAGAAACTCATTAGCATATTAGGCCACAACCCATGCCTTCCCTTGGTTTGCCCAGGTGCCCTGCAGCTGCAGGGAGCCCAGGCAAGCCCCCCTTGAAGGGAAGGGAAGGCAGTTGAAACTGCCTTCCCTTGGCTTGCCCACGTACCCCATGACTGCAGGAAGCCTGGGCAAGCCCCCCCCCCTTGACTGCAGGGAGCCCGGGCAAGCCAGCCCTTGGACAGGCTAGGGAAGGCATGGGGAGGCATTTAAATGCCTCTCTGATCCTTCCAGGGACCCCCCTGGCCCACCCGCCTTGGGGTCATGCATGCATAGGTTTTGGCTGTAGTGGGTGTGGCAAACTCTGAAGCCAGCTGGAACTCCGTTCCTGTGCATTCCTGCCCAAAAATAGTCCTGTCTGGAGGCATTACACAAAGCTTTCTGGATAATATATAGAATGGCCCATTCTTTCTCCTTGGGCCACTTGCATCTTCATTTTCAAACAAAGCTCTCAAAAGTGTTTATTTTTCTTCTCAGTAAATGGTTTTGTGTAACAACTGCCTGTGCCCATTCATCCAGGACTATTGGGCTGCACCATGACCATAACCAAGTAGGGATGCCAGCCTCCAAGTGGGACCTGGGGATCTCCTGGAATTACAACTCATCTCTAGACTACATAGACCAGTTTTCCTGGAGAAAATGGGCAGTGAACTGTATGGCATTGTACCCCACTGAGGTCCCTGTCCTCCTGTCAGGTAATCCTGACATGAGATGGATGGAAGGGAAGGAGGGAGGGATGGTCTGCAGCTTTTCATGTTCTGGAATGTAGGGAGGTGTACAGGTTGCCTAGGGAACCCAGATTTACAGTGCCTGGGCAATCTGTTATCTCACCAGATGTCCTTAGGTCCCACAGACTCTTTCCTCTGTTTGGAACAGCTCTGGACGTTTTGGTTATTTACAACTTTTGCACCTTTTGCCACACACACGCTTGGCAACTATTGGTAGATAGATGGGGGGGGGGGCATTTCAAAGCTAGTATAACCGTGGGTGCTGTTAAGCCTTAGTTATCACTGACAATGTATTGCTAACGTATCTCTTAGAACTGCTTTCAATAAACGCTATCTTCTTTATGGAGCCTGGTGTTTGACTGACTTTCTGGAGAACTTGACACCTCCCCAGGCTCCATGCCAAATTTCTTGTGGTTTCCTAACCTGGAGGGAAGAATAAAACATAGGCTGCAATCACACACACAATTAGCTCCACCATAGGCACGGATGCTGGGCAGATTTAAGGGGCGCAATCAGACATGAACATCTGGGAAGCACACCACACCCGTCGGCAACCCATTTTGCTCCGCTGCAGAAGAAGAGTAAAATGACACCGGGAAAAATCCAGTAGTAAATGGGTTGCTGCTGGCCACAGATAGACTTTCCAGTGTCTGATCACTCCAGCATGCTCTTATGGCATCAGGATGGTCTGATCAGGCCATTCTGACTCCATGCTGTTGTTTATCCCCCCCTTCTCAGTATGTGCATCATTGCGAACTCCATAGGGAGCCCTCAGTGCGGAGATGCAATTCATCGATTCCTCATTTAAGCACACCAGAAACAAACAGCAAAAAAACCTCAAAACCCTGACTCACCCCCGGTTGCATCTGATCATGCAGTGGCAGGCCGTGCCTGCAGCTTCCAAGGACTGTGTGATTGCACAACTGCGGGTCAAATTCCTCCAGAGGAAATAGCCTCGCCTCCCCCCTCCCCTGTGTTATCTCGCATGTGTGACTACAACCAGAGTATTTAAAATCCTGCCTTGTGTTGTCTTCTTGCCTGCATCAAGATAAATATGTAGCATTTCTGTTTCTAAACAAATACATTATATATTTCACAGAATATCAGCCATTCTCGAGCTTTAAGCAGCAAACGGCAAATATAAATCAATACTGATCATACAGGTTCACAGTAAAAAAATAGTTTTGCATTTAAAGTTGAAAACTCTAAAATGCTCATTGAGTTCTCACTTTTAGTTCTAATTCGGTATTGATTGAAAAGAAAAGTTATACTTTCCTTGCTTTGTTGTTTTTTAAATCAAGGGAAGGCATGCAGGTTCTTGGCTTTGACATACCTTCCCTCTGTCACCTTGTGTATTTTCAGCATTTCATGTTTTTAACTAGAAGAACTATTTCTGCCATCCCTCTGTAACATGCTCAGCAGCAGAACCCTCAGTGGGCTGTATCCAGTGGAGCGCAACCAGCAGGTCCAACATCAAGGAAAATGTAAAGAAAAGATAAAGAAACCAAGACATGAAGTTCAAACGTCTGACTCGGACGGGGGGGTTAAGTATTACCACAGGACTGACAGATTAAAATATTTATATTTATTAATTAAAAGATTTATATCCTACCTTTCCTTGTAGCTTAAGGCAGCTTACAAATAGTAGTTAAAATATATTCAGTTAAAACCAAAAATAAAACAGAAACCCCAAATCTGACCTTCCCCCTCCCCATAAAAGATGCCTGCCATTCAAACCTGCTGAAAAGCCCTGGAAAGCAGGTAGGCATTATTTGCCTCCTGAAGATCCCCAAGGAGGGGTCCCCCCTTACCTCATCAGGGAGCCTGTTCTGCAGCGCCAGAGCCCAGGCTCTGATCAGTGCCAGAGAGGCCACCCTAGGTGGTGGGAGAGCCAACAGGTGGCTGACTGATGGCACCTAGGGAAGGAGATATTCTCCAAACAATCTCCTTCAAAGCGTGCATGCATTTTTTTTAATGAGTAGTGACGAGATCCTGTTTAGCTGATACAAATAGGTGAATGGAGTAGAAGCAAAATAATTTCTCTAACAAAACAAGAAAGCAACAGAGACTGGCTAGTCTCCAGTCTTCTTTCTCCTGCCCTTCATCAGCACTCTTGTGTCCTACAGTGAAATCGGTTTCTCAATCCTTTCTTCTAAAGTTTATTGCATCTTTTTCAACCCCTTTACAAAGCACACCAAGCATCAAACAGATCAGGGAAAGAGAAGCCACTGGCAGTGTAGAGAATTAGGCTGGCAAGATTTCATCTTCCACTCGCAGCTGATATTTTCCTTCTTTGTCCATATCTGTTAACAAAAAGGAAAGATTTTAACTTGTTAAAATGATAGATTTTAACCCATAAAAAATTGACTGGCATACCTAAGCTTTACTTTTTAGAATGTGTGGAATTTTTCATAGCATAGAGCATTTTGTTGTTTAGAAATGCTTACTAAGTGTGATAAAGGGGCAGGGAGAAAACTGCCTCAGCAGATGTGACATGATATAAGATATCCAAATTATAATAACTGTGTTGCACCCAGCACTGTTGCCCACTTTTAAAAAAGTCTGGTTTGAGTTTGTACATAGATTCAAGTGGGTAGCCGTGTTGGTCTGAAGCAGCAGAACAAAATTTGAGCCCAGTGGCATCTTTAAGACCAATAAAGTTTTATTCTAGGTATGAGCTTTCATGTGCATGCATCTGAAGAAGTGTGCATGCCCATGAAAGCTTATACCCAGAATAAAACTTTGTTGGTCTTAAAGATGCCACTGGGCTCAAACTTCGTTCTTGAGTCTGTACAGAACTTCTTGGATAAAATTCACATCACAATATGACAAAAACCCATTATAGGGTATCACTTATTGCCCCCGCAGACGGAATAAAAAGACGGACAACAGTTTTGGATCAGACAAGGGCCACTTTATTAACTACATAACGTTTAAACAACTAAAACAGCAAGGAAGCATTTCAAGAGCAGAATAGACAAGGCAGGTGTCAGCCAGACCAGCCTCCTTGTCCAGGATATGGGCGAGCCACCAACCCCGATCTTGAGCCATTAATCTGGCTTGCGACCAGCAGCCCAGCCACTGGTGGCCTCCTGGGAGCGCCTACCCCTGAAACCATAAAGTTTGCAGAGAGGAGCTTATCCAAGAGGTTCCCAGAGGGAATCATCATTCACCACCCAGAGCCTTAATAACCCGCAGGCCGTTCCTGATGACCGCATGTTCCTAAACTAGGAATGGCTTAAGGTGCTCACCAATTTCTGCTTTCTACTCCCTGCACTATTCTGCCACTAGCGAGGACAAGCCTCTGCTTTGTCCGAAGCGGCCATCAAACCAAGTGCAGCCTTAATCCCTTGCTGAATATCCTCCAAAAACAATTTATTGCCCTTGTCTGACATGTGAATGCCGTCTTCCTGGTAGAGGTCAGTATTTCCAACCAATATTCCAGGATGTGGCAAAAATTGACCCAAGCCACCCTCCATAGCCTTTCTTATTTGTCGGTTAACCTCGCGGCGAGCCCGATCAATGCACCTGGGATCCCCCAGGTTGCGCCATACCCGCCTCGGCAAAATTGCCGACCAAATGATCAATGCCCCGGGCCATCTGCGCTGTATCACTGACAGATCCTGTATGGCTTGAATCACCAGGGCCTTGCCTTTCATCAGGCCAAGGTCATTGCCACCCAGGTGGACCAGTAAAATATCAGGAGGTGGCCCATGCCATTCCTCGAACAGTAGTGGGAGCAATCTGGGCCAATGCATGCCCCACCTTCCCCACCATTCAACAACTGCAAACTCACTCAAGCCCAACTGAGAACCAACCGTCGTCCTCCTGGCCTGACGAACCGCCCAAAAAATCATACTGTGGCCGCACAATATGACTCTCCTCTGCACCTGCCGGCCCACAGCACCTGAAAAAGAACTATTTTAGTAACATGAACCACTTAAAACTTACACTGACGAACATAACTTCTGAAACTACGAGTTCTCCAACGTCCTATACCCTGAATGTCCTCCCGAGAGTACCCCATGGCAGCTGCCGTGGAAGCAGCTCCAATCCTGAAGGAATGGGTCCCAAAACAAAAACCACCCAAACCCAATGCATCGAGCGCTCGTTTTGTCACTGCCCAAAACTGAAACTTTGTGAGAGGTGATCCGTCCCTGTGTTGAAATAATACCCCCTTGTCGTACCCTCGCAGCCCCAGGTAACGATGTAAACCCGATACAGGGCACAAATCATGCTCATAACAACGTCCTAATTCTATCGTTGAGCCCTTACCCAACTGGTCAGTCTTCGACCGCCTAATATGAATGACTACATTGTCTTCATTAACCCTAATGTCACCCAAATTAAGAGCCCGATTAGATGTGTCATGTCGCGAAGCGGGGACAAGCTCACTGACTCGAAGAGCTCCAAAAAATGCCAGCAAAGCTGCTGAGTGAAAAAGAGCAGCCTCATATTCATCATTACATAGGCCCGGCCACAACGCCCTCAAGCCCTTCAGAATTGAAGGAGTTAACGGCTCCCTGGAATCAGTTAGCTGCCCTGCCTCACAAGACCACCCTTCCAGAATTTTTCTAATCCGAAAATCATTCGTCTTATCTTCATGCCCAGCAGCCTTACTAGCATAAGCCAAAGAAGACAACTTGCCCTTTATAGAGCGGACCAATAACCCCCTGCCCTTCAGATAAACACAGTACTGCATCAATTGATGCACCAGAATAGGCCACTCATGCCGTAATCCAGCCTCCTTTTGGAAAGCCACAAATTGGTGACCGGCCCTCATATAAGATTTATGTGTTGACGGGGCAAGGGCCATACTCATTGCCCGCTCAGCTTCAAACCGCCAATCTGCCAAAAACTGGGGGGCATCCTTACCGGGCGCTTGTCCGCATCCGGGGCCAGCTGACGGAATCTCTCCATCTGTTTCCGAGAGAGAGCGTCAGTGACCCCATTACTTACGCCCGGAACATGCCTTGCACGAAATAATATATTATTCTTTAAACATATTAGTGTAAATGCCCTAACTAACTTCATAACCCGCACGGACTTGGATGTCAGAGAATTTATTACGTGTACTGTAGCCTGATTGTCGCACCAAAAGTGGACCGAACGACCTGCAAAATCAGCCGTCCAAATCCTCACTGCTACCACAATCGGGAAAAACTCCAGAAAGGTTAGGTCTTTGACCCAGCCAGCCTGGAACCAATCCGGAGGCCAATCCTCAGCACACCAATGACGTCTAAAGTAAACTCCAAAACCAGATGAGCCTGCTGCATCCGATGTCACCTGTAACTCTGCCTCCAGTTGCAATTCTTCCCTCCAGAATGATACCCCATTAAATGACCGTAAGAACTTGGTCCAAAGTAGCAGGTCCTCCCACATCCCTAAAGTCATCCTAGTCCTGTGATGTGGAAGGCGAAGGCCCCACATAGCATCACAAAGACGCCTGACGAAAGCCCGACCGGGGGCCACCACTTTGCATGCAAAGTTAAGATGGCCCACCAGTTGTTGCAGTTCCCGCAATGATATCTTCCTACAAACCCTAAATCTGTCCACCATGCCGTGAAGGACCTCCAACTTCTCCAAAGGGAGCCTAGAACACTGTTGAACTGTGTCTATCTCAATACCCAAGAAGGTCAAAATAGGCTTAGGACCTTCAGTCTTCTCCTCAGCCAAGGGCACTCCCAATTCAGCTGCCATGTCTATGAAACTAGACAGTAAAAAGGCACACTGAACAGTCCCTGCATGGCCAGCAAACAAAAAATCGTCCAAATAGTGAGCCGTAGAGGCCAATCCTGTCCTGAATTGCAAAGCCCATTCCAAAAAGGAACTAAACTTCTCGAATGCAGCACAGGACACCGAACAACCCATGGGAAGGGCCCTGTCCATATAGTAAAACCCCTCAAAAACAAAACCTAATAAATCAAAATCAGCCGGGTGTACCAGGAGAAGTCGGAAGGCCGATTTGATGTCACATTTTGCTAAAAGTGCACCTTGACCACAGTCCCTCATAACCCTCATGGCTTGATCAAATGACGTATATTTAACTGAACAAAGCTCATCAGGTATAGCATCATTCACCGATCCGCCCCGAGGGTACGATAAATGATGAATGAGGCGATACTCGCCAGGCGCCTTCTTTGGTACAACGCCCAAAGGAGACACCCGTAAATTAGGCACTGGGGGGGAAGGAAAAGGCCCCAGGATTCTCCCCTCTTTACGCTCTTTTCCAATTTAGCTCGTACTATGTCCTCCATCCCTATGACTGACTTTAAATTAGGAGCACGAAAAGGTGCCCTCTCACCTTGGTAAGGAATCCGAAATCCAAACAAAAACCCTTCCAGTAAATACGTACCATCTGTTTTATTTGGGTAACTTCTCAAGATCCTCTCCAAAACCTGAATCTTAATTGGGCTGGGCCCCTTTTTCATTAAAGGCAGCTTGATTGCCACCCCCACTGGGATGCTTACCTCCCCTCGCTCCGAAACGTCCCTTCGGCTTGGGGCAACCAGACAATGCATGTTGCCCCCCACATAGAGGGCACTCATGCCGAAAGGAACAAGACTTCCTTCCACAAGTACCCTGTGATTTAAATTCCCAGCACAGGGGACGCTTCTGAACCGGAGTCCCCGACTGCACCCGTGAAGGGTTCTGACCCTGCAGCATCTGCACTATGTGACCACTGTCAGAGTGCTTGGAATACAAAGATTTAGGGGCAGACACCACCTGCAGCCATAGGTGGGGATGAATAAGGTCCCAGCGCAAGGACGGATTCATCGCCGCCCTTGTGCGAAAACCCTCATCATATTCCAGCCACGCGTGTCCAGTGAAACCCGTAAAGGCTTTATAAATTATATCCATGTATTGTAAAAGTGCTGATGCCCTCCACGGCTGGTGACGCACTATCACGCCAGAATAAATGAGGAAACCTGGGTACCAATTACCCCAGGTCCTATCCACTCTGCGCTTCCTAATACGCTCCCTGTCCCTGTCATCTAAGTCTTCTTTGTCTTTTTTGTCCAATTTGCGGTATAACAGAGAAAAAACATCAACATAGGAGCCTTTAAGAATTTTTTCCCTAGTAGCCAGGGAAAGGTGATCTCCCAATGGCAGGGCTATATCACCCACAGGCAAAACTTTGGCTGGAGCTTGCTCGTAAGAATATCCCACCGGAGTAGATGGAGTAGAGGGATACCACCCACCCTGTCCGGGATATTGTGAGGTTCCCCCGTCTAAGGTAGGCGGTACAAAGTGCCACCCAGTGGGCGATGAGGAGGCCCCCGCCCTTGTTGTGGAACTCTTGCCAGAAGATGAAGCCCCTGATGTGTCCTGATTACCTGAACCCCAAGGCCACGATGTGTCATCCTGCCTAGCAGCACCAGCCTTACCATCCTGGCCAGGAGGACGTACAGGACCCTTGTAGAGCTCCAGCTGATGAGACCCCTCGCCTTCTTCCGCCAGCCTGCTCCCTGCATCACCAATCCCCGAAGAAGACGATTGGCCATCCTCAAGCAGTGCCAGTCTTGCTAACACCTGTGCCTGAAAGGAAGAAATGCCAGAGTTTTTCGACCTCTTTGCCACAGATGGAGCGGGATCAAGCTGCTGAGGCCTGGTCCTCTGCTTCTCCAAGGCCTCCAGCCTAGCTAGTATTGCAGCATTAATCGAATCAGTGTCATCATCCTCAGAAATTGGCTGCGCAGGAGCAGCCGGGGGAATTTTAGGTGCAGGCTGCTTACCTTTTGGCTTACCCTGACCCTTCTTGGGAGCCATCTTAAATTAAGATATGGACCGAGCCTGACTGAATTCCCAACCGTGCGAAACTGGCAAGAATTTCAGAAGGGCTTAGCAAAGACAAAGCCTCCTTAAAATTATAACTGCACACAATCACCTCCCAAAATGGCTGCCAGCAAAAAGACAAGGAATAATCCCCAAAATGGCCGCCTCCCTGTATGTGTCTCACTCCTCTTCAGTCACCTAAGATGGCTGCCACACTAGTGCAATGAGTGACTTGCAGTACCCACCAGGGGGCATTAGCCCACCTAAAATAACGGCATGGAAAAAATTCCCCCAATAATAAAAGAAAAATCCAAAAAAAACCCCTTTCTTTTTTTGGGGGGAGGGAGGGGGCTGCAACCCCTAGGCCTAAACTTAAATAAGACAGCACCCCCTCAAAATGCTATGAACAACACTCCCCCCCAAACAGCCGCCAGGCACTAAAATAAATTGATAAAATTGAAGCCGAGGAAGTACTCGGTACGATCACCACAGCCTGCTAGAAATGCCCTGATCTGCCGTCCGGCCTCTGGGCCGCTTCCGCAGAGAATGCTGCCGCGCTGCCCGGCCTCCGAGCTGCGTCAATCGCCGTCTCCCCAGGGCCCCCTGCAGCCGTACGCTGCCACACTGCCCGCTCTATGGCTGCTCCCGATCACTATCACCCCAGAGACCCCACAGCCACAGCCTAAAACCGCCTCTGGCAGGAGCCCATCGCCTGAATGCTGGCCGGCCTGACGTGCTGCTCCCCAACAGCCTGCAGAGCCTCCAGGTCTGCAGCAACCAAGCACGAGGCTCCAACTGCTTTGGGCGGGAGAGGTAGCCGCCCTATATTGGGCTGGCTCCTCCCCGCCCACATCATAGCGCGTTGCGCTATGACCCATCTGTTGCCCCGTCATTCCGGCGGCAGCAAAACAGCCCCCGGCCTCCATTGCCTTCGGCTGGAGACCGGGAGCTCCAATACCAAGCTGACTGCAAACTTCAGGAAATCAGTGTGTGCAACATGTTCAGCAATGGAAATAGTTATGTTAGTTGCCAACAAGTCCATAGAAAAGTATTCTGTCCCTTTAATAGTGCCTTAATGTGTGGAAATGGGTAGATGCAGCTTTCCATGGCATGGAGGTAAACAACATCTAGGAAATAACATCCCATTATGCCTCTCTTAAAGGGGAGTGACATTTTTCCAACTTAGGGAACTCTGCTCAGTTCAGGATGGCCTGATATTTACAGCTTTTTATGTGAGTGTTGCAAAGGGTGAGGGTGCACAGTCAGTTATCTGGTAGGTTTGACCAGCTTGTAAGGTTGGCGCTTGTATGCTTATGGTGCTGTTCATGCATGCATTAATGTATTGTCCTATGAAAATTATAGTTTGATTGTATTTGTCATGCATACATCCCACAGCCCTAGCAAGGATGAAGACCCACATGAAAATTCAATTCCAGCTCCTATAAATACACTGGAAACTAAAGAACATTTTTAGAAATCTGGATAACTACATAAAATTACTGGATCATTAGATACTGGGAAATGGCCATTATGGATAACTTCATGGATGAAGTAACTGTGTCTAGGGTTTTGAAAATGGAAAATACCTGTTTGGAAATGTGATGCTCTTTGTTGCTTCTGCTGATAAAAAATAAGTATACCATGCCAAATGCAGGATTTGCTGTAATAATAGGTTTATTTTAAAAAATGTTCAACCTTATATATTCTACTATATGTAATTGTGTTGATTATGGTCCAGTGAATGGCTGGGTAAGGGTTTATTTAGTCACACATAGACTCTTTGCCTATCATCACCATTGTTGCCTCTGTCCTGTTATAGTGGCTTTCCATGCCTCCTTATTTATGATATTTAAGTGGTTTCCTGTTTTCTTTTATTTTCTGTAAAACAAACACTTTTGCAATAAAATTCAAGTTTTTAAAAACTCAATAGAATTAGAACAATACTCACCAATGGAAAGACAGGTTAGTTATGGGTTTATGTGACAGTTGACAGAAATCTGCAAGGATTTCTCAATAGGTGCATTTTATCACTGAAGAACTATTCCATGTTCAATTTGTACTTCACTCCCAACCCTATTTGGTATGAGCACTTGCTCCACTGACTTAACATAGGCAGAATCTTGCTTAATATTCTGAAATGGAATTTCTGTGGTAACAGTGCTCCTTTTGTAATAGAAGTTCATAATACAATTTTGTAATGCAGCAAAACACAATGAGCCTGTCACATTCATCTGATGAATGTTTATTAATTTCAAGGTAATTTTAAAGTAATTATGATTTTTTTCACACTCTAGCAGGGACAATCTTTCAACTTCAGTACAGGAGGAACTTCCCAGGCACTTAGAAATGATGTATAGGCAGAACTTCTTCTCTTATTTAAATGGGTGTAAAATCCTCTATGAACAAAGGGAAGTCCTATTGAGCTTTTAATTGTGAGAATAATACAAGTAACTAGGGATGTACCCCTAAAAATCAGTATTTTTCTTATTTGGATATATGGAGGGGCTTAAATACCAGTATATAGGGATATTCAGGTCCCCTGATATCATTTCTGGCTTTGGCTTTGGGTTTTTTCAGGATTTCAGAATTGAGTTTCATTATTCCCTGTGAGGTACTTTGTTGGGGTGGGGGGATTACTTTTTTTCAATCAAATGACACCAGCATTGAAGGAAATGCAGTGCTGCCTGTTCACTAAAGACCCCTACTCCCACATTTCAAGTAATTTCAACCCCAGGATCTAATTCTATGAGCCCCTGAACAAAGGCTCAGCCAGACTGGCCAGGGATCCTGGAGGTTTTTGTCTTTCTCTGGGCATAGACCAGGGGACACTGAAGAACTGGTGGGAGAGGTAGTTGTGAATGTCCTGCATTGTGCAAAGAATTGTACTAGATTACCCTTGAGGTTCCTTCTAGCTCTGTGTTTCTATGTTTCTATCTTATTTGTTTCCAATGTTTCCTATGGGGAAAAATTCAGAATCCAATAGCCAAACATGCAGGAGGAACAGAATCAACAAGCCCAACAGAACAAATGTCCAACCAGGGAATTCCAGCAGAGCCACAGGCCAATGTAGCAAGCCCAACACAACCAATATCAAACCAGAGAATCACAGAAGAACCAACTTAAGTGATGGAAGGGACACTGTGACAAGCCCAACACAACCACAATCAAACCAAAGAATCCCAGCAGCACCAACTTAAGCAAGGGACACTGATACAAGTCCAACACAACCCATATCAAATAAGAGAATCCCAGCAGAACCCAGGACCAATGTGGCAAGCCCAAGAGAACTAACAGCCCTTCATCACTGGTGCTCTAATTCCCACCCACCCCCACCCCTGTAAAGAAGAAACACAACACCAATGCAGTTCACAGGAGCTTCATTTTAGGTCCTTTTGTGGGATCTGCTTGTTCATGTTTTAAAGTGAGATACAGTCTACTTTCCTAACATCTCTTTTCCCAGTAATTTTTGGAGCTCAGTTCTGAAAACAGCTAGTAATTTTACTGACTTTCAGGTTTGGAGGAATCAATTATCCCACTATGGGTTAAATAGCATTATGCTTTCCCATCTTCTGAGGAGTTCTAGGGTAAGCAGCATCATCAGATTTAGGGTCCTTTCAATTAGACTTTGTAATATCTGCTGTATTTATAGATATTTAAGCATACTCAAGATTCCTGCTAACTTCAGTTAAAAAAAAACCACTCAGAATTCCCACACACACCTGTCTCGCTCCTTTCAAGCTGCTGCATCTCAAGCATCCCTATACCAAGCACTTGTTTCAAATCTCATTCAGAGGATCATCCATAGGCATTAAAATTCTTTTAATAAAGTAAAAAAATAAAAATAAGTGGCTAGTATATCATTCACCATAATCAAGTGGGCCAAACAATACTGGGCAGAGGGTTGCTGGTTCTAAACTGGCTATTTAAGATTTATCTTCCCACCCATCCATTCTCTTCTGTGCTCCCAAGATGCTCTCCTGTGGATAGAAAAATAAACTCTGAGGAAGGCAAGATATTCCTTTGAGAATCCACACTGGAACAACATAGGACATTTCTGGAATTAGAGAAACTTGATCCTGAAAAGTAAAATTCATACTTAAAAAAAAAGACTGGGAAACAAATATCAAAAGATCCAAACTTCATATTCACTTTTTGCCAGCTTATGTTTATTCACCAAGATAACAAACCTAAAAAGCCTTCTGACAGTGTGATTAAAGATCAAACTGTTTCCAAATAACTATCAGTGCATAAATTATTCTTTCTTACTTATAATGTAATGAATGAAGAAATTATATCTGAGGGATTGTGGGTGTGATCAGGGCTCTTTTTGTAGCAGGAACTCCTTTGCATATTAGGCGACACACCCCTAATGTAGCCAATCCTCCAAGAGCTTACAGTAGCTCCTGTAAGAACAGCTCTGTAAGCTCTTGGAGGATTGGCTACGTTAGGGATGTGCCACCTAATATGCAAAGGAGTTCCTGCTACAAAAAGAACCCTGGGTGTGATAATACTTCAAACTGTTTTGTATTTGTCCAATTAGAAAAATCTTTGATTAAGATCCACTTGGGAAATTTACATTTATAATATCGTTTTGTCCAAAATATGCCTTAAGATCATAATGGAGAAACTTAGAGCTTTGAGGTATCTATCTTTTCATAAGCCTATATTTTCCCTATATTTTCCTCTGAGAAATGTAAAGCATAAACCTGTATTTTCCCTATATTTTCCTCTCAGAAATGTAAAGCATGAACCTATATTTTCCCTATATTTTCCTCTGAGAAATGTAAAGCATAAATAAACCCCTCCTTTTCTTTTTAGTCTCCTTTTCTGTTGTAATCAGACATTGAATTGGACATCTCTGTTGAAAACAATAAATAGTTATTTTGCCCATCTTGACAGAAAGGATCATAAAGGTGGAAAAGAGTTAAAATAATATATCAGTAGTGTGACAAAATCTAGCAACACAGTGGCTGAGTTCAGACTGGCAATTTGCTCTGGGAGCCAGTCATGGCAAAAAAGCCCCGGAACAAACTGTTCCAGGGTTTCCCATTCACACAGCCCGGGCTGCTGCCAGAGCATTTATTTATTTATTTATTTATTTATTTATTTATTTATTTATACTTTCAATTTCTATACCGCTCAAACCCCGAGGGGTCTCTGAGCGGTTTACACACAAATATTAATCGATACAAGTCCTAATCTAGAGCCACATACAAAGGGGGGGGGGTGACTGACTTACCAGGCACCCTTTGTAGCGAGTTGTTTTGTTCTGTTGTCTGCGGACGACGTCCTCCTGGTGCTGGTCTTGATTTATTACGACCTTCCAGCTATTGCGACACCTTTCGAGTCTGGGCCAAACACGCGTTCGCGCATGCTCACTGTTGGCCTCTGTCCATCAGGCTCTGACCTCTCAAGTCGCCCTGCTTCTGTGCCTGTTGGTCCAGCCTCCTCTCACTCGCCAGCCTCACCAGCTGCCGCCATACTTTCTCTGCCGCCGCCACCGCTCGCTGCTCATGCTGCTGCCACCACTACTCCACAAGGGACAGGTGCCCCCCCGCTCTAAGAGCAGGTACCCAATTTGTCTATTTGCCTTTTTACTGGCTTTCAAGCCGCTGGGTGGGAGGGAGCTGGGACATAGGGCTGGGAGCTCACTCTGGCCGCGGTGGGGCTCGAACAGCCAAAGCTGCTCGTCCAGATGTTATGCAGGCTTCACTTACTGCCTGTGCCACCGCTCCCTCCTGCATACCGGGAGGAGGTGCGCCAGAGCGTTCAGATTGCTGCCCCAGAGGCGTGCTGTATGCAGTGTTTCCCCATTAATTCGGCTGTGGGTGTATGGGTGTTTGTGCACATGAGCGCTCATGCGCATAAGCGCATTTTACTGATTGGGGGAGGACCCCGCAGTGCCGGCACCACATTGGGCAGTAGAGCGGAGCATGGCCAACCATACCGCTGCTGCCTTCTGCCCAACGCGGGTTGCTCCCGGCTTATTGGTGGAGCGTTCATACTTCCAGGAAGCAGACAAACGTGGGACACAGGCACTCTTCGGGGATTTCCTACTGCTTTTATGAGGTATCTATTAAACATGGGAAGAAAGTGGAACAGCCCGGGTTGCCTATGGGTGGGGAACGCCAGGCAGATGTGCCTGTGTGAATGCCCCCTTTAATGTGTTTTTAAAGTATCGCTGAAACGGGGCTTTGCCGGGGCAAATTGCCAGTCTGAACTCAGCCACTGTGTGTCTCTCTTCTCATTCTTTTAACACTATGCTACTAATAGCAGATTTTTTTAAAGGTTGAAATACTTCTCATTGTTTTTACTAACTCCTCCTACGCTGCTTTCAGAGCTTCATGAAAGGTGCTGTCATCCCCCCCCCCTCAGATAATCATATCCTCGTTGACTCTGCTTATCAAAAGTGATGAATTAATTGCTCTTATGGGAGCCAGCTTTAATTCAGAGAATGTACTGGGAAAGTAGTGCCTAGGTATTTTTAATGAATATGATCTCTATTACCACAATAATTTTAGGTACAAGTTTGCCAAGTCTAGAATTGAAAATCCATCTTTGAATTCACTGATGTCTTCCTACTGATGCAGATTCTTTTTTGTTACCATTAACTTTGGGCAATGAATAAGGAAAAAAATGTGCTATTCTGCTGAGGTCAAATATGTACATTTTAATACCATGAAAGTAAACTTCCCTTTTGCAACTTTATGTCCTGATTTTGCAATGCTTGATATTAAAAAATCTGAATTAAATTCTTGAAATGAACCTGTGACTCAGAAATCAGTCAATTTTGTTGGCCCTTAGGTTAAGTATAGGGGCTCCTTTTATTTCCTGTAAAATATTTATCTTAGTGTTTCATTTTCCACTAAACAGTCAGTTGTATTTAAGCTATATATTCAGTTATCCTTTGTGCAGAATGTTTAAATGTTCACAATGAAGACAATCATGCTGTGTCTCAGGTGTTCTTAGGAACTGTTTATTGTTCACCCTTGAACATTAGACTGAACCTTATTGTCTTCAACACAACCTTCTGGAGGCATGCTCACCACTTCTTTGTGTCTCACACATCTCCCAATGTGACTCTTCTACTTTCCTTCACATGGCTATTATTATACATGACAATTGCTGAGACAGGTAGGAGAAAATAACATGTTAAACCAAGGAGCCCTCAAGATCTTCCCTGAGTGAGGTCCTTTCAGTAGCACTGGAGAACTGTTAGCATACTCAACTGTAGTACTATAGTTGCCAAATTTAATCTCACTGGTGTGGACACTACCACTCAATCTGTTTACCCCTTAGATAAAAAAGTGTTTTGTTTAAACTTGTTTGCACAAATAGCACTGTGGATATTAGATTTATTCTGTTGCTCAAACCAAAGTTTCCAATTATGTGGAAGAAATTTCCCCATGTAAAATATGAAGGCTTAAAGTTATATACAAAGAAAACTCCTGAAATGAGAGACATAGAAATAATATTTGGAAGGGTATCTGTTTCTTATTAAGTTCTGCTTATTTAAATTAGGATCCCATTTTTGTTTGTAAGGATAAGCGAGTAATGTGTCTTTTAATAACAATAGATCAGGGTGGGCAGCCATGTTGGTCTGAAGCAATAGAACAAAGTTATAGCCCAAAGGGACCTTTAAGACCAACAAAGTTTGTTTTAAGGTGCGAGCTTTCGTGTGCATGCAGTGTGATGAATTGTGCATGCACACCAAAGCTCACATCTTGAATAAAACTTTGTTGGTCTTAAAGGTCCCATTGGACTATAACTTTGTTTTAATAACAATGCATTTGTTAGTTTGTTTAGCTATCCCCCTATTCTCCCCAATGGTGACCCAAAGCTGCTCAAAATAGCATTCCCCCCTCCTTCATTTTTTCTTAACACCAGCAACCCTATGCAGTAGGTTAGGGTGCAGGAGACTGATTGGTCCACGGTCACACAGGCAGCTTTGACGTCAGACTGAGGATTCAAACCTGAGTCTCCTAGATCCTTGTCCAAAACTCTAACCACGGCACTAGTTAGCATTCAAGAGGCAAAATTAACTGGCAGAAACTCAGCATATTTAACACATTTTTGGTATCTTGCCTATTGAATTCTGTCATGAAAACAGGTAAAGTGTGTAGCAAAATTCTTGTGCCATTTTTGTAATACCAAAATGTGGAAATGCTTATCTGCATTTGATAATATACCAATTCTATTGAACAAAGCATATAACAAATTCAAAGTGATAGTTTTGTAATTTCATATGTCTGGGAAAAGGAATATTTGCTATATTTAAATTTTCTTTACAACTTTTAAAATACATTAATGCTTTTCACAGGATTATTAGAAGATTATGTAGGAAACTTTCATTCAAAAGATAACAATGATTCAAAAATTCAAAAACAGAAAAAAACATTAAGAATCAGTGGGGGAGTTAATGGGGGGAAAGGAATGATAGCTCTATGGAAAAGGCACACAGCGCTCAATAGTAGGAAATTCTACTGAAAACAACATGTGGCCAAGATGACAAATAATTTTCATTGATTTAAGTCAGAGTGTTTAATCAGAGAATTTCTTCCACAGAAATCAATTGAATTTAAAGTGTCTATGGTTAATAGCTGCCAGTACAGAAGTGGCTAGTAATGGGATATTATAGTATTATGACAGTGATCCCTCAGGGATTTAGAAGATAGACAAGATAATACTGCCTTTCTGCTAATCTGTAAGGGCACTGGTAAGTCAAAATATTGCAACAGGCTTATGGAATGTGATTGGGGTTCATGCCTTCAGGATCAGATATCAGGATTACTAAGCAACAAAAATGGTTGAAAGAGTCAGTCTGTGCCCAGAAGCTATTATGTGGCATCATTTCTGTTTTGATTGGACTCATTCTCATTAAATTACTAAATGAATGTGATGCATCATAAGCCATTATTACTGAATGAATGTACCACAAATGTGTTTTAATTAGTTCACCGAGCGATTAGAATATTTTAGTTACAGTGTAATTATTAGAGCTGTGACTATGGAGAGTATACTCTAGGGATTTAACAGGAAAACACTGGCAAAGCATTATAACTAGCTGCAGAACTAAATGTATGTACTCCAATGTACACCAAGAGCTATTGTCACACAAATTCATTTTATTGAAAGAGCAGAGCTATATGGCCAAAGCAATCTGTACATGGATTTATATCATCCACTCAAATAAATCGAGAAGCACAGGGAAGAGTGAGCACACAACAGAGTTGCACCATGTGGACTACCAAGCCTACCTCATAGGGTTGTTGTAATGATAACAGCATGTCGTTCTGAAGATAGAATAAAAATTAATTGTTGTGAAAGAGGATGGAATTCAAATGTAATCAATAAACCAATCAATCTTATGGAGGCAATGCATAAATGTAAAATTACTTCGTTAATTTATTTGTTTAAAATGTATCTAATAAAGAAACCAGCCATTTGGGTTGAAGTTGAGCTCCAACTGAGCATGGCTTCTACCTCTAGTCACTGAAGTTTTGAAACATACCATATTGCCACGTATTTGGTAAAAGTGTCAGAAGAAGCAGGAATTCAAGACCCCAAGGAGACATCAACATCTGCCTTAAAATATTATACCTCCGAAGAAGGAGCAGTGACTCATGAAAGCTCATACCCTGCCACAAATTTTGTTAGTCTTTAAGGTGTTACTAGGCTCGTGCTCTTTTCTACTGTTAACGACAGATGAACACAGCTACCCATCTTGATCTATTATACCTTGTGGTGGTATAATATTCATCCGGAAGTGCACTGGATACAGACAATATGCATCTGATTGTATCATCAAGCAGGTGAGCAGGTAGAAAGATGGGTGGACAGCATGGAAGCAAAATAGATCACTACAAGATTTGAGAACTGAATGACAGGAAGGAAGACAGCAGAGCAACAGCCTGGACTTGTATGGGATCTGGTCATAGCTTGCCAAACCTCAGACTTCTCTTTTTTGACACATCCCAATTAGTGGGCTTGCTGTCCCCAAGGGCATATCAATGTCATGGAATGTGATTTTTTCTGGAAGGGTTTACCAATAGGAAACTGTAAAGGACACCATGTTCTAATATTTAGTACTGTGTTAGGCTGTAGTATAATTTACATTTCTTGCTGGGAAATTAAAACTCATTGGTAGTTGAATTCTTTAATCAACAAACAGTAAAATGAGCATTTTATTCTCCAGCTTCATGAGCATTTTTGTATTTATGCTAGTAAGAACTTAGAATTCCATAAACAGGTGGTTGGATGCTAACAACTGTTTTTAACGAGGAAGCTGTTTCACTGCATGGCAGTTTCCTGAGAAATCTATTTACTTTTGCAATTTCTTCAGATGAGTATGTTACATTTTCAGATATATATGCAGCCAGGTCCTTTAAAGAGAGTTCTCATTATAATTATAACAATCCATCTACTGTAAATACAAAGTAAATTCTCATATAAAGATTTTGAATAGCTTTTATAGCCATCTGTTCAGGAACAGGAACTATCTAACTCTACCAAGACCTTGTTTTATCATTCTGTTCTTGTTTAATGGGATTTTACTGTAAATAATAGCCAGCAGATATGGAAAGGAATGTTTATTTTATGCATCTAGGTGCATAGTATATTGAGCCTCATTTTTATGGGCATGTTTGGAGACTGGTGCAGAACTGGTATTCTTGCAAATTATATATCTTATAGGCTCTTACATCTTGAAAAGCTTTAGTATTAGAATATGGACTATAGGATATAGGATATAAGTATAACCAGTTGGTAAACTGCACACTATCAACTAACATTTATGCTAGCATAACTTGGAAGTACACTATTGTAAACACTATCCCAGAAGTTAAAGCTACACAGACATACTGGTGCACTGAATGAAAAATGGGTTAGGGTTAGCATGCTGGGGAGGAGTGGGAGTGGGCCTCAGTTGGCATCTTAAACCCATCAGCCCATGTTTCATCCAATGTATTATTATGCTTCTGAAAATTCTAGCTACAAACATTCCCTAATTAAACTCATTGGGCATAAAAATACATCTGCTACCTTACTGCCTCCTAACTCTGGCATACATTAAGATACTAAGTTTACTCCAATTATAGCTCTTCCAAGCATTATCTAAAACTCAGCGAAGACACCTGTATCTCAATTGACAAGGCTACATCTCTGTGAGGTTGAGCATTCCTCCAATGGAGATAAAAAGACAATCCTATGCATAGAAGCAATTTAGGTAGAAACCCTTGTTCAACAACTCTTTGGTTCAACAATGCTTTTCCCATGAAATGTTGCTAGTAATGTCTCCCACGCAGGGGGTACATGTATGCACAGCACATACCCCCTGATATGCTGGCATGATGATATCAGCTTGATGTTATGCCAGATAGGGATGGGCACAAACTGCATTTTTGCAGTTCAGTTTGTGGTTCGTGTCTGAATCACAAACCAAACCATGAACCAATATGCCGGTTCATGTAACAAATTGGTATCAGTTCATGAGCCATTTAAACCCCTGCTTTTTGCTTCCTGTGAAAAGGGGTGGGGAGCAGAAAGCCATTTACACCCTTCACTTTCTGCTTCCCAACAAAAGCAGTGATGAGTAGAAAGCAAGAGGTTAAACAGCTCAGAGCCATTTAACCCCCTGCTTTCTGCTCTCCACTGCTTTTTGCAGGGAGCAGAAAGCAGGGGTTTAAATGGCACAAAAGTGGTGAGGAGCAGAAAGTAGGGGTTTAAATGCCTCTGAGGCATTTAGATCACAGCTGTTTTTTGTGAAGAGCAGAAAGTAGGGGTTTAAATGGCTCAGAACCATTTAAACCCCTGCTTTCTGCTGTTCACCAGCCACCACAAACTGCATCAAAATTTGTGGAAGTTTGTGGCAGCTCTTCAGTTTGTGAACGTAGCTTCATGAACCACAAACCAGCCAAAATTTGTGATGAACTTTAGTTCGTGAGCTGATTCTTGCCCATCCCTAATGCCAGAGAAAGCCCAACCACATTTCTACCAGCCACCCCAACCATTCCTTCTGCTGGCCAAACAAACATGTGATTCTGCTTCCTGTCAATACAGATTTCAAATGAGCAGGAGTCTTGCTTCTCCAAGAGCACTGGCAACCCATTCATCTGACTTACTTTGAGAATTCTGTAGCATCTTAAAGACTAATAAAATTTGTGGCAGATTATGAGCTTTCATGAGTCACTGATCACTTCTTCCGATGACTCCCAAAAGCACATACTCTGCCACAAATTTTGTTAGTCTTTAAGGTGCTTCTGGACTCTTGCTCTTTTCTACTGCTAGAGACAGACTAACACAGCTACCCATCTTGATGTTTGAGAACTCCATTCAGGTTCCTGTATGGAGGGTTTCACAGCTGTGTTCTCTGTATCTGGGGTTTCAGAGAGTAGGATCAGTCCCCATCCCCTGCTCACAATTATCAGCATCTGTATTCATCATGAAACTCACACTGGGAAGGGCTGAGAGGATTGTTCCCTATACATGAGAGGCAAGCAAGGGACTTCTAGTCCTGTCTCTTCCTTCTGATTAACCTGTTTATGGCCAAAATGTGAGTTTTGACTTATAGCCTAATTTCCCTTTGGTGCGGCTCAAATCCCCTCCTGTTTCCCAGTGATTTACTACATAGCCTCTTGTATCTGTGGTCCTCTTTCCCTGCAAAAGACCTTTCCTCCCAATTCTTGCCTGGGAGATGCTTTGAGCTTTCCAGGAGTGGTGCCTCTCTGAAGTGAGCTGTAGAGGCATCTAGGTGACCCACTTGGAATGGCCATGGTTACTTTCATGTATGTCAGCCTGTCAAAAGGGAATGCAGGAGGAGGATGAAACTCCTATCTGCAGAGCTCCCAGGAACATGTTAATTTGAGAGCTCCTATTTAGTATACCACAGTTCTCCCCATGCTGAGTTTCCTTTGTTCTTTTGAAAAAGCAGGATGTAAACAGGTGAACTGAAACAGTGAAGGATATTTCCAGATGGCAGCTGTGCATTCCTGGTTGGATGCTGCAATGCTTATCACAGAATTCAAGAAGCATTTCCTGAATGGCATCTATAGATAATGTGAACAATAGTAAATAAATTATCCCCAGGGCATTCATCACATTCCTTACAAGCTAAGCATACAGTTTGCTAGAGTCACCATTCTATTGCATTGTTTTACTCAGGCAAAACTTGAGTTCCAGGAAAGGCCATAGAATTTCAGTCAGACTCTGGAGGTTTCATCTCACTTCACAGACAATGATATTTCCCTCCTTGTTCTTGCCTTGTAGTGTGGTCTCTTAGCCAAATCACTCTTGCCCATGCACCCCTGTAGCTAGCAAAAGCATCCTTCTGCTAGCAAAGAGAAAACATGTGTGTTGTGGGGTATTAATTGCTGAGACCATAACCTGTGTATATGGGGTAGGGTTACCATCCCCCAGGTGGAGCCTGGGGATCCCCTGATTTCTGGGGGCCCAATCTGCTGCTGACCAACTGGCTGGTGGGGGAAGCCCCACCCCTGAACCTCTGATGCAATGATGTTACCAGTAGTGACATTATCATGCTGGGGCCGTCACGTGGTGATGCTCTAGCATTCAAGGGGAAACTATGGTTACTATAGAGTTTTTGCCCTGAACACTAGACCATCACCATGATATCATGCTGTGCATGTGAAGCCAGGAGCCCCCCACTGCAGCAAAGGTGAGCTCTGGCAACCCTAATACAGGGGGGTCAAGGTGCTATAGCATGTGAAGCACAAACACAGTCAAGCTACCTGCTACTAAGAGAGAAAATAATAGGGGAGAATGAAAGACATACAAGCCTGCTTCCTGAAGACAGCTGAGGAGCTCTGGAGAAGTGAAGCAGAACAGGGTGGGAAAGTAGAGGAGCCAACTATACAGTTGGGGTAACACAGTGGGATCCGACGCCTGCTACAAATTAGATGGACTGAGGGATAATTTTTTTATACATTTTTGCTAAGACTGAGGAGGGGAAAAGGTGTTGGCATTGGAATGTGGGAGGGATGAAAAGGGTTTGTTTTGTGTACATTGGGGAAGATAGTTTTTCTTCTTTTGCATTTAATTTAAAAGTATCAAGGAGAGTGTTCCTTTAGAGGGACTGAGCCTGAGTTCAGACTGGCAGTTTGCAGCGGGAGCCAGTCATGGCAAATAGCCCCAGAATAAACTGTTCCGGGTTTTCCCAGTCACACGGAGCCAACAAATGTGGGAGCATACCGGGAGGAGGTGTGTGGGAGCATTCAGACTGCTGGCCCGGAGGCACGGCTATAAATGGATTTTCCCTCTATGTGTGTAGGGGTGCATGGGTGCATATGCGCTCATGTGCATAAGCGCATCCGGCCGATTTGGGGTGGACCCCATTGCGCCGACACCACATTGGGCACTAGAGCGGAGCACAGACAATCTGATTGCTGCTGCCTTATGCGCAGAAACACCTGGCGGTCACTATAGAAGCGGGTTGCTCCCGGCTTTTTGGCTTCACATTCACACTTCCAGGAAGCAGAACAATGCGGGATAAAGGCGCTCTCCAGGATTTGCTACCACTTTTGTCAGGTATCTTTTTAACCTGGGAGCGAAGCGGAACAGCACGGGTCGCCTATGGGTGGGGAACGCCAGGCAGATGTGCCTGTGTGAACGCCCCCTTTAATCCACTTGGGAAACGTGGCTGAAAAGGGGCTATAGAGGGGCAAATTGCCAGTCTGAACTCAGCCTGAGATTTACATAATGGCTTCACATAATGAATTAGAGGAATAACTCTTTAGCACTTCAGATAAGGAAGAAATGGCTGGGGCTAGCATGTTGCTCATTGTCTTTATTATTTAGGTCATTATTAAGGCCAGATTATCAGGGAAGGTACCCGGCCCTTGAGGAAAAGGCCCTTCGGTTGATTCCCACCAGAGATGGCTGTCAAATGATTAATGGAGGAGTTGCTTCACATTTCTTGCACACCCGCAGCATGACTCACTGTCATTTTGATATCCATTTCATCCAGACTCTATTTTTCATTGCTAGGCCAATGCTAAGATGTGCACATGTACAGGGATCCAAGATCAAGAGTCCCCTGTGAGGGGGAGTCCCATGGCATCAGGTCCTCTGTGGGCTTTTCCATGGAGACCTTGGCATGCAGAGCTAACCTTCTCTTTGGACAGGATTTGTTATGTCTTCAGAGACATAAGTGCCAGCATAAGTCGAGCAGGTGCTCATTATGCGGATCAGAAATGCTGTATAGTATTGCCCAATCAAAGGGTTTATGGAGGGAACATCACTGATTGGTTATGTAATGAAATATGATTGGTCTTTATCTCTGAGTTGTGATTGGCTATTATATACTGATTATTATTGGTTATTGTTATTATTGTGGGTGTGGCTACCTCAGCCTGAATTGTATATAAATCACTGTTTTTGAATGTCTTGTGTCTAGCTGGTCTAGTCCTTAGCTGGTCTAAACCTTGGAGCTAATAAAGCTGAATCACTTTTTGAACTTACCTCCTGCGTTAAGTCTCATACTTAACAGGATTTCCCCCATGTATTAACAGAAAAGTCCAGTTGTTACTGTTTTGAAAATTCAGAGTGAAACCTTGTAAATCTTCTTGAAATATTTTTAAATCCAATATTCCACTGTGACCCACCCATCCACAAGGTCTCCGTTTCCCCCCATCAAAACGAGCACATTGTTGTCCTTGCAGAGGTCATTTCTTCCATGGTCTCTTGCTGATTCTCAATGATATGCCACAGCAACAGAATGGGATAACAGGAGGTGAGGAAGGATGAATAAACACAGCAGTGGCACAGACATCCCTGACATCCCCAAGTGATCTGTGATTCAGAGGTCTGTGCACAAAGGCTTCTGCTGCCAGTAATTCTCTCAGTGCTTCCTGTGAGTTGTGCTGTCAGTGCAGCTCTTGCTACTACTGCTTTTTTAAAATTTATATATAGCACCAACAAATGGAACAATCCACACACCCTGACTTCAGTTTAAACCAGTTTTGATTCCCAACACATATATGGCTTCAAAAAGGGAGCAAGACCAGTTCATGGAGGATTGGTCCACCAGTGGCTATGAGTCATGATGCCTGACATCAAAGGCAGTAAGCTTCTGGATGTCAGTTGCTAGGGAGTAACAGCAGGGAGAGGTTTTGGCCTCTGTGCCCGGCTGGGCCTCCCAAGTATATCTGTCTGACCACTGTGGGAAACAGAACATAAGAACATAAGAACATAAGAGAAGCCAATGTTGAATCAGGCCAATGGCCCATCTAGTCCAACACTCTGTCACACAGCGGCCAAAATATACCAGGTGCCATCAGGAGGTCCAGCAGTGGGGCCAGGGCACCAGAAGCCGTCCCACTGCTGCCCCCTCCAGCACCAAGAATAGAGTGCATCACCCGCCCCAGACTGAGAGTTCCCATCTATACCCTGTGGCTAATAGCCACTGGTGGACTTCTGCTCCATATGTTTATCTAATTTCCTCTTGAAACTGTCCATGCTTGTAGCTGCCACGACCTCCTGTGGCAGTGAATTCCATATGTTAATCACTCTTTGGGTGAAGAAGTATTTCTTTTTATCTGTTCTAACCCGACTGCTCAGCAATTTCATAGAGTGCCCACGAGTTCTTGTATTGTGAGAAAGGGAGAAAAGTACTTCTTTCTCAACCTGCTCAATCCCATTCATAATCTTATAAACCTCGATCATGTCACCTCTCAGCCGTCGTTTCTCCAAGCTAAAGAGCCCCAAGCATTTTAACCTTTCTTCATAGGGAAGGTGTTCCAACCCTTTTATCATTCTAGTTGCCCTTCTCTGCACTTTTTCCAATGCTATAATATCCTTTTTGAGACGTGGTGACCAGAACCGTACACAGTATTCCAAATGAGGTCGCACCAATGATTTATACAGGGGCATGATGATACTGGCTGATTTGTTATCAATTCCCTTCCTAATAATCCCCAGCATAGCGTTGGCCTTCTTTATTGCAGCTACACATTGTGTAGACATTTTCAGCGAGTTATCCACTACGACTCCAAGATCTCTCTCTTGGTCCGTCTCTGCCAGATCAGACCCCATCAACGTGTATTTATATTTAGGATTTTTGGCTCCAATGTGCATCACTTTGCACTTGGCCACATTGAACCCCATTTGCCACGTTGACGCCCACTCACCCATCCTCAACAGATCCCTTTGGAGTGCCTCACAATCCTCCCTGGTTTTCACCACCCTGAACAACTTTGTGTCATCTGCAAATTTAGCCACATCACTGCTTACTCCCAATTCCAAATCGTTAATAAACAAGTTAAAAAGCATCGGACCGAGTACTGATCCCTGTGGTACCCCACTGCTTACCACCCTCCACTGAGAAAGTTTCCCATTTATACTCACTCTCTGTTTCCTATTTATAAGCCAGTTTTTGATCCACAAGAGGACTTGTCCTTTTATCCCATGACTATTGAGCTTACTTAGGAGCCTTTGATGAGGAACTGTATCAAAAGCTTTCCGGAAGTCAAGGTAAATAATATCTATTGGGTCCCCCTTATCCACATGTTTGTTCACTCCCTCAAAAAACACTAACAGGTTAGTGAGACAAGATCTTCCCTTACAGAACCCATGCTGAGTCTGCCTCAATAGTTTTTGTTCCTCAATGTGCCTACTAATTCTTTCCTTAATAACAGTTTCCACCAACTTACCCGGTATCGATGTCAGACTGACTGGCCTGTAATTTCCGGGATCTCCCCTGGAGATTACAGGATACTGGGCTAGCTAGATTACTGGCTAGATGCAGCAAGTTGTTGTTGTGTTTGTTCAGTCACACAGTCAAGTCCGACTCTTTGCAACCCCATGGACCACATCACATCAGGCCGTCCTGTCTTCTGCCATCCTCCAGAGTTTGCTTAATTTCATGTTCATTGCATCAATAACACTGTCTAACCATCCAATCCTTTGTCGTCCCCTTCTGCTTTCACCTTCAGTCTTTCCCAGCATCAGGGTCTTCTCCAATGAATGCTCCCTTCTCATTTGATGGCCAAAGTATTTGAGCTTCAGCTTCAGTATCTGGCCTTCCAGGGAACAGTCAGGGTTGATTTCTTTTAGGATTGACTGATTTGATCTCCTTGCAGTCCAAGGGACTCTCAAAGGCTCTTCTTCTAATGGGGTTCCATATACGATTGCATAATTTCTTTCTTTGTATATTGTTATTGTATATTGTATATTTTAACATGAGGTTTTAGAGCTGAAATAAAGATCCCTTTCAGATCCATAACTCACAGTATCCATTTGCTCAGAAAAATATGAATCTGAAATGGGTTGAATTCAAAGATCAATTGGAATAATTGGCTGATTTCACACTAGAGCAGCCTCGATGTTGCGCCGCCCTTTGCCCCGATACTATTGGTCAATTTCACACTGGAAGCCGCGGGGCTACATTTGACCCGCGGCTTCACCCAATTTCCTCCGCAGTTTTGTGATCCTCAAAAAACAGGATTTATTGACTTATTTAGAAGTGATTTATTGACTTATTTAGGAGGCTTTCATGAGTGCTCTTCAGATTCCTTCTCAAGGTGAATTACAACAAGCTATTAAAACATGTCTAATATTCTAAGACTATGAAGATAAATTAGAGAACCGCCTAGACTCCTGCTTACTATCATGACTCAGAAAGGTTGTTTAGAAGCAGAGCAGGATATGTCTTCAAACACTGGTAGCTTAACATGTGTGATGTGAGAAGGGTTTGATCCTTGAAAAGCTTGCATTGTTTGCTTGAGGGCTGCAATGGCAGATCAATTTGTTTCGCTTTTCATAACAGCAGATGCAAAGATTTTGTTTCCTGCTCTGCTAGCAGCAAAAATAATGGCTGTTCTCCAAACTAATGTTCAGATGGTGCAAACACAGGGAACAGATTATTAACTTCTCAGCAGGGAAGATGCTGTTACAGTCTAAAGGCTTCCAGATTTCTTTCCTTATGTGATTCATTATGGGACATACGGTTCTCTAGTTTCTCTGTAGCTAGTTATTTGCCTGACTATAGTTGCATGTCCATATTGGGGGTTGTTAGGCTTGGTCTAATTATCTGGATCTATTACGCCTGTCTATGACCTATCTAAGCAGTTCATATTAAGTCACATAAGAAGATAAGAACAGCCATACTGGATCAGACCAATGACCCACTTAGGTCAGCACCCTGTTTCTAACAATGGCCAATCAGATGTCACAGGCAACACCTGCAAACCATAACCCTTACTTACTGATTGGTCCTCATCATCTGATTGTCAGATGCATTCCATCTCTGAATCTGGAGGTCCCATTCAGCAGTCATAGCTAATAGCCAATGGTAGACCTAGCCTCCATAAACCTGTATAACCCCTTTTAAATCCATCCAAACCAGTATTTTTATTTATTTATTTATTTATTTATTACTTTTGATTTATATCCCGCCTAGCCAGGAACTGGCTTAAGGCAGCGTACAATAGTTAAAATATCATAAAACAATAAAATACAATCTATACAATAAAATTCAATAACAAAGGTTACATAAAGTGCTAGTATCACAAAGGCGATTCCTATATCCTCCTCCCAATCAGGTGGGCAGCAAGTCCCATATCACACTCCCCGTCCTGCAGGCAGTAGCCATTACTAATGACTGTATGAAGCAGTACTTCTCTTTTTGTCTTTAATGTACAGCCAGTCATTTTCATAGGATAAGTTTCTACAAAGAGGTGTACAATTAAAAAAAAATGTTTTAATTTTGGTTTGGGTTTGTTTTTGTTTTTACAAGGGCAGTGTTTTCATTATATTCAAATTTGGGGGAGGTGTTTTCATGTTTGTAATTATTTTTAGGTACAGTTTTCAAGTTCAAGAATTCTGGCACCCAAAACTCATGCCTTTTAAAACTCACTCAAAATTAAAATAAATTTTGTGTACATTCCGCTCCCCTGAGGAAGCAAAAAGAGAGGGAGGCAAGGAAGCAATTTTAAAGAGCAATTATTTTCTATGGGAAGACCAGTCTCCAGAGTTCCAGAAGCCAGTTCTGCTTCCACAGAAAGTAATGGCCCTTTAAAATGGGACCAGGCACCACCAAACTGCTGAACCAACTTGTGGGAGTCATGGACCTAGACTCAGTTTTCAACAGCCAGGGAAGGCGCTGCCACTTTCAATGTCAGTGGCAGAGTCTATGACTGAGAGGAAGCCTGTGATAGTGCCACCATCACCACCAGCAGGGCCAATGCCAGACAGGTAAGTCCAGGACTTCTTTGGTCCTTCCTTTCCTTTTAAACTTGAAATGGGACATGGTGGAGGGAGGTTGACCTACCATGTAATATTTTATATAGGAAATCCTGGGAGACCTGGTATCAGCTGATCCCTTTAAGCTTTAAAGGGCTATCATTTCAATGGTACTAGACCTGACTTCTGGAACTCCAGAGGACAGGTTTTATCACAGAAAAATAATAGCTCTTTATTTATTTTATTTTATTTATTTTTAAAATTTATATCTCGCACCTCCCCACCAAGGCAGGCTGGGGAGGTGCCACCAACCTCCTGCTTGCTGGGGCTGGCTTCCTTTCTCTCCCCCCCCCCACCTCCCTAAACTCTGAAGCATTCCCCAAATTCTTGGATGTGTTTTCATTACTCACAGAATTTTGGGAGTGGGTTGGGTTATTTTGAATACTCCCAAACAGATCCAAAACAGCTAATTTGGGGTGTATTTTCAGCTCAGGAGTATCCAAATGCACACCCCCAGTTTCTGTCCACTTTCCCTAAATTATATATAACTTTGTAGACCTCTATCATGTCACCCATCAGTCAACTTTTTTCTAAACTAAAAATACCCAAAATATTTTAGCCTTCTTCATAGGGCATATACCCCAACTAGGGATGGACACAAACCACAAAACAAACTGAATTTTTACTTGAACCAGGCCAGTTCATGGTTCATTGTGACCCATTCATTTGGTCATGCCATTCCCAAACAATGAACCACCATTTTTTGTGTATGGAGGTTCAGGTGGTTCATTAGAACAGTTCAGTGGCCAAAAAGCCTGGTGCCAATTCAATCAATTTCTAGGCAACACTGGGGGGGGATTTGTGGAGACCCCCTAGAAACACCCATAGCAGTTCTCCATAGCTTGATTGGCAGCTCTGGCAGCCAACCATGGAGCTCCTATTCTTCTCTATGGGAGCAGATTGTGTAAATACAACACTCAGCTGTTTTCATTTTGCAGCAGGAAGAGAGAAGATGAGTTAGATGTCTAGTGAGAGAGAGTTAGGAGAATTGCTGTTTGCTGCTGGCTGATTCAAGGGGAGGCTTTGAGGGACAATTTTTTTAATACCTCTCCTGGCTGGAAAGGTGTTCCTTGCTGCGAGGGAGAGTTCTCCAACAATTCAGCGTTGTGTTCCTGGTGAAGGAGGTGAGGGGGTCCGGGACTTTCTGCTGAGTAATCAATCAATTTTGATTGCAAGAACTGTAAAAAGGATCTTTGAACGCATGGAGGCAATTGCCACTCAAGTGGTTCAGCTAGGGACTCGAATGGAAGAAGTGGTGGAATTGCTTCAATCCAACAAAAATCTTAGTAGGTGTAACGGGTCCCAGTCTCATAATCTTGTACAACGGGAGCAGTATGGGGTAGCAAACAATTTGCCAGCAGACAATTGTCTGATGGAGGGAGCTGGGAAAGAAAAAAGGGATCACCTCGTCCTTAAATCCAACTGTATTGCCCTGACAATATATGGTTACCCAGTTCCCTCTAAGAAGGCCCCTGGATGGGTTGGGAGGAGAAGGTGTATTGCCCATTTGTCAAGGCTACTGGGAATGGATAAGACTATAATTGATCTTGAAAGGATCTTACATCTTAACTTACCGGACCAGACGCAAAAATTCTTCTCTCTTTTGCTTCCCCAAGAATTCCTTCATTAATCCAGAAGGATAAAAATAGACTTAATTCATGGGGAATTTACCCGGTAAGGGTGTTCGAGAACCTGGTGGTTAAACCTCTGATACGGAAAAATATAAAAAAATATCATAAGGGTTCCCTCGTGGAGGGCTCTATAGAGCCACCTAAGGTACAAGCTGAGCAGCTGATGCACGAGGAAACCAATATCCATACGGAAAGCCTGCCTTGCCAACAGGAGGCCAATAGAAGAGGCCTCTACGCAGTACCCACAGAGGAGCAATTACCGGAGGATCATCTATTGAACTCCTCGGAAGAGGAACTCCTGACCTCGTTTGGGGACCTGATCCCAGCTGAACAGCAGGCAGTGTGTGAAAGACTGGCCGCAACACTAAGGAAATTAAAGAATCTTTCTGGAACAGAAACCACCCTGCAAAGTAGGACGTTGGATTCCAGAGGAGGAGAAATTTTGCAGGGACCTAACCACCTCCGGGGCTGTGTCTATTTCCCCGCAACAATCACCATCCCACAGTGGTCCGGTAGGGGGGCTGCAGAGCCACGACATGCAACCCATTGCCAACGGTTGTGTTTTTCGAGACCAGGAGGGGATGCTGGATCAAATCAGTATGGATCAATGACGTTTAAAAATTTTGACTTGGAACATAGGTGGGTGGTGGAATAAGCAATGGGACCGGGAGTTCAAAAAATTTCTAGGTTGTGCAGAGATAGTGATGCTCCAAGAGACCTGGGCATCGGCTTTAGTTCCCCCTAATATGGGAGGTTTTAAGGTTTATAACATCCCTGCCATTAAGATCCATAACAAAGGTAGAAGCTGCGGTGGTTTGGCTACAGCGGTTAAGAATTCTCTTCAGTTGGAGGTGGAGTTGATCCCCCCATGAATGTGAGAACTTTGTGCTACTTCTCTTGCTCAGAGGCCCTCCTTGGGGGAGTCTTCTGTGTTTAAATGTATATTTGCCTCCCAATGGTATAAACGGAATCAGCAATGAATTGTGCTGGGGGAAACTAATGGTTCTTATGGAATGGTTAGTGGCCCAATACCCATATGCCCAACTAGTAGTGGGGGGCGATTTTAATGCCAGGATTGGGTCCTCAATTATTGATCAGGAGGATGGGGGTGTCCATATGGGAACATCCTAGCGGGTGGACGTACCCTCCAGGATCCAGTCATCAATAGGTCTGATAGGAGATTTTTGGAGATCCTCTCAATGTTTAATCTATCAGTGCTGAATGGCACAAGGTGGGACTCTTCAAAGGGGACTTTCACCTATTTCTCCGGCTTGCGAAGAAGTACCATTGACTTCGTGGCTGTATTGGGAGACATGTTAGAACAAATCCTTTCTTTTGAGGCGATTGAGTCCATACATAGTGATCATAAGCCATTGCTGGTAGTTTTGTGTGGCTGGAAGGAAACAACGAGGGTTCCGGACGTTTTTAAAGGGAATGTCCCATTACATAGGAGACCCAAATGGACTATAAATGTCCAGGAATTAATTGCGGAGGCACTCCCTAGCATGGGAATGGCCTCGGACTGCACTGATCAAACCATGGAGGAAGTAGACATGATTCTCTTGTATGAGAGTATTGTGGAACAGTTAAAATCTTTATTTTTGAAAGAGAGCTCCGTTAATACTTCTCCCGAATCGAGAGCTAAGTGGTTTGACAGAGAGTGTGCGCAATCCAAGAGATATCTGCTGAAATGTATTAGGTCAGCTAGAAGAGTTAGGGACCTGGAATCCTATAGGTTAGTAGGTACAGCTAGAAGACAATATAAAGATCTTTTAAAGGAAAAGAAGTTAGCATGCACTGCCCGCCTATGGGCAGAGCTCCAAGAGGCAGTTCGGAGTAGGAATGAAGGTAGCTTTTGGCACCTAATCTCAGCTGGCTTCAATGGCAAATCAGTGAGGAGGGGTTCTAATATCCAAGCCGAGACCTGGTTTGCCCATTTCGCTAAGGTTTTTAGCTGTGATTGTGAGAATAACCAGGCAAACCCCGCTCTTCCCGTACTACCACATTGGCCTGAGGTAACAGAGTGCGAGGTGAGATCATTGATTGAATCCACACCCAGTGGCAAATCCCCTGGCGAGGACCTAATCCCAATTGAGTGTTTTAAATCATTTATTGATTGGTGGACCCCAATGCTAGCTAAGCTTTTTACCGTGATCGATAGAACTGGCAGACTCCCTAAGGGTTGGACCACAAGTATTATTGTCCCAATTTATAAGAAGGGTGAAGAACGTGATCCGTGTAATTATAGGCCAATCAGCTTACTGCCAGTTGCTTCTAAACTATATAGTAGTCATTTAAAAAATAAACTTGAAGATCAAGTTACAGAAAATAATTTAATTCATCCCCTTCAAATTGGTTTTAAAAAAGAGCACTCAGCTATTGAACACTGCCAAACCTTATACACCCTGGCCTCCTTGGCGGTTAGGGGCCCCACAAAGACCCTTTATGCTGCCTTTATCGATCTAGCTGCAGCCTTTGATTCTCTAGACAGAGGCAGGCTATGGCAGAAACTCCGGAACATAAATATTGATCCCCGGTTAGTTAAATTAATTGGCTTGATGTATAATAACACCACTGTCAAGGTCAAGGTAGGAAGGGAGGGCCAGCTTACTGAAGATATACTCGTGCAGAAGGGAGTGAAACAGGGCTGTGTGCTAGCTCCCACCCTGTTTAACTTGTATTTGAACGATTTAATTACCAGTTTGGAAGGTAGTGAATTTATGCCACCCGCTATAGGGCAATACAAAGTTCCAATTCTTTTGTATGCAGACGACATGGTCCTTCTATCTGTAACCAAGATTGGTTTGAGGAGGTTACTTAATAGATTGGGCGAGTACTGCAAGACCGAAGCCCTACAAATAAACTACGCCAAATCTAAAGTTCTAGTTTTTAGGAAAAGACCCAAGAAATCTGTTTGGAGCATTCTTGGTACACCAATTGAGCAATGTAGCACATATAGATATCTGGGTATTATTTTTTCAGAAACCCTATCTTGGCGTCCCCATATCACACAATTGAAGATCGCTGCCATGAACAATTTAGGGGCCCTATTGAAGTTTTACTTCTCGGGGGGTGGAGGTATGATTGACCCGGTTGTTAAACTATACATGAGTAAGATCCTCTCAGCAATGTTGTATGGGGTAGAGATTTGGGGTTGGGACAAATCGTTGCTGTCCCTGATTGAAACTGTGCAAAATTACTTTATGAGGTGGATTTCGGTTTTACCCAAAGGTTCCCCTGCGGCATTGATGAGGGTCGAACTGGGTATGGTATCTCTGAAAGCCAGGGCAAATGTAAGAATCCTCTCCTATTGGAGGAAATGTTTAGAACGACCTCAGGATATCCTAGGTGTTCAAAGTTTCGGGTTGCTGTTGAAATCCTCAAAAAGACTAGATGAACATTTGAACTCTATTTTATTGAAATACTCCATCCCCGATGACTTACTGGACAGTGAAAATCAAAAGTCCAAATTGAAGGAATGGGTATTTAGTAAGGATGGGCTCTTGAACCGCCAGGCGGTGGTAAGTTGCCGTACAGCCCCCTTGTATAAGAACTTTAAGAGACCATTGTAGGACAGGATATCTTGAGAAGCTAACTACTCTAAAGATAAGAAGGGCTTTTACTGCCCTAAGATTCCATGCCATACCTTCAATGGTTTGCATTGGCCGCTTTTTGAGTACCCCTGCCGCCTCTAGAATATGCCAATGTGGTGTGGGTGAGGTAGACAATGTCGAGCATTATATTTTGAGATGTGTATGGCACGAATCACTTAGGCAAAGGTTTATTTATCCTATTGTACCTCTACATAATGGAACCTCAGATCAGGATCTGGTGGGTTTTTTGCTCTCTGATACAGATGCACATGTTACCAGCAGAATGGCTTTGTTTGCTCTGGCGGCAAAAAAGATAAGAATGAGTTTAGGACTTACTGCAAGTTATTGAAGGGTCTTCCCCACTTTGATGTACAATGTTTGTTGTATTTTGTTTTATTTTGTGTTGTTATGGCCAATGGCTAAGACAATAAACTTAAACTTGGGCTTGCTGAAGTTTCAGGGACCACAGCCATACACTTAGTAGCCTTTTTCTGCCAGTGCCTGGGGGGAGCGGGGGCAAGCTCTTAGGGTTTTCTTTTCTTTACTTATTTAACAGAAAAACAATATCTCTTGCTGGTGTTTTGTTTACTTTTATTTATTTAAAAAAACACCTCTTGCTCAGGAGGACCACCTGAGCCATCCTCTCTGCCACTGCCTGGTTGGGGGGCAAGCTCTTTTTTTTTCTTTATAAACAACACCTCTTGTTGGGGTTTCCTTTACTTGTATTTATTTTTTTAAAAAAACCATTCAACACACACTGAATCTGGGGCTCTGATTTCCTCTGAGCATTTTCCTGGGGGCACCTGCTTTGGAGGACTGTAACTCACCCCCCCCCAATCCAATCCACACCAGACTTGGAGGGCAGGTAGAGGAGAGCCAGCTGAAGACTTGCTGTGGGTTTGGCATCTCTAGTCCACAGGAGGGGAGCATGAAACTCATGAACCACGGACTGTTTTTTTAAACTGAAAGGTTCATGGTGGTTCATGGTTCGTGAACCACAATGAACCACGAACCCTCATGAACCACCATTTTCGGTTCGTGCCCATCCCATACTCCAACCCCATGATCATATAGCCCTTTTCTGCACTTTTTCCATCTTTTTAATACTGTTTTTGAGATGAGGCAATCCGAACTGTACACGGTATTCCAAATGAGGCCACCCCAGGCATTACTATACTGGCAGTTTATTCTTTCCTGGTGATCCATAGCATAGAATTCACTTTTGTTATCACCAATGAGCACTAAATTAACATTTTCAGTAAGCTATCCACCACAACTCCAAGATCTTTTTCTTGGTCCTTCATTGTCAGCTCAGACTATGTCAGTGTGTATGTGAAATTAGTAATATTTTTTTACCCTGATGTGCAGCACTTAGCATTGACTTACATTGCATTTGAGTCTGAAATGGCCAAAGTTTTAAAGAATTTTTAACTCATATTAGGTAAATCTTTCATAGAAACCTTTGTATTACTTCCGTTTTGCCTCTCTCCAAGCTGTGATAATGCAGAGCAGCTATTGGAGGAGAATGAACTGAACCCATCTAGAATAGCAACTACATTGCACTGATTTATACTTCACGTGGGAATGACTGATAATCTTTTCATCTTCTTTGATGCTCCATGACAAAATGTATCCTTTGATTCTTGAGAAACAAAACCTGAAGAAACTGAAAGTACTGATTAAAAAACTTATTTTTTTGCCATAAATACTGATTGATCAGAAATCAGAAACCAATAATTTCACATTTCATTATTGGCAACACTATGGCATGCTAAAGGGAGCCTTCCCATCTTTCTCATGACACAGCCTTCATTTGTGAAATAACTCCTATTTCACTGTGCAGCAGGCCCCACTACAGCCCACTTGTTGGTACTCTACCTTCATTAATTAATCTGGAATATGATTAGCCCACGTCGCTATTAATTGAAACCATGTGAAATGTAGGATTGACAGAATCAAAACAATAATCTACACATTATACACACACACACAAAAGGCATAGTGCACACCATGGAATTAGGGCTGCCAACTTTTACACTGGTCCCTCTAGCTGCAATGGTGATGGTAGTTTATTTACATGACCATTTTGAATGACTGTTTGCAAACAGAACTGGAGTTTCTGAACAGTTTTAAAAGGCAGCTCCACATAAAGCCTATGTATCTTGAATGGGATCAGTAATCTATCTTGAATGGGCAAGTTAATATGGCATCTGCCATATCTGCTTGGCCCCTTTCTACCCAGCCACCAATGGCCAGGCAGAGTGAATGGTAAGGATGGCCAAGGAGTCCCTACGCAGAATAGTGCAGGATGAGTGGGACCACTGGCTGCCTGCCTTCCTATTCAACAACAGAATAACTCCCCACACTGCCACAGGCCAAAGCCCCGCAGAACTCCTAATGGGTCGACAGTTAACCACCTACCTGGACAGGCTGCACACCGACAGGGCCCCGGAGAACAGTATGGGCAAGGAGAGCCAAGGGGCCCACTCTGTATTCTTCCCAAGGGATCCAGTGTATGCCTGCAACTTCACCGGGGGACCGGCGTGTCTCCCAGCCAAGATCTTCAAGGTGACTGGACCTGTCTCCTACAAGGTATCCACAGAGGATGGCCAGAGGCTTTGCCGGCACCTCGACCAGCTCCACAGCCACCTCCTACCAGCGGAACGGGAGTTGGCTAGCCAGGATGACAGCAAGGATGACCAGCCATGCCCGGAGGGGACAGAGCAGGCAAGCACCAAGCCAACCGACAGAGTCTGGCAGGAGCAGCCAGTGAGCTCCACCGAAGCACCAGCGCCAGCCACCACAGATACAGACACCTACCACAACACGGACACCCCAGCACAGGCAGCTGCCCAGGACCCTGAAGGAAGTCCCTCCCCAGTCACCATAGCAGATCCAGCGGCCCCCCAAATGGAACCACACTGCTCCAACTGAGAACAGTGCAGGCCTGCATATCTGTGTGTTAGAGGGTTCTGAACTATGGGGGGAGGGGTGTTGTGTATTAATATGAGCAAAAATGGCCATGCTAGCGCTAGTGAGACCATGCAGTCTAGTGCACCTTTGGGTGTCAAAACAATAGCCTCTGCAGATCCTAAGGTGGACCAATAGGGTTGCCCGGATCCTAGAGTTAACCTACGGGCAACTCTTATACTGTAAATAGCCAATCATGGGGAGTGGGGTGTGTGTTGGGTGTTGTATGCTGCACGGATAAAAGCCAGCTTTGGGACCAGCTAGTTTGCCTTGAGTTATGAGCTGAAAATAAACTATGAGCTGAAATCACACGTCTGAACCCAGTACTTTATAGGGAGGGAACTCAGCAGAATATAATGCCATAGAGTTCACCCTCCAAATCAGCCATTTTCTCCAGGGAACTGATCTTGTAATAGTGGGAGATTTCCAGGTGCCACCTGGGTGTTGGCAACCCTAAGTACTATAAGTCATACCAAGATTAGAAAATGGCTTTTAAAAGATTGGGCAAATTCGAGGAAGATAACTGTCAGCAACAATTAGAGCAGTTAAGCAGAACGTGGAGTACCATCATCTACGGATATCTCTAAATGTTGTAGTCTGCAAATGAAAAAAGGCCTTCCTACCCTCTGTGTAGTTTTCCAGAAAGCACTTAGTGGGGGTGGAGGATGTCACACAATTGGCTGGTTGGGTCCTTGGTCTTCTCCAGCAAGCTTGTCATGTGTTCAGGTGATATGATATAATTCCATTATAATTTGAAATGGCTGAATATTCAGTAACATGCCGAAACTGCCCAGTTGTAGTCAATGAACATTTAATAGGTTTCTTCCCCCCCCCCCTTTTTTTCTTGAAGCACAGTTATTAAGTGTCCTAAGAGGGGGAAATAAAAAACATTAACCCAGAAATAGCCTCTTTAAGACTGGCAGAAGCTATGTTTTTAACATGAATAAGAGAGCATCCACCCTATGTGTGACAACTAGACCAAACAGATTATTAGTCATAAACCAGACCCAAAGAATCACTGGATTCACCCTAGTCCATCTCTGTAAAAAAAACAGCAAACATCAGTAAAATTTCATTGTTTTCATTGTGCATTTAATAGAGCTCTGAAACCCTTTTTAATTTTTTAAAAAAGTAGCTGTATGAGGGAACCATTTAGAGCTGAGAGATCTTCACTCTTCCCTGCCTATCACTTCTTCATTACAAAGTCTTCCCACCACCACTTTATTCCTTGAAATGTGGGGAAAGCCGTAGGTACAACAGTAGGAATTCCATGAAAATGTCAGGCACTTATTGTAGTGTAAAAGTAAATTAATACCACTACAATGAGCTCCAGACTAGTAATTGCACATGTCTGGATGTTCATGGGAGGCACAACTGCAGGCAACTTGCAGGGAACAGCTAGATTGCAGTCCAGTAGCACCTTAGAGACCAATAAGATTTTTGAGATATAAGCTTTCAAGAGTCAAAGTTCACTTTGTCATACAGTCTCCCCCCAAATTTTGTTGGTCTCCAAGTTGCTACTGGACTCAAATGCAGATGTTCTGCTGCAGATGAACATGGCTGCCCTCTGAACCAGCTTGCAGGGAAATGTGTGAACCATCTCCATTGTGTTGAGGTAACTGAATGTATACAGGTGCCTTATGCCAGGTCCATCTAGCTCAGCACTATCTTCTCCACTGGCTTACTCATGAAAATTCCAAGGATTGAACCTGGGATCTCTTTCAAGTAAAGCTTGTGCTCTTCCACTGAGCCACAGCCCCCCCTGCCCTGTACATCATGTTTGGTACACATGTGATGGTTTAGTCAAGTCATTTTGGTGTAGTGGTTAAGCCAGTTTGGTGTAGTGGTTAAAAGCTCTGGACTCTAATCTGGAGAACTGGGTTTGATTCCCCACTTCTTCACATGCAACCAACTGGGTGACCTTGGGTCAGTCACAGTTCTGTCAGAGCTCTCTCAACCCCACCTACCTCATAGGGTATCTGTTGTGGGGAGAGGAAGGGAAGGAGATTGTAAGCTATTCTCAGACTCTGAGTGAAGGGTGGGGTATAAATCCAACTCTTCTTCATTAATAAGTGATGTGGAGTAGCTCTAACTGCATAACTGATCATATGCATTCCATTTCTAGCCATCTAACAGAAAGGAAGGAAGCTGCGGTGGCTCAAGTGGTTAAGACGCTGAACTGCAGGCTGTGGAAGGTCAGTAGTTCAGCAGTTCAAGACCCGTGAGTGCCGCATGACGGGGTGAGCTCCCGTGTCTAGTTCCAGCTCCTGCCAACCTAGCAGTTCGAAAGCAAGAAATTGCAAATAGATAAATAGGTACCACTTCAGTGGGAAGGTAACAGCGTTCCGTGCGCCTTGGTGTTTAGTCATGCCGGCCACATGACCACGGAAATGTCTTCGGACAGCGCTGGCTCTTCGGCTTTGAAACGGAGATGAGCACCGCAACCCTAGAGTCGGATTCGACTGGCTTTCGAGCAAGGGAACCTTTACCTTTACCTAACAGAAAGGAAGATGCAGTCTTTTAAATAAAGACACAGATTTTTCCAAAGCTGATATTAAAGTTCTGCCTATCACATTTTATCCCACCTTTCTTCCAAGGAGATCAGGTAGAGACCCTTCAGAATCTTACAACACCCTTCTGAGATAGGTTAAGTTGAGAGAGAGAATAAGGCCCAGATACTGAGGATTTGAACCCCAGTCTCCCCAGTCCTAGCCTAGCACTCTGACTATTTATGTGGCATTACTTGTCCCATTGTCTCATTCATACTTGGAGTCATCAAGTAATGAACATGCTTATATCAACCAGAGTAAAGCCCCTGTCTATCAGTATTGGTTCCTTGTGAGTATAAAACACCCCTACACAAAGTTTGTATGTCAGCAGTAGTGGTATTCTGAGCAGAAGTCCTGAAGTCTGTAGGTTTAGAAAGGTATAACTACGCTTAGTGTTAACCAGGGCCGGCATGCCTGGTAGGTGAGCTAGGCGCTCACCTAGGGCACGCCAGCCGCAGGGGCGCCAAACTGTGCCTGCCCGCCGCGAAAAGCCCACCACCACCACCACCTCCCTGCCACCGCCCTCAGTGAAGAGCGCCCCAGGAGGGTGCAGGAGGTGCTGGTGGAGCTTGCCCACCCTCCCCCTCTCCCCTCGGGCTTATCCGCGCTTAGAGGGAAGAGATGGGGGTTTAAACCCCTGCCTCTTCCCTGGCTTGCCTGGGCACCCTGCAACTGCATTTTATTTATGGATTGCACTTGCTGTTTTGGTTGATCTGTGATCCTAAGAAAGTGAATTCTTCCACACATTCAGTCTCTTCATTGTCAACTGTTATTTTGATGTTTCTCTTCTTCTCGGTGGTCATGAATTTGGTCTTTCTGATGTTTAGGAAGAAGCCAAACTTCACACTTTCCTCTTTGATTTTTGTGATCAGGTATTCCAGGCCTCCTTTTGTTTCCGAGAGGAGGGTTGTGTTGTCAGCATATCAAATATTGTTTATATTCCTTCCTCTGTACTTTACCCCAATTCTTGACTCTTCCAGCTCTAATTTCCTTATGATTGTTTCGGCATACATGTTGAATAGGAAAGGTGAAATAATGCAACCTTGTTGTACCCCTTTCTCCCTCTTGAACCAATCAGTATCTCCATATGGTTTTCACACAGTGTTCGCACAGTGGCTTTATTCCTTAGTTTCCCCTCAAACCTCTCCCTTCACAAGTTCCTGGTTACTAGTAGTAATGGATATTAATAACATAGTGTGTACTATATGAAAGTGTGTATAAATGCATAGCATTAATCCGCATGGGATAGCATAGCTTCATGATTACATGTAAGTAGCATTCAAAATACATCACTAAGTAATTTCAAATAGAAAGAGGGCAGTGAAAGAGAGGTCTGCATGTTGTTCTGCTTCAGTCAATGTTCAAATCTTTCCCAAAACCCTCTCCTCCCACCTTGCTATTCAAAACTCCAACATTAGCTGTCTGGTTATGAAGGCTTTTATGGAAACTAAATCCCTTTCTGATGGAGAAGAAACTTTATTTTGTTCTATTTCCCCATTTTGTGAAGAACCAGTGGTTTTCCTTTAGAATTCTTTAAAAGTTTGAATTCTGTCTTAGCTGGCAAGTTTCGCTCTCTCTGGCCTGGTTCTCGATGCTTAGGTAAGTTGGCATCCTGTACCCTGCTAATCATTAACCTGTTCTTGCTTCCCAGAGAGGTCATCTGATCTCTGTAAGGAGAATTAATCTGTAATTAAGGTATTTTGATGGCTTAAGTGAGGTTCCTTTGAACTCTGTGAAAGCCGTAAAAGCCTTCAGCAACATATTGAGGTTCCTTTTCTCTCTACATTTCTCTGTCCATCTTCCTCAAGGTGCTTGTCAAAATCTTTAAGATGCATTAGAAATGTCTGTTTTATAACTTTCATTCTCATTATTCTCCAGCCTCAAAAAAATCCTTTTTTCCTCGTTAGGGGCTTTTGGCAGCAATTCCTGTTGTTTGTATGTCTCAGAGTGGTTTGCTTGCTAGAAGTTTAGGCTTTGAATGTCACAGGTCGCCTTGGTCTCGAGTCCTGGCCAAAATCTGTATTGGCTTTGGCTGGATGGAACAGCGGAAAGTTTCATTACATTTCTCTTTTTAAAATGGCTTTTGTCAAGGAAAATGGCTTTCGATCTTTCTCACTGGTTTTAGGTCTTCCTTAGTTTAACATTAGAATTGCAGTGTAAAGTGCTTCGTAAATTACTATATGCAGAAAGAAGGTATCTGCTTTGAAGGCACATCGAAGTAGAGGTCTGTTTCCAATAACACACTGTTAACACTACAAATGGTAACACAGTGATGATCTAAAATCCATAGGAAAATTAGAGTGGTCTTTAAGCATACAACTGAGAAAGGAAAAATACTGGCAGCTGCCCATCTTGGCTAGAATGATTTTAATTTTGCACATTCCCAGATGGCAGAGAATGCACAGCTGCTTCTGCTTCTGAGGCTGCCCTCGCCGATGATATGACTGAAGGAAGAATCAGTAGAAGACTGTGGGGACTGGCAATACTGAATAGCCCACTGAACATTTAAAATTAACAGTGTGTAGAAACACTTTTATACCATCGTGTAAACAATGGGAAAAAGCATTAAGGGTTGTGTGGCTGCACAATTTTCAGAGGTAGGGGAAGAGAGAATAATGAAAACTGGAAAATACTGCCAGGCTTCCTTCAGAATAAACTTGCTGCCAGTAAACAACATACATATCCCATGCCACCCCAGCTCAATCCATATATGCTGAGTGAACACTGTACCACAAACCTGACATTTTGCTTCCTTTACATGTGAAGAAAGTTTCAGTTCTTCTTTTAAGGTTTATATTATGTAGCACTGGCTTGCTTAAGATTTATATGAAAGTCCCCAAACAGTAGGACAATCAGACATTATTTTACAATATGCTGGCGGTGGTGGTTGGTTTGAAGGACGAGAGCCTTCTTCTCCCCATTCCACTTTCCCCTCTTCTCAGGACCTTCATAAATACCTTTACTGTATACTTCAATAATTCTAGTTTTTTTCCTACTGGATTATAAGAACTCATCCAAGAGCAGACACAGCCTCCAAACTTTAGATGAATAAGACCTCCTTAAGCCCTCCACAGTTTCCTTTGTCTATATCACATTCACCAGCATACTTAACCCACAGATGTTATCTTCTTTAGAATAGGAGCAATTCGGGATTTACAGGAATCTGGTGGATTGGCTGATCTGTGGGAAACAATGTTATTCCCATGCCCACCCTTAACCAGCAGTTACCCAGAGCAATCTGCTTTGGAGAGCTGTCCACAAGCAAGAAGCATCTCATTTCTTCTGCAAAACATCCATGTATTTCTAATGATTTGTTAAAAAAATATTTTCTCTACTGAACCTCAGCACTCTGTGACTGTAGACCACAGGGTGCAGTACACCTCATGCTGGAGAACATTTAAAAAGTTAAAAGCATTAAGGAATTCAAATGTCGCATTATTTGGGTCTATGACATTGCCTATAACTTTGCTGTGTGTTATTATTTTCTCTAGTGCAAAAGGCTAAATATGCATTCATAACCAAATATGCATTCAAAGTTCACTATGTATTCACTACATGCATTCACTATGTCTGCCATATAGAATTAAAGCAAAGCATGTGTAGTAAGCACCTCCCTTTGTGACCTGTGATTATGAGTAACAATTAGCATTCATTGTAATATTGTAGCTCTAACCATAACACGATTCAACAGCCCACGGCCGTTACGGCTGTTGGGCTGGGGGGACGACTTTGCCTCCCAGCCAGAATGAGGCAGGCTGGGATTTGGCGCCAAGAGCGCCACATACAGGCATCAGGAGGTTGCGGGGCCAAGAAGGCTTAAAGCCTGGCCCTACCTCTCCTCCTCAGCAGTCCTGCGCAGTCATCGGCCCACCCTCCCGCCCTGTTTGTAGTGCAGGCATTTGCTGGTTGCCCAGTTTTCGGGGGCCGGGTAGGAATTTTTCACCCCTTCCTGATTGGCACTTGGGAGGGGTGTTTTCGCCTACCCTGTACTGCAGCAGTGATGCAGGTGTTTATGAGGGTGTGTTGGTTAGTTAGGCTGGTCACTTTTGTTCTGGCAGATTGCTATGTGGTATACAGATTGTGGTCCGGTGAGCACCAGCTGACACCCCTCATTTGGAGTTGAAGGGGTCCTTGCGGCACGGGGCGGGGAAAACGGACTGCCTTCGGGACGGCCCTGTTTAGGTCCTCTCTTTGAACCTTGCAGCTCAGGGGATGGGGCTACAGGGTTGTCCTGCAATAGCTAGCCGGCCGGATGGGAGCCCCTGCAGCGGGCTCGCATCTGGGGCAGGGTGGCTCACCCTATTGAAGAGGTAAGGGAGGGGTCCTCGACCTCTGGCCTTGACCATACCACAATGCTGTGTTGCCCTTGCCTTTGGTTCCAGTTAAGATTGTCAATTAATAAAGTGGCCCTATAGTTAAACCCAACATTTGTGTCTGCCTTGTTATTTTGGCTTGGGGGGGGCAACAGACTTGCTTAGTATTCACAGGAATGAGGGGCAAATTTTGTTTCATTATGATTCAGCAACAGTTAATAGGCACATTTTCTCCTTCTATATTTTTTAATATGTACAACTTATAACAGTTCCACATCTGCTGTAGCACTCTTGTAGAAATAGGATTTGACATGTTTTTAAAAGAAATTATTGAAAATATTGGTCTTCTAAAGGAGAGCATTAGCAACCAGCAATGTTTAGTGTAGCTCTTTCACTAAAACTTAATAGTCTGAGAGTTTCTGAAGGTGATTAAAGCAACTGGCAACAATGAAAGCATTCTATCAGATGATATACATCTATAGAAAGGTCCTGTATATTGAAGGGTATTGGGTACTCAGTGCATAGAGATGGATTGCACCTGGCCTGGACCCTCATAGTCAGATGGATTTTGCCCTCACAGGCAAAAGAGTTCAGCCACCTCACTATTAGGGTGGGGCTAAATGGCCCTTCTGTGTAATAAAAGGTCAGATTCCCCCCCCTGAATTTAATAAGATTCATTAAGATATAAATCAGTAACATCTTCATAGTCTCACTGTGTTGGACAGAAGGCCATCCTGCCTCTGAAGAGGAAAACAACCAGTCAGCTGCTCCAGTATCCAATCAACTTTCAGAAGGTTAGGTTGGCATTCTTTTCTATGGTATGGGAAGGCAGACATTCATATATACTTTAAACAGCACACAGAGTCTGCTTACTCAAAGTATGGGAAGAAATTTAAAAAAATCTTCTATACCAAAATTCCAAAATGGGTTGCATCTCTTGAAGCTTTAACAAATCCTAACTTAACCCAGGAGAGAAATATCTTAAGGTATTATGATTTGTTGAACACCAAAGATAAATTAAAACCAATAGAGATACTAACATGGTGGCAAAAAAATCAAATTCTATCCAAATATGGTAAAGATAAACGGTTGGGCTTTCATGATAAAATATTGGATACAGAAGATATTAATAGATAATGATGAGAAACTTATAAAGAAAATATAGGTATTGTTATTAAAAATAAAACCTAGGATGAAGTTGTTAAAAAAGCTATGGTAAAGTGGGTGTAAAACTTGTTGAACATGAAAAATGGTCACAAGTATGGAAGAAAAACTTAAAAATTACTAAAGCAATTTCATATAAAGAGAATGTATATAAGATATTTTATAGATGGTATATCACTCCTGATAAGTTGGCTAAATTTGATCCTAAATGTTCTAATATATGTTGGAAGTGTCAAATAAAGGTTGGATCCTTTTATCATATGTGGTGGTTATGTGATAAAGTGAAAAAATATTGAGCTTGGATTCATGAAATTTTACAAAAAAAAATCAATACCTTTTATTCCAGAAATATTTTTGTTAAATATTTTACCTGATAGTTGTAAGAAATTAGACTCTTACCTCATATTGTAAATAAGTACAACTGCTAGAATATGTTATGCAAAGTATTGGAGAAAATCGGAGATACCCATGAGAGAAGAAGTATTTAAAAAAAATATGGAAATTGCGGTAATGGACAAATTGACTTTGATTTTGAAAGGACATACAGAAACAAGATTTGAGAACACATGGTCAAGATTTTATAAGTGGATAGAACTTTACATAGACAAAACAATATAGATAGTCCTAACTGGGCAGGGATATAAAAAACGTAATTTTGAACTTATCCACAAGATGTAACTGTAAGTCGATAAGGTGACAAGAAGATATCATATGTAATGAGAAATGTGCACACAAAGCATGTTAAAAAACTGAGATAATTTTCCATTTGTATATTTTTATTCACATTGCTTTCTTACTGAGAAAGACTGGATCATGAGGGCATGAGTACAATGAAAAGGGGGAGGTACCCAGTTGCACCCAGAAGAGCCCTGGCATAAAGAGTCCAACAAAACACACTCACTGTAGCAAGGCACACAAAAGCTCATGCCTTGAACAAAACTTTGTTGGTCTTAAGGGTGCTTGGTATTTCTCCTGTGTGATTGACACTGTCCAGCAAAGCAAGCTCTCCCTTGTTTCCTCCTTCAGGGAGAAGCCTCAGCCAAAGGAAGGAAAAAAGGCTTCCTTTTGTTTCCTGCAGCCTGGCCAGGAAGTAAGCTCTGGCTGTTCCCTCTCTCTCCCTAGGAGTAGGGGGGGGAGGAGCCTCAGTCAGTTTTTTACCAGACTCTCTCAATCGCATATGAGAGCCTTGCCTATCTATCTCTCATGTGCAATTCAGAGAGACTGGTAAAGCAAGCTGAAACGTCACACCAGCAGCCAAACTGGAAAAAGAAGCAGGAAACAGCCAGGTCCTTGAGGGCTGGATTGGGGGCCTCCAAGGGCCTGATTCGGCCCTCATGCTGCATGTTTGACACCCCTGATTTAAAGGGTAGCGCTGCCTGCTAGTGTGTCCTCTGGGAGAGGACAGAGCAACCATTCTTTAGTTTCTCAGGTGATAAGCACACATCATACAATTTAGTCTGATACTTAGGAAAGGACAGGCTGGTATGGGTAGAATCCTAAATAAGCTCAGTAGTAGTAAACCCAATATTAAATAGTAAGCTCCTAAGTAAGCTCAATAGTCATGGGATAAAAGGACAAGTGAATCAAAAACTGGCTAATAGGAAACAGAGAGTGAGTATAAATGGGCAATTTTCTCAGTGGAGGGTGGTAAGCAGTGAGGTACCGCAGGGATCAGTACTCAGTCCGATGCTTTCTAACTTGTTCATTAATGATTTGGAGTTGGGAGTGAGTAACGAAGTGGCTAAATTTGCAGATGACATGAAGTTGTTCAGGGTGGTGAAAAGCAGGGAAGATTGTGAGGCACTCCAAAGGGATCTGTCGAGGATGGGCGAGTGGGCGTCAACATGGCAGATGGGATTCAGTGTGGCCAAGTGCAGAGTGATGCACATTGGAGCCAAAAATCTTGGAGTCATAGTGGATAACTCAGTGAAAACGTTGAGACTGTAATAAAAGATACCAACACTATGCTCGGGATTATTAGGAAGGAAATTGAAAACAAATCAACCAGTATCATAATGCCCCTATATAAATCAATGGTGCAACCTCATTTGGAATACTGTGTACAGTTCTGGTCACCACACCTTAAAAAGGATGTTATAGCATTGGAAAAAGTGCAGAAAAGGCAACTAGAATGATAAAAGCGCTTGGGTTAAAGCGCTTGGGGCTCTTTAGCTTGGAGAAACGATGGCTGAGGGGTAACATGATCGAAGTTTTTATGCATGGGATAGAGCAGATAGAGAAAGAAGTACTTTTCTCCCTTTCTCACAATATAAGAACTCGTGGGCACTCAATGAAATTGCTGAGCAGTCAGGTTGAAACAGATAAAAGGAAGTACTTCTTCACCCAAAGAGTGATTAACACATGGAATTCACTGCCACAGGAGGTGGTGGCGGCTACAAGCATAGACAGCTTCAAGAGGGAATTAGATAAACATATGAAACAGAGATCCATCAGTGGCTATTAGCCACAAGGCACAGATAGGAACTCTGGGGCAAGTGATGCTCTGTATTCTTGATGCAACAGTGGGAGAGCTTCTAGTGTCCTGGCCCCACTGATGGACCTCCTGATGGCACTGGTATTTTTGGCCACTTTGTGACAGAGTGTTGGACTGGATGGGCCTGTTCTTACGTATATGTATGAAAGAATCCCAACTAGTGGCTAGTCAGTAAAAATCTATTTGTACCTGTAGGTGTGAAAGATGATTCAAACCACACACCAAAGCCATAACTAGCTTAAATTTATTTGCCTCAGCCAGGTTTCTCCTTTGACTATCCAGAGACCTGTGCTGCAGATCTGTTCTTTAAAAAGCAACCTGTCAATAAATAAATCTTTGTTATTTACATGCAACTCCTGCCTCATTATCTCCATGTTCTTCTCACCCACCACAAAACTTAACCTCACAGCAGCAAAACCAATGCCTTTACACTTGCTACCTTAATAACATCTCATAACTGAGGGGAGGTTTACAGTTATAACTTCTAAACAAAAGTGGTTCTTCAAAATCTTGAGAGCCTGTGTGGATCCCTTCAATTCCAAGAAAGGCCCTCTCATGCTCACCCATTTCTCTGCATACCCCAAACTGTAATTCTACTATTGGAGAGAAATCCTGGAGATGTGGTAGAATTTCTGGCATTTAAGAATGCTTCTTGAAAACTGTATGATGTGGAGAATCATTTCTTTCCAAATCCTAAAGGGAGGGAAAGCAATGAGTAGATATTTAGCATTTCATGACCTCAGATGCATTCTGAAAGAAAAATGTGTGAATATAACAGAAGTCATAACCAATGCTTTAAGGCTGTGGTCATGTGCCTAAGACAGAAAAACCTGAAGCTGAATCCAGACAAGACACAGGTACTACTGGTCAGGAATGCTGATATTCTAGAGGGACTGAATCCACTTGTCCTAGGTGGGATGACATTGGCTCTTTAAGAACATAAGAAGAGCCCTGCTGAATCAGACTAGTGGACCATCTAGTCCAATATCCTGTCTCATATTGTGACCAACCAGTTCCTCTGGATGGTCAACAACAGAGCATGGGGCTGAGGCCTTCCACTGATGTTGTTTCCTGGCTCTGGGATTCAGAGGCTTAGTGCCTCTGAATGTGGAGGTTTCCCTCAGTCACCATGCCTAGTAGCCATTGATAGACTTAGGCCCTGGTCACACGGGCCAGAAAACGCATGGGGGAGGTGTGGCAGTTTGCCCCAGAGCTAAATAAGGCACGATAGCCCGATCTCACGGGCCACCGGGTTGCCACGCGCCAGCTCTGCGCCGTGATCACACTGCGCTGCTGCGGCATGGCAAAACAGCAGCACAGCAGACCAAGCAAGTGCGAAGTGCGCGTGCGCCGTGGGGGGGGCGGGCCGCTGTCGGTTACTTGTGCCTGCGCATGCTCTGTCCAGCGTTGGTGCGCATCCCAGGGAAACTTACAACATCCAGAAACCCCGGGGACATGGGCGGGCATCGGAAGCCGCGGGATACCGGCGCTCCCGCGATCAGACGCCAGCCTTTGCCCCGGGGTTTCCAGAAACTAGTACCTTGGACCTACTAGTTTTTTACCCCGCGTTTTCGGAGGTAAGCCACGGGTTGGCCACGGGAGCCCTACGCCTCCCAGATGTGCTCGTATGATCACGCACAGAACGTCCGCAGGGCTCCCGTGACTTCAGCGGGGCAAATGCTCCATGTGAACGGGGCCTTAGAATGTTAGAGTTGGAAGGGACCTTGCAGGTCATCTAGTCCAAACCCCCTGCACTCTGCAGGAGCATAGCCAAATGATAGCCCTACATACCTACAACATACCCAAAAGATGGTCATCCAGCCTCCGCTTGAAAACGTCCAGGGAAGGAGCATCCACTACCTCCTGAGGCAGACTGTTCCACTGCTCAACCACTCTTACAGTTAGGAAGCTTCTCCTGATATCTAGCCAGTAAAGACTCCCTTGTAATTTCCACCTATTAGTTCTATGCTTACAATCTGGAACAAGAGAGAATAGATCTGCTCCATCTTTTACATGACAACCCTTCAAATACTTGAAGACTGCAATCATGTCCCCTCTAAGTCTTCTCTTTCCCAGGCTAAACATACCCAACTCCTTCAGCCTATAAGACTTGGATTCCAACCCTCTCAGCATCCTGGTTGCCCTCTTCTGGACACGCTTGAGCTTGTCACTATCCTTCCTAAAGTGTGGTGCCCAAAACTGGGCACAGTACTCCAGGTGAGGCCTGACCATAGCAGAATAGAGCGGAACTACCACCTCCCATGATCTGGACACAATGCTTCTGTTAATGCATCCTAAGATTGCATCAGCTTTCTTCACAGCCACATCGCACTGCAGGCTCATGTTGAGCTTGTGATCAACCAGAACACCCAGATCCCTTTCACATGTGCTGCTGTCAAGTCTCCCATTCTATATCTGTGCCTTTGATTTTTTGTGCCCAGGTGTAGGACTTTGTACTTATCTCTACTGAATTTCATTTTATTTGCCTCAGCCCACTGTTCCAGCCTAACTAGACCATTTTGAATTCTGACTCTATCTTGTACTCCATGAATCTATCTAATCCCCTTTTAAAACTGTTTACTCTGGTGGTCATCACTATGTCCTCTGGTAGCAAACTCCAGACATCTCTATAAAGTAGCATTTCTTTTTGTCCATCCTGAACCTACTGCCCATCAGCTTCATTGGAACCTTTTGGGTTCTAGTATTTTGGGAGAGGGAAAAAGTTCTCTTTGTCAACTCTTTACACCTCATGCACAATTTTATAACTCTCAGTCATAACCCTGATATTCATCTCTTTTCTAAACTGAAAAGTCCCAGACTCTTCAGCCTTTCCTCATAGGTGAGGTGATCAAACCCCCTAATCATCTTGGTTGCCCTCCTCTGTACTTTTTCCACCTCTGCAATGTCCTTTTGGAGATATGGTGACCAGAACTGTACACAGTATTCCAAAGGAGGCCACATCATAGATTTATATAGGAGTGTTATAATATTGGTCATTTTATTCTCAATCCCTTTCCAAGGAACCCGTAATATAGAGTTTGCCTTTTTCACCACTGCAGCACACTGGATTGACACTTTCATTAAGCTACCCTCTACGAGCACAAGATCTTTTTCCCTTTCAGTCTCAGCAAGTTCAGGCCCCATTAGCCTGTACCTGAAGTTGGGAATTTTTGTCCCAATGTGCATCATCTTACACTTTTCAACATTGAACTTTATTGTCACTCACCCAATTTGACATCCGCTTGGAGCTCTTCACAGTCAGCCTTGGTTTTCACCATCCTGAATAAACTTGTGTCATCTGCAAACTTGTACACTACACTACTCAGCCCTAGTTCTGGATGAAAGCAGGTTAAGAGCTTGGGGATGCTCATGGACCATGCCCTGCTCTTTGAAAAACAGGTTAGTATGGTGGCTAGGAGCACCTTCTGTCAACTGCATCTGATTCACCAACTCTTTCATAACCTACGCACAGCTATTCTGGCCATGCTAATCCATGCATCTTTAAAATAATGATTGAATTACTGCCATGTGCTCTATGTGGGGCTGCTCTTGGAGACAACCTGCAAATTACAACTGATCCAGAATGTGGCAGCAACCCATCTATTGTCAGTGGCTAGCCACTGGGCACATATGTTGCCTATTTTGAAACAGCTACATTGACTGCCAGTATGTTTCCAAGTTCAATGCAGGCTGCTGATTATGACCTTCAAAGCCCTTCATGATTTGGAACCCACATATTTGAAGGACCATCTCCTCCCATGTGTCCCAATTGCTATAATCAGGAAGCCATCTGTTAACTATCTCACCACTTAGGGTGGCCTGTCTGGTATCAACCAGAGCCCAGGTATTTTCCATTGTGGCTCTGGCTCTGTGGAATAGGCTCCCTGGAGAGGTGAGAGGAGCCCCTCCTTGGAGAATTTTAGGAAGCACTGTAAGGCCTGCCTGTTTGCCAGAGCTTTTGAGGGACTTTGAGTGGTAGGCATTTTTAAGGGGGAGAGGAGAGATTTAGAGTTTGCTATTTTATTTTTTGGTTTTAACATAATTTTAAAAATTATTATTGTAAGCTGCCTTGAACCCCAAGGAAAGATAGAATAGAAATGTTTTAATGAATGAATGAACGAATGACTTTTGGGATATTTGTATGTACCCTTACATATTGTTTCTACTTCTTTCTGAACAGCTTGTGAAGGAGCCTCATTTGGAGGGAAGAGAACAAGAAAGATTCCAGATAAATTTTGCTCCTTTTCCTGCCCCTGCTTAAAGCCTGATGGAGTCAGAGAGAGGTGTGAGCTGAAGGGCTCTTGGATAGAAATTGGCATGAACCAGCTCATGAACTAAAGTTGTGATGAATTTTGGGCAGTTTGTGTTCCGCAAAGTCAAGTTCGTGACAGGTCAACCACCATGAACTTTCCATGAACTCTTTAGCTGTTCCTGGAGGTTCGTGAATGGATACATTTCCAGACAGACTGTCTTTGCTCAGTCAAAATGTCTACCAAACTTCAAAGCAAAGGTTGGGAGATGTTTCCCTGTGAGTTTGTTGTCACTGGCTTGTTCCTGAGCTGTTCCATAGACTCCTGTAACTACAGCAATACAAGCAAAAGAAGAGTAATGTCAAACCACAGAATCCCTGCAGGGCAAACTGAAGGGGGGTGGTGATATTTTTTCAATCCCAGTACAACCAGTTCAGTGTACAGAATGCCCAGCAGTATTCAGTACCACTGTGGCAATGGAATGTCACAAGAAATCCAAGTGTGTGTGTGGGGGGGGGGATTTTGCAAGCTCTGTGCAAGAAAATGGGAACACAAAGGAATGCTGGCAAAGTGCAGGGAAAACCCTCTTGAAACTGCCAGGAGTCATTGTCATAAGTCAGTCTGGGCTGAGTGATGGCTCAGATTTCTCAGATGAAGAGCTGCCTGCTAGCTCTCAGCCAGTAATTGAACAGTTGGCTGCAGCTGGCTCTGAGCCAGAAGGAAAACAACAAGAGATCAGGTTACCAGCTGATCAGGAGTCACAGCCTACAGCTGAAACTGAACCAAACACCTTGTAGCTCTGAAGCAGTAAACAAGTCTTCAGATGCCACTCCCAGCCCACCAAACTCACCCACACCCTTGCAGTGCTGACACTGTCAGAGACGCTTAGAGTTGCAAAAAAAAGAAATGTGAGGCTCATGGCCTGTTGTCAGCTGTCAACTGAAGAGACAAGTGAGTAGTTTCAAGATGATTGCCAAGGAATTGGCTGGGAGTTTAGCTTGTTAAGACTTGGCTATACATTCAGCCAGGAGAAGCAGCAGTTTGTTGATACAACAAATATACTTTGTTATTGAGCCACCAACCTTACTGCTACTGGACCATTGCAACCTTGAACTGGACCTGACAACTAGCTTTTCTGGAACCCCTAACTTTGGACTGGACTTGCTGCCTGGAACTCCTTGACCCTATACTGGACTTTGGTAAATTTGCCCTCTGGAACTCTTAATTTTTGGACTGGGTTTTGGTTACTCTCTGCAACCTTACCTGTGACTTGCCCTGCTGGACTCCAGCCCATGTCTCCTGGGGGAAGCTGCATCAGTACAGCTGTTTGAAACTGACAAGAGCAGCAAAAAACAAAAAACTCTAGACAAGGAGGGGGAAAAGAACCTCCTGAACTGTCATTTCCCCAGAAAGCCTTTTCCTGGGGGAACCTTCTTTGGGGGGGCATAACTTGGATCCTATAAATCCAATCCTCACCAAATTTAGAGGGCAGGTAGAGGAGAGTCAGCTGGAGATCCCCTGGCAGTTTGAAGTCTCTAGCACACTGAAGGGGGCATTCTATTGGATCATGAACCTCATGAACCAAACCAGTTTGACACCTAAAAGTTTGTGAAGGTCCATGGTTCTCAAACCAGACATGACATTTTCCTGGTTTGTGCCCATCCCTACTCTTGGCCCTCAGCCCGATGACCTGGAGCCCATGTTATGTTAACTAACCTTATTGAGTAGGAGTAAACTAGAATCATTTTCTTCTGGTTCTCATGGTCCATCATACACATGCCAGGATGGGATATACAGACTGTAGGGCCTAATCTAAAAAAAAAAAAAGAAAACCACCATTTGTTTCTCCTCCTGTGTCAGTCACAGTTGCATTTTTTACTCTTGTGCAGTCATGTCCTTCTCCAAAGCCACTCTGACAGCTGTGGTGTCAGACTGAACAGATGAACACTTGGCAAAAGCACTTGAATTAATAACCATGAGAAAAATCATCTAATAATGAAACTGGATCAATGGACTTGGCCAGTCATAATGTCAAACCTAAGTTCACAGAATATTTCAAATGATTTTGTTTCTCATATCTTGTATTCAAGTGATTATTTTTTTCTTGGGAAAAATGTTTGGAGATTGGGGCTGATTTTAATGTTAAGAACATAAGAACATAAGAGAAGCCAATGTTGAATCAGGCCAATGGCCCATCTAGTCCAACACTCTGTCACACAGTGGCCAAAATATACCAGGTGCCATCAGGAAGTCCAGCAGTGGGGCCAGGGCACCAGAAGCCTTCCCACTGCTGCCCCCTCCAGCACCAAGAATAGAGTGCATCACCTGCCCCAGACTGAGAGTTCCCATCTATACCCTGTGGCTAATAGCCACTGATGGACTTCTGCTCAATGTTTTGGTGCAAAGTGAGTAACAGTAGCCACCTAGTCTTGTATGCCAAACAGCACAAAGATCAGTAGAATAATATAGTCCTTCTGCAGCTTCTTTTACACATGAATTACTACCAGAAGAAAACATCTGTAATCCATATCACATTTTTTAAGTATTTGGTATTTCTATGTAGTTCATCATGTCTCTCTTCCACAAGTATCCAGTCACTCCAAATCCAAAGAAGAGCTGTGATTCATCTGTTTTGTTATAGACCAGTAGTGGCCAACTGTGATCTTGGGCATGTGGGTGGTCCCTACAGTATTTTATTGTCTTCAGAAATCTGCCATCTCATCAAGCTTCTCTTCAAAGCCTATTCCCCAGAAACACAGCATTACATGATCTTACATAATATTAAACACCATTTTTTTACAGCTTAGGTATATAGGAAATAATGTGATTGTCAGGCAAGGCTGCAGGCAGCTATAATGACTTCTTGACTGGTTGGGGATGTTCTCCAGCCAAAAGTTCCTAAGCTCAGTAAATGATGCTACAAGTTAGAAAAGCTGAAGATGCAGCATGTAGAAGAAAATTGCTCTGTTGACCAGGCAGGAACAGAAAGGACATCTCCTAGCGGTTAATACCAGGCCTGGCCAACCTAGAATCTTTATACTGTTTGCCAATTGAAGGAGCTGATCTGGATATTCCTGTTTCCTTCTATGCCTGAAGAAGCCTCTAAATCAGGGGTCCAACAGGTAGCTCATTCATCCTCTAAAAGATATAGGAAGAGATCAAGAAAAGATCTGCTACAGACCTTTATTCAAATTTTCCTTTTGCAAGATTTTTCTCCATGATGCTTACCTGATAGCTTCATTACTGATGGCCTTCCTAATCCATGTTCTGTTTCTAGGACAGAACATTTGTTAATATGTCAGGGTGAAGGAACAGATCAGGATATCTTTCATTACTTAGAAATAGCTTTTGTGAAAGAAGGTTGGCAGCCACCGCTCTAAATACACAGTTTTGGGTCATGCACTAAGCTGAGCTGCTATGCACCACCCATAAGTTTTGGCTCCTTGGCACACAGATTTTGTCCTTTGGTGCACAACAACAGGCAATGGATGAGCTGGGCATGGGACGGGCAAAGTCTGTGAGCTTGCCTCTTTCCTTCCCAGCTTTCTGGCAAGCCAAGTAAGAGCCGGTGGGCGGGGAGGGTCAGAGGGAGAAGGGAATGGACTCAGCCTAGCTGCAAACAAGGTGGGACAGAAGGAGGAATCTCCTTGTTGTGATCTATTTTGTACTCACTCACTTCTGCTGCCACCAGCAGGTTCTAGAGAGAAGGGATGAGGCTCTCCCAGATCCTAGTATGACACTCTAATCAGTGGCTGGCTGCAGTTAGGATACCTCCACACATTACAGTTGTTAGCCCAATGTTATATCTGAGTTTGCTGTAGTGGACAAATAGGTCGCACAAGTGTATATACACTTTAAAATTAATTAGATTTTGATTAGATTTTAATTTACTGCACATTAAGTAATGTATTTATTTAAAATTAAATCTTAAATAAATATATTAAAAATGTGTATATACATTTTTAAACACCTGTACACATATTTGTGGGAAATCAGATTGGAACTGGATTCCCATTCATTCCTACATCTCACACATTGGATATTTAGTACATTTTAATCCTGCCCATTCCCCCAAGTTGTGCAGAGTGCTGTCCATTGTTTTCTCATCCTCTGTCTTATCTTCACAACAACTTTGTGACATTCACTTCAGTTTATGCAATAGTCAAATGTAGGCTTGCTCACAGCTTTAATGCTAGTAGCACATGAAGTATAATTTTTGCTCACAAGACTCCAGAGCTTAGGGGAAACATTGTTTGGGTCTCAGCTTTGAGTTCCTGATTCAGGCTCCAGCATCTCTGATAATGATAGAAGTAACCTTTTCTGTGTTCTAGACCTGTGAATCAGGTATTGCTGCTTATTTGTAATTATTGTGAACATAGTATGGCCTTTTCCAATCTGGCCCCAGACTGGTGGAACTCTCTGCCAAGTGACATCCATGCCCTGTTGTTGTATAGTGGGCTAGACGCATAATGAAACCACGGACAACGACGTAGTGATCAGCATGGTTCGCTATTATACAACACGAGACAAAGTTACCTGGCCAGGAGGCCAGCTACATACAAGCGAAGGGGACGCCCCCTGGTGCCATTGGCGGGTTTGAATTCCCACCGCCATTCCCATTGGTTCCCCTACGCAGGAGCCAGGAGCCCCAGTCCCATTGTTCACAGGTACTCAAGCTCAGGCTCCTTCGCTGATGGACTGAAGTGGTCTGCAGACACAACACCTGTCTAAACTATTAAAGTTTTGCAGGGCATGTAAGGCAGAGATTTTCCTCTAGGCCAGAAGTGTCGAACTCATTTGTTATGAGGGCCAGATCTGACATAAATATCACTTTGGCGGTGCGGGCCATGTGTGCCATAAAACGTAGCACAAGGTACCGGAGATATAAACTTTATAAAAATGATTTCAGATGCTGAATGGCAATAACAGGCTTGATTGTATTAGGTGTGATATGCAGAAGGGTGGATATATCAGCATTGAGGTGATATATAGAGGTATGGTGATATCAGCATTGGTAATGAGACAGGAAACCTAGGTCTCAATTTGGTACAGGAGGATTCAGTCCAGGAGGGTGCAAAGAAAAAATGGAAATAAGTCTGAAGAACTGAGTAGTGACTCACAAAAGCACATACCCTACCACAATTTTGTTAGTCTTTTAAGGTGCTACTGGACTCTTACTCTTTCTACCACTATTAGAAACCACAACATTCATAAACTAGTGGGGGAACATTTTAACTTTCCAGGGCATTCAGTTGCTGACCTAACCGCAGCAGTTCTCTGACAAAGGAATTTCAAAGGGAGAGTAGAAAAAGAGACTGCTGAATTGCAACTGATCATGAAGCTCAACACAATGCAAATTCCTGGACTGAACTAGGTTTCTTCTTTCATTACCAATGTCTGCTCTTGTCCTTTGGCATCTGAAATCACTTCACTCTCCAAGATATAAGGACAGATGGCCTCACATTCCAGCTGTATCTGAGGAAGTGAGCAGTGATTCATGAAAGCTCATGCCCTGCCACAAAATTTGTTAGTCATTAAGGTGCTGCTGTTTTTTGGTCTTAAACATGGGACTCCCCTCCCATACCTGGAATAAAATGTTTTGGGGTCTAAACACAGCGCTTTCTCTCTCTCTCTCTTTGAAGAAAAAAGTGTACTTATACATGGAACCAAAGGTTGCTGGTCTTTTGAAAAGTCCCACAAGATGTCATTTTCCCCCTCTCTGTGGCTCTCTTCCTCCCCCTCTCACAGAGGGGGAGGGGGAGAAGCCCTCAGCCGATGGAGAGAAGACTTTCTTTCTCTCCTCCTGAAGCAGGAAGTAGGAGAGACTGGGGGAAAGGAGCTGCTCTTGGGCTGAATTGCAGCCCTGCGTGGGCTGGATGCAGCCTGCGGGCTGTATCTTTGACACCCCTGCTCTAGGCCTTTGGTTGAAGCCAGCAATGGTTCCTTACATCTGCCTGTCACTCTTCACCCACCATGACTGAATGCAATCTTGTTTTTAAAATGTTTTAATGTTTTAAATATTGTGTTTTTATTGTTTTAATTTATTTTATACTGTATTGAACCAAATTGTTGTGAACCACTCTGAGCCCCACGCAAGTGCAGAAGGGCAGTAAAAAAAAACCCCTAATTTAATAAATAAATAATATCCATTCATCTTTTACAAAACTGAGAGGATAATATGTTAATATCCAAACAACTGAACCCAAACTTTTCTATGAAAAGAAATATTGTGAAATTGCTTATGGAAGAACTGGCAGGAACTATTCTCATATCTGGTAAGAGTTTTCCAGGATTTGTTTTTGAAGCCACTATACCAGTTAAAGAGTTTGAAGGGAAAAAACTTCTCCCTTTATGAAACTAGGAACCCTTTAAGCATTTCTGTGCTGTGGAGAGTAATTATCAAAAGTGGCTAATAGGAGCCGGCTAATAGCATCCTTTCCTTATTAATATTTGAATTTTGGTTCCACCACATTCTATGCCTGCCATAATTGATTCGGCTCAAGAACTGGCAGTCAGAGGACACTGGCTAGGGCTGACTGGCTGCTTCGCAAAGTCCCGCCCACGTCAGCCCCGGTCAGAGTTTTCAGCTCAGTCTGCTCCAGTCCTCTGACAGGAGAGGACCGTCTGGAGTGTGAGCACAGGTACAGGCCCTCAAGGCTGAGGCAAGTGAGAGAAGCCCTTTTCCGCCCCCACACCATCCCCTGGGCCTTCTATGAGGGGACTAGGCCCAGAGAAGGCCTTTTCCACCCCCACACACCATCCCCTGGGCCTTCTATGGGGCCCTAGGCCCAGAGAAGGCCTTTTCCATCCCCCCACACCATCCCCTGGGCCTTCTGTGCGGGCAGTAGGCCCAGAGAAGCCCTTTTCTGCCCCCCTACACCATCCCCTGGGCCTTCTGTGGGGGCAGTAGGCCCAGAGAAGCCCTTTTCCGCCCCCCCACACCATCCCCTGGGCCTTCTATGGGGGCAGTAGGCCCAGAAAAGCCCTTTTCCACCCCTCTTCCCTTCCTTTCCCCCCTTTCCTTTCTTCCTCTCTCCTTTCTTTCACTCTTCCCCTTCCTTCCTTCCTTCCTTCCTTCCTTCCTTCCTTCCTTCCTTCCTTCCTTCCTTCCTTCCTTCCTTCCTTCCTTCCTTCCTCCAACCCTCTCTCCCTTCCACCCTCCCTCCCTTCCTTTCTAGGGCCCGTTGTCTTCCACCACAACAGGCTTTGCTCCCTAGTTTGTTATAAATACTTTTAGACTGATGGTTTATTGAAGTGAAGGTTTGCTCTCTGTGGCACAAAGGTATCTGAAATGTTTGAAGACAAGAATAATGAACACAAAGATTTCCTGTCTAAGCAACATGTAACTCTCCCTTCACTATAATCTTGAATCTGCTGCTTTCTCTTCATAGGATTGTTGGTATGTATCTGAAATCCAAAATTATACTCAGCAAGGAGTCTTGTTGTTTTGGATTTCTGTTTTAGAAGTACTTATCACATCTACTAAATGACTTCACAATTGTTTTAAGATTTTGGCTTAGAAACAAAGGGCCAAACTGCATGTTACTTTTTTGGTGAGTCAGATATGGGTTCCCCAAATCTATGTTGCTTTCCCTGCATCTTAAGGAGCCCAATTCTGTTCAGAACTTCAGTGGGGGAACGGGCTGAGGAGGAGCTCCTCCATGCTGTTTTTCCCAGCCAAAATGGCCCCAGCATAGAGTTATTTGAACAATTTTGGAGCTGTGAAGCAAGTTTCCCAGATCCAACCCACCAAGAAACATAACACATAACACAGAGACATGCTTTCAGCTGTGCTGCCTCATTTTCTTTTTTTTTTTTTTAAAGCGCCCCCAAAGGAGGCATTTTTATTATTTTTCCACCAAAGACATGACTACCACATTACACAACATAATAGACAACACACCTAGAAAAATGGGAAAAACTAAGGTTATCTCTTCTTGGAAAAATTGCCGTTATTAAAATGAATGTACTGCCCAGGTTAATGTTTTTGTTTCAGACAATACCAATTGTGAAAGATGGAAAAGTGTTGGTAAAATGGCAAAGAGAAATCTTTAAGTTTATCTGGGCAGGGAAGAAGCCAAGAATAAAAATGAAGATAATGTATGATACTAAGGACAGAGGTGGCTTCCAAGTCCCGAATTTGCGTTTGTATCATGAAGCAGTATGTATGTCTTGGTTATCTGAATGGGTAAATTTGGAAAATAGAAAACTTTTAGCTCTTGAGGGGCACGATTGCAGATTTGGCTGGCATGCCTATCTTTGGTATGGGAAAAACAAAGCTGACTCCATGTTTAAGCATCATTATGTAAGGAGGACATTGTTTGATGCATGGACCAGGTATAAGGATACAATATCGGATGAAAGGCCTTTGTGGATTGTTCCAGCTGCAGTTATACATTTGTTTTCAGAATATAGAGGCAATGATTGGTTGAAGTATCAGGAATTGTTGCAAAGAGAAGGGAAAAAATATGTTTTAAAACCAAATAATGAATTAGAATTTGAGTATGGTTGGCTACAATATTGTCAAATAAGGGACATTTATAAAAAAGATTGTAAAGAGTTTGGTTTTAGGGCTATGAATGATGATTTTGAGAATATATGGTTGAAAAAAGAACGGAAAATGATATCAAAAATGTATAAAACTTTGTTGACTGTATATACTTTGGATGAAACCGTTAAAGAACAAATGATAAAGTGGGCCATAAATATGAACAAAGAAATTTCTATGGAATCATGGGAATTTTTGTGGAAAAGATCTTTTAAAATGTCCACTTGTATTAACGTAAAAGAAAATTGCTATAAGATGATGTATAGATGGTATATGACACCAAAAAAGATTGCTAATATTAGCATGGATAAGAACTTGAGTAATAAATGTTGGAAATGTAAAAAAGTAGAGGGTTCTTTTTACCATATGTGGTGGTCATGTGATAAAGCGAAAGCATATTGGTCTAATATACATTGTGTGATGCAGAAAATATTGAAAACCCCAATTGAGAGAAAGCCTGAACTTTTTCTCCTCGGTTTGACAATGGAAAAAATTCCACAAGAGAAAAGGACACTGTTATGGTACATGATTACGTCGGCGAGAATGGCCTTTGCTCAGCATTGGAAAATGGAGAAGGTACCAGATATACATGACTGGTTGAGAAAATTGTTTTTTTTAGCAGAAATGGACAAAATGACAAAGAAATTAAATGGACAAATGGCAGAACAGTACTTAAAAGACTGGGAAGGATTGAAATTGTATCTAGAAACTGAATATAGAATGAAGGGGAAAATATATAATTTGGATACGTACGGATATTGAATGAGAAGTGAAATGAATTTTGAACTGTATGTACTGTTATACATAATATGCTGAAATTGTAGAGGTTATATATAATTTAAATGTGTTACCTGGTTTGTCGAGGTATTTAAGTCTAAACTTGATTGCCTTATAATTTTTTCTGTTTGTTATTAGCAGTGTTGGAAGCCTATTAGGGGGTGGGGGGATTGGGATCTTACTTTTTGGAAACTGTATTGGTAACGTGATTGGTAATGTTGAATATATCCCAATAAAAATTTTGTTTCAAAAAAAAAAATAATAGACAACACACCGAATACATAACAATACACACTACACAACAAAAGACAACCACAACATTAAAAATTCACGGGGGGTACAATTCTCATCACATCGCATCCAGTTTTACCCCTCCCACCTTACCGATCTAAGTATTATACCATTGCTTCTGTATCCACTAATTCTAACTTTCTAACTTATTCAATTCTAGTTAACATAAAGTTGATAATATCCATTCCTCCTTATTTCTTTCCATCCTTCTCTCTCTGATCGTACCAGTCATAAAAGCGTTGCCAAGTGTTTGTAAAGGCTGATTCATCGTATCCTTTCAACATCAAAGTCAGTTTGTCCATTTCTGCTGCTTCCATTATCTTCTCAATCAACTCCTGTTCAGTTGGTACCACCATAGTTTGCCAGTACTTTGCATATAAAATTCTAGCCGCTGTTGCTATATATGTTATCAAATATCTCTCTTCTCTCCGCACCTCTTTTGGAAGTATTCCCAACAATAATACCTCTGGCTTAAACAAAATAGTACCTTTTATAATATTCTGCATCAATCTATGCACCCATATCCAGTATTTTTTAACCCTCTCACAAGTCCACCACATATGATAAAATGAACCCACTTTGACATTATATTTCTAACACTTATTAGAGCATTTTTCATCAATTTTTGATAACCTATCCGGGGTAATATATCATCTATAAAACATTTTATACATGTTTTCTCTATATGCAACCGCCCTGGTTATTTTCACATTTATTTTCCATATTTGATCCCACTGTTCCAGCTCTATGCTATAGCCAAAATTTGTTGCCCATTGAACCATATTGTTTTTCACTGTTTCATCTATCATATAATCAGCCAACAACAATGCGTACATTTTTTTAAAAAAACTTCTCTTCCGGCTCATACAATATTTTCTCCATATCTGATAATGACTTCTCAAACCCTTTCTGTTTATCTTTTTTATATCTTGACTGAATCTGAACTCTGTGCCACCAACCAATATCCTCGCCCAATTCAAGTTCCCCCTTCACATTTATAATATCCAGATATCTTTGCGGTGGGTCTTCAGAATATAACCTAAGTAAAGTCACTGCTTCTACCGGGGCTACCAACCTAGAGGTTTTAACAAACCACCTCCTCCGGATGGTCTCCCATACTCTTGCAAGTGCATCACGTATCCAGTGTTATCTAAAATATTTATGTGCTGCCACCTTTTCGTCCCACAAGAACGCATGCCAACCTTCTAAGAGATCATGGCCTTCCAGTTTAAAAAGCCTTCTATCTTCCAGCGTCACCCATTCCTTAAGCCATGCTAATGCTCCTGCTCTATAATATAATATCCAATTTGGAAAAGCCAGGCCTCCTCTTTCTTTTGAGTCTTGTAACGCTTTAAGTCTAATTCGTGCTCTTTTCCATTGCCACACAAACTTGGACGTGGTTTGCTCCAACTCTTTCAGTATTGCCAAGTTTTTCAGGACAGGAATCGTTTGGAACAGGAAGATACATCTTGGTAGAATATTCATCTTTATCAATGCAGTTCTTCCAATTAAGGACAGCTTCAAATTCTTCCATTTTTCTAAATCTTGTTTTGTTGCTCTTAACAATTCTCTATAATTATCTTCTTGCAATGAACTTCACCTATTCTTTAATTGGATTCCTAAATATTTCACCTTCACACAGAGTTTATATCCCAACTCTTCTTGCAAATGCTCTCTTTGCTCCAAAGTCATATTTTTAGTTAGAATTTTTGTTTTAACCATATTAACCTTCAAGCCTGCCACTTGCCCGTACTCTTTCAAGAGCTTATTTAACTCCATGATTGAAGATCTCAGTTCCTCCAATATGAATGCCAAGTCATCTGCGTAGGCTAATAGCTTATAGTGTTCTCCATGAACCTTTAATCCCTTCACTTCTGGGTTCTGTCTTATCTCTTCTGTTAACACTTCCAGAGCAAAAATATATAGTAATGGTGAGAGGGGACAGCCTTGCCTCGTACCCTTCTGTATCTGGAATTGTTCAGTCCGTTCCCCATTTACCATAACTGCTGCTCTCTGTTTTGAGTAAATTGCTTGAATTGTTTGGGTAAATCGTTCTCCCACTCTGGCCCTCTTAAGTGTCTCTATTATAAACATCCAATCCAAGTTGTCAAAGGCCTTCTCTGCGACTACAAAAATCACCACCATTTCTTTTTCTGGATGAGCTTCATAATACTCCAACAAATTCAATAATCGCCTCATATTGTGCTTTATCTGTCTTTATGGGAGAAATCCTGACTGGTCTTTATGGATTGTTTTTGCTAAAACACGCTTCAATCTGTCAGCCATAATAGAGGCAAATATTTTATAATCCACATTTAATAAGGAGATCAGTCTATAGTTCCTAACATCGTTTCCTTCCGTATCTTGTTTATGTATCAAAGAGATTAGGGCTTCCCTCCACGTATCAGGCACTTCCTCTCCTTCCCACGTTTTCTTATAAACTTCATGTAGTTGTGGGAGCAATATTTCTTCAAAAGTTATATAGAATTCCACAGGTAGACCATCCGTCCCTGGTACCTTGCCTTTATTTTGTCTTTTCAATGCTTCCACCATCTCCATCATGGTAATTAGTTGATTTAAAATCTTCTGTTCTTCCTCTGAGAACTTCTGCAACACGCGGTCTTGCAAATACTGGGATATTTCTTCTCTGGTTATATTCCCTCTTGCATAGAGTTTCTTATAAAAGTCTTCCACAATCCTTTTCAGGTCTTGAGCTCCATTTTGTTCTACCCCATTTCTATCTCTCAACGATTTTATCAATGTTCTTTACGATTGCTTTCTTACTTGGTAAGCCAGCCATCTAGTTGGTTTGTTGGCATTCTCGAAGTAATTTTGTTTAGCATAATTTACTTTTTTTGCCATTTCTACTGTCAATAAGCAGTTCATTTTGTGCATAAGAAGCTTAATTTTAGCTTTCCTACCGGGGTCTCCTCCCATCTCCATTTCTTGCTTCTCCTGTTCCAATATTTCTTTTTTCAGATTGAAGTATTCCTCATTTCTTTTTCTGTTCTTCTTTGCCGCTTCCTTCATTAAAAGTCCTCTCGCGAAAGCCTTAAACGTATCCCACACCATTCGTCTCAGAATACCTGGGGTGATGTTTTCCTTAAAAAAGAAAGTAAATTCCGTTTGCAAGCTTTTCACCACCTTGCTATCCTTAAGTAATAAGGAGTTCAATGTCCATCTGTCCCTACGGTTTATTCCCTGTAGCTCCACCGTTATCGGATTGTGATCAACAAATGTGCCTGCATCTATTTCAGCCTCCTGTAAATCCCTTACCTTTGAAGATGACATCCAACACATATCCAGTCTAGACCAAGAGTCATGTCTCGCCGAATAGAATGTGTATTGTTGCGTTTTAGGGTTTCTTATTCTCCAATTATCAATTAACCACCATTCCTCTACGATCTGCAGAAGTGAATTAGGAAATTCATTACCTTTTGGCTTCTTCCTCTGAGTATTCGCTTTCCAATCCATTTTATTATCAAAAACCGCATTAAAGTCACCAGTCACACAAAGCTCCTGGAAATCCTGTTTAGCCATCAAGATTAAGAGCTTTCGATAAAACTTCTCCTGGTTTTGATTTGAGGCATAGATATTCACTATTAAAACTTTTTTATTTTGTCTTTGAATTGTCACCATCGATATTCTCCCATCTTCCGAAGCAAATATAAGTTCTGGCTGCATATATTCCTTAATATAAGTGGTCACTCCACATTTTTTCTTCTCTTTATCCGTTGCCACAAACACCTTGCCTAATCCCTTATAATTCAGATATTTTTCATCCTTTCTCCTAATGTGGGTTTCTTGAATACATGTTATGTCTGCCTTACATTTCTTCAATTGATGAAATATCCTTCTTCTTTTCTGAGGTCCATTTAAGCCATTGACGTTCACTGAAATTATTTTTATCTTCTTTTTATCCATCTAGGTTCTGTGTCTGTCTGTATTCCTTTTCACCTTTTGTTTTTTGCCTTGTCACAATTGGAGATCTCAGTCTAATTTTTCTTGGTCTTTGAGGTTTGGCAGAGGGAGCTGATGCCGTTGCTCCCTGGGATTGGGATTCCCCTTCCCTTTCCACCTCTCCCTCTTCTCTCTCCTCTTTTTCTTCTTGATCATCTGACATCTCCACTCCATACGTCTCTAGGAAATCTTTAGCCCTGAAAACAGGTGATTCTGAATCTCTTTCCCTCAAAGTTAAAGAAGACCCCCTCTGGCAAAATCCACCTAAAGGTGATATCATTGGCTCTCAACAGTGCCGTTAAGTCTGAGTACGCCCTCCTCTTCTCCCTCACTCTCCAGGGTATCTCTTTTAGAACTTTAATTTCTTCTTGTCCCATCCTCAACGGTACAGCGTTTACTTCTTTCAGTATCTTATCTCTAACTGCCCGCTTATGGAACCGCACCTGGACCTCCCTGGGCACCTTAAATCTTCTTGCATAAGTTGAATTCATTCTGAAGGCCACATCAATTTCTTTTTCTACTTCGCTTACATCCTCAATATGTAAATGATTTGCGAAAAGTTCGGACATCTTTGAATTCAGATCTTCTTCTTTTTCCTCTGGGATATTCTGGAATCTCAGAACAAATGCCGCTCTCTCCACCTGTAATCTCATTACATCTTGCTCCAATAGTGATTGTTTTTCTTCATTTTCTTGAACCTTCCTTTCCACTTGTCTTGTTTTTGTCTCCACTTCCTCCATCGTATTACTTAGTGTCACAATTTTTGTAGTATTATCGGCAATTTGTTTCTGCAACAGCTGTAAACTCTTGGTGAACTGCTCCGTAATGTCCTTCATCGCATTCTGGATCGGGACCGCCACTTGGGGGATCATATCTCTTACTTCCTGAATAGCTTGTGGGACACTACTCCGGATTTCTTCCATGCCAGCCTTGAGCATTCTACGATGTCATTAATTGTGCTCAGGATAGTGGCTTGCACTATCACTTGTATTCCTTTCGGGGGTATTTCTTTCGGGGGCTCTTTCTGGCCTGTGCCCCCCAACTTCCCTGTAGCAGAGCTAGCAGCCCCTGGAGAAACCAGAGACTGTCTCCTTAATCCTCCACTGGCCATATTTATCTATTTTCCACCACTTCCAAATCCCACTCTTAACGTGCACAGAGAATATTCACAGTTTTTTATTTACTCTTTACCCTTATCCAATGTTTGGGAACAATGCAGGCCTTCTGGCCCCGTTCCCAGAACTTCTATCTCAGAGAAAATTAAAACAGATACCAATGTTTAGGCTATCTTATTTGTTGGCAAAGTCCCCAGAAATTATTTTCACTATCCTCCCATCTATTTACCAAAACAAACTCCCTGTTGGCAATTTTCCCAGGAAGATTGCCTTGCCCACCTTCCCCCTCCTATTCTCCCCCTATAACCCACTAAAACCAAATGAAGTGACCAGCCGACACACTGTTAATCAACAATCAAATTCCTTATTGTCAAGCCAAGCTCTTTCATCCAGCGGTCTTTAAGCAGAGTCCATCCTTCTCTCCCACCTCTTTTACCAATAACAATCGCAGCAAAAATTGAGGATGTAGCAAACACTCTCTCTTCCCTCACTCTCTTACTCTTCCAGCCTGGCCCTCAAGGGTTAAAAATTAGCGTGCGATGAAGCAGGCCTCTTCTTCTCTATTTCTCTGATTCTTCTACCCTACCCCTATTAGGGTTAAAATTTGAGAATGCTGCAGAGGGGTCTCCAGCCAGCCGTCTTCACCTTAGAGCTTCTTATTTTCACTCAGCCTCTCTCTCCAGCTCTCCCTGCTCTCCCTGCACACAAACTGCTTCACGTCCCGATTTTCAGTTTTTAAAAGAGGCTTAAAAGAAGACCCAAGTTCCCTCTCAAAACCCACTGAGAGCCAGGTTAAACCGTTCTAAAGCCCCATCATTTCCCTCTTCAGCTCCATGGCTTTTCTGATGGCGTTCTCTTTCCCTCTCGCCCTTTCAACCTCGTCACGCCACGCTCCCTTTCAGTTTCTAGCCATTTGTCTTCAGGGGAGAGAGCCCTCCCCACTATGCTACTTCTTAGGGCTAATTATTTTAAATTGCCCTTCCAAACCATTCAGTTTCTGTCATGGATACTCACAGAAGCGCTATTGGTAAGGTATCTCTTCCCCCCCATCCAATGCAGGAGCCTTGACTTCACTCAGACAAACTGAGCCAGAACTTTGATCCCGCATCAGGGGCGATCCAGCCCACCCCGTGAGTTGCAAATCACACAGGGTTTCAGATCAAAGCCCCTTGCAGCTGCCAGTCCCTTCCCGGGGCAGCAGGGGGTCCTTTTGATGATCAAAGGACCCCTTTAAAGATCAGAAGATTGCCACATGCTCAAAGTGCGTGTGCTTCGCCAAGCTGTCAGCCTGCACCCTCAGTTGTGCTGCCTTATTTTCAATTAGGGCCAGTCTTCTGCTGTTAAGTGTGTAACAAATTTGAGATCTTTTAGGAAAACAAATGAGCCAGGAGGGGCATGATTTGATTTGTGCATGTGATGTTTGCAGAATTACAGTGATCAAGCTTTGTCTGGCCAGGGGACTCGCTACAATAAGAAAAACTTCTACAGATATGTGAGAAGCAAACACAAGGTAAAAGAGGCAATTGGACTGCTTTTGGGAGTAGAAGGTGAAACTCTGGTGGAGGACAGAGAAAAAGCAGATGGGCTTTTAATGACTTTTTTACCTCTGTTTTCTCCTGGAAGAACTTGAGCCCATCGAGAGATGGTAGAGGACATGACAGGAAACCTGAGTGTCCAGCTGACATTGACAGGGAGGTTGTGGAGAGGCACATGGCTGCACTGGATGAATACAAATCCCCTGGGCCAGATGGTATGCACCCAAGAGCAGTGTTCCCTCTAAGCTGAGTTAGTGTGAGCTAGCTCATAGTTTTTTAGCTTCTGGCTCAAACAATTTTGTCTTAGCTCAGGAAGGATGGCTCCAGAGCAAAATAATTCACGTAGTAGCCAAATTGCTCACTCACAACTTTAATGCCAGTAGCTCACAAAGTAGAATTTTTGCTCACAAGACTCCACAGCTTAGAGGGAACACAGCCCAAGAGTACTCAAAGAACTGTCTAATTAACTTGCAGAGCCTCTGTCCATCATCTTCAAGGCCTTCTGGAGGACTGGGGATGTGCCACAAGATTGGAGAAGCGTGAATGTTATCCCAATCTTTAAGAAAGGGAAGAAGGTGAAAAGTACTGAGTTGGAAACATCAGGACTTGGACCACGACATAACGAGACGTGTTTATTGGTACTTTCACATTGGACAAAAACTAACAGCCAGGTGGCCAACTATATACAATGAGGGGGGGGGGAACGCCCCATGGTTCTATTGGCAGGTTTAACCCCCACACCAATGTCCCTATTGGCTCCTTACTGGAAGTTCAGGAGCTTAGTCCCCATTGTCTACGGGATTAAAGCTTGGCTGCCGCTGGCTGATGCCTGGCAGCGGTCTGAGGACATAACACTTGGGTGATTTTGAGTAGCTGCTGGCCACGCCCTCATTTAAGGCAGGAAGTTTGCAAGAGGCACGAGAGCAAAAGGGCGAGGCTCTTTGCCTGTGGCTCTTGGCCTAGGGGCTCTGTAAGAAGCCCAGGAAGAGCCAGAAAGCCAGGACCTTGGCTCCTTGGTAAGGTAAGTAGACTCCTACAACAGGAGCCATATAAATACAAAGGGTTTTAAAAGGGGGGTTATAGAAAAGTATTTGTTTAAAAACAATTATGAAGCCAGAATGCCAGCAGGGGGTTGGGAGCTATCCAGTGTTTTGCATGGAGTGTCACATGTATGACTATCTGCCCACTGGTCAGAAGTCTTGGGTGTGTGCTCGGTGCAAGGAGCTCCTGGTTCTCAGGGAGCGAGTTTGCTCCCTTGAGGCCAAGGTGGCTGACCTGGAGAAGCAGGGACAGTCAGTTAGGTGCACGGGGAAGACTCCCGGGGACTTGTTAGATATGTCCCACTCTGGATCTGGCAGCCCGGCTGCTGCCAGGGAGCATGAGGGTCAAGGGGAAAAGGGGCACCATGCTGAGGATAAGGGGAATGTGCCCTCAGAAGGGACCTCTTCTTCAGCTGGTGAACGGGTATCCTTTCGTACCAAGGAACTGTCCCTGGGAAGGGTGGGAGGGGGCTCTTGGTAGTTGGTGATTCAATCCTTAGGCAGGTAGACAGCTGGGTAGCGAACCCGCGTACTGACCGTATGGTGACTTGCCTGCCTGGTGCGAAGGTAGCGGACATTACGCGTGTTTTAGATAGGCTGGTAGATAGTGCTGGGGAGGAGCCAGTGGTCGTGGTGCACGTCGGCACCAACGATGTGGGGAAATGCAGTCGTGAGGTCCTGGAGGAGAAATTTAGGCTGCTGGGCAGGAAACTCAAGGCCAGGACCTCCAAGGTAGCCTTCTCGGAAGTGCTACCTGTTCCACACGCAGGGCCGGAGAGACAGGCACAGATCAGGAGTCTCAATGCGTGGATGAGACGGTGGTGTAGGGGGAAGGGTTCAAGTTTGTTAGGCACTGGGATGCTTTTTGGGACAAGAGGGAGCTGTACAAAAGGGACGGTCTCCACTTGTCCCGAGAAGGAACCAGGCTGCTGGCGCTCAAAATCAAAAAGGTGGCAGAGCAGTTTTTAAACTGAATAATGGGGGAAAGCTGACAGGAGATGAAAAGTCTCTGGTTCGGGATGGCTCATCTCAAAGAGATGAAGGGGTAGCTATGACTTTTGTACAAGGAAATGGATTACAATTGTCCACTGAGACTGTGGCTAATGATAGGAACTGCCTGGCAAGGTCTCGAGGCAGCAAAAGGAAGGCTGTGGGCTTAACAAACATAGGAAACTATAAGTGTTTATACACAAATGCTAGAAGTCTCTGAAGTAAAATCGGGGAGTTGGAATGCTTGATGTTGGGGGGGGAAATAGACATTGTGGGTATTTCAGAAACTTGGTGGGATGAGGAAAATCAGTGGGATACGGTGATTCCTGGTTATAAATTATATCGGAAGGATAGGGGGGAAAGGGTTGGAAGTGGGGTGGCTCTGTATGTCAGAGAGGGTATACCGTCCAGTAAGATTGAGAGGGTAAGAGAATTGGATTCCCTTCTGGAAATGCTATGGGTTGAAATAGTGGGTCCAAAAAGAGGCTTAACAGTGGGAGTTTGTTATCGCCCACCAGATCAAAAGATAGAGGAGGATTATGAAATGATGAATGAATTAAAGATAGCGGCTAGACGAAATAACTGTGTTGTAATAGGCGACTTTAACTACCCACACATTGATTGGGTCAATATGAGTTCTAGTCGGGGAAAAGAGATTGCGTTCTTAGACACTCTCAATGACTGTGCTGTGGAACAGATGGTCACAGATCCTACCAGGGAGAGGCGATCCTGGATTTGGTCCTAAGTAACACCCAAGACCTGGTGAGAGATGTAAAAGTGATTGCACCACTTGGAAACAGTGACCATAATGTCATTGAGTTTAACATTTGTACAGATAGGGAATTGCCCAAAAAGACTGACGCAACCACTTTTAACTTTAAAAGGGGTAACTTCTCTGGTATGAGGGGACATGTGAGGAAGAAATTGAAAGGAAGAGTGGAGAAGGTCAAAACCATTGGGGAAGCTTGGAGACTATTTAAAAAGACAATCCTAGAAGCTCAGAAAAAATATATACCGCAGGTTAGGAAAGGTACAAATAGGTATAGAAAAAAGCCTGCATGGTTAACAAATAAAGTAATGGAAGCTGTAAAAGGTAAGAAGGATTTCTTTAAGCAGTGGAAAGCTAGTCTTAGTGAGGTTGATAAAAGGGAACACAGACTATGGCAAATAAAATGCAAGTCTGTGATCAGGCAAGCAAAAAGGGAATATGAGGAGCATATCGCAAAAAACATAAAGACCAACAATAAAACTTTCTTCAAATACATTAGAAGTAGGAAGCCAGCCAGGGAGGCAGTGGGGCCCTTGGATGACCAAGGGGTAAAAGGAGTAGTGAAGGATGATAGGGAAATGGCTGAGAAGCTGAATGCATTTTTTGCCTCTGTCTTCACTGTGGAAGAGGAGAAGTGTTTGCCCACTCCAGAAGCACCGATTTCGGGAGGGGGTTTGAAAGACCTGAATCAGATTGCGGTGACAAGAGAGGAAGTCCTCTGACTGATGGACAATTTAAAAACTAATAAATCACCAGGCCCGGATGGCATTCATCCGAGAGTTCTGAAAGAACTCAAATGTGAACTTGTGGATCTCCTGACAGAAATATGTAATCTTTCTTTAAAATCTGCCTCCATTCCTGAGGACTGGAAGGTAGCTAATGTCACTCCCATCTTTAAAAAGGGCTCCAGGGGAGATCCAGGAAATTACAGGCCAGTCAGTCTGACATCGATACCGGGTAAGTTGGTGGAAACTGTTATTAAGGAAAGAATTAGTAGGCACATTGATGAACAAAAACTATTGAGGCAGACTCAGCATGGGTTCTGTAAGGGAAGATCTTGTCTCACTAACCTATTAGTGTTTTAAAGGTTAAAATGCTTGGGGCTCTTTAGCTTGGAGAAACGACGGCTGAGGGGTGACATGATCGAGGTTTATAAGATTATGAATGGGATTGAGCAGGTTGAGAAAGAAGTACTTTTCTCCCTTTCTCACAATACAAGAACTCGTGGGCACTCTATGAAATTGCTGAGCAGTCGAGTTAGAACAGATAAAAGGAAATACTTCTTCACCCAAAGAGTGATTAACATATGGAATTCACTGCCACAGGAGGTCGTGGCAGCTGCAAGCATGGACAGTTTCAAGAGGAAATTAGATAAACATATGGAGCAGAAGTCCACCAGTGGCTATTAGCCACAGGGTATAGATGGGAACTCTCAGTCTGGGGCAGGTGATGCACTCTATTCTTGGTGCTGGAGGGGGCAGCAGTGGGAGGGCTTCTGGTGCCCTGGCCCCACTGCTGGACCTCCTGATGGCACCTGGTATATTTTGGCCGCTGTGTGACAGAGTGTTGGACTAGATGGGCCATTGGCCTGATTCAACATTGGCTTCTCTTATGTTCTTATGTTCTTAACACCCCTCCCCCCATAGTTCATCCCTACTTATGTGATGTAGTCTTGTAGGTAGGTGGGGGGGCTGCATTCCCTGAGAGATCGCCTGGGGGGGAGCACCAGGTCTGTGGTGGTTCTTTCAGGCTGAGGATCAGAGACCAGAGTCTGGTCGGCTGTTGCAGTTGTTGTTGCGGTGGCAAGGCCTCCAGTTGTACATCTGCCAGACTTGATTCACCCTGGGGAAGGCTCTCCGCCTCCCCCAAGGTTGAAGGTTGCTCCTCAGTCACCGGTGTGAGGGTCTTGGGTCTGTCAGGTAGCGATGAGGCCCCTCCAGCTTCAGGAGTTTGCAGCCGTCGTAAGTGGTCAACATGTTTCCTCACAAGTCTGTCCCCTTCCACAATGACCTCATATGACACTGGGCCAGTGGGCTTAATGATTTGGCTGGCTCCCCTTTGAGGCCCTGTCCCAAAGTTTTTAAAATAGATGGGTTCACTAGGGAAGAACCCCTTGGCGCCTCTCTGTCCTCTACTAACTTCTGGAAGTCAGATGCACAGTCCAGGTGGAGCCGGTCCAAGAGGGTTGCAGGGCAGTGGCCCATCAGAAGCTCAGCTGGACTGTGGCCGGAGACCGGGTTTGGGGTTGTCCTCTGTGGCAGGAGGAATCAGGCAAGCCGGAACTCCCAGTCCCCATCCATTATTCAGTGAAGGGCTTCCTTGGCCGTTTGGACCATCCTTTCTGCCTGGCCATTTGTCGCAGGGTGGAAGGGGGCTGATATGATAAGGTTGCTCTGGCCTAGAACTCAGCCGAGGTAAATGCAGTCCCATTATTGGACACAATCGTGTCCGGTAGTCCGTGTCTGGAAAAGATCTGGCGGAGGGACCTTATTACAGCCTTGGAAGATGTGGTGGACATGGGGCTGATCTCCAACCACTTGGAGTATGAGTCGACCGTTATTAAGAACAATAGTCCTTGGAACGGACCAGCAAAGTCCACATGGAGCTGGGACCATGGTTTGTGGGTAGATTCCCATTGTTGTGTGGGGGCACTCGGAGGGTTGGGGTGGACTTCTTGGCAGATCTTGAACCCCCAGACCCATATCTCAATCTCTGCATCTATCCCAGGCCACCACACGTAGCCAGGGCCTTCATACAGACTATGCCCAGGTGTGCTTCATGTAATGTGTGCAAGACCCCCTGTCTCATGGTATCCGGTATTAACACCCTGTCCCCCCATAGCAAACATCCCTTGAGGGCCAAGAGTTCATCTTTCCTGGCTTTAAAGGCTATAAACTCTGGCCCTGGGGAGGTAGATGGCCACCCCCTTACCACCTAGCCCAAGACCGGGGAGAGGACTGGGTCCCTGGAAGTGCAGCAGCCATGTCAGAAGCCTGCAGGGGGGGTGCCAGGAGACCATCCAGCATGAGCACCCCCAGCGCAGAAGCTGGATCCCCATCTACCGAAGGAAGCAGACGCCTGCTCAAAGCATCAGCATGCCCCATGGCCTTGCCCAGCCAGTGTTCCAGCCGATATTGGTACCCCACCAAGAACAGGGACCAACACAGAATGTGGGGTGACAGGACCTGCAGCATTTGCTTATCAGCCACGAATAACCCTGGGAGCAGCTTATGATCCATGACTATCGTGAAGAGGCGGCCATAGACGAAGTTATGAAATTTCTTTTTTATTATTATTAGCTTGCCCAGTTGGGCAAAGTTTATTATTTTTTAGAAGTAACACAAAACAAAACAAAAAGAGCCATACATTTTACAAAATCTAGCCAAATAATTTGCTCACATCATCACATTTATACATACATTCCCATATCCTCCCCTTCTTTAAATTTGCATTAAATAACACTCTCTTCCCATTGTGGAACTAATTCATCTAAATTCCATCTGCTATATTTCATTTTATCTATATTCTGTTATTCTTACTATATTTTATATCTATGAAGTTAGAAAATAAAAAACACTGGCATTGCTTCACAATATAACTATGCTAATAGAAGCTTATATTTCTACTAATTTAACAATCTAATCCCTTTATATAATCTTCCACGTTCCCAATACTGTTAGATTTCAAAATCCCCTCAAGTCAAGCCTAAACACTATAGTTTCCCTTAGCTTTCATTAAACAGTCAAATTAATATATAGATCAACATACTTTGATTTAGCTTATGATCATAAATCATAATGAAACTAATTCATCTAAATTCTATCTGCTATATTTCATTTTATAACATGCTTCACTTTAGCTTATATTCATAAATATGAATATAAATGAAATTTCTTAACCCCGACCACAATAGCGAGCCCCTCATGGTCTATCTGCGCGTAATTGCACTCAGTGGGGGACAGCGTTCTAGAATAATAGGCCACAGGGATCTCCCTGCCGTCCGGCAGGAGGTGACCCAAAGCAGCCCCGATGCCATAGGGAGAAGTGGCACACACTAATATCACAGGTAGAGACTCATCAAAATGAGCAAGAACAGCATTAGAGAACAACAAAGTTTTCACATCCCGGAACACCGCCTCCTCCCGCGACCCCCAGGTCCACGGAGCTTATTTGTCCAAAAGTCTGTGGAGTGGTTCTGCCATGGCAGCCTTGTGTGGCAGGAAGGCATGTTAAAAGTTAATGAGGCCCAGAAAGGCATGGAGCTCTGCCTTGTATCGTGGCGCCGGGGCCTCCACAATAGCCTTCACCTTGTCTTTTGCGGGGTGGAGGCCTGTCGCATCAACCTGATAGCCCAGGAACTCCACCTCCGGAACTCCGAGGAAGCACTTCTCCTTTCCCACTTTCAGTCTGGCATCGTTGAAATGGCCCAAAACAGCACGGAGACGAGACACGAAGTCTTCAGGGGCTGCAGCGGCAATGAGGACATCATCAAAAAATGGCATCATGCCAGGGATCCCTTTTAACAAAGTGCCCATTAGTTGCTGGAAGATCCCAGGGGCCACACTGACCCCGAACTGCAACCTCTTAACCCGAAACACCCCCCGTTGTGTAACAATTGTTTGGGCCGTGGCAGTGGCCTCATCGACTGGCAACTGCTGGTACACCTGAGCGAGATCCAACTTTCCGAAAATCCACACCCCAGCCAGAGACGCCAGCACTTGGCTCACAATCGGCACCAGGTATGAGTGCGCTTGGAGGGCTTGATTTATAGTGCATTTGTAATCCGTGCAGATGCGGATGTCCCCATTTGGTTTTACGGGGGTCACTATTGGGGTTTCCTGAGGGGAATGGGATACCAGTTTGAGAACACCCTGGGCCACCAGCCAGTCCAGTTTGGCTTCAATCTTCAGCCGCAAGGCGAGGGGTGCTGTGCGGAAACACCGGTAGATGGGGGCAACTGTAAAGACACCGGGGGTCCCCTGTAACATTCCAGAGCCCTGTCAAAGACCACGGGAAATTCCCAGCAGAACCCAAAATCCCACAGTGAACATTTATTAACCCCCCCAATGGTTATACCTAGCGCCTTGAACCATGCCCTGCCCAGAAGACTTACAAGGTTACCCTCCACCACCATCAAGTCCAGATTTCCCACAAAGTCCCGATATTGCACCCAAAACATCCCGACCCCCCTGATTGGGATTTCTCTTAAAATCCACCAAGCTTAAGGGCAAGGGCCGTAGAGGGGGTCCCCCCACTGGGCACAGTCTACTCAGCATGTAAACGAATATGATGGACACTGCTGACCGCAAGTCCACTTCCATGGAGCAGGGGGACCCCTCCATCCAGACTTGGACTTGGATCTTTGGGGTGGCAGACTGGTTGGGGAGGCATAGTACCTGAAGTGTCTGGTCGGTGAGGTGGTAGAGATCAGAGGTCTCGACGGCAGACTCGTGGGCAGCGGCGGCATGGTTGCATGGATGACTGCAGGTTCTGGGGGCCCTTGGACCAGCAGACCCAGGTGATATGCCCCTGTTTACCACAGGTATGGCAGGTCACATCCCAGAAATGGCACGTCTTCCTCTCATTCCCCTTGGGCCTGCACGCGTCCCTGGAACTCCATCCGTCTAGCCAGGAAGATCGGCTTTGGACTGAAGTAGTTGTTGAGGGCTTCGATTATCTCCTCAAACAAACACTCCAGGATGGCCCGTGGAGCCAGGAGACTCTTGGCGAGCTGAACAGTGTTGGAGGAGGGGTCTTCTCCTTCCTGCATCTGTGAACCCATTTAGCTCGATGTAACACATCAGCTGGTTCGTCCATGAATCCCAAACTTCTGGACGTGCGGGATCAAACTTGTCGAGGCTTCCATGAGCTGCGGCCATGACTCAATCACGATGCAGGGAGCAGTGTCCTGGACATGGGGCATGGTGTGGTGCTTGGGAGAGATGCGGAGCATGGGCGTCAGCTGGAGCGATGCTCGATGCTGCGAGTCAGGCCTGGTTTAGTGGAATCCCATCCTCATCGCCACTGAAAAGTACTGGGTTTGATACATCAGGACTCGGACCACGACGTAAGCAAGACATATTTATTGGTACTTTCACATCGGACAAAAACTAATGGCCAGTTGGCCAACTATATACAACTGGGGGGAACACCCCATGGTTCTATTAGCAGGTTTAAACCCCCCACCAATGTCTCTATTGGCTCCTTACTGGAAGTTCAGGAGCCTATTCCCCATTGTTTACGGGACTGAAGCTTGGCTGCTGCTGGCTGAGAGTCTCAATTATTCTCCTCTCATCTATTCACACATTCTTATTCTTGGATAGTCAAACCTATAAATATGAATTGATGTCTTGACATGGGAGCTGGCATTGTGCATGACGTGGTATCAGGGTGCAGTGGGGGAACTCCAACTTGTGCTCTCTTCCTTGGGACCTTTATATAGTTCAGTGGTTTTTGTTCTTCCTAGAAACAGACATCTTACATTAGTGCAGAACTTTCCCAGATTTCATCCAAAACTAACCTCATTATTCTCTTTATTTCATCCTCACTTTTGGTTTTGTTATTTTAGAGAGTTGCCCTCTTTCCTTATTTTTTATTGACACAGCTGTTGATCCACACCTTGTATGCATGCCTGGTATACTGCATCTGGTATACTGCAGCTCCCCTTTCAGTTTTCTCTCAGACATTCATCTATTCACACTATCCTCCTGTTCAAACACTTGATCATAAAAATTATCAATCATAACTTGACATAAACCAGCAAAGCTGAACCTTTACATTTTTTTTCTGTTCATTAACAACATAATTGCATACAGTTGTTGGTTACAGGGGATTCTGTTCATGCAAGACTATCTTTCAACGAGATGAAAAGAACTCTGCTTAAGATGGAACTTAAATGCTGTATCTAAAATTTTATACCAAATGGCTAATGCTATTTGATTTCTGTGCTTGACCTTAGCAAAGCTTCAGCAAGTTTCTCTAGAGGAGCCAAAACCAAACAGTATATATCATTCCAGATCCTGTAGATCATTAGGTTACAGATAGCAATTCAGTCTTCAGGGAGTTCACAGAAACCATTTCCATGTACCCAACCTCCAAGAAGCCTCTCCATATCCCAAGAAAGTTGATTCTCATAGCTGCAGGAAGTGTATAACCGTATAGCCATACAAATTGGTAGGGGCACTACTGAGGAGGAGTGCAGAATTGCCCCTGTTCTTTTTCTGTGAGCGCCAACTCCACTGATGCAAGAAGCAGAAGGGCAATTTTCATGCCCCTTCTCAGTGCATCCCCCCAACCCTCATAGTTATTAGTCCACTTGAGTATCACAACCCCATAAACTACTTTCCAAGGACTGGGAGAGACTGTCAAGGGACAGAAATATGGTAAAGATCTGCAACCATCAGCACCTTCTGCTGAGAGATTGCTGAATCCTGTATTACAGTCTTTCAGCAAGTGTTCCTTTTCTAATTGTTCTAAGTGATCCAGCACCTATAATACTCACACAGCTACACTATACAATAGCTTATCCTCACTTTGCCAGGTTTATTTTTATATTAAGATGGCTTCCTACTGGTCTTTCATTAATCAAAGGGGGAAAGTGCTAATATGGCTTGTGATGCCTCTCTATAAGGAAAAAGAAATGGTTTCTATCTGTCCCAGTCAGTTCCACCATCATTCACTGATTCCCTCCTACATATCAAAGTTTGTATCTTTCTACTAAATATTCCACCTGGTAATGATATGCAGAAGTTATGTCAATGGGTGAGTTCAGACTGGCAATTTGCCCTGCTATAGCCACGTTTCAGCCATGTTTCCCAAGCAGATTAAAGGGGGCATTCACACAGGCACATCTGCCTGGCATTCCGCACCCGTAGGCAACCCGTGCTGTTCCGCTTCGCTCCCGGGATTAAAAGATACCTGTGGAAAGTGATAGCAAATCCCAGAGAGTGCCTTTATCCCGCTGCATTCCACTTCCTGGAAGTGTGAATGCTCAGCTGAAAAGCCGGGAGCAACCTGCGTTGCAGATAAGGCAGCAGCAATATGATTGGCTGTGCTCTGCTCTACCGCCCAATGTGGTGCCGGCGCAACAGGATCCTTCCCAAATCGGCTGGATGCCTATGTGTGTATGAGTGCATGAGTGCATATGCGCTCATGCACTCATACATACATAGGCATCCAGCCGATTTACCAGGAAAAAGCCGTTTACAGCCGCGCCTCCAGCCAGCAGTCTAAATGCTCCTGCGTGCCTCCTCCCGGCATGCTCCCACATCAGTCAGCCCCATGTGACTGGGAAAACCCGGAACAGTTTGTTCCAGGGCTTTTTTGCACAACTGGCTCCCGCTTCAAACTGCCAGTCTGAATTCAGCCTTTAAGTTCCAAATCTTTCATCTCTCCATACATAAGATTACTACACAGATCAATTATTATCTCTCTTTTTAGAATAACCTTATGAGAAAACAATTGAATCATAGCTGTCAAACTTGTCTACATTTACTCTCAAAAGCAAAGACTTCATGATAACAAGCTGAATGATCAGTGACTGCTAAAATATATCTATACACACAGTCACTTCATTTTAGAAGTTATTTCAAGAGGTGGTATAGTAGTGGGGCACTACCACTTGAGGAAACCTGACTGGTCCTGCGTGCAGGATATGGGACAGTTACCCTCTCATGATGTCAGCTATCTACCTACTGGGAGTATGGAGAAAGAAAATCATGCTTAGTTCTTTTCTTTTAAATACTCAGGCAAGTTCCTTTATCATTCTTGGAACTATTTGTGTAAATTAATCTTATAATGACTTCCATTGGTTTCAATAGGAAACACATTTCTTGATGTGACTTCTCATTATTTATTTATTTATTATTCACATTTATATCCCACCCTCCCCGCAATGCAGGCTCATTAGACCTGATTAAATTCTGCAGGGTCATGTCTCTCACTTCAGGGGATGGTTTTGCCAAACTGCAGGCAGATAGGAGAAAGCATTTTCATTTAATAAACATTATTGTTCAGAGCAGATGTACAAATATATGACATGTGACTTTCACTCCTTTCCCACTAAGATCGTCAAGTGGGCAATGGAGGGATTTCCTTAAAGGGAATAAAAACAGACTGCTTGAGAATGCAGAGCTTATCCTGACCTCATCTAAGGCTTTATCTCACTGCATATGAATGCTTTTTGCATTTTTTTCACCTAGCCTGGCTCTAATACTGGAAGGAAGCCAGGCTGGCGAAAAATGCTGACAGGCAGGAATATGGCTCCCTAGCCCACCCTTAAATTTTATTTCAAAATTGTGCAAATAAGGGGTGCCTGACTTTCTTATACACTGTGACCAGCAGTAGCTGTGTGTGGTGTGCAATTGGTGTGGCTGACTGTTGGAATGTTTTTACACAATATTTGAGACATCAATACTGAGATTTCAAAACTGTTGATCCTTCAAAACAGATGTCTCACACAGAGATAGAACTCTGATCTTTTTTCATCACAGATCTTTCATGCCTCATCTCATCTGATTCTGCCTTTCATGGATGGAAAAGTATTCCCTTCCCTTTCTAGCCCACCTTCCAAAATGAGAAAGCAAACTGTAATGCTATGACTGGAAACAGTGCACATCTTGGAACAATCCTCTTTGGTGGAATCATCAGCTAACTTTTCTTGTTGGATGAGACCCCTGTTGGGCACATATCTGCTGAGTCACTTTCTCTCCCCCTTGCTGCCTCTCCTGATATTCACAAGCTGGGAAAATAAAGCCAGACAATGAAATACTTGAAACAGTCAGCTCAGAAGGTTTCAGATTGTTCACAGTTGTTCTTCTCACCAAAAAATTTAACTCATAGGAGCAAACCTTTCAAATTTGCTGCCCTAAGAACATCTTGTAATTGAAGGGGAAGTTTACAGTTCAAAACAAACCTGGTTCCCCAAAATCATGAGGCTGTGTGGGTCACCTCAGTTGGTAGAAAGGGCTTGTCACAGCAGTCTTCTAAAAATCCAGGTTTCCAAATTCAGAAAGTTGCACTTCAAAATTCTTCTTCTGTTGCCTTTTAAGTGATCAAGTAAGAATCACATCAAAATTCCCAATTAAAAGCTTGAGAAATTTTTATTTTGTTGTCTTGGGCTAGCTTTGCAGTTCCACGACAATCATGTGTTTCTCACTCCAGTGGAAGTGATTTAATAGGGTTTGGTTTGTAAAGAAAAGCAAACCAGTACTGTAGTGTGATTGCATCTCTTTCTGCCTTGCAGCTACATTTCAGCAACCTTTCCAAAACATCTGCTCTCTCTGTTTGATGTTTGCTGTAATTTTTAAAATCAGTATAAAAACCCAGGAAAGATACTAGTGCTGAACTTTTTTCAAGTAAAATGTAGAATGTGATCAAGTTCAAAAAATCTAGATAGCAGCCCTGACCTGGATCGCCCAAGCAAGCCTGATCTCATCAGATCTTGGAAGCTAAGCAGGTTCAATTCTGGTAAGTACTTGGATGGGAGACCTCTTTGGAATACCAGCAGTCAGGAGGTGGGGGCAGGCTTTATTCAGTCACCTCTCTGAATATCCTCCAGGCCCCCAGTAGAGGTCAGTCACCTGAGAACACCATGACTTCCCAGTGTGCCTGTGTGTGCGCACATGCACACACACACATTATGAAAAATACAAAAATACCCCCAAAAAATCTAGATAGCCAATCCTGCAATAAAGATGTAGTATAGCCGACGCAGGCCTCCGCACTGAAAGAAACCCGGCCGCGGAAGTCTCCTAGCCCAGAGATGGAAGATCTTCACCAGGACTCGAAATCCCACGCCTGGAGCCCCGCCGGGAAGAAGAACAGGAAGCCCTGCCCTGCCCTGCTCAGGGTGCTGGTAGGATGCCCCTCCCCCTGTAATTGTGGCCCTAGTTAGGAAATACTAATATACTATGTAAACCGCTCTGAGACCCCCTAGGGGGGTTGAGCGGTATATAAATTGAATCTATAAATATATATAAATAAATATTACCTGTCCACAGAACTATATTCCCCATTCATCAGTCTAACCAAAGTGATTCAGCTTTAGCAATAAAGAAGTACTTCTCTTGCCAGCTGTTCTATTTATCTGAACCTTTATGAAATGGCCTGTGATCACCATCATAATAACTAGTCATGTGCAAAACTTTCTAGAGGTCACTATGCATAGTGATGTTGTGAATTTCAACTTGGAGGCATTTCAGGTTCAAAGTCTTCAGTACCTCATTCCAGCACAATGTGGGACTAAACCCCTTGTATTGATTCATATTGGAGCTCTCCCTTTCCCACGCTGTAGCTCTCTTCTCTGCCACCATCATGTCTTACTTTCTCCTAAGCTTACCTCCTCTAACGTAAGAGCCCTGCAAAATGGCATTTCCCTTGTGCCTATGCTCAGGGCTATTTTTGGGCAGGAACACAAAGGAAGGGAGTTCCGGCTGGCTCCTGAGTTGGCCACGCCCAGCAGGAACTCATTAGCATAACAGGACACACCCAAAAATAGAAACTCATTAGGATTGGCTACATTAGGAGTGTGTGGCCTAACATGCAAAGGAGTTCCTGCTACAACAAAAGTCCTGGGTTTTGACAACAAACAAGGTAAACAGAATAAGAAGTAATACATGGGTGTGGCTGGATGCACACACTTCTGGTAATGGGGGTGTGGCCTAATATGCTAATGAGCTGTGCTGTTGGGGGTGTGACCTAATATGCTAATGATTCTGCTGTTGGGTGTGGCCTATTATGCTACTGAGGTCCTGCTAGGCTTTTTCTACATAAAAAGCCCTGCCTATTCTGCTGCAGTATCCTAGGTGTTTCACCATTACTGCACCTCTCCCACCACAAAGTACGTGTGGAAGAAGAAAAGGAAAGAGATGATAGGATCATGACATTTTATACTCATTTTTTTTCCAGTCTTTTGAGAGCTGTTCAAAAAACTTGAGGATTTTTCAAGTCTTTGCAAGAAAAGATTGGGAAAAAGCTAGTTTAAGTTGAAGCAAGGCAACAGGTGTTTACTCATCATTGATTTTGTACTCCTACATTCTCATATACAATTACTGCAGTAATTCTGTGTTTCAACAAAGACAAAATATAGAATTCCATTTTTGTGGATGTATCCAAGATGACAATCATGCCATATGTTTTGTTATAATTTACCTAACCTTTCTGTCTTTGTGCTTTGATGTACAACCAATATGAAATATTTGGGAGCAAAAGAACCTATGGAGTTCCATTTTTGTGCATGTATCCAAGATTATAAACATGCCACATCTTTTATTATAATTTGGGATCAAAAGAACCTTTTGTTCTTTCTTGCCCAAGCTCATTTCACCACTGCTTCCATTAAAGCTATAGTGAAACAAAATTGTCTGTAATCTGGGGCATGCTAAACATTACTTCAGAGCAATCTCTTTGTAGGCAGGATAAAACTAGTATGTTCTTTTCCTCCTGCTTTTCAGCCATTTGGTTTTGAAGGAACAGCCAGAGTTACCAATACTGGCTCATCAGTGACTCATTCATTTCAATGAGGTAATTGCCATTTTTGTATAGGTGAGTACATGACGTACTGCAGCAGATCACAGGAAACCGAAGTGTTCCCTCTTGCCAAGTTGCATTAGGGTCTTTCAGGTTATATTTGAACTGAGAAGCATGTATTTATTGAGGAAGGCCATCTGACCTTCAGCTGCCAGTGGCAGAGGGTCCCCTCTATGCTGAAGTCTCGTACATGTAAACTGGAGAGCATAAGTGTTACCACCAAATCCTCCAGGAATCTCTTTTAACATTTCCTGAAACACACTCAATGACAACAGGGAATTTCATAGGGAGAGGCTATGTTCTCATACTGCTTTGATCCTTGCCCTGTCAATACAGTGTTACTGTGAGAATGTCTGTTCCTTAATATTTCCTTAAGCTGCAAGGTGTGGAAAAGAACATCAAATTAAGGCTATTTGATGGGACATCACTGCGGCTGTACAGTCAGTATTTATCTTAGCTTGTTAGTTTGGCAACAATTGTCAGACCGGTACATGTTGTACATACAGCAGCATGTAGTAAAGTTCATTATAATAAATGAAGCTTAGAAGGCTAGGAAATAAACTGTTCTGTGCTATTTTGAGTATTTCTCTGCCAATAATGCATGACATGTGTGTGCCCAACATCCAACAGTGTTGTACTCTTTAAAGAAGTGAAATTTGCATTGCTGGAAATATTTTTGCTTTTTCCCCTCTGTTGAAAGCCAGCTTCTTTGTTCACTTCTAGATAGTCAAGACTGGAAATAGTTGCCCTCATTCTCCCAAGACACTATCAAATTAATGTTTGCCTTCATTTATTTCAGTTGAACATCTATCCCTGTTACAATACCTTCTTATCACTCACTCTTTTCAAGTCACAAGAGTCATGTGACAGACCTTTAGTAAAACACAGATATAGGCCCCGGTCATACGGGTCAGAAAACGGGGGGGGTAGGCACGGCAGTTCGCCCCGGAGCAAAATAAGGTGTGGTAGCCTGATCACATGGTCCACCAGGTTGCCACGCTCCGGCGCAGAGCGCCGATCACACAGCGCTGCTACAGCATGGCAAAAAAGCAGCGCAGCAGAGCACACAAGCCGCGCTGTAGCAAAGGGCGCATGTGCCATGGGGGGGGACAAGCCGCTGTCAGTGTTGTGCATGTGTGCATGCATCATTCAGCATTGGTGCACATCCCATGGAAACTTACAACATCCAGAAACCCCGGGACATGGGCGGGCGTTGGAAGCCACGGGATACTGGTGCTCCCACAATCAGACGCCGGCCTTTGCCCCGGGGTTTCCGGAAACTAGTACTTCGACCCTAGTAGTTTTTTACTCCACGTTTTCCATGGGAAGCCACGGTTGGCCATGGGAGTGCTACGCCTCCCAGATGTGCTGGTATGATCACGCATGGAAAGTCTGCAGGGCTACCATGCCTTCAGCAGGGCAAATGCTCTATGTGAATGGGGCCATAGTTTGCATACCATGTCTTACCTGAGTTTTCTGCATAAAACCAGGGTTGGATACAGAATAAATTGGCAATGTTCATTGACTCCCTCTTTTGCCCTTATGTTATTCCTCAGGGTCCCCTGTCCTCCCAAGAGTTGCATTTAATGGAAATCTGTGGGCTGCAATATAAGGGGGGAATCAGGAAAGGTCCATGCCACCGATGGAAAATTTAGTCTAGATCCAGTCTGTTGAAGTGAACCATGACTGGGACCTTTTGTGGTTTTTAAAAAGTTAACAAGGAGCCCAGGTGGCTACTTTGAAGATCGATGCAGCAACTAGTTGAAAGTTTTTCAAACTGATGCTTTCCCTGTACATTATACCCACTAGCAGCCTAGCAGCCATATTTGAACCAGATGTACCATGGCACATCATTACAGCACATCTGTGCAGACATTAGAGAATGCTCTCAGCCAGTCCCATTCTGAAGACATCTGAAGTCACTATAAAGCACTATAAACCCCATCTGATACAAATACTTTGGGTATGAGTTCATATCCAAAGAACTAGAACAAATATGACCTTATTTTCTTCTTTAAGCTTGGCTGCAAACAATAAATTCTGTGGTGAGCTTTCGATAGTAGCTAAAAGCATGTGGATATGTGTAGTAGTACATTGGAGTGTTTTATACCAAACTGGGAAAGTAACACAGCTGGAATAATAATGCTGTAGAAATTCCTTTTCAATAATGCTTCAAACAGTCAAAATCTTATCCTTAATTTATTAGTAATCCTTTGGCACTTACATTGTGCAAAGTAATCCTTTTCATAAATTGTGTAGGGTTTAATCCTTTTGCCTTTTAAAAATTACAGCTTTTGGTTTGTGGGTTCATTTTAAAAAAAAAAAATGCAAAAGGAATAAATCTGTTCATATTAAAAATAATTGGCATCTCTGTATTCTAAAAACTGTATTCATTCAATTAAAACGTGGATGCTTTTAGTGACTTGGAAAGATGGTCCATTATGATATCTAATAAAGAGAGTTGCAAAGCATTTGGGAGATGGGTTCATCCCGGCACCTCCACAGTTCATCCATCCTAGTTGGGTATAAACAGGATCTGGCCTAAACTGGCATAGCATCGCTGGAAGCTGGATGTGGCCATGCTGGCACATTTCCCAGAGGTAGGGTGCAGACATCTACCTCATGGTGGGTCAGGATGGAAAGTCCATGTGCTGAACTCTTAGACGTAGCTGTTGGAAATGTACTGGTTAAGACCTGGCACAAAGAACTCCATTTCCTTCAATAAGTTTTATTTTAATCTTCCTATATACAATATTGCTAAAAATGTCAATCCTTACTTTTTGTGTTATTTCTGTATTTAGAGAGAAATAGGCTAGAAAGAACGAGTGTCTGTAATATACAAGCTTCCCTCCTTCCTTCCAGCATTGTCTGGGTTTAAGAGAACACTGGCAAGAGATATTCCTTCATTTTAGAAGGTTGCCACCTCCACAGTCATCGTGATCTTGGTTGAGGAAGGAAAGGTACAAGCCAGCTTTCATTATAGAGGCTTTCAATATTTTACTTCCTATTTATTATTGAAAAAGTGCAATCCAGTTCATCCCGTTGACAAATACTATTTTATTGAGAATGACTCCATGGTTAGCGGTTTCCTTTGTCTGCTTCTTTGCAAAAGAAGACATAATACACACTTAGCTGTTCATGCAGTTACCTGTTTAAATGAAAATAAAAGCTTTACAGTACCCAGAAAATATATACAGTACATTGCCTGCTTTAAGGAAAGATTGTCATATAGCTTACAAACTGCTCCTCCCAGTCCCTTCCATCACATTATTTGTCTTGCCTACATTACGATTAAATGTTACAGAATGTAAGACTCATATATATTGTCTATGTCATAAGAGACTGTGGGAACTATCCTCTAAGAGCTTCTGCACAAGCTCTTTTGAAATGAATAGGTATCATAGGAGAACATTATTGAGAGCTCTTGCACAAAACATGTATATTGTCATAAAGTTAAATCCATATAACCTGTACTAAACTGAGCCTGTCTGTTTGAAGATTATATCTTCTTTGGCCAAACATCCGTTTGTTACATGTGTATCCTGCCCTTCTTCCAAGGAGATCAGGACAGCATACATGGTTCTTTCCTCCTACATTTTATCCTTACCTGTGAGGTTGTGGGAATGTGTGGCTATCACCAGTGAGCTTCACAGCAGAATGGAATTTGGAACTCAGGTTTCCATAGTCCTTCTTGGACAGTTGAAACCCATGCAACACTGGATCTCCCTCTTCCAGTTTTCTAATTACTTCTTCACCAAATGGTTGGCAATGTTGAAGTCAAGTTATTCAGAGAAAAAGTATTGTCGTAAGTCAGCCTGTCATTAGTAACAGCGGGGATTCCTCCAGGGAAGAGGAGCTGGCTTGCAGCTAATGAGCAACAGGAGATTGGGTTACCAACTGATCATAACTCACAGCCCACAGCTGTGGCTGAGCCAACACCCTGCAACTCTGAATCAGGAAACAAGCGTGCAAAGGCAACTCCCAGCTCACCTTGCTCCCCCACACCCATGCAGCACCAGCGCTGCCAGCAGTGTGCAGAGTTGCAGACAAGAAGAAAGATCATGTGTCTCCTGGGCCATCATCATGATGAGTAGTTTCAGGATGACTGCCAAGTGATTGGCTGTGAGTATGGCTCATTAATGGGGGCACAGTAGCTCAGAGGTTGAGACGCTGAGTTGCAAACTAGAAGGTCTGTAGTTCGGCAGTTCAAGACCCTAGTGCTGCGTGACAGAGTGAGCTCCCATCTCTGGCCCCAGCTCCTGCCAATCTAGCAGTTTGAAAGCAAGAAATTGCAAGTAGATAAATAGGTACCACTTCAGTGGGGAAGTAACAAGATTCTGTGCACCTCAGTGTGTAGTCATTCCGGCCACGTGACCACAGAAATGTCTTTCGACAATGCTGGCTCTTTGGCTTCAAAACAGAGATGAGCATTGTCACCTAGAGTTGGATTCAACTTGCTTACTTTATGGCTCATCGAGAGTTTGTGGATGCAACTGGTATGCTTTACTACTGAGCCACTGACCTTGCTGATACCTGAACTTTGGAACCCTGGGCTGGACATGGACAACTGGCTCTTCTGGAATCCATGGACTGGACTTGAACTTGCTGCCTGGACCCCCTGTCCCTGGACTTCATTAACCTGCTCTCTGTATCCCTTGACTTTATTTATTTGTTTATTTATTTGGACTTTTATCCTGCCTTCCCTGCAAGCAAGCTTAGGGCAGATTCCAACAATATAAATACAATATGTAATACAATTACAACTACTTAAAACAACAGTATAAAACAGCACAAAATCCTAAAATACCATGGACTTTGGTTTGGACTTCAGTTGCTCTATTTCTCTGTGATTTCTGCCTTTGAACTGCCCTGCTGACTACCAGGGACGACTTCCAGGGATGACTTGACCAGTACATTACTTATCAACAAACCAGTAGCCTGGCTGTTTCCTTTTCAATGTCAAATCTACACAGATGCAAGTGGGGGGTGGGGAGGTTCTGCACATATTATAGTGAGTCAGACCATTGGTTCATCTGCCCCAGGATGGTAAAACCATTGGTCCATCTACGCAGCATTCAAGAACAATGCCCAGTGCCTCTGGCAGAATTATTTCTCAGTCCTACCTGACAGCCTTTCAAGTACTGCTAGAACAATGAGGTACAGTGTGGTAGACTGACTAGGCTGTTAAACTAGAACTTGAGGAGACCCTAGTTCAAAGCGTTGTTCAACCATGAAGCTTGCTGGTGACCCTGGGTCAGTCATCCCCCACACACACACATAACCTACCTGACAGAATTGCTGTGAGACTGAAAATGGAGAAGAGGAGAACTATATATGCTGTTCTGAGCTCTGTGGAGGAAAGGTGAGATTAAAATGTAACATACAGATGTTCTTCATGCAAAGCATGTACTCTACCATTGAACTATGATTCTTTTACTTAACATACACATGCACAGTCACCTGCACATGTACACCCTCCAGGTGTTATCCAAAATAAACAATAATCCAAGCATGTGCCTTTATTCTTCTATTATCCATAGTTAATAAACTCGCAAAACTTCTGCTCTTAAGAAAGTTTCCTGTTAGGTGATGAGCGCCCTCTGGTGAACAAGACTTGCTGAGATTAAAGCAGGCAAGATCAAGAGCAAAGTACAAGATCACAGGAAGCCCAAGTCAGCCTCTATGAAAGGCTGTAGGACTCTCCTTTGCCCGTGTTCTGAAACAACTATTAGCCTCAATGCCCTGTTTCTTTTCTCTGTGGGTTTGCAATAACAGCTGTCTATATTTTTGGCTTTCATTTTTCTTTCTTCTTATGCTTGGAAGGGACTCAGCATCAGGTTGTGCCTCAGAGTGTTTACCTGAATTCCAACAAAAGCTTCAGAAGCTATTACTATGATGATCTCTTTGGGGGACCCTTTTCAGATGGGGACTGCCAATATGAGCACAATTAATCTGGCCTCAGAAACCAGTGCTCATTGTTCCTAGTCAAGTAAATTGGAACATCTTCAATCCCAGTACAACATTTTAACATATTTGTGAACAAGGACATCATTTCATTATGGAAGAACAAACTATGACCTCTGAGGAAGACAGGATGGTACAAAGGTCGGCTCTTAGATGTTTTTAAAATTAAATTGCGAAGAGGTTTATGTTTTAAGAACACTTTGTTATTACTATTTTCTGACTTTTGAATACCTAGTAAGAACTATAGTGACATTATGAAACAGAACCTGAGTAAAGGGGTCTGAGCTTTTAACTTGCATGCACATCCATATCATTATTTATAAGAATTGGTACTCAGTGTATAGAACTAGGGAATGGGATGAAGATATAGCTGCTCTTGAGGGACTTTTCAGTTTATGAAACAGACAAGTAATGGTGGGGGACACAATAGAGGTTTATAAAATTATGCACAAGAGAGAGTGGAAAGAGAGAACTCTTTGTCCCTTTCCCAAATATGAAAACTCCAGAGCATCCAATTAAGTTGATGAGCAGTAGAGTCAGGATGGACAAAAGGAAATACTGCTTTACACAGGTGATAAAATTGTGGACTTTACTGCCAGACAGTTTTAAAATGGAGTTAGACAAAACTCATGGAGACTAAGTCTATCAGTGATTACTAGACATGGTGACTAAAGGTAACCTCCATATTTAGAGGCAGTAAAGTTTTGAATAGCAGTGCCAGTAAGCAACATCAGGGACAGGCTTCAGCCCCTATGCCTGGTTGTTGGCCCTCCAGAGTAACTGGTAGACCACTATGTGAGACAGGATGCTGGACTAGAAGAACCACTGGTCTGATCCAACAGGGCTCTTCTTCTGTTCTTATGAACAATATCCACATGTGGTTTGAAACAGAAAGGGTGGGGAGAATGCTTATGAAATAATTTGTTAAAAGCATTATTCAGCTTCTTTCTGAGCACTGGCTTCATCTGCTTCCCTGGAATACTCAATATTAGAACTGTCTCAGAGGGCCTTTTCACACATTACATTTGTAGATATACAACTAAAAATGTCAGAGGTGTATATATCAGTTTCTTGTCTGTGCCATACAGATACATCATCTAGACAGGGGACTTCAGCTATGGCTCACTGTTGAATTTACCTGTGGGTTTGTTGATGTGCAATGTGTGAAATGATTTCCTGTTTATCCTCTTTCTACCTTTGAGTGCTTTATATTTTGCAATGGTTTTGTTTGTTTGTTTTTGAGGTTGTCTCTTTGAGAGCTTCTGCAGGCAGTGGAGTACCAAGGGTGGGATGGGAGGATGCCGTCCACCCTGGGCTGAGCTTGAGGAAGGCCTTGGGGGGGGGGCTTGAAGCCAGCATCATGCTGCATCCAGCCAAATGTCTTTCATTTTAAAATGCAGTTCTGGCTGCAGCCAATAGGGGTGCAGGGAAGTTTGAGCATAGCAAAAAAAAAACACTCTAGGATCTGCTAAACTTCCCTTGCTCCAAGACTGAAGCAAACTCACTTAACCACAACTGAGCCAGCACACTGGTAGCTGCTACAGTAATTGCCAGCCTGCAGGTCATTTTGTCCAATAGTCTAGCCTTTCTCTCTTCCTTTCCTTGCACCCAGCAACCAGATCTTGCAATGCAGTAGTTAGGATGTTGTAGCAAGATAAAAAAAACACCTTTTCCCTCTCTTAATTTCTCTTCCTCCTTTCCATACTTTTCTCATTCATTCCTGTGTTCCCCCACCTCATTTTCAGTTCTTGGTTTCAAGAGCTTTTCATCCCTATCCTGCTTGGTGACAGAATGTATTTAAAAGTAGTACAGTAGCAAACCTTTGCTAATATTATGAACAGAAGGCACTGGGTTTGTTGAGCTTACATTGTACTGGTTCTGTTGGGCTTCCAACCCCATGCGCGCACACAGAGACACGCACCTTGCTTGGACTGTAATTTGGTGCTTGACATCAGTCCTGTTGAGCTGGCATTGCCACAATGGTAGTGGGTTCTGCTGGGCACCCTGTGATTGCACTGATCCTGGTGGGTACTTTGTACATTGCACTGGTTCTCCACCTTCAGTATCTACTGCAGAGATTCTCTGGTTTGACTTTAATCCTTTGGAAACAATGGAGGATGGGGGCACCTTATTTGGGGGATAGTATGTATCTTGACATCCAGTCCGGTGAAGCCTACAATCACTATTTTGTGATATTTTACCTAGTGTTAGTTAATAAAAAATAGTACAAAGACAGACTCCTAGTTCTCAAAAATACCTTGTAGATGTTTGGGATGGTCAACTCTTAGGCTTCAAAATGGAAAACAGAAGCCCTCCCAAGTGCCTGCTCAGCACACAAGTGGTGTGATGGAAACTTGTTTTTGCTGTCAAGTCACAGATGACTTTTGGCAAACTTGTAGGGTTTTCAAGGCAAAAAATATTCAGAGGTGGTTTGCCATTGCCCGCCTCTGTTTTGGCCTTGCTTAGCTTCTGAGATCTGACAAGATAAGGATATCCTGTGGCTATCCAGGTCAGGGCTAGGCTGAAAGTAATGTGACTGGCCCAAGGTTACCCAGCAAGCTTCCATGGCATGAGTGGGGCGGGATTTTTAAAAAAAAATCACAAAAATAAATAAATATACCATGCTGGCTCTCATGATAGAATAGCATGTAGGAAATTGGGATTTTTTAAACTGGCATGATTAATATATGCAATGTTAAATACAATAATTATTTCACTGTCTGTTTCTTTTCTGGCCATTATTATTATTTGTTTTATTGCATGATTATTACTGAAAATAATTTTATCATATTGAGGAGGGGACCTGACCTGGATAGCCCCAGCCTAGCCTGATCTTGTCAGATCTCAGGAGCTAAGCAGGACTGACGTGGAGGCAGGCAATGGCAAACCACCTCAAAAAGTCTCTTGCCTTGAAAACTCTACAGGATCATAATCAGTCAGCTGTGACTGGACAGCAAAAAAAAAGAGGAGGAGGATGTTAAAAAATTACTCACCCTGGGTGCCAAATAGGCTAAGCACGCCACTGTCTGCAGGTGCTCCTGGGAGCTGTTCAAAACCACAGTGTCTATGTAAATAACAAGAAAATATTCCACTGACTAATGAGCACAAAAGTCATGTTTTGACTGGTTAGTTACAGTAAACTCTTCCTTGCCTGCAAACATGCTTAGCTTGGTGCATCTTGCTCACTCCCACTTTCTGCTTGTGGTAGACAGCAGTCTGGATTATGTGTATTAATCTGGAGAGGGATTATTTGCAGAATGTTCTGGTTTAAAACAGGAAGTTGGACTGCATGACTGTCAGACACATTCTAGCTCCTGCTTATGCAATTAATTTTTAACACACTGTTGGTTTCTCACCATATTTTTGAAAGTAGACCAACTGTCTGCCTAATGTCTCTTCTTCAGCAGCCCCTAATGTCAAGCATTCTGGCTTTCTATGAGTAGGATCTGGTGCATCAAACCCACAAAGCTGCCTTATACTGAGTCAAACCGCTGACCTATCAAGGTCAGGATTGTCTGCTCTGACTGGCAGCAGCTCTCCAGTGTCTCAGATAAAGAGATCATTCACATCACTTGCTAACTAATCCTTTTAGGTGGGGATGATGGGGATTGAACCTGGGACTTCTGCATGTCATGAATCCTATTAATTTTCTGAGATTTTATTATTGGCAGCTATACCACAGAGGTAATTGGCCCTCATCCTCCTCCAGATACACACTTACTGTCTATATATTAGGAGTCAGCCTACATGTGCCAAATGGCCCACACAAATATATGAGAGAGATGTCCATGCCTGCCATTCTTTCTGACATATAATAGTCTGAGATCTAGTATAAAACATCCCCATGACACAAGCATGTTTTGCTAGAACTGAGAAGGAAACAAGGACACATCAGACTATGGGTGAGCATATTAGACATAATCTATTCTATACAACAGTCAGCTGTGGGCTTGTCCAAATGGAAATTTCCTCCATGGCTAGTTTCATACTACAGTATTAAATCAGGACAAAATCCTGTTTTACTTACATGCAAGCACACACACACGCACCAAATGCTACCGTGGTTAAGTGTGCAGTTAAGTGGTTAAGTGTGCGGACTCTAATCTGGGAGAACCGGGTTTGATTCCCCACTCCTCCACTTGCACCTGCTGGATGACCTTGGGCAAGCCATAGTTCTGGCACAGCTGTTCTTGAAAAAGAGCAGTTTCTGACAAGAGCTCTCTCAGCCCCACCTACCTCACAGGGTGTATGTTGTGGGGAGGGGAAGGGAAAGGAGTTTGTAAGCAGGGCCGGCTCGCCCACTAGGCGAGCTAGGCGCTCGCCTAGGGCGCCGGCCCTGCAGGGGCACCAAAATGCCCCCCAACCCCCTGTAAAAAGCCCCCCGAGCCGCCCAACACTGGCAGCCCCGGCTTTCCCGGGTGCCTCGCGGCTGCAAGACACCCGGGAGAGCCGCGCGCGCCGCCCCTGGGAGGGAAGGGGGGGCGTTCTAAGCCCACCCCTTCCCCGGCTCTCCCGGGTGCCTCGTGGCTGCGAGACACCCGGGGGAGCCGCGCCGCCGCCCCTGGGAGGGAAGGGGGGGCGTTCTAAGCCCACCCCTTCCCCGGCTCTCCCGGGTGCCTCGTGGCTGCGAGACACCCGGGAGAGCCGTGCGCGCCGCCCCTGGGAGGTAAGGGGGGCGTTCTAAGCCCACCCCTCCCCCGGCTCGCCCGGGTGCCTCGTGGCTGCGAGACACCCGGGGGAGCCGCGCTGCCGCCCCTGGGAGGGAGGGGGGGCTTCTAAGCCCGCCCCTTCCCTGGCTCTCCCAGGCGCTGGGCCGTCTCCAGGCCCCACCGGGAGGTTGGCATCCCTGGTGGGGTGGGCGCCCCAGGCTGTCCTGCCTAGGGCGCCCAGACACCTGGGGCCAGCCCTGTTTGTAAGCCACTCTGAGACTCCCTTGGGTAGTGAAGGGCGGGGTATAAATCTAATCTCTTCTTCTTCTTCTTCTTCTTCTTCTTCTTCTTCTTCTTCTTCTTCTTCTTCTTCTTCTTCTTCTTCTTCTTCTTCTTCTTCTTCTTCTTCCTCCTCCTCCTCCTCCTCCTCCTCCTCCTCCTCCTCCTCCTCTACAAGTTGTCCCGTAACCTTTGTTATTGGGATTAATCTCTGGCTTGGAATTTGCATGTACTATAAGATGTGGGTGTTGGATATGTTGAATAAAAGCCCTCAGTTTGAAAGTATAACTATGTTCTTTTAGTAATCTTTTCCTCCTGCTTCTTTCTTTTTGTGGGGATGCCTGCCTGCACAGGTAGCAGCAGTAGCAGCAGCAGCAGCAGCTGTCACACAACACTGAATGTGGAGGGCTGGATTAATTTCCTCTCTGTTACCTGGTCCTGGACTCCTATTATGCCAGGATCTGCTTAAGAGATTTGCCTTTACAGCAGGCCATCTCAAGGCAGGTTGCCACTCCCAGGGCCCTCCTTCCCTGTTACCTGGGCAGCAGATGCAGAGAATGCATGCCCCTCCTGTGCCACACCTGCAAGATCTCAGGCAGACTCCAGGTTCTGCAGTCTGCCTTGGATAGAGTCTTCAGGTGCCTGGGCGTGATCATGGTGTGCCTTCTCCCATGTGCCTCCAAACCTAAGTTCCAGCGGACACGCCTCTAGAACCCACTTTTGACCAGGCAGCAGCAGCATGAGTCTGGGAAGCATCCGCAGATGCAAGCCACAGCCATTGCCTCCTCCTCCTCCTACATTGCTGCCCGCTGTCACTGGGTGTATGAACCAGTCCTGCCTCAGAGAATGAACATCATGACTTGTTGGCAAACTGAGAACCAAGAGGTTTTTCCTTTACATTCCCTAAGCAGATCCGGTGGCAATTAATGTTCAGCATCCTCCTGTGATGGGTTCAGCATCACAACCTGCGAGGTCGAAGGAGGGAGCCCCAAACATTTCCCTCCCCGAAGCAGAAGTGACTTCTCCCTGTGCAAGCTTGGAGGGAGCCCTTCACCCCTCCTGCCATGCAATGACATGACTCCCGGACAGGCAGGCGAGTGCGGTGAGGGGCAGAGCATCTTCCCACACACTCAGGGGAACAAGAGAATCGTGAATCCTCCACTGGCTTTTGGCACGCGCGTGCAAAGTCCCGTTCCCCCCCCCCGCTGCCGCCGCCGGTCTCGGAAGCTCCTACTGGATGCCGTCGGTCCTGCGTCAGATGGAGCCTGGAAGCGATTGGGGAATGCGCCGCGTTTCCCTTTTTTGACTAATTATAAAGTGGCGCTCTCCACTTCCCTGGGTCCTGACTTCGGTGAAGAGCTTCCGAGCCCGCAAAGGAGACCAGCCCTGGGAGAGAAAGGGGAGACAGCAACTCCAGCTCCGACCTTCCGTCTCCCCTGTAAGATTTGCGGCGGCTGACAATCCTCCCTAACGGTATCTCATGACTTTTTCCCTCCTCCCGAGCATTCACTGTTGCTTGTTTCTTTCATTCTACAGCTCCTCAAGAGGCAGCAGGTGCTTAGCTCTTCTCCCAGTATCTAGGAACTGCTCCAAGCAAGAGACTTCAACAAAGCCCCTTCTCACTTCAGAAGAGCACCCCGTGCCAGGAGAAATAAATGTAAGGAAGGGGGGTCTGAGTGTGTGTAAAGATAAGGGACTGGGAGGGGGGATTCTAATAACTCTTTTCTGAGTACTGTCCATTTCATCTGTAAGTTTCACTTTCTGTTAACTAGGTGTTCTGCTTCCCTGAGAATGGATTTATATTTTGCTGGGTTCTTTTACTGCTATATCAGTGTAACCTTAGTGATGAACTTGGAAGAAACCTCTTTGAGGCTCTTCATTCCTGGCTATCATTGGACATATTCCCTTTCTCTCTGGAATTAGCTCCATGGCTTGTTGATAGTTAGCCTTAGAAGATAAGAAGCAACAGTATTCACCATACGCTTTTGTTCTAAGGAAAAGTGGAGGCATAAGGAACCTCTTAAATCAACCAAAACTAAGCACTTTTGTGCTTTTAACTATGAGGTGGGGTAAAAGTTAATGGGTAAATTTTCTCCAGTCATCCAAGCTATGTTATTTGGTGAGATATTGCTAAAATGACTTTCTTAGCATTAGGAATTAAAAATGCTGAATCAAGTGATGGTAGTCATTACATTAATTAATCTTCAGTGAAAAATGAAAGAGACATTTTATTCCATCCACTTTGAAACTTTTGTCTTCATTCAGTGTTACATTCCAGGATTTTGCACCTTTCCTTGCATCAGTCAGCACAGGGTTGTAGTCTCCGATGCTATAAAGGGATGAGTTATAATGACATTTCATGGCTTGACCCTTTTATTTTATATAACACACATTTAAGCCTTGACTTTCCTTACTTTGATGCATGTGGAATTAAAACCAATGGGACTTGCTTGCAAGGAAATATGTTTAGAACTCCTTCCCCTTGATTTCCTTTTATCTATTAATATGTTCAGTGATAAGAAAACAGAATATTTGGGACGAGAGATATGCATGGAACAGGAAAACAGGTGGAAGCTGTCGGGCTAAAGTCTTACTTCTTTTTGCAGACCATGACACTGCTTCTGAGATTTTATTTCATGCTCTTGGCTCTTAGCACATGCCTCATCCTTACAGTTCAGGCAGATTGCAGCAAAGACTGTACATTCTGTACCCGACTGGCATTCCATGCCAACATCAAACCTCTGGTAAGCAGAATTAACTCTTTGTCTTTTAAAACAGCCCCCCCCCCCAATTGCTACCCTGTTAGGAAATCCAGTGGGCAAATCACACTTTTACAACCACAAAAAGCTATAAAGCATATGGAAACCACAGACAAATAGCAAAACTTAGCCTCACATACATCACTAACACAGATTGGTGACTGCTAATTCACTTATATATAACCACAACCAGGTTCAATAAAGAATAAAGAATAACTGAATGTATTTCCCAAAAACAGTTATATATGATATGGTGATTCTAATCTGCCACTGAGTACAGCATCAGTGTAGCTATTCTGAATTCCCAGTACAGAAACATATTTTTGTATATACCCTCCGAAACAGTGTATATTTTCCCATCAACTGCTAGAAGAATGTATGATAACTGATCTTAGCATTATGGTACATCAGATATTCAGATTACCTTTCTAGTTTCCTTAACAGATGCAAAACAAATACATCCCTGTACCTGAAGGCATGGAAGGGAAGGTGGCATGGTACAGCCCAATCTCGTCAGATCTCGGAAGCTAAACAGGGTTGGTACATGGAAGGGAGACCACCAAGTTAGACTCTAGAGGAAAGCATTGGCAAACCACCTCTTCTTCTCACTTGCCTTAAAAGCCCATTGCTGGGATTGCCGTAAATCAGCTGCAACTTGACAGCACTTTAAATACACAAACATACCCCTAAGAGCATGCCAGCTATGTCGGGACCACGGAGAGCTCTTAGGTTTCTCACTAGCTCCTGCCTGGCAGAGTTGCCTTGCTTGCAAACTGTATCTCCAAACCGTGATCCTAAACTGTATGATAGCCTCCATGAGATTTGAGCATAGATTGAAACCATGCTTATTTCACAACACCTTGGTGGCAGAACTACCATTTCTTGGGCTTTTGCAGTGCCTTTCTTGGGAGGTCCATTTCGATGTGCAGTAAGTCATAATATGATGCAATGTTTTGTTTTGACCTAGTGAGGCCAAGACACTCAAAATTAGAAGGAAAACATGAGTCCAAAGGATCCAGCAATTAATGGCCTTAAGGATGCATTTAGGTTTAGGAATCACTGTGTAGCTCTCATTAGGAAAATGACAGAATTTTGCTCTTGTTGGGGAGGGGAGGCTTGAACCATCTGGATGTGTGACTTTCCACAGTTATCTGATGTACTGAACTTTGTGGGTTTTGGTCTCTTATTTTATTGCCAGAATTGGGGGGGGGGTCCCCTTGGGCAATTAGTTCCACCTGCCCACTTCTGTTGCTCGAAGAGCAGCCTTCCATGCCATTTGACCAGAGGCTTTTGAAATTAAGATGAGTTTCAACAGCAGTTTATAATATGGCAGCAGGGAGATGCTGTTCAAACGAATAAAAAAGCCAAAAAAAAATCCTAAGAAGAAAACTTCTCAGAGTTTCTTGTTTATTTGTTCCTGTCCAGCCTATGATTCTGTAAGGCAATTGTCCCCTACAGGACAATGATAGAGAGTAACATACTTCTGCCGCTGCACTCAGTCTTAGATCCTTTTGCAAGGAGTACAAGAGACCCTTAGACATATCATTATAATGCAAAAATGTAGGTCTTTTTTTGTCCAAAACTACCTGCATCAATTGTTTACTGGATTATTGAAGATAAAGAAACAGATACAATACTGTACTTGTGAAGGGAGAAAGAGAAATATCACTTTAAAAACCCAGTGAAAGAAAGTTTGCTCCTTCACTCTGTGCATGATCTTTCAGTCTATGTATGACAAAGAAAACAGAGGTATTCCAGTTCTTCCTGGTTCGAGAGCACTGCTGTGATGTCAAGAGACAGTGCTTATTTTACTTGCTTTTTATATTCACATATGCTGATCACATATCCCAGGGAGATAAATCAGCCCAATTATGTAGCCATAGCTATTGTGGAAAAACATGACAATTAGAGTGAATGAGAGGTACAAAATAAATGCAATGCCCCTGTTATTGCTTGGTGAAAAGCCTATCTTGAAGATTCACAACGCTGATCTTCAAGCAGCCCAGGATGATAGTGCTCCTTAAAAGCATTATGTAGGTTACAGTGTGATGCAGAGTTACTCCCGTCTTATTGATTCTAGTGTTAATCTAATAGGTATTTCGTATATAAATGGAATTGGCTTAGAAAACTTTTCGTTCTAGAATATGTCAAAACTATTCATAGATTAAAATATGGCCATACAGAATTAGACCATCAGTCCATCTAGCTCAAGTAATATCTTCCCAGGCAAATAAATTCTTTCACTGCCTGCTTTCTGAGATTCTTGGACTAGATATGCTAGTCTTGAACTTGAGACCTTCTATATATAACACATGTGCTCTATCATTGAGCCCTAGTTCTTCCCAAAATACCAATCCTAAAACTTACCTCTAGGCTTACATCTTTCATTGAAATCAAAGGGACCCAAGTGTTTGAAAATATAGTCATTTATTTTAGGTCCTCACAGTTCTGAAACTATAATTGTTGATAAACAGGTCCTTTTTCTTACTGTTTTATTAGTCAGTTTCCTTCCTTTCTTGAGAGCAATACTGAAGAAAAAAAGCAAGTCAGGCAAGATAACAGTACAGGAGACATTAGAGATTAAGAGTCAAGGGAACTGCCTCAAAATGCATTACTTTCAAAATGGTTTTATATGTTTAAGCATGTTAATTCACATACACACCTACGGAAATGATATACAGAGCCTGATGACATCAACAGTAAATGTAAATGGATTGCAGCCAATGTTATGGCATCTGCTTTAATCCAGATATTCAAGCACGCAAGACTTTTTTAGTCATGGCAGAGACTGGGGGGAAGGGGCATTCTCTATGCTAAATTCTCTGTGTCTTAGCCCTTTTAGCAATTAAAGATGTAATGGAAAATGTCTCCTAAAGGGAATCCATGGACTTCAAAATGCTGACAATCTTGGTTCTTGCCCATATAAATATAGATTTCAATACAGGAAGATTTTGTCTTAAATAATACTTGTAAAGTGTTTGTCAAGATAAACTGCAGAAGGGGAACAAATGCCAGGTTCTGAAGCGCATTTTTCTTCATAGGTTTTAAGAATGCTAATGATGGGAGAAACAAAGTTCTTGTTTATGCCCTGCACATATTGACATGCTGCCACATAGAAAGCAGAAGCAAGCTTTTGTATACATAATTAAGTAACCATATTCATCAGTATTGCTGGCATCAGGAAGATCACATAATTTATTAAGTTTATGGACACCCACTTAAGTATTTTGCATAATAAGAGGCCAGAGAGCTCAGCATGTCAGTAGGTTAGCCCCATTCTTCTCTAACCATTTGTACCCCAGAGGACATTAATTATTTCTTCAGCAGAGCCATTTCTACTGGAGATACACATGAGACATTGGTAAAAAAACAAAAAGGTACTGAATCAAACTAAAAAATTGTTTATATTGCTTAATAACAGATTGGAACTAATTCCCTGCCAAGCTTCACCTGTGTGGAATATAATGATCTTATCCTACCAGATTCGGAGCTCCTTCTAAGCATTTCCCTACAAGAAGTCAGAGTAAAATTGTTAGCCATATTCCATCTCTTCAGATACTGGATTGATACTGTGCATTGTTAAATCAAAGTAATATAAGAGAAGAATAGGTTTAAAAATTATTTATATCCCCCCTTTTTCTCCTGGTTCACGCTCATGAAAGTGAAACAATTGGAATGAAATATGCAGGATGTTTTCTAAAACATGAAACTAGCTGAACTGCAAACAAACACATACATCTGTTAATTTTTTTAATTAAAAAAACCAAATCTGACTCATGACTCCCAGGAGTTGGTTATAAATTCCATTTTCATTCTCACAAAGATTTCAAAACCCAGCTATTCCTATACAGTCTGGTTAATGTTAAGATCACTCTGGAGGACATGCGTATTGAGTTATTGGAGAAGAGGGAAAAGAGTGAGTCCTATTGAAATATGAAGTCTGAACATCACCTGTAAAAAAAAAAAAAAAAAAAAAACACCACACACCCACACCCCAGTCACCACATTTTTATATAATTTTATTATCTGGACAAAGACCACATTTATATATCATGACTACATGATGAAACTAGACATTTATAGACTGAACATGAATGCTGAATAAGCTTCCCACTGCTGCATGTTGCATTGCCATTCAACAGAATGTTGATGTAGGCAACACTGACAACAATTATCTCTTTGCAATGATAGAAAGCCTGAATCTGGGACTCTCATCCACATAGATTTCACCCCTGTCTCCATTTCCAAAACCAGTAAATATAATTGTAAGCATCAATCCTCTGTTCTGATCCAATGGCAGGAATTGTGTACACGCCCCAAGCACTAAATGTAGAAATTAAGCCCTGGCAATAAGGAAAAGCATCATTGTGCTTGTAGCATTCCTAATTTATTAGCTATGTTGAACTGGATTAAGCATGTATTTGAAGGGAAGGCTCTAGTGATTGGAACATGGGAAGCAGTAACAAGTGATACACTATACATATTCTTATGCAAATCTAACTTTTTAGAAATCACTAGCATTCAAACTACATTTTTAAGAATATAGATAGAGTTTCTGAAATAATGTATATCAAATGTAATGAGTCAGATGTGCTAAATTAAAAACCTAAAACAAATTGTTTTAGAAATGCAAATTATTTTTTTAAAGTTAGGACTATGTTGTCCTTCTTTGGCAAAAATTTATAGTGTCCTTTGAAAAGATAGTTGCTACTGCTACAAGTGTGTAATCACAGTTGTTTAACTGGACGAAGCAGACTGTTTGAATTGCTTTCAGTCTGGTTATAGGAAATGGTCTTGGTCACCCTAGTGGATGACCTGCACCAGTAGATGGATGGGATGAGTGTGACCCTGTTGAATCTGTTGGACCTCTTGGTGGCTTGTGATACCATCAAACATGGAATTCTTTTGGATTGCTTTTCTGGGTTGAAATGAGGAAGAACTGTTTTGTGGTGGTTTCAGTCCTACCTGGAAGGTAGTTTTCGGAATATGGTGCTGGGGGACTGCTACTTGACCCCTTTGCTTCTCACCTATTGGTACTGAAAGGTTACATCTTGTCCCCTATGATTTTTAACATTAAGCCACTGGGAAAAGTCATCCAGAGATTTAGGCAGGGTTGTGACCAATATGCAGATCACACTCAGCTCTATCTCTCACTTCCAGAGGATCCCAGGGAGGTTGTATAAACTGTGAACTAGTGCCCGGAGGGGGGTTAGTGATAGATGAGAGCTGGTAAGCTGAAACTTAATTCTGGCAGAATGGAGGTGCTACTGGTAGGCAGAAGAATTTACGTAGGAATTGAAGTGTCTCCTGTTGTGAATGGGGTTGTGCGCTCCCCCTAAAGGATCAGATTTGTAGTCTGGAGGTGCTCCTGGTCTTGAGCCTCCTGTTGGATAAGCAGGTGGTAGCAATGACCAGGAGTTCTTTTCACCAGCTTTGGCTAGTAAGCCAACTGTGGCCTTTCCTGGGCAAAAAAAGATCTTGCCACTGAGGTATGTACCCTGGTAACATTAGACTTTTACATTAGACTGCTCTGTGTAGGGCTGTCATTGAAGAGTGTCTGGAAGTTGTAATTGGTTCAGAATGCTGCATTCAGAATGCACACAACACTGGTTCCCAATTTTCCACAGGACCCAAATCATGGTGCTGGTACTGGCTTTTACATCATTATACAGCTTGAGCCCAGCATACTTTAAGGACTGTCTCCTTCCATATGAACCTACCTGACCACTAAGGTCATCTTCAGAGTCCGTCACCACTGAGACTAGATAGTAACCCGAAAGGTCTTTAGTGATGATATCAAAATTATGGAATTTTCTCCCCAGGCAGATTTGTCTTTTTCCCCTCTATCATTGTTCAGAAGCAGATGAAGACTTTTCTGTTCTGTTGCCAGGGCTATTTTTGGGCAGGAACGCACAGAAACGGAGTTCCAGCTGGCTCCTGAGTTGGCCATGCCCAGCAGGAACTCATTAGCATAATAGGCCACACCCAACAGCAGAAACTCATTAGGATTGGCTACATTAGAGGTGTGTGGCCTAACATACAAAGGAGTTCCTGCTACAAAAAAACCCCCTGGGTTTTGACAACAAACAAGGTAAACAGAATAAGAAGCAAAATGTAGGTGTGGTTGGATGTCCACACTTCTGGTAACATGGGGGTATGGCCTAATATGCTAATGAGATGTGCTATCAGGGGGGTGTCCTAATATGCTAATGAGTTTCTGCTGTCGAGTGTGGCCTAATATGCTAATGAGTTCCTGCTGGGCTTTTTCTACAAAAAAAGCCCTGTCTGTTGGCATTCTCTCACTGACCTGCCTTCCCATTTATGTATTTTAATTTGTGTATTTGTGTGTTTGACTGTTCTTTCCCTTGAGGACCCTAAGTTGTGTGGAAAGCTAGCATTAAAATGTTTTAAATAAATGAACTGAATGTTGCTACCTCTGTGTACAGGTTTGGCTTATTACAGAAATCTCTAAAGGGAAATGAAAATGAGGTTGGTTACATGCTGTTCGAACTGAAAAGCATGGGGAAAATGTAATAGATTTTGGGAATTTTCCACTGGGGCTACAGCACAATGCATTACTTCAGATGTTATGTAACAGTGAATATGTGATTGTTATTGTGTGAGTGTATGCCCCTGAGGCAGAGACTGGCAGCTGATCTCTGTTCTCTGACATGTGGCTACACAGAACACAGGACCAGAAACAGAAGTCTGTCTTAAGTTTTACAGAGACACGTGAAATGTAAAAACTGGATGAATTTTAATATTATTTCAATTGTGTGATACATTGGCATGTTAGCTCTGCCTCTGTGTCTTATAATGCATTTCATTAATATATATATATATATATATATATATATATAAAAATATATAAGAAGTGCTGTTACTCTATTTGCATTAATGGAAAATCTTCCCAAATTTAACCAAAATAGATTAGTTTATATAGTGCTGTACCAAATCACATTAATACTGTTCCAGACCAGAATGGTATATCAAAGAAGGCTACAGAACTTCAAAGTGCATAACCATGGCCAATACCCTTAATGCTTGGTTTATACTCTGAATTTGGGACTTTATATATCCCTATATTTTTAGCAAAACATGGATACATCTCAAATATAGTCATATATTTAAACATACTTTTAAAAATAAAACTATTTTTCAGGTGTGTACACTAGAATGTGAAGGAAAGCTGCCTTCTGCCAATGCCTGGGAAACCTGCAAGGAGCTCCTACAACTAACTAAACTGGATCATTCCCAGGAAGGAAATGGTGCTCTAGGGGACAACCCAAAAGAGCAGGATGAGAGTCATTTGCTAGCAAAAAAATATGGTGGGTTCATGAAAAGATATGGTGGCTTTATGAAGAAGATGGATGAGCTGTATCGTATAGAACCAGAGGAGGAACCAAATGGAGGAGAAATCCTTACTAAGAGGTATGGAGGGTTTATGAAGAAGGACTCAGATGATGACGCTTTGGCTAATTCCTCTGATCTGCTGAAAGAGCTTCTTGGAACAGGGGAAATTGCTGATTTTGGTCATTACCGGGACATGAATGATAATGATGGTGACATTGCCAAAAGATATGGTGGCTTCATGAGAAACATAAGGCACAGCCCAGAACTGGAAGATGATGCCAAAGAGCTGCAAAAGAGGTATGGTGGCTTCATGAGAAGAGTGGGAAGGCCAGAGTGGTGGCTGGACTACCAGAAACGCTATGGTGGATTTCTTAAGCGCTTTGCCAATTCTCTTCTTCCTTCAGATGAAGATGGAGAAAGTTATTCCAAAGAAGTTCCAGAGATGGAAAAGAGATATGGTGGATTTATGAGATTTTAAAATCCTCTTTTTTGTTCTTTTTGGTTGCAAATGAAAGACTGCCTCATTTATCATGATTTATTGTAATTTGTTGCTTGTATTGTACAGTTTTTTACTGTCCTAGTTAATAATGCAACCTGCTGTCTGTTATCTCACGTTCTGTGCTATTTTAAGTCAACAACTAACTTCTGTTCTTGTCTGTTTTGGGTCTTTGTTGTACTTTATATGCTAAATCTACTTTGATTACCATAGCCATTTCTTTAAAACAACACAGTTGCTTAACTGTATATACAATAAATTGTTCATCCTAACTGCATAATACATCCAGAAGTATTTATTGTTTCTTGGCAATCACTGCTTTAAAACAAAGAAATATTCTATAATAAATTTATCTGCTAACACGCATATGAAAGCTGATCAGCCTGGCTTAATGCAGATTTATGAGTACATACTTCTTATACATTTAGCTGAAGCAGCCCATACAACTGGTCAATGAGCAAGACATTTTCCAATGTAATATGGCATATTCAAAACAAGCACTTGAAAATCTCTATGTTTCTAAATTCATGGAGTTGCTATATTTCTCAGCAGTGGTTCTAGCAGTTTTTAGTATGATACCCAACTTGTATTAATTCTGCTTGGACAGACACCCACAAATGGCTGTGTTGCAACAAAACCCTTGGGATGCTGAACTCAAGCTACAGCTGCTTTAGTCTCTTCTAACTGAATCTGCCCTTTGTGCAGTACTGGAGAAATTCATCTCAACATATTTCAGAAACAATCCTAACCCAGAGCATCTTGCTTTGCTATGAAGAGCAACACTGACTTCCAAAGACTGCCTTCACTTTTCAATATCGCTGTTCTTCAGCTGTATCCTCCTGTGTCCATCCTCTAGCAGCCCTCCTAAAATATGTGTATATTAAGGTACACTTACAGAGTTGCCACTGGTATTTCAAACAACACAGGATTACATTTTTGAAGGTCAATAGTGAATTATACCTGATCTCTCTAATTGCAAGGTGGCCAATACTGCAACCAACTTTTTTTACTTTGTACATTAGAATGTGGCAGTCAAAAAACATTAAAGCATACTACTGGCTGCATACTTCCTTGTATTCAGAAACAGTAGCAGTTGTGTTATTTATAATACATAAAATCTGGTGTCATTGACCATATGATCTATGATGGGCTGGTGTTTGGCACATACAGAAGAATTAGTTTAAAAAACTGTCAGCCACAATAATGACCTGTTCTACATTCACCTCTCCTGCATTTTACATTCACCTTTGTTATTATACTGAATATTTTCATCACCTTCGTGATTTCATTTGATGTTTCAGCCTTTTTTTCTGTTCCTACTAGGCATCTGCTTCATAAACTTTCCATGTGTCTGTTTTCTCCCCAGCTCTTTTCAACTCCCAAATCAAATATCATTATTTCATCTTGCAAAAGGCAAAAAAGTCTGTTCTATCTGTTTACAATTTTACAAAGACAAAACCCACTAATACTAGTTATAATTAATAGGGAGTATTTCAAACAAAAGGGAACATTGATGCCTATATGTCCAGGTAAGTGTGAAAATGTTGCACATATGATTGGATCCAAACTAGTTAAAAAGAGAGAAGAAGGACCCCTTTTTTGACTACCCAGAAGCCTGTGCTGGGGATCATGGACCCGCAAGGCCAAAAAAAAATCCACATTCACCAGTGGAATGGGGCTGTAAGAAGGAGGGAGATTAGGTAAGATTAAAGAAGAAAGCTGTCAGGATCCAACCCATGGCCTGTTGTTCAAAGTATTTAGAGAAATGTTAGAAAATATTTTAAAGAAAACTGTTCAGTTAAAAGAAAATAATTTCTTTCCTCGCTGAGTGCTTCATGCAGACTCCTCTATGGCTGAAAGAGTAACACAAATGGTGTTGGGGCAGAATTGTTTGTTTTGTTTTGTTTGCTGTGAACTTTGCAAAATCCACCTGGGGTCCCTGTGAGAAAATAAATAAAGTTGCACCCAACTTATGGCAATCCCTCATGGGGTTTTTAAGAGAGATGGTTTTCAAGAGAGATTTTCAAGTGTCGCCTCTGAGTAACAACTCAAGACTTCCTGAGTGGTCTCCCTTCTAAGTACTAACCAGGGACGACGCTGCTTGGCTTCCGAGATCTGGTTAGATCAGACTAGCCTGGTCTATCCAGGTCAAAGTGAGCACAAGTAATAGAATTCAGTTCCAGTATTTCACCCCACTCACCCAGCATTCCATAATATTCTTGCACGATCAAGAAACAAATGGAGCTATGCAGGTAGGAACAAACTGGATTCTCAATAGGACTGAGGTTGCCCAGGATGCTTTCATACGGAGGTGAGGAAAAGAAAAAACTGACCCCACTGTGCAAGCAGCAGTGAATGAGACTGAGGCACAGGGAATGCATTCACACACAGCCTTCCATGTACCACTCACTGCTGGAAATGCCCTTCTCACCCCCTTCTTTCCTGTCACATCAGTGCAGAAGTGCCAACCTCCCACTCCCAACCCTGCAATTCCACCTTCCTCCCAACAGTTGTTGTGGTTCACATCTGAGCTGAGGCTAAGGTGTTTCTTTAAAAGCCCTGTTGACTAGCTAAAAGGGGGGGGATAAAGAGCTGAACACCACTGTTTTGAAGACAGTGCTAAGCTCCTCCTCCTTGCTAGATTGGGCACAGCTGGAGTTTTCACACAAAGGCTCTGCCTGCAGCCAGCACATTCTTTCTCTCTTATGCTGGAACTAGTTTTCCTTTGCTCTCCTTCCAGCCCTAAAAGCCATGCCCCCAAAGAGCACAGCATTGTGTAGAAGCTCTCTGTCAAGGAGTTCTATACTGGGGTACAAATCCACAAGGGGTACAATTTATTTGTATACACAAAGAACACAGTTCTGTGCACTTCCCAACAGCTCTTGCAATATACAACATATTTTTGAACACACCCTAGCCCTCATGATGGACATTTTTTCTTTGCATTTTTAAATAAAGGAGTAATTTAATTAAACTACTTTGGGTAGAAATACCAGAAAAATCTCTTTGGTACTAAGATTCAAAACAACTTTACTGAGAAATGAAAATTCTATAATGGTTTTTACTTCTATCATTCATGAGATCCAAGTCCCATATATATATATATATATATATATATGAGGCTTGACATGAACTTCAAGAATTTGTAAGCAACCGGAACACCTCCTGCTTATCTTTTGTCCACCTTATCTCCATTCACAGGAAGAAAAGTAGGGTGGCTCAAGAGTTATCCTCCATCCTGATCTGATCTTATCCTAGGCATGCTTCGTCTCTATACATTACATTCCCAGTGTATCTCTGTTAACCCTCCTAGCCATTTTGGGGTAGTTTACAGTGCAAACCCATTTACTTCAATGAACACAGAAGGGTTAACTCTGTTTAGGATTGCACACATGATCTTTGCAAAACCTTTTGACATGGCTTTACATGGGTGTACCAGCCATTTCATGACATTTTGATAACAACTTTGCCAGTACGACGAGCCATGAAAGCAGTCCTTAACAGCATTTTTGCAATCCACTTGTTTTCCTCCTGACACATAAGTCTCCAGCAGGAATACTAAAAGTTTTACATCTCGGAATGAAAACCAAGACTCTAGGAATAGGACTTTTCTGGACTTGAGATGTGTTGCTTCAGCTTGCCTGACACTGCAAATGGTACAGAAATGATGATGACCTCTATATCGACTCCTGCTTCACCAAGCAGCAAAATCAACATGAGTGCTATATTGAAAAAATAGCAGTTGTGGCAAAACCCTGTACTACCTTAGACCTCTTTTTTTCAGTATTCTTCACCTGGTACTGTCATACAGTTTCAAAAATAAAATAAAAGTTTGGTTTAGATTAGTGCTTATATAACATTTCAAAATAAACAACAGTTTGGGGAAATAAATTCCAGATGATCCCTCCTTCAAGAAAGCAAATTTCAGTGGCTGAGTGCCTAATGATAGGACAGAGAAACAGGAGCACCCATAGATAGGGAATTCTGCATAAGAAGAGCCCTGCTGAATCAGGCCAGTGGTCCATTTAATCCAGCATCCTGTCTCACACGGTGGACAACCCACTTCCTCTGGGCATCCAATGAACAGAACATAGAGGCCAAGGCCTTCCTCTGATGTTGCCTCCTGGCTCTGGGATTCTAAGGGTTAGTGCCTCTGAATGTGGAGGTTCCCCTCAGTCACCATGGCTAGTAGCTATTGACAGACTTATCCTCTGTGACTCTATCTAATCCCCTTTTAAATTTGTTTATTCCTGTGGCCATCACAACATCCTCTGGCATACCTAGGAGGAGACACCTCTGTTACATGTAAAATTCAGAGAAAAACCTCTCACCCACAGAAAAAAGTATAAAGAGGCCTCAGCCTACTCATTTAAATTCTGATAGGTTTCTTCATCAGTATTAGTATTTGTCCTCTTATTTGGGAAAATTTAATCAGCAGAAGTCCTTCAGTGATCATGACTCACATACCAATATGGTCTGTTTGCATAAAAATGTATCAGCCAGACTCTCTTTAAATGTATCTCTAAATGTAACTCAAAATGCTCATTACTCAACAGGTCTGCACATTTTTCCCTTGCTCATTAGGAGCTTGGAAGTTTTAAATCATGGCTTCCTATAAGCCAATTAAGATATCATGATTAGGATAACTTTCAGGTATTAAAGCTAATTAACAGCCATCTGCTGCAGTACCCCTGTTTTTCTTCCATTGAGGTAATTGAAGAGGGATCATTTAAGTGAGATGAAAGGATTAACCACTCCCTTTCCCAGTGGCTTTTATGTAAGGGCTGCCCTCATCCTCCCTGGCCATCTGCATTACATATATACACCTAAATAGTTCATACAATGTTTAGCCCACGTGCCTTCCCAAAGGGAGGAATTCCTTCTCCTGTTCCACCCTACCCCCTTTGTCCTTTAAGTTCATTTAGCCAGTCCTTCCTTGGGCTCTTCAGGGTCAGGGTTTGATTGCTGCCTGGCAGCACCTCCTCTGGGTCAATCTCTCCTCTTTTATTAACCTTTTCCCAGTCTGGAATTGGCTCTGCCAGTGTCTCACATTTCTCACAGCCTCTTGGCTGGCCTCTATAACCCTCCCTTGTTTTGGCATCTTTCTCAGTTTCCGGAGCATCTACAGCTGTCAGCTTCCTCAGTCTCTGCTGCTGTTCTTCCCCCCTCATTTTCCCAGCCACAGGACTTTAATTTTTACAGTCAGATGGCCAAGCCTCATTCTCCCTACAGTTGTGATGCGTCATTTCCACTCATTTGCTGGCCACACTCGTCATTTGCCTTTAGCAGGTCTGCTTACTGAAGACACTGGAATAAGAAAATCAAGGCACTGCACCTGGAAGATTCCTCCTCTTCCTCAGCTGACCCTCTCAAGCTCCTGTTCCTCCAACCCCATCTCCTTCCAGATTACAAGATACTTTCTTCAGGCAGTTCTTTGTCAACTTTTTGTTACTTTCATCAGCAGCTGCTGAATCTTTACACCCCACCCAAACTTTACTTCAGCCAGCCTGAGGATTTTTATCCACTCCTTCAACCAATTAAACTCCTCTGTGTGATCATAAGTTCTAAGAACAGCCCAATGAAAGTGGTTAATCATCACTAACTGACTGATCCATCCCATAAAAAGATGACAGAGGTTCACTGAAAACCACAGAAACAAAACTACTCCCTTAGTAGCAGTGACTAGATATCAGCTCCACTGCTTGGCAGGCTTTCCAGAGACCTATGTGCTTTGTAGCTTTGTTTATCTCACAAAAGTCACCTCATATTTACCTCTTAACTTTATGAGATATATAAAAATAACTATATGAAGAATACAATAATAAACATTGTATTTCATACATAAGTAGATAATTACTGTTTTCATTCTCTTTCTCTGTAAATCTGTTTGTGTGTGTGTTCTTAAAGTACTTTCAGCAAGGCCACCAACAGGAAGGGACTGGGGATACAAAATTCCCAGGGCCTAAGTCAGCTTGAGGGCCCAGTGAACCTGCAATCATCCTGTATTCAGCAAATGCATTTCAGTTTATTTTACTTTTAGTGCAGTTCTGGACTGCAGCCACTAGGGGAGTAGGCAAGGCATAGCAGAGCAAACAGACAGACTTCCCAGACAGTGCTGTTTGCCACCCTTTTTAGCAGTGATTTTTAAAGAATGCTCTCTATGGCTGCATACTTCTTTAACTATAAGCATGAAGCAAACATTGGCCTAACACAAGATGTTGCTAAACCCATCAACCAATCTGGTATGTCTTCATTTCTTTCTCTCTCCACTCTCTTTCTCTCTGTCCCCACCCCCCACCCCCCGTTTTCCATCCTCATTCCTCTCATCCCTACCATAGTTGTGGAGTTAAACATACATAATAGTAGAACAGAAAATCTCTTGTTGATATTATTAGAAGGTGGAGTGTCAAGTTAATATTTCACAAGAACCTATCAAAGTAACAAAAGGCTGATTTTCCCCTGCACACATGCATGCACACACACACTTTACATGCATTGTGATACATATTAATCTGTTTTAGAGGTTATATATGTGGAATAGTGGATAACTTAGTTTCAGTTTATATCAGTTTATATCAAAGCAAATAACACTCTGTAACTATATTTCTATTTGTGGTTTTAAAATACAACTTGTTTTAGACCTAGTTGAAACACATGTGAAGCCTGAGATTAGAAGTGAGAACTCAAAGTGTATCCTATATTGGTAGACATGTATATGTGTGTGTAGATATAAAATTCAAAATTGCACACAAGGCCAAAGAGAGAAATATTGAGGGATCCAGGCTGTGCAAATTGAGTAGATGATACAGAGAATTCTCAGGGCTGGTGCAAGGAGAACAGGGGAGTTTCCACAATCTTTTGGGCAGGAACAGTTTGGATGAAAACAGCAGAGGAACAGGTGGGTCCTAATTAGCTTAAAAACCTGCAAGAGATCCTAATCATAAGTTCTTATGTCATGACCGCTTTGATACATAGGAAGCCACCCCTTAAAATGTGCAAACCACTAGGGTTTGGACTCAGATCACTGCTTCATCTAGCATGCTGAATCCCTAAACTATAGTTTCAGAAGTTTATAGCGGGGAAATATTCAGCTGTCATATGATAAAGTTCAGGCTTCCTAGTTGGCACTTTATCAGTGTTTTTGTGGGGGGGGGGACTGGCAACTCAGCACTACACTCTGATTGATGAAGGAACTGGACAACTAGCTATGTTCTTTGCAGTGAATGTACTGCAGCTCCTGCTGTATTAGATGGGCTACAGGACCGGGTTGCCTGATGGCCTGCTTTACAGTCACAATTTTGACTCCTTGAAAGGCTAATTCTTTCTTACAAAGAAAGAGCCACAAACCACAAACTTTTAAGAGCTAAACAAACTGTTTCAGTTTGTGACATGGTAGAATAGCCCCTGGTGTTCTAGAGTAACCAAATTTGCAGGGAATCTCTGATGGACTCTCTGCTACCCGCCCTCCAAGTTTGGTGAGGATTGGATTTCTGGGGTCAGCTTTATGGTCCCCCAAAGAAGGTGCCCCATGCTTCATCATTTCCAATGGAGAGGGAAAAGAGCAAAAAAAAAATGCAATGGCAATAGAAGCCCAGCAGAACAGAATCAAAGTTCCAGAGAATTTCTGCAGTAGAAGCTGAAGGGAGGGGGGCATTGTTGCAAGTCCATCAGAACCAGTGTAATGTGCTCAGAAGTACCAGTGACACTGTGGCAGTGCAAACCCAACAGGACTAAGGTCAAACCAGTGAATCTCTGCAGTACAAACTGAAAGGGGGCATTTTTGCAAATCCAGCAAAACCAGTACAATGTACCAGTGCCCAGAAGAACCCAATGCCAATGTGGCAATGACAGCTCAATCACAATCCAAGTGGGAGAGGGCATTTTTGCAAGGCCAGCAGAACAAGTACAATGTCCAGAGTACCCAGCAGTACCAGTGCAATCACAGAGTGCCCAATAGAACCCAGCGCCACTGGCATTGCAAGCTTAAAAGGATTAATCTCAAAGCACAGAGTGGCAAATCCAAGCAGGGTGGGGTGGGATTTTTGAAAGCTCTGTGCAAGAAAATGGGAAGTGAATACAAAGGAAGACTGGCAAAGAGGATGAACCCTCTTCTTGAAACTGACATGACTAGTTCGAAACTGACAACAGTGCTTCATAGGCTGGAAATCCACACACACCCCCTTTGAAGTTTGGTAAACATTTTGTTTGAGTGGAGGCAGTCTGCCTGAAAATGTATCCATTCACAAACCAGCACCAACCTCCAGGAACTGCTTAAAAGTTCATGAAAAGTTTTTGCTGGTTAACCTGCCATGAACTTCAGTTCATGAACCATGAACTGGCCAAAATCCATTACAAACTTTAGTTTGTGAGCCAGTTCATGCTCATCCCTAATAGCAGCAAAAGGTGTCATGTTCCCAATAGAGATACAAATGTACCTTAGAACTCAGTCTAAAGTCTGTGTGTGGCATTTTGTTTGTATTGTTTTCTTCACAAACTTTAGCAGAAAATTATAAGCCTCATTTGCACTGGAAGAATCTTAAACAGTTTTATTAATTCTAATGAAGAAGAGTTTTATTTATTTGCAGTGATAGCCTGAAGAGTTACATCCTTCTAAGCCCTTTGACTACAATGGACATAGAAGTGCGTAAGTCTGCTTAGGACTGCACTTAGTTACATGTTGATTTTTATTTAAAACATTTCTGGGATGCATTTCCACCCACATAGGGGCCCAAGGCAGCAAACATCAAGGCACTAAAACATTTAAAATATTAAAACCACATTTAAAATGTGTATTAAAAATATTAAAACCACATTTAAAATGTGTATTAAAAATATTAAAACCACATTTAAAATGTGTATGTAAAATATTTAATAATACAATAAAAACATACAAATATATAAACACAACAGAACATGGGAGGGCAGCCAATTAGGGTTTACTGGTGGTACACCAATAAGCCAAAAAAAGTTTTCATCCACTGGCAGAAATAAATAGATGAGACAGATGAATCTCCCTGTAGATAAGAGTTCCAAAGTTTGGGCTACATGTCTAGCCTCAGATGATGAGGGCACTTGAAGCAAATCCTCCATAAATGACCAGAGGGGATAAGTAGGTCCACATGGGAGAAGGCAATCCTTAAGGTATGATGGCCCCAAGCTGTATAGGGTTTTTAAGGGATTTAAAGTCAGTATGAACACCTTGAAATGGATCCAAAAGCACACTGGGAGCCAGTGTAGATTGAACAAGACTGGATTATGTCACTCCATGTCAGTTCCTGCAACCCACTCCAGTCAACCAGCTGGCTGCAACATTCTATACCAATCATAGCTTCTGGACAGTCCTCAAGGGCAATCCCACATACAGCACAGTGCAGTAATCTAATCCAGATGTTATCAGGGCATGCCCCATGATGGCAACGTCTTGCTCACCCAGGAAGGGCTGCTGCTGGCTCACCATCAAGAGCTGCTGGAAGGCATCCCTGGCGCTGCGACTTCTTTATCCAATAGGAGGCCCAGGGCCAGCAGCTCCTCTAAGTTACAAATCTGCTCCTTTAGGGGGAGTGCAACCTCATTCAGAAAAGGAGATATCTCCATTCCTGTGTCAAGCCTCCCCCCACCCCACTAGTAGCACTTTCATTTTGTTGGAATTAGGGGCTCTTCTGTGTTCTCATTTTCATTGTTTTAAAACTAAAATTAAACTGCAATTTTTTATGCTGGACATACTGTGATGTAATATCAAATTGACCACTAGATGGAGCAGAACACTTGTAGTAAAGAAAAAAAGTAATAGAGACACACAAGCAATGAAAATGAGAATGAGGAAGAGCCATAAGTTTCTGCTTCTTAGCCCTCATTCAATCCAAAACTGCCTACGTCAACTATTCATGATTTCCTTAGCCTCCCTTGGATCTACTGGAAGCACAAGATAAAGCTGAGTATCCTCTGCATATTGGCAATTCAGCCCAAATCTCAGGATGACCTCTCCTAGCAACTTTCTGTAGGCTTTTCCTGTCTCCTGGATACAATCTGCCAGCCCCCCCAGCCCCCACAGATTTAAGCAGCCAGAAGGAGCCAGAGTTGTACAGGCAGGCGGTAGGTCTTAAAAGTTCCAAGAATCCTGTCCACGTTCTCAGATGTAGAGTCCAAATCAAAGCATTATTGTTAAGTATGAGACTAAGACAGCAGCTCATAACAAGTGATTCAGTTTTATTTACAAGGTAGGAATGAATACAACACAGAAGATCAACAGGCTGTCTTTTAAATTATCCAGGCTTGGTAGGACATGCCTTAGTTAAGGTAAGAACCAATCAAAATATGAACATAACAACCAATCAAGTCATCTCCCTCCAGAACCTTTCTTGTATCCTGATTGGACTACTGCGCAGAGTATCCAATCAGCTTGCACGAGTTAGGATACCAGATTTAAATAGAAGGTAGATTTCAAGTTCAGGCATTATGTATACCAATACATAACATCCCTCCCCCCTAAGATGAATCAAACCTTGAACATACAAAATCTTTTAAATAAGAGGGAAGTCGTCGCATTTGTTGTGACCATCTTACTGGTTCACCTTGTTCTCCAGTGGGACTACTGCATAAAGGACTAATGTCAGGGATCGGGTTCTGCCCTGATCCTGACCCTGCAACCAGCTCAACGTCCTGATTTGCAACACCCACCTCAGAATTCAAAGGTTCTACATGATCAGCTACAGAGGTTGGAACCTCGTTAGGCTCAGTACTGTCCTCATTGCTTGAGTTAGCCCATCTCTGCCTAAGTTGGTCTATGTGGCACCTTAACTGCCTGCCATCTGCAGTTTGCACCACATATGACAGAGTGCCAGTTACCTCAGTGACAAGTCCTGGGAGCCAAAGGTGCCCCTCCCCATAGTTCCGGGCAAAAACGGTGTCCCCTACTTTAAAGGAATGAGGAGCTTCCAGGACTTCACTCTGCAGTGGTTTGTCGATGGTGACGTTGGGGTGGAGTCAATCCAGTCATGACGTCAGGTGGCGTCCCATCAGCAACTCTGCTGGGCTCCTCCCAGTTGCGGTGTGTGGCATTATATGTTGGTACAGCATAAAGGATGCCAGCTTCTGGGCCCAGTCCCCATGGATCATTCTCCGCAGGGCTTCCTTTGTGGTCCGCACCTCTGTTCAGCCTGCCCATTTGTGGCTGGGTGGAATGGTGCGGATGTGATATGTTTAATCAAGTTGTTCCCCAAAAACTCCAGGAATTCAGCTGAGGTAAATGTGTCCCGTTATCTGAGACTACCATGTCAGGCAATCTGTGGGTTGCAAAAATACGGTGCAGTGCTTTTATGACTGCAGCTGAAGTCATTTTCATCATCTGTACCACCTCTAACCATTTAGAGTATGCATCAACTATTATTAGGAACAGTTGCCCTTGAAATGGCCCCGCAAAGTCAATATGTAATCTCAACCATGGTCTGTGTGGTGTTTCCCAGAGATGTATGGGAGCCTGAGGGGGGTCTGGCCAAGATTCCTGACATGGTTGACACACTTTTACCTACTCCTCTATTTCATGGTCAGTGCGAGGCCATCAAACATAACTCCAGGCTAGAGCCTTCATTCTGACTATGCCCAGGTGACCTTCATGCAGAGCCTCCAGACCCATTTCCTTAGGTTGGGAGGCACCACCACCCGATTCCCCCATAGCAAACAGCCCCATAGCATCCACGTGCCCTATAACCTTTCCCAGCCTGTGGATAAGGTTGAAGTCATATGCTTCCAGAAATACAATCCAGCACAGCATACTAGGCAATAAGACCTGTGGGGTTTGGCGATTTGGCACGAATAGTCCCAGAAGTGGTTTATGGTCCATGACCAAGAGGAACCTGTGTCTGTATAAAAAGTCATTAATTTTTTTTATGCCTGAAACTAAGGCAAATCCCTCTTTATCAGTTTGGGCATAGTTTCTCTCAGCAGCAGTCAATGTCTGGGAATAATATGCCACTGGCACTTCTCGCCTGTCTGCCATTACATGGCTAAGAATGGCGCCAATGCCCAAGGGGGAGGTGTCTGCAGCAAGGACCAATGGTTTGTTCTCTTCAAAATGTGTCAGAACATTATTTGATACCAACAAGTTCTTAATAGCCCCAAACGCCTGGTTGTGCCGCAACCCCCATTCCCATTTCGCCCCCTTCACCAACAATTTATGCAGAGGCTTCCTATTGATGCCTTATGAGGCAAAAAGGCATGATAAAAATTCAATATGCCTAGGAATGATTGCAGCTCTTTTTTGTTCTGTGGTCGAGGCACATTCTAAATTGCAGCAACCTTGCCCTCTGTAAGGTGAACCCCATGTTCGTCTATGAGGAACCCTAAGAATTCTACCCTGGGTACTCCAAATTGGCATTTGTTTCGCTTGACCTTAAGGCTTGGAACCAACCCAACACCGCCCTGATGCAATCAGCCAACTCTGCCTCATTAGCCCCAGTAATTAGCACATCACTGAAATAAGGTACCACTCCTAGTAGATCCCGCAACAACCCTTCCATTAATCTCTGGAAGATTCCTGGGGCCACATTCACACCGAATTGCAGGCAGTTAACCTTGAATGCCCCCCTGTCAGTGACAATAGTTTGTGCCTCAGCTGCACTTTGATCGACAAGCAATCGCTGGTAGGCCTGGGCAAGATCTAATTTTGCAAAGATCCGCCCTCCCGTCAGAAACGCTAACACATGGCTTATGATAGGCACTGGGTAAGAATGTTGTTGTAATGCTCTATTAATAGTACATTTATAATCAAAGCAAATCCGAATAGACCCATCAGGCTTAATTGGTGTCACAATAGGGGTCTCCCACCTAGCATGTGATATGGGTTCGAGTATGCCCTGAGCAACCAGTTTGTCCAGTTCTGCTTCGATTCGCGGTCTAAGCGTGATGGGTACCCACCGGTATTTTAGTCTGATGGGCACCACAGAAGGGTCCAAGTCAAAAGTTATTGGCAGGCATGTATACCATCCCAACAACCCATCAAACGGTCATTGACAGCCATTGCCAATCCCGAGTCAACCTCCATTTCGCACGACTCCCCATCTAGCATCATGGTTATGTGGATCTTCTTCCTGGCCCTTGGTCCGGTGCTCATGACAGTCATGGGGCAGGAGCAGCAGGTGGTCTTGTTGCAGTCAGCTGGCCTCACTGTTCCGACATCTCACACCTTGCAGTTTTGCCACAGTGAAGAGGGTGGTGATTTCTTCTTCCCCTTGGCTCAGCACACTCTGGCCACGTGGCCCCGCTTGTTGCACATTCAGCATCTGATGTCATGTGCCCAACACTGATCCTGGTCATGTGCTCCACCACAACCCGCACAGGCTTGCCTCAGTGCAGCTTTCACTGGGGTCCGCCGGGGCCTTGTCACATGAGTTTTGTTGATGTCATCGTCACCCTTGGATTCACTGGCTGAGTCATGATGTACCAACTTCTCCGGGCACTGAAAGGACGGACTGCCAGCTTGTCTAACCTCCTTGATAACCTTTCCATGGCTTCTTCAGTGATGGCTTTGGCATATCCTATGTATGGCCTGCGGGACTCCATCTTTGGTACATGCTGGTGCTTAGTTGCCCTGAGTCTTGTGGGAGAAAGATGACCGGCCAAGGGAATTTATCTCTCTCTCTCTCTCTCTCTCTCTCTCTCACACACACACACACACACACACACACACACACTTGTTAGCAGCCTAGGGCTGGTCTGTGTCTTCCGTTCACTGGATGCCAGGTACAAGGTGGCCTGGCTCATCCAAGTGTTTGGGATAGCTTAATTAATGATTATTTGACTAGTAAACAGCATTTAGGGTATAAGACACATAGTTTTAGTTATGCCTGTGGCCTCAGATTCTGGCAAGCCTTGCTGTGTGTGTACATGCTCGAGGCCCAGCTGATGGAAGATCAGCCTGCATTTTCTGTGAGTTTGAAGTTTTATTAAAAATCTCCTTGTAAGCAAACCTGGATCTTGCATATTGTTTCCTTGATATTTCTTTGAACCTGGAATATCCTGTAGTCTAGAACCCAATAGGCCCTCTGACCACCCAGAAGAGTTTTGCAGGTCAACACTGTGTGGATTCAATGGTGGCAGAGAAGTGTTGCTTCTTTGCCGCCATTGCTGCCACAGAATAGGCTTTAAATAAAAGCTAGTCCATGCCCATGCCTAGCTGGATTCACCCTGAGTGTTATGTATTGTAATAATATGTATGAGCTTGAGGTTTCAGAAGGCATCCTAAAAGTGAACAATCTGATTGGCTACTCTGTGAAGCAAGCCAATCAGACCAGCTAGAGTTGTTCCAGAGGTAACAAAATCTATTGGTTGTTATCTCTCTTTTGTTATTGGTTATTAACTTGTTTGAGGAGCTGCAGTGGCTCAAGTGGTTAAGACGCTGAACTGCAGGCTGTGGAAGGTCAGTAGTTCAGCAGTTCAAGACCCGGGTGCCGCAAGACAGAGTGAGCTCCTGTCTCTAGTTCCAGCTCCTGCCAACCTAGCAATTCGAAAGCAAGAAATTGCAAGTAGATAAATAGGTACCACTTTGGTGGGAAGGTAACAGCGTTCCGTGCACCTTGGTGTTTAGTCATGCCGGCCACATGACCATGGAAACGTCTTTGGACAACGCTGGCTCTTCGGCTTTGAAATGGAGATGAGCACCGCAACCCTAGAGTCGGATTCGACTGGCTTTCGAGCAAGGGAACCTTTACCTTTATTAACTTGTTTAAGGGCATGGTTACCATAGCCTGGACAGTTTAAAAAGGGAGCCTGTTGCTCCACTGTTCCTTGTGTTGGTTTACTGTTGACTGAATAAAGCTGAATCACTAGTTAAGATCGGACTTACATCTCATACTTAACACTGAGTCTTTCTCACTGGAAGGACAAGAGTAAGTGGACAGTAGAAATCTGGCATAATTATTTGTATGATTTCATACAGTCGGACATAATTGAGAAGCTGAATCGGAAGACCATATGGGAAGACAGGACCACAGAAATCAGGACAAAATGGAAGACCTACCTGGAGTGGCTACCAACAGAAGGAAGAAAGGACATTCAGTGCAAGAGTCGGACTTTGTGCCTGTGGCTGGGAATAAAGGACTAACGTATTGGAATAGCAGAGGGGGGAGGAGGGAGGGAGAAGGGATATAAACCGTTATGAAATGTATGGGTTAAAAGACAATATGTAATACTACTAAAAACTATTAAAAACTATATAAAAACTAATTTTAAAAAAACCACTGAGTCTTTCTCCATTGTTGTTCTAGTTGTCTCCCTTGTCTTTTCATTATCTGCAGCCCCTCAGTAAACCCCAGGTTCTTACCCTGGAGGGAGAGCACTTTGGAGCAATCATATCAATTGCCTGACTCATTTCCTTATTTCAGAGGTCGACCAAGTTACCAACAGAAGCACTGACCATATCAGCAGAAAAATCTTCTAATTCTATCTGAAATCTAGTCAGATCCATCAGGCTACAAGAGTGGATCATCTTAATCAATCCCCCATTCTTGCAGAGTCCTAGTACAACTATATGTCTAAACCCCAGCAAATAGCGATCCATTTATGACAATGACAATGACATACGTCCATGACAATCCGCCAAACCTTCAATCACCTTCTTCCTGCCCAGAGCAAAGCCCCAGATCAAGAGTGTGACCTGCCCAGTCTGTGGAGCCTGTTATTATCTGAGATAGGCCCATGGTTGTCATGGAGACCATGAAATCCTGAGCTGCTACTTTCAAGGTAGCCTCAGCAGAAATGTTGAAATTCCCCCAAATAACTAGCCTAGGAGTGAGTGAGTGAGTGAGTGAGTGAGTGAGTGAGTGAGTGAGTTATAAAGAACTATCAATGTGCATGGCATGTCACAGAATACAAGATGTCTCCTGAATTTACACCTAAAATTCCACACAAGGATGGAATCATAGAGGAGAGGGTGAGAATAAAAAGTGAAGAAAATCCATTCAACCCTTTCTTAACTTTAAAAAAAAATATTTAGGGATAGGCTTAACTAATTTAGGCCTAAGTAAGTTATTTTTCTATCACTGATTCAAATAATGTTAATATATATATATATGAACACTCTTGAGTCTTCATAGCAGGCCTATAAATAAGTTGTTGTTGTTGTTAGCCATTCAGTCATGTCGGACTCTTGGTGATTCTATGGGCCGGCTCTCTCCATGTTTTCCGAACTTAAGTACAAATGTGCAATTGAAATGTGGTATCCAATTAATATAAAGGAAATAACAATAGGAAAAAGAAGAGGAGGAGGAGGTGGAGGAGATTGGATTATACCCCAACTTTCCCTATCAGAAGGAGTCTTAGAGTGGCTCACAATCTCCTTTCCCTTCCCCTCCCCACAACAGACACCCTGTGATGTAAGTGGGGTTGAGAGACCTCTTTCGAGAACTGCTCGTGAGAGAGCAGCCCTGAAATAAATTGTAACTGACCCAAGGTCACACCAGCAGCTGCATGTGGAGGAGTGGGAGATCAAACCTGGTTCTCCCAAACCAAGCCTCCCAGGGCCAGCAGCAGAAGAAATCCTCCACCATCTGAAAGCTATGGAGGTAAGCCTATCCACCAAAATGAATGATTTAGCCTCTCAGTTTGATGAAATCAAAATTGCTCTCACTGACACTGCCCAAAAAGCCTCAGCAGCCCTGGACCTAGGGTTTGTAAATCAGGCAGATATTAAATCTCTACAAGAAGCCTCTGCTACGCAAAGAGACTCTTTAATAACATTGGAATCTGAGGTAAAATCTGTAAACCTGAAATTTAGAGGCATCCGGGAGGAAGCGGAAGAGAACAAGGATCTAATCCTGTTTATGGCCTCATTTATAGCGTCTGCACTATCTTTAGAGGAGGGGGTATTCCCAACTATAACGCAAGCACATCGTATGGGCCCTTTGCCGCGCAATCGTCGCCCTCTCCCGAGAGACATCTTAATAACAATACCAGATGAAAGAGTTCGTCATAAAATCCTTGACTCAGCAAAAAAATTGGGAACATTTCAGTGTGAGGGCGCTCCAGTACTAGTGTTCCCTGACATTCCCAAAGAGGCCATCCTGATACGCCGCAAACTGAAGCCTGTTATAACCAAACTACAAGCTTTGAACCAGAAGTATAGATGGCTCCCCTCAGGCAAATTATATGTAGCATATCAAGGCCAACAACTTTATGCATGGGACGAAGACAGTGGTGCTGATTTATTATCCATTCTTCAGGGTGCAACGCCTATGGAATTGGAAGAAAAGAAAGCAGCCAAACGTAAAAGGCTATTGGATTCCCCACAAAAAAGCAGCAAAATTCCTGTATTCTCTTCACCTACATTACTTTGAATCTGGCCCACAAGGCTCACTATTTTGGTGTGTTTTTGGGAATGCAACAGGGGCTATATGCTTAATTCTGATGCTATAATAATGAAAGAGGTCTCTCTAATGGGGTTGGTCATTTAAACTGGTTTTGTAGTTAAGTATAGACGGGGAAGGGGGGGGATTAGTCTCTGGTTTGCTCCTCTAGTTGTACTCTCAAAGGGTTGAGCTTTGCTCTGACCGCCAGTGAAGGAACTGGCAGATTGGGAGTGGGGAAAGGTTCAGTTTGAACTGTGTGTTATCTGTTTAACTCCTTTTGTAATTATTGAAATTAATTTTATTCATTTTCTTTCTATTAATATTTAGTGTTTATCTTGTTAGCATAACTTTGCTTATTCTATATTAACTTGTTTAGTATGTTTTTCTGGTATTATCTGGGAATTGATTGTTGTGGGGGGAGGGACGGAATTTAATCAATTGGTTCAGGAATAGTATATCTCTGTTTGATTACTACATTGCAGTGTTTTACGTACATAAAGTTTGTATAAATATCTTACAACTCCATTTTGATCACCATGAGTGATGAAATTGTATTTCGCATAATTAATGTCCGTGGGCTGAATAATCCTGTCAAGGCCAGAAGGATGACTTCCTTTATTTTAAAGAGTAAGCCTAATGTCTTATTTTTGCAAGAGACCCACCTGCGACCTAAGGCACCAACTGTCATTAAATCATCATGGTATGACCAACAATACCATGCAGGTGGTTCCTCCAAATCCAGAGGGGTGGCCATCCTGTTTTCAAAATCTGTGCATTTTAACTTTAAAGATAGTATAGTGGACCCTAAAGGTAGATACTTATTTCTGAAGGGCATACTTAACCAACAAGAGACTACACTCGCCTCTATTTATGCCCCAAATGATGGACAGGAGCAATTTCTAGAAGATGTTCTATCTAAATTACAATCATTTACAGAAGGTCAACTGATCATAGGAGGCGATTTCAATTTAATTCTGGACAATCAGCTGGATAGGTCCGGCAATAAACTCTCTAGAAAACTAAAAAACACAAAAAATACTAAACTAGCGGAATTGTTACAAAGACATCACTTGAAAGATCTACGGCAAGAAGTTCACAAACTAGAACGAGACTATACTTATTTCTCTCCCAGATCTGGGTCATATACCTGAATAGATTATATTTTGGCCAACCCAGATCTTCTTCACAAAACTTCGAAAATTGAGATCGGCCCTATGGTATGGACAGACCACGCTTATGTAGAGCTCCACCTTAAACAAAATAAATCACACAGCTCACGAATTTGGAAACTGAACAATTCTCTTTTATTAAAAGATCAACACAGAGAAGAGATTAAAAAAGTGATAGAACAATATTTTCAGGAGAACACCACTGAAGATGTGGAACCACATATCGTGTGGGATGCCCTAAAACCAGTGGTAAGGGGAAAGCTCATTGCACTAGCCAAGCACCTAAAAAAAGAAAAAGAACAGAAGATTCAAACACTTTTAACTACCATACAAGACTTGGAAAAACGTCATAAAAAAACAAGAGACAAAGCAACATACAGAGAATTACAAGCAGAACACAGAGTATTGGAACTTTTGCAAACTCAAGAGATACAGAAAAAAATTCTTTTCTTAAAACAACAACATTGGCAGACGAATCCAAAGAGCCTCAAATTCCTGACATGGCGATGTAAAAATAAACAAATGAAGAGGAAAATTCTCTCCTTAAAAACTCAACATAATAGAGTCACTATGGACCCAAGAGACATTGCGGAATCCTTTGCGGATTATCATGAACAATTATATGCTTCTTCAAACCCGAATTCCTCAGCTGTACAGTCTTTTCTGTCAGAAAACAATATATCTCTGAAATTAACCGGGGAACATATGCAATTTCTGGATAATTCAATCTCGATGAAGGAAGTGTTTACCGCCATTCAACAAACCAAATCAAAAACGGCCCCAGGCCCTGATGGGTTCGGGCCATAATTTTACAAAATCTTTAAGAGCACTCTAGGGGAACATTTCGCTTGCACATGTAACTTTATACTTGATCACGGAAAATTGCCTCCATCTTGGAGAGACTCCCATATCGTCCCGATTCCTAAGGAAAATAAAGATCGGGAATCGTCTACAGCCTATAGACCAATCGCATTATTAAATTGTGACTCTAAACTTTTCTCCAGAATACTGACAAACCGACTGCAAGCAATTATCCCTGAGTACATCTCTGCCGACCAGACAGGCTTCATACCTGGTCGCACATTAACTGATAATATATGTCGCACTCTAGATCTTATCCTCTATGGAAAGCACCATGATCAAGAGACTCTATTGCTGTCTGTAGACCTCGAAAAGGCCTTTGATAGCGTGAAACCTAGCTATCTCAAACACCTGCTAACCTCCATGAACTTTGGAGATAGATTTAGAACAGCAATAACATCTATGTATGCAAATCCTACGGCGAAAATCCTTACCAACAATGTTCTCAGTAGACCTATTCCTCTCGCTAGGGGAACTCAACAGGGATGCCCAATGTCCCCGTTTATTTTTGCCTTGGCGATTGAACCATTGGCGTCTGCAATAAGAAATGACGTGGAGATTCTAGGAATAAGAATTGGCAAAGACGACCACAAGGTTAGTTTATATGCTGACGACTTCACGATTTTCCTTTCAACACCGGAGACCTCTCTTTTGAAACTCCAAAATTATTCAAAGATATACAAGTTATATCTGGACTGAAAGTAAACCTAGAGAAATCCCAGATTGTTCCCCTGCAGATATCCCAAACTACAGTAGACCAGATTAAATCCAGCTTCCCTTACAAATGGGTCTGCAAGCTTTGGAGATGCTTAGGAGTTTGGGTACCTCAAAATCTAGATAACGTAATCCAGTGCAACTTTGATAACATCTTTAAGGAAGCCAAAAATAAACTGCGAGGATGGAATCGTATGAACCCTGCTTGGGCGGATAGAATCAGTATGCTTAAAAGCTTTCTTCTACCAAATTTTTTGTTTCTTTTTAGAACTCTACCTATCATGATTCCATCTAAGCTTCTGAAAAAGTGGCAAGCAGAAATCAACAATTTTTTTTGGAGTTATAAAACACCAAGGATTAAGTTCTCTATCATAAAACATCATCACACTGAAGGAGGATTGAGCATACCAGACTTATCACTCTACTATGAAGCGGCCAATTTGGCCACAACATTGCGAATCCTAAATGGCAAAACTCCACCTGCATGGCAACAGATAGAAGAATGGATGGTTGGTTCTGTTCCCCTGCAAGATATATTCTGGAATCTTCCAAAAGACAGACCAGAACCGGTCCTCAATAATCAATTCCTTAAGACTTCTCTAAATATCTGGGACAAATCCCGCAAAAAATTTCTACCAGACAGATCGTGTTTCTCATCTTTTCTGAACCAACCGTGGTTCCCCCCGGGGAAAGAGAAACTGGCATTTGACTCCTGGAGGAAAGCTGGACTTATAAGAATATCAGACTTGAGTGCTAAAGGGAAACCCTACACAAAAACTGAGCTGGAAGACATTATATCCGAGAAAATACCTTGGTTTCGGTACCTGCAGGTGCAGCACATGCTACAAGACCCTCTTAATACCAAGAAACAGGACATGGCCTTGTCAGAGTTTGAAAAACTTCTAAATCCTCACTTGGGAGAGACCAAGAGACTGATTTCGAGGCTTTACAAGCTGTTAAATGCACGTCCACCCCGTGACAGCAGGCGAACTCATATTTTATGGCACAGATTGCCAAGGTCGCTTGACAGATCAGGATTGGGTCTATAACAGTAAATCTCCAAATTCTGTATCTAAGATTTTTACCATAAAATTTAATTCATTCAAAGTCCTAAATCGATGGTACCTATATCCTTCTCGACTACACAAGATGAAACCAAGTATTCAAAAATTCTGTTGGAAAAAATGTGGCCTTATAGCTGATTACATACATTGTTGGTGGTATTGTCCCATAATTAATGACTTTTGGCATAAGGTGTACGCTCAAATACAAATTATTTCTGGAATTGACTTACCTTTCCTACCCGAGGTGGCTCTCCTGGATGCCTGGACAGATGACTCTGGAAACAAAACAAATCATATATTAGTCTCAACACTAATTGCGATTGCCAGACTATGCATAGCCCAGAAATGGAGAGACAACTCAAGTCCAACTATTCAACAATGACAGAACAAATTATGGGAGCATTTTGTTCAGGACAAATCACCCCCACAAGGGGACAAGGGCGTCAGGAGATATCACAAAACATTTCAAGCGGTCTGGCTCCCAGTTACGGAATATTTGAGTTCTGAGGGAGTTGTTCCTAAAAACCCTTATTATCAAAGTCTGTTGTATTTTTAAGTTAGGGTCCTTAATGTTTGGTTCTATACTGCACTTTACTGTTCACTTTATGTTGTTGAAATATTGTAAATGATTGCCTTTCTGACTATTCCTGATGCGAAGTGTTGCTTATATGGTTTGTTTGTTGTTGATATTTAATTTTTGAAAATAAAATTATAAATTAAAAAAAAACCCTGGTTCTCCCAGATTATAGTCTGCGTTCCTAACCACTACACCAAACTGGCTATTATACCTGTATATAACTGGCTGTTATACCTGTAATTGGTTGACACTTTATGTACTGCTCATTGATATTGCTCCTGTTCTATATTACTGTTCTGACTGTAAACTTTATTTGTTAAACTATTGCCATTAATGTTGCTAAATAATCTACAGAGTAAAATATTTTATTCTAAGTGCTTCCCTTAGATGATGGTTTACAGCTGTCTACATCCTCTGCTGTGGCCCTCAGATAGCCTGCCTGAGAAGATTAGGAAGACTCCCACACTTCTGCCTGCATTGTGTGATATGGTGATGTGTGATATGCCATGCTTTGTTTCAGAATTGTATTGACTTTCACTGTGTAATATGCCTAGAGTCTCAGTGAGAAAAGCAGTCTATACTTAAAATAAAATCTAAGTAAATCTGTTATTCTGGGATTCAGCCAACTGTAGCTATGTTAAAAACTTCCTTGTTGGTCTTCATCTTTCCCCTAATAATGACTTGTGATATATGTCCCAATCAACGATCCTTTGCCATTTTTAAAAAAATCTACTTGGCTAACAGGTACGGTTTCACTCCATTCTTCCTTCAAGGAGTGTTAAAGCTGCACATGGTTCAGCCTCCCCTCTAGCCACACTAGAAAGGCTGAAAGGGCTTCAGAAATCCTCCCCTTACACAGTCTGAGCCCTTGGCAATCAGAACAATGTAATGTATGTTTAATGAAAATGTATATGAAAAACTTCTTATACCTGTAATCGGTTGGTACTTTATATACTGTTCACTGATATTGCTTCTTACTGTTATCTTACTGTTCTATGATTATGTTAAAATAAATGGTGTATTAAGTAAAAAAAAGAATGACAATGACAACAGCAAAACACTTTAAAAACTCCCAGAATCGCTTGGTTCTCCCGGGGCCTAAAGAGGCCAGGCTGGCTATGACAAGGGCCAGGGCCTTTTCTGTGGCGGCCCCTCACTGGTGGAATGAGCTCCCAGAGGACATCAGGGCCCTGTGGGACCTTTTACAGTTCCGCAGGGCCTGCAAGATGGAGCTCTTCCACCAAGCTTTTAAGTAGGGGTTGCCGCGATTGTACGGCCCTGGCCCAATTACCAACGTCTACCAACAGTGCCAACAAGTGTACCATTATTAGTACTGCCAGTGTCAACAGTGCCACCAAACTGAGGCCCTATAGTTGGGGGCGTACTTGGGGACACCGTTCAGTTGACAGTGATTGGAAAATTCACCATCTTTTAATATAAGTTATGTGCTGATGTATGATTTTATATTGGTTAATAGTTTTAATGGAATTTTAGTGTATATGTATGTATGTTGTTAGCCGCCCTGAGCCTACCGGAAGGTAGGGAGGGTGGGATATAAATGCAAATATAAATAATAAATAAATAAATGCAAATATAAATTAAAACATAAATATTTTTATATAAGTATTTTATTGGTTTTGCATTACTACAGGATATGGGGAAAGGTTACTAAATCCCTACTTCTAAAACCTTTGGGAAATAGGGACGGAAAACTAAAACAACATACTCTACAAGGATGGGGAAAACTAAACCCTAACTCTAAACAAACTATACTGGATATAGGGAAGGGAAGACTAATACAGTGACATGATCTGGTTACATATATGTCATTGTCACCTAATGTTACAAAGTTATTATTGCTTATAAAAAAATTAACAAAAATAATAAAGAGTTGCATAAACTGACTGGTTAGCAAAAACTGCATTATCAATGATTCTCTTAGTCTTAGGTTCTTTCCTTCTTGCGTTTCTTTTTTCCGCGGGGTTTGGGAGCGGCTGCTCCTTTCTCTGACTCCAATGTATCTGAAGAACTAAAGAGTTTTGGACTACTGCTTGCTGAATCCTGTGAGTAGGATTCTTCTTCTTCCTCTTCTTCCTTTTCATCCTTTTCAGGTTTCTTATCTTTGTTGTGTTGCTTTAAATTACAATATTGATCCACAAACTTTTTGGCCTTAGGAACAGGGTCAATATTATACTTTCTGTCTTCATATTTGACACTCAGTCCTTCAGGAAATAACCACCTGTAAGGGACCCCTTTCTTCTGTAGAGAGAGAGTAAGCTCCCTGTAGAGTCTTCTCCACTTTCTAACTTCAAAGGGGATATCCTTCAAGATTTTTATCTCTTCATTCTTGATTTTTAAGGGGTTCCCCTGTGTAGATTTCAGCACCAGATCTCTGGTAGACCTTCTCGTGAATTTCAAAAATATTTCTCCCGGGAGTTTATTTTTTTTTAATAAAGTCTGGATAAGTCCTGTAAGCCCAGTTCATCTCCTTCAGTAAATCTTCCTGTTTGTAAACCATTATTGGAGCCAAAGTCTCTGCTAAGACAGCCTTTAAGTCTTCGCTCTTTTCTTCTGGAATCCCTTGGAAATGTAGGATGTACATGGATCTTTCCAGCTGGAGCTGTATTAGTTGAGTTTTTTTGGAGGATCTCTCTTTTTCTGCTTCATCTGCTCTTTTATTGATACTCTCAGTCTGTTTTCCATTTTTTTAATGTCTTTTCAGTTACTGAAGTCCTTCTGTCCATTTGAGTCATCTGCTTTTGCATATTATCCATTTTAATGTTGAAGTTAGTAATCTGCTCCATTAGGGGACGCAGTGCATTCACCAACAGTGTAGACATATCTACAGCTACTTCCTGGTTGTGGGAGGGAGGGAGTCGTTGGTAGGCTATTTCCGGTTGACTTCGTTTCTCCAGACCCAGCTTCCACCCTCTCCCAGCCATAATATCAACAAGAAGTAAGTTTCCCGAAACAAAGTAAAAGTTAGCAGAACTTAATCCGCTTTTCATTATTATGCAGCTTTTGTTTTCACTAATCCTCTAATGCATTTAGCTTACTTCAAAGTTTTTTTGGTTCCATTTTAAAACTGCCTTGCTTTAGATGGGGGGGTGAATTCTTGAGCTTCTCCCTCCCCCCTGCCGCTTTGCCCTTAGGCACTTCTAATTGCTATCAAGGCTCTTTTGTTTGCTTAAATCACCTGAGCATTGCTTAATTCACGCTTTGAAGCCTTGGAAGTCTTTTAGAAGCCTTTCAAAACGTTTGATCATGTCCAGTGGTCCAGCAGTCGTTTCTCGGCACCATGCTGGCTCTGCAGTGATGGGACCTTTCGGAGATAAAGGTGAGCCTCAATTCCTTGGCCATCGCCTTGGAAGAGGTTTTCCTCAGCTCTCCAGGCTGAGGGTCTCCTACAGAGACCCCAGGAGGGTCCGGGACACACTCGGACCCTTCCTGTCAGCCGAGTCTTGGCACAACCCCATCGGAGCAAGACGGGGATGTGACCAAGCAGTGAAACGCTTAAACTGGAACAAAAATAAATAAATCTTCTTGACCTTTCATTGAATAGAACCTTATGAAAAGTAGCCTGCTTCTTGCAGAGTCTTATATTGCATTGTATATGTACCACACATTCTCAGCTTCCCATATTGCCTTCCATGTCTTCAAATTCCATAGCAGGCACACTCAATGGGTCACAAGGACACAGCAACTGTACCTAGGCTGAAACTTAGCATGTAGCAAGCCCCAGAACTGGCTTCTTGGTACCCACACAAAGGAACAGTGACAAAGGCAAACATTTTGTCTACATACACAAGAGTTTAATGTATATACTTTGACAACCACCATTCCTGGATGCCTTAGGACCAGTTCATACTTCAGTTGGCAGGATATTTGTTGTAAATTGGCTCTGCATGGGATCTGTTTTACATGAAGAAATGACGTTGGTGAAGTGTTCAGAAAAATATACTGTTACAGCTGAACTGTCAGTATACCCAATAACCGATCTTTAAAAATCTTTTTAAAGTCCTGAGAATCTTTCTCCTTCCACAATCTGCAGCTGGGGCCCTGGAAGATGTCCACTGTTTCTCCATTGTGATGACTGGTATATGACACTGAAGTGGCTGTTGCTTTACTTGAGAAGCAGTGAAACTATTTAGTCACTCACCTTCACTATAAGTTGATGGGGAAGAAATTGGTTTCACGACAAGATGGTTGAAGAGCAAATAGTTGCCTAACCAAAGGATTTTAATCCTCCCCCTATTTACTTTTCACAGTTAATTCAGGGTTGCTCAAGGTTGGAAAATTCCTGGAGATTTGGGGGTGGAGAGGGGAGGGACTTCAGGAGCACATAATACCATAGAGACCACTATCCAAAGCAGCCATTTTCTCCAGGGGAAGATCTCTGTCTTTTGGAGATCAGTTATAATTCCAGGAAATCACCATGTCCCATCCTAAAGCTGGCAATCATAAAGAAGCATCCATGTGAGACATGAATAAGACAACATTAGTATATTGGTAAGTATATGAAATGATACCTCTGTTCTATTCCCTTTATTTCTACACGGTGTGGTGGAAAGTGCCATCCAGTCACACTCACAGCTGGCTTACGGTGACCCTGTAGGGTTTTCAAGGCAAGAGACATTCAGAGGTGGTTTGCCATTGCCTGCCTCTCTCTATAAGTAGAATAAAAACAATCTGTACATGGAAAGGAAAAGGCAATATGGGTGTAAAGAAAAGCCATATTTCCTATTTCGGTGCCTACATGAAAATCTTGGTAAGCTCTGAAAGAGGCCTACACAGAAAACTTTCCCTAGAGAAACAGATAAGAAAGAGGCACTGTGACCTTGGTAGATTGCTTCCAGCTGGCTGGAACAGCTTGTAATTGCCCGGGAAGCAACCAGCCCAATTAAGCATATTCCAGAGCTATTGACTTATTAGCACCTGTGTGTTGGAGTGAAGGGCCCTTAACGGCAGTATAGGTTCCGTTTCTCCTCTGCTTTAGTATTATAGGATGCCTTAAGCCTAGCAACAAGCAAGAAGATGATATCATTTCTCTGGTCTGTGACTGGTCAAAGGCCTAGACTGGTCAGAGACCCCTTTTCTATAAAATAAGATTTTACTCAGTTGAATGAGGCTGCCTAGGACTATGAGGCCTTGCTTGGTCAATAGTCCCAGAACAACTCACCAACTGGCATTCCTTTGATTTTACCTGGATGGGCTGATTGGAACATCTTGTTATGCTGAACTACCGCACCTCTTTGTAACCTGGAAAGGTAACTTTGAAACTGCCTTGTAAGTTTTAGTTATGCTGGTGATGCTTAGAGTTCATTATTTTATTCCTTCACAGTATGAGACGTAAGTATGAGATGTAAGTCCGATCTCGGGCCCAACAGCAGTCAAGGTCGTGGTTTCCACCACAGGCTGCACGGGCTTGTCTTGGTGCTATCTTCTCACTACACTGTTTAGGCCTCGTCACCCTGGTCTTGTGGATGTCCTCTGGCTCACCCTCAGAGTTGCTTGCAGACTCACGGTGTACGGCCTTCTTGGATTGAAGACTGGATGGACTGGACAGCTGCCACACCTCTTTAGTCAACCTCTCAGCTGCTTCGGCTGCGATGGCTTCAGCATATGTCATGGCATAGGTTAGCTCTGTCTTTGCAAATAATCTTTGCTGCAGCCTCTCATCCCTCAGGCCACATACCAGCCGGTCAAGCAATGCCGCCTCTAGGTCGGGGAAGTTGCACGTTTTTGCGGCTTTCCGTAGCGCCATGACATAGTCAGCCACTGACTTACTTGCCCCTTGGTCTCTCTTGTAAAAAGCATGATGGCAGGCTACTTGAGAGGGCTTAGGAAAAAAGTGATTTTGAAGTTTGCTCTTAATGTCTGCCAAGGAGACTGTCAGTATGCCTGCGGGTGCCACCACGTCGAATACAGTTTGCCCACACGAGCTGAAGAGCGTTGCTGTCTTTGTGGCTTCTTCGTCAACCTGGTTAGTCCGGGTAATGTATGAGTCTCAGTCCTCAAGCTCTGGCTCGAAAGCCTCGAGCCTCGTGCTGGCTACCATCCTCATTGCTGGTGCTGGTGGTGGGTTGGCAGGGTGAAGGTTTATGGTGGTCAGGGTCCCAGACGTCTCCAGATCATCTGCCGTGGTGTCGGTTGCTCAGCAGGGCTGCTTACCCGCTATAACCCAGATCCCATCCTCGTCGTCAATGTTAAATATGAGATGTAAGTCCGATCTTAACTAGTGATTCAGCTTTATTCAGTCAACAGTAAACCAACACAAGGAAAAGTGGAGTAACAGGCTCCCTTTTTAAACTGTCTGGACTATGGTAACCACACCTTAAAAGAAGTTAATAACCAATAAGAAAAGAGAGATAACGACTTTCGGTTTCAGCGGAGCGCATGGCGGCCGCCTCTCGGGATGCTCCCGGAGACGGCCAGCCCACGCATGGTCGGGGGGGTCTTCGCAGAAGTGAAGGACCCTAGTGATCCTTAGTTAAAGGCTTCAAACCAGGGGGCGCTTGGGGAGTAGCCTCTTTGCTGGCCTGACGGCCAGGAAATCGAGGCTTTCCCCCTGCCTCAGTGGCCCCGCTGTGTGGTGCCCATATGGGATGTAGCAACACCACCGACTTCCCGGAGTGAAGCAGCAAAAGATGAATTAAAAAAGGAAGAGTCGGCAGAAAGCCGTGAGTTGAAGATCTGCTTGCAAGCGCTTTAAATGCGCTCCCTCCCCCAATCACACAAGCGCACGGGAGGAGGGAGGAATCCCCCCCAGAAAACGGAACTTATAAATGAGAGTGGAAGGGGGGCGGAGTGAAAAAGCGGATTAGCGAAGGTACCTTCTGAGGTTTTATTGAAGTAGAAGAAAATAGCTGGACTCCTGAGCTGCACGGCACGGACTGTGTAAAAGTAAACAATAAAAATGTTGGGGCAGAAGAAGATCCCGGACAAGCCGGTAAAGAAGCTGGGAGGGACTTCCGGTTCTGGCACTCTCCCCCCGGAGCCAGCTGTCAATCAGCAGAAAAGTGAGATGCTGCGCCCTCTGCTGGATCAAATGCAAAAAATCAGCGAAACTCTCTGCAACATGGAAAGTGTCCTCAACAGTCAGCAGAAGCAATTAACAGATACAGCTAAGAAGATGGAAGAGATCGCAAAGAAATGTCTGGTCTCGACGGAAGACACCAAGAAAATTAAGAAAAAGGTCAACAAAATAGAGAAACACCAAGAGATGCACGAAAAAAGAATATTAATGCTTCAGATGGAAAAATCAAACCTCTGTTTTCAGGGCATAAAGGAAGAGGAGAAAGAAGATCTCGGAGCTATTTTGGCAAACGCCTTGGCACCAATAACTGGCAAAGAAGTGCAAAAATTAAGCAAAGAGATGGATCTGGTATACAGATACTACTCTAACTTTACAAAGAAAAATAATTTGCCAGCAGAAGTGGTTGTCAAGTTCACTAAGCAACGTACCAGAGATCAAATTTTATGAGCGACTTCAACAACGCCATTGAAGATTGGTGAGCAGAATATCAGAATTTTAAAAGATGTTCCATATGAAATCCGTCTGAAAAGGAAAGCATACAAAGGATTGACCTTGATTTTTACAAAAGTATCAAATCAGCTACAAATGGTGGATTCCCGAAGGACTGGTCTTTAAATTCAATGATAAGAGAGAGAAGATCGACTCCGTCTTTAAAGTTCAAGAATTTTTGAAGAGGCTTGCCAGTTCGGAGGAAGACGCAGAACTCGCTAAATGGACAATGTTAAGTAGCGAAGAAGACAGTGGCCCAGAGGAGGAGGAAGAAGAATCGGAGGAGGGAGGAGCAAAGAAGGGCCCATCGTACATTTTAAGAGATCTGAAAGGAAGATACCCCAAGATGTGACTTGTTCGTGATGCGCAAGAATGGAGTATATTAATAACTAACCCCAAAGGACTTTACTAATCTTTTTAACAGATTTGTTTTGGACTTTCAGTAGGATGAAAAGATCGTTCAACCACGGTAGAAGCCAAGAACTTTATTTTTACTAACAAAAAGATTAACATACTAACAGGAAATTCACTCACCTCTTTTCTTTGTCCCTCTGTATACCCTTCTCCCTTTCTTTATAAAAAGCAATAAAATCCTCTCCTTTTTAGGAGAGTTTTATATAAAAAAAAGAAAAGAGAGATAGCAACCAATAGATTTCGTTCCCTCCGGAACAACTCCAGCTACTCTGATTGGCTTGCTTCGCAGAACAGCCAATCAGATTGCTCACTTTAGGATAACTTCACAAACTTCAAGCTCATACATATTATTATTATAATACATAACAAGTCTTGTTTTAAATACATTTGCACTTTAATAAACGAATTATATTTTACTCTGTCATGGTATTTGTGCTCCTTGAACCTCAAAGGCTTAATCCATTGCCTTAGACTCTTGACCACTACTAAAAGTAACTGCTTTGTCTTTCAGCTCAGTCTGCAGCCCACTCTGCAAGGCTGACCTTGTGTGTTAAGTTCCATTTCCAGTCTGGAGGTTTGGTCTTTTGCTCCAGGACAGTTGGGAACCATTAAAAGACCTGGTGGCAGACTACCCTGTGCTTGAAGGGGTTTTAGATTCCCTTAAGTAGTTTGTAATTTTGCTGTGCAACCTGTTCTTTGAACCCAAACGTTTTGACATGGAGGGGTTAGCGTTTGTGACAATGGGTTGTATAGGACCACTGAATGTCTGAAGCATATTCAACTATTACCTTCTTTATGCCCATAATAACTATCTTGTAAGATATCTCACTGTTGTTCCTATTCTAAGCCTGAGAGAGAACACTCTACTTGTTTTTTTAAAAAAATAAATAAATTACCAGTGTTTATGGCAAAAATTAATTACATTGATAGTAACAGAATATTAACTATATTAATAATATCAACTATTTATTTAGGAAAAACATTTTCTGCAGAACCATGTGCAAGGCAAGCAGCATCTTGGAAACCCTCAAATTTATCTTTCTGTTGATCTATTACTACATTGAGGCCTTCATTATGAAGTTTTGTCATGCTCCAAAGAATGTTGCTGGGGAAATAGTGCTTATTACTGGATCAGCAAATGGAATTGGAAAACAGATGGCTTTAAATTTTGCCCATCTTGGTGCCATTCTGGTCCTCTGGGATATTGATGAAGAAGGTAATGAAGACACAGCTGAATTTACAAAACAAAATGGAGCTTTAGCAGTTTATACCTACAAATGTGACTGCAGCATACATGAAGAAATTTATGCAGTTGCAGATCAGGTAATTAAAAAAAGACTATGTGGATCTTTTGCTTATGAATTAAAAACATACTGTTGTAAATGTGTACTGCCAGAAATGTGTTTGACAAGCTGAGCTGAGAAAATTATCTGGGAAAATTATTAGTGAACATGGACAGGAAAAAGTAAAAAAAATGCACAAGAGGCATCCTGTCCTATTAAATAAAAGGGTAGTGGTCTGGCAAGATTCTATGCTTGGCAAAATCAATTCGCTCCCTGGTATATCGCTCAGAATCTGTCCCTATCCACTAGCTGCGTTGCCTGAGTTCTCTCCCACTCACTGCAGCCTAGGCCACTCTTCTCTGACTAGGTCAGCATTTCAAGCTCATTTGCATACGGAAGCTGATTGGACTTCACTCCATTTCGCACCTCAAACTCCCCCCCCCCACCGCAAGACAGTTGGAATTCTCAGTTGTTTATGCAACCTGTTGTATTCTGAGGTGAAATATGTCCTCACTCACAACAATTCCCCTTCAAAAGAAACAAACCCAATAACACAACCATGCCACACCACAAAAAAGACAGGTCACACCACAAGCAGAATACCACAAGGCAAAAAAAGCTCTGATACTAATTCTGGGAGGGGACACTGTGAGTGTAGAAAATGATTTATCGACACAGTGGAAAATCTTTAGGAATTGTTTGGTGCATTTACCATGGGGCACCCACGCAGAGCCTCTGGCATTTTCTCACTCTGCTGGCATCAAAACCAATCGAAGGCAAAATAGAGATATGGAGACTTTTCCATCCTCCTTTGCATCAATGGCAACACGAGGCCTTGTTGCTGAACAGGAGCGTCCCTATGGAAACTGCCCTGGTGATTTTGGACCAGCTGGAGACTTTCTGCCTAACCTGCCTTACAGGGTTGCTGTACAGATCACAAAGCTGAAAAGAATGAAGTAAACTGCTTTGCTTCCCGCTAATGAGAAAGACAGAATTTTGCCTAGGAAGAGGCTGCTGAGAGGGGATGAGATAAAGTTGCCAACTATAGGTATAGAAATTCCTGGAGATTTGAGGGGTGGAGCCCAGAGAGGGTGAGGTTTGAGGAGGGGTGGGACCTCAGACAGGTACAGTGCCATAGACTCCACCCTCAAGTCAAGTTTATTAGTACGGTCAAGCGACCAGCCAATATAAAATATTTCCAAAAAAAAAAAAGGATTGAGGTAAAATACATGGTAGATACATAAAATTAAATAAATATATAAAACAGCATTAAGAGCAAAAGCGGGAGCAACACAGTGTATCATTAAGGTGGAAACAGGAGCAATACTACTTTATCATTGACTTGCTGTCTGAGGTACAAGCTTCCTCTTTTTAAGTGCGAGGAAGCAAAATTTTGCCACAGCTAAAGATATCCTCTCTTTCCGATCTTCCAACAAAAAGGTTAGAATCCTTGGTTCTGCAAATTTCAAGTGGACATCCAGAGGTTTAAATGTAGACAACAATGGGAAAATTAACAGCTGCCTCTCCGTAGCGTAAAAGTTACAATGTAAAAGAATATGTGGGACCGACTCTATCTCAAGACCTGTACAGGGACAACATCTTTTGGAGATAGGCCAACGCAAGAACCTTCCTTGTAATAAATTAGAGGGTAAGGCATCAAAACGAGCTCTAGAAAAAGCCCATCTATAGCCATCATATATAATGTTAGAAAGATAAGGAGCAGGTGCAAAACCTGCCCAAGATTTTAAAACTCCATATCTCGAGGGTAGAAGCGCTTCTTCTGTCTGCGCCTCTATATCCATTAGACGTTGGGATACTATAGATTTAGCTTTGGTCAATCCTAGATCGAAAAGACTTACAGGATGAGACTCCACCCTCCAAACCAGCCATTTTCTCCAGGGGAACTATTGTTGCCAATCTTGGCCCAATGGCCATCAAACCGTTCTCTTCCACCCCCTGCTGTGCAGCTGTCTTTCCCCTACGGTTGCCAATCTCCAGGTGGGACCTGGAGATCTCCTGCTGTTACGGTTTATCTCCAGATGACCAAGATCAGTTCCCCTGGAGAAAATGGCTGCTTTGGAGGATAGACCCTATGGCATTATACCCTGCTGAGTCCTTCCACCACCCCCCCAATGCTGCCCTCCACAGGATCCACCCCCCAAATCTCCAGGTATTTCCCTACTTAGAGCTGGCAACCCTACTTTCCCCTCAGTGCCTGTTGGTAGGCAACCAAGCTTGGTCCTGTCACCTGTTTTGGCCTTTGAGAGAAAACTCATTGGGGCCAGTCCTGATAGGGTTGCCAACTCAGGTGGGAAATTCCTGGAGATATGAGGGATGGAGCCTGAAGAGGGTGAGGTTTCAGAAGGGGTGGGACCTCAGACAGGTACAATGCCATAGACTCCACCCATCAAACTAGCCATTCCATCCTGGGGAACCATTGTTGCCAATCCCCAGGTGGGGGCTGGAGATCAATCAGAATTACAACTGCTCTCCAGGAGGGAGGGGGGAGGAGATGGAAAGCTGAAGACAGGGGGCAGATAACAGTAGGTTGACAATTGGCTGGGAGGGAGATACGGTTGCCAACTCCAGGTAGGGAAATTTCTGGAGATTTGAGGGGTAGAGCCTGGAGATGGTGAGGTTTGAGGAGGGGTGGGTTCTCAGACAGGTACAATGCCATAGACTCCACCCTCCAAGCCAGCCAGTCCCTCATGGGGAACCATTGTTACCAATCTCCAGGTGAGGGCTGGAGACCACTCAGAATTACAACTGCTCTGCAGGAGAGAGGGCAGAAGTCAGCTGAAGTCAGAGGGGAAGATAACAGTAGGTTGATGGTTAGCTGGGAAGGAGATGGGGTTACCAACTCCAGGTTGGCAAATTCCTGGGGATTTGAGGGGTGGAACCTGGAGAGGGTGGGGTTTGAGGAGGGGTTGGACCTCAGGCAGGTAGAATGCCATAGACTCCACCCTCCCAACCAGCCATTTCCTCCTGGGTAACAATTGTTGCCAATCTCCAGGTGAGGGCTGGAGATCACTCAAAACTACAACTGCTCTTCAGGTAGCAGAGATCAGTTCCTCTGGAGAAAATGGTGGTCTCTGTCATTATAACCTGCTGAGGTCACCACAGCAAATTCACACTGTGTGCCCAAAACCAGGGCACTCTCCCAGAGCCTCTTTCTAGAGCCTGTTGTATTTATTTCCACAATGGGCCTTACTCCTAGTAATTTATAATTCAGTTATGACAGAGTGCTTGGATTTAAACAATTTAACTTGTTGGCATGATCACACTTACATAGACACTTTGGGATAGATGAATCCCACTTCCAAGTAATACAATTGGGATCAACAGGAAAATCCCATCAAATTCAGGTTGAAGACCATTCAGACCTCCATAAAAATTTACTATGCAGGGCAATTGGTTTGCATCTACAGGGCATTTTCACTTTCCCTCCATCTGTCACAGTCATGAAAATGACTTCTATAGCTATTTCAGTGTATAATCTGGTTCATACTAACATTTCCCTTGCAATCGGATGGAGAAAAAATAAACAACCATATTTCATAAATGACACTCTGACATAAATGACAGCACAATCCTATTGGATTGCACAGTTAGTCTTTTTTTGCAAGGTGTAAGCAGAGAAATTGTTTAAATTGTTTAATTGTTGGAACTACTTTTATCTTGATGTAATTTATTATTGTTGTCCATTGCTCAGAACTCTGAGTAATAGTGGATAGAGCGATTCATAAATAGACATTATACATAAATAAATACATAAATAAATACAGGATGGTACATAATATACAGGCATTAAGAGTCAGATCAATTATTGGAAAGAGTTGAGACTTCCGGTCGGAGAAAATGGCGAATTGACACACTTTGCGAGTTGTGCAGAGTGTACTGCGGCATCTGACGACAGTCTGGGCTCTATCTGGCCCAGCGCAGCACTCTCCAGGCGGGGGAGTGGCAAGCAAGCAGCGAAGCCTGAGGGGGGGTTGAGATCGGTGTGGATAAGCTTCGGAGGAAGCTTGTTTACACTTTGATCTCCCTCCGTGAAGAGGGCAGTTGCAAATCAACTCTACAGATGCCAGCCGGGCTGAGAATTCAGCATAAATTCGCCATCTACCGATCTCTTTATCATCTGATTAACATCGTTTACAGAAGAAGCACCGCGAAACCCCGAGACTACAAGCAAGGTAACAAACAAACGATTAAGCGCTTACCGGTTTAAAGGAGACTGTGATATTGAAACGTATGGATAAGCGTTGAAACCTTTAAGGAACTATTTCGCTTGAATTAAAAGTAAAAAGAAAGCTTTCCGTTAGTGAAAAAGGCTGAAAAGAGACTTTGTTTTGCATTCCTGTGGTCAGCCAAGTCTAAACGCTACGTAGTAGAAACGAAACTAACTGTGACTCTGTGATACAGGAAGTGGGCTAGAGTGGAGGCTTCTAGAGGCTGCTGTGTTTGAAGCGGAGGGACATTTTATTGTGTGACACCACCCTTACTGGAAGTTGGATTACAGAGACGGACCGGTGAGCAGGAAGTTTGAAAGGAGCCTACTCTAGCCAAAAAAACCACAGAGAAATTGCGCCCGACATTTTGGGGAGGACTAAAATTTAAAATGTTATTTTCAAGCCGAAAAAGCGTTTAAACAAGTTCTAAAGGTGGCGATTTGGCTTGAAGATTGTTAATATAAAGTCTGATTAACATTGAAGTGGCCTCCAAGACGGATTTGAGAACAAGACCTAGAGCTGCTTCATCACCCAGTCCAAGAATGACTGCAAAGGAAAAAAAGAGTGGCAAGCAGCTATAGAAGCGATGGAGAAACGGATGACGGAGAATCTTGGAAAACAAATAGAATCACAGTTGCAACAACAATTGGAGCAAATAGAGCAAGTGCAAATCCAAGTACAGAAAAAAAATATGGAAGAATTGAAAGAACTGGTACTTGCAGAAGTGTCAGGGATTAAAAAAGATACAGAAGAACTTAAAAAGGAAGTCAAAAGTCTGGTGACAAAATCTGAAGATATGGAACAAAAGGTTAAAAAAACCTTGTCAGAGAATGCAAGGTTGGAGACCATGATGGATTACAGGGCTACTCAGAATCACTTGAGATTGAGAGGGATAGAAGAGGAGGAAGATCAAGATCTACGGGCCCTAGTAATTAAGACATTGACAACTTACATAGGGGAAGATGAAGGAGATTTGGATGCAGACTTTGACTTGATTTACAGAGTAAATTCGGCTTATGCCAAAAGAAAGCAATTACCCAGAGATGTAATTGTTCAATTTGTGACAATAAAGATGAAGGAAGACGTTTTCAAGAAACAATTTTCACAACCGTTGGAAATTAATGGAAAGAAAATAATAATCTTGAGAGAAATTCCGAGATCAATTCTACAAGATAGAAAGAAATTCAAGAAATTGACAGACAGGCTAAAAGAAATGAATATTAGATTCAGATGGGAGATTCCATATGGACTTACATTTATGTACAACTCGGTGAGATCAACTCTTAAAACTGAAGGAGACTTATATAGATTCAAAGCGAACAATCTGGACGATTTTAAAGATATTTAATCTAGCACCATTATGGATTACAAATTTTTATCTTGGAACGTAAATGGATTAAATTCACCAGGTAAAAGAAGACTGGTGAATCATTGGCTGGAAAAACAAAAATGTAATATAATTTGTTTACAAGAAACACACATAAGAAAACAAGACGACAAATATCTGACTAATAAAAAATTGGGAGAAGAATTTCATTCTTCAGCAGTTAACAAGAAAAAAGGAACAGTGATTTATATTTCAAAAGATTTGGATCCTAAGCAAATTTTTTCCGACAAAGAAGGAAGGTATGTTGGCGTGGAAATCTGTATGGATAGAAAAAAGACATTGCTTGTTAATATATATGCACCCAATGGTGCAAAAGAGACCTTTTTCAATGATTTGACTAAAGAGTTGGAATGTTTAAATTATGACCAAATTGTTCTTGCGGGAGACTTTAATGGTACAGTGAACAACACATTGGATAGAAAGTCCAAAGCAAGTGGAGAGACAGGTGGAAAGTTACCAAAAAATTTCTTTCAATTGATGAAGCAAGAAAAGTTAGAAGATGTTTGGAGGAAGTGGAATCCTAAGACTAAGGATTACACGTTTTATTCGAATAGACATAATTCTTTTTCTCGAATTGACATGATTTGGATGTCAGAGGAGATGGCGCAAAAAACTTATAAAATACAAATTCTACCGAAAACTAACTCGGATCATAATCCCCTACTTTGGATATCTAAAGCAAAACCTAAACAGCTATTCTGGAGAATTAATGAAGATTTACTGGATCAAAAACAAATTAATGAAATCTTAAAAAAGGAAACGAAAAGTTTTTTTGAACTGAATTTGAATAAAGGCACGGACATACAAGTTGTATGGGATACATACAAAGCAGTAATCAGAGGCATGCTTATCTCTCTGAACTCCAAAGATAAAAAGCAAAAGATTCAGCAACAGAAAGATCTTCATGAAAAAATTCGACAAAAAGAAAAGGAACTAAAAAAAAGACCAGGGAAGAAGAAAATTGTTAAAGAGATCCACTTCCTGCATGATCAGCTGAATGTTCTTTTAAACAGAGAATTATATTGGAACTTAAAAAAATTACAGCAAAAAGCATTTGAGGGTGCAAATAAGCCAGGAAAGTTTTTGGCATGGCAATTGAAAAGTAGAAAAGATAGGAACTTTATATCCAAGATTGTTGAAGATGGAAAGGAGGTGATGAGCCTGAATGGTATAAAAAGAGCTTTTTTAAATACTACGCCAAATTATTTCAAAAGAAAGGAATTGACCAACAGAGAATCAAGAAATACTTGGACACGATTGAAGTTCCAGAGCTGGGAAAACAAATTAAAGAACTATTAAATGGTTTAGTAACGAAAGAAGAAGTGACAATGGCGATAGAAGATGCAAAGTTGGGCAAAGCTCCAGGACCAGATGGCTTTACAGCAAAATTTTATAAGAAATTTAAAGAGGAGCTAACCCCTATTTTAGTACTTCTGTCAAATGAGATAAGACAGACCAAGCGGATCCCAGATTCATGGAAGGAAGCAAATATTTCATTGATACCTAAAGAAGGTTTGGATTTGACTCAAGTAAAGAACTATAGACCAATATCGCTATTAAATAATGACTACAAATTATTTGCAAAAATAATTTCAGAGAGACTGAAAAAATATTTGAAAGATACGATAGCGGAAGAACAAGCGGGATTTTTACCAAATAGACAAATTAGAGACAATCTAAGAGTGGTGATAGACGCAATTGAATATTATGACAAGCATCCTGAAAAAGAAGTCGGATTCCTCTTCTTAGATGCGGAAAAAGCTTTTGATAATTTAAATTGGGAGTTTATGCTGCAAGTTATTGAAAAAATGAATATTGGACAGTCCTTTTTAAACATGATTGTGGCAATATATTCAGAACAAAAAGCGGCTTTGAATATAAACAAAGAAAAGACGGACTTCTTCCGAGTCCAAAAGGGAACACGTCAAGGCTGCCCGTTATCCCCGTTGTTGTTTATTTGGATATTGGAAATATTACTAACAGCGATAAGAAAAGATGACAGTATTGAAGGACTTACAGTGAAAGGTTTTGCCTATAAGTATAGGGCATTTGCAGATGATGTAATGTTTATGATTCAAGACCCAATTGAGAAAATACCACAATTGATGGAAAAAATTGAAGAATTTGGTTCAGTTGCGGGATTTTATGTTAATAAAAATAAAACTAAAGTGATGTGTAAAAATATGACGAAACAAAGACAGACAGAACTTCAAGAGAAAATACAATGTGAAGTAGTCACAAAGACTAAATATCTTGGAATTGATTTAACTATGAAAAATATTGACTTGTTTAAAAACAATTATGAAAAGGTGTGGCATAAGATTCAGCAAGATATGAAGAAATGGGATACTTTGAATTTATCATTGATGGGAAGAATCGCGACTGTAAAAATGAATATCTTGCCGCGTTTGATGTTTTTGTTTCAGACTATTCCAATACTAAAACAAAGGAAAATATTGGATTCGTGGCAGAAAGAATTATCCAAATTTGTATGGGCAGGAAGAAAGCCAAGGATTAAAATGAAAATTTTATGTGATGCAAGAGAGAGAGGAGGCTTACAACTACCAAATTTAAGACTGTATTATGACGCCGTCTGTTTAACATGGTTGCAACAGTGGATTAATTTGGAGAATAAGAAGTTATTGGCTCTTGAAGGACATGATAATAAATTCGGATGGCATGCATATTTATGGTATGGAAAAGTAAAAATGGATAAATTTTTTAAACACCACTTTGTAAGACAATCACTGTTCGAGACATGGACGAGATATAGAAAATTCTTCTCAGAAGAAAGACCACTTTGGATTGTACCAGCTGAAGTGATTAATCCATATTCAAGAAACCAAGGACTAGACTGGCTACCTTACAAAAATCTTTTAAAATCTGAAGGGAAAAATTTTGTGTTAAAAGATAGATTTGATGTTGAATTTGAATATGATTGGTTGAAGTATAGACAGATTTATGACTTATTTAAGACCGATAAAAGAGAACATGGTTTTAGAGAAAAGAATATTGAAATTGAAACTGTATGGCTTGAGAAAGATAAAAAAATGATTTCTAAACTCTACAAGGTGTTATTGAAATGGTATACTGAGGATGAAGTTGTAAAGGAGCAAATGATAAAATGGGCAGTAAATGTTAATAATGAGATATTAATGACATCTTGGGAATACTTGTGGAAAAAGTCAATGAAAATTTCAACGTGTGTAAATGTTAAAGAGAATTGTTATAAAATGATGTATAGATGGTATATGACGCCTAAAAAAATTGCTATTATAAATGAAAGTATGTCCAACAAATGTTGGAAATGTAAAAAACATGAGGGGTCTTTTTACCATATGTGGTGGACATGTGATAAAGCAGTAAAGTATTGGACAGAGATCCACAATGAGATACAAAAAATTTTGAATTGTACTTTTAAGAAAGACCCACAGATGTTATTGTTAGGTCTTAAAATGGAAGAAATAAATGTAGCCAAGAGAACATTATTATGGTACTTGACTACAGCAGCAAGACTGACTTTTGCTCAATGTTGGAAACAAGATAAAGTACCTGAAACATGGGAATGGATTAAAAAGACGTTGTTCTTAGCAGAAATGGATAAATTAACAAGAAAATTAAACAACGAAGAAGATGAAACTTTTTTTGAAGACTGGAAAGACTTTCAAAAATACTTGTTGAAAAATTGGGACATTAAGCGTGGTTTGGTTTGTTTTGATAGTTATTAAGTGGAAAATGAAATAGAATTAGATTTTTGAATTGTTACCGTTTGATAGAGAAAATAAGTTTAGAAATAATTGTAACAGAATAAGAGAGATATTAATGGGGTTGGAGCGGTGCGGGAAGTCTTGTTTGGGGGGGGGAGGAAAATTAGAGAAATGGGTATGTAGGTGGATTGAAAATGTTTGAACGTGTGATATATCCAATAATAAATTGTATTTACCAAAAAAAAAAATTATTGGAAAGAGTTAAGAAACAGGCACAAGAAGATGTCTGTGTTCAAAACAAAAACCTAACACAGGTGCTACAGAACTACAAATACTTTGTTGGTCTTAAAGATGCCACTGGACTCAAACTTTGTTCAAATACAGTTTAATTAGGCAGTGGGCTTAGAACATAATATCTCAAATTTCCCTTTTTGTTGTAGGTTAAAAAAGAAGTAAGAGATGGTAATATTCTAATGGGAAGAATTTCATTGATCTTCCAGATTCTGAAATGAAACAAACACTAGACGTGAACATTAAGGCACATTTCTGGGTAATCATTTTCTTTTTGTGGATAACCATGAAATTACTTTGTATTCTTTCTAAAAACTTCCATAATTGGAATTTGGCTACATTTGAGAAAATCAGAAGTAGTTAGCAGTAGCAATTACAAATCCGTATAGTCTATTATCTCAGTATTACTTTATGCTAATTAATCATAATAGATCCCTTTTTGCCACTTATGCTATATTTCTTTGTCACCATTTATCTACTTTCTGAATCCTTATGGTCTTACGCATGCTTAAGTCTGTGTTGGATTGACTTTAGTGGGTGGTCTGGGTTTTCCTTTTTTGAAATTTATTGGTTCAAATGTGTGTATGTCTACTTTTCTCCTGAGCATCTCAGGACTAGAGTTGCCAACTCCAGCTTCAGAAATTCCTAGAGATTTGAGGGTGGAGCCTGAGAGAGTGAAGTTTAGGGAGGCGAAGGACCTTGGTAGAGTATAATGTCATGCAGTCCAAAGCAGCTGATTTCTGCAGGAAAAGTGGAATAATTTTAAATAAATGAGTAATAAATAATTTATGTAATCTGGAGATCAGTTGTAATTCTGGGAAATCTCTAGACCCCACCTAGAAGTTGGCAACTATAGGCAGGACTTTCCCATTGATCCCAGGTGTACTTGGAAGCATATTCATTGTTCTCCATGAAATTTTTCTGATGTTTCTGCAGTGTTAAGTTTTTTATCTCCAGAAGTAGAAGTAGGCTTTGTATTTCAGAAATTTCAGCTTTTCTCTGGAGTGGCACACGCCTGAAAACAGTATATGTTTTGAAACTGAACATTCCAAACATACCTTAGTGTCATAGTCCAAACCTGCAGTGTTTAGGTAATCTGCCTATGCAGTTGTAGCTCTCAAGCAAAATGGGCATGATTAAAAACTTGTTTAATAATTATTATTTATCAGTTTACCACAGACTTGCAAAGCTTTCCTACCAGCCATGATTTCCTGTAACCGTGGTCATTTGGTTACTATTTCAAGTACAGGAGCAGTAACTGGGGCCAATAAGCTTTCAGGTCAGTATACTGTGGAGTTATTTGTGTATGCATGTATACTTTCTACCTCTGAATTGTCCATTTATTCACTTACTGGTACTGTTTAAAAAGCAGGTTGGCATAGTGGCTAAGAGCACTTTCTATCAGCTGCTTCTGATTTGCCAACTTTCTCTCCTTTCTTAGATGTGGTCAGTCTGGACATACTGATCCATCTATATATACAAAAGAAAGTCCCCTCACTGTAAAATCAACACCAAATCCCTGGACCTAGAAACACGAAATTCAGGGAGAGCACTTCTAACATGATGTAGATGCTCACTAAAAAGGGATTTTTAGAAATTACATCCCTAAGGGGGTCAAAAGGGGTAAAATGTGCTCCCCTCATTGCTTCCTATGTGGCTGCCAGGCTGCTGCCTCCTTGCAGCCCCCACCCTCTGATTGGTTAGCTGCAGAGCTCAGTGTTCTGAGGTTAACAAAAAAGAATTACAGGGGACCGCAGATAGCTAATGACAGTTGAGAAAATTAGGAATGCTCAATCACTACCTGTGAGGTGCAACAGTGCTGTTGGCCCAGCCTCCCTGATGGCTTCAAAATGTTCCCCCCAACTCCTACACCTGACAGGCAGCTGCAGCAGTGGTCACAGGGTGCTTAAAGCCACAAGGGAGCCCACCCCAACAGTAACGCCTTAGCGATCCTGCTGGTCCTACCTCCACAGTGACTTGCAATACCCTGCCCCCCTCTCCCTCCTACACTGGACAGGCAGCTGCCTGTCAGGTATAGAAGAGGAGGTGGGAGGCTTACAGCTGTCAGGAAGGTTTGCTCAGCAGAATTGCCTTAGCCCTGCTGCTGGCCCAGCCTTCTTGATGCCTTTAAACACAATCCGCCCCAACACCAGGCAGGCCAGTGTCTGTCAGATGTAGGAGCAGGGCCAGGATACTTTAATCCATTAGGGACGCCACCCCAGCAGGATCACCTTAGCAATGCTGCTGGCCCAGACTCACCAATGGCTTTAGCTACACTCCCACCCACTATGGAAATATACCCCAAATTTGTAGAAAAGTGGTTTCCTTTATTAGGTTATTTAACTTCTTACAATGTAGGTTCTAGAAAATTGGTTCATATGAACTTGCTTAATATCTGATTGCTCAGTTGGTGTTTTGAATACACAGTTATGTCCCACTTCTTAAATGTAACATAAATGAGAGGTAATTTTGTAAAAAAGGGGAGGTATGCCCTCCACCCCCAATTCAGTGCCCAGGCCAAACCCCTGCACCAAGAAACCCAAAATAAGTAGAGTGAATTCCTACCATGATGTCAACCCCCCCACAAAGAGATTTCTGAGAAACATGACCCCTAAGGGGATTGTTTTCCATGTGCCTGGCAGGCTGCTGCCTCCTTGTGCCCCCCCCCCCATTGGTCAACTGTGTAGTTCAGAGTTCTGAGGTAAAACTGCCTACTTGCACCCACCTCCCTCTGATTGCTCAGCTGTGGATCTCAGTGTTCTGAGGTAAAAACACAGTTAGAAGAGACTGCAGACTGTTGAGGACAGTTACAGAAATCAGCTATTCAAGACCCCTGAATAGACACTTTTCAAAAAAGCCAGTATGGCAATTGGGTTAATGAATGTTCATGGGGAGATAGTAAAGGCCTTTTCTAGGAGCCATTTTTATGCATGCCTCCCTCATGAACCTGAAGAAATGTCCACCACATCACCACTCCCTCACACCAACTCCCCCTCACACCTCTCACCTCTTACTGCCCCCAAGAAAGCTCCTGGCAAACAACGAGCCAGATACACCAATACTACAAGGAGGAGGCAACTTAGGAATGTGGCAAAGACATTTGCACATAGTACTCCTGTGGGGCACTGAGTGCGCAGGCCAAGTACCAGCAAGATCACCCTGAGGTGCTCAGAACAACATAGTCTCCATATGAGCAAAACAATCCAGGAATACAAGTAGAAAGGCTATCGCTTTCATGGAAGGTGGCAGGAGTTGACTTAACAGATGACTGCTTCTTAAATGGACGGTTCTATGTTGCCTGCTCCAGAGTGAGCTCACCAAGCAGCCTAGTGATCCTAGCACCTGGGGGCAGAACCACCAATGTAGTCTACAGAGAGGTCCTTCAGTAGAGAAAAAAAAAGTATGTATGTCTCACTTCATTTCTTACACTACAATCTTCTCCATTAGAATTCCTACAACAAATGTCACATTTCAAACTTCACATCATCAGTATTATAACTGGATTTATGGAACTTAAATACCATAGCGAAGCATGGGTATCAGGCTAGTGATTTTATAATGTCATGGCTGGATGCTGTAATGTGTTCTGAGTTGGGCTGTCATTGAAGACTACAGCTGGTTCAGAATGTAACAGGCAGATTATTGTCAGGGGCTAGCCCATGGGCATGTATCTCACCCATCTTAAAACAGTTATAGAAGCCAGTTTTCTTCTGAGCTCAATTCAAGGTACTGGTTATGACTAAAGCCCTTCATAGCCTAAGATCCATTTACTGAAAGGATCCTCTCTTCCCACATATCTCTGTGTACCAACTATGTTTCTCAGGTTGCAACTTACTCTGTATTCCTCCATTTAAGGTAGATCACCTGGCATCATCTAGACCCTATGCATTTTTTATCATAGCTCCCATTCTGTGGAACAGGAGTGAAATCTTTAGGAATTTTCAGGTAATTCGGCAAGGGGCATTTTATTTGCCATGGCTTTTAATGGGGTATAAACTTTATTTTATTTATTTAATTTGTATCCCACCCTCTCCACTGAGGCAGGCTCAGTAGGTAAAATCACAGCTTATAAAATCATATAATCATATGTGCCAGTAAACACAGATGTCAATAAATGTTAATAAATATTTATAAGTGATGGCGGTATGCTCTCAGCTTCCAGATAGTCATTGCTACCACAGTCAGGGCTCCCACCAAGCTGTTAGTTATTGAGTCGGTGCTGATATTGGGAGTAGGGCCGTAATATTAGGAGGTGGCACCCTAATCGAAGGCCTGGTGGAAGAGCTCCATTTTACAGGCCCTGTGGAACTTTAACAGGTCCCACAGGGCCCTGATGTCATCTGGGAGCTCATTCCATCAGTATGGGGCCACGACAGAGAAGGCCCTGGCCCTTGTCTCCACTAGCCTGGCTTTTTTAGGGCCTGGAAGGGCCAAATGATTTTGGGAGCTCTCTGGGGAACATGTGGGGAAAGGCAGTCCCTTAGGTAGATAGGTCCCTGTCCATACAGGGCTTTAAAGGTAAGAACCAGCACCTTGAACCAAATCCAGTGTGCTATGGGCAGCCAGTACAGTGATTTTAGGGCAGGCTGGATGTGCTCCTGCATGGGGAGACACAGCAACAGCCTCACCACTGCATTCTGCACCAGCTGCAGCTTCTGGATTTGGAACAAGGGCAGCCCCATGTAGAGAGCATTGCAGTAATTCAATCCTGAGGTGACAACTGCATCGATCATTGTTGCCATGTCATTGCGTTCAGGGAAGGGTCAGTCATAGGTGGTAAATGGCAGACTTCGCAGTGGCTGCTACCTGAGCTTCCATCATTAGGGAGGCATCCAGGAGCATTCCCAGGCTCCTAACCTCCAACGCTGGCACCAACGGTGCCCCATCAAAGGTCAGGGGTGGGATCCCCAACCTTGGCCCGCTCCAACTCAGGCACATGACCTCCATCTTCATCGGATTCAATTTCAGTCAACTCAGTCTAAGCCAACCAGCCACAGTTTTCAACACCAGGTCCAGATCTCCTGGACTAGAGTCTGTCTGGCCATCCAACAACAGATAGAGCTGGGTGTCATCCACATATTGGTGACAACACAGTCCGTGACTCTGAGCAATCTGGGCAAGGGGGCGCATATAGATGTTAAATAGCACTGCGGGAAGAACTGCACCTTGGGGCACTCCACAAACTAGTGGGTGCCTGTTGGATAGCTGCTCCCCAACAGCCACCATTTGTCCCTGGCCCTGAAGGAACAAGGAGAGCCACTACAAGGCAAACCCCTGAATCCCGATGTCAGTGAGGTGGTGGATCAGTAGTTGATGGTCGACCAGGTCGAACACTGCCATGCTGCCTCAATCCAGATGCCTCCGGAGATCATCTGTGAGGGCGACCAGGACTGTCTCTGTCCCGTGGCCTGGTTGGAAACTGAACTGGAAGGGATCTAGTATGGAGGTGTCATCCTTTATGCACCTTTTTTGGGGGGATCTGCAATTTTATTTTATTGGTTTTAAATTGCAATGTTTTAACTGTGATGTGTAAACCATCTTGAGACACAAGAACAGGCAGGATAGAAATATTTTTATAAATAAATAAAAATACTAAATTTATACTCTGCCTCTCTTGCAGAGACTCAAAGATTAAAGTCAGTCCCACGCTACTTTTTTTTAAAGTGCAAGTGTGGTAATCCTGTAGTGTATCAGCTTCCTGACATTTAAAGAATTTTATAAATTAAATCCTCTGCTTGAGTTTAGGCTGCAAGTTTTAAAAATTATTTTGTTAAATTATTATTTAAACAAAAAAGCTATCGCCTCAGGTAAAATTTGGGTCTCGTTTATTCAGCAAACAGCAACCATGAGAGCTAGGACTCTTAAACGACTCTGTATTAAAGCAGGCAGTTAAGAATACACTGCCTCCCTTCTCCCTGTATCAAGTTTGGAAAGGAAGGAAGGTACATGTTCTCTTTCAGTTTGTGCCCTAAACCAGCACTTTGTTTGGCTTTTAATGTGAAAGAACAACAGCTTTCCATTTAGTAGCAGGAACATCCAGGCACCAACCTGTCTATAACAGTTTTAAATCTATTCATACAGGCTATCACTACAGTTGTGGCAGTTTGCAGAAGGGATGGTTGCCCTATGATAGTCATATGTGTTCAGGTTGTGAAGTACTTGGACATGTGCAAGTCACTGTTCGTGTGACATCACACAATGACTCCTTTGCAAAAGTAGTAATGATTGGGACCAGCACAATGTCCATCCTGTCTTGTCAGCTTGATATCCTAGGTCAGTTTGAGCTACTATAGAAGCATAAGGCTCGCCTTGCTGGTTTAGACCAAGGTCCAGTTCTGTTTCCAATACTGGCAACTCTTGGAAACCTGATAATCCAGGCATAAAGACAGAAGTCATCCACTTTTGTTTATATTCCATATCTGGTATTCAGAACTTTCTGCATTGTTTATAGAATACCTTGCCTTAAATAGCTACTTTTCATTTTGTTTTCTGATTCTGTAATCCTAATCCTATTGCAGGAGTGGCCAAACTTGCTTAACGTAAGAGCCGCATAGAGCCGCAAGACATGAACAAAGATTACACATGTTTTTATTGAAAAATATGCAAATTTGCTTGTTATTAACATTAAATGAAACTGCCAAAATAAAAACAAAAGAGGTTAAAAACAGATATTAATAATGATATTTATTTATTCAGTGATATTTGTAGGGCGGGCTTTGAGAACGCATTTAAAGTTAAAGTTGCTTTCTTTCTCTGCTCCCCCCCCTTCCTCACCTCAAGCTTACCCAGGGAAGGAAACACTGGCTAGGGAAGGGAAGACTGATTGGGGAGGCATGCCCCCCCTTTGCTTCCCAGCTGCCCTACTGGGAGCTACACAATATGTGTGAAAGAGCTACATGTGGCTCCCAAGTTCCAGTTTGGCCACCCCTGTCCTATTGCATTGTTCATTGATTTTTTTTATCATGTCTGCTTGCATTGTTCTTGATTTCATCTTGATTCCCAGTGAGAAAGGTAGGATAAATAAAGCAAGGTAGAATAAATAAGGAGCCAGTTTGGTATAGTGGTTAAGCTCACGAACTCTAATCTGGGAGAACCGGGTTTGATTCCCCCCTCCTCCACTTGCACCTGCTGATGTGACCTTGGGTCAGTCACAAGCTCTGGCACAGCTGTTCTCTCAAGGACAGTTTCTGTCAGAGTTCTCTCAGCCCCACCTACCTCACAGGGTGTCTGTTGTGGGGAGGGGAAAGGAAAGGAGATTTGTAAGCCGCTCTGAGACTCCTTTGGGTAGTGAAGGGTGGGGTATAAATCCAATCTCTTCTTCTTCTTCCTCTTCAAATAAATGAAAAAAATCCAAAGGCACATGGAAGTTCCATTTAAACACTATGACTATGTGTGCTGCCCTCAAGTTGCTTCTAATCTATGGTGACACTATGAACTAATGACCTCCCAAAAGTCCTATTGTTAACTGCCTTGCTCAGGTCTTGCAAACTGAGGGCTCTGGCTTCCTTTAATGAGTCAACCTATCTCCAGTTTGGTCTTTTTTCCTTCTGCCTTCACTTTTCCTAGCATTATTGCCTTTTTCGTTGACTGTTGTCTTCTCATAATATGACCAAACTATGATAGCCTCAGTTTAGTAATTTTAACTGTTTGGAAGTGTTCTAAAACCCAGTTATTTGTCTTTTTGATGGTGTACATTTCAAATGAATCGACTTTCTAATAGCCACTACTAGGCTATCTTCCATTAATTTGTTTAATACATGGCTTGTGGCCATGACTATATTTTATGGTGGTGAATTCCATAACTTATTGTTTGCAGTACATCTTATGATGTTGCACTGCCATAACTATCAGTGCATTCAATGATTAATACATATTCGCTAGCACAGACAATAGGGTTTAGAACTCGTGTTTAAGATGTCTCCCCATGGCCTGTCACGGGGAGGGCGGACTACAAATTGAAATAAATAAATAAATAAAATAATTACCTATCAACTAACTTCTGAGAATAAGTACTTTATTATAAAAATTAAATGAAGCATATAATATTGTTCATAACTGTGCTGGCATATGTTTTAATTTTACTTCTTTTTCCACTTTTCAGACTATTGTGCAAGTAAATGGGCAGAAACTGACTTTTTGGAGTCCGTTGCTTTTGAATTGCAGGCTGCAGGGAAGAAAGGCATCAAAACTACCATTGTCTTTCCTTATTATGTTGACACAGAAATGATTAATGGAGTACAAACAACGTGAGTACTGGATTTTGAATAAAAAGTCATCCATAGAACTTTAAAAATCCAACAAACTTGATGAGCCACCTATGTGCCTAGAGGCTTGAATCCCATGGAAATTTTTCACTAAAGGGGGGAGCAGTTTTCACCATTTCCCCCCTTTTGCTGTGGAACTTCAAATTCCAGCTGCTCCCTAGAGATTACCTGTCCTCCAGGAATAGCTTTTGGGCAATCATATGAGGCTCCAGGAGGAATAAGAAGGCCAGAAATTCTGGTTCCACTGATTGAATTCCCTTCCATCAGCAGAAATCCAACACACAGAGTCTTTTTAGGTGTGTCCCAGCAGGAAATGCTTTTAAAACTCACATGAGGTGACAAGATGTGTCAACTGCTCAGGGAACACAAGTAAAAGTTCATCTGAGTACATGTAACTAGTCATGCATTTTATTCAATTCATGCAAAAAAAAGAGAGAAAGAAATCAATCTTGTCAAATTATTTTTTTCAGGAGGCCCTGTCTGTTTCCAGTCTTGGATGTAGAATATGTGGGCAGGAGTATTGTGGATGCTGTTCTGAAGGAGAAGTTTTATCTCTTTATTCCATCATGGGCATCCTTCACTCCTCTAAAAATATAAGAATACAACTCATCTCCCACTTCTTCTGTGGTCATTTAGCATAACTCAGAAGCCAAATAAGATGGGGTGGGGTGAAAGATTTCAAAAAGGTACAAAATTTAATTGCAGTGTTTTAAAGTGTATTACATTAAAACTTTGAGATAGATAACTGAATCTTCTGGGCTTGTTTTCTGTTGGTATTTCTGATTAGTTTTCTGGAGGGTCACTCTAGAAATATAAGGGGGAATATATAGATAATAATGGCCATCATTGCATTCCATAGGTATTCTTATCTTGTATGCAGAATCATAGACAGTCCAAGCATATCCAAATAGACAGGGAAATGATTGTCTTACTTTTTGGAATCATTTTCAGTACAACCTGTACCTAAATATTTTTAAACATGACATCTGATTTAATTTCTCTGATTACATACTACTGTGTACATCCTCATAAACAACAAAACCCAATTAAAAGTTATAAAGGAAGTAGGCAGAAATTACTATCTGGGATTTCCTTCTTTATAGGGTTTTTATATTATGTAATTTATTATATTATGTAATTTATTTTTTTAACGTGTTTGTTCTCAGAAAAAAGGGAAAACTTCCTCCAGGTGTAGCTACTTTTTAAAATTCAATGTAATTTTATCAATGGTTGATACATTTATGTTGCTTCCCCAAAATCATCTTCTTACATGCTAACAATGTTTTTCTTTCTTGATTTTCCTCAGTGCTCTACAATCTGACCATGATTCAGTTGGAACTTACTTTCTTACCAAGTACAATGTCTTTTAGCAGAATTTTCTGAAACATTTTGCCCTCAGCTTCTTTCCATGCCTTTCCCATCCCTTTTCTTAAGCTTTGGTTTACCCCAGCACATATGCACGTGCCCACACACACACTGCTCCACCCTAGCTTAAATGTTTTGAGGGCAGACTCACCTTACCTATTTACATCTACTAAATACCCCCAACTGGTAGACATCTAAGACAGAAACAGGCACAGATATATATCACTACGGATTATGTTAAGTGCATGCAACAGAGGATATTTTAATTCATAGTTAAATAAGATTCTCTAACATCCCAAAACAGCAGCAGCAGTTAAATTAAACCTTGGAAGTAACATTTTTTCATTATATCTAATGAGATGAAAAGCTATTTGTTCAGGCAGCAAAAGGAAAAAGAAGAAAAATTATGTCAAAAATTGATCAATTGAGATCCTATGAAGCTAATGTGCAGTAGGTTCAGACAGGAGAAATTATAACCATAGAAAAAAATAACTAATTATCTCTAAATAAATCTTCTTTTTAATATACCAGTTTACTAAGTAAAGAAATATCAAATAGTAGAAATAATACCTCTGTGTCCATTCAACCAAAAATTTACACAGAGCAAGTTTACTGATTAACAAATTCCCTTAAATCACTATGTCCTTACAAACATATAGAAAAGCTAGTAAATACTAATAAACAGCGCAATAAAGCTGAGAAGTGTCCTTTTAAAGTATTATAATGTTGTATGCTTTAATACTGCCTGAATTTCTAATTCCTAGGAAGATAAGACTGTAAGGCTTTTTGCCAGGCATGAGGGAATAAAGATGTTTTTTATTCTGAATAGATTGTAAGGCAAATGACAGCAAGTAAAGGGGATAAGAGACTGAAGGCTTTTTTGATTTGACTATTAACAAGCAGATCCATCTTTGAGGAGGTTCTACAAAATGAGTTCTCCAGCTAGCCCCCCCCACACACAAGACTGGAGACTGCCTTTGCATGGAGGAAAAGCCTCTCAACATCATCTGAGACAAATTTTTGTCTTTAGGACTAGTTTCTCATAAAGTATCTAAATTTGTATATAGGAATAAAAGCAGGCTTTTTTGTAGAAAAATTCCAGCAGGAACTCATTAGCATAATAGGTCACACCCAATAGCAGAAACTCATTAGCATGTTAAGCCACGCCCCTGACAGTGCAGCTCCCTCCCAGGATCAGCTTCCCCAGGTGCTCCACGTCTTGTGGGGCACCTGGGGAACCCGAGGAGGGGAGGCAGTTTAAACTGCTTCCCTCCTTGGATTGGATTGGCTTCCCCAGGCACCCCACGGCTTGTGAAGTGCGTGGGGAACCCAAGGTGGGGAGGCTGTAGGCATGGCCAATTTGGAAGCCAGCCAGAACTTGTTCCTGTGCGTTCCTGCCCCAAAACAGCCCTGAATAAAAGTATTCATGCACTGTTAAAGTGTACAGCATTATAATACTTGAAAAGGACACTTCTCAGCTTTATTGCACTGTTTATTAGTATTTATTAGCTTTTCTATATGCTTGTAAGAATTTAATGATTGAAAGGGATTTGTTAATCAGTAGACTTGCACTGTGTAAACTGTTTGGTTAAATGGACACAAAGGTATTATTTCTACTATTTGATATTTCTTTGGTATATTAAAAAGATTTGTTTCTTTGGTATATTAAAAAGATTTGTTTAGAATTAATTAGTTATTTTTCTACGGTTATTGTTTCTCCTGTTTGTACTCATATCCATAGTTTTCCTTTCCTGGGCAGTAGGTCCAGGACAGACAAAAGGAAATGCTACCTTTATACAGAGAGTGATTAAAATGTGTAATTTGCTGCCAGAGGTTGTAGTGATGGCTACAGGAATAAACAGCCTTAAAAAGGGATTAGATAGATCATTGTCGTGGGTTGGGGACATGTCATCCTCTTTGTGTGATGGAAAATAGAAATGACACACTACAATAATTATAATACAAGGACTGAATGTAAACATATGCACATGCCCTATTCTCATTCCCTCCCTAGTCTTTTATGAAGAAAGAAATTTGCAAATTAAACCTTTGTATACAGTCCTCTGCATGAAATGCCAGTGTTAGTCATTACGTTATGTGGATGGTGGATCTTTATTTATTTATTTATTTACTTTTCTCTTTACTTTCTTGCTGTTTTTCTTAATGAAATCAATAAAAATCTTTTTTTTTAAAAAAGAAAAAGAAATTACATGTAAAGAATAATGCTGATGCTAAACAGAAATATATTGCATTTATAAACAGGGTTGCTAGGGAAGTAGTAAAAACTTCCAGAAACCGCACCTTAATGTTCTAGTTCCAGGGTTTTCAGAGAACTGATGAAACCAGGGGGAAATAACTAATTCAGAAGTAGTACATGTGTCTTCAGCGTCTAAAACTGCCAAGAAGTATGTGATCAAAAAGAAAACTTCAGAACAAAGCAAACAGGTGCTAACTTGGGGTGGAAACTTGATTAAAAGAAATTGGGTTTTGGAATATAATTAAGGGAGCAAACTTGCCCAGGAATTTCCTTAATTACAACACCTTCAAGGAAGCAAACAAGAACCCCCTGTTTTACAAATGTCCAGTTAAGCAACCATATTGGCCCTATACTTTCAGTAATTCTTAAATAATTTTTAAAAAATATTTTGCTTCTTGTTATCCCATAATATCAAGCTGGGCAGATTCATAAGTGAGTAGATGGTTCTTCGGGTATGTTGGTCCCAAACCACATAGAGCTTTACAGGTCAGTACCAGCACCTTGAATTGTACCCAGAAACAGACTGGAAGTCTGTCTAGATGGGCCAAGATGACCCACTCAGTCAACATCCTGGCTGCAGCATTCTCCACCTATTGAAATTTCCTAATATTCTCAAGGAAGCCCCACATAGAGCACATTGCAGTAATCTATTCTAGATGTAACCAGGACATGCACCACAGTGGCCAGATCTTTTCTGCCCAGGAAAGGCCACATCTGGCTAACCTGCTAAAGCTGGTAAATGTCACTCCTGGACACAGCTGCCATCTGCTTATCCAGCAGTAGGCTTGGGTCCAAGAGCACTCCCTCATTACGGACCTGTCCAAGGGGAGTGCAGCACCATTCAGGTTCACCAGTCTAATCAGAATGAAAATTCAGTCTGTTAGCCACATTCCCTCCAAAACTGCCCCAAAGAAACTGGTTCAGAGTTTCTACAGCCGCCCTGGGATCAGCCAGACACTCAAGATAGCGCTGAGTGTCATCTGCATAGTGCTGAAAACCCAGACCAAATCTCTGGATGACCTCACTCAGCAGTTTCATGTAGATGCTAAAGAGTATGGCGGACAAAATGGAACCCTGGAGGACCACACAGCCTAGAGGCCAAGATGTGAGCCAAAGTCCCCCAGCACCATCTTCTGGAACTTCCAGGTAAAATGATGCCTCCCAATCCCAGCTCAGATAGGTAGTCTAGAAGGATACAATATACAATGGTATCAAAAGCTGCTGAAAATTCCAGGAGAATCAAAAGAGTAACACTCCCTCTATCTGTCTCCCAGCACAGGTCATCTACCAGAGTGACCAAGGCTGTTTTAATCCCATAACCAGGCCTGAAATCAGATTGCAAAGGATCGAAAAAAATTGCTTCATCCAGGAAAGCCTGAAGTTGTCCAGCCACCACCCATTTTGTCACTTTGCTCAAAAATAGAACATTTGAGACTGGTCAGTAGGCTTCTTTAGAAGTAATTAGCCTGTTTCAAGGCTGGGATGACCATGCCCTCTCTCAAGAAGGCATTAACTATCTCTTGGACTCAGTCAGACCCCCTCCCAACAGATTTAAACAGCCAGGAAGGGCAAGGGGTATACAGGCAAGTAGTAGGCCTAAAATCTCCAAGGATCCTGTCCACATCTGACTGAAATATCCCAAGTAACTAGAGAAGCCAGCATCCTGGCATCATCTGACTATGTTGCTGCTAATGTGGAGTCCAAGTGGGCTGCTGAGCAGTTTATCTTCTGCAAGCCACATCCCAAAAGGCCTCTGACCACCTGGAGGTCAGAGGCCTACACTGCTGGCCTATAGTGCACAGGCACAATGGTGGTAGAAAAGTATTGTTTCTTTGTCACAATCATTGCCGCAGAGTACACTTTAAAATGAGCTTTTGTCCATATGTTATCAGATTCATCCAAAGTCTTCCCCCACTGTCACTCTTGCCACCTTCCTTGCCTTTTCATCGCCCAAAGTCCCTTCAGTAAATCAGTAAATCAGTGTCAGAATGATAGTGTCATTCTGGATGTCAACCAGGACATCAACAGAAGCACTAGCCCTAACCCCCCTAGAACTGTCAGAAAGCTGTTCAGATTGATCTGGCTGCAATGGTGGATCATTTTAATAGATCTCCCACACCAACAAAGTCTTGATATCCTTGTAAGTCTAAACCTGAGCAAATAGTGATCTGTCTATGACAAAGGAAACATCATAAATTCCTCCACCCTCAAATAACATTTCTCCCACACAGAAAAAATACCAGACCACGAGTGTGATCTGCACAATGTGCATGTGTTAAGGGCTGTCAAGGCACTTCCAAATTAATGACTTTCAAAAAATCCTATTGTTAACAGCCTTGCTCAGATCTTGCAAACTGAGGCTTCCTTTATTGGCCCAATCTGCATTTAGCATTTGCTCAGTTGTTTTACCAAACCCACACTGAAACAGAAAAAGATGCAGTTCAAAACCACATTCAACTACCCCGGGCCAACACTGTACTGACTGCAGAGTCACCCCTGAATGGCCATAAAATGGCCATAAATCTATGCAGACAGCCACCATAAAACCAGAGATCGAACAAAGTGAAAGTGGCATGCAGTCTGGATACTGCCATAAAATGCGACACTCAATCAAAATGAAAGTGGCATGCAATGTAGACGGGAATTTCTGTTCCAGTGTGGGTTTGATATAACAGTGGAGCAAATGCTAGATGCAGATTGGGCCATTGAGTCAATCCAGCTCATGTTGGGTCTTCCTCTTTTCCTGCTGCCTTCAACTTTAAATTGCACTATTGTCTTTTCCAGCGAATCTTGTCTTCTCATAATGTGACCAAAGTACAATAGCCTCAGTTTGGTCGTTTTAGCTTCTAGGGAGAGTTCAGACTTGATTTGATCTAGAACATGTGTTTTTGGTGGTCCACAGTATCATTACTCTTGCCTTCTTGATGTTCAGTTGTAATCGTGCTTTAACCTTCCCTACTAGTTGTTTCAGGGCTTCACTATTTTCTGCCAGTAATGTGGTGTCCTCTGCATATTATTAATGTTCCTTCCACCAATTTTCGGTCCACCTTCATCTAAACCTCATCCAGCTTTCTTTATAATACATTCTGCATATAGATAGAACAGATAGGGAGATCAAATACATCCTTGTCTGACATGCTTTGCCAACTGGAAAACATTCTGTTTCTCCATATTCTGTCCTAATAGTAGCCCCACGTCAAGAGAATCGGTTGCACAGTGTATAGGACCTGTTATTATCTGAGACAGGACCATGGTTGTCATGCAAGCCATGAAATCCTGAGCCACTCCTGACAAGACAGCTGTGGCATGCATGTTGAAGTCACCCAGGATAACCAGCCTAGGAATCCTCAACCCTAGGGATGGGTACAAAATGCATTTTTGAGGTTCAGTTCATGCTTCATAGCTGAACCATGAACTACTATGAACTAGGAGTTTGGTTTATGAACCAAACCGGTTCTTATGGGTTCATGAGCCATTGAAAGTTTAAATCTCTGCTTTCTGCTCCTCACTGCTTTTCATGGGAAGCAAAAAGCAGAGGTTTAAATGACTCCAAGCCATTTAAACCAAACAGCTGAGGGACTGGGAGCTCAGAGCCACTTAAACTTCCACTGCTTTCAATTCCCCATGGCTTTTCACGGGGAGCAGAAAGGAGGGTTTAAATGGAAGGGTTGAAGTGCCTTCGCAGGGGCACTTCACCTCCACCTTTTTGCTGCCTCATACCTTGAATAAAACTTTTTTGGTCTCAAAGGTGCCACTGAACTCAAACTTTGTTCTACTGCCTGAGACCAACACAGCTGCCCACCTGGATTTGTTTTCAAAAGTGCATAGCATATGTAATTTCCTTCACAGGACGTTGATAATTTGCATCACTGATAACTAGCACTAGAGGGCTGAGTTTTTGTATGTAGCATGTAAAAGTTTGCTCGGGGCTACACATTGTCACATGATTTACAGCCTGATGTGCAGCTCTCACATTACAGCAAGTAAATTTAAGCATTTTATAGAAAAATGAATAGTATTGCCTGAATTCCAATCTTTATTTGTTAGTCCAGTGCGAGCACATAAATGTCATCAGTGCTTTTGTGACATTATGCTGAAATACATGTTGACTGCATTCTGAAATAAATCTCTCAAATCTCTGTTTATGGAACCAACATAAATGATTCCTTTAAAAACTAATTATTCTAGTACAGCTGTAGATGCTAGTAATTATGATGGCAAAAATCACAAGTTTAAAATTAAAACTGGTTTCTATTAAAGGTGGCATTTATATATTTATGCTGCATTTCTATAAAAAGTATTCAAAGAAATTTATAAAATCACTGAAATACTAGAACAGAAATAATAATACAGCCCCAGGTCACGCAGCTAGCTTCATGTGGAGGACTGGGGAATTGAACACAGTTCTCCATATAAGAATCCGCCACGACGACGACGACGACGAAGAAGAAGATTGGATTTATACCCCACCCTTCACTTGGAGTCTCAGAGCAGCTTACAAACTCCTTTCCCTTCCCCTCCCCCACAACAGACACCCTGTGAGGTAGGTAGGGCTGAGAGAACTCTGACAGAAACGGCTCTTTTTTAAGAACAGCTGTGCCAGAACTTGTGACCGACCCAAGGTCACATCAGCAGGTGCAAGTGGAGGAGTGGGGAATCAAACCCGGTTCTCCCAGATTAGAGTCTGCACACTTAACCACTACACCAAACAGCCCAATCTCAGTAAATTGGAGAGAAGGAAGGGTGGTCCATGGGGACTGTATATAGTTGGCCATCTGGCTGGCTGGTATTCTCTGTTCTGTTGTGTGTGCTAGTAAAGCTCTTTAGAAACTGGGATAATTTGATCATTAATACAGACCCCAAATAAAACTAACAACTTTAAAATGCAATACACCTTGTTCATAATAATTATATTAATATTGTGGAGATGGAGGGCTTTTCGTTTGAGACTGGATCAACAGATATAGCTAAATGGTGGAATGGGGCTCACCACTGTTGAGTGGTAACCTATAAAACAGAGCTTTTTGCAAGTAAGAACTTCACACGGAGAGAGGTTCTAAGCACCCTGTTTCCTGCAGTACTAGAATTCAACCCACCAATGGGACCTGTGGGTTTAAACCCACCAATGGGACCTGGGGGTGGTCCATGGGGACTGTATATAGTTGGCCATCTGGCTGGTATTCTCTGTTCTGTTGTGTGTGCTAGTAAACTATGAGCTAACAATCACGCTGTCTTCATGCGTTGAACCCACTACACAACAAGTTGTAAAATGTTGAGTGAAATGGAAATATAAATCATGGAAAGCAATTCTAAACAGGTGTACTCAGAAGTAAGTCCCATGCTCTATAATGGGGCTTACTCACAGGAAAGCATTCTTAGGACTGAATCCCTTTTTTCCTATCAAACCTAAGCTTCTTGTGCTGCTTTTTAAAAGGCATGATTTATAAGTTAGTTAACTTGTAAAATTGTACTAATTGGCTGGGCTTTTTTTGTAGAAAAAGCCCAGCAGGAACTCATCCTATTAGGCCACACCCCGGAAGCACAGCTCATTAGCCTATTAGGCCACACCCCCATGTTACTAGAAGTGTGGTCATCCAACCACACCCACCTTTTGCTTCTTATTCTTTTTACTTTGTTGTCAAAACTCAGGGTCTTGAATGTTAGGCCACACACTCCTAATGTAGCCAGTCCTTTGCATGTTAGGCCACACACTCCTAATGTAGTCAATCCTAATGACCTTCTGCTGTTGGGTGTAGCCTATTATGCTAATGAGTTCCTGCTGGGCGTGGCCAACTTAGGAGCCAACTGGAAGCTGTTCCTGTGCGTTCCTGCCCCCAAATAGCCCTGCTAATTGGCATATCTGCCAATTGCATTCTAAAAGTATAAATACCTTAGTTTTCATAGCAGGTTTGGTTTTTTTATTTCAGTGCTCCCCTAAATTCCCAATTTCCAGTGGAAAACCCAAAAAAATGTCCTCAGACTTTTTCATTCTACACATTCCAAGAGAATAAAACCTTCTATTTAGAAAGCATTCAATTCATTCCAAAAGATAAAATACTTCACAAGTTGTTTTTTCAGTGTGCCCACAGATTTACTATGTTTACTTAGAAGTAACTCCCAATAAGCACAATGGACTTTTTTGAGGCATGTGCTTAAGACTGCAAAGAGTCGGGTCAGTCAAATGAAATAGAAGTGCATTGGCACCTTAAAGACATGTTTTAAAATGAGCTTCTGCAAGTCACAGGTCACTTCCTCACAGCCTCAAAAACCACAGCCTATGTAACAAGTATTTCCAGCCACAACAGGTAGCTGGGAATCCAGGAGCAGTGTGGGTCCAGATTCTGGAAAGGGAATGTAAATATAATCCTATAGAACTTCAAAATCTTGCAATTTAATTTTGAATTATAAAGTACTGAGACTGATGCATGGATGCATAACAGCAGCTCATACCTTATTAGTACATTTAAGACTTGAGATGGCTGCCCACCTTACAGGCCGGTCTATATTCCTGTGTTCCCCACTCTCCAACACAACACACACACCCCTGATAGGTTATTTACAGTGCACCCTATTCCCCATTGGTTTCTCCTAGGATCCTAGCCATCCCATAGGGCTAGGATCCGTTGGGCTATTGTCTCTGGAGGTGAAGCTCCCATCCTTTTCCACAAGGTTCCCTGACCGCATGTGGGGTCTTCGCTTGGTATACAACAGAATATCTGTAAGGGCAGACGTGCAAATGTTCGTAATAATCTCTCTCTCTTCTCCACTTTTTGTTCTCATGCCAAGTACAAAACACGGCCTCAACGCCAAGCAGCCTCGCCTTCAGACCCTGCCAGTCTATGGCGCTCTTCCGCCCAGAGCTTTCTCCTAGCCAAGGGACTCCGTTTGCTCAGCCCAACTCCAGACAATTGCGAACCTGGCAATGACCTTTTCCTGCTCTCTGACTTCGCATGAATTGCCCGGGGGAAAGGGGCGGAGTTATTCCTCTTGCAAGAAGGACGGCATCCGGCTACAGGATGCGCTCGCAGCTCCCATGCCTGTAGTCCAAGGGGCCACTCCGCGGTTTAGACTACAGGTGACGCATGGACAGGATGTGAGGGGTGGAGAAATGGACGCCTGTCCCAGAGCCCTTTTATTCTGGGGAATCCAAATCGCTTTCCGTAGACTCCATAGGGACCGTCGAAGACTCGCCAGCGCGGTAAGTGAGGAACGAAGCCCCATCCCGCCCGTCGTCTGCTGCCGGCCGTGCTCGGCGCCTCAGCGGGACGTACAGAGAGACGCGCCCGCCGGTGTAGGCAAGGAGCGCGAAGCGGCTAATCCCCCCTCGTTTGGTGAGCGGCACTCAGCTGCTCTCGCTGTTTACGTTGGAGGCACATGTATGCCTTTAAAGGCACCTGTTAACCTGTAGGGCTGCTTTGTTGATTTCATCCCAGAGAGAGAGAACTTTCATAGCAATGTACAGCAAATTGTTATTCAGCTAACTTTTTTATTTAAAAAACTACTTTTTAACATTCTGTTGAGCTACAAGAAAGGACTTCAGACTTGTTCACGCACCTGAAGAAATTACCAAGTTAACCATATGGAATGAGATTTTCAATAAGCTTCTCAGGTGGGGCAGAGTAGCACTGTGAGTGACATGGTGTATTCCATTGGCTGTTCCCTACCTATGGCTGTGACCTAACAGAGCTTTAATTGTTTATATATATTTTTAGGGGGAACAGATTCCTTCAGTAGAATCATGACCACAATAAGCAGCTTCTTCGAGACCCTCAGATGTATAGTTTTGTTAATCTATTACTACATTGAGGCCTTCATTACGAAGTTTTGTCGTGCTCCAAAGAATGTTGCTGGGGAAATAGTGCTTATTACAGGATCAGCAAATGGAATTGGAAAACAGATGGCTTTAAATTTTGCCAGTCTTGGTGCCATTCTGGTCCTCTGGGATATTGATGAAGAAGGTAACAAGGAGACGGCTGCACTTGCTGAAAGAAATGGAGCTTTAGCTGTTTATACCTACAAGTGTGACTGCAGCAAACGGGAAGAAGTTTATGCAGTGGCAGATCAGGTAAAGGAATGCATACACACTTGATTATGAATTAAATGAGCTTTATATAATGGTAATCGTTGCAGTTACTAATGGATTAGAATTATGAAACTATCCTGATGGGCCAGGCGGAATTTTCAGGATAGAATTAGGGGTGGGATTTACACTTACTTAATATTTATTCCATTTCCCATAACTTCAAAGCTGTAAAAGCAATTAATCATACCAAAACAAACAAAAGATCATTGCCGACATAGGAGTTCAGGGGTCTGCCTTGCAGTGGCTCATCTCCTTTCTCCAAGGTTGGGGACAGAGGATGGCAGTAGGGGAAGAATTGTTCAGAAGGCACCCACTGAATTGTGGAGTGCCCCAAGGGGCGGTGCTTTCCCCAATGCTATTCAACATCTATATGCGCCCCCTTGCTCAGATTGCCCGGAGGCACCAATATGCGGATGACACCCAGCTCTTATCTGTTGTAGGGCAGCCAGTCTGACTCCATATCAGAAGGACCGGGCGTTACAAGCTGTGGCTGGTTAGCTTAGACTGAGCCGATTGAAATTGAATCCAACGAAGACAGAGGTCCTATGCCTGAGCCGGGGCAGTCTCAGGGGAGGGATCCCACTCCCGACCTTGGATGGGGTGCCGCTGGTGCCTGCAGTGGAGGTTAGGAGTTTGGGAGTGCTTTTGAATGCCTCCTTAACTATGGAGGCCCAGGTAGCAGCCACTGCCAGTCAGCCTTTTACCATCTTCGCCTGATTAGGCAGCTGGTTCACTTCCTCAACCACATCGACTTGGGAACAGTGATCCAGGTGATGGTCACCTCGAGACTAAACTATTGTAATGCTCTCTACATGCTGCAGCCAGGCTTCTGATGGGCCTCCCTTTGCGGGAGGCATTGCACTGGCTGCCAATAGTGTACCGAATCTGCTTCAAGGTGCTGGTTCCCACCTTTAAAGCCCTTTATGGTCAGTAATTGACATATCTGAGGGACCGCCTTTCCCCATATGTCCCCCAGAGAGCACTGCGGTCTGGATCCCAAAATTGATTGGCCCTCTTGGGTCCCAAAGATGTCAGACTGGCTATAACCAGGGCCAGGGACTTTTCTGTGGCAGCTCCGTACTGGTGGAATGAGCTCCCAGCAGAGATCAGGGCCTTGCAGGACCTTTTACAGTTCCGCAGACTCTGCAAGACAGAGCTCTTCCACCAGGCTTTCAGTTAAGGAGCCACTGCCAACAACAACCACCAACAACAACTGGAAGAAATAGAGCCCTGAAGATGTAGTTCCTGATCTCACCATCTACAGTCTGTGCTTCCTGTGTATGTATGGAAAGACCAAAGAGCTGACTAACAAGACAGATCACCAGATATATTAATATGTCTGTCACCATCAGTTTTAAGCAATATTAACTATAGATCTAGTTAGCACTTTATGTTATATATGTGTGTGTATATATGTGTGTATATTATTGGTTTTGCAGTACTACGGGGTATGGGGAGAGGGTACTAAATCCCTACCTCTAAATTCTACAGGAAACGGGAAAGGGAAACTAATACATCACAAACTACTGGAGTGGGGAAGGGAAACTAAAACCTTACCTTTAAGCATACTAATGGATATAGGGGAGGGTAGACTGACCGGGTGACACGATCTGGTTACATAGGTATATATCCTTGTCACCTAGTAGTACAGAGCTGTTATTGCTTATAAAAATTTAACAAAGAGTAATAAAAATTGCATTTAGCTAACTGGTTGGCAAAAACTGCATTATCAACAGGTATCTTTGTTTTAGAGTCTTTTCCTCTTGCGTTTTTTTTTTCTTCGGGGTTTGCTTCTTTCTCTGATTCCGAAGTGTCTGGAGAACTATAAAGTTTGGAGCTATTGCTTGATGAATTCTGTGAGTAGGATTCTTCATCTTCTTCTGCCTCCTCAGCAGTTTTGGATTTCTTGTCTTTTTTTTACCTTGTATTGAATTAAAGTATTGGTCCACAAACTTTTTTGCCTTAGGAACAGTGTCAATTTTAAATTTTTTATCTTCATATTTAAAACTCAGTCCTTCAGGAAATAACCATCTGTAAGACACTCCTTTTTTCTGTAGAGAGAGAGTAAGTTCCCTGCAGAGCCTCCTCAGCTTCCTGACTTACAAGGGGATATCCTTCAAGATTTTTATCTCTTCATTCTTGATTTTTAAAGATTTCCCCTGTGTAGACTTCAGCACCAGATCTCTGGTAGACCGTCTCATGAATTTCATACATATTTCTCCCTGGAGTTTATTTTTTTTTTAATAAAATCTGGATAAGTCCTGTAAGCCCAGTCCATCTCCTTCAGTAGTTCTTCCTATTTGTAATCCATTAATGGAGCAAGAGCCTCTGCTAGAAGAGCCTTTAAATCTTCATTCTTTTCCTCTGGTATCCCTTGGAAATGTAGAATGTACATGGATCTTTCCAGCTGGAGCTGTGTTAGTTGTGTTTTTTTGGAGGATCTTTCTTTCTCTGCTTCGTCCGCTCTTTTGTTGATACTCTCCATCTGTTTTTCCATCTTTTTTAACATCTTTTCAGTTACTGAGGTTCTTTTGTCCATTTGAGTCAATTGTTTTTGCAAATTGTCCATTTTAGTGTTGAGATTAGTCATCTGTTCCATTAGAGGGCGCAGTGCGTTCACCAGCAGTGTAGACATGTCTGCTGCTACTTCCTGGTTCTGGGAGGGAGTCGTTAGTAGCTATTTCCGTCCGACATTTTTTTTCTCCAGTCCCACCTTCTGCCCTCAAAGCTTTCAGGCACTGGTATAGCACAAAAATCCCTGATCCCAGTTGCTTTGTTAATGAAATACAGAACTGGTTTCATCATCACACTGATAACATCCAACTACAAAGGTACAGATGGTCTCACTCAGCAGCTTTGTACGACTGTTAATACCAGCTGTTCCACCAGTCTGTGCGGTATCCCATTTAATAAGCACCAGGTAAATGATGCAGCTTCTTCAGTGATAATTTTTGAGCCCTATAGAACAACTACAACAACCCCTTTCAAATATATTATTTCAAATTGTTCAAAAGCTCCAGAGGGGTCTGATAAAATCAGCTGGGAAGTACAGCTGCAGTTCATCTCCCTGTATGTTTCAAGTCCCACAGCTCCATAGGAAACCATGCTGCTGGGTCATCATTGTGACAGTTTCCCATTCATTCACCTTGGTGCATTTTGTAATGCCAGATTATCCATGTCTTCTATACTATAGAATACTACTATAGAACACTATACTACTAGTATACAGGCCCGTACACACAGGGGTGCCCACAAGTGCCCAGCATCCTCCCCAAACAACCAGGCTCCCTCCAAAGAAGTCAGCACCTCCCCAAACAGTTGTGCCTCCTTCAAGCCCCAGTGTTGGTGGTGAGCAGGGCCTGCATGTGTGAGTGAGAGAGGGAGCCAGCCAGCCAGCAGTAGCAAGCAAGAACCTCCTTCCTACTATCTCTCCCTCCTTTCCTCCCAGCCAAGCAGGCAGACGCTCCCGTGGCTGGCTGCTTGCTTGCTCGCTTGCTCCCCTCCCACCTTCTCTCACACCATGACCAGGGTCCAGCAGTGCAGGCGGATGTCTGCCTGTCTGTGTGGCTCGAGCGGCACTGGCTGAAGCATTATACCTGGATGAGTTCCCTCCCCAAATCCCACCCACTAAAGAAGGCACCTTGGGGCACCCCCAACAAAAATTTTCTGGGTATAAGGCAAAAATTTAACAAAATGACCATTATAGGGCAAAAACGTCATAATGTGCAGTTCCACACTTTATGTAGAATGGAACTAGAAAGCCAATAGCTTAATTTTTGCCTAGACAGGAATACAAACCTCAGTGGCTCATGCATAGGTATAGTTGTAGATCAAGCTAGTAGCAAGCAAGTGATCATGGTAACATTTTTTTCAGCTGTCATAAACTGACTACTAAAGGCTATTTCCATATATAGACAGTTTCCCTTTGTAATCACATAGAGAAAAAGCCAATTTATGCATATGAATCAACCCTCAGTCCTTCTCTTAAGAGACGGGTGGTTGTCTTTTTGAGAAGCAGCAAAGTGTATTAGTTAGAGTACTGGCGTAGTATCTCAGAGACCCAGGTTTGAATCCCCACTTTGCCATGGAAGCTTGCTGTGAGACTTTTGGCTAGTTGCACACTCTCAGACTAACCTACCTTACAGGGCTGTTGTGAAGATAAAATAGAACACAAGTGAAAGATGTAATCCTCTTTGGGTCTCTATTGAGAAGAACAGTAGGGGATCAATGAAGTAAATAAATAAAATAATCTTTCAACAGGCAATATAGTTTGGGTGGATGATTTTAATGGAGCAATTCAAGCTTTGGATAGGTCATCAAACATTAGTTCAATTAGACTTTTACCAAGGTAAAAGATTATGCAATTAGTAGGTGCTTGGTGCTTTTGGAGCACCATGGAATGATTATAGTGTTTCTCAACACCAATGATTTCTGTTCCAGAACTGATTTCTTTTTTATTTTCCCCTTACTGAATAAGCACCAAAACTGAGTTGCTTGAATGCTACATATCACTTACTTATGTGCATAAGGACAGTAAACAATTTTGGCTTTTGGCTAGCTTCAATGAACTGTGTTCTGATATAACATTTGAGGGTGTGGAATCTGTTGATTAAGTGATTTTTAACTTCCATTTCCCATCATTTTATTATGAAAAGTTATTTTGTAGGTATTCTTAGCAGTGCTTATTAAAATATTTTTTCTTTCAAAATAGGTTGTACCAACGGGGAACCCACAAGGACTTGTGGCAGTTGCCTAATTTCTCCCTGCATCCCCTCTTTTCCTGGAAGCTCCCATAGCCTCTTCCCTGATTCCTTCTCTTGTTACCACTCACCATTCAACCTTTTTTATCTGCTCTGCCACCCCCATCTCCAGCTTTGCAATCTGTCTTTTCCAATAAAACATGTCTTCTCGTGATATGATCAAAGTACAATAGCCTCAGTTTAGTCATTTTTAGCTTCTAGGGACAAGAAGAAGAAGATGATGATATTAGATTTATACCCTGCCCTTCACTACCCGAAGGGGTCTCAGAGCAGCTTACAATCTCCTTTCCTCTCTCCCCACAACAGACATCCTGTGAGGTAGGTGGGGCTGAGAGAGCTCTCTCAAGAACTGCCCTTGAGAGAACAGCTCTGACTTACGACTGACCCAAGGCCAGACCAGCAGCTACATGTGGAGGAGTGGGGAATCAAACCAGTTCTCCCAGATTAGAGTCCTTACTCTTAACCACTATACCAAACTGGATCTCAATTCAGACTTGATTTGGTCTAGAACCCACTCATTTTGTCTGTTGGGCAGTCTGTATTATCTGTAAAACTTTCCTCCCAGCACTACATTTCAAATGATCAGATATATGGCAGTAGGTATATAAGAAGGGATCACTGTTTTCAGTCAACTTGCAAACAAAAGAGAACAGTCTCAAGATAATATTTTGAGTGATACCTGTCCCCACAAAGACTTTGAAAAGTCTATCAAATTCTTTCTGGACAATATTGGAATTTCCCTTGTAGGAAAGGCAGTGGTTCTGTGAAAGGGCCCAGGAGTCATGGGAAATGGTGAATCAGGCTATTGCAGAACTATTACAGGTAGGGTTGCCAACTCTGGGTAGGGAAACTCATGGAGATCTGGGGGTGGAGCCTGGTGAGTATTGGGTTTGGAGAAGAAGGGACTTTAGCAGTGGATAATGCCATTTTATCCAGTAACTATTTTATCCGGAGCAACTTATCTCTGTAGTTTGGAGAACAATTGTTATTCCAGGAGATCTCCAGGCCCCATCTGGAGGTTGGCAACCATGATTACAGGTACTTTCACCTTTTAAAGCTGAGCGTTTTCTATTAAATTACATAGGGAGGGTACAGTTTTAATGACAAAATAACTTATTGTGACTTCAGTTGATTTAAAAAGGTGTCACTCTGTGCAGGATTGCATTGCAGGTTAGTAATGAAACAAACTGATCTGCCGAAAAATGGTCTGTATTTATATGGATGCCAGCCTCCAGGTGGTACCTGGGAATCCTGCAGAATTACAGCTCACAAAAAAACTTCTATGTTAAGTATATTTGGGATACAGTAAATTAAATCACATAAATTTTAAAAGAACACAGTTTTTCACATTTCCCTTTTTGTTTCAGGTTAAAAAAGAAGTTGGAGATGTTAATATTCTAATCAACAATGCTGGTATTTGGGCTGGGAAGAATTTCCTTGATATTCCAGACTATAAGATGGATGAAACTTTAGATGTGAACTTCAAGGCACATTTCTGGGTAATCATTTTTTTATAGATAACCATGAAACTACTTTGAATTCTTATTAAAAGGTAATAACGAATTATTGGGATCTGGCTACTTTTTAGAAATGTAGGAGTATTTAGCATTAGCTATTGAAAACCTAGGAATTCTGTCTTTCTACTAGTGCTACGGAATGACTTTTCAGTCTATGTTTTCTTTGTTCCTACTTTTGCTGTGTGCTTCTTCTTTATTCTCTGTTCCTCTAATCAGAACATAACATAAGCAGATGGATAAAAATTGATTTTACAAAATGAATTTGTGTTTTGAAATTCAATTATTAATGCTTTTTTTAAAATGTCTTTTTTCATTCAAAATGAAACCTGAAGTTACTGCAAACAGTTACTGCATACAGTGCATTTATGATACTTTATGAATTTATGGGAAATCGTTTCTCATTGTAAAGAAAAACTGTAGGAAGAATGTCTCTATATGTCATCATATAACAAAATAATTGATGTAATTTATGTATTATAGTTTTATATGGGGCTAGAGACTAGCAAGTCACCACAGTGGCTTGCCTGTTGATTCATCTGTATGACCTTGTATTCATGATCTATTCAGTAATACTACCAGCCATTGCTTCTGGTTGATTGGGTGGGGTGAAACAGAGCAGTTGTATGGCAAAGGGAAAGGGACAAACTAAAGCAGAAAGGAGCACTAAAGAAGATGCAATTATTTGATTCCTACCAGCATTCATCTACAAAAGCCTATCACAGTTGCAGACTATAAAAGATATCTTATTTATAGTCATAATCATTAAGTCATATAAAAATAGTGTTGTATATCATCTTCTGAAAGTAAAAACAGTCAAATGGAAAAAGTTTCAGTGTATCCTCGGAAGTTGCATAAAGATGCTCTTCAGTTTTAAGTCAATATTTTAATGTTCTAACAATAAATTAATAGATACTTTTATTTAGGAAGTATCCAAATGATAATGGAAAATGTTAGTTTACATCAGCATTTGGGGGTGATTTAAATAATTATTAAAACAGCTGATGTAAATCACCTTACTGAAATTGATTCACCTTGGAATTAAGAATTCTTAAACCTCTGGAAACGTTTGGCTTTAGCCATGCTTAACTGTGTTGTTCCTAGGGTCTGATCTGAGGGATTCCATGTTATGATATCTATATACATCATCCAGACTTCAATTCTAGATGTGGCTCTGCTTTTCAGAAAGCTCATCTTTCATGTAAATGGGCACACCTGAAAATAGTAAACTTTTTAAAAATGTAAATTAAAAACCTGGTATAATAATCAGGTATGTCAGTATACCTGCCTACATTGTTGGAGTAATGTGCCAGTCATTGTATAGGGTGTCCCATAATGTTTCTGTAGCAACATCAGAAATTATTTTCAAAAAATGCCTAATAGTATGGTTTTATCACTGTGTCACAGACTTGCAAAGCCTTCCTACCATCCATGATTGCCTGCAACCATGGACATTTGGTTAGTATTGCGAGTCAAGCAGGAATGGTTGGGGGCAATAAACTCTCAGGTCAGTATACTGTGGATCTACTTATTATGCATGTAGCTGAATGTAGCTGAGAAACTACTTAAAATGTTCTGGTTGGATACAGGGGTCGTTTCCTGCTGGAGCACCCTGGAGCAGTGCTCCGGCGGTAACGAGCCCAGGCCCCGCCCCCTCCCAAGGGGGGAGAATTGAATGCTTGGCTTCCCTGCACAATCTTTGGCTGGCTGGAGACAGGAAGAAAAGCCGGGCAGATATGCCCTTCTTTTTTCCTGAGGTGCTCCACTTTTGCGGAGAGACTGGGGAGGGGGATTTAAAAGCCTGGCTTCGCTGCGCAACCTTCTTGCCATGGGGCACTCAGAGAAGATCAGGCAGGGAAGCCAGCCATGTCTGCTGGGCTCCCCTTCCTGTCTCCAGCCAGCCCAGCCCTCCTTTCCCCCTGAGCCGCTCTGCTTTTGTGGAGAGACCGGGGGGGGGCGGATTTAAATGCCTGGCTTCCCTGCACGACCTTCTAGCTGTGGGGCACTCAGAGCAGATCGCAAAGGGAAGCCAGGCATGTCTGCTGGGCTCCCATTCCTGTCTCCAGCCAGTGCAGGCTGGCTGGAAACAGGAAGGGAAGCCAGGCAGAAGTGCCCTCTTTTCCCCCTGAGCCTCCTGGAGCCCAGCAGACATGCCCTCCTTTCCCCCTGAGCCTCCTTTCCCCCTGCCAGGCACCTGGAGAAGATTGAGCAGGGAAGGCAGGCATGTCTCCCCACCTCCTCTTCCTTCTCCAGCCAGCTTGCCGCAACTCATAGTTTATAATGGAGGAAGTCCATCTCTCCCCCCCACCCCCTTTCAGTTGGTTTTATTTATTTATTTTATTATATTTCTTGGTCTCTCACGTCTCCCAAAGGGTCTTGCTCTGTCTATGTGTAATGAAACAGTCTGCTCTTCCCTTAATATCTGTATGACTTAGTTTGGTCCTATTGGGTGGAGCTCTTGTTTCACTTTCGGTTTTATATGTTGAATGGACTGGAGAACAGATGGCTGAGTGAGTACTCTAGCCTGGGAACTTACAGCCACAAAGGAGGATGTTTCAAATGTAAGCCTTCAAGCTCCTTTTTAATTGCTGGTGGGGGGATTTAGAACTTTGGGAAAGCAAACATACACAGAGGCTTTCATTTTATTTCCCTTTCTTTCCATTTCTTTGCTCTCTTTCTTTTCCTTTCCCCCATTTCTTTTCTTTTCCTTCCTTCCTTCCATTTCTTTCTATCCCTTTCCATTTTTTTCTTTTCCCTTCCTTCCTTCCTTCCTTCCCTCCTTCCTTCCTTCCTTCCCCCTCTTTCAGCTAATGAGTTAGGCTATAACCAGCTTAAATAAAGGTTAACAGTCAATAAGCACAAAATGTGCCAAACAAAGCTTGAGTCCAGTGGCACCTTTAAGACCAACAGAGTTTAATTCTGGGTCTAAGCTTTCATGTGAATAAACTTTGTTGGTCTTAAAAGTACCACTGAACTCAAACTTTGTTCTGTTGCACTGGAACAGATATTCCTAAGTACCACTGCTAATGAAACATTGAACTGCTATCCTACCTTAAGCATGTGTGGACAGGTGTTGGGTCTACCATAATAATTTGTTCGAGTAACTTTGTGAAGTCTTTTGTACAGTGTAACCCTATTGCCTGTGTAGAAGAACCCTCTTGAATAATTCTGGTTTGCATAGATTCAGGTGGGTAGCCGTGTTGGTCTGAAGCAATAGAACAAAGTTTGTGTCCAGTGGCACTTTTAAGACCAACAAAGTTTAATTCTGGGTATAAGCTTTCATGTTCATGCACTCATTTTCAGATACATTGAAACAGAGTCATCAACCATTACATGTAGGTAGCAAGTGAGGAGGATGTTGCCCATATCTGTAGACTTCTGCAAATGTGGGAACTGTAGCCTCTGTTCATAACTGGGCCATTGGTCATTTCTTCTGCCATGAAGTATCTATAGAAGAGAGCAGTGACTCACAAAGCTGATCCCCTGCCACAAATTTTCTTTGTGCCTTTGTGGTTTTGAAGCAGTTTTTCTCCAGGTAGGCTCGCCAGCTCTGAGTTGGGAAATACCTGGAGATTTTTGGGGTGGAGCCTAAGTGGTGGGTGTTGCCTTCTGACACACTTCTGGTGATGTCAGGGGGTGTGGCATATGCAAATAAATTATGCTAATGAATTATGCTAATGAGCTCCTGCACCTCTTTTTCTACAAAATGACCCCTGGTTGGATATATTTGTACTTGACAATAACCAAATCTCAGCACATGAAACTCAAAGGTGTGCCAACTTATAAGAGTACTTGTCAGGAGAAGGAACATATCCAGGTAAAATGTACCTCTGTAGCTAAAGCGTCTACTGATGTGCAAGTGAACTTGCATCCTAGCTCCTACTCACTTGGGGTCAGTTCAAACACATAGAATAGCATGAGGAAAAACTCTTCCTCAACAACTGCTTTGCATTGTAGTCCTGTTATTCAATGACACTGGTAGTAGAAGTCTTCATATGTTCTTAATCAATCAAAGGATAAAGGCAGTTTCTACAGAATCATCACAGGAACAGCATAGTTACAAGTATGAAACTAACAAGCTTTGCAGGGGTTACCATTTTCTCCTATCTTCCCTACACTATTTTCCTGCCTTCCTGAGTCTCTCTCTTTTCCTCTTTCTCTCTTTTCTGTTCTCCTGGTAACCTCCACATCCTTTCTCCTTTACCTACTTCCTTCCCATTTACCAACTAATCTTTCTGGGGAAAAGGAGACCTTTCTGTCTCTCACATACACTCTGTCTCAGTGTGAGGTAGTGGCAAAAAAGAGTGGGCAGAAGGGGAGGGTACAGGTCAAACAAGTGCTGGGAGGGGGCACAACGAAAAATTTAAATTACCTTCACGTCCTATAACCATCAGCTCAATTATAGTGAAATTCCTGGTTGACCATCAGGCTGGAATGGGGAAGTTGTCACTATTCCAAAATCAGTGTAGCAGTTAGTTTCCAAAATCATTTCAAAGGGCATTCTCCCCCCCCACACACACACACAAAAAAAAACTAGTATGGTTTTAACCATTCATCACCTTGGCTTCCTCCCACTTGAAGCCCTCACTGCCCTGACTCCAGAGGAAACAAGCGTGGGATGAAGTAGTGGTTGCTTTGGCTTATGAATCTTAATGGTGTAAATATTTATTTCATTTATACCCCCCCAATTTTTTCCCTAATGGGGACCCAAAGGGGCTTATAACATTCTCCCCTAATCCATTTTATCCTCACAATAACCTTACGAGTTAGGTTTAAATCCATGAGTTATGTTGGAATAAAGGAGATGTGGTCCCATCCTTAGCTTTTCCCCAGGGTCCCAGAATTACTAAACTGCCCCTGCCAGCATTGGTGTGTCGTGAACCACACAGAGCAGGAGTGGCACTTCAGAGCCTGCCTCTTGCTTTGCCTTCTGCTCGGTGAGCTTCCTTGCCATGTGGCCCCCACATGGTCAACAAATTTTTATGAGCATGTCTAGTATTTGGCAACCCTATCTCCTACATGCATGCATACAGACAGACTAGGGTTGCCAGGCTGTAAACCACAGGAGGGCTGGAGATGGAGACCTTGGGTGCTGCAACATCGTGTGCACCACTATGTCACTTCTGGGGGAAACCTGTAAGCGATGTACTATTGCTCTAGGAACTGCCGGAAACTCTATGGTTCTACTGTAAAATTTCTGGAGATTCAGAAAGCTACCGTACTCTACTACTCTATGGGTTTTCCCCCAGAGTGACATCGCAATGCACATAACCCTGAGGATTTTAAATTTTTTCTCCTGCTGCCACTTGGAGCAGCAGTGGGCAAGGATGAGGGAGTGGCTCTTACACACACAAACATCCAGAGCTATTAAAAAATCTTTCTGGCTTCATAGGATTTTATACTTTTCATAATTGCCCTCTTATGGTTTTGAATCTTTCTCCCTCTGTTTTTCAGAGTATGCTGCAAGCAAGGCTGCAGCAATTGAATTTTTGGAGTCAGTTGCTTTTGAATTACAGGCTGCAGGAAAGAAAGGCATTAAAACTACTATCGTCTGTCCATATTATGTGCATACAGATCTTACTATTGGTGTAAAAACAACGTGAGTGTTGGTTTTTGAATAAGAATTTATTTACAGAAAGTTGTAATTTAATAAGCTTACTGAAAATTCTGTGTGTAAGGGCCCAGAGCTAGTTTACAGATATCCACAGACATATTTGACTTTTTCTTTTTGAATATGAGAAATGGAAAACTGCCTCTATGTCCAAAAGAGGTTAATCATGCCCCCTGGGGGAAGGGAAGTGCCCAGAAGTTGTTCAGTTCTTTAGACCCAGGTAATGTTCAGACTTGTTTAAGCAGCATTTTTTTTTTCTTCAGACGGCCCTGTCTTCTTCCAATCTTGGATGCAGAGTATGTTGGCAGGACAATTGTGGATGGTATTCGGAAGGACATGTTTTATTTGTTTCTATTGCCAGCTACATTTTTTTGTGCTCTAAAAGTGTAAGTATATGACTTTTCTCTCACTTCCTCTCTCTGACTCGGAGCACTGTTGGGTATCCTTAAAAGATTTGGGGGGGGTAACTAAAGGTCTAAAACTTAAGCTGCAGTATTGATTTATTTTTTGTTCTATTAAACTTTATGATGAAGAATTGGCTTTTCAGATTTTGTATTCCATTGATACATCTGTTGGGTTCTGTGGAGGGAACAGTATAGAAATATATACAGAAATAAGTTATGAATGACCATCACCATATTTCATAAATTCGTTCACCTTCTGCACAGATTCATATGTTGCCATCTAGCTTCCAGTATGCATCCCAACTCTAAGTAGCCCTTCCTGGCAACTAACCCCCCCACCCTCTCTCTCCCTATATGTAATGGTTGAGGAAATTCCCTTTCACTGTATCTGAAGAAGTGTGCTTGCACACAAAAGCTTATACCTTGAATAAAACTTTGTTGGTCCTAAAAGTTCCACTGGTGTCAGATTTATGAAAATAAATTTAATGGTGATTTCCATATTTCATAAATTCGTTCACCTTGTACACAGATTCATAAATTGCTATCAAGCCTCCAGTTTGGTTGGCCTTTCTTTAACTCTCCATTTTGAAATGTGCAACCAGCTTCTTTTTGTTAGCAGGCCAAGTAAGCAAGTTTATATTCATTAGTGATCACATCAAAAGACCAAGAACAGGTAGATTATGCCTAATCTCATCACACTGACACATGGAATAAATAGTTCAAGAGAAAATAGGAACCGCTTTCCATACTGGGTAAGCAGACCATTAGTTAAGGCCTTTTGAGTGACTGTTCACAGCGCTGTTAGCCACAAAAGAATCCTGCTGTGCTGACAATTACTGCAGGGAAAGTGCCATACCCACATTAGCAGTTCCCTAAAATGGTCAGTCTGCATTTAAGGCTGGTTAAATTGTATTGCTGATATAGCAAGGACTACCTCCATACATACTTCTTCCTGGACTGGATACTCCCCTGTTATTTGGAAATATTCCCAGAACTCTGGGCTTCCCCTCCTCCTTACCTTCAAGTAATCAAGTGAAATTCCTGTAAGCCCATTTATCCCGCTTCCCTATTTATATACCCAGGAAGAAAAGAATTGTTTCTTTTGGACTCAAGCATCTGGCCCCCTGATTGAAACCAGAATCTGTCCCCATATCTTGGTTGTGCTCTGGTAGTTTACTGTGCTAAGTCCTCCCTAATATGATCTATGGGTACATCTCCCCTGCAAAAACTTCCTTATTGATGCTCGTGTCTCTGCCTGCTTTTGAAATACAGTTACATGTGATTCCAGCTACTGTTCCTCTGGATTATTTGCTGCCTAGATTCTTGGATCTTCCCTGCCTTGGGAGCTGGATCCTTTCTGAACTTGTTTAGATAGCCACCTGTGGAATCTGCTTTCCCCTCTCATTCTACTTCCTTGGGCCATTTGCCCACCTTCTTGAGTGCAGTACACTGTACAACACTGTGGTTGTTTGGAATACTTAATACAGATTGTGTTGGAGATTATTCAGGGATGTTAGATATTTTTTGATTGCTTCAGTTCACTGATTCTGTAGCCCAGTTTTTTACATTATTTCCTGCAGTCACCTTTGTTTTGTATTTCACTTAGTGCTCCTTCCAAGCTTTAAAAGAAGCCTTGCTCTTTTTTCAGCAGATTCCTTTATAGTTTGAACACGTTGCTTCCAAGAATAAGAATGTTCTGTTCATTTAAACTGGGTGTGGCAGAACAAGCCTGCTCTTGCTTGCAGGCCCTGTTTTGCCAGCCCTTTCTGGAGGGGCTTTTCTTTCTAAAGTAGCTCACCACCACCACCACCTACCCTTTTCGCCCACGGGGTGGGACAGAGCTCCCAGCTCCCTTTCCAAGAACTGAGGCTTTGCCTCTGTGTCTCCCACTGCCAGGGGTCTTTTCATAGAAAAAGAGCTGCAGGAGCGCATTAGCATATGGTATGCTAATGAGCTATTAGGTTATTAGCATATGCCACACCCCCTGACATCACTGGAAGTGATGTCAGAAGGGGAAGCAAAAGAGGGGAGGCATCTTCAAAAGCCTCCCCTTCCCTTCCCCAGCTGGCCTAGGTGGGGGAGCTAAGAGAGAAGGGGTTTAAAGTTTAAATTCCTTCTCACTAGAGTTGGGCCACAGAAGGAGGAAAGAGGGAAGGAAAGAGAGAGAGTAGAGAGAAGGAAAGAAGGAAGGAAAGAGGGAAAGAAAGATAAGGAAAGGGGAGGGAAAGAAAGAGAGGGAAGAAGGAGGGGAACAGGTAAAGGAGGAAAAAAAGGAAGAGAAGAAGGTGGGAGAGAAAGAAAGAGAGAAGGGAAGAAGGAGGGAAAGAGGAAAAGGAGAGAAGGAAAGGAGGGAATGAAAGAAATTCAGCGGCAATCTGGCCCCATTATATCCTATGGGCCATTGAAGTCAATGGTGAAAACATAGGGTATATTCTGGGGGCTGGAGGGGGGTTGAGGGAGAGGCTCCAAACTCACAGGGTAGCTGAAGGATCCTCTCCCCAAGATACCCACCAAGTTTCAAGAACATTGGACCAGGGGGTCCAATTCTATGGGCCCCCAAAGAGGTTGCCCCCATTCCCTCCATTGTTCTCTATGGTGGGCAAAAAGTTACTTTTTCCCCACGGTCCTGTTAGTTAGCTGTCCTGTCAGCGGACAGCGGAAGACAGGAGGGCCTGGTGTAATCTGGTCCATGGGGTCGCAACGAGTCAGACTCGACTGTGCGACTAAACAACAACCTGTTAGTAGCTCTGGGGGGAGGGGGTTTGAGGGAGAGGCTCCAAACTTCAGGGTAGCTTCAGGAGCCTCTCCCACATACACCCCCATATCTCAAAGCAATGGGACCTATGGGCACCCAAACAGGTTACCCCCATTACCTCCATTGTTTCCAAAGGGGAAACCCAGCCAGCAGCACTTAAGGCAGGCAAGCAGGCAGCGCCTAGCAGTCAGACTCTCCCAGAGAATCTCAGGGAAAGTGAACTGTCTTGGGAGGTGCTTGTTTGCCATGAGAACAAGTGGCACACTCCAGAACAAGTGGCACTGTGGCAGTGCAAGCATGCCACAGTGTCACACAGAAACCCCAAAAGACCAAAAGGAACAACATTTATACATGTATAAATTGATGGTGCAACCTCAGTTTAGCCATTCTAGCTCTTTCATGGCTGCCTTTCTTCTGAAATTCTTTCATATGCTTCAGTAACCAATGCTTGGCAATATGATCTCTAGTGCGTCTTTCTTTTTACCTGTACGTCTGGCATTTCTCATTCCATATATCAGTGGTGGCCAAACATGCTTAATGTAAGAGCCACATAGAATAAAGGTCAGATATTTGAGAGCCACATAATATGAACAAATACTACAGACATGTTTTTAGTGAAAAAATTGCAAATTTGCTTTTTTAACATTAAATGAGACTGCCAAAAATAAAAACAAAAGGAATAAAAATAGATATTGATAATGATATTTATTTGTCCAATGATATTGGTAGGCGGTGGGGGGCAGCTTTGAGAATGCATTTAAACCTAAGTTGCTTTCTTTCTCTGTACCTGCCTTCCTCAAGCCTACCCTGAAAGGGAAACACTGGCTGGGAAAGGATGCCTCCCTTTCACTTCCCCAGCTGCTCTGCTGGGAGCCACACAATATGTGTAAGAGCCGCATATGGCTTCTGAGCCACAGTTTGGCCACCTCTGCCATATATGGTCTTTGCTGTAAGATTTTAAGTATCACTTTAGTCACATGAGAAATGAATGCAATAATCTGATAGTTGCTGCAGTCTTTGATGTCTCCTTATTTTGGAACTGGAATGTATATTGAGTGTTTCTAGTCTGGGGCCATTGCTTTGTATTCCATATCTGTTGACATGTTCTTGTTAAGATTTTGATGGATTCTGTTTCTGTGGCTTGAAGCAGCTCAATTGATATCCCTTTCGATTGGTTTCTCCCAATGGCTCTCAGTAGAGCTTTCACTTCACTTAGATAAACCAGCATCAGCTTATTTGTCACAAAATTATTAACATCTATGAAAGCAGGAACAGTCCCAATTATCCTTCTTTAGCAATTGACAGAGATCACCCCTCTTTACTAGGAGCTATTTCCCTCAGGGAAGGACTACTTGTCTCACTTCCCTATTTCAGGATCCTCTTCGATATTTCACTCTTCTTAACTGAATTACCTGACATTCTCAACTGTCACTCTTAACTGCTGTTCTTAGCAATAGAATTCCATTTGAACCTCTTGTCAGTCAAGGTTCTCAGGCCAGGTTAACTCATTAACCATTACTGTCCATTACATGTGTGTTTGCAATGAACAAATTGTTGACGTCACAGAATTCTAGGAGTTGGTCTCCTGCTTCATTTCATGCACCTAGTCAACACTATTTGATTCTGCTTTGTTTCTTACTTTTGTGTTCCAGTCACCTATGATTATCAGTACATCTTGTTTAGGCATATGATCAATTTCATCTTGGACACTTGCATAAGAGATTTCAGTTTCTTCCTCATTAGCATCTGTAGTTGGGGCATAAACTTGATTATATTGATAAGCTTTCTATGAAATCTGATTGATATTATTTGGTCAGATTTTGCATTATAGCTCCAGACTTCTTGTGCTACATCTCACCTCACTATTAGAGCAACTACGTTTCTTCTATGCTTGTCATTCCAGCACCATTACAACCCCAGAAATAAGTGCGATATGACAGGAAATGAAGTTTTCATTAGAACCGTCTTTTCCTTTTGCTCACTAATATCACAGTCTTCTCATTTTTAACAAGATTCTTAGTGAACAATGTTGAATGCATTATCTTTTACATAGTTCACAAAAGAAAGCCTCTCTGTTCTGTATAGCACTATGAAAGGATGAAAACCAGCTTAAGTCAGGCATTCATAGCTGAAAACTCTTAGACTCTGATTTATGTGATTGTAGGGACTTACTCAGCTAATAGACCTTTTAGCACGGTGAGAAATTAAGTTCAACAACCTCATGTGCACTTGGGATACTGTGCAATACTGATAATCAAAGTAGGGATGTGGTGTTGAGCAACAAAGGACATGGTGTAAGTTTATCAAAAGGAATATGCAAAAAGTTAGGAAATGCAGAGACTAGTCGACACTTTTCAACAATAGTTGTGAATCTAAGGTCAGAGTTAAGAAATAGGGTGACAGGAAATTTGCTATCAGGTAAGCAGTTCGCTTTTCAAAAGATCTTTTTAATTAGCTCTGTTAAATATGCTTATAGTAATTGGCAATATCATATCCATATCTTTGCATGCTTCATGTGAATAATTAGTGTTATGCTTATTATGATTTTGAAGGCAGATAAATAAAAGGTTTGGCTGCAGTGGCTCAGAGGTTAAGACACTGAGTTGCAGAACAGATGGTCAGTAGCTCAGCAGTTCGAGACCCTAGTGCTGCATGACAGAGTGAGGTCCTATATCCGGCACCAGCTCCTGCCAACCTAGCAGTTTGAAAGCAAGAAATTGCAAGTAGATAAATACGTACTGCTTTGGTGGGAAGGTAACAGCATTCCATGCACATCAGCATTTAGTCATGCCAGCCACATGACTACAGAGAAGTCTTTGGACAGTGCTGGCTCTTCAGTGCAGCCCTAGAGTCAGATTCAACTGGCTTTTGAGCAAGGGAATCCTTTACCTTTTACCTTTAAATAAAAGGCCCATTAGACATTTTGCTTTCATTTAAGTCCTGACGGGCATCTCTGAGTTGATCAAGAACCTGACCCAATTCTCAAAGCAAGCTGACTTTTGTTGTAGTTAACAACTTTGGTTCTTTGTACATCCTAATTTTCTTATCATTCCAGGTGGTGGGAATTTCAAATGAGAAAATTAAGAAACCCATGATCTCCAGAGCCATTGGGGGGGGGGGTGTTAACATCTTAAGAGCAAGCTAATGGGGCTGAATTTTGAATTAGGTGAAATATTTTTTTCTGCTAACAGAAATCTGAATTCAAAGCTGCTTAGTTGTCAACTTGTATACTCTTTGGTGGCTGAGCTGTAGAAAACTGACCTGCAGCAGAGCTATGTGGAAATTGCTGTTAAACATGGTGATAGAGCTAATAGCAAAAAAAAAAAAAGGGTTCCATGGGTTGAGCCCTGCCATGCACACACAGGATTTGGGAGAAGCAAATTTTCACCTTCTCCAAACAGCCCTCACTGCTTCAAGATAGTGGGAAGGCAATTTTACTTGGCTTCCCCTTCTTATTTCAGCCCTCCCCCATTCTACACAACATTTTATTTATTTATTTATTTATTTATTTATTATTTTGATTTATATCCTGCCCTTCCTGCAAGTGGGCTCAAGTAAGCCTCCCAACTGTCAGCATAAGCATTTTGCGGTGGGCAAGGACAGCTTGGTAAAAGTGAGAGTGATCTGCTTGCACATGATAGGATCCAACTAGAGTTGCCAGCTCAATGAGCAGAATTAGGCAGCTGAAGGTTTTACCGGCTTGGAGATAATTAAAGCCTTTATTAAAGGGACAGGGCATGTTTTTCTCCAGGCAGTTGGCAACCCTAGATCCAACCCTGTGATTTTTAAGCCTGTCTCCTGGAGTCTTTTGGCAAAGATATACATACATTGCACTATATTCTATTAGTCTTGTTTCTTACCTGCTTATTTATCTAGTTCTCTTTTCACTCTCTGTTGTATTACCTTTTCACTATAATGTACACTTGACAAAGAATAACCCAATTAAAGTCTGTAGAGGATTATTTTTTTCCATATGTCATTCAGTGCCTCGCTGGGTTTATGCTGTTTTTATGGACTAGCTGGGTTTATGGTTATTAACTTTATGCTGTTGTGGGATTTTATCATGTTATGTTCCTTGGCTAGATTCTTTCATAGTGTTGGTACTCCTACTTTAACTTTATTTGTTGCGATCATACCTCAGCCAGAATTGAAACACAGAGAGAGTCATCAGCACATCTACATCCAAAAAGTTTGGAAACTGATTCTACATCCAAAAAATTTCAATAGGTTGATTTCAGTAGTACAGACATAATTAATAAAAAGACAACCAGCTGCTTTTTTGTGAAACATGCCAAGGTGCCTTGGTCACCTTAAAGGTCATCTTGTTAGAACAATCTGAGAGGAGGAGGGAAATAATTCTGCTAGTTCTGCTGGGACTCTTAGAGGCCTTTGATACGATCAGCTATAGTATCCAATGAGCTGCCTCTCAGCACCAGGACTAAGGGGCACTGTATTACAGGGGTTCAAGTCCTGTCAAGGGGGTTGGTCTAAGAAAGAAGTGCTGAAGGATTCCTGCTCTGCCCCATGGACACTGACTTATCAGGTGCCACAGCCTGGGTTCCATGCTATTGAATGGCTATATGAAGCCCTTAGGAGAGGTCAATAGGAGATATGGGCTGCGATGCCACCACCATTACGTGAATGATACCCAGTTCTGCCTTTCTTTTCCACCAAATCCCAAGGGTGCTGCTGATATTCTGAACTGGTGCTTGAAGTCAGTAATGGGATGAATGAGGGCAGGGGTCCTTCCATAAAAAAAAAGAGCTGCAGGAGCTCATTAGCATATGGTATGCTAATGAGCTACTAGGCTGTTAGCATATGCCATGCCCCCTGACATCACCAGAAGTGATGTCAGAAGGGGAAGCAAAAGGGAGGGAGGCATCTTCAAAAGCCTCCCCTTCCCTTCCCTTCCCCAGCTGGCCTGGGGGTGGGGGGGAGCAAAGAGAGAAGGGGTTTAAAGTTTAAATCCCTTCTCACTAGAGTTGGGCCACAGAAGGAGGAAAGAGGGAAGGAAAGAGAGAGAGTAGAGAGAAGGAAAGAAGGAAGAAAAGAGGGAAAGAAAGAAAAGAAAAGAAGGAAGGAAAGAAAGAGAGAGAAGGGAAGAAGGAGGGAAAGAGGAAAAGGAGAGAAGGAAAGGAGGGAATGAAAGAAAGAGAGAAGGAAAGGAGGAAAAGAGAGGAAGGAAGAGAAGGGAAAGAGAGAAAGAAAAGGAGGGAAGGATGGCAAAGAGATGGAGGGATGGAGGCTCTCCCGCCACCCCCACCCCCACAGATCCCTTACTTACTGCTTCGGCAGGGGCCGGGGAAGCTGGCAGCGGGGCTCTCCTGGCATCCTCCAAGCCGCAGCGCTCCTGTGCAGGCCCGGGGGATGTGTTGGCAGGGCTCTCCAGCCTCCCTCAAGCCACAGCACTCCTGCGTGTGCCCGGGGGACACGGCGGCACTTTCCTGACATCCCCTGAGCCACAGCACTCCTGCGTGGGCCGGGGGGATGTGGCGGCAGGGCTCTCCAGCCTCCCCCAAGCTGCAGTGCTTTTGGCATGGGGAGCTAGGGGCAGGGCTTGCCGCTGCCGCCATTAGCACAGGCTCCTGGGCTGCCAGAGTGGTGCTCTGGCATGCTGCAGCCCCAAAAGACCCCTGAATGAGGGTAAACAAATTGAAACTTAATCCTGACATGACAGAGGTTCTCTTGGTTAGTAGAAAGGCAGACCAGGAACTCAAGATCTCCCACAACCTGAATGGAGTTATATCCCCTTGAAAAGCCAAATTCATAGCTTGGGAGTGTTGCTTGGCACAGCAGTCCCCTTAGAAAACCAGGAGGCATTTTGGCTGGGAATCAACAGCATCCATTCCTGGGTCAGTCAGATCTAGCCACATTGATCCATGCCTTAGTTACATCTAGACTGGACTATTGCAGTGTGCTCTACTTGGTATTACCCTTGAAGAGTATTCAGAAGTTGCAGCTAGTGCAGAATGCTATGGCTAGACAGCAGGTTAGAGGCAACTACGGGAAACACATGTTTCCAATACTACAACAATTACACTGGCTACCACTCTGCTCCCAAGCCCAATTCAAGATGCTGGTTTAAAGTCCTGCATGCTCTGGAGCAGGGTATCTGGAGAATCATATGCTCCTGCCAGAAATTCAGATTGCAGAGAGATGCCCTCCTGACTGTCTTACCAATGAAAGACACTCATTTGGTGAGTACGTGAGAGAGGGCTTTTTCTGTGGCAGTCCCACAGTTATGGAACAACTTCCCTTGGGATGTGTGCCTGGCCTCCTCGTCACTGGTCTTCGGGAGGCAGTTAAACATAATATTATTTAGGACTACATTTTGATTGATTTAGCTTTTATTATTGGCAGTCCTAATGGGAGTTATTAAACTGAGTTTTATCGGTTTAATAATTTATCTACTTTCATTTTTTTACTTTATTTACACATCACTTTTCTCCCAATGGGGACCCACAGTAGCTTACATCATTGTCCTCTCCTCCATTTTATCTTGACAACCACCCTGTGAGGTAGGTCAGGCTGAGAGTGTGTGACTGGCCTAAGGTTATCTAGCAAGCATCCATGGCAAAATGAGGATTCAGACCTGGGTTTCCCAGATTGTAGTCCAACACTTTAACTACTTTGTTTTTTTTGTGTCTTTCATAATGTTTTATTTATATTGTAAGCCACCTTGACTTCTGCAAGGGAGAAAGACAACTAACAAATGTTTTAAATAAAATAAATATAAAATTCATCAGATCTGCCAAGAAAATTTGACAAGACTGGAGTCCTGAATGTCCCCACACAGAGACCAAGACAGTAAGACATGGTTGACTGTTTTGATCATGTCCATTTGGCAGTGACAAACACATTGAAAATAAGGGATAGATGTGTATCTTCCTTCCCAAAGACATAATGGTAAAGCATAAAAGCAGACCAAGGTGAAGGTTCTTCAGTATTTGGAGAATTCTAAAACATATTGATAGTCTGCCAGAACTATCCCTGCCTCCAGAAAGGACTTTACTTGCACTCTGTCTGTTTGATGGGCTATATCCCAGATTCAGCATAGGGCTGGGGGCATATTCTCCTCAGTAGCTCTCACCTGATTGAGCTGAAATATTCTGAAAGAATTAATTAAATTAATCCAGAATGGTTAGGCTTTAATTTGAGCCAAAAGCTTATTGATTAGTACCAACCATGTGTTCCAAGCAGTACCATCACTGCCTGTAATCTAAGAAGGATATTGGGAACACAGTATAGGACCCCAAATATCTGAGGATCTGAGAAATTTAGATTGTACTGCCTCCATGGAACGGAACTCTTTATAGAAACATAGTTGTAGCCCATACAGAAATTAAGGAATTACCTTGTCCTGGAAGACTTTGATTACATAAGGAATATGTGAGTTGGTTCTCTTACAGAAATGCACACAGTCTGAAAGAAGAATTATATTGGGTCTCACCTTCCTTAGATTTCAGAAACTATGAACTTCAAACTAAGGTTATTCTGGAGTTTGGTTAAGTGGCCTGTTCAAAAACATTGAAAGACAGCTGTTACGAGGTTGTAGTGCAAGTTGTCATGATTTTTTTTTCCCATTCAACTTTTCAGTGATTTTTTTGTTTGTTAACCTCCTAAATACTGTGGTACTGCAGCATTTATCTGAATTTTTAAAAGATAGAAAAACCAAAATAGGCATGATAGAGATCATGGATCCACACCCGATCTGTAAAAAGTAAACTGAATACTTGCTCAGCTATGATTTGAATCCCTTCCATGCATGAAGGGAGGAGAGAATTTAACTCTTCAAGGCCCTTTTAGCCTAACTGTTGTTAAAAGACATTTTTTTCACTTTAAAATGCTAATAACAGCATAGGAAGCCTGGTTTTGCTTAGGCAACTGAGTGGTAAATGGGTAAACTTCTCTTCTCACATGGCCGGAATCCAAATTGCAGCATGCACACAGTTTACTTGTACCGGCTGACACAGATCCACGATCTTCATCATATCTGTTTTGTCCCCAGGTCTTTGAACTGTTCGACAGATGATCTAGATTTGTTTCCTGGTCTGTAGTACAACAATAAAAGAATTAAATACTAATGTTTGTAATTAAACAACTAGTAATTGTTTTTACTAATTAGTAATTAATTTGGTGGGAAGGTAACAGCATTCCGTGTGCCTTGGCATCTAGTTGTGCCGGCCACATGACCACAGAAACGTCTATGGACAGCGCTGGCTCTTTGGCTTGGAAACAGATATGAACACATTCCTAGAGTTGGATTCGACTGGCTTTCGAGCAAGGGAAACCTCTACGTTTACCTAATTAAATAATAGTAATTTTCAAAGCTGAGCAGAAATATAGATCTGCATGGCTCAAATACATTCGTTCTCAGCCATGGCAGCTGTCCTTTGGAACAGATTCCAGAGGTCCGGAGGCTTCCACTCTGGCATGGTTCTAGAGGCATTGTAAAAAGTTTTCTTGTTTAAAGAGGCTTCTAAGGACAATTGAATGGAACTGTCATGGTGTTTGTGCAGCTGTGGGGTATTTTAATATGTTTGTATGGTGTACTCTGCACCAGTGTTTGTAAGCAGTCTTGAGCCACCATCTGACAGTGGAATAGGTGGAATATAAATATTTAAATAGATTCAATGTTTTGTTTTCTCTTCTCAGATTTCTTCCTAGAAAAGCACTTTTCCTTATTGCACAGTATTCTGGAATCTACGAAAACATGGCTGACTACAAAGGTTACAACACCAGGGAAAGGAACAAAAATGATTAATACAGAGCCAGCCTGGTATGGCAGTCAGAGTTTCAAACTACAATCTGGAAGACACAGCTTTAAATCCTCTCTCTGCCATTGAAGCTTGCTGGATGACTTTGGGCCAGTCATACACTCTAGCTTACATTACATGGCTGTTGTGAGGATAAAATAGAAAAGGGGAGCATGACATTGTAAGATGTTTTGGACCCTAATGTGGGGCTTAAACATCAATTAATTCCATAAATAATGCATCCTGTGCTAATATCAGGCTTCTTACTTTAGTAATAGTACTACTTCTTGGTCACTGGTGTCATTAATTGGGGGTGGTTGGTTATAAATATTCATTTGTAACATCTTTTCTTTGTCTTTCACTTACTATATAAACATTTAATCATTCTACACATATCAATGATACCTACTAAAATAAGTAAAGGCCCTTTTTGTCATATTTTGTCTTTATTTCTTTGTGAAGTGCTGTCCATCTCATCTTGCCAAAAAAGGACAGAAACCTAATGGATGCCAAGTCATATAGGCCAATTGCATTCCTAAACAATGATTACAAAATCTTCACTTCTATATTGACAGCCAGACTGAATAGAATTATCACTGATTATATCTCAATAGAGCAAACAGGATTTATCCCCAAAAGGGACATGACAGATAACATTCAAAAGACGCTAAATATCACTCATTTCTGTACAATGCAACAAATCCAAGACACGGGACTACTATCCCTAGACATGGAGAAAGCGTTCGACACAGTAGAGCTGTGTTAGATCCAGCATCTCCTGCAAGAAATGGGGTTTGGCATTAAATTTAGAAGAGTAATCACCTCACTCTATTCCTCTCAGAAAGCAGTACTGAGGATACATGGCATTAATTCACAGGAAATAAACATGAACACAGCAAGAGTGTCCCTTATCACCTCTTCTGTTTGCGCTAGCAGTGGAACCATTCACAAATATAATAAGGAATGACGCTCAAATCCCTGGAGTAAAGATGAATGAGAGAAGCTTCAAGATAAGCCTGTTTGCGGATGACATGGTACTATACCTAACTGATCTTACCTCCACCTTGCCAATAATAACCTATCATCTCGAAGATTTCAGCTTGGTTTCAGGTCTTAAGATAAACTACATTAAATCATTTTTATACTCTATCAAGATTTCAACCCAATGTGGGCAAATGATTAAAAGCAGATACCGATATGACTGGGTAGAGAAACATTGGATATACCTTGGAATTTATATCCCTCTAAACCTAAAAGATTTGATAAAATCTTACCACGTTACAATATCATCAAAAATTAAAAGATTTAATGTCTAAATGGGACAAACTGAACCTTACCTTGCTAGAATGTTGTTGTTGTTGTTGTTGTTGTTCAGTTGCACAGTCAAGTCCGACTCTTCGCAACCCCATGTACCAGATCATGCCAGGCCCTCCTGTCTTCCGCTGTCCGCTGAAGTTTGCTCAATTTCATGTTCGTTGCATCGATGACACTGTCTAACCATCTCATCCTTTGCCGTCCCCTTCTTCTTTGACCTTCAATCTTTCCCAGCATCAGGGTCTTCTCCAGTGAGTGCTCCCTTCTCATTTGGTGGCCAAAGTATTTGAGCTTCAACTTCAGGATCTGGACTTCCAGGGAACAGTCAGGGTTGATTTCTTTTAGGATTGAATGATTTGATCTCCTTGCAGTCCAAGGGACTCTCAAGAGTCTTCTCCAGCACCATAGTTCAAAAGAATCTATTCTTCGGTGCTTGGCCTTCCTTATAGTCCAACTCTCGCAGCCATACATTACTACGGGGAATACCATTGCTTTGACCATGTGGACTTTTGTTGGCAGGGTGATGTCTCTGCTTTTTATCATGCTGTTTAGGTTTGCCATTGCCTTCCTCCCAAGGAGCAAGCGTCTTTTAATTTCATGGCTGCAGGCACCATCTGCAGTGATCTGGGATCCCAGGAACGTGAAGTCTGTCACAACTTCTACGACTTCCTCTTCTATTTGCCAAGGAGTGATGGGGCCGGATGCCATGATCTTAGTTTTTTTGATGTTGAGCTTCAAGCCCACTTTTGCGCTCTCCTCTTTCACCCTGAGCAAGAGGCTCTTTAGGTCCTCTTCACTTTCTGCCATCAGAGTGGTATTGTCTGCATAGTTGAGGTTATTGATCTTTTCCCCAGCAATCTTAACTCCAGCTTGTGATTCATCCAGGCCAGCATTTTGCATGATGTACTCTGCATATAAATTAAATAAGCAAGGTGACAATATATATTCCTGTCGTACTCCTTTCTCTATGCTAAACCAATCAATTGTTCCATATCTGGTTCTAACTGTAGTTTCTTGACCCTTATACAGGTTTCTCAGGAGACATGTGAGGTGGTCTGGTACTCCCATCTCTTTAAGAACCTGCCATAGTTTATTGTGATCCACACAATCAAAGGCTTTAGCATAGTCAATGAAGCAGAAGTAGATGTTTTTCTGGTACTCCCTTGCTTTCTCCATAATCCAGCGAATGTTGGCAATTTGATCTCTAGTTCCTCTACCTCTTCGAAACCCAGCTTGTACTTCTGGCAGTTCTCTATCCACATACTGTTGGAGCCCAGCTTTTAGGATCTTTAGCATGACCTTGCTAGCGTGTGAAATGAGTGCAATTGTGCAATAGTTTGAACATTCCTTGGCATTGCCCTTCTTTGGGATTGGAATGTATACTGACCTTTTCCAATCCTGTGGCCACTGTTGTGTTTTCCAAATTTGTTGGCAAATTGAGTGCAGCACTTTAACAGCATCTTCTTTTAAGACTTTGAATAGCTCAGCTGGGATACCATCACCTCCACTAGCTTTGTTGTTAGTAATGCTTTCTAAGGCCCATTTAACTTCGCTTTCCAGGATGTCTGGCTCGAGGTCAGTGATTATACTGTCGTGGTTGTCAGGGACATTGAGGTCCTTCTTGTATAGTTCTTCTGTGTATTCTTGCCATCTTTTCCTAATCTCTTCTGCTTCTGTTAGGTCCCTACCATTTTTGTCCTTTATCATGGCCAGCTTTGCACAAAACGTTCCCTTGATTTCTCCAGTTTTCTTGAAGAGATCTCTAGTCCTTCCCATTCTATTGTTTTCCTCTATTACTTTGCATTGTTCATTCAGGAAAGCCTCCTTATCTCTCCTTGCTGTTCTCTGGAAATCTGCATTCAGTTGGGTAAATCTTTCCTTTTCACCTTTGCCTTTTGCTTTCCTTCTTCCCTTTGCTATTTGTAAAGCCTCATCAGATAGCCACTTTGCTTTTTTGCATTTCTTTTTCTTTGGGATGGCGGTGATTGCTGCCTCCTGTACAATGTCACGAACCTCTGTCCATAGTTCTTCAGGCACTCTGTCTATCAAATCTAGTCCCTTAAACCTATTCTTCACCTCTACTGTATATTCATCGGGGATGCGATCTAGGTCAAATCTGAATGGTCTAGTGGTTTTCCCAACTTTCTTCAGTTTAAGTCTGAATTTTGCAATGAGTAGCTCATGATCTGAGCCACAGTCAGCTCCAGGTCTTGTTTTTACTGATTGGATAGAGCTTCTCCATCTTTGACTGCAAATTATATAGTCAATCTGATTTCGGTGTTGCCCATCTGGTGATGTCCATGTGTACAGTCGCCTCTTAGGTTGTTGGAAAAGGGTGTTTGCTATGACCAGCGTGTTCTCTTGACAAAACTCTGTTAGCCTTTGCCCTGCTTCATTTTGTTCTCTAAGGCCAAACTTGTCTGTTATTCCGGTTATTTTTGATTTCCTACTTTAGCATTCCAGTCCCCTATGATGATGAGGACATCATTTTTTGGTGTTAGTTCTATGAGGTGCTGTAGGTCTTCAAAGAACCAGTCCACTTCAACCCCTTCTGCAGCAGTGGTTGGGGCATAGACTTGGATTACTGTGATGTTGAATGGTTTGCCTTGGATGCTAGAATGTATTAACCTAATTAAACCTCTTATTCCACCAAAGCTCTTATTTGATGTTAGGGCAATTCCCATCCATCTTCCTCCAGAATTGCTAAAAAAATGGAACAGAGATAGTACCACATTTATCTGGCATCATAAGAAAACGACGTATAGGATTCAACTCATTAAAAAAAACCTAAGAGAGAAGGAGGTTTAGCAGTCCCAGATATAAGTCTTTACTGTGATGCTATAATACTAGCCAATGTGGTCAAGCATTACAACAAATCCTATATGGTGGAATGGAATACCATAGAAGAAGACTATTTATCCCCATATACAGTTTGCGAAATCTTATGTCACAGACCAAAAAAATGCTACCCATCACATTTGAATTTATTTCTGAGAGCGACTCAAAAGGTTTGGAATAGGAACATTAAATATCTAGCTCCACCAACATCTTTACTGACATCCTTCATTGGCCAAACCTGGTTCGAGCCAGGAATGAGCAAGTCTACCTTTCTTAGTTGGAGACAAAAGAAAGTCAACCGCTTTATCGACATAATATCAAAGGGCAGCATACTCAAAAAGGCCACACTAGATCACAAATGTGACCTAACTTTACCTTGGTTTGAATATGTACAATTAAACAATTTAATAAATACCCATCAATTTAAATGTCCTATTCGACTTGGCTTAACTGACTTTGAAAAACTAATGTACCATGACGACACCCCCAATAAGGGACTTATTTCAAAGGTATATAAAATCCTATTAAAATCTGAGCAACCAAAATACCACTTTTATCAAGATGTCTGGCATAAAGATATAAAGAAGGAACTATCACAAGATCAATGGCCATAAAATTTGGAATATGTCAGCTTTTACTTCAAAAGAGATTCCTATGCAACTAGAAATGTATAAAGTGGTCTCAAGGAGGTATCTAACCCCAGCCATGCTATCTCACTATACGCCATTGACTTCTCCCAATTGCTGGAAACAATGCGGCCAAAAAGGGACATATATCCATAGCTGGTGCATGTGTGGAATAATCAAGTCATATTGGGAGCAAATACTATTAGAAAGTGCATGCATAACAAAAGTTACAATTCCCCTAAATCCAGAACAATTTCTTTTAAATCTATGGGAAACCTTAAAAATTCCCAAGCTCATGAAAAATCTCATTATGACAATGATAACAGTAGCAAAAAATACTATAGCCTTAAAATGGAAAAATAATAGGGCCCCCACGACTCATCTTTGGCACACAAAGCTATGGGATTATTACATTATGGAAAAAATATCTCATGATATACAATATACAGAGTCAGAGGCTAATGATTCATACATAACTAATAAATGGGCTCCTTTTATAAAATGGAAAACACGGCATGACGACTTGCTGTATCCTGCTTTTGGGGCAAATTTTAGTTCTGTTATGACAGTTGAATAATTATCTAAACGACCATCTAATTGAATCTACGCTTGTTGAGTTTACACCTTGTCAATTTATTTAATGAGTGCAACCTAGACAAATATTTGAGGTATGTTGTTATTCCTAATCTTTTCGTTTTTCATTGTTATTTGTATGTAGGGGCTCGCTAAGAAGGGATGTTTAGAAAGGGGTAAAATGTGCTCCCCCCATTGATTTCTATGCGACTGCCAGGCAGCTGCCTCCCTGCACACCCCACTCTCTGATAGGTCAGCTGCAGAGCTCAGTGTTCTGAGCTAAAAAAAAAAAAAAAACAGTTACAGGGGACTGCAGAGAGCTAATGACAGTTGAGGAAATCAGGAATGGCCAACAACCACCTGGGAGGTGAAGCAAAGCTGCTGGCCCAGCCTCTCTGATGGCTTCCAACACACTCCCCCCACCTCCTACACCTAACAGGCAGTTGTCTGTCAAGTGCAGCCCCACCTCCACAGTGGCTTCTAATACTCCTCCCCCTCCCCCTCCTACACTGGACAGGCAACTGCCTGTCAGGTGTAGGAGAGGAGGTGGGATGGCTTCCAACACACTCCCCCACCTTCTACACCTAACAGGTGGTTGTCTGTCAGGTGCAGCCCCGCCTCCACAGTGGCTTCTAATACTCCTCCCCCTCCTACACTGGACAGGCAGTTGGTTGTCTGTCAGGTGCAGCAGCGGTTGCAGGGTACTTAAAGCCACGAGGGAGCCTGCCCCAGCCATAACACCTTAGTGATCCTGCCAGCCCTGCCTCCTCAGTGGCTTCTAATACTCCTCCCCCTTCCCCTCCTACACTGGACAGGCAGCTGGCTGTCAGGTGTAGGAGAGGAGGTGGGATACTTACAGCCTCTGGGGAGGTTTGCTCAGCAGGATTGCCTCAGCACTGCTGCTGGCCAAGCCTCCCTGATGCCTTTAAATACAATCTCCCCCCAACACCAGACAGGCTGGTGTCTGTCAGGTGTAGGAGCAGGACCAGGGTACTTTAATCCAACAGGGACGCTGCCCCAGGAGGATCACCTTAGCGATGCTGCTGGCCCAGCCTCTCTGATGCCTTCCAACACACTTCCCCACCTCCTACACCTAACAGGCAGTTGTCTGTCAGGTGCAGCAGAGGTTGCAGGGTGCTTAAAGCCACGAGGGAGCCTGCCCCAGCCATAACGCCTTAGTGATCCTGCCAGCCCTGCCTCCACAGTGGCTTCTAATACATCTCCCCCTCCCTGTACTACACTGGACAGGCAGCTGCCTGTCAGATGTAGGAGAGGAGGTGGGATGCTTACAGCCGCCGGGGCGGTTTGCTCAGCAGGATTGCCTTAGCACTGCTGCTGGCCCAGCCTCCCCGATGCCTTTAAATACAATCCCCCCCCACACACCAGACAGGCCAGTGTCTGTCAGGTGTAGGAGCAGGGCCAGGGTATGAATATTTATGAGGAGATAGTAAAGGACATTTCTAGGAGCCATTTCGATGTGTGCCTCCCTCATGAATCTGAAGAAATGTCCACCACATCACCACTCCCTCACACCAGGCCTGTAGCCAGGATTTTTTTTAATTTGGGGGCCTCTAAATAAGTCAGGGAACACCCCATACACACCCCTGCGCACATCTCCAAGGGAGCAACTGGGCTGGATAGGAAGTCAGGGGGCCTTGGCAGTAAGTCAGGGAGCCAGGCCCCGATATGCCCCACTGTAGCTACAGGCCTGCCTCACACCAACTCCCCCTCACACCTCTCACCTCTTACTGCCCCCAAGAAAGCTTCTGACAAACGTTGATCCAGATACACCAAAGCTACAAGGAGGAGGCAACTTAGGAATGTGGCAAAGACATTTGCACATAGTACTCCTGAGGAGCACTGAGCTATGCAGGCCAAGTACCAGCGAGATCACCCTGAGGTGCTCAGAACAACACAGTCTCCATATGAGCAAAACAGTCCAGGAACACAAGTAGAAAGGCTATCACTTTTGTAGAAGGTGGCAGGAATTGACTTAACAGACGACAGCTTCTTAAATGGACAGTTCTATATTGCCTGCTCCAGAGTCAGCTCGTCAAGCAGCCTGATGATCCTGGCACCTGAGGGAAGAACCACCAATGTGGTCTACAGAGAGGTCCTTTGGTAGAGGTCCTTCATTTCTTACACTACAATCTTCTCTACTAGAATTCCTACAACAGATGTCACATTTCAAACTTCACATCATCAGTATTATAACTGGATTTATGGAACTTAAATACTGTAGCAAAGCATGGGTATCAGGCTAGTATCTCATAAAAAAACTGATTAGTCAAGAATATGGCAGCAACTTACAGTCTAAACATGCAATCTCAGTGCCAGCACAAACCCACAGTACACACTACCACGGTACTACAAACTCATTTCTACCTGCTCTGTGGAAGGGACAGATATGAAACGAAAGTTTCAGACCCAGGCAGAGACATAGCAATTGTACTCAAGACAATGGTGACGTTGCAGAGTTCCCTCAGTCACAATGTGGCTTGGTGCTGATGTCCCCATGAGTAGCACACAGGGATGTAGCCAACTAGGACACAATGATCCAACCATGTTCCCCTCTCCAAGATCAGGCTGCTGCTGCCCATCTGTAGAACACCAAGGGAGGGAATAGCACCCTATAGAGCACAGAGCACTAGCATGTGCTTGGAAGGAATCCTAAAATTGTGGAGTCCTTTTATTTTATTCTGCACATGCCTGAAATAAAGCCTTTGGGACTACAAATAGCGGGGGTAAACCGCCTCGGGACCGCGGACTGGGAGGCAGTTTGCCACGATTTCCCCAAGGTGTTTGATGGGACCCTGGGAAGGTACAATGGGACCACGATATCGCTTGATCTGGACCCCAACGTCCGGCCCATCTGCATCAAGGCACGGCCCCCGCCCATAGCAATGCGTGAAAAAATAGAGGCCGAGCTCGACCACCTGGTCGCCCAGGGAGTGCTGGAACCAGTCGCATCAGCATGCTGAGAGACCCCCATTGTGACGCCGATTAAACCTAATGGGACCATACGCATTTGTGCAGACTACAAATGCACCATAAATAAGGCCCTGCAGGACCACGCCTATCCGGTACCTGTAGTGAGCCACGTCCTGGCCTCCCTTAAGGGGGCCAAGGTTTTTGGTAAACTGGACTTGGTGCAGGCTTACCAGCAGCTGCCAGTGGATGCGGCCGCCGTGGAAGCACAGACCATCACCACCCACAAGGGGGCCTTCCGGGTCAATAGGTTACAGTTTGGGGTTTCGGTAGCACCAGGGATTTTCCAGTCTTTCATGGATTCCCTTCTGAAAAGAATTCCAGGGGTCCAGCCCTTTCTAGATGACGTAATCATCGCGGCGCCGGACTCCGCCACCTTCGCCGACTGGCTGCGTCAGGTCCTGGAGAGGTTCAACGACGCCGGCCTCAAAGTGAAGAAAGAGAAGTGCCTCCTGGGGGTGCCTCGCATCGAGTTTCTTGGGTTTGCTGTCGATGCACAAGGCATCCACCCCACAGATGACAAAATAAAGGCCATCACACAAGCCCCGGTTCCCACGTCCAAAACAGAACTACAGGCTTTCCTAGGCCTCTTAAATTTTTACCACGCTTTTCTGCCCCTGAAAGCCACGGTGGCGGAACCCCTCCACCGCCTGTTAGACAAAGAGGCACCATGGGCCTGGAAGCCGGAGCATGCGGCGGTGTTCAAGGCAGTGAAAGACTTGCTGGTCTCCAACACTGTACTACACCACCTCTGCGAGGCTTTGCCGGTTGTTCTCGCGACGCTTCGCCCTACGGGGTGGGGGCGGTGTTGGGGCATAGGCTGCCGGATGGCCGGGAAATCCCGGTCACCTATTACTCTCGGACCCTGTCTTCTGCGGAGCGTAACTACGCGCAGATTGACAAGGAGGCGCTAGCGATAGTGGCGGGGGTTAAAAAATTCCACCACTATCTCTATGGCCGCCCGTTCGAGATCCTAACAGACCACAAGCCTCTCCTGGGCCTCCTCGCGCCCGATCGGCAAACGGCACAGATGGTCTCGCCTAGGGTTCTCCGCTGATCCATATTCCTGGCAGGGTACTTGTACGTCCTCACGTACCGCCCAGGGAAAGCCATGGGTCACGCGGACGCCCTCAGCCGCCTGCCGCTGCCCGGTACGGACCCTGACCCAGCCCCCACCCACGAAGTCGCCCTCCTGGAATCGCTGCCCGGTCGCCCAGTCCACGTCAAGGAGGTGGCCCGTCTCATGGGCCGTGACAAGGTTCTCTGTCGGGTCTTGGACTGGGTGGGGAGGGGGTGGCCAACAGCTAAGACCCAGAATTTGCGCCCTTCATCACAAGGCGCAATGAGCTGTCGACCTATAAGGGGTGCCTAATGTGGGGAGGTAGAGTTCCAAAACCACTACAGCTGCGAGTGCTGAAAGACCTACATGAGCATCACCCCGGGGTGGTCAGAATGAAGGCCTTGGCACGGGGGTATGTCTGGTGGCCGGGGCTAGACCGGGACATTGAGGACTTAGTAAAAAGGTGTCAACCCTGCCAGGCCTCCTGACCCGCACCTCCAATGGCCCCGGAAAGGGCCTGGGAATCCTCTCACCGCCCCTGGTCGCGCCTGCACCTCGACTTTGCGGGCCCGTTCCAGGGGCAGCTTTTTTTTATACTTGTAGATGCCTACAGTAAGTGGCTTGAGGTTGAGCCAGTGCCGTACACCTCCTCCCGAGCGGCCATCAGAGCGATGTGGTGGATTTTCAGCTCGCACGGACTCCCTGACACCCTGGTCACTGACAACGGAACGGCTTTCATGTCCGGGGAGTTCCAGGAGTTCACCTGTCAGCATGGAATTTGCCACGTCAGGTCGGCCCCATTCCATCCCGCCACCAATGGCCAAGCTGAGTGCATGGTGAGAACGGCAAAGGAGGCGCTCCGCCGGACCTAAGGTACCGACTGGGACTTTAGGCTGGCGTCCTTCTTGTTCGGCCAGAGGACTACACCCCATGTGACTACCGGGTGAAGCCCTGCGGAACTACTGATGGGATGATGTCTCACCACCAGGCTAGACCGGTTACACCCCGACCGAGCGCCAGAGCAGGAACCCTCCACTGAAACCCCTGCGGCTGCCCGGGGTTTTTTTTCCAGAGGACCCGGTGTACGCACGGAACTACGCGAAAGGGCCCCCTTGGATTCCAGCCAGAGTAGTACGGGTCCGAGGCCCCCGATCATATGAAGTCTCCAGAGAGGACGGCCAGATACTGCATCGACACATCGATCAGCTACGCCACCAGGTGCTACCCCTAGAGCCAGATGAGGGGGAGGAGTGGAATGGGCCAGCTCAACCAGACGTGGCAACAGACGCACCAGAGGAAATCCCCGGGGAATTCGACCCCGGACAACCATCGACCACAAATGACGCACCAGGTGAGATCGTGAGCCCAGTCCCGCAGACACCAGAACGGCCGCTAGACCCCAAGCCAGCTCGGGAGGTCACCAGTTCCCCCATGCCAGAACTCCGCCGTTCCACACGAGAGCGGTGGCCCCCCAGCTACTTGAAGGACTATGTGTGCGGGTGTTTATCGGACCAAGGGAGGAGGGGTGTAATGTATCCACTTGAGGACATGGGCTCAGGGCAGCCATGTGCTTGGATTGGTTCTAACCGGTCCACCATGTGGCCAGGCGAAGGGCCTGAGCTTCGCTCCTAAAGACAATGGACTAGAGGATCCTAGCTCCCCTCCAATTGAGGAGGAGATAACTCAATCAATGTAAATAGCGAATCACCGGGTGTGTGTGTTTTGGGGTGTGGGTTCACTTGGTAATAAAAGCCGGCCTGCGAGCCGGCTTAGGTTGTCTTGTTCCTGATCTAAATAAAGTATGTGAGAACTGAAGTCACTCGTCAGTCTCAGTACTTTTCAATATTCAATGGAATTTAGAGAACCCACTCAACCTTCGATGGTATATCAATATTGGGGGGGGGGTTAAAAAATCAACAACGAAACCCTCAGTAGTGGAGAAGAATGAGTGATTTGACAATGATAGGAGTCCAGTCATTGAAAAATGGGGTGGAGGTGGGTTGGAGTGGGTGAGACAAAGAAAACTGACAGAAACATCATACATAGGGAAAAAAGGCAACTCAGAATCTGCTTCCAGAAAAAAGACTGGGGTAAAAGTTTTCTCAAAAGAACTTGGGCGCGGGGGGAGAACAGGAAAACAAAACAAAAAACTTGAAGCAAAAACTACAGTTACAAAAATGTGTGAAGAGATCAGGGAATAAGCTGAAGCAGTATGGGGCCAGAACCAACAACAACAAAAATGGGAAAGCCCCCTGTCTGCTTTACTGTGATGTTCAAGTGCTGAACTCCCCACTAACTCTACTTTCCAATTTGTGAACTGAATTGCATGCTAACTGTGATGACTGTAGTGCCCAAATGCAGAATCCCAGCTTTACACAGAGTCGCAGCTGTAGAATGGCCAATAAACTTTAATTCTTCTCCTGCTGGTTCCCAATGTATGCATTCTATCCCACTCTGTCTGCCTCCCAGCCCTCTCCCCCATCACTCAGCAAATAATACTATATTTGGCCTAGCTTGAGCCTAAGCTGAGGTAAGATTGTAAAGGTGGTAGAGGACATCACAAAAAACTTCCTAATCTGAGCCCCAATCTCCAACACAAGATGCTGTCAGGGCAGCAAGTTCTATTCTGACCAGGAGCCGGGCATCATTTCCCCTCTTATTTTATTTGATAATCCATTTATTTAATAATATGCAATACCTGAGACTACATAATACATACAATAAAACATAATGTCCATAAGGTAAGATTTAACTATCTAAACAAAATTCAATATCTTTTAAACTAAATTTAATTTTATTTCTATTCCATTAAGTAATGGAGAGACCAAACTTGTACAAACTTACCCCATGCATATTTGTCTCCATCCCACTATTTCCTATACACAGATATTTCCCTCATTAACATATTATACCATACTTTCCTTAGCCATTTCTCAATAACTGGTGCTTTCTTATCAGACTCTTGGAGAAATCAGTTCCCAAACAGTCATTCAGAAGAACAAAAAGTTTATTGAGACATTGATAGTATCCAGCCTGTACATTGGCTGTGTTAGAACTGAAGATGGAGGCACGAAAGCAATAGATATACAAGGTTCAAACAGGGACCCTAAAAAGTTAAAAGCCAATCACCCCAGGTATTCCACCTACCCAAACCAAAAGTGACATCCCCCCATCATGTAGACAAAAGCCAGACAAAGTGAGCTGGAACTCAAGGCCAGTGGATGTTCCCAGGCAAGCTAATCCATGGTCTACTTCAAGGCATCTGAAAGTGAAAGCGTTTAAAATTCACATTCTCCTGATCACCGCCCCAACTTTTATGGCAAGCAAGCAATAAACTGGAATGCAAGTTTGACATTTCCCCTGTCTCCATGCTGCAGCTTTTATTTATTTATTTATTTATTTATTTTATACTGCTCAGACCCCCCCCAAGGGGTCTCAGAGCGGTTTACACAATTTAATCATTACCTAACTAGGGCCACAGTCTTATAGGGAAGGGACATCCTACCAGCACCCAAGCAGGGCTTCTTGTCTTTGTTCCGGCGGGGCCTCAGGCAACCGCGCTTCAGCCTTGATGTCCTCGAGCCCCTGGCGTAGATCTTTTTCCTGGGCCAGGAGGCTTCCTGCGGCAGGCCCATCTTCGATGCGCAGGCCCGTGTAGACTTCGGCTTCCGGCCAACGTCCCATAGGCTCCGCCTCACTGCACCGTCACGCTGCCTGCGCCTCGTAGCTCCGCCCACCGCCAGGTTCAGTCATCAGTGTTGCTTCTGCCTGCCACTGCTGCTGCCGTCGCCGCCGTTGCCACTGCTGCTGAAGTCACTGCTGCTACACACCCCGGAAGGGAGGGTGCCCCCCGCCACCTACAGGCAGGTACACATTGATCTACTTGCAAGTGCTTTCGAACCGCTGGGTGGATGGGAGCTGGGACTGGGACCGGGAGCTCACCCCGGCCGCGGTGGGACTCAAACAGTCACAGTGGCTGTTCGCTTGATGTTATAGCAGGTGTGATTTACTACCTGCGCCACCGCTTTCTGGCTGGAAGGAATAAATTTTCTATTAAACACATCTTATTTACTGAGATCCCTCTGAACATAAAGTTCAAAAGAGATACAGAATCTCTGTCACTAACTTATTCCAAAAACCATTTAGAATCAAGCACTGCCACCAGATATGAACGAATGAGCCCATATGTCTTTTACATCTCCAGCATATATTTGATTTGGAAGCTGCTATTTTCCTTTACCTATCTCGTGGGTCTTCCCGCATTGTTATTTTCCTTGCTTATAAGTTCCTTTTGCTGGGCGGGGGGGTCTCTTCCACACATGCTTTGCTCCTTCCAGTGGTCAATTCAATATTACATCAGGTTATGTCCAGCATAAAACCTTTCAAATTTAAACTGCAGATTGGGGAGGGGGATGGAACAAAAAAGAAGAAGAAACAGAAATATAGAAGTGAGGAAAAGCCAAGTTTAGTAACATTTTCCCTTATGGCTACATTCACTGAAACGTTCCTTATACTTTTATGGAGATTATTCCACTGGTTCTCATATATGTATTAGCAGATCTTTTCGCCACCTCTCATTATATACAGTTACTTTTTCTTCTGCTTCCACCAGTATGCTGTAAATAGTTGCTACTTGTGACTCCCTCCATCCAGTTGTAATAGGATGGCCTCAAAAAGGTTAAATTAGATATATTTATTTGATCTTGCTTATTCTGTATGAAAAGTCTGATTTGCAAATATTGAAAGAAAAGCTGCATACTTATGTTTCTGTTGTATTTCTGCAGAAGCTATGATAGCACTATCCTTCATAAATTCCAATATTTTGCTCAATCCTATTTTTTTCCCAAGCATCAAAACTGCTTTGTTGAAAAGACTCAGCAAAATCTGCATGTCACAATCCTGGCAGTATTGCCAGGCAATGTACAGATTATCTACCCAGCTGGCCAGAAGGGGCTATGAGTGTACTTCTGCCCAGTGCCATAAATGAGAGCAAGACCTCAAGAAGAAATTCAAAGCTAACCACAACCTGTAGCCCATGGTTAATCCAACCATATATATCCCTCAATTCCAGCAGTACAATGGTGCGATTTAGGAGTCTTAGTAGACCATATATTGAACATGAGTCAGCAGTGTGATGCAGTAGCTAAAAAGGCAAATGCCATTTTGGGCTGTATCAACAGATGTATAGTGTCCAGATCATGCAAAGTGATGGTACCACTTTACTCTGCTCTGGGCACCACAATTTAAGAAGGATATAGACAAGCTGGAATGGGTCCAGAAAAGGGCAACAAAGATGGTGAGGGGTCTGGAGACCAAGTCCTATGAGGAAAGGTTAAAGGAGCTGGGTATGTTTAGCCTGGAGAGGAGACGACTGAGAGGTGATGATATAAGCTCTCTTTGAAAGGGCAGTGAAACTGCACTTTGGAGCCACAGTGGTGAGGAAGAGTAATTCCCTTCCTCAAATGAGAGCTGCCCCTGCTCACAAATTTACTATGTGACTCTATTGCAGGTCCATACTTATAAAAATGCTTGGGAAAGGCTATAACTTTGGAAGGGGGTTGAGATGCAAAACTGGGCACAGCAAAGGAGGAAGGCAAGGAGGAGGAGATGGTAAGTTGCTCCCATTTTCTCTGGCACATGCTGTCTTGCCAGAGGCTACATCTTGCCCTGAAGCAGCAGTCAGGAGAAGGACAAAGTATAAAAGAGCTCAGAGGCAAATGCGACTTCAAGCCAACTCAAGGGGCAGTGAGAGGACAATGATAGCTGCCAGGTGGGGTGCAAACAACACACACACAAATCATGGGCTGCTTTCCCATACATGAAGAGGCAGCCTGGTGGGTGAAGAGGACAGTTGGAAAGCGGGCAAGCCAGCCAGGGCAACACCATCCTCTGTTGGAGCCAAGACCCTTCCTCATCCCTCACTGCTTATTCTCAAGGCAGGGCTGCATGGCTTCAGACAGGGAAGCAGCAGGTGGTGGGGCAGCCAGCCTGTAAGCATGGAGACCCCCCCCAGCTCTCAGGAGGGGTCATTTCAACCACCAACGTACCCCATCAGGGTTCCCCAGGAGTCTATATATCAGGCATCTTGACATAAGTAGACACAAAGATGGATGCCAGAACTGGCAGGCCCTATAATCATGCCTAGGCAGTGACCCTGGGAAGCACATGAGATCTTGTTCTGACAGCTGCGACTCCCCTCCACCCTGCTGACATCTGCATAATCGGGACAATAGACTTGCCTTGCTTCAGAGCTACTTCTTTTCAACAGTGATCACTAATTCTAATGTGAGGGACCTTCACATTAGCAAGCCCTCCAGATCCATTTTTGGGTATAACTAGCACAGCGTAGCACCTTTGCTGTGTTCATGTTGTCTTGAGCACCTACTGACATGAACCCCTAATATATTGGGTTCTTCCTCTCCATGAACTGCTGGTTGTTTCACCATCTCTCCTTCTCCATGGATTCCTCAACTTCAGGACAGGTAGCTGTCACTGCACTCCCTGCTATTCTCCCACTCCTCCCCTTTATTTTCCATAGATCTTGGATGTGTGTATGCTCCATGTGTGCTCCTTGTATGTTAACTTCTTTATTTTCCATCCAATAAAATATTCCCTATTTTACCCTTGGAATGGTTACTGAGTGCTCTCTTAAAGGGAAAGATCCCTGTAGACATAGGTAGTAGATCCTTGCTAATACCTCACCTCTTGCTGAAGCCTGCCACTTAGCTAAATTCCCCTAGAGACTGAAGGCAGTGATTCAGCCTCTTAAAACCTAAACTGGTAGCATAGGCGTAGAGTATGTGGGGGCATGGGGGCACGGGCCATCTCCAAATTTTTCCAAGGGAGATTGCATCTCCCCCGGGCAATCAGTGCCAGGCACTGAAGACAGAGGAGGAAACAGACAAGTGTGCAGGAAAAAGCTCCTCCCCTCCATTGCAGAGGTGGCTGGGAGAAAAGAGAGTGCAAGCGTGGGAAAAGAGACATTGGGATTGGAATGATAAGCCCCAGCTTGGAATGACAGACCCTAGGAGAAACAGAAGTCTTCTGGGACTGGGAGGAGAGGCCCCAGAGTGGAATGACAGCCCCAGGGGGTAGCAGAAGCATTCTGGGACTGGAAAGAGAGACCACAGAGTGGAATGACAGCCCCTGGGGGTAGCAGCAGTGTTCTGTGACTAGAATGGCAGGCCCCAGAGTGGAATGACAGCCCCTGGATGTAGTAGGAGTGGTCTGGGATCACTTCTATTGCATCCAGGGGCTGTCATTCCCCTCTGGAGCATCTCATTCCAGTCCCAGAATGCTTCTGCTACCCCCTGGGGCTATCATTCCCCCTGGGCCTCTCATCCCAGTCCCAGAAGACTTCTGTTACTCCTAGGGTCTGTCATTCCAAGCTGGGGCCTGTCATTCCAGTCCCAGAGTAGTCTATTTGGGCCCAGAGACCCTAATGGAAAATCTATTCTGCATTTTTATTGCAACTCTACTTGTACTGTAATGTATTTCAATGGAGCCCATGCAAGTCAATTGGCATTCCTGGCTCCCATTATTTCCAATGGACATTCAAGTGTTTCCCATTGTTTCCAATGGGCAATCCTGTCCTTCCTGGGGAACCCCTCTGCTACTGCTCAGAAGCAGGGACTGGCTGGGGGGGGGAGATCCCCCCTCCTCTGTTCCAGGCTTCTGAAGGGAGGGCATGGAAAGAAAGTGAACGTTTTCTCTTTCTTCTCCATTGAAGGCAGGGTTTGGAAACAGAGCAAAACAAATGTCTCTCCCTCTCAGCTCCAGAACAATGTTAGAGTCCAGTGGCACCTTTAAGACCAACAAAGTTTTATTCAAGGTGTGAGTTTTCATGTGCACTCATTCTTCGTCAGACAATGAAATGGAATTACAGTCAGATCATAGTTGTATCCAGAGGAAGCATTTTTAAACACATGCAAAGATCTATGACTGTTAGTGTCTTCCACTGATGAATTACTGGGTCTAACAAGGTCTTCAGATCCTTGTGTAGGTGTACAATGATCAACCATCTGGTTTGAGCTGCTTTGGGCAAGTTGGAGCAAATGATAAATATTGTTATTGAGTTTATATACAGGCAATGAGTGCTACTATTTGCTTTGCAATCTCTACGTGAAATTTATCAGTGCTTAGCATTTGCTCATGGTGCCCTTTGAAAGTTTTGTTTATCCTTTTACTGCTGCAGAAAGATCTTTCTTGGTCATGGGGCCAATTTCCTGGCATGGCCTTCTGAAGAAGGTTCAGAAGATACCCTCCTTACCTATTCTTAGGGTGATGTGCAAGGCCATCTTTCCATGGACTTTTTTACTGTTCTTTGCGTCTGACGTTGAGGCCTGCATTATAAAGAAAACGAACTTATCTTTGGCTGGCTATACCTGTACTGATGTTGGTTATGTTTTTTGTTATATTCTTTCTGCCATATTGCTAATTACTTTGACTCTCTGGAAAAGAAAGGGATATAAATATTTTAATAGATTTGATAGCTGCTTCATAAAAATAGGATATTAATATCCAGATGAATAAATAGGAAATATAAGTACCAAGTGTTGTTATTCCATCAAAGAAAGATGGCCAGCTTAAGTGCAGATATCCTTAATCAGATGTGTAATAGATAAAGGGTGTGGTCACACTGACCTTTTGATCGGGGTTCGCCACTGTTCCCTCGCGCATGTAAATTTCACATTCACATGCGCCAATCTGCCTCCCGCACCAAAGCGGGCTCACTCCCGCAATGCTCCCAGGTTTTCCTGCCCCCTGGAGAATCTGGTATTTTCCTGGCACTTGCGCTTTGAATGTGCCGTTTCGCCCATCTGAACAGCCACCTCTTGCAATGATTGTGATTAGGGCCATCTGACTGTTCTTTGCACGGTGAGGGTTTTCTTCTTTTTTAAGAAAACAGCTTCTGGCTGAGCGCTTGAGCAATCCTGTGCTTAAAAAATTAAACATTCATGCGCTCATCAAGCACAGAGAAAGCTTCCGCCCACCCTAAGAGTGAAGCTGCAGCAGGCAGCAGGCAGCAGAATGGAAAGTTGCAGGCAGGGGGAGGTGGTCAGGGGAGGAAGCGTTGGGCGGGCTTGCAGGCGAACGGGCGGCGGACCCAAAGCTGCGGTGTTAGGAGGGGAGGGAAGGAGGACCCGGCTTGCCAGCAGCATGGAGCCAGGGCTGCTTGCCAGCAGCATGGAGTTGCCGAAGGCGGGCAGGGGGAAGTAAGTGCTGGACAGGCTGGCAGGCGAGTGGGCGGTGAAGAGAGAGGGGATGGCTGCATGTAGACAGTGCCCAGAGCCTCCTCACGCAGTGCTTCCAGTTCGGGGAGGGATATGTGATCATCCCAACCCGAAGAAAAATATTCCCAATTATTTTATACCAGGAACAAATCGCAATTTTCTTGCCGTGTGACCACGGCCAAATAGGTTGTTGAGTTCCAACGGGATGCCAAAACTACTTGCTATTGAATGAAAGGTTCCTGGATTAAAAATAGTCACACTCATATGTTGAAAGCAAAGTTGGGTCCTCCTCACTGTTTGCCAGGGGATTCCTTGCAATAGCAGTCAGATCTTGGAAGCTAAGCACGATCAGTCTTGGTTAGTATTTGGATGGGAGACCACCAAGGAAGTCCAAGATTGCTACACAGAGGCAGACAATGGCAAAACACCTCTGTACATCTCTTGCCTTGAAAATCCTTTGGGGTCATCATTAAATCAGCTGCAGTTTGATGGCATTTCCCCCCACCAATATGATGTTTCATAGTTCTCCAATTTTGTAATGCTGCTTGTTACACATATTAATGGTTCTATGAATTTTACTGTACTTACCTCACTGTTTTAGTTGTAGTACACCCTGAGTCTCAGTGAGAAGGGCCAGCTATAAATGAAGCACATAAATAAATATCAGGATTAACACTGTTTTAGCTAACCAATCTGATACTTTGCCCCATTGAAAAACACATTTACAGCTGAAATTCTCTATCCCACTCAGATAAAACTTTCAGGGAGTGCAACCCTCACCAAGGGCATCTTCTCTCCTGAACTTCAGGCAGCTTATGTATTGCAGAAAGGGCACTGGAAACCATGCACTCACACATGAGTGAGTTTGCTCCTCCTTTCCAGGATCTTCAAATGGGAAGGGGGGTCTGTTTTGGTTTGATTTGTAACAAAATAGGACACATGGAAGATGTGTGCTTATCTCTGCCCTTATCTGCATCTGTGCTAGATGTCCTTCAGCATTTTTCTCCTAATCCAATTGACTTTCTGTATGGGAGCATGGCTAGGACAGAACTACAGACAAACAGCAAAGCACCTTGAAGTAAGGCCAGTTATTCTAGTTCACACTCTAGTTTTGTTTAAACACAGGCAGACATTACTCTGCTTTGTACATGGGTCAGCTCATGAATAGTGGTTGCTCCTACCCATTAAAGTATTTGTAAATACAGTCATGATATCCAAGATCCTGAATTACCACTGTTCTCTCATATCTCCTATACACATGTGCCTTGTCACAATTGATATGGTTATAGGAACCATGTCACTCCAGTCTTGTTCCATCTACCTTGGCTCCTAATTTGTTTGCAGTTCTAATTAAAATAATTTGTATTGGACTTAAATGCCCTATATGGTTGGAGACAAAATATCTACAGGTAGGGATTATATTATTTTGACCACAAATGAGTTTGCTAGGTGATTTTACCATAATAGAAAGTAGTGAGCTGATCTTGGGATTCGTTGTGCACATGCCACCTGGAGGCAGCACTTGCAGCTGAAGACAATTAACCTGCTCCTTCCATTAAAGATTTCCCTTGCTCGAAAGCCAGTCAAATCCGACTCTAGGGAACAGTGCTCATCTCCGTTTCCAAACTGAAGAGCCAGCACAGTCCGAAGACTTCTCCATGGTCATGTGGCCGGCAAGACTAAATGCCAAGGCACAAGAAACACTGTTAACTTCCCACCAAAGTGGTACCTATTTACCTACCTGCAATTTCTTGCTTTTAAACTGCTAGGTGGGCGGGAGCTGGGACCAAAGACAGGAACTCACCCCATCATGCAGCACTCAGGTCTCGAACTGCCGAACTACAGACCTTCCAGTCTCCAACTCAGTGTCCTAACCTCTGAGCCACCGCAGCCCTGCTTCTTCCACTGCAGAGTACAAATAAAACAAGAGATGAATCACAAAACCCAAGAGAATAACTCTCTACCCGACGGCAGCCTGAAAGTCTGTATGAGGAGGGAGGGACTACTTTGTAGGCTTGGAAGAAGGGAGACCGTTGGCAGAGTTTCCCGCCCATACAGGTATCTGGAGGGAAGCAGCTTTCTGAATTTAATTATTGTGCCACCTCCCATCGGGGCAGTTCTTTTGGAATCAGTCAACGAGAAGGAGCGTCTCTCCGACACGGTCCCTTCGGGCTTCGGGAGTTTTTGGTCATCAGGGTTTGGAGGTTTTGTGGGTGGGGGTTAGGGGCAGAGACCTGCACATGAGCTTTCCCTACAAAGACCTAGCTACCACCCATCTGGGCTAGACACACCTTGTTCAAAGGCTTCCCCAGTGTTGCAAGGGCTGTCAATTGCCCCCCTCATTGCCCCCCAGGAGCAGTCACAAGTTTACTGCAACTTGCATCGCTTCTATAGCCTTAATGTCCAGGAAAGCTGCAACCAACCAGGCAATTTTCATGGACCTCATGGTTAAGTTCCCAAGAAGCATGCATAATGTGTAGATCTTTGCAGCATCTAGGCATAACTGCTTGTTAGCTCCTTGTTGGAGGGCAAAAGATAGCTGCTGGGTCAGTAGCTCAAGGAGGTGGGAGGGCAACTGGCAGAGCTCGAGTTCTCATGGCAGTCCTTCCTTCCACAGCAGGTAACCAGGCATACCCCCTCCTCCCGTATCTGCTGACACCATATCCCAGGGAAGAGATGGTAGAACATGCCACCTACAGACAAGCCCACTGCCATATATGCATGGTCATCAAGTGGGCATTTGGCCAGCTGAAGATGTGCTTCCATTGTCTCCACCTCACAGGAGGCCACAAGGCCATGCAACCACTGGAAGTTGCCAAGCTGTTAGCTCTCTGTGCCCTGCTCCACAACATGGCCATTACACAATGGCTGCCAGATTTTGCTGAACAACAAACTATGAAGGGATACAATGAAGGATGTTGCCAACTCTTTCTATCCAGTATGGGACCTGTGCCTGTGAGACCTGCTCCCAGGGTCCATGGGGAGACAAGCTGAGACTCAGGCAGAGCAGTCCTGTGTTGTGTCTGTGCTGCAGCGGCTAGTGGCTGCCAAAACAGCTACCCAACTTCCAAAGAATACTATTTTACCACCAGGGATGTGGAATCTCTGTATACCAACATCCCACACAAAGATGGATTGTTTATTTTATTTTGTTATTTCATTTTATTTGTTCAATTTATACCCCACCCTTCCCGCTAAGGCAGGCTCAGGGTGGCTTACATAAAATTCCATATATAAATACAATTAAAGTCAGTCATAAAACAACCATAAACAATTCATTTGTCAATTATCCTAAAGTGCTGGAACAATTATCTAATAAAGTGCGAGAACAGTAGGTTTCAAATTAACAGTGCTGCTTAGGTGACAATAACAGTCATGATGGTATTCTCATACCAGCTTAGTTTGTTCAGCTTATTTGTGTGGCAGGCACAGGCTATAGGTGGTTTGACCAGGGCACAAGATCACTCCTCAGATGTTTAGTGTTTGTTAAAGAAGGAATATGATTTCTGACAACACCACAGCTGACTTTGCCACCAAACTGTGCCATTTTGTTCTCACCCATAACCACCTCAGATCTGGCAACAACTTGTTCCTTTTGATCACCCGCATGCCCCACAGTATGCTAACATCTTTATGGCTGACTTGGAGCAATGCTTCCTAAACTCCCGCCTATTCACCCCTCTCTTATACCTGCAATATACTGATGACATTTTTATTGTCTGGACACATGATAAAGAAGCCCCGGACATATCCCATCAAGCATTCAACAACTTTCACCCCACCATCAACCTGACAATGAACCAATCTATGCAAGAAAAACATTTTCTGGACACAACTGTAAAAGTACACAAAGGACACACAGACATCACCTTATACCAGAAACCTACTGACCGACAAAGATACTTACCTGCCTCCAACTACCATCCTTAACATACCAAACGATCCACTGTACGCAGCCGGACTCAACACTACAGCCTCATCTACTCCAATCCTACAGACAGAGATTATCATCTGAGGGATCTACAACAAACCTTTTGTGAACTAAAGTATCCACCTGATGAAGACAAGAAACAGATTAACAAAGCCAGAATGGTACTCAGAGAAAATCTGTTGCAAGATAGACCCAAAAGAGACAATGACCGATTTCTCACAAGCCACTGCTCCGCCCTCGCATTTCACTTTGCCCTAATCACATTAGTCAATTTCCCACTACTTGCTGCGTGGCCGCATTTTGCCCTGCAGCTTCGCCCGATTTCCCCCATGTCTACTCAATCTTCCAAAAAAAAAAAGGATCAAGTAGACACAGGGCAAATTGGGCAAAGCTGCGGGGCAAAATGCAGCCACACAGCAAGTAGTGGGAAATTGACTAATGTGATTGGGGCAAAGTGAAACGCGAGGGCGGAGCAGCGGCTTGTGAGAAATCGGTCAATAACAGAACACCACTAGTGGCCACATACAGCTCTTACTCAAAACACTTCAACACATCATCAACAACTTACATCCTCTACTGGATAATGACAGTTCTCTTTCACATGTACTGGGGGGGGACCTTTCCTTGCACACAAACAGCCCTGTCACATCTCCCTTTCCAAATGACAAATGTCGGCTTTTCCCAGTAACTCTTATTACACCACTACTTAGCAACAACATACAGTGTTCAAAGCAATTGTATACATTATCCCACTGATTCTTCTTACAGCTGGGGGAGGGGAAGGATAGAGCAGCCAAAAAGGATAGGGGGATGCATTGGGGGGAAGGAGAAAGAGAGAGAAAAACAAAAAGGTGGGGGAGAGAGAAAGAGATAGTATAAAAGATGGGGGGAGAAAGCCTGTGTGTGAGAGGGAAGGAAGGTGGGTCCCTGCTTCCTAATACTGCTAATAATGACCAGCTTTAATAACAATTTCTACTAGGGCCTGACTGATTGATTTTACATGATTTCTCCCCAAAGCAAATGCTGCATGAAAGCCCAGGGCCTGGATAGTGTCCAGGTTAACACAGAGAGCCAACAATTTATTAAAAACAGTCTTAAATCACATTGATCTATAAGAGTCTTCATTCAGGAATGCCAGGTAGCCCTTCCTGCTAAAGTATGACTTGAAGAACAGTCTAAACACTTTTAATCAAGTCCTTGCCTTGAGGAAAGATTGGCCCAGTTCTGAATGGAGAGCCACACTGGCGACACAGCAAGAAAAGTTTAATAACTTCTGCAGAAAATATAAAAGAAGATGGTCAATGTTTTACCGAGAACCACACGCAAAGAGTAGTTGTCAGTGGCGTTTAATCTGAATGGAGGGAGGTATCCAGTGGGGTGCCACAGGGCTTGATTCTGGACCTGGTATTTTTCAAGATTTTAATAAATGAGGGTGTGGAAGGGCTACTCATTACATTTGCAGATAACACCAAACTGGGAGGAGCAGCAAACACCCCAGAGATAGCATTCAATGAGATCCTAACACACTGGAAAAGTGGGCAGATGTTAACAAGACACAATTTAACAAGGATAAGTGCTGAGTTCTACATCTGGGTAACAAAAATGAGGAACACGCATACTGGATGGAGGATACACTTGGGGTATGGGTGGACTGTATATTAAATATGAGCAACCAATGTGATGGGGCTACAAAAAAGGCTAATGCGATCTTGGGGTATATCAACAGAGGCAGAGGCATAACATCCAGATCACAAGATGTCATAGTCCCACGGTACAATGCATTGGTCAGGTTGCACCTGGAGTATTGTGAGCAGTTCTGGAGGCCTTACTTCAAAAAGGATGTAGACAGAATGGAGCGGGTGCAGAGGAGAGTGATGGGAAAGGCTGAGGGGCTTGGGAATGTTTAGTCTGGAGAAGAGGAAGCTGAAGGAGAACATGATTGCTCTCTTTAAGAATTTGAAAGGCTGTTACTTAGAGGAGGGCAGGGATCTGCTCCTGTTGGCAGCAGAGTATAGGACTCACAATAATGGGTTTAAATTAAGGGCGGGAGGATATTAGGAAAAACTTTTTTACAGGTAGAGTTGTTCAACAGTGGAATCAGCTACCCAGGGAGGTGGTGAACTCCCCCTCACTGGCAGTCTTTAAGCAGCGGCTGGACAAACACTTGTCAGGGAGGCTCTAGACTGATCCTGCACTGAGCAGGGGGTTGGACTAGATGAACACTCTTATGGCATAGTTGTTGTTTTTTGGTTCTTCTATTTGTTGTTAGCACTGTTGCATGGTTGGATGTAATCAGGGTTCATTATGTCTGCAACTACTGGGACTGAAAAGGCACTGTATAACTCCTATTTAAATATGTCTGTTAAACTTTTGTAATGGCTAATAGTGTGACAGTGTTTTCACTAAACTGTCATGGCTTAAATGGTGTTATAAAATGTAAAAGAGTTACGTCTGTTATAGTCAAACTCCATCCTGACATCCTGTTTTGCAGGAAACGCATCTTAAAAATGCCACAAATTTTGAGATCCAAGAGGTTCCCATTTCAATTCCAGTTAGATCCTCATTTCCACCCAGAACCAAGAAATGTAGTAGCAAGCCATTAGAATTAATTCACAGTGATATCTTTGGACTGATACCTGTAACATCAAATGGTGGAAATAGATACCTTTTAATTTTTCTGAATTATTTCTCAATGGCAAAAGTGACATTCACAAATTCCTCAAGAGATACATTGCTATGGTTCCTAACAAGTCTGGAAGAAAGCCTCAAATGCTACAAATGGTAACAGTGCTGAGTTTATATCGAATCTGCATTTGCATTTTAAATCAGTTTCATGCCATTATGGTTTATATTGGTTTCCTGCTGTTTTCACACTGGAACCAATGCTTTATTTCTTCTTGTAGATTCTATACTTCATCAATAGATGGCGCTTTTGGGCCATGCTTCATTTCACATTTCCCAAAGTTTTAGCTCCAGGAAACATGAGCTCACAGTCCTGGGCGTGCTGCACTTTTCTGGTGTGTAAGTTGAGACATCCCTGTTTTTTCTTTCACATGAGGACGTGCTTAAAGTTTGCAGGACTCATTTCTATACCCTTTTTTTCACAACCATCATCCTGTTTCTAGTCCTGCTTAGGGCGTTTTTTGTAGGAAAAGCCCAGCAAGAACTCATTAGCATATAAACTGCTTCTTTCCTATCAAACCTAAACTTCTTTCACTGCTTTTAAAAATGCATTTATAAGCTAGCTAGCTTAAAAAACTGTAGTAATTGTTATATTTGGGGATTCTAAAAGTATAAATGCCTTAGTTTTTATAGGAGATTTTTAATTTCAGTGTTGCCCTACATTTCCAATATTTCCACTGAAAAAAGTCCTTAAGAGTTTTTCATTCTACATATTCAAAGTGCATAAAACCTTATATTTAGAAAACATTTAATTAATTCCAAAACATAAAATATTTGTCAGTGTTCCTCCAGATTTACTATGTCTATTCAGAAGTAACTCCCACTAAGCTCAATGGGTGTTCCTTTCTGGAGAATGTGCTTCAGACCACAAAGAGGTAGCTGTGTTAGTTTGTCACAGTCAAATAAAACAGAAATCCGATGTTAACAACCATTATTTTAATATGTGAGTCATAGGTCACTTCCTCAATTATTTTGGGAGTAACAAGTCACTTCCTCAAAAACCACACCCTATGATGGGTAACAAGTATTTCTGGCTACAATTGGTACCTGAGAACCCAGGAGAAGTGTAGGTCCAGATCCTGAAAAGGGAATGTAGATGTAAACCAGTGTTTCCTCTAAGCTGAGTTAGGGGGAGCTAGCTCACAGTATTTTAGCCTCTGGCTCACACATTTTTGTCTCAGCTCAGGAAGGATGGCTCCAGAGCAAACTAATTTATGCAGTAGCCAAATCGCTGGCTCACAAGTTTAATACCAGTAGCTCACAAAGTAGAAATTTTGCTCACAAGACTCTACAGCTTACAGAAGTATTGACTGTAACTCTATACAACTTCAAAATCTTGCAATTTAACTTTGAGCAGACCCGCAAATGCCGGTAAGAAAACCTCTTCCCTCCCCCAACCCCCGGGCTCTTTAGTCTCTTGGCAAGTACAAAAAAGGCCTCAGCCAGGCAGTCCTGTCTTCAGACCCTGCTGGTCTATCGTGTTCCTTCTTACAAGCCTTGCATTTAGCCACAGTACTCCGTTTGCGCAGCCCAGCTCCAGACCTGGCAACGACTTTTCCCTCCTCTTCCTCCTCGCATCAATTGGCCATGGGGGCTTCCGGGGGCGCGTTGCGCAGGGAGCGCCCTCGCCTGCTGTCTTCTTTGCCTCCCCGCTCCTTAGTCTGGAGGCGACGCATGGATTGTACTTGAGGGGCGGAGAAATGGACGCCAGTTCCAGAGCCTTTTTATTCCGGGAGCCCAAATCGCTCTCCTTAGTCTCCACAGGAGCCGTGGAAGAGTCGCCAGCGCGGTAAGCGAAGGACGCAGCCCCATCCCGCCCGTCGTCTGCTGCCGGCCGTGCTCGGCGCCTCAGCGGGACGTACAGAGAGACGCGCCCGCCGGTGTAGGCAAGGAGCGCGAAGCGGCTAATCCCCCCTCGTTTGGTGAGCGGCACTCAGCTGCTCTCGCTGTTTACGTTGGAGGCACATGTATGCCTTTAAAGGCACCTGTTAACCTGTAGGGCCGCCTTCATCCTAGTGAGAGAAGGAAGAAAGGAAGGACTTCCATAGCAAAGTGCTGGAAGGGTATAGCAAACGGTTATCTAGCTAACATTTTTATTGAAAAAACTACTTTTTAACATTATGCTGGGCTACAAGAAAGGACTTCAGACTTGTTCATGCACCTGAAGAAATTACCAAGGTAAACATATGGAATGAGATTTTCAATAAACTTCTCAGGTGGGGCACAGAAGCACTGTGAGTGACAATGGTGTATTCCACTGGCTGTTCCCTATTACGGCTGTGAACTAGCAGAGCTTTAATTGTTTATTTTATTTTTTTAGGGGGAACAGATCCCTTCAGTAGAATCATGACCAAGATAAACAGCCTCTTCCAGACCGTCAGATGTATAGTTTTGTTAATCTATTACTACATTGAGGCCTTCATTACGAACCTTTGTCGTGCTCCAAAGAATGTTGCTGGGGAAATAGTGCTTATTATAGGATCAGCAAGTGGAATTGGAAAACAGATGGCTTTAAATTTTGCCAGTCTTGGTGCCATTCTGGTCCTCTGGGATATTGATGAAGAAGGTAACAAGGAGACGGCTGCACTTGCTGAAAGAAATGGAGCTTTAGCTGTTTATACCTACAAGTGTGACTGCAGCAAACGGTAAGAAGTTTATGCAGTGGCAGATCTGGTAAAAAAACCATAATTTGATTATGAATTAAATGAGCTTTATATAATGACTAGGGAGCAAAGCCCGTTGTGGTAGAAGACAATGGGCCCTAGAAAGGAAGGGAGGGAGGTGGAAGGGAGAGAGGGTTGGAGAAAGGAAGGAAGGAAGGAATAGGGGGAAGAGTGAAAGAAAGGAGAGAGGAAGGAAGGGAAGAGGGGCAGAAAAGGGCTTCTCTGGGCCCAAAGAAGGCCTTTTCTGTCCCCCATACACCATCCCCTCGGCCTTCTATGGGGGCAGTTGGCAGTGTGTGGGGGAAAAGGGCTTCTCTGGGCCTACTGCCCCCATAGAAGGCCCATAGGATGATGTGTGGGGGATGGAAAATGGCTTCTCTGGGCCTACTGCTCCCATAGAAGGCCCAGGGGATGGTGTGTGGGAGACGGAAAAGGCCTTCTCTGGGCCTAGTGCCCCATAGAAGGCCCAGGGGATGGCATGTGGGGGGCGAAAAAGGCCTTCTTTGGGCCTAGTGCCCCATAGAAGACCCAGGGGATGGCGTGTGGGGGGCAGAAAAGGCCTTCTTGGGGCCTAGTGCCCCATAGAAGGCCCAGGGGATTGCGTGTGGGGGCGGAAAAGGCCTTCTCGGGGCCTAGTGCCCCATAGAAGGCCCAGGGGATTGCGTGTGGGGGCGGGAAAAGGCCTTCTCGGGGCCTAGTGCCCCATAGAAGGCCCAGGGGATGGCATGTGGGGGGGGCGGAAAAGGCCTTCTCGGGGCCTAGTACCCCATAGAAGGCCCAGGGGATGGGGTGTGGGGGACAGAAAAGGGCTTCTCTGGGCCTAGTGCCCCATAGAAGGCCCAGGGGATGGGATGTGGGGGACGGAAAAGGGCTTCTCTGGGCCTAGTCCCCTCATAGAAGGCCTGGGGGATGGGATGTGGGGGACGGAAAAGGCCTTCTCTGGGCCTAGTCCCCTCATAGAAGGCCCAGGGGATGGGGTGTGGGGGACGGAAAAGGCCTTCTCTGGGCCTAGTCTCCCCATAGAAGGCCCAGGGGATGGGATGTGGGGGACGGAAAAGGGCTTCTCTGGGCCTAGTGCCCCATAGAAGGCGGAAAAGGGCTTCTCTCACTTGCCTCAGCCTTGAGGGCCTGTCCCTGCGCTCACACTCCAGACAGTCCTCTCCTGTCGGAGGACTGGAGCAGACTGAGCTCAAAACACTGATGGGGGCTGACAGGGGCGGGACTTTGCGAAGCAGCCAGTCAGCCCTGGCCAGTGTCTTCTGACTGCCAGTTCTTGAGCCGAATCAATTATGGCAAGCATAGAATGTGGTGGAACCAAAATTCAAATATATCTAAGGACAGGATAATCATTGCAGTTACTAATGGATTAGAATTATGAAAATACCCTGATGGGCCAGGCGGAATTTTTAGGATCGAATTAGGGGTGGGATTTACACTTCCATAATATTGATTACATTTTCCCACAACTTCAAAGCTGTAAAAGTAGTTAAACATACCAGAAAAAAACCAAGAAAACCCAGAAATAGTGCCAACCAGGCGCAAGTAGAATATACAGTCAATGAAACCCTAAATAACCAGATGCCAAGTGGAAAAGGATTTTTTAGTAACCATTTCATAAATCCAGGAGAGAGGTGACTTCTGCAACCTTTTCTGGGACAGGATGCCTTCAACAAGGCTTTTTCCTGACATCATAATTGGCACCAGGGTTCATATGAGGATAAGCTGTCCTATTCCGCCTCCCCCCCCCCGGTTTCAACCAGGCACAGAGCCTTTGGGGTTCATATGGGGATACTGGGTCCTCCCAGTGTGTAATTCCAAGGCCATGAGAGGCTTTGAAATTTTCGTGACACCTTGAATGTGCCACATGATATTTGAGGGTGTGGAATCTGCTGGGTAAGTGATTTTAACTCCCATTTTCCTTCTTTATCACGAAAAGAAAAGTTATTGTGTAGGTATTCTTGCCAGTGCTTATTAAAATGTGTTTTATTTCCAAATAATCTGTACAAGTGGGGAACCCACAAGGACTTGTGGGGCGTCACTTCATTTCCCCTTGCATCTTCTCTTTTTCCTGGAAGCTCTCATAGACTTTTCCCTCCTTCCTTCGGTCCTTACCACTCATCAACCAACATTTCTTTTATTTGCCCCCACCCTATCTCCAGCTTTATTATTTGTCTTTTCCAGTGAGTCTTGTCTTCTCATGATATCGTGTATCGTGTATCTTGGATTTATATGAATTTTACTGCTGTATTGAATTTTTGAATTTTTTATTGTATGTAATATTGTTATTGTTTTTAGTTCTGAAACTCGGCTTGACCGCTTGTTAGCTGCCCTGAGCTACCGAATAGGGCGGGGTATAAATCCCAAAATAAATAAAATAAATTTAAAAAATGATCAAAGTACGATAGCCTCAGTTTAGTCATTTTTAGTTTCTAGGACAAATTCAGACTTGATTTGATCTAAAACTCACTCATTTTGTCTTTTGGGCAGTCTGTAGTATCCAAGAGGCCAACCAGGCAGAAGTCCTACTACTGTTCGTTGTTGGTGAGTTGGAAGGTCAGCAGCAGCGGCAGGGAGGCCAAGCATGCCTCCACCATAGTTGGAGTTTGAGCCTGAGTGGGTGTCTAGCTGGGATACCTGCCAAGCTGCCATGGCATCAATGTGGGGAACCCCTGTCAAAACTCTGGGGATGCCCAGTCTGCCTTTCTGATGTCTTTCTGTTTATCTCTGGAGTAGATACTTTGTGGAGTAGATACTTTGGGAACCAGTGGGCTAGACTGTTTGCAGTCAAGCTGCAAAACTGCTGCTTTAGCTGTTCCTGCTGCATTGCTTTAGCTACATTCTGTGGCTAAACAGCTGCCACCAAGGTGGTGTTGGCATGGAGTCGGGGCCTTGGCAACAGCTGGCTCTGGCATTCCATTGGTTGTTTCTGATGGCTGTTCCCTGGCAGCTGGCTGCTCACTTACAGTTCACGAGTTCTCCTCGGGCTCCGGTGTTCCAAGACTTGGCAGGTCCTCTTCGCTGTCCTCTGGCTGAGACGTGGGTGACCTGGGTTCAGCAGGGAGAAGGTGGCTGCAGAGCTGGTTGATGTGCCGATGGAGCAGCTGGCCTTCTTCTGTGGCAGCTTCATAGGACAGGGGCCCAGTTACCCTAATGACCTTGGCTGGGACCCATGCAGGGCCCTTGGAGAAGTTTCTTGCATAAATGGGGTTGTCCGGGGAGAATCCACGGGGTGCTGCTTGGGTTTTTGAGGCCGAATGTGTTCTGGAGCCCAGTCAGGGTACAGACAGTTGAGGTGAATTGTGAGTCACCTGCCCATGAGCAGTTCCACAGGGCTGCAGCCAGTGATGATGCTCGGGGAAGAGGAAGGCTTCCAGTTGGTGGTCCCAGTTCCCCTGGATGATCCAGCAGAGGGACTCTTTCATCATTCTCACCATCTGCTCGGCCTGGCTGTTGGTTGCTGGGCAGAAGGGAGCAGAGCGGACATGCCAGATGGCATAGTGTTCCTTGAACTCCTGTCGAGGTAAAAGCTGTCCCGTTGTCTGTGACCACTGTGTCAGGTATGCTGGGTGCGCTAAAAATCCGCCATAGGGTGCAGATTGCTGCTCAGAATGATGTGGAGGTGACCGGAATAATTTCTAACCGTTTGGTGTATGCATCCACCAGGATGAAGAAAAACTGGCTCTGGAAAGGGCCCACTAAATCGAGGTGCAGCCAGGCCCATGGTTTGTGGGAAGATTCCTACTGCCGCACAGGGGCCGGGGTGGCTCCAGTCAGGACTCCTGGCACGTCTGGCAGTGTTTAACACAGTCCTCTATTTCGTTGTCCATGCCTGGCCACCAAACATAGCTGTGAGCCAGCGCTTTCATTTGCATGATCCCAGGATGTATGCTGTGTAAGGCAGTTAGGACTCACTGGTGTAGCGGGGCAGGCATGACCACCCAGCTGCCCCACAGCAGACAACCCTTGTGGGCTGACAGTTCATCCCAGCGGGAGGAGAACGTGATGAATTCTGGGACCACCCGGCTGGCAGACCATCCCCTCCCCATCCAGTCCAAAACACAAGAGAAGATGCGGTCCCACAGAGTGTGGCTGGACACATCAGATACCTGGATGGGATGATCAGGCAGGTCCTCAAAGAGCATAATCTGGTGGGCAGGAGCTGGGTCCAGGTCACAGGAGGAGAGCGGAAGGCGGCTGAGAGCATTGGCATGACCCGTCGCATTACCGGGTCGGTGAAGAAGTGCATACTGGAAGCCGGCCAAGAAGATGGACCAGTGGAGCACCCTGGGTGGCAGCATCTGGGGCGTCTGGCGATCTGGGGACAAGAGGCCCAGCAGGGGTTTGTGACTGGTGACGACAGTGAAGAGCCAGCCATAGTGGCAGTCATGAAATTTTTTCACCCCCACCACAATTGCCAGAGCCTCCTTGTCAGTCTGCGCATAGTTGCGCTCAGCTGAGGACAGAGTCTGCAAGTAATAGGCCATAGGAACCTCTCAGCTGTCAGGCAACTGGTGACCCAGGGCTGCCCCAACCCCATACGGAGAAGCGTTGCAGGTGAGGACGACGGTGAGAGACTCGTCGAAGTGCGTGAGGTTAGCAGTTCTTTGATGGCCCTAAAAGCAGAGGCCTGCTTCTGGCCCCAGACCCAGGGAGCTTTTTTGTCCAGCAGGCGGTGCCGGGGCTGAGCGACAGTGGCCTTGTGGGGCAAGAAGGAATGGTAGAAATTCAGCAGCCCCCAAAAAGCCTGAAGTTCTGACTTAGACTTAGGGGTTGGGGCGTCGACAATGGCTCGGACCTTGTCAGGCATTGGGTGGATGCCTTGTACATTGACCGCAAATCCCAGGAACTCGACCAACAGGACCCCCAGGAGACATTTTTCTCATTTCACCTTCAGGCCGGCAGTGTGAAAGCGTTTCAAGATGGTGTGCAGTCTCTCGGCAAAGGTCTCGGCGGAGAGGGCTGCACTCAAAACATTATCGAAGAATGGCTGCACCCCAGCGATACCTTTAAGAAGACTGTCCATAAGATTCTGGAAGATCCCTGGGGCCACACTGACCCCAAACTGTAGCCGCCGCACCCGGAAAGCACCCCGGTGTGTCACGATGGTCTGAGCCTCTGCGGTGGCATCGCCTACCGGAAGCTGTTGGTATGCCTGGGCTAAGTCCAGTTTTCTGAAAACCTTTGTGCCAGCTAAGGATGCCAGGACATGTCCAACCACTGGAATGGGATATGCATGGTCCTGTAAGGCCTTGTTAATTGTGCATTTGTAGTGTGCACAAACATGGATGTCCCTGTTGGGCTTCACGGGATTAACTATGGGGGTCTCCCAGAGACCATGCGGCATGGATTCCAAAACTCCATGAGCCACCAGGCGATCCAGTTCCACATCTATTTTTGGCTTAAGTGCAAATGGGACACGCCTGGCCTTCATGCAGATGGGGCGGCCAGCCAAGCGTACAATCGAAAACTGCTGGGGCCCCCCTGTGGGCAGAGCCTCTGGAGAGTCTCTTCAGAGATAATGGAGATAGAGGACCCCGTATCCAACTCCATCACGCAGGGTGCCCCCTCAATATACACAGTTACTTTAATTTTATCAGGGGTGTCCCGGGGCAAGTTCAATACCTGGTGTTGGTGAACGGCCTATGGCTGATTAATCATTAGTTGAGAATACAGGATCAATTAGAAATTGGCAAAATCAATTGGAAATAACAGAATCAATTGGAAAATGGTAGGAAGAACTGATATAGCAAGGGAAGGTAGATAATACTAGTCTCAACATCACAAGGGATGTCAATAAACTTAAATGTCCGAGCAGAACTGAGGCCCAACAGAGCTGGGGCCCGAGAGTCCCGATCTACATTTCACTTCTGTGCTCCAAACATTACTGTCCAATCAAGGGGTCTGTAAGGGACCTTTCAAGTCCTTTCCCTGTCAGATTGAATAGTCCACAAAAACGAAAACGTCTGTTGATCTACGGGTCTGATTTGGGTCTCCCAGAACCATACAAGGCAGATCGGAGATTCTCGATGTACTAAGGTGATCCGTCTTCCTGCCTGTACCCCAGGTCTAATTTGCAGCAGCATCACCATAGCACCCACGTCCCCACGGTGAGGCATAGGGCTCCAGCAGTCAACTAGTTGTAGCTTGTGAAAGGGGCACCAACACTGAGCAGAACACAACACAGCTCTACAGGCATCACAGAGCAACACTCGGCCTTCACTCCCCCCCAGTTTCACAGCCCTGGCAACTGCTAGCTCTGCTGTCTATTATCTGCCGTCCACTGCTCACAGGGCCCCCGCTAAGCCCCTGTAAAGTCAGAGCCCAACAGAGTCCACTGTACCCTAATCCCAAACCCCAGCAACAGGGAGCAGATCAAGCAAACAGAAAGCAAAGCAATTAGCTCTGCTGTCTCCATGCCTTGCTTTCACTTCACCAGCCAATAAAGGAAGGGAAGGGAGCGAGCTCGACTGAATATATAGCCTCCTGAGCTATATATTGATCAGAATGGGAACTTTGTTATTGGCAGCTAGCAGTGCCGAAGAAGAACAAGGAGGAGGAGGAGAAGATTGGATTTATACCTCACCTTTCACTACCCAAAGGAGTCTCAGCGGCTTACAATCCCATTCCCTTTCCCTCCCCACAACAGACACCCTGTGAGGTAGGTGGGGCTGAGAGAGCTCTCTTGAGAACTGCCCTTGAGAGAACAGCTCTGAAAGAACTTATGACTGACCCAAAGTTACTCCAGCAGCTGTATGTGAGAGAGTGTGGAATCAAACCCATTTCTCCCAGATTAGAGTCTGTGCTCTTAACTACTACATCAAACCGGCTCTCTTTAGAAGGCTTCTACTGGAGTTTCCAAGGTTGGAGGATTCCAGCCCCACTGTTGCCTTAGAGTTTTGTAAACAGTTTAATTGATTGGCACCAGTCTGTCTCTGCTCACAAACCGCCATGGACCACACTAAAAAAATTGTGAAAATTCATGATGGCAGAGCCTCCATGGCAGGCCTGTAGCCAGAGGGCATTTGAGGGCGATGCCCCCGTCAAATTAGCCCTGCCTCCTCACTGCCCACCTCTCCTGGTTCCCCTCTCCCCTCTGTATCCCTCCCGAGCCCACCTGAGCTATTTCACGTCTCAGCTGGGCTTTGCCAGCATCCTGTTCTCCAAAGCGGGGGGGGGAGTCTGGCTGTGCAGGTGAGCCAGTGTCTCCTGGCTGTGCAGGTGTGGTGAGGTGCCGCGGCGGGCCCACCAAGTGCCACCGCGACCACTTCACCTCACCTTCCTTTCCCCCGCTCTGCTTAGTTCAGCCACTGTGACCCCCATGGGTGCTTTTCCACGGGAGCGCCTGCCTTCCCCTTTTGGTCTGCTTCTTTGCAAAGGGCTCTGAATGTCAGTGCAGCTTTGCACTTTTGCAGCCTCTCCGGCAGGCTCGGGCACCTTGCAATCCAGCGGGCTTTCCACAGTGTGCATACAGACCCAGGTGCACAGTGTGTGTGTGTGTGTGTGTGTGTATTCAAGGGCTTGCCAAATGTATGCATTTGCAATGCTGAGCCAGTGGCTGTGCAGCGGACTGGCCACACCAGGCAGGTGCAGGCAGCAAGCTGGAGCCTTTAGGTCACCTCCCCATCGCTGCTGCAAAAGGGCTGTGTCTTCTCATCACCTTCTAGTTTGATTTTTTTATATATTTTGGGGGGTGACATTGGAAATGATGTCATGCCCCCTGGGAACCCCTCTCCGCACCAAACAATTTCTGGCTGCAGACCTGCTCCACAGACTGGCCATAATTTGTGACAAATTTTGGTCCATGCCAGTTCGTACCCATGCCTACACATGAAGTGATGGCATCACTTTACTGTGCTCTCATTAGACCTCACTTGGAATACTGTGTTCAGTTCTGGACATCACAGTTTAAGAAGGATGTTGGCTAACTGAAATGTATCCAGAGAAGGATAACAAAGATTGTGAGAGGTCTGGAGACCATGAGGAAAGGATGAAGGAGCTGGGTATGTTTAGCCTGGAGAGAAGACAACTGAGAGGTGATGCCATAGCCATCTCCAAGTACTCGAAGGGCTGTCATATAGATAATGGAGCAGAGTTGTTTTCTGTTGCCCTAGAAGGTCAGACCAGAACTAATGGATTAAAACTAAATCAAAAGAGTTTTCAGTTAAACATTAGGAAGAACTTTCCAACAGTTAGAGTAATTCCTCAGTGGAACAGGCTTCCTTGGCCTTTGAAGGCTTTTAAGCAGAGGCTAGATGGCTATCTGACAGCAATGCTGATTCTCTGAATGTAAGCAGATCATGAGAAGGAAAACAGGAAGGGATGAGTGAGTACTCAGCTCTTTAGGCCCTTTCTATATGCCCAGGCCATTTCTAAAATGCCAGTCCATTTCCAAATTGCCAGTCACCACTTTGGTGACTAAAGGCCCTTTCTAAAATGCCAGTCACCACTTTGTGGTCAGGAAGAAATGTTCATCCAGGTCAGATTGGCCCAGAGATCCTCTGGGCATAGAGCAGGGGTCACTGGTGGACTGGGGGGGTAGTTGTGAATTTCATGCATTTTGCAGGGAGTTGATGAACCTTGATGTCCCTTCCAGCTCTCTGTTTCTGTGTTTCTGTGTATAGGGGGGGGGGGCAGGTTCAACAATTTTGTTATCAAGCACGGCCAGTATTTTTGCTCAATCGATCTGGCTACCCTACTTATCAGGGTATAATGCCGTTTTATCCAGCAGCAGTCTTATCCAGGGCAACTGACCTCTGTAGTCTGGAGATCAGTGGTAATTCCAGGAACTCTCTAGGTCCCACATGGAGGTTGGCAACCCTAATTACAATTAAGGTTTTCTATTAAATTATGTAGGGATGATATAATTCTCATGTGAGGAAATAATGCTAAATATGGTGACTATAACTAGAATTATCTACCCATATTTCTAGAAATCTGAATATGCCCCAGGAAAAAAAAGGACTGGTTGATGAAACTATGGGAAATAATTAGAACAGTAAAACTTACTGTGGAGCAGAGGTCTTTGAGATTAGAAAATGGAGATAAGTTGAGCTTCTGGTTTATGGCGACTTGCTAGCAGACGTGCCTCCTGGTCGCTCCGGGGGCACGATCTGCATGCTAGTGGTCTGGGGGGGGGTGATCGTCTGCCCCCCCGGAGCCTTTTGGGAAGGGCTCCTAGCCATGGGGCTTTTGAGGGGTGGCCTCTTCGCCAGCACGATGCTGGAGAGTTGAGGAGCTCCTCCGCCTCGACAGTCCTGCCGCTATGTAACCATATGGTACCAGAGCTGCTGACCGGGACAAGCACTTGGAGATTTAGCGATTTTATTTGCTTGGCGTGATCCCAGGTGCCGTCTCAGGACCTGTTGGATTGATTCAAGGACTGATGAGTGAGTTTTCGTTGAAACGAGACACCAAAGCCTAGATGTGACGTCCCCCTACTATAAGCGGAGGGGGGGAGGGGACGCCCTTTCTCCCGACGCTTAAGCAAATGCGAAAGCATGATTGGAGGGACTGATCAAATTGCGATGATGGACTATAGCAGAGAGTTTTTCCGAAAGAAAATTGAGCATGTAAACAGACCTTAGAGACTTTGGCATTCTTCCTCGGCTAATGTAAACATCCCCAAAAGATGGCAACGAGAGGCGAAGAGGGAGGCGGGACCAATGCTTTCTTCAGGAAGGAGAACAGTGGAAAGCCAGGTCATGTGACCTAACTATAGACTCTGTCTTTAAAGTAAATCGTGGGCCCCCTGGTGGCTAAAGTGGAGTAGTGACCTAGATCTGTACTAAAAGTGGCTATACAGTGTTCAGTGTGCATTTTTGATCATAAGAGACTTATGGATGGTAAGGAGATTCTAAAGTTTAGTTTCTTTTTGCGGTTGGACTGGCAAGCGGATCATAAAGCATTTTGGGGGGGGTTTGAGTAAAGGGTTCACTACCCCAGCTTCCCATTATCTGCTTTCTAAGAGAAAGGCTGGATTCTCCAATCAGCGTGCTTTTAAAAGAAGACCTCTTATGATTCAAGACGTTTAAGGAAGTGAAGACGTCCCTGGAAAAAGGAATTTGGTTTACATCATGAATGGACAGATCCAGGTTTATAAAAGCTAAATGGAAAAAGAAGATACATCTAAGATGGAAGAAGATAAATTGTTGTAATGTTCTTGCTGAGGGAACATTGGTTTTAAATATTTTGCCTATGGGGGGGAGCAAAGTATAAAAGCGTAAACAGAGAGGCCAATTTTTCTTAAGGGCTGTGTTTATACGTGTTTTAGCTTTGGAATTTTTGTGTAGTCTGATAAGCAGGTTTTGTCAACAGAAGTGGTTGGCGGGCACTCTTCATGTTTCAGAGTAATTGAATAAGAGTAACAACTATTTTATAAGCATTGTACAACCTCCACACTTGTGTTTTTAGTTAGATTCTTTTTACTTTCTCCTTTAGATTGTAGAATTCTCCCTCCCCATTTTCTGTTGTAGTTCTACAGAAATGAAAATAAAAAATTCCCCTTTGGGAGGTCAAAAAAGAAAAGAAAAGAAAATGGAGATAAGCTGGTGACCCATAGTGAGTTACCTTTTACTTAAAGACTAGTAAATCCTTAATGAAAGACCATTAGTAAATCATTAACAAAAGGAGTAGATTCCCCAAATATTGGATTACATTATATGTAAAGTAGCACAGAACAGTGATAACATTTGTAAGTGGGAAAAACAATTGTAAATTAAAACACAGAAATCTTAAAAGAATGTGATCTTCCACATTTCGTTTGTTTGATTTTGTTTTAGGTTAAAAAAGAAGTTGGAGATGTTAATATTCTAGTCAACAATGCAGGTGTTTTGACTGGAAAGGATTTCCTTGATATTCCAGACAGTAAAATGGATGAAACATTGGATGTGAACTTTAAGGCACATTTCTGGGTAATCATTTTCTTATTCTAGATAACCACAGAACTACTTTGAATTCTTATTAAAACCTAATTATGAACTATTGGAATCTGACTGCTTTTTAGAATTGTAGGGTTATTTAATATTAAGAGGAAGTCTGTCTTTTCATTAGTACTGTGGAATGATTTTTCATTCTGTGTTTTCTTCATTCTTACTTTTGCTGTGTGCTCCGTGTTCCCCCCCCCTAAATCCATAATCTAACATAAAATTAAGTGGATGGATAAAAAATTATTTCAAAAATGGATTTGTCTATTTACACTCAATTTTTGATGCTTTAAATTTTTCATTTAATTTTTTAATCTAAAATGAAACCTGTACTTGCAAACATATCTCTTCAAACTGATGATACTTTATGAATTTACTGGAAATTGTTTTTCATTGTAAAAAAAAAAAGCTGTGGGGAAAACATCACCACCACTCATCATATAACAAAATAGTTGGTGTAATTTATACATTATGGTTTTATGTGGGGCTAGAGACTAGCAAGTCACTACAGTGGCTTTCCTACTTATTCATCTGAATGACCTTTATTCATGATCTACCCAATACTACCAATCCTTGTTTCTGGTTGAGAACATTTACCTGGGGGTGGAGTGAAACGAAGCCAGGGCTGGCCCCAGGTGTCTAGGAGCCCTAGGCAGGACAGCCTGGGGCGCCCACCCCACCGGAGATGCCAACCTCCCAGTGGGGCCTGGAGATGGCCCAGCGCCTTGTCCTAGGCGCCTCGCAGCTGCGAGGCACCGGGGAGAGCTGGGGAATGGGCGGCGCGGCTCTCCCAGGCCCCTCGCAGCTGCAAGGCGCCAGGGAGAGTCGGGGAACAGGCGGGCGGCTCTCCCAGGCCCCTCGCAGCTTCGAGGCGGGGGGAGAGCCGGGGAACGGGCGGCGTGGCTCTCCCGGGCTTGGAATGCCCGCCCCTTCCCTCCCAGCGGACGGGTGCTCAGACTGGTGGCGGCCAGCCATGCCGCCCCACCTCTCCACACACCCCCAAGGGCTTCTGAAGTGCCCCAGAAGGGCGCTCAGACTGGTGGGGGTGGCAGCAGCGAGGAGAGTCCCTGCTGGCCAGCCGCCGCCATGCCGCCCCACCTCTCCACCCCCCCCAAGGGCTTCTGAAGTGCCCCAGAAGGGCGCTCAGACTGGTGGGGGGCGGGGAGAGTCAGGGCCGCCCGTTTAGGGCGGTGGGGGGGCTTTTCGGGCGCCGGTTTGGCACCCCTGAGAGCCGGCGCTCTAGGTGAGCGCCTAGTGAGCGAGCTGGCCCTGAACGAAGCAGTTGTATGGTAAAGGAAAAGGGACAAAACTAAAGCAGAAAGGAGCACCAAAGAAGATGCAATTTCTAGTCATGATTCCAACCAGCATTCATCTACATATGCCTATCATAGCAGCAGACTATAAAAGATACCCTGTTTGTGGTCATAAGCATTAAGGTATACAAGTAGGGACCTGCAAGAAACTTCCAGGAACAGCTGTTCCATTCCCTCATCTTTGCTTCTTCCCCTCCTACTTCTCTCTTTCTCCCTCCCACCACCACCTCTTTTTCTTTTTCCTCTGCCCCCATTGCTCTCCCAGCTTCCCATCCACTTCCTCCTCCCCAGAGAGCACAGTGGGGGTAGCGGCTCTCCAGGAATTATAACAGATCTCCCAGCTACAGAGATCATTTCCTCTTAGGGTTGCCACCTCCACGTTGGGAAATCAATGGAGATTCGGAGCCTTGGGAGGGTGAGGTTTGAGGAGGGGAGTGACCTCAGCCGGGTATAATACCATAGAACTCAACCTCCAAAGCAGCCATTTTCTCCATGGGCACTGATCTCTGTAGCTGGGAGATCTGTTGTAATTCTGGATGATCTCCAGCCCTCCCCTGGAGGTTGGCAACACTTCTTCCTCTGGAGCAAATGGGTGCTTTGGAGGTTGAGTTCTATGGTATTATACCTGTCTGAGGTCCCTTCCCTCCCCAAATCCCACCCTCCCCAGGAGCCACCCCTCAAATCTCTAGGAATTTTCCAACCTGGAGTTGGCAGCCTCTGTCTCCTTCCCGCACATTAACCATACCACCTTTATCTGTCCCTCTGTCCTCAATTTTCTGTTGCCTCCTTCTCTGCAGGTTCTACCTAGGAAAACTACGGTCATTCTCCATAGTGGGGTCCACAGCAGCTTACATTATTCTCTCTTCCTTTTTATCTGCACAACAACCCTGTGAGGTATATTAGGCCAACTGGTCCAAAATCACCTAGTCAGCTTCCACAGAAAGATGGGGATCTGAATCTGGGTCACAGACCCTACTCTGAACCTATATCTGCTATATGGCACTGGCTTTCATAGGGTGGCTGCTGTTGTACAGTAGCAGGCAGCCAGGCCTACTTGAGTCATGCAAATCACCCAGAGGTTGTTGCCAGGCCTAGGGTTGCCAGCTTCCAGGTTGGACCTGGAGATTCCCCAGAATTACAACTGAACTCCAGACATCTATCCCCCTAGAGAAGGTGGCTGCTTTGGAGGGTAGACTCTTTGACATTATACCATGCTGGGGTTTTCCCCCTCCAAAAACCCTGCCCTCCTCAGACTCCATCACAAAATCTCCAGGAATTTCCCAACCTGGAGCTGGCAGCCCTAGGACTCAGGCCTGGCCCCAGTAAATCCTTCCTCAAAGGATGAAATAGGTCTGGAAAGTGCCCTGCCTTTTTACTCACAGAAACTCAATGTCTGGAATGCTGTGTTTGCCAAGCAACAGCCACTAAGGGAATCCATTGCATAAAGCTACAGGTACTTCTTTTATCATTTTTGGATTTTTTTAAAGCACTTTTTTTTTTTTAGATTTCACATTTTCCTGCAAACTGGCTTTCCAGGTTGTAGAACACTTTTCAGGTTGTAGAAAGATATGGCTTGTATCTTCACAGCTCCAATGACCAGATTTAAGTATACAAAAATATGGCTGCTATTAGAATATAAGATAAAAATAGTGTGTTGTATATCATTCTCCAAAACATTCTCCAAAACTTTCAGAGTATCCTGTAAAGTTGCATAAAGGTTCTGTTCATTTTTAAGTCAACAGGTTTTAAAGTTCTGGCAATAAACTAATGCTTTTATTTTGCTTTACTGCTAAATAAAATGATAATGGGAAATGTTAGTTTATATCAGATTTTTTTCTTGGTGATTAAAGTAATTCTTATAATTACTGGTGTAGATCACCTTACTTAAATTAATTCAGCTTGGAATTAAGAATTCTTAAATCTACTGAAGTGCTTTGCCTTTAGCCATACTTAGTAATGTGTTGTTTCTGGGGTCTGATCGGAGGGATTCCATTTCATGGTATCTATACATTATTAAGACTTCATTTTTAGATGTAGGCTCTGTTTTTCAGGAGGTCCACTTTTTGTGTAAATTGGCATACATCTAAAACAGTAAACTTCTTAAAACTGTAAATTCAAAACATGGTATAATGATTCTAATCAGGTGTGTCTGCATACCTGCCTACAATGTTGAGTTAAGACAAAAGTGTGAGCCAGAGGCTAAAATACTGTGAGCTAGCTCACACTAACTCAGCTTAGAGGGAACACTGGTGGTGACTGCTGCTGCTGCTTCTCCCCCACCTGGCTGCCTGCAGAACTCCCAGCTTACACAGTAGTGGGGGAGGTGGCAGCAGTTCCATTTCATTTTCGCCAGCTAGCCAGGAGTGTTGCCACAGCCTCAGCCCCAGCTCTCCCTCCTGGAAGACCTTCAGGACCCACAGGGGATGGAATGCCTTTCTCCTCTACTCACTGGAACACCCATTCACCAACTCCTGCTCCTCCCACCACCTGTATGCATTACTGCCACTTTTGAGGTTCATATGGCTGGGGGAAGAGCAGTATCCAGTGCTCCTTGCCAGCCCACCACTGTTTCTGTCCCTCAGTCTTCCTCCCTTTCTCTCCACCTTCCACCTTCAACACCACCACCTCCACCTTCCTGGCTTATGGATTGTCTCAATGGCTTCCTCTTCTGCTCTACCTGTGAGATGTGGATGGTTCTCCATCTGCTGCCTCCACTACAAGGAGGGTAGATGAGGCTGGGTAGAGAGAAGCACACTGTCTGCTCAAGCACAGACAGTATTCCTCTGTTTTGGGGAAATTCAAACCTCTTCCATTTTTTAAAGTTTTCAGATTCGTCTGCAAACCTGGTTCCCCCAAGTTTGTAGAAAAAACTGTTTCTCTCTACATAGTCCCAATCCGCAGACTTAAGTATCCACAGATGGGGCCAAGTTGACAAGATATATTGGTAACAACAAGGAAACCAATTGAACTTTTTAAAAAATCTAACCCTTCTAGTGACATTTTAGATCAGTAGTCTGTTAAATATGTTTTCTCGTTGATTATGTTTGTTATGTGTCAAAGAAGCTGGATTAAAAATACTACACAGACTTCAAAAAAGCACCCTCTCATATAAACAGGATTGGTCTCTGGAGCAACTAAGGTTCCCCCCCCCAAAAAAAAAATCCCTTTTTGGCATCCAACCTCAGGGGCTTCTTCTTCTTAATATATGTCTTTATTTTTAACTTAAAACAGAGAGAACAACAACAAAAAACAGACGAACAAACATAAATGCAGGGGGCGACTTGCCTCATTATACAAAATAGAAACTAAACCTTGTGCCTTATTTACACATTTTTTTCTTATCTATTGAACCATTTCAATCTTTTTACGTTTCTTTTTTCAAAAATAGAAATTTAATTATATTTCCTCAAATTTTAACTGTTCCTTCACTTCATCAGAAAACTACATTGTTGTCCTTATACCAATTATATATTTTCTTTATAACATTCATTTAACAATCTATTTTTATTTCTACTTTACAGAATCATACTAATTATTTTGAAATCAAACTGTCTTTTCATATAGATATTTTTCTGATCATCAACTTTAATCCTACATATTCTTGAAGTTTGTCTTAACAGAAAAAAAGAAAGACTTACTATGCTTTCAAACTTGCAAATTTGTAAACCATTCTCAATCTTATTCCTTTATCTTCAACCATATTCATTCTTAATGTCTTACAAATATACCAATATTCTTACTAACATTTAAGGGGAAGGAAAAGAAAAGGAGAAATATAATTTCATAAACCTTTCTTCAAATTCTCTTCCCAGACCATATATAAAGCCTCATCTTACATTTACAGTTACTATTACTTCATTTAATTAAGTACTGCCATAGCTCATATTACTCCGTTAATCAGTTACTCATAAACCCAAAAGTCCCTATCAAAATCAAACTGTAGCCCTTAATTCTTCTCCTCTTTTCCTGCCTTATTTTTTTAATAGAATCATATATTTATGTCTCCTCTCTTTGTATATAGAGAGGTTCTCTTTTATCTCTTCCCATTCATGTACAATCTTCAGGTTGTTTGAAGACACCAATAGTTTTTCTTTATTTTTTGTCTGAAATCTGTTCATTTTACCATTTTTTACCCTTTCAAAGATTTTGGGTTTTATGCAGCTTTTGATAGCTCCATTGTTTCCTTCTGTATAATTTCTTACAGTCTCTTTAGCTAAGAATTCCTTCCATAAGGTAGATGATCTTGTTTGAGCTCCTTTTCTTGAATTTGTGTTTGTTGCAGCTGTGCATCTTCTCTCTTATTCTCAGGTTCGAACAAACTTCTCTGGTCCTTTTCACAATTAGCTCAAATGATTCTCTCACTACCTGGTGGACTTCCCAATAAACTGTATCAACTAACATCTCTTGAAATTGTTTCCAAGAAATTTGTGCCTCTTGTATATCTTCGCCATTTTCAACACTATCTGGAGCTTTACACGCAGTTTGGGAATCCATTTCTTAACCCCACAGAGTCAATAGCCTCAGGGTTTGTGTTTCTTCCAGATGTTACGTAGCTGACCACAGTTCCAAAGTGCCGTAGTTTTCAAAGTTCCTTTAAGTCTGTTTTGATCAGAAAAAAAATGCTTGAGATTCAAATACTTCCCTTGATTGTTCCAGTAGAAAATGTTTCCAGTTGGTCAAATAGCTTTAATAAAGTCCTCTCAATAGCAGAGTTTTTAGATTCTCGGATGTTTCTTTGGTAAGTAGTCTCAGTTGAATGTGCTCTTCCTAGCCTTATGTCTCTTTAAATTTAGAGTGCGAGACTCCCTGGACTTAGCTGCTGAAGCGGGGGGGGGGGACCACCCTCCCTAGATTTAAGTCTCCTTAAAGTTGCAAGGCTTATCGAGCCAGTGTTTATGAGGGTAATAAAGCTGTCTTTTGAAGAATGTTATCTACTCACCATCTTTTCAAGCTTTTCTTAGGCTGTGTTTCTGACTCCCCCCCTTCGTCTGGTAGCAACAGCTTCGACTCACAGTGTGAGGCTCTTTATTCGCTTAGTGCTTTGGGCAAAGCTTGGCTGCCACTAAATGGGGGTGTCAGGTTAAAGCCCCTTGCTCCCAACCCTCTCCCCGAGGGTTGGCAGTGTCTCAGTTGCGTAGAGACGCCTAACCAAAAGTGATAAAGCCGGCATGGTGAGAGAGCAACTCTCTGCCATGTCCGTGGCACCGCGCTGGATATCCTCCCTTCAGGGGCTTCTTTTGTAGAGACCACAAAAGGTCATCCCATAATCATCCACTTTCTGTTTTTCCCCCTGTTTTGATGCTATCTTTCCCAAACATGGTTTGATACAATGTGTTTTTTGAAACATCATAGTACTATAGAATTTCTGGAACTTCCTAGAGCTGCCCTACATTATTTCTGGGTTTTCTCAGGAAGGGACATAGTAGTGCTCACGATGCTGAGGGTTTTTTAAAAAAATTCCTGCTGCCACTTGGAGCAGCAGTGGGCAAGAATTGGGGAGGGGGACAGCCCTTACACACACACAAACATCCAGAGCTATTAAAGAATTTACTGACTTCAGAGGATTTTATACTTTTCATAATTGCCTTCTTATAGTTTTTAATCTTTCTCCCTCCATTTTTCAGACTATTCTGCAAGCAAGGCAGCAGCAATTGGATTTTTGGAGACAGTTGCTTTTGAATTGCAGGCTGCCGGAAAGAAAGGCATTAAAACTACTATCATCTGTCCATATTATGTGCATACAGATCTTATTATTGGTGTAAAAACGACGTGAGTGTTGGGTTTTGAATAATAATTCATTTACAGAAAGTTATAATTCAATAAGCTTACTTACACTTCTGTGTGTAAGGACCCAAACCTACTTTACAGAGGTCCACTGGGATTTTGACTTTTTCTTTTTGAATATGAGAAATGGAAAACTGCCTCTATGTTCAATAGAGGTTAGTCATGCACCCTAGGGGAAGGGGAGTGCCCAGAAGTTACTCAGTTCTTTAGATCCAGGCAAAGTGTTCAGACGTCTAATCAGCATTTTTTTTTCTTCAGACGGCCCTGTCTTCTTCCAATCTTGGATGTAGAGTATGTTGGCAGGACAATTGTGGATGGTATTCGGAAGGACAAGTTTTATTTGTTTCCATTGCCAATTACAACACTTTCTGCTCTAAAAGTGTAAGTATATGACATTTCTCTCACTTCCTCTCTCTGACTTGGAACACTGTTGGATATCCTTAAAAGGTGTGTGGGAGGAAATAACAAGAGGTATTAAAAATTAAGCTGCAATATTACTTTTAATATTTGTTATATTAAATTTTAAGACTCAAATGTTCAGTTTTTGTATTCCATTGATACCTCTATTGGGTTGTCTGTGTGTGTTCATGTGTGTAGATTCAGGTCTGTAGCAGCAGGACAAAGTTTGAGTCCAGTGGCACCTTTAAGACCAACAAAGTCTAATTCTGGGTATAAGCTTTCATATGCATGCACACTATTTGAAGAAGTGGGCATACTGCATATAGGTAAAGAGAGGGTGGGGGTTAGTTGCCAAGAAGGGCTAGTTAGAGTCAAGATCCATAAGTAACTGGGTGATTATAGCTGAGATTAAGATGGTTGGTAATGGCAGTAAATTAGCTTACAAATACAAGAGTTAACAAACCGCTCTGGCTCTAACCTGGTGAAACTCAGTGCCAAATAACATCTGTGCCCTGTGGGACTTAATGCAGTTCTGCAGGGCCTGTAAGGCAGAGATGTTCCACCAGGTGTTTGGTTGAGGACAATGACATCACTGTCACTCCCACTCCCTGCCTCCTTTTGAGGCAGTGGCACAACTGGGATTTTTAGCATCATCTATTAGGTTGATTGCTTTGTTTTTACTGTTTTTACTGTGTTTAATTATGTGTTATATGAATTTATTCCATGTTGTACAGCACCTGAGCCCTGTCCTTACAGGGAATGGCAGTTTAAAATCCAGTTTAATAAATAAATAAATAATAAGAGACTCAGTTCTCATTTATATCCAGAAATTAAACTTTGTTGGTTTTAAAGGTGCCACAGGACTGAAACTTAGTTCTCACATCTGTTGTTAATGCCTTTATTATCCACATGTCAATTTGCTGCTATTCATGATTGGTCTTATCAGATGTGTTATTCCAATTTTACCTGTATTTACTGCTTAGCTAGTTATGCATCTTGACTCTAATTAGCCCTTCTTGGCAACTAACCTCCCTTACCTACATGTAAAGGTTTTTGGTTTTTTTGGCCCCGCGAAGGGGATTTTTTATTGCTTTTCTAAATACTACAAAAGAAGTACAGAAAACTATAAGAAACAAGAGGGGGAAGGGGAAACACCTCTAATCTACAGATAAAAAAAGGGATAGTCCCAAAACTACTTTAGAAACCCCAAGTATGAGCGATTATTCTTAAGCTTAACATATAGTTATACAATTTAACATATTTAGATCTAGCATCTTCTGTGGCTGGTAGTTCTGTTCATCTAATGCTGCGAAAGAAAATAAACAAGTTAATTATTGCTCTCTTAAAGACACACCAGGTATTCAAATGCTATAATAGTAGACATTTCATTCAAAGTCCTTCAGCCTCTATTTTGCTTTATCTTTCTCTTTCCTAACTCTCAAATCATAAGTACTGCTACTCCTAGCTCCAACCCCAAATCCCCCTCTGTGAACCCTAAGTCCTCTTCGCCTCTCAATTTGTCTGTCTGGTCACGCTTTCCGCCTTCCTTTGGATCACCGTGTTTTTCCATGAATTCTTGCGCCTTAAAAATGGAATCAATCTTTTCTCTTTTGTCCTTAAATTTAAACAGCACTACTTTCGGGATTACCCATCTATAGGGTACAGAATTTAATTGTAAGAAATTAGTCAGTTCCTTGTAGCTCTTCCTTCTCTGTCTAACTTCAAATGAAATGTCCTTTAAGACCTTGATTGTAGAGTTTCCAATTTTCAGGGGTGTCCTTGACATTGGTTTCAATAGCTGATCTCTGGCACTTTGTTTGGTGAATTTCACCACTACCTCCCCAGGTAGATTGTTTTTTTTCATGTACGTAGAGTGGACCCTATATGCAAGGTCAATATCGCTTATAATTGTTTCCATTTTACAATCCACCACGGGGGCCAATGCCTGCACCAGTATAAGCCTGAGATCTTCTCTATCAGTCTCTGGTACATTCTGAAAACGAAGAACCATATTGGCTTTTTCCATCTGAAGTTGAATCAGTTTATCCTCTTGCAGCTCTTGTCATTTCTCAATTTTTTGGACTTTTTTCTTAATTTGCTTATTAACAGTGTCTGTTTCTAAACACTTTACAGCCATTTGTTCAATTTTTTTGATGTTTCTGTCAGCTGTGTCTGTTGCACAGCCAATGCCTGGTTAATATTCCCAAGTGTTGATTTATAACAGTCATCTGCTCCAGCAGAGGGCGCATCTGCTCTGCGAGCGGCTTAGCGACGTCAGAGACTTCCTCAGAATGGGGACTGGGAGGGACTACTTGCTTCTTCCCCGCTTTCTCCCACTTCCTGCTTGGTCCCGACACGTTGGAAAGATTGTTTACATTAACACAGTTCGTGCCGAAGGGTCTGAATTTTGACCTAGCACTTTTTCAAGCCTGGTAAGTCCCAAGAGACCACTTTTACTGCTGGGTTTTTTGTTCGCCCCCTCTTCTCGCTTATCTTAATAGATCCCAAGTGTGGGGGGGGGAACTCTCCCTCCTCCCACCGCTTCTGTTGGGGGGGAACGCCTGGAAAATTTTATTTCTCATTCCACCAAACTCACAGTTTTGCCGATCACTTTATTCTTGTTTCACTTTCTCTTTCAATGCTTCATCACTCCGCTCATTCCAGCTAGCGTCTCTGTGGCCTCACAGTACCTCAGGACCATCAGGATGGCTTGGAGCCTCAATTCTCCCACTGCACACGGGAGGAGAGGCTACCAGGCAAAAGTCCCCTGGCCCGGAGTCCATCTCAAGGACTCCTTGGAGGATTACACTCAGGGCCGGCTCGCCCACTAGGCGAGCTAGGCGCTCGCCTAGGGCGCCGGCCCTGCAGGGGTGCCAAAATGCCCCCCACCCACCCCGTAAAAAGGCCCCCAAGCCGGCCAATGCCGGCAGCCCCGGCTTTCCTGGGTGCCTCGCGGCTGCGAGGCACCCAGGAGAGCCGCGCGCGCCGCCCCTGGGAGGGAAGGGGGGGGCTTCTAAGCCCGCCCCTTCCCCGGCTGTCCCAGGTGCCTCGCGGCTGCGAGACACCCGGGAGAGCCGCGCGCGCCGCCCCTGGGAGGGAAGGGGGGGGCTTCTAAGCCCGCCCCTTCCCCGGCTGTCCCAGGTGCCTCGCGGCTGCGAGACACCCGGGAGAGCCGCGCGCGCCGCCCCTGGGAGGGAAGGGGGGGCTTCTAAGCCCGCCCCTTCCCCAGCTGTCCCGAGTGCCTCGCGGCTGCGAGGCACCCGGGAGAGTCGCGCCGCCTGGGAGGGAAGGGGGGGGCTTCTAAGCCCGCCCCTTCCTCAGCTCTCCTAGGCGCTGGGCCATCTCCAGGCCCCACCGGGAGGTTGGCATCCCCGGTGGGGTGGGCGCCCCAGGCAGTCCTGCCTAGGGCGCCCAGACACCTGGGGCCAGCGCTGATTACACTTGTGCGAATCCCCTCCTGACGCCTGTGCATGGTACGTGTCCCGAGAGAGTTTGGGAAACACGTCCGCTAGTCAAGTCACCATGACCGGACAACCATCTACATGTAAAGTTTGAAGAAGTCCATTTCAGAGGACTTCCAGTCTGCGGCACACCACTTTCAGCAGGATTTTCCCTGGGCTCCCATAGGAAACCTCTGAACCCCCCAATTTTTAGTGGGAGAGTCAAGTAATTGGCCTCCCAAAGCACCTGCCAGAGACAGGTGTTGGTGGGGAGCTTGATTTGGGGGCTTGTGGACACGGTGACATCCATTTAGACCCCTCATCATTCCATTGCAAAGTCAGGGAGGGAGCACTCGTGAAGAGCCGTGGGCGCCAAGGCTCGATCAACCAGTGCTGGAGCTGTACTCCACTGAAGAATCTTCACTATATTTCTGACTTTTCATTTCGACTGTGGACTTTGAGTATGGATTTACCTGATTTGATTCAGTATAAGTAGCAGAGAAGGATTTCTACTGCATTCATAAGACTTTAATATGGTAACGCCCTGGAAATGAGGGGAAAGGGATGTGGATTCCCCCCCCTCCCCACTGTGCGGCTAGGAGCAATTCGGGCAGTTCACCTAAAAAAGCGAGGTGAAACAATCCTGGAAGATCAACGTATGAACTATGTATTGCTTGCGGAGGGATCTATGAACTCTTTATATATATATGGCAGAATATTTTAAATGACTTGTGATATATTATATGGAGACTGCAGTTTCATTTTCCTTTGAGAGATGTGGAATGGAAGTGTGGATGCTTAGTCCAGGCAGGCGCTTATAGTTGGCCTTTCTTTTGAGTGTTGCTGCGTTGACTTTTAGAATGTAAAGCTGCCTGATATCCTGCATTTGAACTCTGCAAATAGAGTTACTTGGATGTAGACTTGGAAGGGGGCTGAACTTTGGTGGATTAACCCTGGTATTTGGTTCTTTTTTGGGTTCTTATTTTTAACTTTCTAGGTCTGTGGATTACCTGGGTATTCAGACCTAATTTTTTATTTTATGGATTACTTGAAGGTTTATTAGGTCTATGGATTACCTGTGTTTTTTTTAGACCTACGTCTCTGTGGATTACTTGAAGGACTCTTTTTTTTTCTTCTCAGAGGGTTATTCTGACTTTTAATTTTTTTTATGACTTTATATTGAAGTAAACTTTGCCTTACTCCTGTATAAGAAGATTGTAGACATATTTCTTTGATGGATTATTGAGATATTCCTAATGGCTGGTCTCTCAATTTGTTTATTTGGAAAATAACTTTAGGACTTTTTGAATCAATATTGCTATTATAGACTGAGAAGGTAAACAAGGAAATTTGGTTGACATTGCTACAAGAGTCAGAAGATCACTGTAGTGACTTTCCTGGAACACTACTATTGAGGTACTTGTATATAAATCACTTGACAACTTGGGACCAGGGTTGAAAGAAGTGGGCTTTGAGTCAACTGTGAACTTAACTTGAGTTACCTGGCAACAGGCAGAACTTTGCTTCATCTTCCTTCTTTCCTTGTCTGTTGTTGAAGTGTAACCTGGGACTACTGTGAATTGTTGACATTTGAAAACCACAGGTGGTGAATGTTTGGGTTTGGCATTGTATGGTTTTGTATAAAAGAGATCTGTGGGGATTAAAGTAATTGTTTGGGAACATATTGAGCTTTTAAAGTAAATATTGCTGAGGATTAATATAAACAGAGTTTATTGAGTTTATTGAGAAAAAATAAAGTGTGGCAGAGAGATTGTTATTTTAAGAGAAAATGTCCTCTACCAAGCCATCTCCGAGTGTTCAAAAATCTGTGACAGCTACACTGTCAAAAATGCAAAACCAGGAATTGCAAAATATGATCAGGGAACCAGTGAACAAAGCTATAGAGGATGCAATTCCACAAGCTATTCAGGTTGCCATTCCTGAAGCTATCACTCAGGCATTACCAATGGTGGTGACGCCATTACAAGCTAATATTGATGCTTTGACTGTGCAGGTGGCACCATTGCAAGCAAAATGTGATGTCCTAGCTATAAAAGTCACTACCCAGACACAGGAGTATAAACAACAAATTGTGGAAAATACTCAACAGATTTCTATGTTGATGCAAGCTACTAGTCAACTACAAGAGAAATCAGAAATTGATGACCAGAAATTTCAAAGCATGGAGGTGAAGTATGATCTTCTTGAAGATTCCCTGGTCATACTAGAGGTTGACAAGGTGTCCTTTATGCTGAGATTTCAAAATTTTCCAGAAAAAACAGATGAAGACATGAAAGAGGATATTTCCAAAATACTAGCAGCTTTCTTGGAAGAAGAGAAATTCCAAATGATATGGGAGGAGACAGATGTGGCGTATCGAATGAATTCAGTATATTCAAGAAGAAACAGAGTACCCAGAGAAATACATGTGAGATTTTATAAAAGAACAATGAGAGACCTTATATTGAGAATGGCAAGCAAAAAATCACTGAAGATTAATGAGACTGAAATTAAAATTCTAAAAGGAGTTCCATGGAGAGTGAGAGAAAAGAGGAGGAGCTATGCACAATTGATGAAGCTGCTGAGAGACAATGCAATAATGTATAGATGGTTAATACTGGAAGGGGTACTCTTCTCTTTTCAATGGAAAAGATTTAGAGTAAATTCAATATTTAAGGTGGAAGACTTTATTAAAAAATATGGAGAAGATTTGGGAGCTAAATCGGAAGGTGAAGAGCAAGAAGAAGAAGGCTTAGAAGAGGGGGAAGTTCAAGGACAAGCAGTAGCAAAGCCAAGATAAACCAACATCAAAGCCTATGGTTATGCAAGCACAAGAAAAGAATAAAGCTGGAGGTAATGACCAAAATGAGGATAGAAATGGATAAGAGGAAAATGAAGATAATTTCAATAAATGTAAATGGATTAAATGCACCGCAAAAGAGGAGACAAATATTTCATCAAGTTTAGTCAATGCGGATGTGGTTTGTTTGCAAGAGACCCATATCAAACAGGTGGGCAAAAAATTATTAGAAGCAAAAAAAAAAATGGTAAAGCATTTGTGTCTGCAGACAAATATAAGAGAAAAGAGGAGTAGTTATGTATGTAAAAGAACATTTACATCCAAAAATGATATATGAAGCAGAAGATGGAAGAATAGTCATTGTTAAAATTCAAAGACAGGCCAAAACAATGCTGATTGTGACTATATATGCTCCAAATCAACAACAAGATAATTTTTTTGAGGATTTACAGGAAATCATTGCAAGCCAAACATATGAAGAATTATGCATCATTGGAGACTATAACGCAGTGTTTGATAAGTGTTGGGATAGGAAATCTCAAAAAAGAAAAGAAAAGAGTGGAAGTGAATTACCTAAGGCTTTTTTACAATTTGTAGAAGAGCAGAATTTGGTGGATGCTTGGAGAGTCAGAAATAATAATAAAAAAGATTTCACTTTTTTTTCAGCAAGACATAAATCATGGTCAAGATTGGCTATGGCTCGGATAACAGCTAGCATGGTAAATGACATAATGGAGGCAGAAATTCTTCCCTTAACCTACACAGATCATAATCCCCTTCTTTTGACCCTGCAAGATGCTCTGAGAAGAAATAGATGGTCCTTAAATTTATGGCTGCTAAAAGATAAAAGATTTTGTTACTAAATCCAAAAAAGAATTTCAAGATTTTTTAAAAGATAATATCCAACCAGGAATGCAAGTGATCTAGTTTGGGATGCATTTAAAGCTTATGTGCATGGCTGGTTTATTAAGCAAAATGCATGGATTAACAAAAAGAGGAAACAGAAATTTATGGAACTTGAAGAACAAATTAAAAAGAAGAACAGAAAATGATTTCTGGTCATACAATAAGTGATATTAGACTGAGAATTAAAAATTTACAACACCAAATGAATTGTATGTTAACGCAGGAAATTGCAAAGAAGATAATGTTAGCCAAACAAAATTTCTTTGAGAATGCTAACAAACCTACAAGATGGCTAGCATACAAATTAAGAAAACAAGCAGAGAAGAAGCATGTAACATCTTTAAAGGATGAAAAAGGGGAAGTTAAAAACATTCAGAGAGACAATTTTATAGTAATTTATACCAAGAAGAGAAAGTAGACCAGACCTGCGTAAGAGAATTTCTTCAAAAATATAATAAGGGAGAATTTACAGAAGAGCAAAGACAGAGCATAAATGATCCAATTTCATTTGCGGAGATACTGGAAGTGATTAAAAGTCAGAAAAAGAACAAAACACCAGGACCTACCAGCAGAATTTTATCAAGCTTTTGATGATCAAATTGTGTTACCATTGAAAGACACTATTCAAAATATAGTTGCACAAAAGGAGATACCAGAATCATGGACTCATGCAATGATTACATTAATTCATAAACCAGAGACAGATGAAAAGATGGTTAAACCTATCTCTTTATTGAATGTGGATTATAAAATTTATGCATTGATATTGGCTAACAGATTTTTAAAAGTTTTACTTAAAGTGATCCACCAGGATCAATCTGGATTTTTACCAAGAAGACAAATGAGAAATAATGTAAGAAATATTTTAAACGTAATAGAATTTTTTGAGGCACACCCGGAAAAGCAAATGGCTTTGTTATTCTTGGATGCAGAAAAAGCCTTTGATAATTTGAATTGGACTTTTTTACTAGAACAACTTTTAACTTGGAATTGTGGAGGGTATTTTTTTAACTTGATTAAAGCAATATATACATCACAATCAGCTAAGATTATAGTGAATGGAGACATGACATCAAATATTCAAATTGGAAAAGGAACTAGACAAGGTTTTCCGCTTTCACCATTATTTTTGCATTAGAAATATTGAACAATATGGTCAGAGAAAATGAACTTATAAAAGGGAACTTATAAAAGGGGAAAAATTAAAGGAGAGGAGTACAAATTACAAGCTTTTGCAGATGACTTGGTGTTTATTTTGGAAGAACCAAATACTTCAATAGTTTCTTTGTTGCAAGTAATAAAAAAATATGGGAAAGTCACAGGACTAAAAATGAATTTAGGAAAGACAAAACTGATATTAAAATATTGTATGGCATCACAAAAGCAAGAAATACAAAATATTTCTGGACTTGAAGTACATAAACAAATTAAATATTTGGATGTAATATTATCAAACAGATGTAGTTCTTTGTATAAAGATAATTATATGAAACTCTTAACAGAAGTAAAGAAAGATTTGGAGATTTGGAAACACTTACAAATATCGTTTTTGGGCAAAATAGCAGCAGTTAAGATGAATATTCTGCCAAGAATTTTATTTTTATTTCAGACCATTCCAATTGTACTTAATGTGAACTTTTTTAAAGAACTTGAAAAAATGATAAGGCAATTTATATGGGAAGGAAAGAAGCCAAGGATTAAATTGAAATTACTGCTAGAAGTTAAAGAGGAGGCTTCGTACTCCCTCACTGGAAACTTTATTATAAAGCGGCAGTTACAGTTACATGACAAACCTGAAGGTGATTTTGAAGAACGATGGAAACAATTCTGTAACTGGTTACAAAAATACCAGGGTGGTTTAAGCGGGAAAGTTTAATAACAATTAATAAATGTGTTATATCTCTGAGGAGGCCAGTCACAGCTACTGGCAAAATGTCAGGTCCTACAGTGCCAAGACCACAGCCACACAACCCGGAAAATCTACAGCAACTAATTTACTCAGTACTGTTTTTCTTTTCTTTTTATTGCTTTCTGTTTTCTGTAAAAAATTAATAAAATGGTTTTTTAAAAAAGAAGTCCCATTTCAGTGTATTTGAAGGAGTGTGCACCTGCACCTGCTAAATCTCTCAGTTCTCTCTTATACTCAGAATTTAAATTTGTTGGTCTTGGAGGTGCCACTACACTCAAACTAGGTTCTCACATCTGTTTGTTAACAGATTTGTATGCTAATTTACTACCATTCACAGATCTTACCAACCAGCTTAATCCAATCACAGCTATAATCACCCAGTTATTTATGCATCTTGACTCCAATTAGCCCTTCCTGGAAACTAACCCCTTCCCCAACTATATTTAATAGAATTTGAGGAACTTCTGTTTCACTGTATCTGAAGAAGTGTGTTTGGATAACTTAAATAAAACTTTGTTGGTCTTAAAGGTGCCAGTGAACTCATAATTTGTTATGAAAATAAATTGTTAATATCGGTTACCATATTTTATAAATTCATTCACCTCATGCACAGATACATAAGGTGCCATCAGGCCTCCAGTTTAGTTGGTCTTTCTTTAACTCTCCATGTTGACGTGTGGGACCAGCTTCTTTCAGTTAATAGGTCAAGTTTTAAAAGTTTATATACATTAATTATCATATCAAAAGAGCAAGAGCAGATTATGCCTAATCTCATCACATTGACACATGGAATAAGTAGCTGAAGAGAAAATACAAGCCACTCTCCGTACTGGATGCTTGTGTCTCTGCCTGCTTTTGAAATAGTTCGGGGTGGTTCCAGTTCTTCTTCCTCTGGATTATTTGCTCCCTAGATTCTTGGACCTTCCCTGCCTTTTTGAATCTGGTCCAATAGGCATCAGTGGACTCTGCTTTTCCCTCTTGCTCTACTTCATTGGTCCATTTGCCTACCATTTTAAGTGAAGTACACTGGACACCATGCATGATTGTTTGGAATGTTTAATGTAGGTAGTGCTGAGGATTATCCGCAGAAGCTTAATATTATGTTGACAGCTAGAGTTCAGTGATTCTCTAGCCCAGTACTGTATATTCCCTACAATCAATTCGTTTCTTATTTCAGTTAGTACTCCTTCCAAGCTTGTAAACAAGCCTTGTCTTTTGCCAGCATATTCCCTTATACCTTGAACATGTTGCTTCCAAGAATAGGAGTGTTCATTTAAACTGGGTATAAAATCTAAGCCAACAGCTCCTTTGGTGGAGGAGTTAAGAAGCAGAATAAGAAGGGACCTTCCTCCTTATACTCAGGCTAGTTTTATGTGATCAAAACAAATGTATTCAACGAGAACATCTGACTTGACTTTTTTAATTACATGCAGGTATGTTCAGTTGTATCTACTATCAGCCCTTGCCTCAGGTGTTACGATGAAAGTAGAAAGAAGTTTACATCATCTGGATTTTTTAATCTCTATGAAACACATTTTCACTGGATCTGTTATGCCAGTTTAATGGATCCACAGGAGCTTCATATGAATTTAGTATTATATATTATATAATTTATTTTTCTAGTATCACAAATTCCTCTTCTCCCCAATCAATACTCTGAGCAGTCTAAGGGGAAGCTTATTCCTTCTTTACCTGTGCCACAGTTTTATAATGAAAAATAATTTTTATCAGTGGCCTTTTCATATTCTTTAATATGCATATTTTCTCTTTGCATTCCAAAAATCATCCTTACATAATAACTCAATAAATTTAGAGTCCAATGGCACCTTTAAGACCAACAAAGGTTTATTCAAGATAAGAGCTTTCATGTGCATGCACACTTTCTCAAATACATTGGAATGGCAGGTTATGGATTTAGTATTATATATTATTTTAAAAAGTGTGCATGCATAGGAAAGTTCATACGGAACTCTAAATTTGTTCTACTGCTTCAGACCAACACAGCTGACCAACTGGATCTGTCTTCATGACAACTGAATATTTACTTCTAGGCAGATTTTCTCAGTGCTTGCTGTTTCTGTATAATAGAAGAGTCTGGCAATAGGAGCTTATTTTATCAGTACAATTATTTCATCAGAATATGATGAACTTCTTCCAAGTTGAGTTCCTTTTTCATACAGTTTCTTAAAGCTTTGTTGATTTATACTTCCCTGCTCCACCCTAGTCATAATGTTCTGACAATACATTCATCCTGACTTTTAGCATCTGTCATTGTTTGCATGTCCTTAATATCTGAAGGCCACACTACCAGTATTTTTCCCCTGTAGAGCTTTAGTGGGAAACTAAATGACAAGGGGGAGCTTGTAATACTCCCTTCCCCCCGCACTGGTGCCAGGACCAAATTTGAAGCTTTGTGCTTCTGGAGTAAAACAGAAACATCCAAAAATCCAGTCTTTGATCTCTTGTGTAATCTGTAGTTTTTCCATAATGCTGTACCTTCTGTGAAAAGACAGAAAAAGTTCTAGTCTGTTGAAAGACCACAAAAAGTTTTGAAAGACAAGCTGTACCACAGCCTGAATGTTAATACAGAATTTTATATTCTAGTATTAACAGTTGCTAATGTTCCAACAGAATTTTCATGTATTGCTTAAAGAGAAGCTTTAATGCAGACTTTCAACTAAATGCAGTTTTTAATGTATTCAGCATTTTGCCTCTTCTGTGGCTTTTCTCAGAATCAAAAGCCATACACAAAAAATGTTGATCTAAAAAGTACTGTGCCCTGAAAATCTCCCAGCGTCATTATAACCACAGAAAAGAACATGATAGGACAAGAAATGTTCACTAGGACAGTCTTTTCCTGTTGCTCACTAACATCATAGTCATCTCATTTTATACAAGATCCTTAAAGAACAAGAATATGTTGAATTAATTATCTTTTATAAAGCTCATAAAAGAAAACCTCTCTCATGTGTAGTATTCTGGAAGGATCAAAACTTGCTTAAGTCAGACATTCATGGCTTGAAAGCACTGGGCTATCCTATGCTGTCAGGGACTTACCCAGCTAATGGACCTTTTAGCATATTAAGAAAGCAAGCTCAACAACTTGTGCATGTGGGATCCTGTGTAATGTTGGTGATCAAAACAGGTGTGTGGCATGGTGCAATAACAGACATTTTGTAAGTTTGTCAGGATGGATAAATTAAAAAGTTAGGAAATGTAGAGATCTATCAGCACTTTCCAGCAATCTAAGGCTAAAGTTTAGGTTAAGAAATAAGGTGACCAGAAATTTGCTATTGTGCAAGTAATTCTTTACTTTTCAAAATCTTTTTAACCAGCTCTGTTGTCAAATAAGATATACTCACTGTATTGGAAAATAACATCATTATTTATATCTTAACTTTAAGGGAAGCTCCAGTTAAATGAAAATGTTGATCATGTGAATGATTACTATTATATTTATTATAAATTTGAAGGTAGATAAATAGAAGGGTCATTAGGGAGCAATCCTGAACACATGAAGCTGCCTTATACTGAACTGGATCCTTGGTGCACCAAAGTCAGTATCTTCCACTCAGACTGGCAGAGGCTCTCAAGGGTCTCAGGCAGAGGTCTTTCACATCACCTACTGCCAGATCCTTTAACTGCAGATGCCAGGGATTGAACCTGAGACCTTCTGCATGCCACAGATGCTCTACCACTGAGCTATGGCCCCTCCCCTAAGCAGGTCTACTCAAAAGTAAGTCCCATGTTATTCAGTGGGGCTTACTTCCAGGTAAGTGTCACTAGGATTGCAGCCTTAGACATCTTGCTTCCATTTAGGTCCCAATGGGCATCTCTGAGTTGGTCTCGAGCCCAACCCAATTCCCAACACAAGCTGACTTTTTTTGTAGTGAAGACCTTTGGTTCTTTGTACACCCTGATTTCCTAGATAGAAATTTTCAATGAGAAAGTTAAAAGAAAAGTTGTAATACCCTATGATCTCCAGAGCCATTTCTTAGGGTTTAAACATCTTAAGACCAAGCTGATGGGGTTGAATCCTGAATTGGCTGCATTTTTTTTTCTACTAGCAGAAACCTGACTTCATAGCCTCTTAGTTGTTGGCATGTACATTCTTTGGCAGAACTGTAGAAAATTGATTTCTTCAGCAGAGCTGCCTGGAAATTGTCAAACTTCATAACAGAGCTAATAGAAAACAAGGTGGTTCAACCCTGCCATGCACACACAGAATTTTAGAGAAGTAAATTTTCCTTTCCTTCTCCAGACAGCTCTCAGTGCTTCAAGTTTTTGCTTGGTTTTCCCTTCTTATTTCAACCCTCAGAATGCTGCACAACATTTTGTTAAAAAAGACCTCCAAACTATTAGCATACTCATTTTGTGGTTGACAGGGACAGTAAAGGTGATCTGTTTGCACATGGTAGGATCCAGATAGAGTTGCCAACAGAAGCTTAATGAGTGGAAATATGCAGCAGAAGGTTTTACTGGCTTTGAGATAATTAAAGCCTCTGTTAAGAGGACAGGGCTTTCCCCCCCTCCAGGCAGTTGACAGCCTTAAATTCAACCCTGTGATTTTTGTTAAGCTTGTCTCTTGTAGTCTTTTGGCAAGAACACATACATTGCACTATTTTATTATTTAGTCTCATCTGCTTGTCTATTTAGTTCTCTTTTTGTATTGCCTTCTCAGTATAATGTATGGTTGACATAGCATAACCTAATTAAAGTATGTAAAGGATCATTTTTTCTATATGCCATTTTAATGCCTGGTTTTATGCTCTTTTTAAGGTCTGGCTGAGTTTATGTTATTTATTTTATAGTGTTGTGGGATTTTATCATATTATGTTCCTTAGCTGGATTCTTTCATAATGTTGGTACTCCTACTTTAACTTTATTTGTTGCAATTGTACATCAGCCAAGAATGACACAGAAAGAGTCATCAGCACATCTACATATGATAAAATTTCTCAGCGATATAATAGGGTGATTTCAATAGTAGAGACATAATTAAAAGACTTGATCAGCTACTTCTTTGTTAAACATGGTGTGATTTGCAGCAGCATTTGTAAGTGGCCTTGAGCCACCATCTGACAGTGTGCTACTGGACTTGAATGTAGCCATCTAACAATGGGATAGGTGGAGTATAAATATTTCAGTCAATGATATTTTTTTTCCTCCTCAGATTTCTTCCTAGAAAAGCACTTTTCCTTCTGGCAGAGTATGTTGGAATCTATGAAAACATGGCTGACTTCAAAGGTCGCAGTGCCAAGAAAGGGAACAAAAATGACTGATACAAAGCCAGCCTGGTATAGTGCTTAGAGTGTCAGACTACAGCGTGGGGGAGCAAAGTTGGAATCCTCTCTGCCATGGAAGCTCACTGGGTGACTTGGGGCCAGTCACTCTCTCTTCGTCTTGCCTGCATTACAGAGTTGCTGTGGGGATCAAATAGAAAAGGAGAGAATAATACTGCAAGCTCTTTGAACCCTGGTGTTAGCAGACAAGGCAGTAATAGCTCTGGGCTGGAAAGATAAGAGCAAATGGACACTAGATACCTGACATACTTATTTGTTTGATTTTGTGCAGTCGGACATCATCGAGAAATTGTGCCAGAAGACCACATGGGAGGATAAAGCCGAAGAAATTAAAGCGAGATGGAAGGCCTATCTAAAGTGGATAATAGTGGAAGGAAGACAGGACATTCGGTGGAAGATTCAGACTTTGTGCCCGTGGCTGTGAATAAAGGATCAACAAACAAGGGGTAGAGGGAGGGAGAGGGGAACTTATTGAGTTATGTAAAGTAAGGAGACAAAAGATATTGTGTAATATATAGAAAATTCAAAAAATAAACCTATTAAAAAAATGCAAGCTCTTTGAACCCTAATGTGGGGCATAAACATCAATTAATTCCATAAATAATGCATGCTATGCTAATATCAGGCTTTTTACTTCAATAATACTTCTGTTTCTTGGTAACTGGCATCATTAATTGGGGGTGGTCTGTTTTAAATATTCATTTGTAACATCTTTTCTTTGTCTTCTGCTTGCTATATAAACACTTGATCATTATACACATATAGATGATCACTAGTAAAGAAAATAAAGGCCCCTTTGTCATATTTGTCTTTATTTCACCTCATATCGAAGAAAAGAACTGAATGGTAAAGGATACAGCAACAGCTTACAATCTAAACCTAATATCTCAATGCCAGCACAAATGTACTTCTTGGTACCCTTTGTGTGCTCCACACAAGGGACAAATGGAAAGGAAAGTCCCTCACCCAGACAGAGAGAGAGCATAGTGATTGCACCCAAGACCATGGCGACCTCGCAGAGTTCCTGCAGTCACCAGGTGGCATGATGCTGTCTCCAGGAAATAGCCAACTAGGATATGATGATGCAACCATGCTACCCTCCCAAGTCTTGTCTCGAGTCAATTTCTTGTTCCGTGTTTCATCAGCATAAATATTTATTTCTAAGCAGTATTCTGCCCGCTTGGAAATCTGTCTGTAAACCTTGTCACCATGAAGTTGGGATAACTACAAATATTTATGCTGATGAAACATGGAACAAGAAACTTGACTTGAGACAAGTTGTTTGTAAGGTTCTTCAGTAGCTTGGATGCTACTTGTTGCTTCATTTCAGTTTTTGTCTTTGTTCAGAAGAAGAGAGAAATCAAAATGGTAGATCATTTCGGAGACCACCGTTAACGCCAAACAACATCTACTCTGTCTTGGAACAAATACCAAACAACATCTATTCTGTTTAAGAACAAACAACCTGTAATTTGTATTTATTTGTATGCTAATTTCATGTATTCAAACTAGGTCACTTAGATAAACATTACATTAGTGTGACATTCACAGTTCTTTGTTGTTTTACAGTTTATTCACCCAGCTTACCAGAAAGGGCTATGAGCGTACCTCTGCCCAGTGCCAGAAACAGGAGCAAGACCTCAAGAAGAAATCCAAAGCTAACCACAATTTGTAGTCCAGGGTTAATCCAAGAACCATGCTGTTGTACAATAATCATCAGATCACTGTACTGCTGGAATTCAGGAAGGCATTATATCAGTAGTGGAATCAGCAAGTCTTGCAAGAGCCCCAGGCCCAGATTCAGAGCTTGTCCATGATCCCAGGAAGATCTCTGCACCAGCTCCCTCTCCTTTCTCCACAGATGCACTGGAGACACCATATGAATGTGGGCACTCAGCACAAGAGACACTTTGGTCTCTCTTCTAAGTATCTCCAGATGGCAGCCCCTACCACTGAACAGGGAAAGCATTAGGATCCTCCTTTATGAAATCTCCTGGTGCATGGTGGTGATAATGATGCCACTCCTCTTATCACCTGGAAATTACCATGAAAATGAGCTTGGGGTTTCCTTATGCAGTAATATATAAAAAAATTAACTCAAGAGTGTGTGATGGCTATCAACACAGCATTTTATTTTAACATGTCTTGAGTAGTATAGCAATAAATATCTGTATTTTCCATGTGGCAGCATCTACTGATTATTGGCATAACAAAATGTAGCCTATAATGAGACAACAAAAATTAGCTCCATAATGTACCAAAGTGGCAGAGGATTACTCTGTGAGAGCATGTAGAGGGCTTTTCAGCCACAGGTCCCTTCACTCACATGCAAGCTGTCCTCCTGTACACAACCAATAATCCAAACCTTACAAAATAACACCACCATCAGAAACACCTGTTCAAATTTTATAAAAGAGTTTTTAAAAACCCAATATTAAGATACAAACAATTCAACCTGTTAACCTGTTAAGTATGCAACTCAACATAATTGATTTCAGCAAAAGTGATTTCAGCTTTATTGTAATAGCAAACTCAACTCAACAACACACACAGAATAGTGGAGCGCAGCTCCCTTTTTAAATGATCCGGGCTGTCAAAGCCACACCCATAAATAAGTTAACAACCAATAAGAAAACAAGGATAAAGACCAATGAGGTCTGTTCCCTCCAAAAGGCTATGTACATTCAGGATTGGTTATTTACAAGGCTTCACAGAAACCAGCCAATGGGAATGCAACAGATTACAGTCCTTTATGTCTGAAGCTTAACATGTAAAAAGATAGGACAGACTCTAGTTTCAGGACATAATATAACGAAGGGGGGGGGCAATGGTTCACACATAGCCTGATACTCCAAATATGGATGGTATTTATGATAAAATACACATCAATATCTAATGTTTTTATTTATTTTTATTATTTATTTATTTATTGTTATTTATGGTATTGTTTAACCCCTCATTTGCACTTTCTTCCCAAGGTAGTTTTACAACATGTATAATTAAAAAGTTATGAATAAAACCACTATTTAAAATGCACTATAAGCAAATGCATCCTATAATGCAAACTCCCTTGCCCATCCAGATTATTTATTTATTTATTTATTTATTTATTTATTTATTAAATTTATATCCCACCCTCCCCAAACAGGCTCAGGGTGGCTAACTAAAGAGGCATATGCCATGATTCAACAGCTAAAAGTAGGTAGATAAATAGATAAAAAGTAGGTAGATGTCCATCCAACAGACGGAGAAAAAAAATCAATACTCATTGATCATGAAAGACTCTCAAAAATGCAGCTGTTTAACAGGCCCTCCCAAATGCCTTTAGAGAAGGGGGTGCTTATGAACATCTTCCATCTAATTATTCCAAATGAGAAATAGTGGCAGAAAATGGTCAACACTTTCAGGACTGTAAGCAAACCAATCTAGCTGAATGAACAGATGGAAGAGCCTGCTTGGTAGATCTAAGTGGGCATATAGGACCATACAAGAAGAGGAAGCCCTTCAGATATGTGAGCCCCAGGTTTGAAGGCCTTAAGGCTGGTAAGAACCAGCACTTTGAACTGAATCCAGAAGCAAGTCAATACCAGCACAGATATTTCAAGATATTGAAATATATATTGAATACTGATATTGAAATATCCTCTATTGGGTGCTATGGGTTTCATGGCACTGCTGGTATGTTTCCCAGTCCACGTGCTGCCCTACTTCTTGCTCTCTTCCATACTCCAGGTTAGGGTTATCAGGTCCCCTCCCCATGGCCACCAGTAGGGTATACAGGTTAGGAAACGCCTGGAGATCTGAGGATGGAGTCTGGAGAGAACAGGGAGTGGGATACAATCCCATATAGTCCATCCTGCAAAACATCCATTTTCTCCAGAGGAACCAATCCCTATAGTCTGGAGATGAGCTGTAATTCCAGGGAATCCCCAGGTCCCACCTGGAGGATGGCATTCCCTTTCCAAGTTCCCTTGTTCTCTTTTATCCAGTTCACACACACTTATTTCCTGCTACTTCTTTTGTCACATTTCACATTCCTTCTTTCCCCTTTCTCCGCTCTTCTTTCTCTCTTGATTCTCTTTGTCCTTCGCTCCCATGTCACTTTATTTCCCAGCTGGCTTCAAGATGTGCTAAAGCTGAAGAGAGGATAGAGAGGTTGAGGAGGGAGTTGGCAGAGAAGGGAGAGTCAAGTTCCAGCCACCTTCTACAAACTCTGGGCAGTAGCCACAGCTTAACAAGATATGAGTGAAATGGGTTACTCACCTCACAGCTTGGCTCTCTTTGTCTTCATTAGGGACGTGTACATGTTTACTACCACTTTGCCACAACAACAGTTCCACCATCAACAAAAAAGGAAGAGGAGAAAGGGACCCTCTCTATGAGGAGTGAAAGTCAATACAAGAAAAGCTGGAAGAGATGAGGGAAAGCAGTAGACAAGAAATGTGGAGGATTTACACTCCCCCAGTCTCAGTCAGGGAAATCCACTCCACCTGCCACACCCAGAAACAAAAATCCACTGCACACAGGTTAATGAACTCTGCAGTGCTGGTTTTCCTAGAAACCCCAATCCTACAAACTGCACGTGGGAGCTAAAGACATCTTACACAATTTATTTCAATTGCATAAATATTAATGAATTATTGCACCATAACCTGAATGTATTCTTGGCCCCCTTCAACAGCTGAATTTTTCCATTCCCTCTCAAACATTAAATCAAAACTTCATTATAAATATGTATATATCAGAGAGGAGAGTGGGAACAACTGAGCATTCACCTTCTCTGAAATGTATGTTCAAATATATTTAAATGGTAGATTTCCTCCTGGAGAAACAAAACTACTGAAGCACCCCACCTGGCAGACATTTTATGAACTTAATTAAAATTTCCATTGTGGAGGTCTGGCTCAAGGGCTTTTGCAGGCCCGCCCAAGTGCCCCCCACCCCCAGGCCTAACTCTAAACTAAATTGGCATCTGAAGAAGTGTGCTTGCACTTGAAAACTTATATCTAAAATAAATCTTTGTTTGTCTTAAATAAGCTACTGGACTCATACTTTGTTCTGCTGCTTTAGACCAACACAACTACCCACTACCCATAGGAAGCACAATTTTCTTCAAGACCTCAGCCTTCCCAACAAGCTTTACTCCTGTCTTCTCAGTTTCAAATTATTCACTGTTAAGCTACTTAACCACAACAGTCAGACAGTAGCCCAAGACCTTTGCCACATCACAAGGAGACTGGTATAGAGAGATACAGAGCTGGATGTTTTCAATGTATTGATGAAACCCAATTCCAAAATTAAGAATGATTTCTCCTATGTGTTTTACAGAGGGATTGAATAGCATGGGAAACAGGACTGTGCCCTGAGGAAATCCACATGACAAATTCCACACTGATGACAGCTGGTCTCTGATGACAACCTGAAGATGGAAATGAGAAGCTTCTAGACGCTATCGACGATGTTGCCCCTTGTCAACCTCTCCCATGCTTGGTACTCCATGGTTTACCATAAAGCTGGATGATCTGAAGAGGGCCAGGAATGTCTAAAGAGACACTGGTGGAAAAATCATGCTGAATCTGAGAAAGCATGCTATAGAACTCTTTGGAAGAACTATGAAGCAGCACTGACATTGGGGACCATTTTGACTCAGTTGCCATGATGGATGTTGACAGGATCTTAAGATCTGTGAAGGTCACTACTTGTGCTCTGGATTCTTGTCCATCGTGGTTGCTGAAATCATGCATGGATTACATTAATGAGTCTTCAATATCCATCATAAATCAATCTCTGGCTCAGGGCACCTTCCCATGGCTACTCAAAAAGATTGTTACCCATCCATTACTTTAAAAAAATCCCTGCAGAAAATAATGTGGCCTATTATTGCTTAGTCTGTGGTCTGCCATTTCTGGGCAAGGTGGTGTTCTAAGTCAAGGTCTTCTTGGATAACACACCTACTCTGGGCCCTTTTCAGACTGGTTGCAGACTGTAATATAGGAAAGAAATGAATGTTTATTGGGGAACTAATAATGGAGCAGAATGATGTCAACAAAATGTGTAACCTGCAGGAGTCATTTCGTAGAAAAAGAGGTGCAGGAGCTCAATAGCATAACTCATTAGCATAACTTATTTGCATATGCTGCATCACTGGAAGTGTGTCAGAAGGCAACACCCACCACTCAGGCTCCACTGGACTGTTTTGGATTGCTGGCTATTGGGGGGGGGAGAGACAGATCTGCCCTCACAGAGGAGGGAGAGCTTGTATCTGAATAAACCTTGGTCTTAAAGGTGCCACTGGACTCTTTTGGATTGCTAGCTATTGGGGGAAGACACATGCAGATCTGCCCTCGCAGAGGAGGAAGAGCTTGTACCTGAATAAACCTTGGTCTTAAAGGTGTCACTGGATTCTTTTGGATTGCTAGCTATTGGGCAGGACACACGCAGATCTGCTATCGCAGAGGAGGAAGAGCTTGTACCTGAATAAATCTTGGTCTTAAAGGTGCCACTGGACTGTTTTGGATTTCTAGCTATTCGGGGAGAGAACATGTAGATCTGCCCTCGCAGAGGAGGGAGAGCTTGTACCTGAATAAACCTTGGTCTTAAAGGTGCCACCAGTGTTATGTACTGAAATGTGAATGCATCCTATGTATTCTTATGTTAAGCTTCAGTCTGAATGTGGCATTACCATTGGCTGGTTTCTGCAAAACCATTGTAAATAGCCAATCACTGTGTGAGAATGTATCAAAGAGGGAATGGTCCTGATTGGCCTTTATCCCTGCATTGTTATTGGTTCTTATCTTGTAATGGGTGTGGCTTTGACAGCCCGGGACAGTTTAAAAAGGGAGCTGTGCTCCACTTGTTGGTGGTGTGTTCCTGAGTTGGAGTTTGCTGTTAAATAAAGTTGAAATCTCTTCTTTGCTGAAATCCTGTTGTTGAGTCTCACACTTAACAGTTGGCAATGAGGATAGGATACTAGAGCGGGTAGGTAGCCCCACTGAACCAACGCAGTAATGGCAGGCAAGGACACACACCCGGCCGGACTGGCTGAAGCACCGCTCGCAGCAGCGGCCGCAGCACCAGCCAGGATGGCCATCAACCCAGCATTCGAGGCATTCGACCCGGCAACGGAGGACTGGGACTCTTACCTGGTGCGGTTTGAGTTCCACCTCTAAGCAAACCAGATCACCGATGAGGCGAGGAAGAAGGCGACGCTCCTGAGCTCCTGTGGCAAGGCCGTCTTCGACGTTACCCGGTCCCTGGTCGCTCCCACCGAGCTCAGTGCGGCTACATGGGCTGATATCACAGTCAAGCTCAAGGGCCATTTTTCGCCACAACCGTCAAAAATCGCATGTCGGCACACTTTTTACAAGTGGTGCCAGGGGCTGTCAGAGTCAATAGCTGAGTTCGTCACTGCCTTGCGGAAGGCAGCCCAATCATGCGGGTTCTCCAACCTGGAGGAGGCTCTTCTCGACCGCCTGGTATGTGGCCTATGGGACGAGCGCCTTCAGCAGCGTCTTTTTGCCCACACCGAGCTCACGTATGCAGTGGCCTACACTGAGGCCATCGCCGCGGAAGCCATTGATAGGTCAACTCGAGAGGTTCAACAGTGACAGGCCCCGGTCAACAAAGAGCCTGCAGTTCATCAACAGTCCCCCAGTGAGTCCGACAGCGACGCCGATGGCATGTGCAGAACTCAGGAGACACGGCCAACACGGACCAGACTGAGAACTACAACAACGCGTCCCTGTGCCGGCTGTGGCGGTAGGCATGAGAGAGACCTCTGTTGGGCGAAAGAGCTGATCTGTCACTCCTGTGGAAAGCGAGGTCATCTGGCCCGAGTTTGTCAGGCGGCCAAGAAATCTCCACCGTCTTCACGATGTGCAGACCCCAAGGTTTAGGCCCGAGACAGCGAAAAGACATCCAACTGTCATCAGACCGACACCTGCTGCTGCCCATTGACAGTCCTGGCAGCCGGTGACAAGCCCAGCCAGAAGATCCACGTCACACTTCAGCTGGACGGCGAGCCCTGCACGATGGAGGTGGACTCCGGATTGTCCGTCACAGTCATCTCTACACAGACGTGGCAGCGCTTGTTCCCGAGACAAAGTCGCCGCTGGTTGTCACCAGTTTTGACCCACCTGACCGACTTCCAAGGAAGGTGCATTCTGTTGGTGGGAAAGGCGACCTTCCAAGTTGAGTTCAAGGATCGGAAGGCTGAGTTGTCTCTCCTGGTTGCAGAGGGGGAGAGGATCAGCCTGTTGGGCCTCGATTGCTTTGAGGCATTGGGTATCGCTATTACTGGTGTTAACAAAATATGTGAAAATAAAAGGGACTCATTGTATAGCGAGTTTCCTGATGTGTTTGGGGAAGAGCTTGGCATGTACACCGGCCCACCAGTTTCTTTTGATTTAGACCCTTCAGTACATCCCATATGACTGAAGTATAGGAAGGTACCACTTGCCTTAAAAGCGAAAATTGAGTCTGAATTAGACAAATTGGTTAAACAGGGTATCCTTGAACCGGTGCCCTATGGTAAATGGGAAACTCCCATTGTAACGCCTGTCAAGGCTGACGGCTCAGTCTGAATCTGCGCCGATTATAAATGTACTGTCAACAAAGCTCTACAGCAACATTCCTACCCAGTACCTGTGATCAGTCACATATTGACATCACTGGGAGGAGGAAAGGTTTTCGCTAAGCTTGACCTAGCTCAAGCTTATCAGCAGTTGCCCGTGGATGACGCAACTGCTGAAGCCCAAATGATAGTGACCCATAAAGGGGCATTTAAGGTAAAACACTTGCAATTTGGGGTCAATTTCACCCTGGGCATTTTTCAAGGGCTAATGGAGGGGCTCCTGCGTGGGCTACTGGGTGTTGTGCCCTACTTCAATGATATTTTAATAGCAGGTACAGATGAATGTGAACTGATGGCTCGACTGAGAGCAGTGCTGTGTCGTTTTAAAAATGCTGGGCTGCAGCTGAAGCGATCCAAATATGTTGTTGGTGTGAACAAAGTGGAGTTCTTGGGGTTCCTCATCAATGCGAAAGGGGTTCACCCCACTCCAGACAAGGTTGCCGTCATCAAGAGTGCACCCCCGCCTACGTCCAAGAAGGACCTCCAGTCGTTCTTGGGCATAATGAATTTTTACCATTCGTTCCTGCCACACAAGGCTTCAGTGGCAGAGCCCGTGCACGCCCTGCTTCACAAAAATGCAAAGTGGGAGTGGGGCGAGTGGCAGAGACGAGCATTTGAAGCGGTCAAGGACCTCCTTTCCTCTGACGCCGTGCTTATGCACTTTGACGAGGACAAGCTCCTCGTGTTGGCCGCTGACGCGTCCCCTTATGGGTTGGGCACCGTTTTGAGTCATCTTATGCCAGACGGCACCGAGGTGCCCATCACCTTCTATTCGCGGTCCCTCACTGCAGCGGAGAAAAACTATGCCCAGATCGACAGGGAGGGCCTCGCCCTAATTGCCAGAATAAAAAAGTTCCATGATTTTGTGTATGGGCAACAGTTCCTCCTTGTGACAGATCACAAGCCACTTCTGGGCATATTCTCTCTGGACCGACAAACTCCTAATATCCTTTCCCCAAGGATGTTGAGGTGGGCAGTGCTCCTGTCCACATATGATTTTGAACTGGAGCACCGACCAGGAAAGGCTATTGGGCATGCAGACGCCTTAGCTGCTGTCCTGCTCCACTAAAGGACTTAGACAGTGACCAGGACTTGGACGTTTTGGCCTTGGAGGAACTCCCTGAGGCACCGGTTACCTCCGCAGACGTTGCCGCCGTGTCAGCAAAAGACCCGGTGCTTGCCCGTGTTCTCAATTGGGCGTGGAGGGGGTGGCCGGCGGGAAAAATGGACCTGGAGTTTAAACCTTTCATTTCCTGCCAAAATGAACTGTCAGTCACAAAAGGTTGTCTGCTTTGAGGGAGTCGAGTGATGATTCCTTCAAGGCTGAGGGAGAGAGTATTGGAGGCCTTACATGCTGGCCATCCCAGAATGGTTCATATGAAGGCCCTCTCCCGTGGGTATGTGTGGTGGCCCAATCTAGATGCAGACATAGAGATGTGGGTAAAAAATTGTATGTCTTGCCAGCAATCACACCCAGAACCACCTCAGGCTCCCATTCAGCCGTGGGAGAAATGTAGGAGGCCGTGGTCCCGCCTCCATATTGATTTTGCAGGTCCCTACCAGGGACAAATGTTTTTAATTTGTGTTGACTCTTATTCCAAATGGTTGGAAATTGTGCAACTGCATTCTACAGGGTCTGGGGTAGTCATCAACGCCCTACGCAAGCTATTTGCAATGCACGGGCTGCCGAACTGTTTGGTATCGGACAACGGGCCATAGTTCGTGTCAGCCGAATTTGAGGGTTTCCTCAAGGACAATCTGATCTGCCACGTGACTTCTGCCCCGTTCCATCCAGCCTCCAATGGCCAGGCCAAACGATGGTTCAGACGGCGAAGGAGTCACTTGGGCGCCTGACTTCGGGGATTGGAGCCAAAAAATAGCCTCTTTCCTACTGAGGCAATGTATCACCCCTTTTTCAGCAACAGGGAGGAGCCCGGCTGAACTCCTTATGGGCCGGAAGCTGGCTTCACTTCTTGACCGCCTGCACCCCAACTTAGACCAGCTGAAGCAGCGGTCAGAGACCCCGGCACAGGGGAGAGTCTTTGTTGTGGGGGACAAGGTGTTTGCCCACAACTATGGGGAAGGTCATCGGTGGCTACCGGCCATAGCCACCAAGGTTGCAGGGCCCAGGCTGTACGTGGTCTGGCTTCCCAACGGTCAGGAAATACACCGCCATGTAGACCAGCTCAGAGAACGCTTGGCAGACTCAAGCGCCGAGTCAGTGCCGGACTCTGAGCTGCTCCCCGTTGAGCAGGAGGGGCCTCCGGATGAGGAGGTGAGTGCTGCGGAACAGGAATTGGAGTCTGGGCAGACCCCAACTCCAGAGCCTGGGACCCCTGTCTTTGTTTCCCCTGTCTCTCCAGTGAGAGAAGTGGCCAAGGTCCCCAAAGAGTTTGCCGCTCCAACACCTCTGGAGCAGAGACTGCTGCGCCGGTCAAACAGAAGCCGTGGTGCCCCCCCCCCACCTGAAAGACTATGTATGGAAGGGTAATGCTCCATCTTAGGGGGGAGGAGTTGTTATGTACTGAAGTGTGAATCCATCCTATGTATTCTTATGTTAAGCTTCAGTCTGAATGTGGCTCTTCATCTGTCACATTACCATTGGCTGGTTTCTGCAAAACCATTGTAAATAGCCAATCACTGTGTGAGAATGTATCAAAGAGGGATCGGTCCTGATTGGCCTTTATCCCTGCATTGTTATTGGTTCTTATCTTGTAATGGGTGTGGCTTTGACAGCTCAGGACAGTTTAAAAAGGGAGCTGTGCTCCACTTGTTGGTGGTGTATTCCTGAGTTGGAGTTTGCTGTTAAATAAAGTTGAAATCTCTTCTTTGCTGAAATCCTGTTGTTGAGTCTCATACTTAACAACCAGACTCTATTGGATTGCTAACTATGGGTGGCAGATGCAGAGGAGGGAGAACTTGTACCTGAATAAACCTTGGTCTTAAAGGTGCCACTAGACTCTTTTGGATTGCTAGCTATGGGGGGGAATACCCAGAAATGCTCCCCTCCCAAACCTGGCAGGGCCTTGGCAACTTGGGCAGCCATGGCGCAGGCCTCGTGCTTGGCCACGGGGAAGGGGTCGAGGAGGGCAGCATGAAGGACATGCATGGTCTCAGACAGGTAGGGGGCCAAGGCGGTGGTGGGGCAGAGGCACAGGAGGAGGCCCAGTTTCTTGCAGCCGGACCCCGAGCACTGTCAGGTGTGTCCGAAAGCCCATTGTGGTCAACAGGTTTAAAAAGGAACAGGATTTAACCCACCTTTCCAGCCCAAGGACAGCTGGAGTAGTGCTTAAGAGTGTCAGACTAATATCCAGGAGGCCTGGGTTCAAATCCGGCCATGGAAGCTTGCTGGGTGACCTTGGGCCAATCACACTCTCTTAGCCTAACCCACCTCACAGGGTTGTTGTGAGGATAAAATGGAGGCGAGGACAATGATGTAATCTGCATTGGGTCCCCCACCAGGGAGAAAGGCAAGGTACAAATGAATTTAGTAAATAATAATGAAGGGGGGCATTAAAGCTGCAGAGTAAACAAGAGCTGAAGGGTAGAACTGCCCTCTGCACACTTACCGGAGAACGAACTCCACCAAACCAAGGGAGAATTACTCTTGAGTAAGCGCGCCTAGGGCTGGAGGTGCTTCTCTATCAGCATTCCTTGACCTCCCATTTCAAATCCATCTGACCTGCTTTGCTAACTCCCCCTCCCCACACTTTTTGCCTGGAGCTGGCAGCCAGAGGAGCCAACCAATGGGAAACCCATTTACTATCTGCTTCTCTCTCTCATAAGCTCTCCCACAAAGTGTAGTTCCACTGACCCAGTCACGCACCCTGGTGTGCAGAGCAGAGCGACAGAACAAACCCAGCCAGATCCATGTCCCTCCTCCCCTGGCCGGAGCATGCCTGCATGCTTGTACAGAAGGGGGGGTGCAACCCTCCAGCTGCCCCCTCCCCACCATTTACCCCCTACCTTGAAGGAGGGTCATTAATTCCAGCTCTTGCAGGATTTGACTTGTGGTGGTGGCACTTTTTCCGAGAAGTGGCTTTGGGCTGCAGAAGCCATCAAGCTGAGCAGAGAGAGAGAGAGAAAGACTCTTGCAGGAAAACACTTAGCAACTTTTCTACAATTCACTCCCCCCCTCCAGTCCGGGCTTTGTGCCTTTGGATTGCTCCCACCTCTGCCCAGCTCTGGAATTGCAATGAGTGGCCATGGCTCTCTCCCCACCCCTGGGGAACAGCAGTGACTGGAGGCTTCTAGCTGGGACAGCAGCAGTGCTCACAAGGATGGCCCAAGCAGGAAGGTGGATTGAGCAAGGTGTGAAGCACAACGGCAAAAGAAGAGCAAGAGAGAGAGGGAAGGGAGCCCCGGCCCCAGCTCACCCACAGCAGGCAAGTCCGGTCTGCCACCCCTGCACCTACTCAGCAGGCTAAGTGGCGGGGAGGACCTGGAGTACCCCTGGCCTAATCGGATCAGCCTCCCCCAACGCAGCCCTCCGGAATATATCTCACAGCTCCAATACTTATGAATTGGTATGAGGACACGCAGAGCCTGGGCGGGCTGGGTGCTTTGGTCCAGGCAGTGACAGAGCAGCTTGAGACCCAGCTCACGGCAGCGCTCCGCTGGGTCAGCCAGCGAGTCGGAAAAGGTGAGGGGGGGCTGCTGGGAGAAGGGGGCGGGGCTTACTGCATGTGACTGCCCCCTGGGCTCCTTACTGCCAGAGCGTCACTCCAGTGCGCTCTTGCAGGAAATGAGCCCTGGTAAACTGAATCCTAAATTTAGATTCCCAATACTCACCTTTGACAAAGTTCCAACCCTGAGATAAAAACAATGGAAATCATTAATAAAACCTTTAAAATCTAGGAAGCAAACAACTTACAAAATGATGAAAATGGGATAAAAACAGCACACCATTCCAGATGCAATCCCATGTGGTTAAAAGTTTATGTTCAGATGGTTCTTAGTTGATGGTCTAAGCTTTTGCAACTTGAGAATAGGGGCTCATCCACTTTCACAGTTGTTATAATCTAGCATAAGAAACATATTCATCAGGTTTGTTACAAATACTTTTCGTTCCTTCTATTTACTCTCACAATATAGCAATGGAATTCATGCTCATGACATGTATCAAAGAAGTTTGGCCAATGGGGTTAAAATTCTTCTGATCCCACTTTTCAGGCCTTCTTTTCCCAAAGAAGATAACAATGTATCTATCTACAATAAACATTTATGTGGATGAAATCAAAATAAAGTTTGTTTCGTATTCTGAAAAAACAGACTATTTAGATGGTGCAGAGGAAAGTTCTGCATGTGCATGTCACACAAGAAAAGCTGCTCCCTTCTACAACCAGTTTATACAGGGAAGACTCTAGAGGCAGGGCTGAGAAGTGTTGATTCAGAGATTTGCTACCAGTCAGAGCACACAATACTGAACTACTGAATAAATGTTTCCTTTGCCTGTACAGCTACAGGGCTGTGGAGAGGGAGTGCCCATTATTTCAGTGCAATATCTTGGTACTGATTTTTTAAAACTTTGGTCCCTTAGATCTTTCCAAGTGGTTACTCCAGGTATAGAAACTGAAACATTCTCCCTACATTCAAATCACATCCTCTACCCCACACACACACTCCTTTTCATATAGTATTCAACATTAGGAATGACCCCAACTTATGTATCATCACAAACCTTTGTCCGTATTGACTATGATGTTGAAATCTTTACTTAAGAGCAGGGTTGTCCCTGGAAGGGGAAGAGCACCCTCTAGTGAGCAAGGCTTGACATCAAAGCAGGCAGAGAAAGTTAACAGGGTATGAATATTAAGGGAAGCCCAAACAGGCAGCTACTATATACCATAGGGCTGGTCCTCCTCTTGTGTTTTGATTTAAAAAAAAACAAACCAGACACAATGCTCCAATAACCCCCTTTCCCTGTGCATTTTTAGTTGCAAGTTTCCCTGTACATCACATTCCATTTTGCTTTCTTCCCACATTTGGAGATGGCTATGCAGTAGTTTGTAACTCACTATATTTCTTTTACTTAATACCTAACAGAGACATAAAAGGCATTAGAAGAAATCTTTGTGTTCTCTTAGGGAGACACTCTGTATACAAGAACAGAACAGGTGGCATGTGTGAAAAAAATGCTCAGTTTGGTACTTATGTGTCTGTGTAAAGTGCCATCAAGTCAAAGCTGACTTATGACTTATACATTGTTCTAAATATCAGAATTAAACTTTTAATTAAGTATTGTAAAGTGATACACTTGTAATTAGTGTAGTTGATGTATCAGGGTACAGGCCCATAGCCAGAAAAAACTTATGTGTGTGGGGGGATGAGTAGAGTGGTGGTCAGCCTACCATTATTTATTTACTTTATCTATTTATTTATTTATTTATACTCTATTAGTTATTTACCAATTTTGTACTTGAGACTCAAGATGGATTGTTTATATTTTATTAGTTATTTACTGATTTTCAACTTGGGACTCAAGGTGGATTACCTGTTATAGAACATGGTAATCAAACAGCACAAGAGATCTAATAAACAATGCAATAGGACTAGGTTTACAAAAAAATGCAAAAAAAGTATCAAAATAGAATTATAGATAATGAAAACAAGGTTGTAAGAGCACGATAGAATATACAACAAATCAATAATATATAGCATACACTGTGGCAAAGGCTACAATCCTGTTCTGTATAGGCTTTATAAAAATGCCCTCCCAAGCAACTGTTTTACGTAGTCTGCAGAATTAAAGATGTATGAGAGCCTCCTCCCACTTACTGAAACGTGAAACTGTAAATTCAACCTTCTTTTCTCTGTAAATCTCTAACTTAAAGCTTCTAACGGTGCCACCCAACAAATGGGAAAGATCAGCAACTGCGCATACACAGATATTTTCTGTGGCTCCCATTTGTAGAATGGCCTTTCTGAGGAAGTCAGGAAATCTTCCACACTTCTATCATTCTGCCAACTATGTAAAACAGAATGGCTCAAGAGGGCATTTTAATAAAGGTAATAGGGCTATAGGATAATGGAATGGTTCAGGAGGGAGCTTTTATAAAATGGACTGTGAACTGTATCCCAATATATTATGGACTGTGAACTGTATCCCAATATATTATGTACTGTTCCCTGTATGTATTATCCTGCTCTTACTGCAGTGCTTTCTACCTTCAAAATATCATTTTCTCCATTGTTTGACATACAGTGTGTAATTATTTTTGTTCTGTTTCAAATTGTTATCATCCTAGTCTTATTGATTGTTTATTACATGTCTTGTGTGAATTATTGTATCGACGTGCACCATGTAATGCATTTGAGTCCCAGTGAGAAAGGTATCTATATAAAGTAAATAAAGAGCACAGGATCAAGCTGTGAGTAGGATTCTTTTCTAGGCAAAAAAACATAGGGTCAAACAACAGTGACATGATTCCTGAAGTACCCAGAGGTAGGATCCTTTCCCAGCAACTTTCCATCTTCAGAGCAAACACTGCAACCCTCCCCTGTGAAGAAGATTCCTGTGGGTTAGCATATATTAACAAAAGAAGATTTGTGCTCACTTACTTCGTCAACTAAATTCCTTATTATTCATCTCCTGTTCTGTCAAAAATAATTTCTCCAGAAATAAGAGTTCTACAGGACTATTGTGAAACACTGTCTGCTTCTTCTCTCGGTCTTTTTCTTTACTTTCTTCTGAGCCTGCCACATTTTTTTATCATCTCTCTCTCTCTCTCTCTCTCTCTCTCTCTCTCTCTCTCTCTCTCTCTCTCTCTCTCTCTCTCTCTCTCTCTCTCTCTCTCTGCTTTACTCCAACATGATTTTACTCCCACCCCCATCCCTGCAGGCTTTTAAAATGAGGACCCTTCAGCCCTGCTAACTGCTACTTCTGTTCTAGGCAATTGCATAGAGGATTCACCCTTGGAAGATTTATGACAGGATTCACACTTTTTACCTCAACTCCTTCCTTTTTTACAAAGCAAATTTACATCTGAAAGAACTGTGACAGATTTCACACCAACCCCTAATGCTGATTGGAGGGGCATGACAAGTGATTGATGGGGCACCACCCCCTTTTTTGCACATTATGGCTATGGGCCTAGCAGGGCTGCTACAGACAGGATTCCCTTCCAGGGATTTCCCCCACCCCACCAACCCACTCCTTTCCCCTGGTCCCTTCAAGCCTAGTGTAGGCAAGCGCCTTAACTGATTTTCTCCACTCTGGTTCTGGAGCCATACTGGAGAGATCCCAGAGCACACTCCCTAACCACAGGCAGCCTCATCTTTAGTCAGAGTATGCCCTGATATACAGCCAAATTTGAGGTAAAAAGAACCTTGGCAGAGTGAAAAAGAAAAGGGTTATTAAATACTATAACAAGTAATAGGAGAAAACTTACAAAATGGGGCAGAATTAATATGGGGCAAACTCACAAAGAAAAAAAAAACTATTCAAAGTTCCCTGACATGACTATCTTACTTATTCTCTACTATATTTCAATACCTGATCCAAGCAAGCCAGACTCACCCCACCCTGGGGCGAGGAATCAACTCTCTTTGAAAGCAACCTCACTGTGGCTCTGGTTCTGGGAGAGAACACCTTCCTTCTCTATGCAAGGCCTTACATATTGTATGTTAGAACTCTGCATCCTTGGTAGCAGTTGGTGTCAACCTTAGGTCCCGGATTATGACAGGTAGTCTTCATCATGCATATTATGCTGGATTTTTAAAAACAGTTTATAATCCAGTTTTACTATTATATTTGTTGTACGTTTGTATACTAATAGGGAAGTCAGCTGAATCTGATTCTTTAATCTGGTGACTGAAGCTGTGAAAAGGCAAGACAGATCTTTCTACAAATCTGATAATGGATTTATGAAATGGATTCCCTCAGTGGCTGTTGCTAGGCAACCATAGCTTTCCAGGCAGGGTTTCTATTAGTAAAAAGGCAGGAGAAGAGTGCAGGCTCATTTCCAGGGCTATTTTGGCCTTATTTATTATTCATCTATTTATTGGGGCCAGGCCTGATTAAAGTTGCCAGCTCCAGGTTGGGAAATGTTATGTATTCAGTTTACTGTGTTATTAGATGTGAGCTTAGGTCACAGCTCCATAGAAGCCCAGCATTCTAAAATAAGCAACCAAATTGGTCAGTGCTGCAAACAGACCAATCTGGAGAGACCTTGACTTCTGGCGGGAACAGTTCTCATTGGTCCCAAGCACTGTTTTATGATTGGATGTTTCAGGAAGTGTGGTTTTTCCAGCTCAAAGTGTATATAGTTGGCTTGTTCTGTGTGCTGTGTGTTGTGTTGTGTTCTGAGCTGAATAAAGAAATCACTTGCTTGAACGCTGCCTCAATCTTGGTACATAATAGGAAATTCCTGGATATTTGGGGTGCAGTTTGGGGAAGATCTTTTTACAAACATAAAAAGGGCCCCAGGCTTGTTAAAAATCTTTTAAAAATACATTGAAAAGTGATCAGAGCTTGATGGTCATACAAAGGAAAGCATTTTTGTTGGATATGCACCTAGATGCAAGGTTTACAGAATCCTGGACCCAATTACTATCAGCAGATCTGTTCATTTGGATGAAAGTGTTAACCAAATTGCCTTGATACAGTATTAATATGGGGAAATTATTATTAGTAGTAGTATGCAATTGGCATCTAAGGGAGCAAAGCCTATGAATACAGGAGTCCTGCCTTTTCCAGTTTATTCCAAGAATAAACACAGAAACCAAGTCTTTTAGAGAAATTGATTCTTTACTGGGAGTTCTTTACAAACATACAATAAATTCAAGCTCACACACATTTACACAGACCTAGGAAAATTAGATAGAAAGGGATAGTGACATTTGCTTTAGGAGGTGAAAACGTTGCTTGGGTGATACTTGCCTGTCCTGAAGAAATGAAGCGATCCACAGGAAAATGGGGAGACTTATGGGGAACAGGGCCCATATTCTGGACCAACAGAACACGTGGAAAGACTCATGGGCAGCTACTCCAGAGTCAGCAAGATAGGGCAGGGTTTGGGTATGGAGAGAGAGAAACAGAGAGCACATGGCCAGGCTCTTTTATACCCTTTTGGGTCTTGGGGGTGGGCTTCACTGACCATCTTCTTTGTGCCATCCCCTTGGTCCGCCCCCCCTCCCTGATCTGTCCCCCTGGACTCATCCTAGGAAGTAACCTAATCAAGAACTGGTTGCAGGAGAAACTGATTTTGCAGGAGGATGGGGCAGGGTTGGACAATGTTGAAGCTAATCACTTCACCAGTGACACCTTTGGAGAACAATAGCTGAGTCCAGGGGTATTGTCTTTGTGGTGTATCCACAGGGAAACCTGGATACAGGGCTACCATGTGCTTAGACTGGTTCTAACCGGTCCACCATGTGGCCAGGCGAAGGGCCTGAGCTTCACCCAGAAAGACAATGGACTAGAGGATCCTGGCTCCCCTCCAATTGAGGAGCAGGAGCTAATCCAATCAATGTAAATAGTGAATCACTGGGTGTCGTGTGTTTTGGGGTGTGGGCTCACTGGGGATAAAAAGCCGGCCTGTGAGCCGGCTTAGTTGTCTTGTTCCCGATCTAAATAAAGTATGTGAAAGCTGAAATCACTCGTCAGTCTCAGTACTTTTCACTGGCGACGAGGATGGGATGCCAACTCCCTCCCTGAACAATGACCACGAAGAAGAGCATCGCATCGAGCCAGCCACTCATCGCACCGCTCCTGAGCATCGCACCGCTGACCCCGAGAGCAGCACCGCACCGCTCACCGCTACCGAGGCCACGCTCCCGAGCACCGCATCGAGCCCGCCGCTCCCCGCACCGCTCACGAGCTGCACCGCTGACCCCAAGAGCAGCGCACCTTCAGCCTCCCGTAACTCGCAACCCCGCTCACCACACAGCTCCAAGACCCTCCAAGATGGCCGCGCCCACCACTCACCTAAGCGCGTTCGACCTCTCTTCAACCACAGAAATGGGACGCCTGGCTGGAGACCCTGGAGAACTACTGCGGGTATCATGATGTGGTGGAAGCCGAGAAAAAAAAGCAGCTGTTCCTCAGCGTCTGCGACGTCGACACCCTCATCTTCTTGCGGGACCTCATAAACCCCAAGACCACTAAGACGGAGTCCTACGCGGCGCTGGTAAAGGCCCTCACGGACAACTTCTCGCCTAAGCCCACAAAATTCGTGGAGCGTCTGGGGTTCTTCGAGAGGATCCAGGGCCCAGATGAATCCACCACGGAGTTCCTGGCGGGTCTTCGGCGGGTGGCCACGAGACGCGAGTTCCCAAACCTCTCGGACACGCTGCTGAACCAATTTCTCGTGGGCCTCCGGGAGTCCAAACTGCGGTGGAAGCTGGCGAGCAACAACGACCTCACCCTGGACAAGGCCATCCAGGAGGCCACCGCTTACGAAAAGGCCCACCAAGACCGCCGCAGTTCGGCGGTCCACCGCACGCAAACAACGCGGGGGTCCGACATATCGGACGATGAGGAAGTACTCCAGGTACGCCACTGACCGTCCCACCGACCTCCGCGGACCCGAGAGGCCAAATCCCTGCCATCCGTAGCCTGTGCAAGCTGCGGCAGCGCTCACGAGCGACGGACCTGTCGGTTTCGCTCCGCGATCTGCCGGGCTTGCAACAAAGCGGGACACATCGAGAAGGTCTGCCGCTCCAAGGGACACCGGACGAACCTCACGGCGCAGATCGAGACTGAGGATCTCCACACCGTGTCCGTCAACCACCAGACGGTATGTAACTTGCCCCCTGACAGCCCGGACAAGGTGCATGTAACTGTTGTAATTGAAGGGTCCCCCTGCCGGATGGAAATCGACTCCGGCTCGTCGTATTCAATAATTTCGGTCGAGACCCTCCGCAACTTATGCCCCCAGGGGGGACCCCGGTTGCACAAGCCACAGGGCCTACTGTTACGGGACTTTAACAAAAACCCTGTGGTGGTCCGGGGCTGGGGCAAGTTCCGGGTCCAGCTCAAGGGTTTTTTGGGGAAACTGGACCTGTTGGTGGTGGAAGGGCACCTAACCAGCTTGCTGGGACTTTCATGGTTCAAGCCCCTGGGCCTCCGGATATCAGGACCTAACCAAATCTGGGCAGCCGACTGGGAGGGGGTCTGCCGGGAGTTCCCAAGAGTGTTTGATGGGACCCTAGGATGGTACACCGGGGACCCCATTTCCCTGGATTTGGACCCGACCATCCGCCCCATCCGCATTAAGGCACGGGTCCCGCCCTTGGCCATGTGGGCGAAGATAGAAGCAGAGCTCGACCGCCTTGTCGAGCAGGGGGTGCTGGTGCCTGTTGCATCCGCACGCTGGGAGACCCCGATTGTCACGCCAGTAAAGCCGAACGGGGACGTGCGGATCTGCGCGGATTACAAATGCACCCTGAACAAGGCTTTACAGGACCACGCATACCCGGTCCCAGTGGTGAGCCATGTCCTCGCTTCCCTGGCTGGGGCACAGATCTTTGGTAAGCTCGATTTGGCACAAGCTTACCAACAGCTGCCCGTGGATGAGGCCGCAGCAGAGGCCCAGACCATTGCGACCCACAAGGGGGCTTTCAGAGTCACGAGACTCCAGTTCGGGGTTTGTGTAGCTCCCGGGATTTTTCAATCTTTTATGGACTCTCTCCTAAAAGGCATCCCCGGAGTACAGCCCTTTCTAGATGATGTGATCATCGCGGCGCCGGACAACACCTCCTTCGCAGACCGCCTCTGCCAGGTCCTAAAACGGTTCGACACAGCCGGCCTCAAGGTAAAGAAGGAGAAATGCCTCCTGGGGGTGCCCCGAATCGAGTTCCTGGGGTTCGCGGTGGATGCGCAAGGGATCCATCCCACGGACGATAAGGTGAAGGCCATAAAAAACGCCCCCCCACCCTCCTCCAAGGCAGAATTGCAGGCATTCCTCGACCTACTCAATTTCAACCACTCCTTCCTGCCCCTCAAGGCGGCCGTGGCAGAACTGCTCCACCGCCTCCTCGACAAAGACGCGCCCTGGGATTGGGGCCAGGCGCAGGTGGCGGCTTTTCAAAGCGTCAAAGACTTGTTCGTGTCCAACACGGTCCTCCACCATTTCTCAGAGTCGCTCCCGGTGGTCCTCGCCTGCGACACCTCTCCCTACAGAGTCGGTGCAGTCTTGGGGCACTGGTTGCCGGACGGCCAGGAGGTCCCGGTCGCATACTACTCCCGGACCCTCTCCGCGGCGGAGCGGAACTATGCGCAAATTGATAAGGAGACGCTAGCGATTGTGGCTGGGGTGAAGAAGTTTCACCATTACCTCTACGGCCGGCCGTTCGAGATCTTGACGGACCATAAGCCACTTCTGGGACTCCTTGCCGCTGACCGCCAAACACCGCAGATGGTTTCACCCCGAGTCCTCCGATGGTCCATTTTCCTGGCGGGGTACGCATACTCCCTCACGCATCGACCTGGGAAGGCTATGGGTCATGCAGATGCCCTTAGCCGCCTTCCCCTGGCCACCACGGACCCCGACCCCACCCCGGAGCATGTGGTTGCTCTCCTGGAAACGCTCCCGGCCCGGCCGGTCCATGTGCAGGAGGTGGCCCGCGCTTCGGCCCAGGATCCGGTCATTTGCCGGGTCTTGGACTGGGTGGGGAGGGGGTGGCCAGTGGCCAAGGAGGGCCCCGAGTTTGCCCCATTTGCCTCCCACAAGCATGAACTATCCACACATAAAGGATGCTTGATGTGGGGGGGCCGGGTGGTGATTCCAGGGCCTCTACAGCAACAGGTCCTGGAGGCGCTACATGAACACCACCCCGGCGTCGTCCGCATGAAAGCGTTAGCACGAAGCTACGTCTGGTGGCCAGGCCTCGACCGGGACATCAAGGACAAGGTGAGGAAATGCCAGCCCTGCCAGATCTAACGCCCGGAGCCACCAAGGGCCCCGGACAGAGCCTGGGAATCATCCCACCGCCCCTGGGCACGGCTCCACTTGGACTTTGCCGGGCCGTTCCAGGGGCAACTTTTCTTCATATTGGTGGATGCCTATAGTAAATGGTTGGAGGTTGTCCCTGTGGCATCCACCTCCTCCAAAGCCGCCATTAGGGCTATGTGGCGGATTCTGAGCACTCACGGGCTGCCTGACATGCTCGTCACGGACAATGGCACCGCGTTCACCTCCCGTGAGTTCCAGGAGTTCACCGTGTATTATGGGATCCGGCATGTACGCTCCGCGCCATTCCACCCCGCCACGAATGGACAAGTGGAAAGAATGATCCGGACTGCCAAGGAGGCCCTCCGTAAGTTGGACTCCCTGGACTGGGAGTATAAACTCGCCGCCTTCCTGTTTGGACAGTGCATCACCCCGCACACCACCACGGGACGCAGCCCGGTGGAACTTCTCCTGGGTCGCCGCCTCACGTCACACCTGGACAGGCTACATCCAGACCAGGCACCTGAGCACGAGCCGGACACCGAGGACCAACGGGCCAGCAAAGGATTCTTCCCGGAGGACCCGGTGTACACCAAAAGCTACACCGCGGGTCCACCCTGGGTCCCAGCACGGGTGGTCCGGGTCCGGGGGCCCCGATCATATGAAGTCTCCTGCGAGGATGGCACCGTGATGCACCGCCACATAGACCAGCTCCGCCGCCGGGTTGAGCCATGGGAACCAGAGGACTACGAGGACCCCGGCCTGCTGGAAGCCGGAGAGCCACAACCCGCAGCGCAGGACCTCAGCCTAGGAGAGACCTCAGCAGCCACACCAACGCCCCTGGAGCCGAACGTTCCAAAGGCTGCGGACACCGCCACGACAACCGCTCCCCGCCCCTCGGCACCAGTAGGCCCCTCGACACAGACACCAGTACCGGCCTCTTCCCCAGCCCCGGCGCTCCGACGCTCTACAAGGGCCAAGAGAGCACTGTCTTATTTACAGGACTTTGTTTGTGGGTGTCTCACAGACCAAGGGGGGAGGAGTGTGGTGTATCCACAGGGAAACCTGGATACAGGGCTACCATGTGCTTAGACTGGTTCTAACCGGTCCACCATGTGGCCAGGCGAAGGGCCTGAGCTTCACCCAGAAAGACAATGGACTAGAGGTTCCTGGCTCCCCTCCAATTGAGGAGCAGGAGCTAATCCAATCAATGTAAATAGCGAATCACTGGGTGTCGTGTGTTTTGGGGTGTGGGCTCACTGGGGATAAAAAGCCGGCCTGCGAGCCGGCTTAGTTGTCTTGTTCCCGATCTAAATAAAGTATGTGAGAGCTGAAATCACTCATCAGTCTCAGTACTTTTCAGTCTTCTAATGGCTCTGGCTGATGAGTTGATGAGTTTAGCTGGGCTGGCTGATGAGCTGATTGATGAGTCAGCCAGCTAGTTCCTTCCTAGCAAAGGCTCCTTTGTTATGCTGTGGAGCCTAAATGCATAATCTGGTGAGGTGGGGGTTGCCTGCATGTTGAAGGAAAGGTTTTCCTCATGGAATCTCTGCAGAATTTTAAGCCCCTTTTGTAGAATATGGTGCTTTCCCATAAGAAATGGTTACTGGTTTCTGTGTGTTCTCTGTGTCTATGGAGTTGGTCTCTCTTCCTACTGCATTGAAGGTAAGAGAGGGCAGGTAACCTCAGGAACCATTGCCACATCATCTCAAAGGAAGGATTCCTTCTTCTGGGTGTGTGTCTTCAGCTGGCATCACTTCAGGGTTACCATGCAGTTCAGTCCCTTTTTGCACACTGATTGTGCAGTTTTATCACTTATGAACTATACATTCATAAGAGCACAATAAGCGCCTTGCATGGCAACAAAAGTGAAAGGCCTCAGCATTCAGAGGGGGCTGACACTGAAGTGGACAACCAGCTGGTGTCCCTTGATGTGAGAAACACCTGGGAAGAGGAAGTTCCTGAGGTGATCCCAGTGGATGAGATGACCCGAGATGCTTCACCAGCCGTATCTGAACCACAGATGCAACCCAGAGATGCACCGGCCATGCCTGAACCACAGATGCAACCCAGAGAGACCGGACAACCATAGGTGAGATGATCAGCACACTCCAATAAAGGAGTTCCACCCCTGAGAATAAATCTGTTTGCAGAGATGGTGGGAACATCGGAGCCTGAGTCATGATAACATCTCTTGCCTACTAGCCCAAGAACCACAGAGGAGACAGTTCACAATGGTAAGAATATTCCTGAGTGTTGCAGCACACAAGGGGATGAAGGTTGAACACCTAACTGCAGCAACCTCATCCAGCCAGGCTGCAAATGCCTGGGATATGAAATTGCACTACTCCAGGCAGATTTTGAGAGAAGTGAATCTGATCCTGCCTGTACACTAAATGCAAAGATGAAAAATGGATTTATATCCTGATTTGTGATTGCAATTTATTACTAGTGCATGATAATCCAGATGATAGAAAGGAAATCGTGGATCATCTAACCAAAGAAGTTGAACTTAAGCAACTTGGCAGCATTGCACACTATCTCAGCATAAAAATACAGAGAGAGCCAGATGGCAGTTTTCTCATCAGCCAGGAACCGAAAATTAGAGACCCAGTAAGAACCCTCAAACTGGATGATGCTCCACCCAAATACATTCCAATGGAGCCAAATTACATCAGGCAAGGAGAAGAATCTGCAGAGCTACCTGGAAGCAACCAATACAATGAAGCTCTAGGTAAGCATTTGCACATTTCCACTTTGACCAGACCAGACATTACATTAGCTGTGGGACTATTATGCAGAAAGAACACAAAGCCCACAAGAAGAGACTGGAAAGCTCTCATAACACTTGTGAGATACCTAATGACCAATGCAGATCTTAAACTTAGATTATCTGCAAATGTCAGCCCTAAGCTAGTTGCCTATGTGGATGCAGACTGGGCTGGAGACTTAACAGATAGAAAGTCTACCAGTGGCAATATAGTCTTCTTTGGTGGAGGACCTATAAGTTGGTCAAGCAAGAAGCAAAGTGTAGTTGCAAGTTCCACCACTTAAGCAGAACATGTGTCTACAGCACTAAGCTGTCAAGAGTCACATTGGCTGTCACAACTACTGAAAGATGTGAGCCTAGATGTACCAAAGCCTGTTATACTGTATGAGGACAATGAAAGTTGCAGCCGCATTTCTGAGAAAGAAGATGTAAGGCAGCATACCTAGCACATTGATGTGAACTATCAGCTGGTGAGACATCTGCAACACAAAGGAATTGTCAAGCTGATCCACTGCCCAATGAAAGAGAAGGCTGCAGATGCCCTCACTAAGCCTCTACCCAGAAAATAATTTGAAGTCCTGAGAGATGGAATGAAGTTGGTCCAGCTGAGCCATGGCCCATCAAGAGGGGGTGTTGGAAGTTCCAGATGCGATGTCCCCTACCTCAGACCTCCAAACTGAGTGGCAAGAGAGGCTAAGTAGACCTTTTTTCCTGTATCTACTTTTCTGCCACTGTCCTCTGATATGCAGATTTTAATCTCAGGGACCAATTTCCCTTTCCTGCTTCTTTATCACTCTGAATGAGGACTTGCTTTCTACCAGCATGCTGTCCTCTCTTGGCACCATGAGGCAGATGGGCCTCTTTTAGCTAGTAAATTAGTTATCTATCAATAGCTCTTCTTTCCTATCCAAAGTGAACTTCTCAAATAAACAGGGAAGTATTTCTCTTCTAAACTTGCAATGTGGCTCTGTGTAGCTTTGTAAGCTGAGAAACCTGGAAAAGTGATGCTCCTGCATTTGTAGATTTATTTAAGCACTCTGTTAACTAATGGTGACTGAACTAACCAAACCAGTTAAACTCAATAAGCCTATCAACATTACCAAGTTCATGCCCCAACTACAGATGCTGAAGAAGAAGAAGAAGCTGAAAGCTTTTATGCGAGTATCCAGAAAGAAACGGATCACACAACTAAGCAAGATGTGCCTACAATCATACAGGACTGGAATGCAAAATGAGGGAACAAAGTAGAATCAAATGTTGCCAGAAAATTTGGGCTAGGAGCATGAAATGAAGCAAAAGAGCAGCTCAGAATTATGTGAAGACAACGTTGTTCATTGTGAACATGTTTCAGGCAACCAAACACTTGATTTGGTTCAGATATGCCCAGAAATGCAGGGGAATAGTTGCTGTACTTGACCAAAAACATCCTAGAGCAGAGGTTTCAAACTCATTTGTTACAAGGGCTAGATCTGACATAAATGTCACTATGTTGGGCCAGGCCATGTGTGCCGTAAACTGTAACATGAGGTTGTTGTTATTGTTAGCCATTCAGTTGTGTCTGACTCTTCGTGCTTCTATGGGCCAGCTCTCTCCACATTTTCTGATCTTGTACTGTTTCTTTGAGTTGTTCCATGCTCAAGCTGGTATAGACTTTTATGCTGTCTAGCCACCGTGTTCTTTGGTGGCCTGGTTTCCTTTTGCCACTAACCAATCCAAGTATAATTGCTTTTTCTAGTGAGTTCTTCCGCATGACATGGCCATAGGTTCGCAGCCATAGGTTGCTTTGGGGAACACAATAGCACAGACTAACATGTATTTGGTTGCCAGGCTGATGTCCTTGCTCTTCTGTATTCAATTCATGCTCATTATTGCTGTGCAACCCAGCATTTTGACATTTTATTTCTGGACTGCTTTTGCCATTTGGGTTGATGGGTGATACTAAGAAAGTGAATTCTTCCACACATTCAATCTCTTTATTGTCAACTGTTATTTTGATGTTTCTCTTCTTCTCGGTGGTCATGAACTTGGTCTTTTTGATGTTTAGGAAGAGGCCAAACTTCTCACTTTCCTCTTTGATTTTCTTGATCAAGTATTCCAGGCCTTCTTAGTTTCCAAGAGGAGGGTTGTGTCATCAGCATATAGAAGACTGTTGATATTCTTTAACCCGGTTTTTGACTCTTCCAGCTCTAACTTCCTTATGATTGTTTCAGCATACAGGTTGAATAGGAAAGGTGAAAGAATGCAGCCTTGTCATACTCCTTTTTCTATCTTGAACCAATCAGTATTTCCATATGGCGTTCGCACAGTGGCTTCCTGGTTTGTGTACAATGATTGTATCAGCTTGACCAGATGTTCTGGCACCCCCAGGTCTTGGAGGGCTCTCCACAGTTTGTCATGATCAACACAGTCAAAGGCTTTCTTGTAATCGATGAAGAATAAGTAGATAACCTTTTGATACACATGAAATTTCTCCATGATCCAATTCAGATTTGCTATATGTTTGCAAGTGCCACACCTCCTTCAGAAGTCAGCTTGGACATCTGTTATTCCCTTTTAATGGTTGGTGACAGGCGTTGTATAATTTTAAGCAGAATTTTACTAATGTGAGGGATGACAGCGATTGTGCGATAATTGGAGCAGTCTTTGGAGTCTCCCTTTTTTGGTAGTGGAATGAACACTGACAAGTCCTCTTGTGGATCAAAAACTGGCTTAAAAATAAGAAACAGCGAGTGAGTATAAATGGGAAACTTTCTCAGTGGAGGGTAGTAAGCAGTGGGGTACCACAGGGTACTCAGTCCGATGCTTTTTAACTTGTTTATTAACGATTTAGAATTGGGAGTTAGCAGTGAAGTCGCTAAATTTGCAGATGACACCAAGTTGTTCAGGGTGGTGAAAACCAGGGAGGATTGTGAGGCACTCCAAAGGGATCTGTCGAGGATGGGTGAGTGGGCGTCAACATGGCAAATGGGGTTCAATGTGGTCAAGTGCAAAGTGATGCACATTGGAGCCAAAAATCCTAAATATAAATACACGTTGATGGGGTCTGAACTGGCAGAGACAGACCAAGAGAGAGATCTTGGAGTCGTAGTAGATAACTCAATGAAATGTCTAGACAGTGTGTAACTGCAATAAAGAAGACCAACACTATGCTGGGGATTATTAGGAAGGGAATTGAAAACAAATCAGCCAGTATCATCATGCCCCTGTATAAATCATTGGTGCGACCTCATTTGGAATAATGTGTACAGTTCTGGTCACCACATCTCAAAAAGGATATTATAGCATTGGAAAAAGTGCAGAGAAGGGCAACTAGAATGATATAAGGGTTGGAACACCTTCCCAATGAAGAAAGGTTAAAACGCTTGGGGCTCTTTAGCTTGGAGAAACAACGGCTGAGGGGTGACATGATCGAGGTTTATGAGATTATGAATGGGATTGAGCAGGTTGAGAAAGAAGTACTTTTCTCCCTTTCTCACAATACAAGAACTCGTGGGCACTCCATGAAATTGCTGAGCAGTCGGGTTAGAACAGATAAAAGGAAGTACTTCTTCACCCAGAGTGATTAACATATGGAACTCACTGCCACAGGAGGTGGTGGCAGCTACAAGCATGGACAGTTTCAAGAGGGAATTAGATAAACATATGGAGCAGAAGTCCATCAGTGGCTATTAGCCACAGGGTATAGATGGGAACTCTCAGTCTGGGACAGGTGATGCACTCTATTCTTGGTGCTGGAGGGGGCAGCAGTGGGAGGGCTTCTGGTGTCCCGGCCCCACTGCTGGACCTCCTGATGGCACGTGGTATATTTTGGCCGCTGTGTGACAGAGTGTTGGACTGGATGGGCCATTGGCCTGATTCAACATTGGCCTCTCTTATGTTCTTATGTCCCTTGGCCATGTGTTGGGTTCCCAAATCTTCTGACACAGGTCTATGATGAGGATGAGGATGATGACATGAGGTACCGGAGATATAAACTATATAAAAATGATTTCAGATGCTGAATGACAATATCAAGCTTGATTGGATTAGGTGTGATATACAGTGGTGTAGTAGGCATGGAGATATCAGCATTGGTAATGAGACAGGAAACCTATGTCTCAATTTGCTCCAGGAGGATTCAGTCCAAGAGGACGCAAAGAATACATAACTCTAAAGATATGAACAGTGACTTACAAGAGCTCATACCCTACCAATGCCTACTATTGTCATTTGGCATCTGAAATCACTTCACTCTCCCAAGATAAAAGGACAGAGGGACTCACATTCTAGCTGTAACTGAACAAGTAAGCAATGACTCATGAAAACTCATGCCCTGCCACAAATTTTGTTAGTCATTAAGGTGCTACTGGAGACTTGCTCCCTTCTACTAATAAAGATTGCAAGCTGTACTGTTAGGTTTCCTTCCTTCCTTCCTTCCTTCCTTCCTTCCTTCCTTCCTTCCTTCCTTCCTTCCTTCCTTCCTTCCTTCCTTCCTGTTTTCATCTGTTAGAACTGGAAAGAAGGATCTCTCCAAATGAAATAATGTATAGATTTCAGACTAGACAAAATCCACTCAGTGCTAGTGGCGATCATGAAACAGTTAAAAAGCAGGGGGGGGTTAATGTGAAGAAAGGCAGTCAGTGAGGTGGGAGGGGAGAGAGGGAGACCATGTGTGGAACTGGAATATATGGAACCATAAATGTATTTTTAAATCTACAGTTTCAGAAAGTGAAGTGACAGCTGAACTGAGAGAATGGGAGAACAAATCAACAAGAGTAGATGGGATATCAATAGAGCTCTTCCAAGCCACAGAAACAGAGTCCATCAAATTCTTAACAAGAATATGTGAACAAATATGGAAAACAAAACAATGGCCCACAGACTGGAAATGCTTGATCTACATTCCATTTCCAAAAACAGGAGACATCAAAGACTGCAGCAACTATTGGACCATCACATTGATTTCCCATGTGAGTAAAGTGATCCCCAAAATCTTATAATAAACACTGTTACCATATATGGAACAAGAAATGCTAGGTGTTCAAGCTGGATTCAGAAAAGGAAGAGGCAATGGATATCACATCGCAAATTTACAGTGGTTACTGGAGCATCCAAGAGATTTTCAGTAGAAAATCAGCTTGTGTTTCATAAAGTTTTACCCAAAATAACAGAGTGTCACTGCGCAACATCCCTGGCGTGATGATATTACTTCCACATGACATTATCACATTGGGGACACATTGCTGGGTGATGGCTGTTTCAGGGGTGGAGCTTCCACCCACAAAATCAGGAGACCATTTTTCCCTCATCTAACATTTTAGATACCATTTTTAAGCCATAATAGGACTTTTGTACTGCTTGTTGCTACTGTACTGCCGTAGATTCATTGGGATGTAAAGAACCCAGATGAGTTTGTAACTTTGGACCCATCTGTAGTTCTGCTGGTGATTGTCCTATCATGGGCTGTGGTGTGATCCGGTACTGCAAAAAGAATTGAGTCAGTTTGTTCTCTAAACTGCCAATAGCCATCTTCTTCAATCCTTCTTTCAAAATTTGTACTCCCCTCTCTGCTCTCTTATGTGCCTAATGTTATTTTTTTGGATGAATTATTGGAAAACTGCACCTGTGAACTGTATCACTTACTACAGTCTCAGGCAACCCAAAAGTAGGAAACATGTCAGAGTTATCAATAGTGGCTTCAGCTGTAGAGGAAGCTTTTATGTGTACCTCAATCCACTTGGAATATGCATCTGTTATTAATAAGGACATTTTATTCGTAAATGGGCCTGCATAGTCAATGTGAAGTCTTGCCCAGGGCCATTCTCATGGGTGCAGGAGTGTTTTGGGAGAAATGTGCTGGTTGGATTGGCATGCACCACATTGTTGCACCACAGCCTCAATCCGCTGATCTATTCCTAGCCACCACAAATAGCTTCGTGCTAGCCTCTTCACACATACTATATACCAGAATGTGCTTTGTGCAGCATGTGTAGCTTTGCAGAGCTATTCCTGGTTGGTATCACTACCCAGGACTGCAGTAATAAGCATCCATCTTGGGTATGCAAAGACTCTCTATGGTCCTGAGATTTTTCTAAGGGCAATGGACAATTTGTTTCAGTGCATGCCACATGTAAGTGTATATCTTAATGACATCCTGATCACAGGAGAAACTAAGGCAGAGCACTTGCAAAACCTGGACCATGTTTTGACAAGACTTTCATTGGCAGGCATGCACCTCAAGAAGAAAAATTGTGTTTTTCAGGCCCCTAAGGTAGTATACCTGGAACACAAGATCAGTGCAGCTCACCTACATCCTATGGAGAAGGCATGTGCTATTACAGAGGCACCATTACCATGGTCAGCATCAGAAGTGAAGACTTTGCTGGAAGTGTTGCCATGCAACCACTTCAGATGGCATTATTAAAGACTCTTAAAAATGACTACTTTGCTGAACTGTGAAAAGACTATGTCTGTGCAATGGACAATGCTGTAGCCCAAAAGCAGTGCCTTTATACTGGACTAAAGGGATGTGCTTTAGCCAAGGGAAGCCTTATGTCTAAGCAGCATGCCAAACCAGATGTGGACTCCTGGACTACAAGAAGCCACTTGCTCCTGCATCTCTAGCACCAGAATGCAGACCAGCAGCCCTGACCTCCATACATGCAGAAACAGCAGCAGATCACAGAGGGAAGCCATGCTCTGAAAAAAGGACAAGATGTTCCTGCACAGACGCCATGAACAATCCCCTTCTCCATCATGCAGGCATTTCCCCACCACCACCTTTGTGTGTTAACTTCACCTGGAAAAACACACATCCCTCTCCAACCTAGGACAAAGAAATGTGCTCTGCATAAGACAATAAGCAGTGATCCAACCTTCCTACTGCCCATCAAGATAACACAGCAGTCAAGCATCCAGTTGTTAAGCCAAAGCACCAGACCTGCAACGATTGGTTCTCTTCATTCTCTCCTTTGTCCCCCCTCCCTTTTCCTCAGAGGTGTCCCTCCCTGCCAACCATTAAGTTTACAATTGCCCAACAATTAATCTCTTTATGCCCTATTCAGAATCTTAAGTTTTTTAAATATTTCCTGGGGACCAGGTAACCACATTACCCTTTCTACCTCAGGTCACACTTTCAGGTATTTAAGGAGAGCCCTCCCTGGGAACACTCTCTTCTTCCTCACCTGACCCCACCCTACCTTGTTGGTTCCAAATCTAGGCCTGTTTGGTATCAGTCCACATGTGTTGCTGGTCAACTCATGATCCCTACCCCTTAGTGTATCCCATTTTTCACTGCATGATCCAAACGTCTCGTTGAAAAGGTAAAGTATCACCCAACCAATGATATTTCCTGCTTGTGCAAATGTCTCTATACTTTCTAACCTGTATTCTTAGCCCTGTATTGTGTGTGTGTTTGATTTTGTGTGTGTTTGAAAACTCTTTAGTAATGAAATCCCTGCTGTAGTAATCTAGCCTCCGCGTCTATTCCTGGGGTCTGGGAATTCCAACTCCTGTAAACACAGGTTATGATCCTATAGCTAATGCCTTTTTGCCATTTAATACTCATAATTCCCCACATTTATTAATAAATAAGGGAATTTGGCTAACAGAAGTCTTTGCTCTTCCTTTTTGCAGTCTGTCAGCTAGCTTTTCTTTGTTTTCCTTTGTCCCTGACCTGAACGCATGCACACATGCTTGCTTTGCTTGGCTACCGTGGGTAACAGAAGGGAGGCGCTTCTCCGCCCATGCGAACTGGCTTAGCCAGGCAGTGCTATCAGTGTAACCTTTACGGGAAGGGAGGGCTTGAGTTCCATTATCGGTGTGAATGTTTCTGCTCTCAGGGGGTTGGAGAGAATCTCCCATTTATGATGTAATGTCCTGCCAGGAGGATTCCCACGTGCATGCTTGGATTTCATTTGCTTAGCTAGATGAAGCATCAGAGTATATGTATTGAGTCCCTTGCAATAAGCGCTATTCCTGACAATGTACCTGTACTACTTGGCAATGGAACAGTATTCCAATAAAGCATAACTTTCCTTGGAGAGTGTGTTTGGACCTGCTTGCTGTTGACCCTGACACAGTCCCATGCCTCTACCCCTCCCCATGTCCAGGAGTGTCTGCAGTCCCAGGTCCCATGCCACCGACTTGTTCATTGCCTTACTAGACTGAGGGCCATGGGTTCCATTGTGGATGCCAGAATTGGGGTGTTGGTCTCATGTCAGGGCTGCTTAGCTGAGGCCAGCATCAGCCTTGCAGCTGCCCTCTACAGCCCAGCTTGGACAGGCCCGGGACTCCCCACCTCCCTGATGCCACCAGGAGCCAGAGGGTTCAGGCCTCTTGTCACTTCTCATGTTGCCTGCTGCTGGTGAGTCCATCTGTTTGATGCTGGAGGGGTGGAGGAGTCTGCAAGTGGAGTGTTGCCATGGTGGGGTTGGGGTGCAGAGGAGCCAACAAGCAGCATGTGTGCTATGACAGGGTTGAGGTGTGGGGATGAACTGGCAAACAGCTTATGCGTTGCAACAGGGTTGGAAGGTGCAGGGGAGCCAGCAAACAGTGTGTGCACCACAGAGAGATTGGAGAGGATCAGGGAAGTCCAGAATGCTCCTGGGCACAGTCATTTCATGTAGCATGCCAAGTCCTTCTTCGAACAATACTGGGTGTTTCTACACTGAATTGAGTGGATATAGTGTCGGCATCTGATTAGAAATGTCAGCAAGATGGCAGCTAGTCAAGTTCTCAGATGAAAGTGATCTAAGTTGACAGCTATATGGTCACTTGATGTGTCATATGACAACTGGATTGCATCAGCCTTGCATGGAGTCACTGTGACTCAGCAAGTGTATTGTGATTGGCTGGCTGCTGTTTATATTCTGCAGTGTACTGTACATTGATGTGCCTACATGGTTACTGGTGCCTGGCGTAACACTCTGTTGGACTGACAGCCTGTGGAGTGACTCCTTGGACTGTGTAAATATTTGTATAATAAATCTGTAAATAGTCTTCTACCAGTGCAGTGTCTTCTGCTTTATTACAACAAGTGAACTCCATCAGGGCTATGGACCCAGACTGCGCTGGAGCTGATTGCGCTGAGCTGTGGAGTCTTGACCAGTACTGAATTTGGTGAGCTCCTGATACAGCAGCGAAATGAATGTCTGGTGGTGAGGCAGAGACGGAGACACAGTCTGAAGACGAAGGCAGCATATCTCTATCTGACCCGGAGGAGTCTGATAATAGTAACCAGGAAATTCCAGAAAGTGAGTACAGCATGGCTTTGGCACCTTCTGCCTTGCTGGTGGATAAACTAACCTACCAGAATTATTCAATATGGCCTCTTCGTATGAAGCATTTTCTGGTAAGGGAAAGACTATGGACATATGTTTCAGCCCCCCCGGCTGCACCGTCAGTGGAGGAGACGACTAAGATTGAAAAAGCCCTGGCTTTAATTGTGCTTAGTGTCTCAGATGAGCAGTTAATTTATCTGTCAGGGAAGACTTCAGCGAAAGCTGCGTGGGATGGTCTTGCAGCTGTTTATGTTCAGAAAACAGCAGGATCCTTAATATCCCACATGAGACGTATGTATAAACCACAATGCGGAGTGACCAGTCTGTGAGATCTCATATAAACTCACTGACTGAATGTTTCCAGTTGCTTGCTGAGAGGGGGAAACAAATTGCCCAGGAAGATCAGGTTTACATCATCCTGTGTTCTTTAACGGAGAAATTTGATCCCCTGGTGTCTGCATTGGAAAGTTTAGATGCAAATAAGCTCACTCTTGATTACATTTGTGGTCATTTGCTGGAGGAAGATGCCAAATTTCAATGCAGGGAACTGGCAGCCAGCCAGTCCAGGAGCTGTGCCAAGCTGGAGAGGAGTGTTGCAGTGACCAGTGGTCTCAAGAATGGGCAGCATTCCAGCTGTGGCTTTGAAAGTGTGGCGTTGTTTTCGGTGTGGGTCATCTCAACACCTAAAGAAGAATTGCATGCGGAGAGCAATGCGCACGCGCTAACGATTTAGACGCCTGGTCTCCGCTCTCCGAGGAAAACAAAGTTAAAGAGCTTTAAAAGAATGTAAATTGCTAGTGGGAACTGCAGAAATTGACTTACGAGACATCCAGAACAACAAGAAGCAGTTCGAGAAGGACTTGGTGAGAAAACAATTAAACTTCTTCAGCGTTTAAGATAAGGGAGGTTGGGCCTAGCTCGAGATAACATGGCGGTCACAGTGAAAAACTTATCAGAACAGCTGGCGCAATTCCAAGCTTTAGTGCTTGACTCCCAGAATAAAATACAAAACACTCTGAGTGAAGTAGCAACAGAAATGAAAAACCTGAGCTCAGAGATAAAAATAGCAATGGGAGTCGCCTCTGAGGCTAAGACTATGGCGATTGAAAATAGAAAGGAAATAGATTTATTGAAAAAACAACAAACAGAGCTGTCTGACCGGAACAGAAGAGGGAATATTATTCTATTTGGCATTTCAGAAGAAGTCTCACCAGCTGATTTAGAACAAACTTTGGTGCAATGGCTATCAGTACAAGGGCTGGAAATACAAACTGACGACGTTGAGTGGGCCCATAGACTACAGATAAAAAGAACGGGAGGAGAACCACGTCCAGTAATTATGAAGCTGGCAAGAGAGAAATTGCAGCAGAGAATATTCAAAACCCTCAAGAAAAATAAAGACATGACATTCAAAGGCAGAAGGGTCTTCATGAAGGAAGACTTCTGCAAGGAGACCCTTTACCAAAGGAGCCAGATGAAGCCCTTTGCACAGAAGCTTCACCAAAGTAACATTAAATTCAGCTGGGTTTACCCAGCGTCATTGGTCATTTACCAAGGAGGGAAGAGGCTCTGTGCAAGGAACCCAGAAGAGGCACCGGAATTGCTAGAAACCCTGAGGGTGGAGACGAGGAACGCTGAGACGACACCAATGGATGAATCTCATCAAGCCCAGGTGGAATTAGGAGAAGGGCCATCTACTCGTCAGGAGAAGAGGCCAAGAAGGATGTCTCAAGACTAGAATATATTAAAGGGAAGTATACAAATAGAACTAATATGTAAAATGATTATTAGCATAACTCGGGGAGTGGAGGGTGCGCTTGTTCCAGATGTGTAGAGAAGGGATGAGCAGTCATCCCCAAGTGGGAGCTCTACACAAAGGGAGGGAGGAGGGGGGAAGGAGAAGAGGAAGGCGAAGGGGAAGGGGAGGGTAGATAATATAGAAAGGAACAAGAAACTTAATAGCTGGCCAGGGGAACGAAGGGAGAGTAAATTCAGGTTTGAATATGGGTAAAATACTACAGATGCTGACACTGGGCTCAGATTTAAAAAGGTACAAACTTTCCAGATTTCTTAAACAACAGAACATAGATATAGCATGGCTCCAGGAAACGCATAAGGCAAAAAAAGATAAAAAACCCTTGATCAGAGATCCTAACTGGGCGATCTTGGCAGAAGCATGGGGAACAGCAAAGGCAAGGGATGTGGCAATATTGGCCCATAAAAGAAACGATATAAATATAACAGAAGTAATAAGAGATGTTGAAGGGAGATATTTAATGATTAAGTGCCTGATTGAAAATAGATTGACAACACTGATAAATATATATGCTCCAAATACAGGACAGAAAACTTTTTTGTTAAAAGTACTAAAGAAGGCACGTAACTTCTCCAAAGGAGAGGTGATATTAGCGGGAGATCTAAACAAGGATCTTAACAAGGACAACATAATCAATTGGAAACAATGGGATTTGATAGAAGCACATGAAGCGCACAGACTAGTGCCTAAACCCACATACTTCTCAACTAGACATAAAACAACCTCTTGTCTAGACTACATATTCATTAATAGGGCAGGCACCTGGGAAGTAAAGAAAATAACTACCCACCCAATATGGATCTCTGATCATGCTCCAATAAGTGTTGAAGTCATACTAACACATAAACAAATTAATAGACCATGGAGATATAACAATTTGATAATGGCCAAGGAAGAGAATACACGACATATTAAGGAGCAAATAAAACTGTACTTTCAAGAGAATAAGGGGACAGTGAAAACAGATGCACTATGGGATGCAGCCAAAGTGGTAATTAGAGGGCAATGTATCATGAAAGAGAAGGAGATAAAGAAAAAATGGTACGCTGACAGAGAAGAGAGACTACAGGAGTTGGGCAAGCTGCAAAGTGAGCAAGTACAGAAATTCTGCCCTAACAGACACAGGCTAATTAAGGAATTACGGCAGAAGTTAGATGTTTTTGATTCCAGGGCATTAGGGAAAAAGCAGATGATGGTGAAAAATGAATACCAGAGAAACACACTCAAGTCGGTCAAAAGATTAGCAAACTATTTGAAAAAGAGAAAAGAGAGGCAAAGGGTGAGGAGTATTAGGTTAGATAAAAAAGTGACGCAGAACCCAGAAGAGATAAAGGGAGCATTTGAAAAAAATTATAAGAAACTATATGAGGGGAAAAAAGTAAAGGAGTTCGAGGAGGAAATAGAGATAAGGTTAACAGAAAATGAAAGGGATCTTGAAAAGAATATAACGAGAAAGGAGATTGAGCAGGTGATAGACAGTCTAAAGACAGGTAGGTCCCTGGGGCTGGATGGCTTCTCAGCGGAATTTTACAGGGAAATGAAAGAGGTTTTGGCCCCAGAATTACAGGAAGTGTTTAACAATATATTGGAAGGAGGAAAAGCCCCGGACACATGGAGGAAGGCAGAAATAACAGTAATTCCAAAACCCAGGAAAGATCTCCAAGAAGTGGGCTCATACAGACCAATCAGTCTATTGAATCAAGATTATAACATTTTTGCCAAAATAATGGCAAACAGATTTAAGAATATTATTCCAAAAATAATAAAAGAAGATCAATATGGATTTGTAGAAGGTAGGAATATTGCACAACCAATAAGGAATTTAATTAATGTCTTGTGCCACAATAAATCCAGGAAACTAGCATTGTTGAAATTAGATGTTTATAAAGCTTTCAACACACTTTCACATCAATTTTTATGGACAGTTATGGCTAAATATGGGATCAGTCAACCAATTATACAGACAATACAAGAGATATATAGAGGAGGAACAGCGGTAGAATTAATGGGGAGCATACTTCACAATTCTCAATTCAGAGAGGGGTTAGGCAAGGATGCCCGCTTTCCCCATCCCTCTTCATTATGGCTATAGAACAACTGGCCCAACGTATTAGGAATTCTGGAAGAATAGAGGGATGCCATCTAGGTAAGGAAGAAGTTAGACTAAACCTGTTTGCAGATGATATGATCATAGTCTTATCTAACACGAAAGAAGGGATCAAGGAAATAAAAGTCATATTGGAAGACTTCGAATTAAACTCAGGATTAAAAATTAATATGACAAAATCAGAAATAATGTATATCAATGTAAAAATGGAGGAAAGAAGAGAAATACATAAGTGGACAGGAATAGGCATAGGTGTTAAGAAATTTAGGTATCTAGGTCTAGATATAGTTAAAAATATTAATAAGACGGTAGAGAAGAATTACAATCGAGTATGGAACGCAATACTGAAAGAAATGAAGAGATGGGGAAGGAAGATGTTAAGCATAACAGCCAAGATTAATACGGTGAAAAGGTTTTGGGTTTCAAAACTCTTATATCTGTTTCAAACGATCCCCTTAGAGATTCATAGAAAAAAATTAATAGTTGGAATGCGAAAATAAAAGAGTGGGGTTTTGGTAGTAAGAAAACTAGGTCTCCCAGCACTTTATTTATGCCAAGGTTTCAGATATGGGATGGGGACTTCCAGAATTAGGTAATCATTATGAGGCATTTCAGATAAAAGGATTAATGGAAACAGGGGAAGAAAGGGAACAAAAATGGATCAGAGTCGAGAATGAAGCAAATAAAGGGGTGGGAAGATTTGGGGTATTTACGGGAGATAAATTCAAATATGAAAAACTAGAAAGGGGACCAAGAAGAATGGCATTAATGATTTGGAGGAAATGGCAAACAAAGTGGTCAAAAGGGATATCGAGGTACGCTCCGCTAGAGGCTCTAGATGAAGAGGACGAGGATGTGAAATGGTGGTCATTACTTAAACAGAAAGGGTATATTAGGCTATGAGATATAACGCGCGGGCAGATAATTAAACCATTACTAATATTACATGAGGAAATAGGAGAGAAACGTTGGTTGAAGATTACAGGTTTATATAATAGGCGTAAAAAGATGATCGAAAACAAAACTTTGACGATAGGAGAGCCAATAGAGGAGTTGTTAAGATCAATGACAAATACAAAAAAGGACTAGTAGGCAGAATATATGGGAAAATGGTGATTGACAAGGATAAAATAAGAACCCTTATTCAGGGGAAATGGAATGCAGAAACTCGCTTAGCAGATCAAATAGTTAATAGAATTATAGAAGGTATCCTGGAGATAAAAGTACATAAATTTAGAGAATTGGAATTGAAATTTTATACTAAATGGTACAGGACCCCGGCCACACTAGCCAATATGTTCCCACAACTAAGCTCAAACTGTTGGCACTGCAGGAGTGAAAGAGGGTGGTACTCCCATATGTGATGGGAGTGCAGAGAAGTCCAGAGTTTTTGGGAGAAAGTTATATAGCAGCTTTATAAGTTCTTAACAATAAGGCCAAAGATAGATTTGAAATTGATGCTAAGCAGCAATTTAGGTAACCAAGGTATTGGAAAAGGAGGACAGGACTTATTTAAAGCAATGATGCTAGTGGGAAAAGCCGTAATAGCATTTGGATGGAAAGACAAAACTAAATGGACAGTAGCAAATTGGCAGAATTATCTATTTGAATACATTCAATCGGATATAATAACCATTCTTAACCAAGAAGAACAATGGGAAGTAAAAATAGGGAAGATTAAGGAAAAGTGGCATTTGTACTTGAAATGGGTCATGGAAGGGCAAAGATCGGATGTTCAGTGGAAGCTCTTAAGTGTGTGCCCCTGGCTAGAAAGGTTAAGTAGTTAAGGGGGGGGGTAGAAAATAAGAAAGCACAGATGAAATAATATGTGAGAAAAATAACCATTCAAGATATACTAAAACTCCCCACCTCTGATCATAGGACAGGAATAACCTTTGGCCATGAAACTGAAGAGAAAAAGAAAGAAGAAAAGCATGAAGGACGAGAGAAAACAGAGGAAGCATGAAGGACAGAAGGAGGATTTATGAAAGGACTATTGCCGAAGACATAGAAACAGCTATAAACTGGAGGAGGGAGGGTAGAGTATACAAGATGTATGCAAACAGGGATGTGTTCGATTGTAACATGCAAAAAATACAAAATAAAAGAAGAAGAAGAAGAAGAATTGCACGCAGTGTTCGATTGTAACATGCAAAAAATACAAAATAAAAAAAGAAGAAGAAGAAGAATTGCACGCAGGGGTCCAGGCAAGCTGCCAACGGTCTCAAGGACAGAGGTGGCAAGGAAGCTAGTCATCAGGCTATTTTGGTGGCTGCAGGAGAGACTTCAGCTCAGGAGATGTGGATCATTGATTCTGGAGCGTCTCAAGTGTTTGTTAAGGACAAATGTTTGTTGTCTGATATATGCCCTGCTACTCTGGATCATGTAAGTTTGGCAGATGGTAGTTCTGCCACTGTAGAGTGTCAGGGAAATGTCTTTTTTCCAGGTTTACAGCACAAATTTGAAAATGTGCTCTGTGTACCTGACCTTGAGAACAACCTTTTGAGTATTGGTATGTTAGCAGCAGCGGAGTTTACAATTCTTTGAAAAGAAGCATTGTAATATACTCAAAGGAAACCAGATTCTTGGTATTGGTGAGTTAAAGAACAATGTTTATGTCTTGGAAAACGAGCCTGTGCAAGCTCAGGTTGTGGTGAATAACAAATGTCCACATGATGGTTGCATTCATCTTCTTCATAGATGCCTAGGTCATGTAAGTTTTGCAACTCTTAACAAAACACTTGCCTCTTTAAATAAGGAAAAGGTAAAAGGGTGTCACAATTACCAGGATTGTGATGTATGCAAACAGAGCAAGTCACAGGTTTATCCTGTTGCTAAGGTTAGTGACAGAGTCACTGAAAAACCATTGGCCCTTATTCATGCAGATGTCATGGGTCCATTTTCCAGTAGTATATCTGGACGAAAATTAATTCTTGTGGATGATTTCTCAAGATTTTGTTGGGTGTTTCCACTGGTGAAAAAGTCTGAGTTGTGTAATGCTGTTAAGCAATAGGCCAGAAATGTACAAAAGCAGCTTCAGTTCGAGGTGTGCGCTTTTCAGAGTGACATGAGTGGAGAGTTCCTTTCAGAGGACCTTAAAAGATGGTTTATGTGTTACCAGAGGCACTGCCTTTTATTCTTGGGTAGCCCCAAAACAGGGGTGCCCTACTTTCTAACCTGAACCAAAGTCCCCAAAAGCCAGGCACTCTCAGCTTGACCACAGAGTTGGGCTGCAAGTGGTCTGCAAAAGGGATTTCATATTCAGGTTTCATAAGGTGACCTCAGAGCAAGTCTTCCCCCTCCACCCAGCAGAGATTATGCTCATGGAATAACAATGAGTTCCAGAGGTAAGTCTTTAGAAGCCACCTGGCACTCTTCAGCACCTTACCCAGCCTTTTGTGTTTCTTTGTCTTTCTTGCCTCTGTCCCTCAAGATACCGGGAAGTCTCCATCGAAGTGTGTATGTGCAGACGATGTCATCTGACGCTGCCACGTCTGCAAGGGGGGATATGTAAGCCCTGACGCCATTATGGGGCTTTGCTATGGACTGTTTGCTGTTGCCACATGGTCTGTCTAGACTGTAAAATGGATGCCAAGGTAGAAGCCCATAGAGAAAGGAAAAAGCTGTCTTTTTTACTCTGAGGGACTCCATTACATACCTGCTGCATGTCACCTACACGGATTAAGGGCCATACAGCAGACAAAGGACTTTTCCTCTGCCAGTGCATGAAGGGATTAACCAGTCAAGCATTCAAATTGTTAACGACCCTTCCTGATGCTAATCAGGGACAATCAGGGAAGTCTCCCACCTTTTGTTTACCTGGCCAGCAAGTCCCTATAATCCATTTAACTGGCTACCCAACACCTGGATTCTATTGTTAAATCCAGACCCTGCCTCTCTGGAAGCCCATTGGTCAAACCTAAGGTCTGCCTCTACTGACATCACACACCCCTGGGACTCATCATTGGTCCAGGAAATCTTTTGTTCTCACCTGAGACCAGCCCCCTGGGTCACCCATTGGGCTGCATTGTCTTACAGTGGGTATATCCCAGAACTCACATGGCCTTAGAGTGTGTGTCTCTGCCATGAGCCAAAATGGCAGCCCACCCCTGAACCCTCTGGGTTTAGGCCACAATCCTTCTTCATGGACTTCTGCACATCTGACAGGTAGTATCACCTCTCCATAAGCCATCAATCCCCTCTGCTTTCTTAGTTCTATTTTCTCTGTGTGAATGTTTGAATACTGTTTGTGTGTTTGTGAATGGATAAATAAGGATTATATTCAGTAAAATAATATTTTATTAATTATACCTGGTCTCTGTGTCTTTTACTGGGAACCATTACAGACTAGCAGCATTCTCTGTATATACAGGCGAGAATCCAACAATAATAATAATAAACCAATTGCTATATTTAAAATAGAGCAATTTGGCTAACAGATGTGTGACTGAACAACAAAAACTATATACTTTGGATATTGCTTTTCTTTTGTGGCTCTAATTTCTGCTGTTATTTTGCCATTTATTATAGTTGTTTATATTATAGCATATAAAATTTCCCATATCATTGATAGGAAGCATAAGTTTGCTTTCCTAATTTTTACATTTTTGCCATTAAAAGCAGGAAGGTTATTAATTTTGTAGATACAGAGATATACCCCAAAGTCATTATAGTTGGAGAATAGGTATTTTATATATTTTAAAAAATATGACTAATTATCCTACCCAGAACCTTTGCACTTCTGGAAAAGACTACCAATAATAGAGATAAGAACTGGTTTTCCTACATATTTTGCAGCATGCTTTGGGATGTTGTTGATGTATACAGTGGATTTTATCCACCATAAGTACTTCCTACGGACTTGACTGTGCGACTCCAAGGCAAGGCGGTGGGTTAACACATCATGGGCAACCATATCGAACACTGCTGACAGATCAAGGAGTATTAGCAGCACAGATCTGCCTTGATCCAAATGTCTCTGGATACCATCCACCAGGGCAACCAACACTGTCTCCATCCCATGGGCACGGCAAAAGCCAGACTGGAAGGGGTCCAGGACTTTAGCCTCATCCAAGAAAACCTGAAGCTGCGTTGCCACTGCCCTCTCTACTACCTTACCCAGAAAAGTTAAGTTAGACACTGGGTGATAGTTATTAAGGACTGTGTGGTCCATCTTGAAGGATAAAGAAATAACAGAGAAAACTAAAAATATAATAAAAGAGTTTTTTAGGATTAATACTTCTAGGGAAACAACCATAGAAGTAATCTGGGACACCTTTAAGGCATTTATAAGAGGTTGGTGGATAAATCAAAGCTCATGGAGAAGGAAACAGGATAACAGAAAATATGAAATATTGAAAGAGAAAATACAAGAAGAAGAAAATAAACTAAAGGATGGTAACAAGGCCACAGAAAATACGAGATCTAGATTAAATAAGCTGCAACATCAGCTTAATCTGCTTTTAACACAGGAAGTAGCAATAGAAAGAGCAAAACTATATTATTTTGAAAATGCTAATTAACCTACGAGGTGGTTAGCATATAAATTGAAAAAAGATAAGGAGAAAAAAATAATTAAAATGCTAAAAAATGAGAACGGAGAAGAGAAAGTCTTACAAAGAGATATAAAAGAGGTAGTAGAAAATTTTTATAAAAGTTTGTATCAAAAACCAGAAATTTTAAGTATGGAAGTGCAAGTCTATCAAGAAAATTGGGAAAAAGGTAAATTTAGTAAGGAACAGATAGGAATATTAAATGACCCAATCACACCTTGTGAAATATCTGAAGCTATAAAAAGTGGGGGGAAATAAAAAACTCCGGGATCAGATGGCATCCCCACAGAGATTTACCAAATATTTGAAGAACAGATTTCAGAACCATTTAAAGAATTAATACAAAGCATCCCAAAATCAAGTAAGAGTCCTACTTCATGGAATGAAGCCATTATAACTTTGATTCATAAACCGAATTCGAAGGGTGAGGAAATAAAAAACTACAGGCCTATCTTGCAAAAATTTTGACCAGCAGACTAAAGAGGGTACTAAGTCAGGTAATACATAAAAACCAATCCGGATTTTTACCGAAAAGAAAAATACAAAATAATATTAGAAATGTAATTAACACATTAGAACATTATGAACTACATCCAGGAAAGCCAATGATATTAACACTTTTAGACGTGGGAAAAGCATTTGATAATATCAACTGGGACTATATCTTACAAAAAATTTTGGTATGGGAATGTGGGAGTAATTTCTACACAATGATAAAAGCTATATATAATACCCAAAGTGCAAAAATCTTAGTGAACGGTGAACCCACTCAGAAGGTTTTAATCCAAAAGGGTACTAGACAGGGGTGCCCCCAATCTCCATTATTGTTTATCTTCACTTTAGAATCATTGGTAGAAAGGATTCAAAAAAATGAAATGATCAGAGGGTTGAAGGTGAAAGGGGAAAGTTTTAAATTGCAAGCTTTTGCAGATGATTTGATTTTGATATTAGAAGAACCGGAACACTCTTTAACCTATTTATTAGAAGATATCCAGGAATCTGGGAAAGTAGCCAGCTTCAGAAACAACATCTCAAAAACTAAAAGTATAGCCAAAAATTGCCCACAAAAACTGTTACAAAGACTAAAAGAAATATCTAAGATAGAGATAGTGCAGAAAGCAAAATATCTAGGAATATGGATTGCAAGTAATACCTCGATGCTATATGAAAATAATTATTTACAATTCATAAAAGATATAAATAGAGACCTAAAGCATTGGGATAGAATGCACCTCTCCTTACTAGGTAGAATAGCAACGATAAAAATGAATATTCTCCCAAGATTCCTCTTTTTGGCACAAAATTTACCAATAATTAGGAATTATAAGTATTTCAAGGATTTGGAGAAAATTGTAAGTGACTTTATATGGCAATCCAAAAAGCCAAGAATAAAACTGAAGTATCTTCAGGATTCTAAAAAGCAAGGAGGTTTTGCGCTACCCAATTGGCAACTGTATTATTTTTCAATGTCATTGGTATGGATAAGGGAATGGGCAGAGTTAGAAGACACTAGAACATTAGCATTAGAGGGATCGGACCTAGTAATGGGTTGGCATACGTACCTATGGTATGGAAAAGACAAAATCCATTCAAATTTCCACACACATGTAATAAGAAGCTCTCTCATAAAAGTTTGGAATTTAATTAAATACAAAAAGTATATTAAAATACCAATATGGATCTCCCTAATTGAGGCATTTTAAAAACTTCCTTAATAAGAGGAGAGATTAAAGAAATATATGGGAATCTATTAAATAAAAAGGCGGAGCTAAAACCAGATGAGATATTATTAAAACAAAACATAAAATTGTCCTGGTGGGGAAAAAATGTATTAAAATCGAGGTATATTGAAGATTAAAAAAAACAGGATTCCATACTAGCTTAAATGAATTTGATAAACTCTGGTTATCCTCCAGCGATAAACTTATCCAGAAGATTTATAATATATTAATAGAGGATTCCTTGCGAGAAGAAGCTATAAAGGCACCCATGCTAGCATGGATAAAAGAGATTGGACACCCAATAGAAGCAAAGCAATGGACTAAAACATGGGAATCTTTAAAATTTATGAGACCTACACAATACAAAGAAAATATATATAAAATGGTATATAGGTGGCATTGGACCCCCGAGAAAGTCGCAAAATGTTTCCCCAAAGTATCCAATATTTGTTGGAGGTGTGGGAAGAACATAGGATCATACCTCCACATATGGTGGAGATGTGACAAAAGTTTTGGAGAAAAATTGCAAAAATCCTCCTGGACGTTACAAAAATAAATATCCCCCTAGAACCAGAAATCTGGCTACTAAATATGTTATCGGAAGGCATTAAAGCACATACACAGATAATTGTATATATCCTAATGGCAGCCAGAATTCTGATAGCAAGACATTGGAAATCCAAAAAATACCATCTATAATAGAACTTTAAAATACGGTGATGGGAATAGCTGAAATGGATAAGTTAAATACAATATTACAAAATAAATCAGAGGAACATTTTTGGGACAGATGGAAATCATTTTATGACTGGCTGAAGATCGAAAAGATAAAGCAAAACTGAAAATTTTGCTAGTATGATATATAAGTTGTCAAATGTGAAAGACGTAATGAATATTATAAGTTGTAACTGAAAGTGAAAGTGATATGATATGAACTTTTGGTATAGTGGAAAATGAAAATAAATTTCAAAATAAAAAAAGGACTGTGGGGTCCAAAAATGATCTTTTAAGGAGAGGGTGAACCACCGCCTCCTTTAGTCCCCGTGGGAAGGTTCCTGTTGACAATGACTCTATGTCATTGTACCTCTTTGAGGTCCCTCCCCTCCAAATCTCTAGGATTTTCCTAACATAGAGTTGGGCTTCTTCAAGCCAGCTGACTCCCAAGTAGACTCAGTCAAGGCCACACCCTTCTGCAGCCTGGCAAACAATTTCCCCAGCTTAAAGGCTTACTTGTGCAGCACACCTTCGGTGGGGCTTGCAGTAAGTGCAGGGGTGGTGGCACCAACCTCAGATAATTATTTTTCCCTCCTCCTTTTTAGACACACAACAACCCTGGGAGGTAGATTAGGCTGAACATATGTCACATTTCCAAAATCACCCAGTGAACTTCCAAAGCAAGATAGGGATCTGAACCTGGGTCTCCCAGACCCTACTCTGAACCACTAACCAATACCCCACTCTTACTTTCATAGGGTGGCTGGTGCAACTGAGCCAGCAAGCATCCAGGCCCAGTTGCATCATGTAGGTGGTACCTGGAGATCCTCCAGAATTACAACTGAACTCTAGATGGCCATTTCTGCATGCATTTTTACCCCACTGTTTCTCCATACCTGATACTGTTTTGCCTTTACTCCAGATCCAGTGCTTGTAATTCTGCACCTCCAGCCCCCTGGCTCCCAGGAATTGCAAAATATCTGGATTGTGTATTCTGCATTACACTGAGAAAAGTTGCCCAATTCAATCATGGGTGGCATACTACCTGGTGTCCACGCCCTAGCCTTCCACATGGTGTTTTCTTCTGCCCCCCCATCAGTAAAATGATATTTAGGAACAGTGTACCCTCTAAGCTGAGTTAGTGTGAGCTAGCTCACAGTATTTTAGCCTCCGGCTCACACATTTTTGTCTCAGCTCAGGAAGGATGGCTCCAGAGCAAACTAATTTCTGCAGCAGCCAAATTGCTGACATACAACTTTAATGCCAGTAGCTCACAAAGTAGGATTTTTGGTCACAAGACTCCACAGCTTAGAGGGAGCATTGCTTAGGAACAATTTCTGTCCAGGTCTTAGAATAGTGTGTATGCGTCAACAGTACTTAAAAGCATAAACACAAGGTCCTGAAGTACATTGAAATATGTGATGGTAGATTTTGTGTTACACAGGCAATAAAGCAAACATTTGCTAAAACAATGACTCCTGTATTGCTCACTGCTCGATGTCCAGTGGCCGGGATCATGGTTTCTGGGGTGAGGGAAATGACATTCAGATATTTTGGATAACATGCGGGGGAGCTGTGGGCCGCCATGGACGTTGCAATACCAAACATGTCCCCAGAGGGGAGCCATTTTCAGCTTGAAAAACAAGCCTTTCCATCCACCCCCATACATTTTGAAAATTCACTGCATCATCTTCCAAGGCTTGATTTATATACCGTTCATAGGTTTTGGGGGAAAGTCACCACTATAGACTCAAGCATGAAGTGCAAACCAATGAAACAAAAAGGGGTGATTCAGTGGTGTTGTTAGTGCATTGCTTAAGGGTGCAGAGTGACAGAAAGCCACTCTCAAGATACCCTCAGTGGATGGCTGGTGCAGCACCCATGCTTCAAAGCCCGTTCCAACCCAGATGTGAGTACACTCATCTGTGGAAAGGTGTCTAGCAACGGTGCAGCTACCAACCATCGGAAAATGCCAATGCAAATCAGTCCTGCAGGGTGCTCAGTGGTGCTCCATGGCAGCAGGTCCATGGTGGGTGGACTGCATCATTGTGGACAGAGGTGTGGGCTAAGATGACACCTTAAGGGCAGGGATAATAAATCCAAAGGATTTTTTCTGCATTAGAATTACTCTGGTGTGGAACTGGGTGGGGGGAGAGTCCATGGCAAAACAGCATTAAAAAAACCCAGGGAAACAGCAGATGGAAACTGAACTGAGAGCTGAGCAATGCAGAATTAAAAAATAATCTGGCAGAAATACAGAGTGAACCTCAGAGGCAATGCAGAACTAAAAATATACAGTGAGTCAAAGCAGGAAGCAATGCAGAACAAAAAATGTACCACAAGGCAGAACAGCTGTGAGTGCAGGTAATAACCCAGTGCAGAAAGGGCTAGTGATAGAAATCTGGAGATAATGGCTGCTTTAAAGAGTGGATATGGCATTATATTTGGCTGAGGCGTCTTCCGTCCCCAAACCCTGCACTCTTTAGACTTCACCACAATTCTCCAGAAATTTCCCAACCTGGAACTGGCAATGAACTCCCAATGAACCTTCCCTCAAAGGCCAATATAGGCCTGGAAAGGGCCCTTCCTCCTCCCCCTGTCTTTCACTCATTGAAACCCATCCCTCAAATCCTGTGGTTGCCTAGCAACAACCACTGAGAGAATCTGTTGGTTAAAGCTACAGGTGCTCCTTTGATCATTTTTGGGTTTGGTAAACCCACCCAATTATTTTTTTTTAAAAAAAAATCACATTTTTGTGCAAACCTAGGGCCCTTTTCAAGTTTGTAGAAAGATCTGTCTTGCTCATTCACAGGTCATGTCACTGGATTTAAGTATCCAAGGATTTGGTCAACTTCTCTATTAGAATATAAGATAACTGCTTAGGATTGTTCTCTTAGTCTTCATAAATTTTATGTAAAGCATTTTTACTTTGTTCGAATAAATTATGCATTGTATGCTACATTTAATTATCTCATTGAAATTCTTTCTCTTACTACATTATCATATCCCATATTATGACTAAGGGGTGCAATTGTCCTGTCAGTCTGTAATGAAGAACATGATGAAAATCAGGGTTCTTTTTGTATGAGGAACTCCTTTGCATATTAGGCGACACACCCCTAATGTAGCCAATCCTCCAAGAGCTTACAGATCTCTTCTTACAGGGGCTACTGTAAGCTCTTGGAGGATTGGCTATATTAGGGGTGTGTTGCCTAATATACAAAGGAGTTCCTCCTACAAAAAGAGCCCTGAGAAAATTTTACATTAATTTTTCTAAAATTAGTAATGTGGAATAACAGAGTCTGTTATTTTCTTCACAGAATTTTTTTCTCTGTAATAGCAAGGGTATTCAATTTGTTTATTTAATTTATACACCACCCTCCCCAATGAAGCAGGCCTGTGTGTTCTCACATGCATTTTGCATAATTGCCTGCATGTAAAAGTGTGTTTCTCTTTGTGCTACCACACCATGTTATAAAACCCAACCAGTCACATAATCAGTGTCATGGGGAACCCTGGTAAGGCTGACCCTGAGCAAGTACAAAGGGCAGAGCTTTTCAATTACTTTAGCAAAAAAAACCCTTCCATGTTTGTTCTTAGCATGTAGGAAGGATTTAAATCACAATCTGCTTTCTTAAACAGGAAAGAAACTTTTTTACCATAGATTAAGCTAGAGCACATACATAGAAAATAGCTGTCATGGCTATGACAGGGAATGAACAGAAAGCAACTCCATTTTGTGTATTTTTAAACTTTAAATCTTCGTATCTGCTGAACTCCTGAATTCTGCTAATGTCATAAATGATGCTAACATAATTTAGGTGTTATGTTAAGAATAGACATTCCTGCTTTTAGTTACAATCCAAGACAGTTACCTCTGGCAGAGCAAATATACCCCTGCCCCATTGCAGAGGAGCCTGGGTCCCATCATACGGTCACTGTATCTGGGCAAGTATTTGAACAAAGAACAAAGGAAGATTCCTACTTTCAAAACTTTTCTGCCTACTTTGAAGATCTCCTGTGCCTCTGAGCCTCAGGCATTATTTATGGTCCTCCTTCTTGTGCAAATAAACCATTACCATGGTTTCAGGGATTCCTCTGATGCTCTCTAAAGAGTCTGATCTCTGAATCTACAACAAGTGAATGAAGAAAACAGTGCAGAAAAATACATAATTATTTAAGTCTACCACTAGAGGTCACTTTTCTTTGTCCTTTTTGCATGAAATGAAGACGGCTAAAGATCTTTTTACATGGAGGGTTTTTTTACATCTAAATACACAGTTGTTACTTATTCAGCCAGAAAATTTATTTAGTAAAAAAACTACAAAGTGTTTTAATATGGAAATGACAAACACAGAAGAAACAGTGTTGCTCTAAAATGGAAATGACGAACACAGAAGAAACAGTGTTGCTCTAATAGTGAGGCAAGATGTAGCACAAACAAGTGGATATTATGCAAAGTCTGACTGAGTAAATTGAATCAGAATTCATGGAAAACCTATCAGCATAACCATCATTCAAAACTATGTCCCAACTACAGATGCTGATGAGGAAGAAACTGAAAACTTTTATGCAAATATTCAGGAAGAAATTGATTACAAACCTAAGCAAGATGTGCTGATCATCATAGGCGATTAGAGCGCAAAAGTAGAATGAAGCAGAATCAAATATTGTTGGAAGATTTCAGCTAAGAGCATGAAATGAAACAGAAGAGTGACTCACAGAATTCTGTGAAGACAATTTGTTCATTGCAAATACATGTTTCAGGCAGCCCAGCAGACAATTGTATACATGGACATTACCACATGGACATACATTCTTATGTATGAAAAGTGTGAAAGTCGAACAATGAAGAAAGCTGACAGGAAGAAAGCTGATTCATTCAAAATGTGCTTTGGAGGAAAGTTTTATGGATACCATGGACTGTCGAAAAGACAAATAAGTGGTTCTAGATCAAATCAAGTCTGAACTCTCTCTGAAAGGTAAAATTAACCAAATGAGATTGTAATGGACAGTAAATAATTAATACTTTAACCTGGTCTGAGAACTTTGAGTGACAGAGGATTGAAACAGAATTCTACAGTTGAGAGTAGCAATTAAAGAATACTAATTAAGGGCCAAAAGTTAAAAAATCAATAGGTATAGGCAAAAGTACACATTTATTTAAAAAACATATAAAAACCTCATAGGTAAAGGTAAAGGTTCCCTTGCTCGAAAGCCAGTCGAATCCGACTCTAGAGTTGCGGTGATAACCTTATAGGGGCCTGATAAAGCCTCATAAAATAATCAAAGTGATAAATGCACAAAAAAGAACCATATATGGCCTGATGCATTTTGGCCCACAAGAGACTTCTTCAGAGGTCAAATAGTACAGAATACAACATGCAACAAAGTCTCTGTTACACTTGTAAGGCAGTAAACAATTGATATAGGACCATAAATGGAATGTTACAATCTAGAACTGAATGACAAACCAAAAAAAAAAATTGATTGTGAGGGCACAAATGTATCTGGCCATGTGTCAGAAGCAATTGCATATATTGGAGATAGTAATAGTATCAATGGCTTTGGTCACACACACTAAATAATCCACTTTCAGTCCACTTTCAATCCACTTTCCAACTGGATTTTGCCAGTTCACACAGTAAAAATCCAGTTGGAAAGTGCACTAACAATGGATTGAAAGTGGATTATATAGCGTGTGTGACTGCAGCTATAATGCACCTTCCAGTTTAGGTCCTAAGAGTACAGGTAAAATCACCTTATCAAGGCCAATGTAACATCTATAGGAACACTGTCACTTTGATTATTTTATGAGGTTTTATTTGGGCCCCTACAAGGTTTTTATATGTTTTTGAAATAAACACGTGTACTTTTGTCTATACCTATTGATGTTTTTAACTTTTGGCCCTTAATTAGTTTTCTAAACATCCTTTGGAGGTTTTTGCTTGGTTGGTTTAGTTTTTCTTCCCCTCTGTTTGTGGGTGGCAGTTAAGAATGCCAGTTGAGTGTAAGTTAAGCTGAGTGAGAGGATCAAGAAGCAGGCCCATAGCTACCGTGGGGCCCAGGGAGCCTGCCCCCCCACGGTTTTTATGGGCCCCTCCCCTGATCCTTAACTCCCCCTCCCTCCCCCGCCCCCTCACCCCGATCGATTGCAGTACAGTCAAGAGAAGAGCAGAGAACAGCTAGGCGTTTGCAGACTCCCTCCCTGCAAAACCAGTAGGGCTTCACCTGGGCCAGCTTGTGCTTAGGAATGGCCCCTCGAGTTGGAGCAGGTGGGAGGGGAACATTTGGAGTGTCTGTAATGCTTACCATTGCTCTTGCAGTACTATTGCTTGTTCAGTGCCCATTCTGGCTTTTTACCCTGTCCCCTGAATTTCTGCCTTGCATGAGATAAATGACGTACTTGTGAGTAAACCTTCCCAGAAGTGGGATGCAAGGCTTTGCCTTTCTGTGGCCTGTCTCTGTAACCCTCCTTGTTCTCTCCCCCCAGTTCAGAAGCAAACCCTTCCCTCCTTCGCCTCTGACTCCTTGCTCGGCCTCTCTAGCAAGCAGCTCGGCTGTTTTAACCCTTTCAGAGCTGCAGATGCAGGGGAAAAGGCAGGTCCAAGGCAGGGATTTCCCTCTTTTTCCTTTGCGACTGCAAATGGAGAGTTTATGGGGGGATAACACAGCGAGCCCTTGAAGGCGGGGGGTTGTCAAAATCCAGCCACCCTTCCAGGGATTCTTCCCCCTCCAAGAAATACCATGAGAACTCCCGCAGGGATGCTTTCTCTCCACCACACTTCCTCCCATTAATTTTAGAAAAAGAGCCTGGCAGTCTCCTAAAGTCTAACCCCACCTCCCCCCCCCGAGTTTGATGGCCCTGATAGGAGGTGGGTGAATAGGGGGGACACTTTCTGAGACAGCTGAACAGCGCAGGATCATCTGGGCATCCAACCCCATGCAGAGCAACTCCCGAGCAACCCCATTGAGGTGCACAGGGCATGGTGGATGGTGGCCCAGCTGAAACTCAGCCAGAAGCTGTATAGGAGGAGGAGGAAAGGGAGGGGATGTTTGAAATCCCCCTGCCTGCCCCATTCAGTCCTTTGGTGCAGGCGAGCCTTTAGCCCGCAGAAGCATGCAACCCGAGGTGGGCAGCCCTGATCCCCTTAAGGCATGAATGGACCGTCACCTTCAGCTGTTCTTGCCGTCTCCCCCCCCCGCCAGTTTTTTCATTTTGGGAACACAAAGCTTTCTCCCTTCCAAAAATCTTATTAACAAATCCTTTATTTCTCCCGATGGCAGGCCCCCAGAGAAAAACATTGGCCCCCTGAGAAAAAAGTTGTTAGCTACGTGGCTGTCAAGAAGAATCGTGAGTTAGGAAAATGAGATGAGTGACCGTTTGCTGAGGAAAATAACTCCTAGTAAAGGGGGCTGATGCCTAGTGTTGTTAAGAAGGGATATTATAACTTATGTGAATGTTCCTGCCTTCACCAACTTAAGTATCCTTGAGACAAAGAAGCTTACGCTTGTGTATTTAAGCAGACTGCCAAGAAAACTCTCTTCTCAGTTTTAAAGACCTGTCTGTATAACTAAGCAGCTACTTGAAAAGAGCAAGAGTCCAGTAGCACCTTAAAGGCTAACAAAATATGCAGCAGGGTATGACCTTTCATGAGTCACTGCTCAGTTCTTCTTGATCTTAAACAGCTATTTGTTTGTGACAAACTATTGTTGTTTATATTTATACAAAGTTACCTCATTCCTGTTGCCTGTTCATCATCTAAGTCCTAAACCTAATACCTACCTGACCATTTCCTCTCAAAAGTGAAATAAAGCAGTTTGTTAGCTTTGAATTATCATCAGTGTCTTATGTGCCATTATCAGACAAAGACAAAAAAGAATTGTATTCAGTCCCCCAGTTCCCTAGGCTGGGTCAGCATATATCTATTCATGTTCAGAGCCAGCCTGTTATTGTTAAATTTTAGACTGTTGCCTAGGGTGACAGCTCCACAAGGGCGCCATTCTGGCTGGCCTCATCCCCTCCTCGCCCTGCACAGGAAGCCTCCCTTGCCAGCTTCTTGCTTCATCCCCGACAAGAGACTCCCCTCTTTGCAGCCCCCCAGACAGAAAGAGGAGGCAGGGGGATAGGTGTGGGGAACAGCCCAGGATGACGGGAAAGTGCTGCTCATGCTCTGCTGCCCCCACTCCCACAGTCTCTTTGGAGCTCCTTTTGCAGCCTGGAACAGTCCCCCTCTCCTCAAGCGATTCCGCCCCCCCCCCCCTGCAGTTGCAGCTCACCCCCTCGGCCCGCCCATTGCGGCTCCAGCACCTGCCCCTGTCCCACCCCACACGGGGGGCACCAGAATGTATCCTCGCCTAGTGGGCAAAAAAACCTGGGGGCATCACTGTTCATGTTTAAACAATTATGTGGGATAGACTGAGAAACAAAGAGGAAAGAAAAGGGGCTGAGTCATTATAGTTTCTCATATTTTGGTCATATCATGAAAAGACAAGACTCACTGGAAAAGACAATAGTGCTAGGAAAAGTTGAAGGCAGAAGAAAAAGAAAAAGACCCAACATGAGATGGATTGACTCAATCAAGGGAGCCACGGATTTCAGCATGCAAGCATTGAGTAAGGCTGTTAACAATGGAATGTGTTGGAAGGCATTAATTCATAGATCACAATAAGTTTACACAGTGGGGAGATGGGCTGCAGAGACCCTGAGTCTCATTAGGTTCCTTTGACAGAGCCTTTAAAGATTTTTTTTTTAACCAGGTGCTGATATTTACCTCTATGCAATAAATAGCTACAGCTTTCCACTTCCAAACATTAAACATTAGTTAAAGGGACAAGACATCTCTCTCCAGCCTGTTACTGACAAAATGTGATGGTGTTATGTATGACTATTGATAGGTCTATATTCCATTTATGGCAAAGAATCACAGGACTACATCTAATGACCAAGAGCTTCTTGCAGTATGCCCTGTGGCTTAGGTTTTTGAAAGTCTCAGTTCCCAAAGTGCTTTACCATGTTGCTTTCCCTTGAAACAGAAGCTTGAGTTCCCTAGGAACTTGCTTTTTGAACTGAACTATGGACTTTTCAGATAGCAGTACCATGGAAACTTGCTTTTTGCATTGAACTCTGAACTTGTCTGAGATAATGGATAAGCAAAAAACAGTCCTCTGAACTACTGAAATAGTCCAATAGCAGGGGTGGGAAGATTGTTGTGCCTTAGAGAGAACAAAGTCCTTAGCACTGATCTCGCAGAATTATGGAATGCCAGCCCATGAAATAGGTGAAAGTGCAAAAATGTTCAAAGGTAGCTTTAAAACTGTATGATCAGCCCTTATTTGGAGATGCATTCCTCTGGGCAGAAGTGGGCATTAAAAAGGATTCCCTGCACTGCTATTTCTTCCTAATGCAGGGGAATGCTTCCAGCAGGCTTTTTTTCTGGGGGAATGTGCTGGAAAGGAGTTCTGGAATCTCTTCAACAAAATTATTTTTTAAATGTTTAAAAGTTTGTGAGTTTCATTATACAGATTGAAAACTTCATTTCCCTCTTGAGAGTTCCGGCACCTCTTTTTCCACTTACACACAAAAAAAGCCCTGCTTCCAGGTGAGAAGGGGGCTTGACCTTTGCCTCAGCAGTAAACTACACTCTGCAAGCACCCCTCCATCTGTCTGTTTTATTAAGAGTTGTTTTAATAGTTCAACCAACCAGACTCTGAAACTAAAACTAAGCCCAGCTGGAGGAAACACACTGGGGAGCAATTTGTCCCAAGGAATTATTTCAGGTAATTTATTCTGCCTAACAAGTGCCCCTCCCTTCTCTCTCTTCATTTATATTAATTTGCAGGTGTGAAATTCTGAGCATGCATTTGCTAAGATTACATCTAGTTTCATACTGAGCTATAGCCAAAATTATTTGGCAAAATTATTTCAACATTGTGTGTGTGTAAAGTGCCAACAAGTTGCACCCAATTTATGACAACCCCATGGGTTTTTCAAGGCAAACTAAAACTAAGCCCAGCTGGAGGAAACACACTGGGGAGCAATTTGTCCCAAGGAATTATTTCAGGTAATTTATTCTGCCTAACAAGTGCCCCTCCCTTCTCTCTCTTCATTTATATTAATTTGCAGATGTGAAATTCTGAGCATGCATTTGCTAAGATTACATCTAGTTTCATACTGAGCTATAGCCAAAATTATTTGGCAAAATTATTTCAACATTGTGTGTGTGTAAAGTGCCAACAAGTTGCACCCAATTTATGACAACCCCATGGGTTTTCAAGGCAAACTAAAACTAAGCCCAACTGGAGGAAACACACTGGGGAGCAATTTGTCCCAAGGAATTATTTCAGGTAAATTATTCTGCCTAACAAGTGCCCCTCCCTTTTCTCTCTTCATTTATATTAATTTGCAGAGGTGAAATTCTGAGCATGCATTTGCTAAGATTACATCTAGTTTCATACTGAGCTATAGCCAAAATTATTTGGCAAAATTATTTCAACATTGCGTGTGTGTAAAGTGCCGACAAGTTGCACCCAATTTATGACAACCCCATGGGTTTTTCAAGGCAAACGATTAAGCAGAGGTGGTTTGCCATTGCCTTCCTCTGCAAAGTCTTCCATGGTGGTCTCTAATCCAAGTACCAATTCTGCTTAGCTTCCGACATCTGAGGAGATCAGACTATACCAGCGGTTCCCAACCTTTTCAGTATGGTGATCCACAAATCCAAATTTACTTCTTCGTAGAACAGAGTAGGGAATTTCACATTACTGAGATTCTGCCGGATTGAAGCCGTTTCTGATTCGTCTTGAAGTAAACCGGTATAGGGCTGCCATTTCACACATGGCTTTCCCTGACCGGAAAAGAGCCGAATCAGAAGCGGTTTGGCAATTCAGACTGCACAGCTTTGTTTTCCCGCCGTTTCCCGTCGCACCTTTTTTAAAAAAAATGTTCGCTTTAGAGCGCTATAGCACTATAGTGCTATAAAACACACTGCAAGCATTCCAATGGGGTCGCTATGATGCTATTGCGCCATAGCGCTATAACGTTATAGCGCTCTAAAGCAACCGTTAAAAAAAAAAAAGCCGGAGATTGCCCGCGCGGGTGAAAAAAGGCAGGAAAAAAGCATATCGGATCCGGGAGAAGAAACTGATGACTACTTGGAAGCGGTTGACAGGTAAAACGCTTCAGCCCCGTTTCCTGAACGGAACAGAAATGATTCTGTGTGAAATTACAAATATATTCTGGTAGGGAACCGGTTCTAAAACGGTTCTGTCTGAAATGCCAGACCAGAAACCATTTGGGAACCGTTCCTCTTCCAGATTATATCATCTGTCTGAAATTCCCCAGTATTTTCACTTAATGAAACATGAGTATCCTTATTTAACTCCCACTCCCAAACACATACAAGAACCCAACAGATATTAGTGGATACCTTCTTATTCACTCAATCCTGGTTAATCAGCATATAATGAAAACTTACTAAGGTTACTATAATATAAAGCGATACCTTTCATACTTTCAATTACCAAGGCAGTAAAAGAGTTGCCTCTCCTCCACTTGTTTCCAGGACTGCCCAGGATTTGAAAGCCAAACCCACATGGGGATCTGGAGAGGATTGGAGGAAATGTCTTCCTCATTTAACAGAGAGTGAAATAGGCAGCAGAAGCAGAAAATAGTGTTACCTGATGATTGCTGAAGATCAAACTGATATTTTAAAAATAGAGGGGCCAATTTAAAAGTCAGGAGCCCTCTCTAGGGCCAGTCACACAAACTCATCCCTGAGCACGTGTAGTTTCAGATTTCTAATGCTACTGCTAGGTGTTGAGACATTTCAGTTTGGGGGTAGAGAAGGCTAAAGCTAGATAAAGTATAGAGCAAACCCTGGACTAAAAACCAAGATGAAGCAAAAAGCTTTAAAAACAAACAGATTTTTCTTTCATAAATTAAAAATAAATTTATTATAGCTAACCAGTTTGCTAAAATATATTTAATGTATATATTGCTAGAATTGTTCCATACTGAATATACTACTTGTATATACAGTGGCCTCAGGTTGCCACCCAGAATTACAACTGATTTCCAGATGACACAGATCAGTTTGCCTGAGGGAAAATAGCTGGTTTGGAGGGTGGACTCTTACGGCATTATACCCCACTGAAGTCCCTCCCCTCCTCAAACCCCATCCTCCTCAGGGTCTACCCCCAAATCTCCAGGAATTTCCTTCCACCAAAATGTCCTCATGCCCCATGGGAAAATGACAGCTATCTTGGTAGTTTGATTATATTTAAACCACTACTTCAGTAAATTGGCATTAAGGAAGAGTATATAGTAACCTCAGTCCCTCAAAGATCAGAAGTCAGTAGTGTATGTCCTGATTAGTCTGTATCAACAAAAGAATTGAGGGCATTTGCATAAAACTGGGAGGGATCTTCCTTGTATTCCTACCTGTTGTGATCAGTAGTAGCCCAAGTCAGGACAAAGCAAAGGAAGTCTAAGCCACTGAGTCTGGTTCATGCAGCTACAAAGCCCAAGGATACCACTGCCCAGGACATTTCAGTGTGGGCTTCAACCCATCCCCAAGTTTACTCTCATGGTTGCTATAGCAATATGGGGGAAAGCCACAGGGAAATAATTCATGTATTACTGCAGTCCTGTTACAGGAAAATACCTGGAGACTTTGGAGGTGGATCCAGGGGAGGGCAGTGTTTGGGGAGGGGAGGGACTTCAGCATGATACAATGCCATAGCGTTCACCCCTCAAAGCAACCATTTTCTCGAGGGGAACTGATCTCTGTAATCTGGAGATCAGTTGTAAAAACTAGTGCTCTCCAAACCCCACCTGGAGGTTGGCAACCCTAGGCATTTATATAGTGCTTTCAGTGTGTAAAGCACTTTACATATAATATCGTAGCAACTCTTACAACAGTCCCATAAGCAGGGCCATAGCTGAATTGTATGACAAACAGTGCATGCATGACAAGATAAAATATTAACAACCAAAATATATCAGGACATATCCCCTACAGTATGAAGAGTTCACTAAAAATATATATAGTAACCAGTGACATCAACTTGTGTTCGCCAATGAAAATGTTGAAGCTAAATATGTGGAAGACCAGTGACAAGACAGTAAGTAGTGGACCCAAAGGAAGATTGTAAATTATCTGTGCTATTATTGCTGATTGCAAAGAGGTCAAGTGTATATTTGAAGAATGCCCTTGGTAATTATGAGCTTATTGTGCTTCCATGCTCTCTCTTCACAGCTGCATGCTTACCTATAAAAAGAGTGACTTTCTTTCTGTACAAAAATGTCAGATGGGCCTATAGTTGATACAGGTGACACAAGAAATGCAGTTGCAACATTTTATGGAATGGCATTGTTTCCTGTTTGTTCATGTCTATGAAGACCCGCATCTCCATTGCCTTGCCACTCCCACTAGAGGCCAGCAGGTTACTAGCCTGTTATCTGGCCAGTGGGAAACTTTCCCTCTGGTGCTGAGCTTTGAAAGGGGCAAGGCCAACATGAGAGCAACTGGCAGTCCAGAACCAGCATCAGCAGCTATACCTAGTAGAAAGCAGGAAGGCTGTCCATGGAAATCTGGAAGGGGAGGCAACCTGAGCCAGGGGGCAGCATTTAGTTCAATGTATAAGAAGGTAGGGAGCAGGCAACAACTAAAGCCCAGCTCCCCCCAAGGCAGCAGCTGCTATATGAAACAGACACAGCCTACACAGGGCTGGCTCAGAAGATGACAGGGCCTTCAGATAAGGCATGGACAAGGGGGCGGGGCAAAACCCATCCTTGATACTATCTGAGAAATAATGAAAACTGGACAGTGAGGTAACCTGATATTTCTGTTGGTGCATAAACTTTGCAATCGGGGTAGAAGTTTATATAATTTATTTGTAATTTCCCAATTGACTTGGGTGGTTCCAGACTAATTGCTGAGGGGAGTGTGCAGAGGCGGTTTTATCTAGTAGAGTACAACTCCTAGATCACCTGATACACATCCTGCAAAAATTTCTTTGACTGATTACAGTCCTTCTATGAATCCTATGATGGAAAATGAAACTAATGCTAAACTATCAGCAGATGATGTGGCAGTTGCCTACGATACCAGAGACAGAACTAGGATGAGGACTTTTTAAAAAAAAAAATATTTGTCATGTTCAGATAAAAGCAGAGCTAATTGTCTGCTGGCACGCAACATTCTTGAAATGTTTGGCAAACAACACCAGCATGTGTTGTGGCAAGAAAAATGACACTGGCAGCTGCTGATTACACCGTGTCCCACTTAGAGAGCACTTTAGAAGCAGACACCAAAATCCTTCTTCATGCTGTTGATTCATCTTCAAGAAGTTCTATGTTGATTCACATTCACTTACCTCATATTCACTTGACTCATAGTTGCCACTGACCATAAGAAAAGACAAATCCCTCTTCAACCTGTTTATGATGTTTTAGGGTTGTAACAGGTAGGTGCCCAAACAGGATTCCAAACCACTGATGGTTTCTCTTGATAAAAGGAACTTCCTTGTTGGAATGCTTTCCAGTAATTAGACGGAAAATGTGCAAAAGCTTTTTCTGAATTTGGATGGGTGAAACACTGCCAGATGCTAAAACTGTTGCATTTGAACACTTTCTAGTAAGTTGTTCTTGCCCAGCTCTACAAAAAACTAATGCTGGAGATGTCCAATAGGTTTTGTTCCAGACAAAACTGTTGAGTCAGAAAAGATGCCTCCAATGTAGCCAGCTTGTTGGGTTGTCATGCTACAGGTGCATTGCCATAATGTTCCCTCTAAGCTCCACAGTGTTGTGAGCAGAAATGCTACCTCATGAGCAGAAAAAGGTAGTAGCATTAAAGTTGTGAGCAAGTCTATGTTTGACTATTGTGTAAATTATTTTATAAGATTATTTCCATAACCTTGTAAAAATCTCAGAATGAATTCTTTTGAACTATATATAAATTATATTTAAGAATAATTTAAACATTATAAGAAAAAACAGAATCAAGACAAATTTTATTACACAAAATGTTGTCTTCCACAGGGGTAGATCAGGCCTCAAAGAACAGGTCTTCCTGCCCCTTTCCACTATATTGGTAGACCTGGCCTCAGGAGAACAGGTTTACCTGCCCCAGTCCACTATATTAGTAGATCTGGCCTCCAGAGAACAGGTCTACCTGCCCCAGTCCACTATATTGGTAGACCTGGCTTCCAGAGAACAGGTCTACCCATCCCAATCAATTTTATTGGTAGACCTGACCTCTGGAGAACAGGTCTACCCACCCCAGTCCACTATATTGGTAGACCTGGCCTTGGACTGTCACCCTGTGCTGACCCTTAGAAAACATACTAGCACTTGGGGGGAGGGGGACTCTTGCAGTCGACTTTGGGATTTTTAGTGAAATATGACAACCAGCATTACAGGTCAAGTATAACAGAAGTGGAGTTGCTTAAATATGTTGTTGAAGGCTTTCACAGCTGGAGTTCATAAGTTGTAGATTTTCCAGGCTGTACGGCCCTGGTCTTGGCACTACCATGCCACTATAGTGTACTGCAATGCCAAGACCACAGCCATACAGCCCGGAAACTCTACAACGACTAAAGTTGCTTAAATGTTATCAGCCTGCCCAAAGTACTTATTTATTCAGATATTTATATCCCATTTTTCCATGTGACTCAAGGCACCTTACAAATCATACTGAAAAGCATAATAGGGGCATGTTAAAAAAATCATTCCCCCTGGCTCAATTATAGCCTATGGGGACCATTATAGTCAATGGGCCCCATAGGCTATAAGGCAGAATCGATTTGGGGGCATCTGGGGCTTGGGGTGGGGGGGCTGTTTTTTGAGGGAGAGGCACCAAGTCTGCAACATAACCAATGGTGCCTCTCCTTAACACATACACCCCAAGTTTCAAACTAATGTGGATATTCCATCTTCAGAGACAGGTTATGACTGGAAGATAAGAAATAACAGTCAGGTACCTCCAGATAACCCCAATCTCAGTAGCTCCACAGACTATTATACAACCATGTAAAAAGATGTGCATCAAACTGTGTAGCTACCATGTCAATGACTATCCAGAGAGACCCAGATTGGTGTAGTGGCTTAGAGTGATGGACTCTAATCTAGAGAATCGGGTTTAATTCCCCACTACACCGCATGAAGCCTGCTGGGTGACCCTGGGTGAGTCACAGTTCTCTCAGAACTCTCTCCGCTCCACCTACCCCACAAGGTGACTGCTATGTGGAGATGGCGGCGCGCACAGACGCAGCGGCTGAGTGCTCTCCTTTTCGGTGTTTTGTATGGCTGGTTTTGTTTGATTTATTATTTGTTTTCGTTACACTCTGCTGGGCAAATAACATCTACAGCCGGCAGGAGCTTCTAATGTTGGGAATGCAGAGTGAAAAAGCAGTTACAGCTCACTCTCTCCACTCCTATGACATTCCGGTGGAGATATCCAGGACGCCGGGCTCCACGTGGATTACTATCCCTGCGAAGAGGAGGAGGCGACGGCGCAGGGATAGAAGGCAAAGGCGGGGCTGTCGAGCTGGTGTGTTGATGAAGCTACGCAGGAGCCAACACAAGTTACCACTCCCTAGCATTTTTCTTGCGAATGCACGTTCACTTGGCAACAAATTGGATGAACTAAAACTTCAGGTGACAGTGAACAAGCTTGTTGGGGACTGTTGTGTTCTGGTTTTCACTGAGAACTGGCTTCATTCTTCTATATCGGATGCGGCAATTGAGTTGGCAGGTCGCACCACACATCGTTGCGACAGGAGCAGGGACTCTGGTAAGAGCAAAGGAGGGGGACTCTGCATATATGTAAATAACAACTGGCGCACGGACTCAAGGACTATAGCTAGCCACAGCTCCCCGGATGTAGAGTACGTGACTGTTAAATGCAGACCTGTCTACCTTCCGAGAGAGTTTACTGTTGTCATGGTAACTGCTGTCTATATACCACCAGATGCAAATGCAAACTCAGCACTGGGATTTTTGCATAGCACCATAAGTAGCAACCAAGATAAATATCCCGAGGCAGTGCATATCATTGCTGGGGATTTCAACCATGCTGAATTAAAGACTGTGCTCCCTAAATTTTATCAGCATGTGAAATGTGCCACCCGAGGAGATAAGACCTTAGATAAGGTCTATTCTAATATAAAACATGGTTACAGAGCCATGCAGCTACCACACCTGGGCCAGTCAGATCATATGTCCTTGCTTCTAGTACCAACATACACTACCATCAGGTCACAAGCTCCTGTAAAAATAAGGATGGTTAAAACTTGGCCTGAGGGTGCTTCCCATCAGCTGCAAGATTGCTTTGAGAGAACTAATTGGGATATTTTTGATCATCAAGACCTGGAGGAATATACAGCAGCAGTTCTGGGTTATATCAAACACTGCATAGACAGTGTCACTGTGGAAAAGTGCATCCGGGTCTATCCAAATCAAAAACCTTGGATGACGAGAGAGGTACAGCGACTTTTGAGGGAGAGGAACATGGCGTTTAGGTCCGGAGATACAAACCGTTATAGCTCTGCTAGAGCCAATCTGAAAAGAGGTATTCGACGGGCCAAGATGGACTATAGGCAGAGGATTGAGGATAATGTCAATACAAATGATATGAAGCAGGTGTGGCAAGGGATCCAGAATATAACCAATTATAAACCAACTTTTGCTGCCATGGATGTAGACCCTTCATTGGTGGAGGAGCTTAACCTCTTCTTTGCCCGTTTTGACGTGGAGCCACCGGGGACAGCCACACTACAGTCATCAGCCCATGGTGGCCCCTACCTCAGGGTGGAAGAGCATGAGGTGAGGCGTACGCTGAGGTCTGTGAATCCGAGGAAGGCAGCTGGACCTGATGGCATCACTGGATGGGTGTTGAAGGAATGTGCAGACCAGTTGGCAGGGGTCCTTACTGAGATCTTCAACTGGTCCTTACATCAGTCTATTGTTCCGTCTTGCCTAAAGTCCTCAATTATTGTTCCTCTGCCCAAAAAGTCTACAGTTAACAGCCTAAAGGACTATAGACCAGTTGCACTCACTCCGGTTGTGATGAAGTGTTTTGAGAAATTGGTACGTAGTCACATCATTTCGTGCCTTCCATCCACACTGGATAGTCACCAGTTTGCATATAAGGCAAACAGATCCACAGAGGATGCCATCACTACCACTCTCCATACTGCTCTGTCACATCTGGAGCAGCCGGGGAGTTATGTGAGGCTGTTGTTTGTGGACTTCAGTTCTGCCTTTAACACCATCCTCCCACATAGATTAGTGCACAAATTGGAGGGCCTTGGACTCTCCAGTTTCATATGTTCCTGGATCTTGGATTTTTTGACAGCCCACCCACAGAAGGTTAGAGTAGGGTCTCATATGTCCACAGTCCTTACCCTTAATACCGGCTCTCCACAAGGCTGTGTGTTGAGCCTCCTGCTCTATACCCTCTACACACAGGACTGTACCCCCACTCACCCCAGCAACACTATCATCAAGTTTGCTGATGACACCACTGTGGTGGGGATCATCTCTGGGAATGACGAGTCTGCTTATCGGGATGAGGTGGAACGGCTTTGTGTTTGGTGTGGGGAAAACAATCTGATTCTCAATACTACCAAGACCAAAGAATTGGTGGTGGACTACAGGAAGAACAAAACAGAAATTAAGCCACTGTTTATTGGTGGAGAATGTGTGGAGAGGGTGGCTACTTTTAAGTTTTTGGGAGTGACTATCGAGCAAAATCTGACTTGGAGCGCTAACACCACTGCTCTGGTGAAGAAGGCCCAGCAGAGGCTTTATTTTCTCAGACTCTTAAAGAAAAACAACCTGAGTGAGAAAACACTGATGTCTTTCTATCGTTGCTCAATAGAAAGCATTTTATCATACTGTATCTGTGCCTGGTTTGCCAGTTGTACGGCTGCGGATAGGAAGGCACTCCAGAGAGTTACCACCACAGCTCAGAAGATCATTGGCTGCCCTCTCCCATCCCTGGAACAATTGTACAGTTCTCGATGCTTGAAAAAGGCAAAGAACATTTTGCAGGACTCATCACACCCTGAACACTCATTGTTTGAATTGCTGCCTTCGGGCAGAAGATACAGGACAATTAAAACAAGGAGAAATAGATTAAAAAACAGTTTTTATCCAAGAGCCATTATTGCCCTAAATGCTGCATGAGATTGGAATTGGGGACATCAGTGGTTTAGTTGCTATGTGAACTTTAGGGGAGCTATGAAGCAGTTGTGAATGGCTGTGTGAGCGCGCATGGTTATTGTTGTAGATCACTGAAATGATTGCACTTTTAATTTCGTTGTACTATGTACAATGACAATAAAGTATATTATTATTATTATATTATTATTAGGAAGGGAAGGTGATTGTAAGTCACTTTGAGACTCCCTAGGGTAGAGAAAATCAGGATATACAAACCAACTCCTACTCCTACTCCTCATGCACTGAAGTGTACCACTGGTTGGACATGAATGATAATGACACCCAGAACTGCATGAATCAGATATCTGAAAACTCATACACTTCAGGTGATGGCAGTGACTGAGATAAGTGTGTCTGTTGTAAGTGGCATCAAGTCACTTCGGACTTATGGTGACCTTATTAATTAATTACCTCCAAAGTGTCCTATTGTTAACAGCCTTGCTCAGGGCTTACAAACTGAAGACCATGGCTTCCTTGATTGAATCAACCCATCTCATGTTGGGTATTCCTCTTTTCCTGCTGCCTTCAACTTTTCCAAGCATTATTGTCTTTTCCAGTGATTTTGTCTTTTCTTAATGTGTCCAAAGTATAATAGCCTCAGTATAATAGCCATTTTTGCTTCTAGGGAGAGTTTAGGCTTGATTTGATATAAAATCCACTTATTAGTCTTTTTTGGTGGTACATGATATCCGTAAAATTCTCCTCCAACTCACCTCCATATTTCAAATGAATCAACTTTCTTCCTGTCAGCTTTCTTCAGTGCCCAATTTTAAACCCATACATAGTAATGGGGAATACTATGGCATGAATTATTTTGATTTTGGTCGCCAATGACTGATCCTTACACTTAAGAGTCTTTTTAGCTCCTTCATGGCTGACCTTTCCAGTCTCAATCTCCTTCTGACTTCTTGGTTGGAGTCTCCCCTTTTGGTTGATAATGGAGCCAAGGAATTAAAAAATCTTTTAACAATTTCAATTGCTTCATTGTAAACCTTAGAATTGTGTAATTCATGAGGAGGCATTACTACGATTACAATTTCTTCATCATTAACCTTAAAATTGTGTAATTGCTCTGTAATCATTACTTATGTCTACTTGATGTTCAGCTGTAATCCTGCTTTGGCATTTTTGGCTTTAACCTTCATCAGCAGTGGTTTCAGATCTTCACTATTGTCTGCCAGTAATATGGTGTCATCTGCATATTTCAAACTGTTAATGTTCCTTCCATTCATCTGCACTTCCAGTTTGTCTAAATCCAGTGCAGCTTTCCTTATGTTCTGTGCATAGATTGAACAGACAGTAAGATAAAATATATCCTTGTCTGGCACCATTGCTAACTGGAAACCATTCTGTTTCTCCATATGTTATCCTAACAGCAGCCTCTTGTCCAGAGTACAGGCTGTGCATCAAAACAAACAGATGTTGTGGCACACCTTTTTGTTTTAAAACCAACTATAACTTTTCATGATCTGCACAGTCAAAAGCTTGGCTGTCATACATGAAACAAAAGCTAATTTTGTTCTGAAATTCTCTTGTATAATCCAGTAACCATCATAACTTTGCAATATGATATCTAGTGCCTCTTCTGTTTCTGAACCCAGCTTGAACATCTGGCATTTCTTGTTCAATATACTGTAACAATCTGTTGTAAGATTTTGAGCATCACTTTACTCACCTGAGAAATTAATGTGATGGTCCACTAGTTCTGATATCTGGTATCTGGAAAAGCAAATTCAATACCACAGAAGCATTAGATTGATTACAATTACAACAGGTAAATTTAGAAACAACATGACATGGAATAGTGCCGCCAGAGCTAGGAAACCTTTCAACCAGTAACTGGTATAGAAGTTAAGACTATGATATTATCCTGCTTCAAGAGATCTGGCTTACTAAACCACTTGATTTCCCTGGCTTCTTTTCTTTTTCCACCTCAGCACTCAAACACAAAGAAAGGCCCAGGCCAGGCCCTGCCTGTCTTATTGCACATGACCTGAAGGCAGTGTTCCCTCTAAGCTGAGTTAATGTGAGCTAGCTCACAGTTTTCTAGCCTCTGGCTCACATATTTTTGTCTTAACTCAGGAAGGATGGCTCCAGAACAAACTACTTTATGCAGTAGCCAAATTGCTTGCTCACAACTTTAATGCCAGGAGCTCACAAAGTACAATTTTTGCTCACAAGCCTTCACAGCTTAGAGGCAGGGCCGGCTCGAGGTGGCTCTGCGCCCTAGGCGGGCGCAGATGCCAACCTCCCGGCAGGGCCTGGAGACCCCACCATGCCGCCCCTGCGGCCCGCCTCCCCCCCCCAGGGCACCTGTCGCCGCCTCCCCCGCCGCTGCCAAGAGCGCCCAGCTGGGGCGCAGGAGGTGGTGGTGGCACTCGCTCGCCTGCACACCCACCCTGGGGGGAAGAGGTGGGGGCGTCCCTCCCGAGGCTTACTCAGGACTGGTGGGGGCTGCTGGGGCGGCGGGAAGAGTCCCTGCTGGCTGCCGCCATGCGCTCCCACCTCTTCCTCCCCGCCCGGGGCCGGGCGCCTCCTGTTTGCACCCCGGCCGGGTGCTCAGGACTGGCGGCGGCGGCGGGGAGAGTCCCCGCTGGCCGCCGCCATGCGCTCCTGCCTCTTCCTCCCCCCCCCGTTTGCACCCCGGCCGGGTGCTCAGGACTGGCGGCGGCGGCGGCGGGGAGAGTCCCCGCTGGCCGCCGCCATGCGCTCCTGCCTCTTCCTCCCCCCCGTTTACACCCTGGCCGGGTGCTCAGGACTGGCGGCGGCGGCGGCGGGGAGAGTCCCCGCTGGCCGCCGCCATGCGCTCCTGCCTCTTCCTCCCCCCCCGTTTGCAGCCCGGCTGGGTGCCCAGGACTGGCGGCGGTGGCGGCGGGGAGAGTCCCCGCTGGCCGCCGGCCCGCCGCCATGCGCTCCTGCCTCTTCCTCCCCCCCGGGGCTGGGCGCCTCCTGTTTGCACCCTAGCCGGGTGCTCAGGACTGGCAGCGGCGGCGGGGAGTCCCCGCTGGCCGCCGCCATGCGCTCCGCCTCTTCCTCCCCCCCAGGGCGCCTCCTGCACCCCAGTCCCCAGCTGGGCGCTCAGGACACGTCGCCCTCCCCTCTCCCCCCCCAGCCGGACGCTCTTGACAGCGGCGGCAGGGAGGCAGCCGCGGCGCCCGGTTAGGGTGGTGGGGGGAGCTTTCGGGGGCGCCATTTGGCGCCCCTGAGGGCCCTCGCGCCCTAGGCGAGTGCCTAGCTCGCCTAGTGAGCGAGCCGGCAGTGCTTAGAGGGAGCATTGCCTGAAGGTACAATGTACACTGCTTATATAACTCCCTCCAATCACTATGTCTGTTCTTATCCAATAAACCTCTCTGAAACTGATTTTGATGTGTCTATTTGGCTCCTCTGTCCTCCAATAAAGGTACCCTTGCTCTCTGGACTTGTTTAGAATTTTTTTGCCTCTGGTAAGCAATGCTGTACCCAGAAGTTCCTGTCTTTGTGGCTAGCAATCTAAATGCCCAACTAGGCCACTGGATGAGGCACTGGTTAACTCTTAATTGGTGGCCTTTGGATACCCATTGCTCACCCCTATTATTGGATGACAGATCTATAAAGGAAACGTTTTCAAAAATATGGTAATTGTGAAGAAATGCATTTTTTTCCTTTGGACATTGTAAGAAGCAAAACCTTCACTTTGAGTTTTAAATGTCTTTATTTTTCTCTCTCTCTGGCAATAGAACAGGCTTTCCAGCCATACCTCAGCCCACCTTCATACAAATGCTCATAGATCTAGCCAGAAAGATAATGGGTGGGTCAAGCTCTCCCCCTTCTTCAAGCAGAGAACAGAGATTTGGGAGGACTTTAGATTAGAAAAGATCCAGGAATAATCTTCAGGAAGGAAATTTCTGGAGACTACCAGAAAAGCCTCTTTGACCCAGGCTGACCTGGTCAGTGGGTGGGTGAAAGGAAGATGATAAAAACGACTTGCAGCAAGGAGGTCTCTTTTGTGCTGGGTCCATCAGAGCAGACAGAACTCTTAACTGAGGCAGCCATTTGACCATGTGCTTGCTTCAAGAGCTGGAGAGAGCTTCAAAGGAAAGGTATTTCTATAGAGATTTGCAACTCCCTAAGCTAAAGAGCGTATCATATATTTTAACATCTGATAGGGCATGTATATAGAGCAGGACAGAGAATTTGCATATTACTCATTTCTTTTGAATCCCTTGCTCAGTCTTATGCTGTGCTAAAATAATGCTTTTGAACATTTCCTTTTAAATAAATGTTTTATTTATTTTATATGAATTTTATTTTTATTCAATGAAATAAAAAAGAAAAAAAGAAAGCCATGGTTTTTTGTTTAACAAATACTTTATAACTTTCAATGCTGGTAGTGGCTCTCTGTACACTCTATTGGACACACTATTTTAAAAGGAGATTAGGGGGAAGGCAGTCAGTTGGCAAGTGGCTATTCCTCCAGGGGTACACAAGGCAGTAAACTGTCCCCATAGTGACCAGGCGCTGGGCAGCAGGAGACACAGAGGCAAGGCCCCAGAACTAGAAAGGGAAGCTGGAAGTCCTGACCCTCCCAGTGGGCAGTTCTTTATAAAGATTAGGTGGCAGTGGTGGCAGGTTATCAGAAAACAGAAAAGCCTCTCCGTGTGTTGGGAAACCCTTGGAGACCAGGGTGGAACTGGGCCCAAAGGCCAGAGCAAGTCCATTCTGCCACAGTAATCAAAAGCCCCCTCCCAAAGCCTTTAAGCCATTCTTCACTCCAGCTGCAACCAAATGGAAGGGAGACCCCCCAACATGAAATCTTCTAAGCAGGAAAAGGAGGAGAAAAGAAAACCAAAATCGAGAAATCAAAATCAAAAATCAAAACTCTGGAAAAAGCAGAGAAACAGAGAGAGGCTCCTCACTTGGGCAAGTGCAAAACCAGAGGCAAAAGAGTCCACTCAGTCTATTCTCCACTCAACTGCACCCAAAAGAGGGGGCAGAAAGAAAGGAGAGGTAGATTTGTAATGCAGAGGCTAAGGTAAGAAAAGGAAAGAAGGATTAGGGAAAAGAATAAGGTCAAGCAACTGAGTGCAATAAATCAGGACAGGCAAGAGTGGTCAATAAGAAAAATAAGTTCTGCAGCTGGAGAAGGAGACAAAAATTTAAAGGGGAAGGCAGCAATCAAAGAAAAAATGGGTCAAGCAAGCTATGGGATGGATAGACATAAATAGATGGGCAAACAAACTAGCAAAGAGATGCACAAACTTCAAAGACAAAATACAAAACAGGCACAGAACAAAAGAAAAACACAAACCCAAAGGTATGGGCAAAATAACAACAAAGGGGGGGGACGTTCCAGGGGTAGGGTACAGCCCTGTAATGTTCCCATTACTCCTATCCTATTACTCCTGTCACTACAGCAGTAAATAGGTGCATAAATAGGGATTAAAATTTTAAAAGATTTTAAAAGTGGATTTGTATAATTTATAAACTAGTGTAAATAAAACAAGTAAAAGTTAATAAAGGATAACAAATTAGTTAAACTCTAGGAGTAGCGTCTTTGTAAAATTCCTCCCCCCCCCCGCCTATCTAGCAAGGACAGGAGTGGGGAAGGGAACTATTATCCCTGGCAAGGTAGCCTTCTAGAGGAAAAGAAATGCTGATAAAATAGGAAGGAGTTACAAGATCTCAATAGAAAGCAGCAGGAAAACAAAACACCTTCAGTGTGTCTTGAAAAGGAACAGATAAAAGTATAAAATATAAAAGTAAATATAAAAATAGAAGTAAAAGTAAAGGGATAAGAGGATAAAACAAAACAAAACAAACAGCTCTAAAAGCAGAGCACATCCTTAGGTGATTAGTGTCTCCCCACTGAACTGAATTGGTTGATCTAAAAGGAAACATTTTATAGAAACTTATGTGTAAATCTGCCACTATTATTATTTTTTTATTTTTATAACAAAGATTTTTATTGGAATATATTCAACATTGTTAAACACAATTTCCAAATTCACTTATAAACTATATCCCTTCCCCCCTTCCCCCCTAATAGGCTTTCAACACTGCTATTGCCAATAACAAAGAAAATTTAACAGTAATCAAGTTTAAACTTATAACAATCGAAAAACCAGGTAACATATTTTTTGTATACAGAAATCTGACTCATCTAACATTATTCCATTTTCAATAAGAATCAAGGTTATACATTTTCCGTTTCATTTTATATTCAGTTTCCATATATATTTTCAGGTCTTCCCATTCATTTAAATACTGTTCTGCCATTTGTCCATTTAATTTTTTAGTCATTTTGTCCATTTCAGCTAAAAATAGCAGTTTTCTTAACCAGTCCTGTATATCCGGTACTTTATCCGATTTCCATTGTTGCGCAAAAGCCATTCTCGCTGACGTGATCATGTACCATAATACTGTTCTCTTTTCTTGCTTAATTTTTTCCATTGTCAAACCTAAGAGTAGAAGTTCTGGACTTTTTCTAATAGGGATTTTCAATATTTTCTGCATCTCACAATGAACATTTGACCAGTATACTTCTGCTTTCTCGCATGTCCACCACATATGATAAAAAGAACCCTCTATTTTTTTACATTTCCAACATTTGTTACTTAGGTTCTTATCCATACTTATATTAGCAATCTTTTTTGGTGTCATGTACCACCTATAAAGCATCTTATAACAGTTTTCTTTTGCATTAACACAAGTTGAAATTTTTAGAGCTTTCCTCCATAAAAATTCCCAAGATTCCATTGAAATTTCCTTATTCATATTTATGGCCCACTTTATCATTTGCTCTTTAACAGTTTCATCCAAAGTATATACAGTTAGCAGTATTTTATACAACTTGGAACTCATTTTTCCCCCTTTATCCAACCAAATATCTTCAAACTCATCATTTTTAGCTCTGAAACCCACCTCTTTACAATCTTTTAAAAAAATATCTCGTATTTGTCCATATTGTAACCAACCATATTCAAATACTAGTACATTATTTGGTTTTAAGACATAATTCTTCCCTTCTTTTTGAAGCAACTCTTGGTACTCCAACCAATCACTACCTTTATGTTCTGAAAAAGGATGAATAACTGCAGCCGGAACAATCCATAAAGGTCTAATCTGCCACTATTATTGTTATATTTTTGTCTCTATTCCTTTTTCTTTTCTTTTTTTACTCTATTTAATTGCTGGATTTTAAGTTTTATCCCTTATTCTTTTTGTTGTCAACATAGTTCAACATAGGTAAACATTGTTTTTCTCCAGGCCTTGCTTGAATACGAGTAGGTGCAAACTGGCCCTTCCCAGCCCATAGCCATCCTTAATCCATGAGACAGGACAGCCCATCCGAGGCTGCCAGTGGGTCATGCTAGGGCTGCCTGGAGTCCCCGGTCCTCCCTACAGATGTAGTGACTAAACTTAAGCCAGACATCTGGGGGAGACCAACAGTCCAGGCAGGGGTCAGGAATCCTGGGAAAGAAAAACCTGCCATTCTCCTGATTGACACAGGAGCATTGCTCAATGTGCTTTGCCCAAATTCACCTCTAAGGGTATCCAGAACAACAGCACTGTTTGCCTTGTTGGCTTTGCTGGAGGCAGTCAGAGATCCCAGGTACGGAAGGGTGTCCCACTCACCATGGGCAGACTAACAACTTGAGCCACAGCCTGTGAAAATCAGGGAGAGAATGATGGGATTCTAGGGATGCCTTTTTCCCCAAGTGCACAGGATCACCATTGATCTAGCGAACAGCTTACTCTGGAAGCTCGAGCAGACTGAGCCTGATCAATGCCATTCAACATTGCACCACTTTAAAGGCCCTCTTTCCTTAGCCCCTCTCACTGAAGATCCCTAGGCCCAAGAATTCCCTGAGGTGTGGATACAGGACAAAGCTGAATGTGGAACTGTAAAACATGTGTGCATACTCATTGAAGGCAGAGATTCCCCCCCCCAAGACAATCAAATGTGTTAATGACCTAAGCCATGCCATGGCCATGAATATAATTTGGCAAGCCACAGAAGGGTGTCTGCCCCTGGAGATCAAGAAGCTGATCATCCCAAAATTGTCCCCTACAGAATTAGAACTGGAGTCCTGGTGGTCTCTACTCAATACCTCATTCAAAGCAAACACTCAGGAACTCTGACTATTCTTACTGACTGCCGGTGCCCAAGAATCCTTCCACATTTTCCCTGTAGTGTCTTTGGGCCTGCAGATAGGACATTCAGAGGTGCTTTATGCAAGGCACCCTGACCACTGAGCTAGGGTGATTCAGTCCAGATGGGAACTAGTAAACACCCAAGGATGCACACCCAAGGAAAATGTGGGTTTCATTTATGAATTAATGCTTTTGAACAATACCATCCATGTCTTACTCCTCAACTGGACTCTCCCAACCAATGTCAATACAATTGGATCCAGGAAAATAGTTCTGCTGTTGTGTATGTAGGAAGGGGATGTGTTACTGTAAATAGCAATGTCGTCAATATACACCAGAGCAAATTATTTCAGTCCTGCTAGCATTTTATCTGTCAACCTTTGGAATTTGGCAGGTGAGTTCCTTAAACCAAAAGCAAGTACTGTAAATTCAAAGAGCCCCTCTTTGGTTACAAATGCCATCTTTTGCTGATCTTTGGGGTCGATTGCCACCTGCCAATACCCTTTGGTTATATCTAGAGTTGAAATATAATTGGCAGCCCCAATTGTTTCCACCAATTCATCTATACGTGGCATGGGGTACACATCAGGTACAGTAACTTTGTTTAATCTTCTATAATCAACACAAAGCCTCATGGTTTTATAAGGCTTTGGTACCAGTACTACAGGTGAGGCCCAGGGACTTACAGACGGTACAATAAGTCTTAAGCTTAACATTTCCTCAACCTCCCTCTGTACATACATAGCATTTGGGCCGGCCACTCTATATGGTGGAAGTGCCACAGGCCTCAAATCCCCAGTATTAATCTGATGGTATGCTAAGTTTGTTTTCCCCAGCAAGTTGGAGAAAATAAACAGGTTGCTTACCTGTAACTGATGGTCTTTGAGTGGTCAGCTGTGCAGTCACACCCATGGGGATTATGCACCTGCGCTGATCTGAATCAGTGATATACAAAGCTCACAACAGGATTTTCACATCTCCATCCCAGGCACACGCAGGAACCTCACTGTGCATGCCCAAGGCGGTGGGCTGTGGACATCCCGCCAGTTCCTTCTGACCGCTGTCATGTGAATAACAGGAGAAAAGTACTGAAGCGACAGTAGTGGAGAAGGAAGGGCGGGTGGTGTGACTGCACAGATGACCACTCAAAGATCATCAGTTACAGGTAAGCAACCTGTTTATCTTCTTTGTGGTCTCTGTGCATCACACCCATGGCAGATTGAAAAGCAGTGGCTCACGTGGAGGTGGGTGCTGTTGTATATTCAGTGCTCTGCCGATGAAAGAACTAGATGACCAAGGTCCACTCTGTGGTGTCCATGAACATCAACAGCATAGTGCTTGATGGAAGTGTTTGGAGTACCATGTCGCAGCCTCGCAGATCGCTGACAGAGAAGCACCTTTCAAGAAGAGAGTGAATGAGGGGAAAGGAAGAGAGTGAGTGTTCTGTTATATAGTTATAGAAATAATATCTCAGGAGCTAAGAAAACACCAACAGCATCACCAGGACAAGGGGCAGGTGTAAGTCAATTAAAAGCAGGTGGTACAAATGTATCTCAGATGACTATGAAGGATCTTAAAATATTAATTCAAGGAAGTATGGCGCAAACGGTAGCTCAGACTGTGAGGGCAACAGTAGAAGAAATTTTACCCACAATTATTAAGAAAGAAATAGAAACTTTACAGAATATAATGGGGCAAATCAAATTAGAAACTGAAGAAAATAAAAAAAACAATTGATAGAGACTAAGCAAGAAATTTCTCAAATCATAACTAATAATGAGAAGATTAAAAGGAAAGTTAGTGACTTGGATTTTGAGATACAATAACTAAAAAGTAGAAATGACCAAATAGAGGAAACGTTGATTAATTTTGAGATGGATAAAGCAGCTACAATAATTAGATGTCAGAATATTCTAGAAAATGTGGGGGGAAAATTAAAAGAGGTGGTAGCGCAGAATCTGGGAGAGCAACTACAAGTAGGTACTGAAGAAGAAATCAAGAGAGAAACAGAATCTGTTTATAGACAGAATTCTGCTTATGTGAAGAGACACAAATTACTTTGTGAGGTCCCTGTAAAGTTTTATAAAAGAGAAATGAGAGAAAAAATACTCAAAGTGGCAAATGAGTGTAAAGTGACATTTCAAGGAGCAGAAATTAGAATATTAAAAGAAATCCCTTGGAGGGTAAGGGAAAAAAGACAGGGATACTAAACCTTAACAAATTTATTGAGAAAAAATGGAATAACATACAGATGGCTGATCCCTGAAGGATTGCTATTTCATCATGAGGGTAAAAGGTATAAAATTGACTCGATCCTCAAAGTTGAGAATGTACAGGTTTTTTGAACCCTCTTACCCCCAGTCCAAGGGATAAGAGGGCACAAGTCCTGATACTCTGCCAGCATGTGCAGGATCTTACTTCTCTCTCATGCCCCTCCAGGAATGAGAGATGCCAAAACCCCATATGCTTCAGGAACACTTAAATCAGTATTCTGCCACCAAACGTTCCCAACTCAGAAGAGGTCCCACCTCCTGCCTGGTTTCTGGGAAATAACAACTTATCAGCTGTGGGCCAGAGCTGCAGATAATTAATTAACCCACAGTGGTAGCCGTCAGCTGAGTCAGCTCAGGCAACAGGATTTAGCCTTAGACCCCAGTTGCAATACAGGACTCAAACTCAGATAATATTAAGTGATATTATCTTTATTCAAAACAGAATCATGCATATAACAAGACTTGCAAAGATAAGAAAACAAAGAAGATCTGTAGCTTGTCCAGCTCTAACTACACATAGAGGTATTTCATAATTACCAGTCCTTCAATGTGCTTTGTGGAACCAGGGAATCTTCAGGATGAAACACATGTTTGCTGTGGGCAATTAAATCCAGCTTCACTGCCCACTAGTAAAATTCCATGTTGCAGGTAGGTAATCCAAACAGAGACTAACTCTCAGAAAGAAGCTAACTTTCCAAGAGAACGCTGTCTCATTTTCCATAGGGTGAGCACCAACCTCTCCCTCTCCCATCATAATTGAATATGGCCATTTACCCAATCACGAGGGGATACAGAGATGTGTCCAAGCAGGCATTGCTGACACAACTAAAGGCACATCTCCTGAGCTTTGATGTGTTGATATCTTGGGCCTAGCTCTTCCCATATGTGAGAAGGCACCTGAATGTCTCCTTGCTCTACCAAAAGGTGTCAACCAGGCTTGTATATGGATGTCAAGCTTGGCATCTGGCATGCCATCTGCTGCAGGTGGCAAAAGTCACAGGGATATGTTATTAGCCAGACCATTTGGGCCTAGCAGGAATGAATCAGGAAAGTCTTTTCCTATACAGAGAACTTTATGGAGAAGCACAGAGAAGACTTAGGGTGACAGAGAGGAAGCGGCGGAGAAGGAGGTGAGGAAGAAGAAGGAGAATTTGAAGACAAAACTACAGAATCAGAAATAGAGGTATTAGGGGAAAAGATGGAAAAGAAAGGCAAAAGAGGACGAGGGGTTGTACCTTCACAGGTTTTGACTAGATTCCAATATAGGGCCAGGAAGAAATATAATAGCAATAAGCATGAGTGAAGGGATGAAAATTCTCTCAATCGATGTGAATGGATTAAATAGTCCTCAAAAAAGAAGTAGAATATTTCGCCAAATAAAAGCGGACATAATATGTTTACAAGAGACACACATAAAACGTGATGATGTGAAATATCTTTCAAGGGAAAAACTAGGGAATGCATTTATAGCAGCAAATAATAATAAGAAAAGACTTATATTAAAAAATCCATCCCTGCTGATTTGTTTTATGCATCGAGAGACGGAAGGATTGTTGCTATGGCAATAAACAGAAATGGAAAAGAGTTCTTGCTGGTTAATATTTATGCACCTAATCAAAATCAAGAGAAATTTTATAAAAAAGTTTTGGATGTGTTAAAAATGAAAGAGTTTAATGATATTTGTATAATAGGGGACTACAATAGAGTCTTAGACCCAGAGTTAGATAGGAAAACCCCCAAAAAACCAAAGAAATCAGGAATGATACTGCCTAAACTTTTTTTACAAGTAGTGAATGAATATAATCTGATAGATGTTCGGAGATCTAGATATCTGAAGAAAAAGGACTATGCATTTTATTCAGCACGTCATAAAGCGTGGTCTAGAATTGATATGGTATGGGCATCCATTGGATTTTGTAATGGGCTAATAGACATAGATATTCTACTTTCGCAGATCATAATCCAATAATGTTATCGATGGAAGATAAGAAGAAAAGAAATAGATGGAAGTTAAATATGGAACTATTTAGGGATAATGATTTGGTTATTAAAGCTAAAAAAGAGATAGTCAATTTCTTTAAGAGGAATGTTCAACCTGATATGCCTATCAACATTGTATGGGACATGTTCAAAGCCTTCATGAGAAGACAGTGTATTAACCAAGAAGCATGGAGAAAAAAGCAAAGGAAGAATAAGTATGAAGAACTCTGTAGACAGATAAAAATTGAAGAAGAAAAGGTAAAGAAGAATGATGAGTTGACAGAAATAAAAACAAAGTTAAAAATTATGCAATATGAAATGAATTTGATCCTAACGCAGGAAAAAGCAAAGAAAATGGAATACACAAAGCAATAATTTTTTGAGAATGCGAATAAACCATCTAGATGGTTGACCAGAGGCACCGATTTCGGGAGGGGGTTTGAAAGACCTGAATCAGATTGCGGTAACAAGAGAGGAAGTCCTCCGACTGATGGGCAACTTAAAAACTAATAAATCACCAGGCCCGGATGGCATTCATCCGAGAGTTCTGAAAGAACTCAAATGTGAACTTGTGGATCTCCTGACAAAAATATATAATCTTTCTTTAAAATCTGCCTCCATTCCTGAGGACTGGAAGGTAGCTAATGTCACTCCCATCTTTAAAAAGGGCTCCAGGGGAGATCCGGGAAATTACAGGCCAGTCAGTCTGACATCAATACTGGGTAAGTTGGTGGAAACTGTTATTAAGGAAAGAATTAGTAGGCACATTGATGAACAAAAACTATTGAGGCAGACTCAGCATGGGTTCTGTAAGGGAAGATCTTGTCTCACTAACCTGTTAGTGTTTTTTGAGGGAGTGAACAAACATGTGGACAAGGGGGACCCAATAGATATTATTTACCTTGACTTCCGGAAAGCTTTTGATACAGTTCCTCATCAAAGGCTCCTAAGTAAGCTTAATAGTCATGGGATAAAAGGACAAGTCCTCTTGTGGATCAAAAACTGGCTTATAAATAGGAAACAGAGAGTGAGTATAAATGGGAAACTTTCTCAGTGGAGGGTGGTAAGCAGTGGGGTACCACAGGGATCAGTACTCGGTCCGATGCTTTTTAACTTGTTTATTAACGATTTGGAATTGGGAGTAAGCAGTGATGTGGCTAAATTTGCAGATGACATGAAGTTGTTCAGGGTGGTGAAAACCAGGGAGGAGTGTGAGGCACTCCAAAGGGATCTGTTGAGGATGGGTGAGTGGGCGTCAACATGGCAAATGGGGTTCAATGTGACCAAGTGCAAAGTGATGCACATTGGAGCCAAAAATCCTAAATATAAATACACGTTGATGGGGTCTGAACTGGCAGAGACGGACCAAGAGAGAGATCTTGGAGTCGTAGTGGATAACTCGCTGAAAATGTCTACACAATGTGTAGCTGCAATAAAGAAGGCCAACGCTATGCTGGGGATTATTAGGAAGGGAATTGATAACAAATCAGCCAGTATCATCATGCCCCTGTATAAATCATTGGTGCGACCTCATTTGGAATACTGTGTACAGTTCTGGTCACCCCATCTCAAAAAGGATGTTATAGCATTGGAAAAAGTGCAGAGAAGGGCAACTAGAATGATAAAAGGGTTGGAACACCTTCCCTATGAAGAAAGGTTAAAAGGCTTGGGGCTCTTTAGCTTGGAGAAATGACGGCTGAGAGGTGACATGATCGAGGTGTATAAGATTATGAATGCGATTGAGCAGGTTGAGAAAGAAGTACTTTTCTCCCTTTCTCACAATACAAGAACTCGTGGGCACTCTATGAAATTGCTGAGCAGTCGGGTTAGAACAGATAAAAGGAAATACTTCTTCACCCAAAGAATGATTAACATATGGAATTCACTGCCACAGGAGGTGGTGGCAGCTGCAAGCATGGACAGTTTCAAGAGGGAATTAGATAAACATATGGAGCAGAAGTCCATCAGTGACTATTAGCCACAGGGTATAGATGGGAACTCTCAGTCTGGGGCAGGTGATGCACTCTATTCTTGGTGCTGGAGGGGGCAGCAGTGGGAGGTCTTCTGGTGCCCTGGCCCCACTGCTGGACCTCCTGATGGCAACTGGTATATTTTGGCCACTGTGTGACAGAGTGTTGGACTAGATGGGCCATTGGCCTGATTCAACATTGGCTTCTCTTATGTTCTTATGTTCTTATGTTCATATAAATTAAGAAAAGAGAGGGAAAAGCGTATGATACTAAAACTGAGAAATGGAAAAAATGAAGAAAAAATTGAAATGCATGAAATGAAAAAAAGACTGGAAGATTTCTTTAAATCATTGTACCACCAAGAAGTACAAAGTGTGGATGGAATAGTGGACTACTTGAAACTAAATAATAAAGATGGGTTTAATGAAGATCAGAGATGCATACTAAATCAACCTATAATGATGTGCGAAATAATAGAGGCGATAAAGAAACTAAAAAGGAAAAAAGTGCCGGGACCAGATGAAATCCCGGCTGAAGTATATCAACTATTTGAAGATCAGATTGCACTTCCATTTAAAGAGTTGCTACATCAGATTGAAGTGGTGGGGAAAATGCTGGAATCGTGGAAATATGCAGTCATTTCTTTAATACACAAACCAAATACAGAAAGTGAAGATATTAAAAATCACAGACCAATTTCACTATTAGATGCAGATTACAAAATATTTGCTAATATTTTGGCAGCCAGATTTTAAAAAGTGCTTGTGCAAAAGATCCATTCAGACCAGACGGGATTCTTACCTAAGAGACAAATGAAAGCAAATATGCGAACAGTGATTAACACTTTGGAATACTATGAACAACATCCGGAGAAAGAGATGGTATTAATGTTTCTAGATGCAGAGAAGGCACTCGATAATTTATTTTGGGAGTTTCTGTTACAAAAGCTTAGATTATGGGATCCTGGAGAGAGATTCACTATATTGATTCAAGCAATTTATACAAAACAATTTGCCCACGTTATGATAAATGGAGAATTGACTCAGTTTATAGAAATATCAAAAGGTGTAAGACAAGGTTGCCCATTGTCCCCTTTGTTTTATATATATATATGCACTGGAGAAGTTAAACGACTCAATAAGAAGCAACAGATCCATTCAAGGATTGAGAGTGCAAGGGGAAGAATTTAAATTACAGGCATTTGCAGATGATCTGTTGTTTATTATAGAAAATCCCTTAGAATGTACTGTTAACTTACTGCAAGAGGTTAGAGGATATGGGCAAGTGGCTGGCCTTAAGATTAATACTAGAAAAATGAAATTGTTGACTAAAAACTGTTTACCGGAAACATTGATAAGGTTACAAGATTTAACTAACATGGAAATAGTGAAAAAGGTAAGGTATTTGGGTGTAGTGCTATCCAATAAATGTAGTACAATAATGGAATATAACTATAACAAACTGATGAAGGAAATTAGAAAGGATTTGGCTAAATGGAAAGACTTACATATTTCAATTATGGGAAGGGTTGCAACGCTAAAAATGAACATTCTACCAAGGTTTCTGTTCTTAGCACAAAATATTCCAATAATTAAAAGGATGCATTATTTCGTAGAACTGGATAAAATAACTAGGCGGTTTGTCTGGGCACCTAAAAAGGCAAGAATAAAATGGAAGGTAATGCAAGATAAGGAAGAAAGGGGCGGATTAGGAATACCAAATTGGAGATTGTACTATCAAGCTGTAGCACTCAGTTGGATAAGGGAATGGATTCTTCTGGAAGATACAAGGTGTTTAGCATTACAGGTTTTGATCTTGGTATGGGATGGCATGCCTATATATGATATGGTAAGGATAAAGTGCAATCCAACTTCAAATGCCATATATTAAGAGAGGTATTGTTCAAAGTATGGGAGAGTATAAGAGGACGTTTTTACAAGAAAATACCTTTATGGGTATTGCCATTAGAAGCATTTGTGAGACCCACTCTTGTTACAAAGGTACATAGGGAAAAGTATGAAAATGTATTAGATAAAAGGAGAAAACTAAAGACAACTGAAACTTTAGAGGAGCAGCATAATGTTAAATTATCATGGTGGGAATATACTCAGTTGAGATCTAGATAGGACAAAGATTTAAAGGAGGGGTTTGAGGAAAGCAAGAACGAATTGGATAGGATCTGGTTATCTTCCAGTAATAAATTAATTCAGAAGATGTATAACTGGCTACTTGAGGACTATGTGCGAGGTGAAGTGGTAAGAACATCCATGGTTGCATGGATGCAAGATTTGGGACATATGATAGAACTTGAGGAATGGTATAAAGTTTGGAATAAAATGAAATTTTTAAGGGCAGTACCATACAAAGAAAATGTGTATACGATGCATCATAGGTGGTACTGGTCACCCGACAAAATTGCCAAATGTCAGAAGGATGTTTCAAATATATGTTGGAAATGTAAGTTGAATGTAGGTACCTTTTATCACATGTGGTGGAGATGCCAGAAAATACAGAAATTTTGGAAAATAGTGGAAAAGATAATAGAAGAAGCCTTAGGTATAATTGTGGAATTAAACCCAGAAATTTACTTGTTAAATATGATACCAGGCAATCGACAATTACACTGAGGAACCAATGCTTTGCTGTATATTTTAATAATTTCAGGAATTCTATTAGCTAAACATTGGAAGACAGCTAGATTACCTACTTGAGAAGAAATTGCTTTAAAACTCTTGGAAGCCGTAGAAATGGACAAGATACACGCTCAGCTCAATAGAATTGATGATAAAATTGTGATGAAGAGATGGTCAGGAGTAAGAAAATGGGTAGAATGTAATGTATGAAGGACTCAAAATATGAAAAAGTAAAGATGTATGGTAATTGTGCATAAAGTTAAAAAACTCAATAAATATATCTAAAAAAAGAAAGAAAGCTGTAGACATAGCCATGGCTCTTGTGGAATGCGCTCGCACAGGCAAAGGCAACAGGCATTTAGCCAACAGGTAGCACAGTTTAATAGTATCAACAATCCATTTGGAGAGACATTGTGCTGAGATCTTTTGTCCTGTGGAGTGACTGGCATAGGAGACAAATAATTGATTGTCCCTCCTACTTGAACGTGTCCTGTCAAGGTAAAAAAACAGCACTCTCTTAACATCTAGTGCATGGAGGAGACATTGCTGTCCATCTTTTGGGTTAGGAAAGAAGTTCGGTAAGAAGATCTTAAAGCTGAGGTGGAACTCAGAGACCACTTTAGGAAGGAAAGAGAAGTCAGGCACCAATCTAACACCGTTTGGTAGAAAGACAAGAAAGGGTGGGTCATGACGAAAGGCCATGAGTTTGCCCACCCTCCTGGCTGAGGTGACAGCAATGAGAAAGGCAGTTTTCCATGTGGTATTTTTCAGTTCACAAGTTGCCATAGGTTCAAAAGGTTTTCTCATCAGGTGGCGCAGCACCAGCAGCAAGTCCCACAAAGGTACCGGCAAACGGATCGGCGGGTATAAGTGGAGGAGACCTTCCAGGAATCTCTTTGAGACTTGGTGAGAGAAGACAGAGAAGCCCTTGAAACCAGAATGGTAGGCAGAAATGGCCAATAAGTAGACTCTGATTGAGGAGTGCGAGAGGCCCTTCTCGGCCAGCAAAAGCAAAAAAACTAGAACCCGGTCCAGGGTTACAGAAACCAGAGATACGTCGGAGGGCTGTAAGAAGGCTGAGAAACAAGATCACTTCCTACTGTAGGAATGCTGTGTAGAGTCCTTTCTGGCATTGAGTAACACCATAGTGACTCTAGCTGAAAACACTAGTTGTCCACTAGATAGGCTGTTAGCTTGAGCTTGTGGACCTCATGGAACAGAAGAGCTCCGCCCTCCACTAGGAGCAGATCTGTAACCAGTGGGAGGGGATGGCAACCTTTGGTCAGTGAGAGGAGGTTGGCAAACCAAGGTTACCTCGGCCACCAGGGGGTGATCAGAATGCATCTTGTGTGAACCCTCATTAGCCTTTGGACCGTCTTCAGCAAAAGTGGTAGAGGAGGGAACATGTAGAGGAAGTTCTTGTCCTAAGAGTAAATGAGCCCATCTCCCAAGGCCTCAGGATCTCACACCCCCCTGCAGCAGAACAGGCTGCACTTTGCATTGTATCAAGTTGCGAACACATCAATGTGCAGCAGACCCCACTTTTGGAATATGGTACGTAGGTAGGTCCAATTCAGCTCCCAGTTGTGGCACTGAGAGAGACCCCTTCTGAGCAGGTCTGCATGCACATTGGAACTGCCAGCGATGTGCGAAGCAATGGGGAAAATGTGCAGAGGTATGCACCAGACCCAAAGGTCCAGTGCAAGGTGGCAAAGACTGCGGGAGACCATTTTTCCCTGTTGGTTGACATAACTGAGAGCCATTGTATTGTTGGTTAATACAGCCACACATTTCCCCGTGAGAACAGGCTGGAAACATTGAAGGGCCAGTTTGATTGCCAGAAGTTCCAAAAAACTGATGTGATTGCTTGAAGTCAAGGTATCCCACTTGTGATCTACGGAGAGGCCATTGAGGTGGGCTCCCCATCTCCACAGAGAGGCGTCGGTCATGAGGATGAGACCAGGAGTGAGGGGATGGAAAGGGAAAACACTGCATCAGGTTTCTGCCAGTGTCCACCAGAGAAGGGAGTCGCGTGCTTCCCGTGACAGAGAGAGATGAACCAATTGGCTCATTCATAGGGGCTTGAAATGCCTTAGGAATCAGAGCTGAAGTGGATGCATTTGCATTCTTGTGAAGCGAAGGACCACAGTCGTAGTTACCATCAGGCCCAGAAGGCGCTGAATTTGGAATGCAGATGTCGTGTCGTGGAGCTGAATGTGTTCTGCAAGGGTGGCTAGAGTGAAAGCTCTGTCCTGGGGCAGGAAAGCTTTGCCTTCCATGGAGTCGAGTCTCGCCCCATGACCTGTACTCTCTGAGAAGGAACCAGTTGCAGCTTCTTGTGATTGACCTGGAGACCCAGGGAACAGAGGACACCGAGGGCCTGGAATACATGTTGTATGAGAAGGTCCCTCAAAGGTGTGACCAGAAGCCAGTGATCTAAATACGAGAATACAGTGAGGCCACAGAGACAGAAATGTACTACAACGACCACCATAATCTTTGTGAAGACTTGCAGTGCCGTGCTGAGGCCAAACGGACGACTCCTGTATTGATAGTGGCTGCCTCCTATCACAAACCGAAGATATCTCAGATGGGAGGGAGGGATGGTTAAATGAAAATAGGCATCTTCAAGGTTGAGAGTGGCCATCCAATGACCCTTGGATAGGAGGGGTAAAATGACTGGTAGAGGTGTCATCTTGAACTTCCGGAATTGTATATAGAGGCCACGAAGGTCTAGAATCAGTCTCTGGCCACCGTCCCTCTTGACTACTACAAAATACCAGGAATAAAAACTGAGGCCCTGCTGGTCTAGAGGCACAGGTTCTATGCCACCCCTTGATAAAAGCGTGGCTACTTCATTGAGGAGGAATGACAATGGTGGTAACAAATACAGGAAGAAGTGGGAGTTCTAGAAATTCGATGGTATAGCCATGGGTCAAGATGGAAAGGACCCATTGGTCCAATGTAACATTGGTCCAGGCTTGTAGGTAAGGAGAGAGGCGGCGCTCCACCCCCCCCCTCCCGGTCTCCAGACCCCACCGGGAGGTTGGCATCCCTGCGGGGTGGGCGCCCCAGGCTGTCTTGCCTAGGGCGCCCAGACACCTGGGGCCGGCCTTGGGTTTCCCCAAGGCAGAGAATAGAAAGTGTGTGGCCATCATGGGGGGCAAGTTTCCTGCCACAGCCAACACATGTCTTAAAACACCCCCACTTTTTGGCCATAAAACCAAAAATTGGCACAAAAAGAAAGACAGCCCTCGTGTGAGGCGGAAAGATATTTACTTCGGGGGGCGGGGAGGCCACCAAAGGCAGTGGATTCAACAATCCCTTGTGAGAGAAAAAACACTTCTTCACCTACTGGCAGAAACAAACTGTTAACAGCGCGGTGGTCAGAAGAGAACTGGTGGGATGTCCGCGCCCCACCCCCTTGGGCATGTGCAGTGGGGTTCCTGCATGTGCCTGGGATGGAGGTGCGAAAATCCCATCATGAGCTTTGTATATCACCAATTTGGATCAGCGCAGGTGCATAATCCCCATGGGTGTGTTGCAAAGAGACCACGAAGAAGATCTTTTGGTACCTGGACAGAATGGCTTGTGTCTGCCCTCTTTGCTCTCAAGTAAAAGAAGGGACGAACTGAACCTTATTTATGGTAATTTCTTGGGATATTTTCCCCCAACCCAACAATTGAGTTCCTTTAGTCTTTTCCCCTTTTGCCATTAGTACTAAATTATCTTTGTCATAGTAAGGTTTTAACATATTCACATGAAACAGTGTACATTGTTCACCATTGTCATTCATGGTTACCAAATAATTCATGTTGGAGACCTTATGGGTGATGGTATAAGGTCCCTCCCAAGCCACATCCAGTTTGTTCTTCCTCCTGAGTTTCAGAACTAGAACTCGGTTCCCAGGATAAAATACTCTGTCTCTGGCCTTTGAGTCGTACCAAAGTTTCTGCCGTTGTTGTGCTCGTGCCATGTTGTCTGCTCTCACCTCCTGCAGATGTTGTTGGAGCTCTTGTAGATAGGTGATGACATCTGTCTCCTGGAAGTCCTCATGCCCAGACCACACCTCTTTTAGAACATAAAGGGGTCCTCTGGCTTGCCTCCCGTAGAGGAGTTGGAGTACCTCCCTGTACCCGAAGATCAGGTGTTGCAAATGTTGTTCCCAAGCATTGGGATGTTTCTTTCTTAAGGCCACTTGCCATTGTCTTTGGTCATCACTTTTAAACTGGTAAGGATTTTTTATTGTGCTCGTTGGTTCACTTAATTAAGCCGTCTGCCTCAGTTCTTGCAGGCTGTCATCCTGATATTCAAAGGCATGTCCTCTAATGCCTTTAATAGTGTAGCATTTTCCAGGCAAATACTGATTTTTCTGCACAAACTCTGGCTGGATCAGAGAAACCTGTGCCCCAGTATCTCTGTAAGCTTCTACTTCCTTGTCATTTATTGTCACATTCTATATAGTCCTCATTCAACCCTTCTTGCACTCTCCATACTTGCAAAACACTAGTAGGTCTTTCTAGTGGTGCATTGTCTCTGTGTGAAGGGGTTTCAACTGTCTCTGCCTCAGGGTTTAAACACTTCACTACTTTAACAGTTTTTGGTGGTAGTGTCTGTTTCCCTTTTTCTATATTAATGCAGAATCTTTTATAATGTCCTTTCTCTCCACATTGGAAACAGATAACCTCCCCCTTTCTATGTTGAGGAGGACTGGCCTGCCTCATAGGGTTGTTGTTAACATGCTGCGGTGCTGTGGTGGCTCAAGTGGTTAAGACGCTGAACCGCAGGCTGTGGAAGGTCAGCAATTCAGCAGTTCTAGACCACCGCATGACGGAGTGAACGCCTGTCTCGAGTTCCAGCTCCTGCCAACCTAGCAGTTCAAAAGCAAGAAATTGCAAGTAGATAAATAGGTACCACTTCAGTGGGAAGGTAACAGCGTTCCGTGCACCTTGGTGTTTAGTCATGACGGCCACATGACCTTGGAAATGTCTTCGGACAGTGCTGGCTCTTCGGCTTTGAAATGGAAATGAGCACCACAACCCTAGAGTCGGATTCAACTGGCTTTTGAGCAAGGGAACCTTTACCTTTACCTAACATGTCCAAACTTTTCTGAAGGCTCCCAAACTCTGGGTTTTTCATAGGAGCAGCCTACATTGACTTTCCTAAGTCTCCTTCTATCTCATCCAGTATAATAGCTGCTGCTTCCACAGTCTTTAATTTCTTATCTCTCAAAATCCATCTATACTGGGAAGGGACTTGACTATAAAACTGCTCTAATCCAATGAGATTTTTCAAATCTTCTACAGTAATAACTTTGCTCCCTTCAATCCATCTGTTAAGGGGTCTGTCTAACCGACACCTTAATTTCCCCAGGCTTTCTTTTAATTTCTCTGAACGTTTTCTTCTTTGTTCAGCAGTAAAGCCATACTGGACTCTCTTTCTTTGAACAGCTGGTAGTTAGAGATCTCTTCATCTCTTAGTTCAGAGTAGATTTCACTTAACCCCCACAAATCTGTGGTCTTAAATAAATCATCCTGTCCTCATTAGCTATATTTAAATCCTGACAGGTCCTTCCAAAGCTGAACAGAAAAGCCTCAACATCATCTCCTTTCTGATATCTGGGGAACTTTTTCTGTTTCACTGAGGGGTAGTGTTCATTTCTAGTGTCACCATGAAGCTCTGCCTTTAACTGAATTTCATGGAGCTTCAAATTATACATTCTCTCCTCATTTTCTCTTTCTGCCTCTCTCTGTCTTTCTCTGTCTTCTAGTCTAAGCCTTTCAGGCTCTTTTTCTTCTGCCACTTTAAGTCCCTCAAGTTCTCTCTCTTTTTTTTTTTTTTTGCTTTTCCTCTGCCTGTATCCTGGCTATTTGAATTTCTCTTTCAGCCTTTTCTCTTTCTGCCTCTCTTTATTCTTTGTTCTTTTTCTGCCTGCAGTCTGGCCATTTGAATTTCTTTCTTGGCTTCAATTCTGGCTAACTCTAACTGTAATTTCATGGTCTCAATATTTTGACTAGGATTCTCCTCAAAGATCCCTCCTGTGCTTGCCCATCTCCAGTGGCTTTAACTGTTTTCTGTGGGAATTTTCTGACATAAATTTTCTTTCAAACTGTCTCACTTGTTATACTGCAGTGTCCTTTTACTTGTTGTGTGCTTGTATGTCACTTATTTTTGGGTTTTTATTCAAAATCCCAACGCTGGCACCAATTATAACCATAGCTGTGGCTGAGTTGTGGCATCACTGCCTTTATAGGCTTATAGATGTACTGGATTTAAAATATTTTTACTTCTGATGTGACTGATCAGTTATCACTATACAGTATCTGATCAGTCACCATAAATGTTAGTCTCTTTGGGCTTTTGTGTATATATAACTTATGGATGTATGGAGGACCACTGCCCAGTATAATTCTTTCACCATAAAGCCAGGCACAAGTATTTGTAAAAGTCCAACAGTACACATCTTTATTTCTCAGCAAGCCCAACAGGGGGATGGGATATATTTACATAGGATATTTTGTTTCCTCGTAGAATATAACTTTTTACTTTGCCTTTACCTAGACTTTAGGCTTATCACTCTCAGTTTTACACAGATGTTCTTCAGTACACTAAACACACTTATGATCCCACTCTCCAGTAACAGTTTTTGTGGCTGACCTTTGGACTTTATCTGACTGGACCCTTTGAGTCTAACTGGGCACCTTTCCAGCTTTCCAGACTCCTCCAGACCCTTAGCTGTTTCTTTAGCCACCTCTCCAAGTTCCTCTGGAGCAATGTATCTGGTATTTGTGACCACTGAGGTCTTATACTGTTCACTCTCTGTTCACTCTCCTCTCTGAGGGTACCAGTGCAGAGTTTTATTTCAGCTCCAGTTTTCTACTCAAACTGATATCAAGCTGTTTCCACACAAAGCCACAGACGTTTTGTTCCACCTCAGAGCTATTCAGTTAGCTGACTGCTCTCTGCTAACTTCTCTTCCAACTCCTTCTCCCAACTGTCAGCGCCCAACTGTCAGTTGTCCACCATTATCTGTCACTCTTTGAGAATTCTGAGCCAAAAGGCCCCCTCCCTTCTTAGTCAGGTGACTCAGCAGCTTCTTTCTTTACCTGCTGCTGTCCACAAATCTGTAATTCTGTCACACCAGTAAATTGGGAGTCTTGCTACTAAGAAAGCTTTTACAACTTCCTCAGCAATACAGGCTCCCTGGTTTGGAGCACTGAATCAAGGGACCCAGCTTCCCCTAAAGGGGAGACTGGTTTGCTTCCACAAAACCAAGAGCAGGCTCCTATGCAAGGTCATTTCACATTACAGTAGTACTTTATACCTGGTGAATGAAGATCTATAGAATCCCGCCAATGCAGTAAGACAATTCTGATTTTTCCTTTTGTGTTTTATGTGTGTATATGTGTAACTGATAATTGTAAATAATGTGCCCATGATGACTTGCAAGCAAAGGGGGGGACCCCCTCCCCAATATGCAAAATCCACTCAGCCCTCAGAGCTGATCAGTGCTCATGCTGCCAAGGACTGAGTGTTTCCAAAGTCATACTGAAAAGAGATCAGGGTGCTTCACCCCTGCCACCCCGCTGAAAAACCCAAAGAAAGCCAAGTGGTTTTTGATGTTGTGCCTTTATTAAATGGACTTTTAAGCCCTGTTCCTGGAGCTGCTCCCCCCCCATACTAGCCGATCTCAACAGCGCCTCTATAGCACAGCAGACTTTGTGGACACGAGGGGGGGGGGGAGACATCAGAAAATCATAAACAGAGCTCCATGTTTTGACACAAACATGTTCCTGTAAATATGTAACCCAGCCAAACGTGAGTTGAGCCGACTGTGAACTTTTGTGTGTGTATTTATTGAAACGATTTGTAGTATGCTGTCTAGTTTAATTTGCCTTTCACTCTTCATTAGCGCCTATAGTGTTTTGCTTCGTTTTAATGAATTTCAATTAGCAGTTATTTTAAACAAATCAGGATGCTTTTATTTAATGGTTAGACAAATTCGTGCTTTTTAGTCATTTTCCCTATTTTAACTAACAGATATATTACTTCATGTAAACCAACTGTTTTGAGGTCAATGCAGTTACATGCCATACTTGCCAGCCCAGTAAGGTGATGAGACATGCAGCCTATTCAGCTATTTTTAAAGGAAAAATACAGTTCCCTTGCATAGGTCCCCCATGAGACCTCGCTCTTACCCATTTTCTATCTTTAACTCTTTACTTGTTCCTGGCAAGAAGACCTCCAGAGAAGAAATGCCAGATGCCACCTCACCTGGACCTGTATAAAGGACCCTGCCTCCTGACATCAGCCGAGTCCCAAGGGGGGAATTGTTGCCAAGCAACCACTTTTTAAGAGACTCTTAAATATGCCTGCAAAGCTGAACTGTGTCAGAAGTGTGTCAAGGCAATGGACAGAACCCTAGCCATGAAGCAGTGCCCTTATACTGGACTGAAGGTATGTGCTCTAGCCAAGGGGAACCTTGTGCTTAAGCAGTGTGCCAAGCCAGATGTGGACCGATGGACTACAAGATGCCTCTTGCTTCTGCATCTCTGCAGCTACACCAGCACCAGCAGGCAAACCAGCAGCCCTGACCTCAAAGCACACAGAACCAGCAGCAGATCACAAAGGAAAGCCATGCTCTGTGAATAATATGCCCCAAAGAGCACTTCGGTCCGAATCTCAACATCGCCTGGCGGTTCCTGGCCCTAAGGAGGCCAGGCTGGTGGCCACGAGGGCCAGGTCATTTTCAGTGGCGGCTCCTATCTGGTGGAATGAGCTCCCGGAAGAGATCAGGGCCCTGCGGGACCTCTCGCAGTTCCGCAGGGCCTGTAAGACGGAGCTCTTCCGCCAGGTGTTCGAGTAGGAACCGCCACTTCCCTTCCCCCCTTTGGCCGCCACCCCCCTCCACCGCCAACTTCACTAACTTATGTGGTAGAGGGAGGGGATAGCCGAGTGAGATCTATTGGGTCCCGCCGTGACCAACATTGCTGTGTCTAATGATCATTTGATGCCATCGGATTGAGATGATAGAGTAATTATAGAGCACTTTATGATGTAGGAATTTTTAGTGGTTTTATATGTTTTAACCTGTTTGTTCTTGGCACTGGTTGCCCTGTTGTAAGCCGCCCTGAGCCCGCTTGCGGGGAGGGCGGGGTAGAAATGGAATAGATAAATAAATAAATAAATAAGTCAGGAGATTCATGCACAGACACCATGAAGAACTCCCTTCTATACCATGCAGGCATTCCCCCACCCTCACGTATTAACATCACCAAGTGAAGCACGCACTCCTCTTCAGCCTAAAACAAAAGTATGTGCCCCATGACAAATTAACGAGCCATCACATCTTCCAGCTGCCCATCAAGATAATGCAGCTGTTGAACATCCAGCAGTTAAACCCAAGTACCGGCAACACAACAGGAACGTCACCCTTCTCTCTTTTGTCTAAACCCTTCCCCCTAAGAGGTGTCACTATTAACCAAGCCATTGTTTCAGTTGCCCAACGATTAATCCCTTTGCTTGGCCCATTAACAGTTTAAGTTTCTTAATAATTCCTGGGGGCCAGGTGACCAGAAAGGCGCTAGCCTCAGATTACATTTAAGGTATAAAAAGAGAGCATCCAGCCATTGCTCTCTCTCTCACACACTTTTCTTCCTAATTGCTGGTTCCATTCTTAGCACTGTTTGAAATTTCCCACGTGTGTTACTGGCCAACTCATGACTCCTTCCCATATTTTTACCCCTTTTCCACTGCAGAGTCGACTCATCTCATTGGACAGGTAACGTTATTGTCCCACCAACAATACTTCCTGCTAATGCAAATGTCTCTGTACTTTTCTCTCTGAATTCCTAGATCTGTATTACTGCGTGTATGCTTGGTTTTATATTTGTACATGTGAGAATCCTTCAGTAAAGAAATCATTGAGTAATCTAGCCTCCACGTCTGCTTCTGGACTCTGGGAAATCCAACTCCCATATACACAGGTAAATGGTCCCATATTTAATGCCTATTGCCATTTTGGTATAGTGGTTAAGTGTGTGGACTCTAATCTGAGAGAACCGGGTTTGATTCCACACTCCTCCACTTGCACCTGCTGATGTGACCTTGGGTCCGTCACAAGCTCTGGTACAGCTGTTCCTGAAAGAGCAGTTTGTGCTAGAATTCTCTCAGCCCTGCCTACCTCACAGGGTGTCTGTTGTGGGGAGGGGAACGGAAAGGAGTTTGTAAGCCGCTCTGAGACTCCAAGTGAAGGGCGGGGTATAAATCCAATCTCTTCTTCTTCTAGTATTCATAGTTCCCCATGCTTATTCATAAATAAGGCCTAACAGCCTGTTGCAGCAAAAAAGGAGTTGTTATGGTATTTTAAAGACCATTCCTTTTTTCAGAATAAGCTTTCATAGATCATGAACGCTTATGCTGCAATGCAATTTTGTTGTCTAAGATGCCACAGGACTTGGCTTATGTGCAGTAATATGTGTAATGAAGAACAAAATTTTGTCAGTGCAGTGGTGGAAGAAGTTACTCTTGTGAAATATCTGTGTATACATGAAACTAGAAGAAGAGATTGGATTTATACCCTGCCTTTCACTCGGAGTCTCAGAGCAGCTTACAAACCCCTTTCTCTTCCCCTCCCCACAACAGACACCCTGTGAGGTAGGTGGGGCTGAGACAGTTCTTTCAAGAACCCTATGGCTTGGTCAAGGTCATCCAGCAGCTGCAAGTGGAGGAGTGGGGAATCAAATGTGATTCTCTCAGATAAAAGTCTGGCGCACTTAACCACTACACCAAACTGTGAAGTGTTCCACAGTTCTGGAGTCAGACAATATACTCAGATCTAGCACTCCTTTCATCACTGGCCGATTTTTTCTGGAGAAGGTAATGTGGTAGATAAGGCTCATAAACTGGAACTCAATAAAAATCTAAGGTGCTGTTGGTAAATAACACAGTAAATCAGATATTTAACAATCCTCTTTAGTTACAACTCTCTTTAAAAATCAGGTTTATACCTCCAGGGTGCTATCAGAGCCAAGTTTTACCAATTGCATATAGGATGTTTCCTCACTAATGAGATCTTGCTGTACCTACTATGGTTGCCAACCCTGGGTTGGAAAATACCTGGACATTTTGGGGAGTAGAGTGTGAGGAGGATGGAGTTTGGAAAGGAAACTCAGCACCTGCCAAAGTAGCCATTTCTGCCAGGGGAACTGATCTTTGTCAGCTGAAGATCAGTTATAACACTAGGAGAGCCCCAGGCCCCATCTGGAGTTTGGAACTCTAGCACCTATCCATGTTTTGGTACCCTTCGTGTTAGACTACTATAACTCTGCCTTTGAAGATGGCCCAGCAATTTTAGTTTCTTCAAGGTGTAGTAAGTAAGCTGTTAACATGCATTAAACCATTGGGATCATATTTTACCAACACACAAACAGATCTGCAGGTTGTTAATTCATCACCAATCTTGATTCAAAGTGCTGGGTATTACCTTTAAAGCCCTAAGGGGCTTTGGTCAAGGGTACATACAAGAATACCTTGCTCCTGCATGATCCTGCCTGATAGTTATGATCGTTGTTCATATAAGGCTTTTAGCCAATTGTAAGATTAAAAATGAAATAAATAAGTAGAGCAGTTGTTTTGTATTATTTGTTGTATACTTAGTTGGGAGTTAAAATTGCTAAGTGGGAATACAGGATATAAGCAGTCCTATGTGAACACCTGTTAAGGCAGATTGATTTGTTTGTATGCCCAGGACAAGATTTTCTAGTAAAATGGATGAGGGTGAGTTGTAAACTTTAAACAATAAAAGGCTATTTGTAACAATGTTTTAAGTATGCACTGTATAAAATGCTTTCTGTATAAATGTGCATTGTAATGTTGAAGTGACTTTAAATATGTTTTTGTAGATACATTCTAGCAATTGAAAGCATGGCATGGAATATCATGTGAAGACAGTATGAATAGTAGGATTTCAAGAGAGATTACCATGGTACATTGTCTCATAATATTTTATTGAACAGAAACAATTGCATATAAAAATAACTTTAATAGATGTAGAATTTGGATTACATTGTAAAAAAAATTAATGTCATTTTGTAAGATGCTTCAGTGTGTTCAGATGAAGTTGTGAACAAAATGAAAGCCAACTCCGGGGAGTCTTGTCAAAACTCACTTTTTTCTGTACTTATGGTGTGCTTATGAAAAAAGAATATACAAGAACGTGGATATGTGAACAACTATCATAAAATAACTTTGTTAAATATAGCAGAGAAATTGTATTTTATTTCATCTTAAAGCACTGAGTGTCAGCCTGTTTTCTGGTTTAGTAATTGTCCTGGGCTGTTACCATTTAGAGTGTTTTGATAGTTATGATCTGCATTGAAAACTCAGCTCTCTGCCCTCTAGAGCAGCCATTTCCTCCAGGAAAATTGTTCTCTGTCATCTGGAAATTACCTGCAACTCTATGAGAAATCCAGGGCCTCCAGGCTCCATTTTGAGGTTGGTAACTCAAGTACCTACCCTCAAGGACTTGATGCCTGCTAAAAATAGGGCACTCCAAGACCTCACCTATAGGTTGAACTCCTCAAAACCCTGACAGTGATATATCATCAACACCATTTGTTTTCAGTTGTGTACCAATCTGTATTCTATCATTTTCTGTTATTGCAGTGGCTATTTGTGGTTTATTTTGTCTGATATTTTAATTATCTTTAAGGTTTTTTCTTCTTCTTGCTGTTGCTTAACTAATTTTCAGCAGCTTTACTCATTTAATCTTCCGCTGGTCTTTACATTCTATGATTATATTGTTATTTATTTACCTAACATTTGATTTTAAAATACATTTTTGATTCTATGTTTTTAAATATTGGAAACTGCATCAGAATTTTTTCAGTAAATTAAGAGCGAGGCATATAAATTCATTCAGTAAATAATGGCATGGAGTCAATCCTAATTAGCTCCTCCTCACGCCTTCCTATCCCAAGGAAATCCCTCTTACTAGTATGGGCCTGGTTATGAGAATGAAAAAAAGACCACCACCACTCTATTCACAGACAACATAGAGCTTTCTACTTAAGTGACCCTCCATATGACTTCATAAACTAACCAAAAGAAAGTAAAACCCAAACAATTGGCCTTATGAGAGCTGAATATGTTCGAGGACAGGGGCAAAGAATGTTGAGAGGAAGTGATAGACAAAGAAGGGGGGGGGAGAGACTAGCTTGCTCAACCCCCTAAGGAATCACAGAGTGCTTGAGAAAGAGATGGAGGGGGGTCAAACGCATTCCTACCTCCTTACTACTTTCCAGTTTGTCTGTTTCTACAGAGAACGGACACTTTAGAGCAATTCTGTCGTTTGAACTTACTAGGTATTGTTTTGCACACTAGTGTCGAGGGTACCATAGCAAATATATTAGGCAAGGGCAGTTCACCAACCAGGGAGAAAAAAACTACTTGGGAAAAGAGCAAACTAGACGCGGCTCGTGCCGATTCTCGCCTCCCAGACCCCGTGCCGCGTTGCCACACCGATGGCAACGGAAGACACCACGGGAGGAGGCATAATGCACCCCTCTTACATTACAGTCACGGCCGCCAGCTGCAAAAATAGCTACAAAGCGGCCTCTCGCCGCGGACCAAGCATGGGAGCCTCCTGCTAGTCTGGGCCCCGGCGGAGGATGCGAAGACGAAATCCCTCCATTTCCTTGCCCCGCCCCTTTACGCTGCCGGCTGTGGTGTTTCAGGAACTACCCATCGACATCGCGCAGTTTCTTCGGGCCCAGGCGTACGCACAGTGAGGAGAGGCCAGCGCTTGGGGGTGGCGCTTTGCTGTACGACGTCCGCTGAGGAGCCTGGCCCAGACGGGTCTTTCTTCTGTCCTCACTGGGGTAGGACTCTTGCCTTTGCTGAGCTCCGCCAAGCCCGCAGGACCGGTTAGTATAGGAAGTGCCGGGCGCGCGCTGGGGTGGGTAGAGGGCCGGTGTTTGCTGTGTTGGGTGGCTGAAGGGAGGGGCGGTGGAGAGCCGTGATTATTTCTCGAAAGCGGCCAGGCTCCTGTTTGTTTAATAGAGCTCTGCCTCCACCTTGCAATGGCCAGTGGGGAGTAAGTTCCTGTTTGCTCTGCGGAGACTCCCGAGACTTTGAAGGCAAATAGTAAGTTGGCTGCTGTTTTGCAAATTTTGTGTTTTAAAATTGGCATGCTTTGTGTTGTTTTAAAATAAATTGCTAGCTGTCTTGAAGGCTAATCTTGGTAGAAGAAAGCCAAAGAATTAATTAAAGATAAGCGCTCAAATACTTTGGCCACCAAATGAGAAGGGAGCATTCACTGGAGAAGACCCTGATGCTGGGAAAGATTGAAGGTCAAAGAAGAAGGGGAGGGCAAAGGATGAGATGGTTAGACAGTGTCATCGATGCAACGAACATGAAATTGAGCAAACTTCAGCGGACAGCGGAAGACAGGAGGGCCTGGCGTAATCTGGTCCATGGGGTCGCAAAGAGCCGGACTCGCCTGTGCGACTGAACAACAACAAAAAAGCACTTGAAGGAGTGGCGTGAGGCAACCATGGAGACCGGGTTCAGAAGAATCAGGCTGGAATCCAGAATAGCAACCGAAATTGTTTCAGTTGAAATGGCTTGTAAGTAGTAACCCATGCACGTTTTGGAGCAGCTGAGTAGTCTATAAATCTGGGGCAGGGCATTCAGAACTTTAGGGGGAAATTGAGAACATTTGGAATTTTAGACTGTTCCTTCCGTATTTATTTTATTTATTTAGATTAAATGTAGATGCCTCCTCTCCAGAAATTTACAAGTGGCAGCACAGGAGAATAACTATACCACTCAGCCTTCCTGAGGATAAAATCCCAGAGTTTTCCCCAAGGGTACCTCACCTGGCAAATAAGAATCACAAGTGGGGACTCAGAAGAAACTTGTGGGAGTGGGTACCTCATTTCCCCAAGCTTTGCTTTTTCCCCTCTCTTCCTACTTCTCTCACACTCTCCCTCCTGTCACCCCTTTTCTTATTCTCTCTCTCCTTGATGCCTGGCACTTCTCTCTTTTTGTCTTCCCATCCCATCAGTCTTTCTCATTCTGCCCTTGCCCCATTACTTTTTCTCTTTCTGCCCACCCTATCACTCTCCCAGTCTCCCGCCTGCTTCCTCCCATTCCCGCAGTGTCAGTAGTAGCTGTCCAGGAATCACAACGGCTCTCCCAGTGTTCCCTGTAAGCTGTGGAGACTTGGGAGCAAAAATTCTGATTCATGAGCCAGAAGAACTATTAGCATTAAAGCTGTGAGCGGGCCTGATTTGACTATCACGTAAATTAGTTTTTTATAAGATTATTACATAACCTTTTATAACTATTACCACAACATATTAATAGAGCTCAGTAACACTGTAAAGACCCTCATAATGTATTCTAGCTAGGGTTGCCAGCCTCCAGGTGGAGCCTGGAGTTCTCCAAGAATTACAACTGATTAGCAGATGATAGAGATGGCTTCTCCTAGAGGAGATGGCAGCATGGGAAGGAAGAATCAGTGGCACCACATCCCCATTGAGCTTCCTCCTGTCTCCAAATTCCTCCCACTGCCAGGAACTTATCAAGCTGCAGCTGGCAACCTTGAACAGTTGGCAACCTTGAACAACTATTCAAATGATGGAAATTTTTGGTAAATATCAATAGAATTAAATTTACCACCAAATTGTGCTGCAGTCAAAATCTGAAATTACCGCAGAGACTCATGTTCCTGAGAAATGTCCCAAGGAATTTGAAGGCACTTTTAAAAATTCATTTTAACAGTCTTTATATATTCTTCTTAAAATCATTCCAATCTATATAAATAGTCTTCTCCATTTTATACCCCCCCATACACACACATATACTGGGCTCCTTTTTGTTTTGGGATGATCTGTGTTTGTCCTTACTGTCCACTGACTTCATTTGACCCCACTGCTCTCCATTTGACCTGATTCTTTTGGGGAACTGATCTGTGTTTGTCAGCCTGTGTTTCCCCCCGTAATTAAATCCAAATAAATGGTGACTATAAACTATATACTCAGGGTACCTAAATATCTTTCAAAATTACCACAAATGAAGAGTATCAATTACAGCTGGAACATCAGCATGTTCTGCTAGGTATCCCATAATAGGAAACCAAGTAGCCACAAATAGTGAAAATATGATTTATTTACTGCATGCTGTATATTTCTACATTAGCATTTATATATTCTGGTTAACTTATAGATTATAGATGTATCTCTGTTATTGTGTTATATTACATTGTACCATCTTATGTTTTTTTCTTTTTTTAGAAAATGCAATAAAATATTAATTAAACCCAAATGGTGACTATATTAACTTAGCTTGTTGTTCCTGTTTGGTCCTGCATCTGTTAAAACATCTTCATTATACTCTATGCTAATTTGCTGTATGTCTGGACTATTAACTTCCATTTCAGTGTACCTGAGGAAGCGTGTGTGCACATGAAAGCCCATACCTTGAATAAAACTTTGTTGGTCTTAAAGGTGCCACTGGACTCAACGCATGCTGTGGGGCAATCACAATCTAAGTGGAGGTGGCATGAATGTCACACACAGACATTTGTGATCCAACTGGTTTTCAAGGAGCACTCATTCCAAAGAAGGAAAGGAACTTTATTACTTCTGAATATTACATGCACTTTAAAAAAAATCAAAACTCTTAAACATTTTAAGTAGCTTCTTGCAACCCTGTAGCCAGAATTTCTTTGAGAGGGGCTATGTAAATCTAAATTAATTAAACTATAATTAAAATTCCACAGCAAGATGGGGATCTGAACCTGGGTCTTGTAGGCCCTACTCTGAAACTCTAACTGCTACTCCACACTGGCATTCATAGGGTTGCTGCTGTTGAACAATAGCAAGGCAGGCCTAGTTGAGTCAGGGAAGTCAGGTGGTATCAAGTCAACCAGATGATGTTGCCAGGCATAGGGTTGCCAACCTCCAGGTAGGACCTAGACAGCTCTCAGAATTACAGTTGAACTTCATACATCTGTCCCCCTGGAGAAAATGGCTCCTTTGGATGGTGGACTCTCTGGCACGCCTCAGACTTCACTACAAAATCTTAGAATATAAAATACCTAATGTTAAAGAGTTGGCTGACTGCCCCTCACTGAATGAATGCCAACAATTTGAGCCTTCTATATGTGCACCACAAGTATATCTCTACAAATAAATTTGCTTTTTCTGGCACAGTTTTTATGTCCTAATTTTTTACTTGTCACTCAAGCAGGAATTTGATGACAGTGCTGAATACTTGTTGGTGTTCGTGGGCTAGACCTACTCAGCCCATCAGAAATCACTTTGAATACACGAGCTTTGCTGCCTTTCCATAGCCAAAGCTGGAGAGCCAAAGCACAGGTGAGAGCGTTCTAAATGTAATTGGATTAAATTGGAAAGCACTAAACCATGTAACAATGATCCTTGACACACTCATACTAAAATTAAGCACTGTTTTGGTGTCAATGACTTATGCAATATAATCAAACTTGCATCATGTCAGGGATATCAATGGGAGTTAAGCTGTGAGCCTAAAATAGTTAGGATTGCTCTCTTAAAGTGTGTACCTAGATACCTCATGCCCATAAAGGTGGAACAGTCTTTTGGGTTTCTTTCTGTTTCACAGAAATTAATAAGGAAAGTTAAGTAGGCAGTCTAAAAAAAATCTGTTTTATACAAAGCAATGCTTACCCTGAAGAGTAAGTGAGCTGTTGTTGGAAGTTGATATTTTCTGGCATTGATATGAATCATTTTCTCAATCTAATAATATTTGGCGGCAATACAAGGATTAAGAAAAACTGAGTAAAGAGAGGTCCTGAAACTATGCATGTAGTAATCTACTCAGTTGTTGTTGTTGTCAGTCGCACAGTCGAGTCCGACTCTTTGCAACCCCATGGATCACATCACGCCAGGCCCTCCTGTTTTCTGTCATGCTTTGGAATTTGCTTAATTTCATGTTTGTTGCCTCGATAACACTGTCTAACCATCTCATCCTTTGCCGTCCCCTTCTTCTTTGACCTTCAGTCTTTCCCAGCATCAGGGTCTTCTTCAGTGAGTGCTCCCTTCTCATTTGGTGGTCAAAGTATTTGAGCTTCAGCTTCAGTATCTGGCCTTTCAGAGAACAGTCAGGGTTGATTTCTTTTAGGATTGACTGATTTGATCTTCTTGTAGTCCAGGGGACTCTCAAGAGTCTTCTCCAGCACCATAATTCAAAAGAATCTATTATTCGGCGCTTGGCCTTCCTTATAGTCCAACTGTTGCAGCCATACGTTAATACTGGGAATACCATTGCTTTGACCATACGGACTTTTGTTAGCAGGGTGATGTCTCTACTTTTTATTATACTGTCTAGGTTTGCCATCACTTTCCTCCCAAGGAGCAGGAGTTTTTTCAATTCATGGCTGCAGTCACCATCTGCAGTGATCTTGGATCCCAGGAACGTGAAGTCTGTCACTGCTTCCACGACTTCTTCTTCTATTTACCAAGGAGTGATGGGGCCAGATGCCGTGATCTTAGTTTTTTTGATGTTGAGTTTCAAGCCAACCTTTGTGTTCTCCTCTTTTACTTTGAGCAAGAGGCTTTTTAGGTCCTCTTCACTTTCTGCCGTTAGAATGGTATCGTCTGCATATCTGAGGTTGTTGATGTTTTTCCCAGCAATCTTAATAATTACTACTATAGGAAACATTATGAATGTGAGATTGAGCAATGCTGATGAAATAATTAAAAAATCAACTGCCAGATGATATATTACACTAGCAGTAAAGCCCATTGTAAAAGCAATACAACGAGCTCTAGAAAGATGTGATGTGTAAGGAATGCATAGGCTGGAAGCAGGCTGAGTACATATTAGCAGTATGTAATAGAAAAGCACAGATGTGGAATTAAAGTCTCACATACCTTATGTTACACAATAACGGGTGTCCAAGGTCACACAATGTGACCCAGAGAATGCAGCACACAGGGCTCTGTGGAGTAATTTCTACAATTGGGCAGTCTGCAAAGTCATTTTATGTTGAACGTCCTTGTCATTCAATGTGGTCATGGTTATTGAGCTATAGAACAGGTCTCAAGGGGAGCTGGATTGAAAGTGAGTGGTTGTGACAAAAGTCTCAGTAGGTTATGTCAGAATGATGAAGAGGAGTATGGGCATATGAGTGTTGTGAAACCTTTATTGTTTTCATTGTGAAAAGCAGTGTTCCCTCTAAGCTGAGTTAGTGTGAGCTAGCTCACAGTTTTTTTAGCCTCCAGCTCACACATTTTTGTCTTAGCTCAGTAAGGTTGGCTCCAAAGCAAACTGATTAATACAGTAGCCAAATCACTTGCTCACAACTTTAATGCCAGTAGCTCACAAAGTTGAATTTTTGCTCACAAAACTCTACAGCTTAGAGGAACCATTGGTGAAAAGGCATGTGTATTGTGGGTATGTTGTAAGCAAAGGTGTGTATTGAAGTTGAGGATTTAAATGCATGGCTAGACACATTAAGTTTCAATAATTTGCTGTTTGCCAAAAGCCATGTAAAGGACACTTGCTGTTTTGAGTAAAGTTGAATTGTATAAAAGAGGTGTCACTCATGGAACTGGAGAAACATCTTTTAAAGTGAACATCAGTGGTTGGCAGAGCCTGATGTAATAAGAATGATTGATAGGTCACGTGTAGTCTGTGTCTATTGCCACATTTCCCCCCCTTTAAATGTTTGTCTGTTTATCTGTCTCTGCCTGTTTTCCTCCTATGTCAAGGCTAAATCAAGACCATAAAAGTGAGGAACAACGCCTGGTTATAATTTCTAGAGGAAGCCAAGTTGTGACCTGGGTTCCTGTTTTTTTCCTTCTTTTTTTGCTGTAGTGGTTAAGTACGCGGACTCTAATCTGGGAGAACCGGGTTTGATTCCCCACTCCTCCACTTGCGCCTGCTGATGTGACCTTGGGTCAGTCACAAGCTCTGGCACAGCTGTTCTTGAAAAAGAGCAGTTTCTGCCAGAGTTCCTTCAGCCCCACCTACCTCACAGGGTGTCTCTTGTGGGGAGGGGAAGGGAAAGGAGTTTGTAAGCCGCTCTGAGACTCCCTTGGGTAGTGAAGGAAGGATTATAAATCCAATCTCCTCTTCTTCATCGTCGTCGTCTTCTTCTTCAAAGTACTTAATATGTTAGGTCACTGTGAAGTACTTAATATGTCAGATCACTATGGAAATGTATTCATGTCTTATATTGTTATCCTGACCTAACCTGGTTCCATCAGATCTCAGAAGCTAAGCAGGGTCAGCCTTGGCTAGTATTTGGAAGGGTGACCTCCAAGGAATACCAGGGCTGTGACACAGGGGCAGGCAATGGCAAACCACCTCTGAGATATCTCTTGCTTTTAAAAAAAGTCTAGCTCACCACCTAGTGGTGCATAACACTAAAAAAGAGCTAGAACTTCTGCCTGCCAGACAATCTTAGGCTCTCCTGGTTATTCTATACACAGTGCCATATGATAATAATAACAATTATTGTTAAAATTCATATTTTTATACGATAGTATGACATAATTTGGTACAGAATTGGTTTGGTGTAGTGGTTAAGAGTGTCAGACTCTAATCTGGAGAACTGGGTTTGATTCCCCCTTCCTTCACTTGAAGCCAGCTGGGGGACCTTGGGTCAGTCACAGTTCTCTCAGCCCACAAAATAAACCTAACACAAAATAGAGCTAGAGTTTCAGGCTGCCAGACAATTTTCAGATCTCCTGGCTATACTACACCCACTGCCATATGATAATTAATTTAATTACATTGTTTGGTACAACTGAATTAAATGACTTTACTAGAGTATCTTTCCTTATTTATGGTGACTGACTGGTTGTCCTTCCCTGTTTCAATCTCCTATTGTTTTCTTGGTTGCAGTCTCATTTTTGGTGTATGATTAAGCAAAGGAATACAAAATCTTGAACAATTTCAGTATCTTTATTGTCAACCTTACAGTTGTGTAAGTTCCCAGTAGTCATTACTTTTGTCTTGCTGTTCAGCTGTAATCCTGATTTAGCACTTTCTGCTTTAACCTTCATCAGTAAGGGAAACACCCAGATGATTTTAGGGAAAGATGCTTTTGCCTTTCTGGCAGAGTTTTCTGGGCTGGGTTATCCCTGTGTCATGCTTAATTATGTTTGATTAGGTCAAAGGAGGAGGTGTAATTAAAAAAAGAAGAGAGAAACTGCAAGCTGTGAAATTGTGAAGCTGTTGTAAGCCTAACTGCAAGCTGTGAAACGCTGAAGTTGTTGTAAGCCTAAGGGAATTGGAATGAGAAGAATTAACTCATTTAGAAGTAGAGAGATATTCTTGAGTATGGGTATCTTGAGTGGTTGGAAGTATATAATCTGATATATATAAAAGCTCTAACACGTTGGCACTTTCCAGCTCTCCCGTTGGCTGTGCTGTGCGCTCCATCAGCCATTGGCCCATCAACTGCCACTCATGTGCCATTGGCTGGGTGCTGGGTCTGCTCCTCTTCCCTGCCCTCTGCCGCCTCAGCCACTGTTCCCTGTCAGAATAAACTGCCAAAACGGCTGTCTCTCCTGATGAAGACACTTTTGCATCTGGCTGGCTACTGAAATGACTGTTCCTTCTTCAGGAAGAGGCTTCTACTGCTGCCACTTCTCCTGCTTGGCTCCTCCAAGTCTGGCTGGTTATTGAGGTGAGCCAGTAGCCATCAAATCATTCCCTTCTCCTGCTGTTGGGCTAATTTCCCCCTCAGTGGCTGTTGCTAGGCAACCAAGCTTAGTTTTGTCAGTAAAAAGGTGAGGGGAGGAGAACTTTTCCAGGCCTACTTTGGCCTTTGTAGGGAATTCATTTGGGCCAGTCCTGACTAGGATTGCCAGCTCCAGGTTGGGAAATTCCTGGAGATTTTGTGGTGGAGTCAACGGAAGCCAGTGTTTGGGGAGGGGAGACGCCACAGGTGAACAGAATCCGATAGAGTCCACCCTCCAAAGCAGTTATTTTCTCCAGGGGGAGAGAGATCAGTTGTCTGGAGTTCAGTTGTGATCTCAGGTGATTTTCAGGCTCCACCTGGAGGTTGGCTACCCTAGGCCTGGCAGCACCCTCTGGGTGACTTGATAACACCTGATTGGCATGACTTTATGAGGCCTGGCTGCTTGCTCCCGTTCACCAACAGCAGCCCCCAGGACAGTCCATGTGGCATAGCAGTTAACGCTTCAGATCAGGATCTGCCGGAGCCAGGTTATTGCTCTGGAAGCTGAGTGGGTGATTTCGGACCAGTCACAGATTTTCAGCTAACTTACCTCACAGGGATGTTGTGGAAATCAAAAGGAGGAGAGAAGAATGATGTAAGCTGCTTTGTTCCTCATGGCAGAGAAGATGGTACTTTTCCTCCTGGGAAACCATTGTTGCCAATCTCCAGGTGAGGACTGGAGATCACTCAGAATTACACTGCTCTCCAGATGACAGAGATCAGTTCCCCTGGAGAAAATGGTGGACCCTGTGTAATTCTATCCTGCTGAGGTGGTGCGGGGTCTGCCAGACCCAGGTTCTTACTGTGGAAGCTGATTGGTTGATTTCGGACCACTCACAGACTTTCAGCCTAAGCTACCTCACAGGGTTGTTGTGCAGATCAAAAGGGGGAGAGGAGAATGGTGTGAGCTGCTTTGGTCCCCATTGTGGAGAAAGACTACTTTTCCTAGGTAGACGCAGCAGGGAGTGGGGAAGACTTGGAAACCTGAGGTCAGAGGGACAGATAACAGTAGGTTGATGGTTGGGTGGGAAGGAGATAGGGTTGCCAACTCCGGGTTTGGAAATTTCTGGAGATTTGAGGGGTGGAGCCTGGAGAGGTTGGGGTTGGAGGAGGGGTGGGACCTCAGACAGGTCCATAGACTCCACCCTCCAAACCAGCCATTTCCTTCTGGGGAACCATTTTTGCCAATCTCCAGGGGAGGCCTGGGGATCCTTGCTCAGAATTACAACTGCTCTTCAGATGGCAGAGATCAGATCCCCTGGAGAAAATGATGGACTCTGTGTCATTATACCCTGCTGAGGTTGATGTTGGGTGAAAAAAAAAAGACATTGTGGGTATTTCAGAAACTTTGTGGGATAAGGAAAATCATTGGGATACATTGATTCCTATTTATAAATTATGCTGGAAGGATAGGGGGGAAAGGGTTGGAGGTGGGGTGGCTCTGTATGTCAGAGAGTCCAGTAAGACTGAGAGGGTAAGAGAATTGGATTCGCTACTGGAAATGCTATGGGTTGAAATAGTAGGCCCAAAAGGAAGCTTAACACTGGAAGTTTATCACCCACCAGATCAAAAGATAGCGGAGGATTATAAAATGATGAATGAAATAAAGATAGTGCCTAGATGAAAAAACTATGTTGTAATAGGTAATTTAACTACCCACACATTGATTGGGTCAATATGTGTTTTAAGTCAGGAAAAAGAGATTGAGTTTCTAGACACTCTCAATGACTGTGCTATGGAGCAGATGGTCACAGAACCTATCAGGGGAGAGGTGATCCTGGATTTGGTCCTAAGTAATGCCCAAGACTTGGTGAGAGATGTAAAAATGATTGCACCACTTGGGAACAGTGACCATAATGTTATTGAGTTCAACCAGGGGTCTTTTCGTAGAAAAAGAGCTGCAGGAGCTCATTAGCATAACTCATTAGCATATGTCACACCCCCTGACATCACCAGAAGTATGCCAGAAGGCCACACACCCCTGACATCACTGGAAGTGTGTCAGAAGGTGACACCCACCACTCAGGCTCCACCCCCAAAATCTCCAAGGTATTCCCAATTCAGAGCTGGCGAGCCTATCTGATGGCATACAAAAATGTATGAGCCAGAGGCTAAAAAACTGTTAGCTAGCTTGCACTTAGAGGGAACACAGGAAAAAAACCCAGGGGCCCTCAGGAGGTCCATCAGCAGGGCCAGAACTCCAGGAGCCCTCACACTCTACCCCAAGCACCAAGAATGCAGAGCATCACTGCCCCAGACATAAGAACATAAGAGAAGCCATGCTGGATCAGAAGCCCCCAAGCACTAAGGGCTTACAAAACCCTTTCCCTTCCCCTCCCTACAAAAGACACCCTGAAGGTAGGTGGGGCTGAGAGAGCTCTTGAGAGAACAGCTGAGAGAAAGAGAAGATGAAGAAGAAGAAATGAAGAAGAAGAGATTAGATTTATACCCTGCCCTTCACTACCTGGAGGAGTCTCAAACTTTCAAACTCCTTTCCCTTCCCCTCCCCACAACAGACAGCCTGTGACTGAGGTAGGTGGAACTGAAACTGCTCTTTTTCAAGAACAGCTGTGCCAGAACTATGGCTTGCCCAAGGTCATCCAGCAGCTGCAAGTGGAGGAGTGGGGAATCAAACCCGGTTCTTCCAGATTAGAGTCTGCACACTTAACCCAGTACCACTTTAAAGACTAAAAAAAAATTGTGGCAGGGTATGAGTTTTCGTGAGTCACTGCTCCCTTCTTCAGTAAGCTTTTTCTCAAAGTGAATGTTTCTCTCACTGAGTCAGTTCCAAAGAACCTGTATGTGGCTTAAGAAAAAACCAAGACAGGTGTGGTCATACAATCAAATCTCACGCCTGGGGACAACCGGGTATCTCTTGGTTCCCCGGGGCAGGGAGGACAAATTTGTTTTCTCTGTGTAGGATACATTCAGAAGAGCAGAGTAAAAAATGCTAAGGAGGAGGGATCAAAGTATTCAGCACATTATGCAGCTGCGATATCTTGGGCATAGTAAAAATTGGGGTATCTGAATGTATGGATTATAGGGATCTGGGTTCAAGTCTAAGGTCTGCCTGGACAAGGCCATTGGACAAGCTGGCCTGCTATTGTAATTAGGTCACTTACTGGACAGAGAATTTCTTTGGACTCAGTAAGATTTGCTTCTCTGTGTAGGACTGAGCTGCCAGTCCTGCCCAGTCCCTCATCTGTAAAATGGGAAGAGAGTAGCGATCTACAACGGATTCTTATAATGTACTTGGCTTGTTGGTAGGGCTGTCAACATCCAGGCCAGTGGCCCATCCAGTCCAACACCCTGTGTCACACATCAGCCAGAAATACCAGGGGCCCTCAGGAGGTCCACCCAGTGGGACCTGAACTCCAGGAGCCCTCCCACTCCTACCCTCCAAGCACCAAGAATGCAGAGCATCACTGCCCCAGACATAAGAACATCCTGTTAGATCAGGCCAGTGGCCCATCCAGTCCAACACCCTGTGTCACACATTAGCTCCAGGAAGGTGAAGGGCAGGGGGCTAGAGGGAAGGACCGGATGGGGAGGGGAGGCTGTGCTCCGGAAAGGTGGAGGGCGGGGGGATCCTTAGGCCGTGAATCGCAGCCTAAGGGAAGGACCGGGGGGTGGGAGGGTGGAGGGCGGGGGGGTGGTCCTTAGGCCACGAATTGTGGCCTAAGGGAAAGACTGGGGGGTGGGAGGCATCCCGGAGCGCTGCACTCCGGGATTGTGGGGGGTGTCCTCAGGCCGTGAATAAGGAGAGGGCGGGGGGGTTCCTTAGGCTGTGAACTGCAGCCTAAGGGAAGGACCGGGGGGTGGGAGGCCTCCCAGAGCACTGCGCTGTGGGGGGTGGGGGAGGTTCCTTAGGCCACGAATTGCGGCCTAAGGGAAGGACCAGGGTGGGTGGGAGGCCTCCTGGAGTGCTATGCTCTGGGAGGGTGGAGGGCGGAGGGGCGGCCTAAGGGAAGGACCGGGTGGGGGGCCTAAGGCAGAGGGGAAAACAGATGGCAGGGGTTAGGCAGGGGGAGGAAGCCTACTTACCTCCGTCTTCTGCCTCCTCCTGGGCCCGAATGAGGGGTGGAGGCAGAAAACAACAGGAAGTAGAGGGGATGTGACCCCCCATGTGCCCCCCCATGTGCCCGCCCCCTGGCTCTTCACTCCCGAAGCACTGCTCTGGTGAGCTCCGCCCCCATCCGAGGCCTGAGTTCAACATTTGTATAAGTCGGGTGTTGCTCAAAAAGACGGACACAACCACTTTTAACTTTAAAAGGGGACATGTGATATGAGGGGACATGTGAGGAAGAAACTGAAAGGAAAAGTAGAAAGGGTCAAACCCATTGGGGAAGCTTGGAGACTATTTAAAACTACAACCCTAGAAGCTCAAAAAATATATATACCACAGGTTAGGAAAGGCACAAATAGGTATAGAAAAAAACCTGCATCATTAACAAACAAAGCTGTAAAAGGTAAGAAAGATTCCTTTAAGGTGTGGAAAGCTAGTCTCAATGAGGTTGATAAAAGGGAACACAGTCTGTGGCAAATAAAATACAAGTCTGTGATTAAGCAGGCAAAAAGGGAATATGAGGAGCATACAGCAAAAAACATAAAGACCAACAATAAAACTTTCTTCAAATAATTAGAAGCAGGAAACCAGCCAGGGAGGCAGTGGGGCCCTTGGATGACCAAGGGGTAAAAGGAGTACTGAAGGATGATATGGAAATGGCTGCCAAACTGAATGCATTGTTTGCCTCTGTCTTCATTGTGGAAGATGAGAAGTGCTTGCCCACTCCAGAACCGCTGATTTGGGGGAGGAGTGTTGAAAGTCAGATTGAGGTGAGGAGAGAGGAGGTCATATGACTGATAGACAACTTAAAAACTGATAAAACACCAGCCCCGGATGGCGTACATCCGTGAGTTCTGAAAGAACTCAAATGTGAACTTGGGGATCTCCTGACAAAAATATGTAATCGTTCATTAAAATCTGTCTCCATTCCTGAGGACTGGAAGGTAGCTAATGTCACTCCCATCTTTAAAAAGGGTTCCAGAGGAGATCCGGGAAATTACGGGCCAGTTAGTGTGACGTCAGTACCGGGTAAGTTGGTGGAAACTGTTATTAAGGAAAGAATTAGTAGGTACATTGATGAACCAAAACTATTGAGAAAGACTCAGTATGGGTTCTGTAAGGGAAGATCTTATCTCACTGACCTGTTAGTGTTCTTTGAGGGAGTGAACAAACATGTGGACAAGGGGGACCCAATAGATATTGCTTACCTTGACTTCCAGAAAGCTTTTGATACAGTTCCTCATCAAAGGCTCCTAAGTAAGCTCAATAGTCATGGGATAAAAGGACAAGTCCTCTTGTGGATCAAAAACTGGCTAATTAATAGGAAACAGAGAGTGAGTAGAAATGGGCAGTTTTCTCAGTGGAGGGTGGTAAGCAGTGGGGTACCGCAAGGATTAGTACACAGTCCGATGCTTTTTAACTTGTTTATTAATGATTTGGAGTTGGGAGTAAGCAGTGAAATGGCTAAATTTGCAGATGACATAAAGTTGTTCAAGGTGGTGAAAAGCAGGGAGGATTGTGAGGCACTCCAAAGGGATCTGTCAAGGATGGGCAAATGGGCATCAAAATGGCAAATGGGGTTCAGCGTGGCCAAGTGCAAAGTGATGCAGATTGGAGCCAAAAATCCTAAATATAAATACACGTTGATGGAGTCTGAACTGGCAGAGACTGACCAAGAGAGAGATCTTGGAGTCCTGGTAAGCAGTGGGGAAGAGAAGTGTTTGCCCACTCCAGAAGCACCGATTTCGGGAGGGGGTTTGAAAGACCTGAATCAGATTGCGGTGACAAGAGAGGAAGTCCTCCGACTGATGGACAATTTAAAAATTAATAAATCACCAGGCCCGGATGGCATTCATCCGAGAGTTCTGAAAGAACTCAAATGTGAACTTGTGGATCTCCTGACAAAAAATATGTAATCTTTCTTTAAAATCTGCCTCCATTCCTGAGGACTGGAAGGTAGTTAATGTCACTCCCATCTCTAAAAAGGGCTCCAGGGGAGATCCGGGAAATTACAGGCCAGTCAGTCTGACATCAATACCGGGTAAGTTGGTGGAAACTGTTATTAAGGAAAGAATTAGTAGGCACATTGATAAACAAAAACTATTGAGGCAGACTCAGCATGGGTTCTGTAAGGGAAGATGTTGTCTCACTAACCTGTTAGTGTTTTTTGAGGGAGTGAACAAACATGTGGACAAGGGGGACCCAATAGATATTATTTACCTTGACTTCCGGAAAGCTTTTGATACAGTTCCTCATCAAAGGCTCCTAAGTAAGCTCAGTAGTCATGGGATAAAAGGACAAGTCCTCTTGTGGATCAAAAACTGGCTTATAAATAGGAAACAGAGAGTGAGTATAAATGGGAAACTTTCTCAGTGGAGGGTGGTAAGCAGTGGGATACCACAGGGATCAGTACTCGGTCCGATGCTTTTTAACTTGTTTATTAACGATTTGGAATTGGGAGTAAGCAGTGATGTGGCTAAATTTGCAGATGACACGAAGTTGTTCAGGGTGGTGAAAACCAGGGAGGAGTGTGAGGCACTCCAAAGGGATCTGTTGAGGATGGGTGAGTGGGCGTCAACATGGCAAATGGGGTTCAATGTGGCCAAGTGCAAAGTGATGCACATTGGAGCCAAAAATCCTAAATATAAATACACGTTGATGGGGTCTGAACTGGCAGAGACGGACCAAGAGAGAGATCTTGGAGTCGTAGTGGATAACTCAATGAAAATGTCTAGACAGTGTGTAGCTGCAATAAAGAAGGCCAACGCTATGCTGGGGATTATTAGGAAGGGAATTGATAACAAATCAGCCAGTATCATCATGCCCATGTATAAATCATTGGTGCGACCTCATTTGGAATACTGTGTACAGTTCTGGTCACCACATCTCAAAAAGGATATTATAGCATTGGAAAAAGTGCAGAGAAGGGCAACTAGAATGATAAAAGGGTTGGAACACCTTCCCTATGAAGAAAGGTTAAAAGGCTTGGGGCTCTTTAGCTTGGAGAAACGACGGCTGAGAGGTGACATGATCGAGGTGTATAAGATTATGAATGGGATTGAGCAGGTTGAGAAAGAAGTACTTTTCTCCCTTTCTCACAATACAAGAACTCGTGGGCACTCTATGAAATTGCTGAGCAGTCAGGTTAGAACAGATAAAAGAGAATACTTCTTCACCCAAAGAGTGATTAACATATGGAATTCACTGCCACAGGAGGTGGTGGCAGCTGCAAGCATGGACAGTTTCAAGAGGGAATTAGATAAACATATGGAGCAGAAGTCCATCAGTGGCTATTAGCCGCAGGGTATAGATGGGAACTCTCAGTCTGGGGCAGGTGATGCACTCTATTCTTGGTGCTGGAGGGGGCAGCAGTGGGAGGGCTTCTGGTGCCCTGGCCCCACTGCTGGACCTCCTGATGGCAACTGGTATATTTTGGCTGCTGTGTGACAGAGTGTTGGACTAGATAGGCCATTGGCCTGATTCAACATTGGCTTCTCTTATGTTCTTACGTTCTTAGATAACTCATTGAAAATGTCAAGACAGTGTGCAACTGCAATAAAAAAGGCCAGTGCTATGCTCAGGATTATTAGGAAGGGAATTTAAAACAAATCAGCCAGTATCATAATTCCCCTGTACAAATCAATGGTGCAGAGGTCCATCAGTGGCTATTAGCCACAAGGTATAGATAGGGACTCTGGGGCAAGTGATGCTCTGTATTCTTGGTGCTTGGGAGGGTCAACAGTGGGAGGGCTTCTAGTATCCTGGCCCCACTGGTGGACCTCCTGATGGCACCTGGTATTTTTGGACACTGTGTGACAGAGTGTTGGACTATTGGGCCATTGGCCTGATCCAACATTGGCTTCTCTTATGTTCTTATGACCCTCCTTTGGAATACTGTGTACACTTCTGGTCACCACACCTCAAAAATTATATTATAGAATTGGGAAAATTGCAGAAAAGGGCAACTAGAACGATAAAAGGGTTGGAACATTTTCCCTGTGAAGAAAGGTTAAAACGCTTGAGGCTATTTAGCTTGGAGAAACGATGTCAAGGTTTATAAGATTATGCATGAGATAGAGCAGGTAGAGAAAGAAATACTTTTCTCCCTTTCTCACAATACAAGAACTCGTGGGCACTCAATGAAATTGCTGAGCAGTTGGATTAGAACAGATAAAAGGAAGTATTTCTTCACCCAAAGAGTGATTAACACATGGAATTCACTGCCACAGGAGGTGGTGGTGGCTACAAGCATGGAATTAGACTGTTGTTTCTACAGATGGAGAAAGCGAATATGATTCTCAGATTCCAGGGAGTTCCTGAATCACCGAAGGAAGATTTGAAGAAGCTTCTCAGTGATCTTATTGCGCCAGCAGTAGGCTTGAAAGCAGAAGAAATAATGCATAATATGGATGTAGCGTATAGGGTGTATTCCAATTACACCAAAAAGAATAGCCTACTTGGAGAAATAACAGTCAGATTTTCAAGAAGATAAGCTAGAGATGCAATTTTAAAAGCCACATCAGCAACTCCGCTGAAACTGGGAAATGCTACTATTAAGACTTTAAAAGACATTCCATTTGAAATTCGCCAAAAATGAAAAAGTTATAAGGATTTAATTCTCTTTCTTCAAACGAATCAAATCGCATACAAATGGGCAGTTCCAGAAGGCGTCATCTTTAAGTCACATGATAAGAGAGAGAAAATTGACTCAGTGTATAGGGCCAAGGAATTCTTGAAACACCATCTGGGAACCAGAGAAGACGGTGAAACTGGTTCAAGTGGCTCCACACCCTCAGAGACGGACGAAGACTTGACTGCGGAAGAAGGCGCTGCTGCCCACAAATCAACTTATGATTTCAGAGATAGAAAGCCTAAGTAAAGGCAGAAGGACTCTGTAAATTGCCTTTATGAAGCGAGTCTGGGGAATGCTCTGGAATTCTCCCATAACAAGTAATTAGCTAATTTTTGATCAGGGATAGATAGCACTCACAGCATGCATTGTGTACTAACAAAAAGAGTACTAACATAGATTCTAACTGGGTTAAGGATCTCCTCCTCTTGGGTTTTTAGCTTAGTGTGGGTTTACTTTCCTTTCTCCCTAGTTGTTAGTCCCCATCCTTTTTTTCTGTTGTAGTTTTGTAGTGTATTACAAAAAAGCAATAAAAAAATCCCCTTTGGAGGGCCAAAAAAATAAAAATAAAAGGTTCATTTAGATGGCAGAGAATGGTGGAGGAGGCAGTCAGGCAGGGGAGAATGGCCCGCCCCGGTACCAATCATTGGATCGCTTCCAGCTGACATTACCACATTGGGGGCATGTGCCCCCCTGCCCTCTCAGCAAAATTTTTCTTGCTTCGGGGCTGCTGAGGCCTTCCCCTGATGTTGCATCTGAATGTAGAGGTTCCCCTCAGTCACCATGGCTAATAGCCATTGATAGACTTATCCTCCATGAATCTATCTAATCCCCCTTTAAAGCTGTTTATTCCTGTGGCTATCACTACATCCTCTGGCAGCAAATTCCATATTTTAATCACTCTCTATGTAAAGTAGTATTTCCTTTTGTCCATCCTGAACCTACTGCCCATCAGCTTCATTTTGGGAGAGGGAGAAAAATTCCTCCAGCCAATGCATAATTTTACAAAGGTTTGTCTTGTCCTTCTTAGTCATCTCTTTTCTAAACTGAAAAGTCCCAGACCAGCATTTCCCCATAGGGAAAGTACTCCAACCACTAATTGTCTTAGTTGCCCTCTTCCATACTTTTTTCAGCTCTGCTAAATAAAAGTTAGTGGAAGATACCCAAGCTGAAATGTTAGATAAATGTTAGTGGGAGATGCCCAAGCTGAAAGCGACTCTGTCTTACTGTTTCCCTAGAAAGGCTGGTGAACTGCAAATTGACTCCAGTATGAGTGAGAATAACTGAAAACAACTAGGGGTGTGCAAAAAAAAAATTCGGTAAAATTCGGATTTGGGCATATTGGACCTGAATTTTTTCGGTATTCCCGAAAAAATCCGAATACCTATACCGGTAAAGCATTGAAATCCGAAAATTTTTGGGATTCCCGAAAAATTCGGGTCCATTATATCCAATGGGGCCATTGACTTCAATGGCAAAATTTTCTGGAAAGTTTGCAGGGGGCTGGAGAGGGGGGTTTGAGGTAGAGACTCCAAATTTGGACTGTAGCTGCTGGAGCCTCTCCCCAAAAGACCCCCAAGTTTTGAAAAGATTGGACCAGGGGGTCCAATTCTAAGAGTATCCAAAGAGGGTGCCCCCAGTTCGCCATTGTTTCCTATGGGAATGGATCAGGCAAGCAGATTCTCCCTGTAAAAAAACCTGAGAGGTGTGGTGGTGGTGTGAGGGGGCATGTTTGCCAAGCCAGCAGCAGACCATGTGCAATCACCACCCCACCAACCCCAGGTCTCTCCCAAACCAACCCTAAGGAAGAATAAAATAAAGAGAAAAGAAATTAAATTTAAAAGTGCCCTAATAAATCAAACCAGTCTGAAGTCTTCTGAGGTATTGATCCGAGGTCCACGAAGAGCAGGGAGGAAATCAGGGCAGACTCAGGAGCAGGGGCAGCAGAAGCCAGCCAGCCACAATCTCCAACAGCCAAGCCAGGCAGCTCTCTCTCACCAGCCAGCAGGATCCAGGAACACAGCAATGAGAGTCAGCCCAGAGACTGGCTCCTTTTATGCTCTCTGAGCATACACAGAAGGATTTCAAAAAGGAAAAACCTTCTGTGATTGGCCAGAGAGCAGATGCCAGAACCCTATTGGCCACCACAGTGCTCCTTCCCTGGGAAAGGAGCAAACTGGTGGTTGGGCTGCAGGCAGCAACAACAGCCTTGCAAACTTGCAAACTGCAATGCATTTTGCAAATGCATTGCAGTGACTGGCTGTCTGGAGCCTCCTTCCCCCCCCCTCCTGGAAACAGGAGGAAAAGGTGGGAAAGAGGGGGAAACTGCGGGAAAAGGAATTCCCAGGCCCTTTAACAGTTTAAAACCCCCCACAACGCCGTTTTTCGGCAATGCCGAAAAATGCCGAAAAAATCCCGAATTTTCTGGGATTTTTTTTTTGGAATTCGAAGATTACAGTGAATAGCCTGTCCGGAATCCCGAAAGCCGAAAAAAACCCGAAAATTTTTTTGGTTTTTTTTTTTCCATTTTGGGATTCCCGAATGCACACCCCTAAAAACAACTGTTGGCTCAGCAGTATAAAATAAGATTCCTAGACTGTTTTTTCTTGAGGAGGGACCATATGCAGACTAATTTGTTAGAGTTTTGCTGACTCATTATTTACCAAGTTGAAGGAAGGAAGCAGTTGGTACCTTTATGCAGGAAGAATTATTGGGGTTCTACTTCCTCTTTACAAGTTTACAAGTCACTTCTTAGGAGTTTTTTTAGAATTGCAACCCATGTATATTTGATTCTGAACCCTGTTATACCTGAACTCTGTACAGCAAAGAAGAAGAAACAATTGTATATAGAATTAAGTGCAAGATAAGAATTCATTAAGTTGCTTAATAACTGGTGCATTTCTGTTTGAATGGTCTCTGACTGACACAGCTCACAAATGGAAGAAAAGATTCAGGCCATTTAGTGAGCCTTTTAATGGCAGCCCTCCCTCTTTAAAGCAATCTAAGATGGATAATTATCTACAGCAAAAAACATCAGATAAGACAGACAAGTTAACAGGTGTCTTGGATCTTTTTCGACCTTTTAATGGCTTTTCTCCTCTAGATAAGGAAGACATTTAGGATCCACTTTGTGGAAACAATGGTGATTTATCAATGTCAGAGGAACTTCAAATTAATGACAGTGTCCAAAATCTTTCTCCTGAGTCACCTCAGTGTGCCAAGGAACAAACTATGTTTTTTTTGCATTTTAGTAACTTTTTATTTATTAAATTTTTATAATAACAATTACTAAATTGCCTACAATGTTATTTGAGAATCTATGAGAAATTAATGCAACTATGGATGTGATTAAATCCAGGATTGCCAGCATACAAGGCTTTCTCACAATTTATTCAGAACAGTATCTACAACAAAAGTATACTTTAGACAAAACGATTTTTTGCCCCGGGGGTGTCTAGTCTGGATTGAGGGGGATTTAAAAAAAAGCAAATTATTCGTGAGGAGCTCAATGCAAACTCCTCAGAAATCCAACAGTAAAGGTGGAGGCATATACGTTATCAAGAATTCCTTGGCTTTTTCAGTATTTTGATTGCCTGGTGGTCATATTCCTGGGTAGAATTCAAAACTACATATTAGAGCCAATTTGGAATGGTTGATTAATCTGCCAGCTAGATTTAGTGATACCTCAGTGTAAATGTGCTACCAACTTCAAGGCCAAATAAGTGATGTATTGTTACCTTTGTTGCAGCAGGGCTACCTTCAAACATTCTGGAACTTAAGAATTCATTACTAAGATATAATGTGTGGGTTACACATGTCTATAATTCTGGAACCATAACACCTTTATTGAGTGTAATGAGTAGTAAAAACAGGGATAAATAGGTAAATAGCAATGGAAATCATAATACTCAAATTCCATCAAATATAGACGCAGAAATAAGAATAGGATGCAGTACCAAGTCAATAAGAAACCTGGGGAAGAGCCTAGTCCTGAGTTCATGATGGTGGAGGATATAGTTAGTCTGCCCAAACAGACCAAGAAGGATGCAGATAGGGCAATTATAATCTCAAACCTTTCTGACCTGACTAATATTTCTATTCTAATTCAGTCTATTCCAGCTCAAATTGATGATTCACTTTATCTAATCATTCTGGCCCAGATAACTGTAAGTCCGACACTATCTTTTGTACCTAGTTAAATTAACTGGTAAGAAGCCAAACATAGTGGGTTATGCTGAGATTAGGGGGGTGCGAAAAAATCAGTATTTTTCAGGTTTGGGTGTACTGAACCCGAAAAATATTGGTATATTCTGATAGTTCTGAATCCTAATATCAGTATGATACTGGGATTTGGGATTGCCAAATTTATTTGGCTCCTTTATACCCTATGGAGACCGTCCCCATAGGATATAATCGAGAAGGGAGTGGGTGAACTCACACTGCTTCTGGGTTCACTTACATGTGGCTTGCAAAAAGTTCCCTTTAAATGGCTTTTTGCAAGCAAAGCCATGTGAGAGTGAACTTGAAGTGGGGTGAGTTCCCTGCAAGCTTGGCTGTGGCTCTGCTGGGCAGCCTGCCATCAGAAAGCTGCAAGAGGAGTGAGCCAGCCCCAGCTGAGGCCAGCAGAAAAGAGGGAAGGAAAGGAGGGAGGGAAGATTTCAGATCTTTCCCTGCTTCTTTTCTGCTGGCCTTGGGGAGAGTTTTCCCTGCAGGATCAGCTCCTAGGGGGGCTCTGTTGGGCAGCCCAGTTTAGACTGGGCTGCCCGGCAGAGCCACAGCCGACCCTGCGGGCAAGGGGAGGATCAGCTGGGGTGGCCCAGTGCTGTTCCTGCTACCCTGGCCGATCCTGGGCTGCCTTCTCTTGCCAGCCAGCCCCAGCTGAGGTGGTGTGGAGCCCCAACTAATCCCCTCTTGGAGCTCAGAGCTGTCAGAAAAGATCAGCTTGTACAGCGCAGAACTGACAGCTCCCTGCTGCTTCAGCTGAGGCTGGCTCACCTGAATAAAAGCCAAAAAAAATCTCCGATTTGTATTTGGCTTAATAAATACCTGAAGAATACTGAATATTGAACACACACCCCTAGCTGAGATCCATCAGCCCCACAACTCCATTGAAATGGACTCGATAACAAATGTCCTTGGAAATGGATTGCCTTCTGAAATACAGCAGGTGCTGAATAGTGATTATTTTCTTAAACGTAGGGATGGTATTCTTACAGCCCAAGATATCGATACTTCCCTGATTCTATACAGTAACCTGGTTAAAGCTTTGAAACCCCTTTTGGTTAAGAATATAAGAATATCAAATGAAAGACAGCAAGATAAAAACTTTGGTTTGACGAAAAAGGAGCTTAAGCAAGCTCTGTACAAGATGGGCCCTGTACAATTACGTAATAATTGTAAACAGCTTCTCAGGAAGAAACAGGTCATATCATGAAAAGAGTCATGGCAGGAGCTAACCTTGGCTTTAGGCCAGAAGGACATGGCGAAATTCTGGAACCTTATTGCAAAGTTAGATGGGTGTGTACGTTGAGAATTAGATTCTTATAAGTGGGGACCTGCAAGAAACTTGTGGAAGTGGCTATCCTATTCCTCCCACCTCTGCTTCTTCCCCTCTCTCTCTACTTTTCTCATACCCTTTCTTCTTCCTCCCACCCCTTTTCTTTCTCTCTCTCGCTCTCCTTCATGCCTGTCACTTCCTTTCTGCCCCCACCTCATCACTCTTTCTGGATCTGTCACTCTCCCATCCTCCCACCTACTTCCTCCCCTCCCCTCCTCAGCAGCAGTGGCAGCAGTCGCTCTCCAGGAATCACAACAGATTGCCCAAGTAGAGAGATCAGTTCCTCTTAGAGTTGCCAGCTCCATGTTGGGAAATTCCTGGAGATTTGGGGGTGGAGCCTTGGAAGGATGAGCTTGGAGCTTGGAGGTGACTTCAGCAGGGTACAATACCATACACTCCACCTTTCAAAGCAGCCATTTTCTCCGGTGGAACTGATCTCTGTCATCTGGAGATCAGTCGTAATTCCAGGAGACAGAATCATAGAATCACAGAGTAGGAAGGGACCTCCAGGGTCATCTAGTCCAACCACCTGTACAATGCAGGAAATTCACAAATACCCCCCACACCCCCAGTGACTGCTGTTCCACATCCAGAAGATGACAAAAAACCCTCTAGGATTTCCAGCCAAATTGGCCTGGAGAAGAATTGCTTCCTGACCCCAAAGTGGCATTCAGCTGTTCCCTGGGTGTGTAAGAAAAGGCAAAAAGATATAAGCACTGATGCAACCCTTCCTGCCCTCCTTCTCATGATTTCCCTAAGTTCACAGAATCAGCACTGCTGTCAGATGGCCATCTAGCCTCTGTTTAAAACCTCCAAAGACGGAAAACCCACCACCTCCCAAGGAAGCCTGTTCCACTGAGAAACCATTCTGTCAAGAAGTTCTTCCTAATGTTTAGCTGAAAATTCTTCTGATTTAATTTCAATCTGTTGGTTCTAGTCCAAACTTCTGAGGCAACAGAAAACAACTCTGCACCATTCTCCATATGACAGCCCTTCACATACTTGAAGATGGTTGTCATATCACCTCTCAGTCATCTCCTCTCCAGGCTAAACATACCCCGTTCCTTCAACCTTGCCTCATAGGACTTGGTCTTCAGACCTCTCACCATCTTCATTGCCCTCCTCTGGACACATTCCAGTTTGTCTATATCCTTCTTAAATTGTGGTGTCCAAAACTGAACATAATAATCTAGGTGAAGTCTAACCAGAGCAGAGTAAAGCGATATCATCACTGTGTGATCTGGACAATATCCTTCTATCGATACAGCCCCAGATTGCATTTGCCTTTTTAGCTACTGCATCACACTGCTGACTCATGTTCAGTGTATGGTCTACTACGACCCCTAGATCCTTTTCGCACATGCTACTGCCAAGACAAGTCTCCCCCCTCCTGTAATTATGCATTTGATTTTTCCTACATAAATGTAGAACTTTACATTTATCCCTACTGAAATTCATTTTATTTATTTTAGCCCAGTTTACCAGCCTGTCGAAGTCATCCTGTATCCTGACTTAATGTCTTCTACCATATTTGCTACCCCTCCCAATTTACTATCATCTGCAAATTTAATAAGCATTCCCTCTATTCATTCATCCAAATCATTTATAAAGATGTTGAACAAAACAGGTCCCAGGGCAGATCCTTGAGGCACTCCACTTGTCACTCCTCTCCAAGAGGATGAGGAACCATCAACAAGCACTCTTTGGGCGCGATCTGTCAACCAGTTACAGATCCACCTAACAGTAATAGGATCCAAGCCATGTTTTACCAATTTGCCAACAAGAATATTATGTGGAACCTTATCAGAAGCCTTAGTGAAATCAAGATAAATTATGTCTACAGCATTCCCCTGATCCAGCAAGGTAGTACATTTCTCAAAAACAGAGATAAGCTTAGTCTGACATGACTTGTTCTTGAGAAACCCATGCTGGCTCTTAGTAATCACAGCCATCCTTTCTAAATGCTCAAGGAGTGACTGTTTGATTATTTGTTCTAAAACTTTCCCAGGTATAGACGTCAAGCTGATGGGTTGGTAGTTACCTGGATCCTCCCTTTTCTCCTTCCGGAAGATGGGGACAACATTTGCCTGCCTCCAATCTTCTGACACCTCACCTGTTCTCCAAGAATTCTCAAAAATAATTGAGAGAGGCTCAGAAATTACATCCGCAAGTTCTTTTAGTACCCTTGGATGCAATTCACCTGGCTCTGAGAACTTAGTTTCATTTAAAGAAACTAGGTGTTTATGTACTACCCCATGCCAATCCTAGGCTGCAACTCCCTTCCCTCATCATGTCTTCTGTTTTTGCCATGTTTTCCTTGCAAGAGAAGACTGAGGAAAAGTAGGGATTGAGCAGTTCTGCCCTCTCGTCATCACCTGTTACAATTTCACTTTCCTGTCCCTGCAATGTGCCTACCATGTCCTTGCTCTTTTCCTTACTTTGAACATAAGAAAATAACCTTTTTTTTTTTGCTGTTTTTAGCATCTCTCACTAGCCTAAGCTCGTACTGAGCTTTAGCTTTCCTAACTCTCTCTCTACAAGCAATGGTTATTTGTTTATATTTATGCTTGGTTACAAGGCCCTCCTTCTACTTTCTAAATTAGTCTTTTTTATTTCTCAAATCTTTAGAAAACTGTTTATGGAGCCACCTTGGCTTTTTTAGGCTCCTCCCATTTTTCCTTCTCATAGAAATCGTTTGTGATTGTGCCTTCAGTATTTCACTTTTAAGAAACTCCCATCCCTCTTGAACTCTGACCATGGGATTCTGCCTAGCATAACTTTTAAGCTTGTCAAAATTTGCTTTCCTGAAGTCCATCCTATATGTTTGACTATGTACAGCTTTTCCTTTCCGCAAGACTGTAAATTCCAAAATTACATGGTTACTGCTACCCAGGGTGCCCACTACTTTTAACTCATCAAACAGTTCTTCCCTGTTGGTAAGAATCAAATCCAAGATGACTTCCAGTTTTGGCGGCTTGCAAGTGGGTATGCTCTATCACAACTCTGATGTGAGTGACCCGCGAATCGTGCAGATAGGAAAGGATCCGAGTTGATCTTGGACCCTCTCGCTCCTTGTAGGGGAGTCATAGCCTGGGGCACGTGGGAATCCTCTCCTAAGATGGCAGCTGAGGGACTGAGGCTCCTTTTTGCCCCGATAGGTTCCCATGGCACAGAGCCAGCAATGGCACCCAGAGGCACACACCAGACAGAGCATGCAAGTGATCCAAAGAAAAATGATCTTCCCTACCTTTTGAAGAAGCACGAGTAAAAATGTGAGTCAAATCATGTTATTAGCGAACAACAGCTCAAACGATAGTAGTAAAGCCATGCCAAAATCCCAAACAAGTGGAAGGGCGAGGGGAATACCTGATCCCGAAAAGACTGAGTTTAAAGCAGGGTCTGAGAAGGTGACTTGAAGTGATTGAATATTTGACTAAGTGTGGCATATTTAGCAAGGAAGCGATAAATCTGCAGGCTTTCAGAGACTTTTAAAAACTTTTCTGGTAATATAAACAATGATGCAGCGAGCAGAAAAAATAGCAGCTAAAGGGAAACTTGCAGCAGGAACTGCCAGCACATCATCTCTGGCTACTAAACCGGAAATAACCACAGACTTTCCTAAAATGATTGCTGCTGCTTTGTGCCGTCTGCTGTAACAGATGACTAACCTCAACGACAAGTTTAACACATGCAAAAAGAACTTAAGGAAAATTCAACAAAAATGGAGAAAATAGTAAAGCGGCTGATAAAAGTTGACGTTAAGTCCAAAGAATTTGGACAAAGATTGGAGGCAGTGGAAAAAGAAAAAATCTCTGGACAACAGCAACTGCTTCTCCTCCAAATGGAAAAATCAGCGTATGTCCTGAGACTTCAAGGTATCCCGGAGCAGAAAGGAGAGAATTTAAAAGAGATTTTAAGCAAGGAATTGGCCCCCGTGGTTGGCTTAACAGCGGAAGTTCTACAAAATGATATTGACTTAGTTTATTGTACATATCCAAAATTTATAAAAAAAACCCCAACAAACTACCAAGGGAAGTATATATGATATTCTCAAAACAATCAGCAAGAGATACAATTTTGAAAGTGACAAATGGAATAACCCTGAAAATTAAAGGAGAACAAATTAAAGTACTAAAAGACACTCCATTTGAGATTAGAAAAAAGAGGAGACAATACAGAGACTTGGCATTGTTCTTACAGCAAAACACACCTGAAGGGCTTATCTTCAACTTCAATGGGAAAAAAAGAAAAGATTGACTCTGTGAAGCAAAAAAGTTCTTAGAGCAACAACAGAAAGCGACAGACAGATCTGAGACAGTGGAGGATAACAAAGATACAGAAGCGGAAGAAGTAAAAGAGGAAGAAAGTTCTGACAATACCTCGATCAGCTCGGCAGAATCGTCTGACATGGAAGCAGAATTAGGGGCAGCTGCCCCTAAACTTCTAAAAATTAAACTGGATTTCGACAAAAAGAAGCTTAGAGGAAAGAAACAAAGCAAAATAGATTAATTCTTGATAGCCTGATGTTTATCTTTAACATATAGACTTAAAGCTAAGATGTACACACTACAGTAGAATAAGAACATGACTGTTTGCTTTATACTTTTGTAAAACTAATTTTCACTTTTTACTATGGGGGCAAAAAGGAAGTATCAGAAATCCTTAAATAACTGTATTATGATCCTTGCTACTCTTTCTTTTAGTTTGTATCCATTCCCCTGGCCCTGTAGGTTTGTAGCTTAGAAAAGCAAAATAATTGAGGGGGGGAATCATGTCCAAGATAGCAGATGTCCTTGTTTCCCTCTCCATTTTCTGGAAAAATGAAGTTGTCAGCAAGACAAGTCAGGAATTTATTTGACCTTTCATTTTTAGCAGAGTTGGACTTCCAATAGATATCGGGGTAATTGAAATCTCCCATGACCACCATGTCCTGTCACTCTGAGAACTTTGTAATCTGTTCTAGGAGTGTGTCATCCAAGTCCTCTGTCTGGCTTGGTGGTCTATAGCAGATCTCCACCATAATATCACTATTATTTCTTTTATTTTTACCCAGAGACTCTCAACTGGACTCAGAATTTCATTACAAGTATATATCTCCTTTACATATAATGCTGCTCCTCCCCCCTTCCTTATTTGTCTGTCCTTTTTAAATAATTTGTACCACTCAATCCTAATATTCCAATTGAAAGTGTCATCCCACCAAGTTTCAGTAATGTCTGTTAGGTAATAGTCCCCTTCCTGTATTAGGACGTCGATTTCCTCCTGCTTGTTTCCCATACGCTTTGCATTAGTGTAGAGACATTGGACTCCATGTTTTATGCACTCTGAATTTTTCATTTCTGTAGTTACCTGTGAGTTAATGTTACCAAGCATACCTGCCACTCCCTGCAAAACTTTAGAGTTCTTATCTACAGTTATTGGCATCATACTAGGCTTAGCATTTTTGTCTCACTCTCCCATAGGATTTAGTTTAAAGCTCTCCTTATTAAGTTTGCAAGGCTGTTTCCAAATACATTTTTTCCTACCCTCATGAGGTGCAAATCATCACCTGATAGAAGAGCTTCTTCTCAAAAGCATAAGCCATGGTCCAAAAATCCAAACCTTTCCCAATGACACCATTTTCATAGCCATTCATTGATTCGCAGTATTCTTCTTTCCCTTCCAAAGTCAGGGCCTTCAACAGGAAGAATTGATGAAAATACAACCTGCACTCCCAATTCCTTCACCTTTTTACCCAGAACAATATAGTCTCTTTTAATACACTCTGGGCTGTGCTGGGCTGTATCATTTGTTCCCACATGGATGAGCAAAAAAGGATAATAATCCATGGGCTCTATGAGGTTTCCTACCCTTTCTGTCACATCCTGAATGTAATAGCTTCCACAGCAAGGTGGGGATCTATAGCTTAGTCTCACAAACCCTACTCTGAAGCTCTGACCATTATACTACACTGACTTTCATAGGGTGGTTGCTATTGAACATTAGCAAGCAGCCAGGCCTAGTTGAATCATGCAAGTCAGGTGGTATCAAGCCACCCAGAGGGTGCTGCTAAGCCTAGGTTCCCCAGATCCCCCAGAATGATGAGTGAACTCCAGACAACAGAGATTTGTCCCCCTGGAGAAAATGGGTGGACTCTGTGGCATCATATCCAGCTGAGGCCTCTCCCCTCCCCCAAACTCTGCACTCCTCAGACTTCACCACAGAATCTCCAGGAATTCCCCAACCTTGAGCAGGCAATCCTAATCCCAGGACTGGCTCCACCCCCACCTCCCGCTATTTAGCCATTCATACTGCAGGAGGAATCCTCCCCAATCCGAGATCCAGTCCTGCTTTTTGCTTCCTCCCCTTTCTCTCTCTTTCTCTTTCTCTCTGGCTATTAGTCAGTCTATCTCTCACTGTAGATGCGGTGGGGCCTGGAGTAGATCCCTGCGGAGGCCATTTCAAAAGGTATGGGGGGAGGAATTCAACCCTCCCTGAGGTTGTTTTTTTAACTTTTTGGATTTTTCTGCAGACCCATGTAGTCCCCTGAGTCTATAGAAAAACCTGTTGGGAGAGAGTGTCTCCCCTATCTGTGGAAATAAGTATCCACATGCAGAGGGGATTGTTGAGAATTAGATATATAGATGTATCTTAGGATAGCTGAGAAGATTACTTTTCCCAGTTATTTAATGACTCTAAGCTGGGGGGCGATACAGTTGGAACCATCATTTTTTTTTGGCCCCCCATAGGGGATTTTTTTATTGCCTTTTCTATAAACTACAATGAAATTAAGGAAGGGAACTACAAAGTAAGAAAGTAAAGAAAACCCACTAAAACCCCAAGAGATGGTGGTCATATATAATGCTTATAAAATAGCTCTTAGCTAAAAGTTACAATACAAGTTCATTGAATGTGGTAATCTAAAAATATGATTAAACTAAAAAAATCTTGAAACTCCCACTTATCTGACTTCATAAAGAGCAAAATAAGATATGGTTATACAAAGTAAGCAATTTTAAGAGATTCCAGAGAGTAAAAACTTTTCATTTTTTGTCCTTTTTCTTTCTCAACCAGTATTTTGTTTTTGGGGCTGCCACCCCCCATGCTGAATCAGAGTCCTCATCAGAAGATGCCACTCTTTCACTTTTTTTGGTGCTGTTGCAAGGTGATTTCAAATGATGCCAGTTACAGCACATATCCAGGAGAAGAAAGCCATCCTGTGAAAGAGTGTGTATGATTCCTGCATGTCACCATTCCACTTTCCTGTAACAAGCTGGACCAGGCAGTGGCCATGCCAGGCCAGAAGACAGGGGATTCAAACTCCATACAGAGTCTCCTTCCCCACACATAGGCAACCTGTTCTCTCCCAGTCTAATACATCACTAAGTCAAAACTGCAGTTAGAAGACAGCCAGAGAACAATGACTGTGGCCAGCACAGGACATAATCCCATCAGGTGCCATTGTCCAACCTAGTTTGCTATTAGGTCTAACATTGCCCACTCCCCAGACCTTCAACCCCAGCACCAGTCAGCATATTTTTGGGGACAGACAACAGGAGGTGGGCCAAGAGAGGTGGCCAAGCTTAGCCCACCCCTCAACCTCCTAATAAAAGAGAGTGCTCAGTACCAGCTCTCGCTCTCTCTTGCTTACCTACACTCTTGCTCTTTTACCTGACCCCCACCCCCACCCTAAGCTTCTGACTCATGGATGTGCAGCCAGAGTCCCCTCATGCCCCTGCCTGCTCAGGACACGATCCTCACCTAGCACCCCACAGCCCTCCTTCTTTTCCTGAGGTTCGCTCCATCTAACTACGGAACAGGTAAAGTATTGCCAATCAACAAAACACTCTGCTAATGCGAATGTGCTATTTTTTTCTATCCATATTTCCTAGATACTGTACAATTGTGTGTGTGCTTGTGTTTTTTATGCTTGAAATATATTCAGTAAACAGAATCACCTTATACTGATGTCAGTCTCAGTGTCTATTTGGTGGGTCTGGAGGGAACTGCTCCCCTGTATATGTAGATGCTTGGCCCCATATTGCCTATTGCCTGATGTAAGATCATAACTCCCCATATTAAATAACAATTCAAGGCAATTTGACTAACAGCGACTATGAAGATGCAAAAAATCCTGCGCCTTTTCAACAGAGTCAATTTTTTCTTTCTTGTCCATAAATTTAAAGATTGTCCCTTCAGGAACAATCCATCTATAGGCGACGTTATTCTTCTGCAAGAGTAAAGCCAGATCTCTGAATTTCCTTCCTTTCCTTCTTATTTCAAATGGAATATCCTTCAGCACTTTTATTTCTTTGTCCTTAATTTTCAAACTGATTCCAGTTGTTGCTTTAAGTATTTGGTCCCTCAATTGTCTTCTGGAGAATCTCTCCATTACTTCCTCAGGCAGATTGTTCTTTCTTATGAATTTTGAATACAATCTAAAGATCGCATCGATTTCGCTTTGTAGTACATCGCTTTTGATATCTGCAATTGGAGCTAAAGAGTCACACATGATCTGCTTCAGATTCTCCCCCTTCTCTTCCGGGATTCCTTGAAATCTTAGGACATAGCTTACCCATTCCATTTGAAGCTGTAACAAATAAGACTCATTAATTACTCTCCTTTTCTCCATCATCTGCAGTTGTTTTTTAAGCTTCTTGGTGCTGGCATCCACCTCTTTAAGTTCTTGCTCTGTTTTGTCTGCTTTTTTTGTCATCTCTGTCGATTGCGTTGCTGTTACTTGTTCCAGCAGAGGTTGCAACGCTTCGGTCAGCATCCTTTGAAGCTCTGCAGTTGTGTCCTGTCTAGGGGCAGGACTCGCTGGGCTGGCATTTCCGGATGGCAATTTAGGTTTCGTTTGTTTGTCCTTCTCTTCCCTCCTTGGAGGCGCCATTTTTCCCAGTTTACTTTTTGCAAAAGTTCTCACAGTCTCTAAAAACTCTTTGGAAAGCCCAGTAAGTTCTTATAAGCTCTCTATTTTAGCACGTTTCGCTTTTAAAGTCCACCCCCCTTTCAAACGCTCAAAGTTTATTTGTTTTCTTCTTATCGGGGGAGAATTCTCTCCCCCCCTCGCTTTCTAAGGGGAGGTTTTTGGCTGTTTCTTCGGTGTTTCTCGCTTCAACTTTAACTCACATTTCAATCTTGTCTCCACTTTTATAGTTCATACGCTTGGCCACCAAATGCTTGTCTCATGTGCATTCTTAGTTCCGTTCACAGATGCTCCATGGTGGGACCTTCGGGGCATGGAGGAGCCCCCCTTTGCTGGCTAGTCACCAGAGGAAGAGCTCTTCTAGTGCCCTATGGCTGGGAGCCCAACACAAGGGCTCTGCAGATGGTGTGGACAATCGCACCCCCTCCCAGCCACAGGCACAGACGTGTGGTTTCTGGGAGCTCGGGAAACTGCAGACGCTGTAGCAGACGCCAAAACTGGAAGACAGTTGGAACCATCATGATAAACCCACAAAGCTTAGCACCAAATTGGTCTGTGAAATAAAATCTTTAATATCTGCAATTAGGGAAAAAAAGGCTCCTGGGGAAAATTATATTTCCCCTTGAGCTGCGGTGGCTCAAGTGGTTAAGATGCTGAACTGCAGGCTGTGGAAGGTCAGTAGTTCAGCAGTTCAAGACTCGTGAGTGCCGCATGACGGGGTGAGCTCCCGTCTCTAGTTCCAGCTCCTGCCAACCTAGCAGTTCGAAAGCAAGAAATTGCAAGTAGATAAATAGGTACCACTTCAGTGGGAAGGTAACAGCGTTCTGTGCGCTTGGTGTTTAGTCATGCCGGCCACATGACCACGGAAATGTCTTCAGAAAGCGCTGGCTCTTTGGCTTTGAAACGGAGATGAGCACCGCAACCCTAGAGTCGGATTCGACTGGCTTTCGAGCAAGGGAACCTTTACCTTTACCTTGTATGGTCAAAGCTTTTCAGGATTGGTGGGCAGCAGTTCTAGCTAATTTGTTCACCCATATTGATAGAACAGGTAAATTCCCTCAGGAATGAACTTCCTCTATTGTTATACCCATCTATAAGAAGGGAAAACAAAAATATCCACCTGAACCTGGTGGAGACAGAGGTCCTGGGCCTGAGTTGAGTCGGTTCGGGGTTGGGGCTCCCTCTCCCGACTTTCGATGGGGTGCCTTGGTGCCTGCGTCGGTGGTTAGGAGTTTAGGAGTGCTCCTGGACTCCTCTTTAACTATGGAGGCTCAGGTGGCGGCCACTGCCAAGTCGGCCTTTTACCATCTCAGGTCGGTTCGACAGTTGATTCCCTTCCTCGACCATGAGGACCTGGCCACAGTGATCCACGCGATGGTCACCTCAAGGCTAGACTACTGTAAAACTCTGTACATGGGGCTGCCTTTGTCACAAACCTGAAAGCTGCAGCTAGTGCAGAATGCCATGGCGAGGCTGATGATAGGCATCCCTAAGTGGGAGCACATCCAGCCGGCGCTGAAAGCACTGCAGTGGCTGCCTGTAGCGTACCAGCTTTGCTTCAAAGTGCTGGTTGTTACCTTTAAAGCCCTATATGGTCAGGGTCCAACATACCTAAGGGACTGCCTTTCCCCACATGTTCCCCCAAGGGCACTACGGTTGGGGTCAAGACATCTCCTGGTGGTTCCAGGCCCGAAGGACGCCAGGCTTGCTGGGTCTAGGGCCAGGGCTTTTTCAGTAGTGGCTCCTACCTGGTGGAATGAGCTCCCGGAGGAGATCTCGGCCCTGCGGGACCTTGTGCAGTTCCTCAGGGCCTGCAAGATGGAGCTCTTCCACCAGGCCTTCGAGTAGGAGCTGCCGCCATTGCACCTCCGCTACCATCGCACTACATTGGCCCTCGCAACTGTCCTACGGTTGTTTGTGTGGTATCAGTGCTGCTGAATGAGTCCATCTTCCCTATGAGTACCACGCCATCGTGTACTGAAGATTCTGAATATTGAGAGCACATTTATTTTGTATTTTGTTTCTGTATGTTATGGATTTTACTTGTTTTATTGTTTTATCTTGGCACAATTGCCCTTTGTGAGCCGCCCTGAGCCCGTTTTGGGGAAGGGCAGCCTATAAATTTGAACAAATAAATACATAAATAAACTATAGGCCAATAGGCTTACTCAACATTATAGGACAACTCTGTGCAAGGCATCTCATATTAAAACTAGAGGAATAGATGAATGAAAGAGATTTGCTGGTTTGAGAACAAATTAGATTTGGGCCAGGACATTCAACCTTAGTTCATTGTCTTGTATTACAGCACTTTATTAACCAATATGTGAATAGACTATCTAGACAACTATATGTCACATTCATGGATCTTAAAGCAGCTTTTGATTCTATCCAAACAGAGCGCCTTTGAGGTAAACTGAGGTTGCGGTCACATGCGTGAGATAAAGCGGGGGGGGGGAGCCAGACTATTTCCTCCAGAGGAATTTGACGCGCAGTTGCGTGATCACACAGTCCTTGGAAGCTGCGAGCACAGCCCGCCACTGTGTGATCATACGCAACCATGGGTGAGTCAGGGTTTTGGTTTTTTTGCTGTTTGTTTCCGATGCATTTTACTACCAGATTTTCCCCGGTGTCTTTTAATTTTGCTTCTGCAGAATAGCAGAACAGGTTGCCAACGGCTGCGGGGTGCTTCCCAGATGTTGTTGTCTGATCATGCCCTTTAAATCCGCCTGGTGTTCGAGCCTATGGTGGGTCTAATTGTGCGTATGATCACAGCCTGAGTAATTTGAATATTGAGGATAGGCTACTGGAACGTATTAAAGGACTTTATACCAAAACCACTCTTGAGGTTACACTAGGTATTCATGGCCAATTATCTAGTCCTGTTGCAACTCCTCTGCTTTTCAGTCTTTCCAGAGCACAACTTTTCATTGTTAGGCTTCATTGTTAAGAAGCCCATTTCAGTACTTCTTTACGCTGATGCTACTTTGCTTATATCCCATACACAAGTCAGCCTTAGAAGACTGCTGAAACAGTTTAGCCTTTACTGTAGAAATAATTTACTACATGTAAATTATGACAAAACAAAGATCATGGCATTTAGTAAAGGAACCCATCTTCACAGCTGGACAATGGATGGGATCCCATTAGAGCAGGTGACCTCTTTCAAATACCTAGGGTTAATCTTCCACAATTCTTGCTCTTAGTGAGTACACTTTGAACATACAAAGCAGAATTCTGAAAAGATCATGCTTGGTATCCTCAGATTGTATAGAACAAGAGAAGGCTTGTTGGTGTTACGACATTTGGAAATTTACAGAATAAAGGTACTTTTCCAGTTATTATATGAAGCTCAAATCTGAGGATTTGGAAATTTGCACACACTTGAAATTATTCAAAATAAATTATCTCATATTATTATTAGTCCCAAATTCTACAGCGTCAGCTGTAGTTAGATATGAGTTGTCCTTACCTCTAATATCAGCTCTAGTCTTCAAAGCTGAAGACATTGGTTGAAAGTCCTTTTCTGCCCACTTTTGAGATTTTTAACCCTGGCTTGTGGTTAAATAAAATTTAACTCATAAAAATTTAACTCATGGAGAAGTCATGTAATATGCATTAGCCAAACTCAATTTCTCAGAAGAATATCTAAGAAGGCTAGGGTTTTGGGTTTTTTTGCAGCCAAACAGTTAATAAAACAAAGGCTGTTGGATATAAGTGCTCAAGTTGATGTTGTATCATTAGGCATCTCGAGAGTAGCCTCCTTTTATAGGCAGCTTTCTCCCTATCTGTTAAATCTTCCAGCTTATCTTACTGATCTATTCAATTCTGAGCATAGGAAGGCTCCTCTTAAGGCCAGATTAATATGTTACCACTAGCATTGTTAAGAGGTCATTACAACAGCGTCTCAGATAATGAGCAAGTCTGCTCTTGTGACCAGAGATCTGTTGAGGACCTGGCCCATGTAGTTTTTTGGTGCCCAAGATTTGCAGTGGATTGTGAATGATATCTTTGAAAGGTTTAACAAGATGTCCATGACAATCAGATTGGTCCTAACTTGTAATATTCACAGACCAAAATAAATGGGTCACATTACAAATAGCAAAATTTATTGCCTTAGTTATAAAGATCCAGTCAAAACCCTCTGATGCCAGTGTGGTTGACGAATAGTATCTTGCTCACGTTGGGTTGTTATGTGCTATTATAGCATCAGTAGTTCATTGTTAAACCTTGCCGTTCGTTACTAAGTTTCATATTTGTTATTTATAAATTATGTTTTATATCTTTTTAATGGATATTTTGTTGTAACCTGTATTGTGATTATTTTATGCTATGTTGTACTGTTTTTCCTTAATGTTGTTTGCTATGGCTGTGAGCTTGACTTGACTTGAAACTGAAAAGTCCCAGACTCTTCAGCGTCTCTTCATAGGGATTGGTTGAAAGAGGTCAGAAGATCAGCAGCTTAAGTTTTCTGTAAATCCTTATTCTATTTCCCAGACTTTTTTGTGTGTGTGCAGATACCTATTCCCACCAACAGGGGCCTCACTCTCCCCCAACAGCTTTTCCTACATAGTCAGTAGACTTCCTGGATTTGTAGAAAAATCCAAAAAGTGAGAAAATCCCTTCAGGGACGGTTGAATTCCCCCAAAAACCTTTTGAAATGGCCTGTGCAGGGACCTAACTCCAGGCATCAACGGTGAGAGATTAGAACGTTGGAGGGGGGGGAGGCTTCTAACTGGCTCTGTCAGTAAAGGGTGGGTGAAAGGCCCTTTCTCTCCAGGCCTCTTTCGGCCTTGGAGGGAGGGGGAGAGGGAGGGAGCCTTGGGGCCAGGCTGGGGGATTCCTAGAGGTTTTGTGGTGGAGTGCAAGGAGGGCAGGATTTGGGGAAGGGAGAGGCCTCAGCTGGATATCATGCCACAGAATCCACCCTCCAAAGCAGCCATTTTATCCAGGGAGACAGATCTCTGTTGTTCACAGATCTCTGGAGTTCACTTTCCAGGCCCCACTTGGAGGTTGCCAACCCTAGGCCTGGCAGCAGTCTAGGGTTGCCATGGGCACTGGCAGGGGATGGGGGTAGTGGGGTTGACAGCTCCAGATCTGGAAACTCCTGGAGATTTGTGGATGGAGCCTGGGGAGGACAGGGACTGCAGTGGGATACAATGCCCCTAGAGTCCACCCTCCAAAGCATCCATTTTCTCCAGGGGAAGTTATCTCAGTAGTCTGGAGCTGAGCAGTAATTCCAGGGGATCCCCAGATTCCACCTGGAGGCTGGGTGACTTGATACCACCTAATTTGCATGACTCAACTTGGCCTGGCTGCTTGCTGCTGTTCAGCAGCCACCCTATGAAAGCCAGCAGTGGTGCAGTAGTTAGAGCTTCAGAGTAGGGTCTGCAAGACCCAGGTTCAGATCCCCATATTGCGGTGAAAGCTGACTGGGTGATTTTGGACCAGTCACATACTTTCAGCCTAACCAACCTTACAGGGTTGTTGTGCAGATAAAAAGGAGGTGAGAATAATGTAAGCTGCTTTGGTCCCCACTGTGGAGAAAGACTATAATTTTCCTTGGTAGAAGCTGTGGGGAGGGGGGTGGAGATGAAAAGCTGAAGACAGATAAAGGCAGATAAAGGTTAAGTTGGCTGTTGGGTGGGAAAGAAATAGGGTTGCCATCTCTGGATTGGGAAACTCCTGGACATTTAAGGGGTGGATCCTGGGGATGGTGGGGTTTGAGGAGGGGAGGAACTTCAGACCGGTATAATGCCATAGACTCCACCCTCCAAACCAGCCGTTTCCTCCATGAGAACTACCATTGCCAGCCTCTGGGTGAGGGCTGGAAATCACCCAGAATTACAACTGTTGTCCGGGTGACAGAGATCAGTTCCCCTGGATAAAATGGCTGCTTTGGAGGGTTGAGTCTATGGCTCCATCCCCAGAAGGGAGAAAGAGTGTGAGATAGGTAAGGATAGAGAGGAGGAAGCAAATATGTGAGGAATGGGATGATCATCCCGCAAGTTTCTTGCGGGTCTCCACTTGTCTATATATCTAATTCTGTTAGCCTGACTGCTTATCTACGCAGTGGCTAACTAATTTATTGAGGTCTTTTTGCCAGTGTATACAGAGAAAGCAAGTTTCGTGCCAGAGAAGCCTTTTTCTTCAAAAGGAAAACGCTTGACAAAGGTTCCTTAATTTGAATCGAGATTCTCTTTACTAAATGTTCTTATCATTTACAGGCATACAAAAACAGATTCACACACACATACATTGAAGTTCCTTCTAGTTACAGTAGAAATAGAAGACAACGTTTGGGGTTTAAGCTAAAGGTATGCTTGGCGGGGGGGGGAGCATATACTTATCTGCTCTAGTAGTTTTCAACCTTCCACAGTTCAGGAACAAGGATTGTTTCTAACTAGGAAAACTCTCACTCTACAATGTTGGAGCCTGCCAACAATTGTAAAGGGTCTCTTGGTCCGGATTCCAAGAGAGCACACGAGAGTTACCTTAAGTTACAAAGGTTGCTTTTCTTGCAGGGGGCTGCAGGAGTGCGCGCATGATTTCTTTTCCCCTCTTCTCTCTCTTCCTGCTCGAACTTTTTCCTTCTTTTTCCTCCTTCCCCCTGAACAAAAGGTTGCACCCCGTTTTATCAGCTAGTATGGGGGCTGGCTTGGGGTGTCTCTAGGTCCATCCCATCCCTATACCATTGGCTAAAGGATGTGGGGGTTTCCTCCTACTAAGGTGGGGCAATACTGAAAGTCTACACCTTTCTACAAGGGAGGATTTTGGTCAAGGTGCTAAGATGGGTCGGCATGGAAACCTTTAGGTATGTAGATGGATCTGGCCGGGTCTTCACACATGCAAATGCCAAGCATCCTGTGGGTTACGTGAGGTGTAAAACTTCTTCAATGGTGGAAAGCTGTTGTTTTTACATTCTGCTGAAGGGCTGTAATGGAGATGCTAATATAGAGATGCTTCTCTCTCCCAAGGGCTCCTGGGTAGTATGTGCAAGATGTGTCTGTGACCTCATTTGCATGGAAGTACAGGCTGTGTGGTACCTCCCTTACACAGAGAGTCACATTAATTCAGGCATACATCCTCCCAAAGCAAAGACACTTGCTGGCACCATTCCTGGTGTGCATGCAGGTCAGAAAATAACAAATAAAAGCATTTTCAAAGTTCATCTCCTAACAGTTCCCAACATGCCCTCACCATGCGGATATCTAAATCTGCACATCGGGGGCACCTGGGGGGCAGGGAGATTTTCCAGCACATTTGGGGCAATCCCCAGATGTGCAGAAAAATCTGAAAACTTGGAAAAAATATGCAGGGGATATTTAAATCCTCCCAAAAGTAAAAGAGTTCACTGGTCCAAATCCAGGGCAAGCTTGATTATGTTCTCAACAGAGGGACTTATTCCAGGGTCTCAGGTTCAAGACACCAGAACAGTTTTCTCAGGACAGGTCTAGGCAGCTTTGACAGCATATTATAGTATAGATGCCAAAATGATTTGAGCTGCACAATGTATTGCTTATCTTATACTGGTTTTTGCTAGATGGTACTCTATCAAATTTGTATTTTATTTCATCTGACTACCCATATGCCTTGATCACAAGCTCATTTAAACCCGAAGGCTTTAAATTTGACATTTGTTGTTGTTAACTGAGTCTAACTCTCTTTGCACAGCTGTTTGGAAGAATCTTTGGTAAGATGAACTTCTTCCTGGAAACGCTCCTTGTCATTGTGAAGTTACTCTATCTGACTCTGGAGTCTCTGTTATTTTTAATTATCCCTGTACGGAAGAAGAGTATTGCTGGTGAAATAGTGCTTATAACAGGATCTGGAAGTGGAATTGGAAGGCTTATGGCTTTAAAATTCGCCAAGCTTGGCGCCACTTTGGTTCTGTGGGATATTAATCAAGAGGGGAACAAAGAGACAGCCAGACTGGTGAAAGAAAATGGAAGTGTGAGAGTGCATGACTACACATGTGACTGTAGCAAGAAGCAGGACATCTATCGAGTGGCAGATCAGGTAATTCTCGATTTTTTATATATTTTATTTTTTATTAATTTTAATCTTAAACAAACAATATCAACAATCACTTTCAACAACAAATAAACAACTTGCAACAATATTAACAATAAAATGAATATATAAACCTATGCCAACTAAAACATATATATGAGTATCTCAATCTTAATAGAAGACATAATCTGTATTTTTGGGGTAATTGATATGAACGTGGCTGACATGCCGTAACATATTAAAAAAACAACAACCATTTTTCCATAAAATTGTTAACAGAATTAGGGTTATCAATGGTTATAATTTGCATTGCTATTTTATCTGAAACAATTATGTTCCATAATTTTGTTCTCCACTGATTCAATGATGGAGCCTTATTCTGTTTCCAGTTTGAGGCTATAAGGATCTTAAAGGTAAAGGTTCCCTTGCTCGAAAGCCAGTCGAATCCGACTCTAGGGTTGCGGTGCTCATCTCCGTTTCAAAGCCGAAGAGCCAGCGCTGTCCGAAGACGTTTCCGTGGTCATGTGGCCGGCATGACTAAACACCAAGGCGCACGGAACGCTGTTACCTTCCCACCAAAGTGGTACCTATTTATCTACTTGCAATTTCTTGCTTTCGAACTGCTAGGTTGGCAGGAGCTGGAACTAGAGACAGGAGCTCACCCCATCATGCGGCACCCAGGTCTCGAACTGCTGAACTACTGACCTTCCACAGCCTGCAGTTCAGCGTCTTAACCACTTGAGCCACCGCAGCTCCCACACCGCAGATCCCATAAGGATCTTAGCAGCCATCAAAAAGTTGGAGATCAATTCTTCATTATTTTTAGAGAGTTTTAATCCTGGCCAATAGTGTAGTAATACTGAAACAGGTGTATTAGGTTTATTTAATCCTGTAATTTCCTTAATTTCCCTCAACACTACAGTCCAATAAGATTTCGTTTTGGGACATGCCCACCAACAATGAACAAACGTACCATTTTCATTACATGTGGTTTTTCATATTTATCATCTGTCTTGCCTAGTTTAGTATCACTTTCAGGTATGCTGCTGCAGCATATTGGTAACTCAATAGGTGAAAATGTAATAATTACAGTTTCCTACAAAGTTGTGCTTTGCCTCAGTTGTAAGAAATCAAGTCAGTATGATGCTGTCAGCCTTTTACTGACTTCAGATACCAAAAAAAATCAGTCTCTTGCATCTCTGAGGTCTTTTATATGCCATGACAGGACATGACAAGACTTTAATGGCTCAGTATTTCCTTTTGCTTCTGGTTTGTTACTATTTGTGTATTTTTGGCGCTGTCCCACATGTGGTTGCCTCCTTAGAATTCACCAGACTGTGGTATGCAAATACTGGAAGCAAAGACATTACAGATGCAGATGCAACTGCATCTTCCTTCGGGGTTGTGTCCAGGTGCCTTTTTTGGATAGGGAATGGGCTTGACCATCTGATATCAATATTTTGCACGGATATTTTAGCCATCCATGTAATATTAGTCTGAAATAGCATTTTTATAATAGAAAACTCACACTAAGTCCTCCCATGATAAGTGATCTCCCTGTAATGAGCGATACAGAACTATTTGTGAAGTTGATTGCTACCACCATCGGGCCAGGAATTTCCATTTCTTTCCAAAAGCATGAATTGTGTGTGTGAAAATGCACAATATAATGGTATTTATAGGTCAGGAATAGGATCGCATGTTGAGGAAGGTCGTTTTGAGTAATGTTCCTGTGGTAAGCATCATCTGCTCTGGCCTTATTTACTCAAATTGTTGTTGTCCTTCTTGTCACATGCAGTTTTATGTTATGCACCTTACCAATTCTGAACACAGTCTAAAATATGGAAAACATGCTAACAGTAAAGTAACATGCCAAAGGTCCTAAAACAAAATCTTCCAGTAAATCTCAATAGAATACCCTCACTTTGCCCTTTATGAGGTACTGATTCTAATTTTGTTTTATCCACAGTGTTTGCAAATCTCTGTATTAAAAAGGACTTTTTTTTTTTTACTGTATTCAGTCACAAACAGTTTGGATCAAAATGCTTCATACTTCAGCGCTGATAACCAATTTGCAGCAAGTTCCAAAGCTAATTATGATGTCTCTGGGGAGCTTCAGAAGGGAAAGGGTGACCCAGTCACTTCATTGACAATGCTAGGAGAAGGTTATCCTATGTGTATACACATGTGCTGTCCCCTGACAAACAATAAAGTAAAGGTAAAGGTTCCCTTGCTCGAAAGCCAGTCGAATCCGACTCTAGGGTTGCGGTGCTCATCTCCATTTCAAAGCCGAAGAGCCAGCGCTGTCTGAAGACATTTCCGTGGTCATGTGGCCAGCATGACTAAACACCAAGGCACACGGAATGCTGTTACCTTCCCACCGAAGGGGTACCTGTTTATCTGCTTGCAATTTCTTGCTTTCGAACTGCTAGGTTGGAAGGAGCTGGAACTAGAGACAGGAGCTCACTCCGTCTTGCGGCACTCGGGTCTTGAACTGCTGAACTACTGACCTTCCACAGCCTGCAGTTCAGCTTCTTAACCACTTGAGCCACCGCAGCTCCTGACAAACAATACAAATCTACTAATAAAGTGAGCTCAGATTGCAGAGAGGTAATTCAGTTGTTCCAGTCATGATAACAGCAAGGGGCAAATTGCAAATGGCAGCAGCAGAACCATATGTTAGAGCACAGGTCATTATCCAATGCATAAAAATTGGGTAGGGATGTCTATTAAAGCAGAGAAACATTGAGTCTGAGGAAGTGTGCTGAACTCTCTTTGCATGTCCCCACTAGGCACTATCTTCCAGTGGGGCCCTAGGACCCAAAGTAAGCTCCTTTATCACAAAAGTAGCTGGGGAGAGGGTGTGTGTGAATAAAAAGCAATGGGGCAATCTTCCACTTCCCCACCCTTCCTCACACAATCTCAGTTTCTACAGATGTTTTGTTCAGATACCTGAATTGGTTGTTGCTGGCCCCTAAGAAGTGTTTTATCAATGTAGAGAATTTCTTTTTCTGTTCTAGTGCCTTGCTTCTGTCCATCAGTTTGTTACAAGCCAAGGAGTGCTGTGGCTTAGCCATGCCCACTGCCTGCAGATACTTCCTTTTCCATTTAAGTGGCAGAAGCAAGTCCACACACACGTTGTTTTACAAAACCATTGGCAGTTGCCAAGTTCTTTTCTCATTCGATTAAGATTAAAAATCATTAAATTTTTACATTATATAGACACATGTATAAAATAAATTTCCTTCTTTTTTTTTTAGTCTTAGTGTGACACTCTTCAGTGCCGAATTGGCTGTAAGAGCAGGATCATTAAAATAAAGTAAAGCAAAACCATTATGTGAGAAATAGCAAGACAGCTTTATAGTGCTACTCAAAAAGATGCCATATTGGCTATAAATTTGCTACTCAAAATAGGAGTGATTATAAGTACATGACAGTATTGCTGTCTTCAGTATTTTAAGGGGCCACTATTTATTCTTTCATTCATTAGATTTTTTAGTTGCCGCTCATCCAAAGGGTCTCACAGCGACTTACAACATTAAAACCTTATAATAAGGTTAAAAAGCATAAAAATGAATAACAAATATATTACTGAAGTTCATGTACTAAAATGTGATAAATGCTGGACTGTCTTATGCAAAATGATACATTGAGAGAACAATCCATTAATAATGTGAAGACATGTAAAACTCATTGTTTGCAGAGTCCAGTTATGGAGATAATTGTTACACTTCTTGATGGTATAATTCTAAGTAAGCACTCTTGTCATAGTTCAGAATGTACTGACTCTGCTTGCTGGGTTTTGTTACAGGTTAAAAAGGAAGTTGGTGATGTTAGTATCCTAATTAACAATGCTGGAATTGTAACTGGGAAGCGATTCCTTGATTCTCCAGACTCACTGATAGAGAAGACTATGGAAGTGAACACAATGGCAAACATCTGGGTAACAGACATATGATAACATTTGAATATGAGTTGAGTTTTCAGTAGTAGATAAAAGCATCATAGTACTTGCATATTAGTAAGTTCAATTTTTTTCTTTCTTTATTTGTTATAGTATTTTATATGTGCCATCCCACAATCAGTTAAGTTCAGAAGTTTTCCAGGAGATAAATGCCTTTTGTTTGTCTGTGAGATTTATAAAGATGGCACCCAAGGGGAGGAGATTTTCCACAGTTTGGGGGCAGCAACTGATCTCCAAGCTCATACTGACTGACACTTAAATACCCACTGGTACTCAACTGACAACCTGTTTGCCACTTGAGATCAGACAACTGATTAATTGATCATGGGTTGACAACCTGTTTATGCTATTCAGCACAAACAGTCTTTGTTGCATCAGGGGATCTGAAACAGACTGCCAGGTAATCCCCCATTACATGTGATTTAACTTCTGAACTTCTGCTTGGGAAACATTGCTGTGTCCCAGTGTCACTTTAACCCAGGGACATGGGAGGGGGAGATCACAGGAGCAGCAAGGGGCAAGCGTGTTCTTTTTTTGCCCCCCCCCGGGGATTTTTTAAATTGATTTTTTGCTTAAGCACTACAAACTACAAAAGAAAAATGGGGGAACTACATCTAAGGATAAAGAAAATAAACCTACACTAAACTAAAAACCCAATTGAAGGAGATCTTATCCCTGTTAATCTAGATGTTAGTACTTTAGTGTTAGTAAACAATGCAAACTGTAAGTTCCTATCTAGCTCAGCTACTGTATTAGTTTGTTACTTGTTATGAGGCAATTCCAGAGCATCCCCATCAGCTTGCTTCATAAAGGCAATTATCAGAGTCCTTCTGCCTTTATCTAGGCTTTCTATCTCTTAAGTCATAAGATGCTTTAATGGCTGCAGCACCCTCTTCCTCGGCCAAGTCTTCATCTGTCTCTGAGGGAGTAGAGCCACTCGACCCGGTTTCTCCTTCTTCTTTTGTTCCCAGGTGGCGTTTTAGAAATTCTTTGGCTTTGAAGATGGAGTCAATCTTCTCTCTTTTATCATTAATTTTAAAAATGACCCCTTCTGGCACCACCCATTTGTATAGGATTTGGTTAGTTTGAAGAAAAAGAATCAAGTCCTTGTAGTTCTTTCTTTTTTGACGAATTTCAAATGGAATGTCCTTTAGAGTTTTAATGGTTGCGCTTCCCAGTTTCAGTGGAGTTGCGGACGTTGCTTTCAAAATTACATCTCTGGTCTGTTCTTGAGAACCTGACCGTTATTTCCCCAGGCGGGCTGTTTTTTTTTTTGTTTAGTTAGAGTATACCTTATATGCTGCTTCCATATCATGAATGATTTCTTCCGCTTTCAAGCCTGTTACTGGTGCGATAATTTCGCCGAGCACTTTTTTCAGGTCCTGGTTCGGTGCTTCAGGAACCCCTTGAAATCTGAGAATCACATTTGCCTTTTCCATTTGTAGTTGCAGTAAATGGTTTTCCTGGTGATTCTGCTTATTCACTAATTCTCCCATCTTTTTCTTCATGTTCTTGTTTACGGAGTGCATTTCTTTAACTATTTTCTCTGTTTGCTCCGTCTTTTTAACCATCTCTGCCAGCTGGAGTTGCTGTGATGCAAAGTTTTGATTAAGTGTGGCCAGCTGCTGGTTAATACCAGCAAGTTGTTCCATCACAGGCTTGAGGGTATCCGCTAGAAGCTTTATGACGTTGACCAAGGGGCAAGCTTCTAATCCAACACTGCCACTGATACAAACCAGTTTGGTTTGTGATGCCATAGAATCCTCCCAGGTGTGCTAGAGTCATTAAACTCACAGTGGATCTCCATCTGACTTTCTTCTATGTGCCCTCCAAGTTTGGTGTCAGTTGGATTTATGGGGGCTGTAACTCAGGAAACCCAAGGAAAGTGCCCTCATCATCCATTGTTTCCAGTGGAGGAAAAAATGGCAAAAAAAGCAAGGGCAATAGAAACTGAAGGTGAGGGGCATTTTTGGCAGCCCAGCAGAACCAATGCAATGTGCCCTGAGATCCAAACCCAAACCAGCGTGCAATGACATGTAGATATGGCTGCTCAAAGCTCTGCTGAGACCACCCAGAACTCTGACCCAAAAGCCTGCAATGACCTATGTAGACATGGTGGCTCGAAGATTCCTTTCTCCACACTGTGGTCCCAAATTGACTTTCCTCCCTTTTATCCTCACAACAATCCTGTGAGGTAGTTGGCTGAGCATATGTGACTGGCTCAAGTGGGGATTTGAACCAGGGTCTCCTAGATCCTAGTCCAGCACTGTTACCACAACAGCACACTGGCTCTCACAGAGTTGTCTGTTCATTAATTTAAAATGTAAAGATCTTATATATTGTTATTGTTAAAATATGTTTAAGTACAGGTGTGCAGTTGTGTTGGTCTGAAATAGTAGAACAAATTTATAGTCCAGCGGAACCTTCACAAAAGTGAAATGACTGTGCGGTTCCTTTAATATGTCAGTTATGAGCCATGAAGGATCATCTAGTTTGTTTCTGGCAAGCTAATTAAAGGTGTCTTCAGAGTCCTTAAAAATCTGCATCTGATCAGACCTTAAACCCCATTATATCTGAAGTTTGTCCCTATTGCTCTCTCAGTTAATGCACAGATTACTTATGTTTATACCCTGTGATTTTTGTTTTCTTTCCTGTAAAAATGCTTTTCTAGTGGCTGTTGGTTCACTTGCATTCCAGTGGTAGACTCTAACAAAACAGTTCCTGGGCTGGAATTAGACTTAGTAGGACTAGTGCCACATAAACTTGATGATCTAGAGCAGGGGTGTCAAACTCATTTGTTATGAGGGCCAGATTTGAAATTTTTTTAAAAAAATATTGAATTTTATTGCTACAAAACTATACAGGGGAAGGAAGTGCATGGACATACTAAAACTACAAGAATAAAGCAAGGATCATATTACCACCAAACAAACTTATTTGCCTTCCTACAATATAACAATAAAAGAATAAAAGAATGATACTGGATCCCTTTTTACCATAGCAAAGCTAACTTAAGCCCCTTTAACCAGGTATTGGGTACATTATAGCCAGTTACGTTTTATATAACCAGTGAACTATCAGAACTGCATTACATTATTACATTATTATCCCCTGTGTATTTCAGCTTAACTTTGAGAGTTTTAGGAGCTGCTCCTCCTTTTTCAGAATCAGAACCTTCTGGAGAGCTACCAGAATTGCTTAAACTGTCATCAGACTCATAATCACTTTTATCTTCTACACTTTTGTCCTCTGCTTTTCCTTTGTCTTTGATTGCTCCTTGTTGCTGTTCCAAGAAGATCTTTGCTTTTTGGGCAGAATCAGTTTTCATCTTTTTATTGTTGTAGATGAATATAAGTCCTTCTGAAGATGTCCATCTGAAGGGAATGGAGTGGTTGTGCAGGAAAGAAGTTAAATTTTTATATTGTCATCTCCGTTTTCATATCTCAATGGAATGTCTGTCAAAATCCTCGCTTCTTCGCCTTTAATTTTCAGAGGGTTCCCATTTGTTGCTTTCAGGATTGCATCTCTAGTTGATTTTTTGGAGAATTTAACAAATATTTCACCAGATAGCTTATTTTTCTTAATGAAGTCAGGATAGGTTGAGTAGGCCAGATCAATATCGCTTTGTAGTACATCTGCTTTAGCATCTACCACTGGTGCCAATGCTTCACTTAATATTCCTTTTAAATTCTCCCCTTTCTGTTCTGGGATACCTTGAAAACATAGGATTTCTCCATTTGCAGCTGTAGTAATTGCTCTTTATCAGAGATCCGCTCTTTTTCCACGACCTCCAGTCTTTGTTTAACATCATCAGTCTTAACTTCAATTTGTTTAATAGCTTTATCCGTTTCTTCTGTTCTTTTGTCTGTTTCCATCAGTTGATTCTGGAAACAGTCAAGTTTATTATTGATGTGCCCTCTGCTGGACCAGATGTCTAACAACGCCACTGCCATCATATTAGGGAAGTCAGTTACTACTTCTGGATTAAAAGTAGAAGACACATAATGGGTAGTTCCTGGAGAAGGTCTCTTTTTCAACACCATTTTTTCTCCTCTTCTCGACATGTTTACACAAGATAAGATCCATTTAAACAGACTGAAAGTTCATCGATTTCACTACGCTTTGGGCTATTTTGTAGCCCGTTTGCTTAATTTAATATTCTCTTGCAGCCTCCATCACTTTGGGCTTTAAACTGCCACTCAGGTACTGCTATTTTATTTTCCATGTGGGGGGGAATCCTCAACTTCTCCCCTCCCTCTACATCAGTTTGGTGCCTTAAAGCTGTTTCTCCATTTTGCCGGCTTGAGTAGCTTAGGGGGATTTGCTTAACTCACAGTTCATTCAGTTGCTTAGATGCTTTTTCAAGCTGCAGGAAGATCAATATAATGCTGGATCGCTTGCCTGCATCGTCGGGTGTGTGCTTCTGTGCGCCATATGGCCTCGCAGTGGCAGGACCTCTCAGGGTAAAGAGGTGCCTCAATTCCTTGGCTGTTGCCTCGGAAGAGGCATTCCTTGCACCCCAGGTTGAGAGCCCCCTACTCAGATGATTCTGAGCCCCCCACCCACCCCGCCGTGAGCCAGGACACCCACATCAGAGCTTGATGGAGCACACCCAGTTCGTGAGTCACCAGAACCTCTGAGGGCCAGATTTGAGATAAATGGGACTTTGTCGGGCCAGTTTGATGTAGTGGTTAAGTGTGCGGACTCTAATCTGGGAGAACTAGGTTTGATTCCCAACTCCTCTACTTGCACCTGGCTGGATGACCTTGGGCAAGCCATAGTTCTGGCACAACTGTTCCTGAAAAAGAGCAGTTTCTGTCAAGAGCTCTCCCAGCCCCACAGGCAGGGCCGGCTCGCCTAGGGCTCCGGCCCTGCAGGGGCGCCAAAATGCCCCCCACCCCACCGTGAAAAGCCCCCCGGGCCGCTCAACGCTGGCAGCCCCGGCTTTCCTGGGTGCCTTGTGGCTGCGAGGCACACAGGAGAGCCGCACCACCGCCCCTGGGAGGGAAGGGGGGGCTTCTAAGCCTGCTCCTTCCTCGGCTCTCCTGGGCGCTGGGCCATCTCCAGGCCCCACCGGGAGGTTGGCATCCCCAGTGGGGTGGGCGCCCCAGGCTGTCCTGCCTAGGGCGCCCAGACACCTGGGGCCGGCTCTGCCCACAGGGTGTCTGTTGTGGGGAGGGGAAGGGAAAGGGGTTTGCAAGCCACTCTGAGACACCTTTGGGTGGTGAAGGGCGGTGTGTAAATCCAATCTCTTCTTCTTCTTCTACTTAAAATACAAACATGCTTAAAATATTAACACTTGCAATATTTTTTTGTTGATGCCCCCATGCTGCCTGGAGTGGGGAGTCTACAAAACTAAACTGAAGTTTTTGTCTACAAAACGATAGTCTTCCCCAGAAAAATAACTACAATTCCTATGAGGCAGGCATGAATACAGTGAACAGGAGGAGGAGTGGGGGAGGTGGACCCAGTTGCACTCAGAAGAGCCACAGCATAACCAGCCCAACAAAACACACAGAGAATAGCAAGGCTCAGGAAAGCTCATACCTTGAAGAAAACCTTGTTCATCTCTGATGCCACTGGACTCTAACTTTGCTTTGCACACACACAGATGCACGCGCAGTAGCAAGGCAAGGGGGAGAAAGAGGGGAGAGGGAAGCAGACCCAGTTGCATCTGGGAGAACGACAGCGTAATGAGCCCAACAGAACATGCACACACTGAAAGCTCATAACTTGAAGAAAACTTTGTTGGTCTTAAGGTGCTACTGGACTCAAACTTTGCTTCGCACACACACAGAAACACAGTAGCAAGGTGAGGGGGAGATGGACCCAAGCAATGAGGGGGTGAGATATACATGGGAAAAGACAGGAGGGGCACTTGGCCCCAACAACTTCATTCATGGGGGGAGAAAAGAGAGCCCCAAAGTACATGTTCCCCATGGTAGCTGAAACACTGGTTCCCTCCACTTCTCTCCCTCTGGCCTCTTGCTTGCAGGCTGGATTAAAGTCCTGAGTGGGCCAGTTCTACTCCATGGGCTGTAGGTTTGACACCCCTGATCTAGAGTGACTTCCTGTTGTCCAGTTAGCTGCTTGTGCTCCCTCAGTGGCAGTAAAGAAGTCAGTAGTGAGGCTTCAGTTGCTCTAGCCTCCCCAGTCCCTGGATTGTTCGCCTGCTGCTACTATTGTTATTAACACATATGGGAAGTGGTTCTAATGAGAAAGAGAACATGTCACTTTCTATATAGTAATACTTTGGATAAATAATATGTAATTATTAAATATAAAAAAACCTTTACCTACATTACTTCAACAAATAATTACAACTACTGTACAAGTGGTATCAACAGAGTCTGAGAGAAAGTGATTTTCTTATAACCTGGCATAATTATAGCTGAGGTGTGATTTCACAAGGGACTTCATAGTTTTTATCTTATTGCCTTGACCATTACAGTAGTGTGCATCCTCTCACATGTTTATTTGTAATTGTTTGCATGCTTGTTCTGTGTTTTTCTGCATAGACTTGCAAAGCATTTCTTCCAGCAATGATGGCCGCTAATCATGGGCACTTAGTAACTATTGCTAGTGCAGCTGGTTTAGTTGGAACCAGTGGATTGACAGGTTAGTACACAGAAGATGTATCTTTAGGTTGCTCTTAAGCAGAACTAATGAAGCCCTTCAAATCATTTTAGCAGTGCTTTACACAACCTGTGGTTCAGAAAGGGTACACTGGGGTCTCACAGACGCAGTTTGTAGCCTACGACTTAATTTGGGTAGAAGCTCACCAGGTAACAGATTTCTGGCTCTTGCATGATGTTCCAGAAGTCCTTTTTTAAAACTCACCACAGTCAGAGGGGCAAAAACTCACATCTGGACATGGATCCAAAAGAGACACTTCCATGACATGATCCTTCTCATCCTGGAGTTCTGAAACATAGAAACTCTGCTCATCTTGGCTGATTTTGGAGAGGATTTCTGGAACAAAATAACGAGGTATACATGTGCACAAGTATAGTTATATATACTTCTGGCTTTGTTTTATTGGGAGTGGACTTTGGGGTTTAAAAAGAAGGTTGTGGGAAGATGTGGTTTTCAAGGAGAGATTTGAAGAGAGAAAAGGAGGTATAGTGCCAGTAGGGATTTTGATCCTGAACTCCTATGAAAAGGCCTGACACTTCTGGAAACTGTTACATTACTGAGATGGGGCTAAAGGCTTACAAAATCTAGTGTATATCAGAATTCCATAGCAAGCTTTACTTGCTGGAAATCATTATTTTCACTTAGAGGATTTACCAGTTACAAACGATTTCTCTTGTGCTTCTCACAAGAATATTTTCACTAAGTTTAAAAGAAAACAAGATATAACTTTGGTACCAGGATTGTATTTTGCTGCATTATTCTATTACTTTATGATTGTTGACAGTCTTGTTTTATGTGCAACCACCAGATATAGTGCAACAGTAATAGACTTCCTAGTTTATGTTCCTTGAGGAATCCTGCATGATTATAATACCCTGTTAAATAATTCACTAAAGGCATGGTTAGGTGCAGGGAAGAACTAGAGGTTTCCCTCAGCTTTATGGAAATATTCAAACAATTAGGGAGAACATAATAAATTGATCCTGTAGGTAGATTTTAAATGGACAGTGTGAAATGAAGGGTACCAGGATATTGGTGTTAAACAGTTTCAGTATAGTAACACTACGAACTCTAGTATGCTACAAACACACACTGAAGGAGGAGTTTGAAGGTGACTTGTTTCAGCATTGTACTCTGTACTATTTTTGCTTTGGTAAAAATAGAAAATGGGAGATTGAAGAGGTGCAAGTTCAATCTGGGAAAGACTACAAAAAATATAAAGACGGTCTCCTGTTGACAAGGCTAAATTAAACATTTCAAGGGTTTATACGTAGGCTAACAGGGATTAGCTATTTGTTTCTGAGAAAATAAACTGAAACAAGTTAAAAGTGCTTAAAGGTACTAGAAATAAGTATTGCTAAATGTGTGTGGAATCCCTTGTTCAGTTGTCAGGTGTGTAATGTTGAAAGAGGATCTTGCTTAGGAAAGTCCTACCAGGACGACAACAATGTCTTCCGCTTTCATTGTTGACTTCACCTCCTAGGTAAGGGAATTGCATAATTAGGGGCAGCATCTGAAAAGGCCTTGTCATAAGTCCCTGCCAACACTAACTTAGACTAGGCAGGTTTCTGTATGAGGGTCTTCCTCATTAATCCATGGCTTGGGTAGAAGAGAAGGGCTCTTCAGTACTGAATGTAACATGCAAGCATTGCCAGCTCACTGCTCATATAGCACTTGCTTTTAACATCTGAAACTGTTCTCAGTTAATGGGGGAGGCTTATTTAGCTATTGCTCTGGTAGGTGGTCTCCTGTGGCATAGTGGGTTGGGAGCGTCTTGCATTTACACTACTTCAACGTGGAGTTTTCTTTTAGAGGAAAGTCTGCACCTCTTTTATTTTCTATTTAGCAGGCAGTAAAACAGAGTCTAGGGCTAAGGAGGCCTCAGACCTCTGCTGAGCCACAAACTTTATTGAGTGGGGTTGGGGCAAGTCACACTCCATATTACTTCCCAGTGTGTAAAAAGCTTTGGTTGCACAGCACTGTTGAAAAGATTAAACAAACAAGGATGGTTATGGCACTGGGTGCATGCAGAGTCCTTGTAAGCAAATAATGAACTTGACATCCAGTCTCTAATATCCTGCTGTATACAAGTATTATGCTGCTAACATGCTTCTCTCTCATTTAACAGATTACTGTACAAGTAAATTTGCAGCTGTTGGCTTTCTTGAGTCTTTAGAAGCGGAGATGAAACACTTGGGGAAGACTGGCATTAAAACCACAATTGTCTGCCCGTATTTCATTACCACAGGGATGTTTGAAGGCTGTAAACCAAAGTGAGTTAACTGTTTGTTTGCATGCATGTATGCATATAGTCTTAAAATGTTTCTGTATAAATAAGAGAACTCAATAATTTTTAAGCCAAGTCATCAGCAGCAGCTACTCAGAATAATTGTGCTCTGGTTGGAATCTAGTTAATATGCAAAAAGCACCACAAAAATCCAGAAGATATATATTTTTCTTATTTCTAGGCCATTCTTGTGCATGGTTATTAAACAGCATTTTCCAGTTAATGACTAGAGTCAAAGAAGCTATAGAAGGCTTCCCTTTGAAAGGTAGAAGGCGTTCCTAAATGAAGAAAATTAAAGGGTCACTGTGGCAGATGGGGGCTGTCCCACCCTTCTTCAGTCCTCTGTCACTGAGTTTTGAAGACCTGTAGAAACATCCATTTAGGAGGGAGAGAATGTTAGAATGCTGAGTGGGAGGGAGGAAACTGAGAGTCAACTTAAGACTCCAGTGGTTGTTCTGGGGAGAAAAAGTGACTGCTGAGGGGATCACTGGGCTAGAAGTATGGCTCAGAGAGACTCACTTTAGACTGAGATTACCTTTCCTCACTAACATTTATCAAATAACCAGTACGCTCTGTCTTTTGAATGAAGTAGATTGCCTATACTGGTACTGCTGTGACAGTGGGATCAGCCCAATTCAAAGAACTCCTAATGTTGGAGTTGCAATATATTGGTTGACTGAAACAAATGTCTGTCAGAACTGAAAGTGCTTTTAAGCTCTGAAGGTAATTTGGTTAATTTGTATTTAAGCCCCCCCATAACAGTAATTCTCTGAAGAAGAAAGGTTTGCCTCACCAAAAAGATATGTGACTGCATTTTTACTGTAACATTCAAACAGCAGATAATGTGAATCATGAATATTAAACTTTACTAAGGAAGTAAATAAACAAATAAAGACTGGGTAATGTTTGATTAAAATACATTGAGTACTCTGCTAGGTAGAGTAATGATCTAACTTAGTATAAGGCAGTTCATACAGCTTAATTGGGCTAGTGAGGACCTCTGGATCATGGATACCATGTGGGGTTATTTGAAGAAGAGTTGGGGACCGGGTGAAATGAATATGCAACCAATTGACAGCATTGCTAATTTGGGAAATAGTATGAGGAGGTAAGTTCAGGTATGTTTGTGCTTGTATCTTTTCTGGCGTGTCTACACAATCCTTGCAGTGGTGGAAGGGGTTCAACCTTCCAGTTTCTACTTATTGTGGCATTAGTCTTGATTATCTTTTCCCAGATTGAGACGCTTGATGCCTTTTCTAAAGCCAGAATATACAGCAGAGAGAATTGTGACTAGTGTTCTGAGGGAGGAGTCCCGTGTGATCATACCACAAGCTGTATCCGTTTTACTTAAAATGAAATGGTAGGAGCAACTTTATCTTCTTGACATTCATCTTCTGTGCTGCTCTTTTGCTTCAAGCCTAAGCTAATAGTCCTGATGGCACAACCAACATAAGCAATATTTTTAATTCACATATGAAACAGAATATAATCAAAAGATGAACCCTTAACATTATTTGTGACATTGCAAGGGTTCCTGGAATGGATCTCTTGCTGTAACCAGCTGCATTATATCATGCATAGGGATGGGCACAAACTGAGTGATGAACTAAAGTTCATCACAAATTTTGGGCAGTTTGTGGTTTGTGAATGAATGTTCACGAATTGAAGAATCACCATGAACTTCCATGCATTTTGATGAAGTTTGGGATGGTTTGTGAAAAGCTTTCTGCTCTTCACAAAAAACAGCTCAGCTGTTTGGTTTAATTAAACCACCGCATTCTGCTCCACACGAAAATCCACAGGGAGCAGAAAGCAGGGGTTTAAACTTTAAATGGCTTACAAACTGGTTCAGTTCACAAACCAACCTCCTGATTCATATTGGTTCAACTGTGAACAGGGCTGGCCCGGGTTTTTTTTTAGCCCTAGGCAGGGCTACCGTCTGGCACCCCCCCCCCGCACATGTGCCCCAATTACGGGGTTACCAACCTCCCAGGCCTACCTGTGCATTTCCTCTCAGCCTGCAGGCTCCCAAAGGGCTCATTGGAGTGCCCCCCTCGCTGGCGGCCTTCCAGCCCCCCCGCCGGTGGAGAGGCCAGACCCTCGAGAGGCCTGCTCTGGCCTGCCTATCCGCAAGCCCCACTTCCAGGGCCCCCTCTGCCCGCTCAACCCCTGGGCAGCATGCCGGCCGCTCCCTCCCGCCCTCCCTCAGGCTGCTGAAGCCTGCGCCACAGCGCTGGCAGGCAGGCTCAAGGAGGAGGAGCTGTCCTGGGGGAACTTGCCAGCCGGGGGGGGGAAGGTGGTGCACCGGCCGCTCCCTCCCGCCCTCCCTCAGGCTTCTGAAGCCTGCACTGCCTCCCTGGCAGGTGGGCAGACTCAAGCAGGAGGAGCTCCGGGGGAACTTGCCAGCTGGGGTGGGGGCAGAGGCACTTGCAGCTTTTCACGGTAGGTCTCTGAACCTAGCCTGAGCAGCGGTGCCGAGGGTAGACTAGGGAACATGCTTGCCCAGGCGGAGTTCCACCTGCCCTGCAGGCACCAGAGCAGAGAGGGCAATGTAGCTGCCCGAGAAGGAGATGGGCAAGGGTGGGGAGCACTGCAGCCGCCTGGATGGTGGGGCGATGCCACCATGTGGGGCCGGGCAGCTGCGGTGCTTGTGAGTTCTCCGCCCTGAGAGCAGGGAGGAGGAGGAGGAGGGATGGCGCTCTGGCTCGGCCTGGCCTTGGGGGTGCACGAGAACATGGGGGGGGGGTGCCACGGCTCCGGCTGCAGCAGGGACGAGGAAGGGGGGCAGGCGGCTTTATTATTCGTGCGGCCCTGCGGGACTCAGAGCCAAGGGCGACTGCGACTCAGGGAGAAGAAGAAGGAGAAAGAGGCCCCCTCCCCCCGCCCGCCCCACCACTGCTCGCCCCCTCCTCCCACCAACCTGCTCGCCCCGCTGCCTGCTTGCCCCCCCGAAAGCACTGCAGAACTTGCCATCAGAGATGACCTGCCACATGGTCTTCCAGCAGCGGAGCCAGCAGGGAAAGGAAATGGCCGCAGAATTCCTCGCGGAGCTCCGCCGCCCAGCAGCCAACTGCGCCTTTGGTACGTACCTGGATATGGCCCTCCGTGACCAGTTCATCGCCGGTCTCCAGGAGGAAAAACTCTGATGCCAGATAATGGAGAGGGAGAAGGTGACCATCACCTCGGCCCTAGCCACCACCACCTCATGGGAGAGGTCCCACCCGGGCACCACCACAACACACCAGGTGGCCATCACTGGGAACAGCGACTCCGAGGACTAAGGTCCACCGCATGCAAGCACAGCATCGCCCGCCAGCCCTGCACGCAAGCAACTTGGCTCGGCGGCGCGGGAGTGTGCCTGCTGTGGCAGTCAGCACGAGCGAAAATCGTGCAGGTTCCGGGACGCCACATGTCGGGACTGCAGCTGCATGGGCCACATCACCAGGGTCTGCCGCTCCAAGACATCCCGCGCGGTGCCAAAACCGCCCCGCTGCAGGGCAGAGGCACACTACAAGGAGTGCGTGGCCCCAGAAGACATCTACCTCCTGACCAACACCCCGTCAGCCTCCGAACAGATACTGAAACTCCCCAGTCAGGCCTCTACTTCTAAAATGTACGTCCGGGTTAAAGTAGAGGGGGTCCCCTTACAAATGGAGCTAAATTCGGGCTCCGCGCACTCCATCATTTCGGAGGCCACATTAAGACTGATATGCCCAAAGGGGGACCCCCGCTTGCGGCCATCGCCCGTGACACTCATGGACTTTCAAAGGAACCAAGTGCCAATGAAGGGGTCTGCATTTGCGTGGATTACAAATGCACGATCAACCAGGCGTTGCAGGACCATTCCTACCCGGTTCCGGTAGTAAGCCACGTCCTGGCTACCTTGGCAAGGGCTAAGATCTTTGGTAAATTAGATCTCAACCAAGCGTATCAGCAACTGCTGGTCGATGGGCCGACCGCAGAGGCCCAGACAATTGTGACCCACTGGGGAGCTTTCAGGGTCAATCGCCTGCAATTCAGGGTGAGTGTGGCACCTGGGATATTCCAGCAACTAATGGACTCTCTCCTCAAAGGGTTTCCCGGCATCACACCATTCTTCGATAATGTGATGATTGCCACCACAACGCCCGACAAATTCGCCATCCGCCTCTGCATGGTCCTCAGCCGTTTCAGGGATGCCGGGCTCAAGGTCAAGCGGGAAAAGTGCCAGCTCGGGGTGGACTCCGTGGACTTCTTAGGCTTCACCATGGATGCGGACGGTCTACACCTGGCACGGGATAAGGTGAAGGCCATCGTGGAGGCTCCCCCCCAACCTCCAAGGCGAAGCTCCAGGCTTTCCTTGGACTCCTTAATTTCTATCACGCCTTTCTCCCCCACAAGGTAGTGATAGCTGAACCCCTTCACCGGCTGCTCGTCAAGAAGGCGCCCTGGGTCTGGGGCCTGCGCCAGGCCACCGCGTTCCGGGCTGTCAAGGCCCTACTAATCTCGAACTCAGTCCTGTCCCACTTCGATGAGTCCCTGCCCGTGGTCCTGGCTTGTGACGCGTCTCCCTACGGGGTGGGAGCTGTGCTGGCGCACCGTCTCCTGGACGGCTGGGAGGTCCCGGTCGCATACTACTTGTGGACCCTATCTGCGGCTGAATGGAACTACGCCCAGATAGATCGCGAGGGACTGGCAATCGTGGCTGGGGTAAAAAAGTTCCATGACTTCGTCTACGGCCACCCTTTCACAATCGCCACGGATCACCGGCTACTGCTGGGCCTCTTCGCAGCGGATTGCCGGATGCCTCAGGTTCTCTCCCCTCAGGTCTTGAGGTGGTCCATCTTCCTGGTGGGCTACAATTACACCCTGCAACACCGGCTGGACAAGGCGATGGGCCATGCCGACGCGCTGAGCCAGCTCCCCCTGCCGGACGAGGGGGAGGACCCGGCCCTGGCTCACCACGTCCTCCAGATGGAAAGTCTTCCAGATGCCCCCCTCCAGGCCGTGGAGGTTGCCCGCCACTCGGGCCATGACCCCATCCTCTCCCAGGTTTTCGGCTGGATGGTGAGGGGGTGGCCTACAGCCCCAGCAGGCCCAGAGTTTAGCGCGTTCACAACGCGGTGAGAGGAACTGTCAGCGCACAAGGGCTGCCTGCTGTGGGGGGATCGGGTTGTAGTCCCCAATGTGCTCCATCAACAGGTACTGAAGGCTCTGCACGACGCGCACCCCTGCATTGTGCGGATGAAAGCCCTCGCCCGGAGCTACGTCTGGTGGCCAGGCATGGACGGTGATATAGAGGCCTGGGTGAAACGATGCCAAATCTGCCAGGAGGTCCGGCTGAGCCCACCGAGTGCACTCACACAAGCCTAGGAGTTGACAAGGACCCCGTGGTCCCGGCTTCACATCGACTTCACTGGGCGCTTCCATGGGTTGACGTTCCTGGTAACGGTGGATGCGTACTCCAAGTGGCTGGAGGTGAGTCCTGTCTCCACCACCTCCGCGAGTGCCACCATCCGAGCCCTCCGGAAAATCTTTGCCACGCAAGGCTTGCTGGACACTATCGTCTTGGACAGCGGGTCAGCGTTCATGTCCGAGGAGTTCCAGCGGTTCCTACGGGACAATCTGATCTGACACGTCCGGTCGGCGCCATTCTACCCTACAACGAACAGTCAGGCGGAGCATATGGTCTGCACAGCAAAGGAGGCGCTCAGCCGCCTGACCGAAGGGGACTGGGAGTCTTACATCGCAAGGTTCCTCCTGGCGAACCGGACGACACTCAACCCTGTGAGTGGCCGCTGCCCCGCAGAGCTCCTCATGGGCCGGAGACCTGCAATCCTCCTGGACCGCCTGCACCCCAACCGGGCTCCCAAGGCACATAACAGGACTGAGCTGTGGGAGGCACCGCGGGGGTTCTTCCCAGAAGACCCGGTGTTTGTGTGGAACTATGGCAGGGGCCCGGAATGGATCGCCGGTAGGGTCATCCATGTCACCGGACCAGTCTCCTATGAAATGTTGACAGACTGCGGCCAGATACTGTGGCACCATGTGGACCAGCTAAGGCGGCACCTGCGTCCGGATGGAGGTGAGCTTCCAACTCATGAGGGTGAGTGTGAAACCCCAGGAGCAGTGGGGAGCCCTGGAAGGGAATGGGACCCCAAGGAGGTGGCCCAACACGACGTGCCAGCCCCAACTCAGGAGGGACCGCCGGACGAGTGGACATTGGCGCCTCCTGCCCCGGAGTTGGGAGAAGCAGTGGCAACTCCTCTCGCACAGCCTCTAAACAACGGAGGAGAAATCCTGATTCCAGCACCACAGCGGTCCAGTAGGGAACGCCGCGCCCCGGACTATGTCCCCTAGGGAAGGTCCGAACTATGGGGGGAGGGGTGTTGTGTCCGCTGACCACTACAGGCCGTCAGTGAAGGAGCCTGAGATTGAGTCCCAGAGAACAATGGAACTGGGGCTCCTGGCTCCAGCTTAGGGGAATCAATGGGAACAGCGTCGGGAATTCAAACCCGCCAATGGCACCAGGGGGTGTTCCCCTTCACTTGTATATAGTTGGCCATCTGGCCAGGTAACTTGTCTTGTTCTATAGTAGCGAACCATGCTGATCACTACATCGTTGTCTGTGGTTTCATTATGCGTCTAACCCACTATACAACACAGCCCCAGTTGGCGTCCATCCCCTCCTCCTCCGTCCTTCCTGGCTGCTCGCCTGCTCCTCCTGGTTTCCCCAGGGGAAATTCCCCTCCTCTTCTTGGGCGCACTTGCCACCCCCCGGCGCCAGTGGACTCAGGGAGAAGGAGAAAGAGCCCCCCCCCAGCAGAACTTCCGGACCGGACATAAGCATCAGCAGCATGATGCAGCGCAGGGCTGTTCCCGGCTGGAAGCTCTCCCTTCCCCAGCTGGCTTAGCGTCCTCCGACCTCCAGGCTCCACGCACCTCCTCCTCAGCTCCTGGGCACTCTTGCCGCCGCGGCGATCGCTGGACTAAGGAGAAAGAGCCAGAGGCCGTGGAGGGGGGGCGGCAATTTGCCACCCCTAAGGGCCAGCACTCTAGGTGAATGCCTTGTTTGCCTAGTAAACGAGCCGGCCCTGACTGTGAACCGAACCGCAAAAATGTGGTTGTGTCCATTTCTATTCATGCAGCTAACTGATTTCAGTAGGACATGCTTATTTATTTATCATATTTATAGCCCTCCCATCCCACAAGCGGGCTCAGGGTGGGTAACATCGTTAAGTGTGCAGACTCTAATCTGGGAGAACCGGGTTTGATTCTCCACTCTTCCAATTGCACCTGCTGGATGACCTTGGGCAAGCCATAGTTCTGATACAGCTGTTCTTGAAAAAGAGCAGTTTCTGTCAGAGCTCTCTCAGCCCCACCTACCTCACAGGGTGTCTGTTGTGGGGAGGGGAAGGGAAAGGAGTTTGTATGCCGCTATGAGACTCATTCAGGTAGTGAAGGGCGGGGTATAAATCCAATCTCCTATTATTATTATTATTGTTATTATTACTACTACTACTACTCTGCATAAAATTTTGTCTGCAAGACAAAGTTTTGAAAGTACCAAAATAGTACATTATCTACCCTCCCTTGTCCAAGAAGCTCTGTTGACAATCACACTAGTCCCCCCTCTCCTGCTCCATTTTTCTGCACAAAGGTGAAGACAGAATGGACTCAGAGAGAATGACTGGCTCAGAGGAACCCAGTGAGTTTTGTGGCATTCAGGGATTTGGACCAGACTATCCTGAGTCTTAGTTTGACATTCTAACAGTACAACACACTGAGTTTGAAGTTTAAAGGAAACCTGTGTGGAGTTGTAAGGAGAAACTAATTCATAAATATTAATTCTTGTCATTGTATGTGATGGCAGTTAAGTAATCAAAAACTTGGTATGATCATCTTCCTGTTATGGCTCTGCCCACAGATCAGAGAGAAGGCAGCCTACAATGGAGGATAGGATGAGTCAAGATAAGATGAGTCAGCAGTACAACAAAGTGGCCAAAACTGTGAAGATTTAAGAAGTGGGACAGTGCAGAGAGATGAAGTATTTAGAATCATAGAATTGGAAGGGATCTCCAGGGTCATCTAGTCCAACCCCCTGCACAGTGCAGGAAATTCATAACTACCTCCCCCCATACCTGCAGTGACTCCTGCTCCATACCCAGATTTAGCAATGGATCTTTTGAAAATCCTAGGTTGTATGCTGACTTTTATAGAACTAACATCCTCTCTGTTTTCATCCCTCTTTCTAGTTTGCTACCTTCAAAAATGTCAGATGTCGTCGGAGATTATATTGGATTTTTCAGTTTTATGGATACTTTCATAGGCCGGGGAAAGAAGAAGTGAATACTGTAAATTTCTGAAATCTTCAATACAAAAATCCGAAGTTTTTCTTCAGGAATATTAATTAATATGTGTTTCAGTACCTGTATGGGGACCCTATTTTGCCAGATTTTTTTCCCTTGATGAACCTGTATGCACAATGAATCAGGGTTTGGTTGGATCATGTTTAGTCTTATTTGGTAATGAAATACAGTGGTGAAGGTGTACGGCTGACCTTAAACACAACTGTCTTCAGAATATCATGACATTTAGCACATATATTTTATGTGTATGTATTCATGCATGCACACACTTCATTGCACTTAATCACTGAACTCGTGTGAACAAATGTCTTTGTATGTTTGTCAGCTTTTCTAGCTGTGTCTTTTTACATATAAATTAAACAATCTATTTTTTAAAAAAATGTGACAGATCTACTCCCATCCCAAGGATGTGTGAATTGTTTTACAACCAGTGATTGAGGGCAACTTAGCCATTACATCTATAATGTCCCACCTTCTGTGGTTGAGTTCTAACAATCTTAAGATTTTTGTGCGTGACTATGTTCCTAATGTTTTTTCCCCACAAATTGATAGCCATATAAACTAAGCTTGTTATAATTTTAATCTGTTAAAAACATCTTTATTATTCTGTATGCTAATTTACTGCCCAGCCTCTATATGTATGACTGTTATTTCTATTTCCATTTCATTGTATCTGAAGAAGTGTGCTTGCACACAAAAGCTCATACCTTAAATAAACCTTTGTGGGTCTTAAAGGTGCCCCTGGACTCTAAATTTGTTGCATGTCCCTATGGATTTACTACTCTGATACCCCATAATATGGGGGTAATTCCACATCCAGGGATTTGACATAACAAGTGTCAGGTTCTACGTATGATCCCATTTATGTGTCCAGACAAAACTTGAAAGTTCTTGAGAAAAAAAACACATTCTGTTATGTCATGACTTAGAACACTGGTTCCCAAAGTGGTCCATACCGCCCCCTGGGGGTGCTGGAACGATCCAGGGGGGCGGTAGGAGCCTTGGGTGCAATTGAGGGGCAATGAATAAAAATAAGGGGGTGGTGGAAGCATAAAGAAAGAAAAGTCCAGAACCTATCTAAAGCAGCCTTTTTCTGCCTTCTGGTCTTCCCTGGGATCAGGAAGGGGAGGGGGAGAGGGCTCCCCACAGTCAATCACAGCCATGCATTTGCAAATTGCAAATGTATGTGCACCCTTGTAAGGCTGTGGTGGCTGCTGCTGGCCTCTAGCTTCAGGCCTTCAGCTGCTGCTGCTCTGTCCCTACCTTGGCCTGCCTGCCTGTGTGGGTCATGGTGGACTCTACCTGGACTGAAGAAGACATCTAAAAGGTAAGATTTGGGGAAAATACATACTATTTTTAAAGGGGGATATTACTAAAAGGACCTTTTAAATTAGTGTCCCTTTACTTTAGGAGGTTATGTGGCCTGCTTGGGGTGGCTTTGAGTTACAGTTCTGTTGGGTGTGGAGTGGGGTTGGCTAAGCCTTACTCTTTTACAGTTAATAATTTTGAGGGAAAGTTTTAGAAGTTTGGTTTGCATTTTGAAAAATACTGAGACTTACTAGTAGTTTCTGCTCTCATACTTTATTTCCAGTGCAGAACAAGACAAACTTCCTGGCTCACAGGCCGGTTTATATGTGGAAATAACCCCACACACAAACACACCCCACACTCGTGATAGGCTGTATAAAGTGGCTGAGAGTTCTATAGGCTTACAACCGGGAGCCTAGCCCTCTGAGTGGCTCGGGCTAGGATTCGCTTGGTTATTGTCTCTGGCAGCGAAGCTTAGGCTCTTTGCCTGACTGCGTGGGGACCTCGTCTCGCACATGGTCGGAGATGAATACATCACATATTTAAAAGTATTTCTGTTGGATTGTTTTCTAAAAGTAATTGTGGTAATTGCTTGTTGGTGTGGTAGTGGGGGGTTGCTCAATGTTTTTAATTTTGTGCTTCAACTTTTGTTATTGGTTGTTTAAATATTGTAATTTTTGGGTTGGTTTTTAAATATATTTCTTGAGACTGTACTGCTGTGTGCCTCAAAGAATGCTGAATTCTTCGTAGTCTGCAGAAGTTATGCAAATGGATCACATTTAATGGGAGAAGCCAAGGATTGCAAATTCTGACTCCCTTGCACTTGGGCTTGTGAGATTCACTGAGACTTGGTTGCATGCTTTGAAGCAGGACTTTGTAGCTGGGAAGCCAGAAGTTAAAGTGGAAGCTCTTGAGAAGCTTCTCTTTCTATTTGGGACAGCCATCTGGTCAGTGTTTTAAGAGTCAGACAAGTGTCTGGGAGATCTGGGTTTGAATTCCTGCTCTGCCACTGATAAGTAATGATTTAAAGATTAAAGAAATTGGGGTATTGGATTGCACTATGTAAACTGCCTTGCACTTAGTATGGGGGTGCAAGAGAGTAATGATTTCCGGATATTTCAAAGCTGGCTTTTCCCCAACAATTCTTGTGTTTGTGTGTGTGTGTGGGGGGGGTGTTATTCCTCAGTGGTGGGAAGAACTATAATTCATGCCCACTGCTGGTAATATTAATTAATTGTTTTATAAATAAACACAGAAATTTTACTTTTTTACAGATAATATCATGGCTGAACCTAAGAAAAAATGTAGACAATATAGTATTCAATATCTGAACTATTTATTCAGTCACCTACAAACAGTACATTACCGATGTGCCTGATTTGCCAAAAACTTTTATCAAATGAAGCTATGAAGCCTTCAGGACTACAAGAACTTTCAACAAAAGTTCATGCTGATAAGAAACATAAGGATTTATCTTATTTTTAAACACTTAAAGAAAACTTTTTGAGACAGCCGACATTGCCAAAACTCTTTTCAATAGCATCCAAACAAGATGATGATGGGCTGCGTGCTTCTTACAACATTTCGTTACTGACTGCTAAATCAGGAAAACTGCATGCTGTTGGTGAAGAACTAATTCTACCAGCTATAAGTGAGGTAATACCATGCTACACAAGTCAGCATCTGATATTACCAAGAAAATTTCTTTAAGCAATAATACAGTGCAACGAAGAATTGATGAAACGGCTCAAGATATTGAAGACTCATTATGTGAATATTTAAAAACATCTCAGTTCTCTATACAGCTTCATGAGTCAACTTTGCCAGGAAATGAAGCTTTGCTTTTAGAATACGTGTGATTCATAAAAGAAGAAAAAAAATACCAAGAATTATTATTTGCTAAAAATTTGCAAACTGATACTAAAGGAGAATCAATATTTCATGCACTGGAAGAGTTTTTTTAAGAAAAAGAATTTCCCCTGAGTAATATATTGTCAGTTGCTACTGATGGTGCTCCAACGACGATGGGCACTACAGGGGGTTTCTTGCATATTTAAAAAAAAGTGGTTCCAAATGTAGTCACTATACACTGTGTCATTCATCGTCAACAGCTAGCTGCCAAGAATCTGAGTGAACACCTACCTAAGTCATTATATTATGTCATTAAAGCAGTCAACAAAATCAGAAGCAATTCACTGAATGACAGATTGTTTGGACAACTTTGTATTGAAAATGATGAAGAATTCAATTGCTTGCTGCTTCATACAGAAGTTTGCTGGCTATCAAAAGATGCCTGTTTGGATCTGTTTTATAATTTTTATTATCTTTGACTCAGTGCTAGAGTTCCTAGAAAACAAAGATGATGCTTTATGAGCCAACTTGATTGATTCCAAAAAAGACATAGCTTATCTGACAGACTTGTTTAATAAATTTCATGAAACAAATCTACAGCTCCAAGGCGATGAGCTGAATTTAATCAAAACAAAAACTGTCATTTCTGCACTTGTGGCAAAACTTCTTCTGTATAAACAAAATTTAGGAAGAGGGGAATTCAGCCAGTTTCCAAATTTATCAACAGTAGAAAAACATGATGAAGACTTGCTTATCTATTGTCAGCACTTGGAGGCTCTCTATTCTTTTTTTTGGGGTGGGGGGTGGGGTGGGGGAGCAATAATTTTAATCCAATTCCGAAATCATTTTTCAGTTGTTTCTTTTACCAGCACAAGTAGCACCACAAGAACTTACTTCAGCCTGAGCAGTCAAAGTGCAGAAGAGACATGAAGAAGTGTCTGAGAAAGTCCCAGGCATCCCGGCCTGTCAGTGCTCGGGGGGGGGTGTCTACCGAAGGAGAGGAGGACTCGATCCTCTCATGTGTGGTCCCTTCAAGCGGACAACTGGAGGATGGCCAGGTCTTCTTCCGTCAGCACCAGAAGGGGAGACCCATCCTGGAGGCCTTGCAGGAGCTGTCCAAACACGGTCTAAACTCTTTATTGATAAACATGGGAGTTACTACATAAATAACAAATAAACCAAAACAAATTTACATACGTTATACATGGCAAACATTACTGTATGTTTATCAGAACTTGTGTTTATACAATAGCTGTAATACTACTTTAAGCTGACCTAGTAGAGTACATAACTAGTTTGTATGAAAAGTGCAGTGCTTTTAGTTGTATATCTAGAGTGCAGTGCCTTTGGAAGGGGGAAGAGAGTTGAGAGCTATGTAGAGATAATGGGGTATGGTAAGTGCTGCGTTTGTAGTTGTTTGTTTTGAACCTATTGCCTATGGAAAAGAAAAAAGTGTTATATATTGAGGGAAATTAAAAGAGATTAAAAGAGGAGAATTTGTCGATATGTTTGGTTTGGAGGGTCAATGTCTTGTTCATAAGCATGCATGATGAATGGAAACCATTTCTCAGTGAAGTTTGTTTGCCTTGGGTATATGTCGAATTGGATTAGTCTGTCTGTAATTTTTTCCATTATCAAGTGGTCCCAGATCTTTGTGTACCATTCTGATAGAGAGGGTATCGATTGGTTTTTCCAATGCCTTGCTATTACTGTCTGGGCAGCAGTCAACAAGCTATGTATCAGCTCCCATCGGATCTTTGGTATTGAAGGGTCATTTTCCTAGAGCAAAAGGATTGTTTCAGGAGTTAGTGCTACAGAATGGCCAGTTATCCGTGTTATATGTTGAGCAATATTAGACCAGAATCCATTTAATATAGGGCATTCCCACCAGCAGTGGACAAAAGTTCCAACCTCTCCACAACCTTTCCAACAAAGTGCTGAGATGGATGGTGTGCAGTGAGCTAATTTTTGGGGTGTGGTGTACCACCTAGCTAAAATCTTGTATGATTGGAGACTGACATGAGCCAGTGATGTGGAGGATAGAGAGGTACACCATATATTTGACCGTTGATCTTTAGTGAAAATCTTGTTACAGTCATGTGACCAGGCGATTTGATATGATAAAAGTTTTAGAGAGCCTTTGTTGAGTAATATATTATATATTTTCTTGATAACACCTTTTGTGTTAGTTCTCCTTTTAACAATTCTTCAAATTTAGTGAGTTGTGAACTTAATGAAGCTGAGAGGTACAATCGAGTAAACAAGTGGTTCAGTTGTTAGTAGAAATGCCATGGGATTTTGTTTTTCAGTTTTTGTTCAAGGAGTATTTTTGGTGCTAAATTGTTGTTCAATGTGATGTCTTTTATACATGAAAGATTAGCCTCCCTCCATCTTACTGCAGTGTGTTGATTGTTACCTGGAGGAAACCATGGCTGATGGAAAATAGAGGAGAACCTTAATAATGCGGGGACCAGACGTTTTCGAAAGGTCTCCCATACCTTTAATATGATCATAATAAAGATATTATTGTTGAGTCTGGAAGGACGTAGTTTGGGCACAGTCCAAAGTGCATCTTTTAGTGTGAGTGGATGAAGTAGAGGGTCCAGCGTTGACATCCAATCTAGTTGGTTATTATCCTTGAGTATCTTGACTACATTTGATAGAAGTGTAGCTCTACAATATGTGGTTATGTCTGGAAAACTAAGTCCTCCGTGCATGGTCCTTTGCCGTAATGTCTTGAAGGCCATTCGTGGGTGTTTGCCATTCCAAAGGAAGATATTGCCAACGTCGTAGGGTACTTGCAGGTATAGCAATAGGTATGGTACAAAACAGAAAAATAAGTTTGGGAAAGACAGAACTTTTGACAAGGTGAAATCTGTCTTGCCAGGAAAACTTCATTTTGTCCCATTTTTCTAGATCTGTCAATCTCTTGAAATTTATGCAGGTAGTTCAGTTTCATCAGATCCTTCATGGAAGATGAGATTTGAATTCCTAGGTACGGTATTGGCTTATCCGACCAATGGTATGAGCAATGTTCCCTCTAAGCTGTGGAGTCTTGTGCACAAAAAATCTACTTTGTGAGCTACTGGCATTAAAGTTGTGAGCGAGCAGTTTGGCTACTGCATAAATTAGTTTGCTCTGGAACCTTCCTTCCTGAGCTAAGAAAAAAATGGGTGAGTCGGAGGCTAAAAAACTGTGAGCTAGCTCAACTCAGCTTAGAGGGAACACTGGGTATGAGTGGTTAGATTTCAGATGACAGACATTGTTGGCAGTAAGTTTAAGAGGCAGAATGTGTGACTTGGATTGATTCACCTTTAATCCTGAGATTATGCTGAAGTTCATAAGGGTGCTTTGCAGATGTTTAAGCGAGTTTTCTGGATTGGTTTTATATATAGTAGCATATCATCTGTAAACATGCTTAGCTTGTGATATTTATCAGCTAGACAAACTCCAGTGATCTCGAGATTGTTTCGGATCTCAGAGGCCAAAGGTTCCAGTGCAATCGCGAATAGAATTGGGGATAAGGGACAGCCTTGTCAAGTACCCCTTTGCAATGTAAAGGTTTCAGAGATGCTTCCACTGACTTTTATTTGAGCTGCAGGTTGAGAGTAGAGAGCTTTGATAGTTTTAAGGAAGATATTGTCAAATTCCATGTGCTTCAGCAGATCACAGAGATATGAGGTTTCTAATGAGTCAAAAGCTTTCTCTATGTCAAGCAAAAGTATTATCATTTGGGGACTCCGATGTGTTATGGAAGAGATAATATTGAGAGTCTTGAAAATATTATTAGTTAAGTCTCTACCTGATATAAAGCCTGATTGGTCGGGATGGATGTTTTTGGCAATGAATGTGTTAAGTTGCTTAGCTATGATCGAGGTAAAGATTTTATAGTCTTGACTGAGCAAAGATATAGGCCTGTAAGAAGCTGGCAATGTGCAATCTTTGCCTGGTTTGGGGATTAGCACAATCGACGCAGTATACCATGAGGGTGGCAGAGAGCCAGATGTCATGATCTCATTTCAGGTTTCCGTCAGAAGAGAAGTTAATATAGATGCAATTTTTTTATAAAACTCCGGCAGAAATCCATCTGGACCTGCTGATTTGTTGTTTTTCAGGGATTTGATTACATGAAGGACTTCTTTTAAATTGGTTTAGATATGAAGGAGCGATGGTCCTCTTAATGTCTGAGTCTGAAAGTAGATAACTTGAAATGGATGTTCCTGCAGGATTCCTGGAAGTGTACAGTGTCTGATAGAATTCAGTAAAGATTTATGACACTTTTTTGGTGGTGGATTGTAGAGCACCCATGTTGTCTTGTAGTGAAGATACTAACCGTGAAAGTTGACTCTCCAAGATAATAGCCGAAGTGATTTTGGAGATGAGGTCCAATATTTTTGTTTCAAAAACAAAAGGTTTTTCTGGATCAGGGAGCATTCAATGGTTTCCAGTACTTTGTGTTCTGTTTGGAGCTTGCTATATATGTTGTTCCCTCCTCTTGTCTTGTGAAGGTCTTCCAAGTGTTTAATGCGTTCTTTTATTTTGGCTTTTGTTTCTTCTTTTTGTTTTTTCAGGTGAGATGACATTGAGATGAGTTGGCCCCTGAGGACTGCTTTCAGAGCATCCCAGTGGGTAAGACAGAAGGTTTCTCTCACAGGGTTGTCTTGAAGATATTGTTTGATTTAGGCTTCCACCTCTGCTGAGTATTGATTTAAGTAAAGTAGAGCTTTGTTGAGGTACCAGCTCTTGTATGTCTTTTCCTCACTGTCTTGGTGTAAAGAGCAAGTAATCCATGCATGATCCGACCACACAATGTTACCAATGTTAGACTCCAATATTTTGTTGATTATAGACTTTGATACAAGGATGAAATCAATTCTGGAATAAGTTTGATGGCATGGTGAGAAATAAATATAGTCTCTTGCTGTTGGATGGAAGTGCTGCCACACATCTGTTAGGTGAAAGTCTGCTAATATTGATGCCAAGTGTGTGTTTTGTGTGGGAGGCAAAGTTGTCTGGAAGGGTTTAGAAGAGCAATCTAGTGCAGGATTTACCACCATGTTAAGATCACTACTTATGAGTGTCTCACCTTCTTGAAATTGATTTAAGATTGTGAGAGTTTCTTGGATGAAGGTTGTTTGATGTCATTTGGGGCATATATGGAAGCCAAAGTGATTATATGTTCACCAATGAGACCTTTTACAAATATATAACACCCTTTCGAGTCACATTTGGTGGCTTTGTGTTGGAAGTGCACTTGCTTAGACAGAAGAATAGCTACACCCCGCAATTTAGAGGAACCATAAGCATGAAATTGAAGCTGTATCCAATTGGCTTTTAACTGAGTGTGTGTCTGAGGTCAGAGGTGAGTTTCTTGGAGGAAAGTAATACTGGAGCGCATTTTATGCAAGTTGGTCAGAACCCATTTTCGCTTGATGGGATTGTTCAATCCTCTGATATTGATCGAAGTGATATTCAGTGTGTCAGTCATTGTCTATATTACTGAATGCGATTGTCAACTATGCTGGAGATGAGTAGCAATATATAGAATAGAAAGTGTGTAGCGTAAGTGTGCGCTGAGCAAATCTGAAAGGGAAGTTTCTTAAAAATATAACCAAAGGCAAAAGATAAGATTATGTCTTTTAAGCCCTGGAAAGAGATTTATAAAGCTAGCGTCTAGTTTCAGTTGTGGGTCAGTAGTATACTATTGATAGTGTAGTGCAATGAGAAAAAGGTGTTGGATTGAGCCTTCTGTTGAACTGAGTACAATACAATTAAATGTATTTGATCCCAATTAAATTGCTAGTGTGCAGGATTAAATGTGTAAAAGTGTGTATATTATTGAGATTGGTCAGTTAAAGGTTGATTTAATAGTTCCTGTGCTGTATAGGTCAGTTATAATCAACACAGCGTGAATTCTTATGTGGTATTGATCTGAATTTAGTATAAATTATTTCAATTTATCTTGCCAACAAATAACTTTAGATACAATACTTATTAAAATAGTTAAAAACAGTTAAAAACCAACCCCAAGTAATCAAATTCCCCAACAATTAATTCTAAATTAAAAAGAGATTGTATAATCAGGCTTCAATTTATCAACCAATCAGTTAAGTATATTTTTAAAAGAAAGAAATAATTAAAAAGAAAAAAAAACAAGCAAAACAGTGCGATTAATAGATCTGGTGCATATAATTAATGCAAAAGAGCTCTAAGTATTCTTTTACAACTAATGAATTTTACTGTGTTAACAGGAAATATTTAATAATACTAGTAAAGTGTACAAGTAAACAAAACAGAGCAGTCTCCACAACAAGGAAGCAAATTATAAACATAACTCTCCCCCTCTCCCCCAAACCCCCCTACACATCATGTAACTTAGTTTAAAACTACCCAAACATTATATATACCTATACTGCATAGAGGCAGTCTATCTTGAGGGGCATGTAATTTAAACTGCTAGCAGCGAAGTGTTTGAAATGAGCAGATTGCCAATTCGCTGCCTTTTAAAGGAGACGGTGGCTGATCCATTTTCCTCTTCTGGGACGCCTTGGTGAAGTCCATTGGGACAGGGATTTTAAGTTTAAGCATTAGCAAGCATCCAGCATCAAGGTCTTCGATACTGTAGGTCTTATCCTCATGTGTTACTTGTATTTTTGTTAGTTCTTTCCATCTGTACGTGTAAACCCCCTGTCGGAGTGCATCAGTGAGCGGTTTTAAGTCCCAACAGTGGCTTAAAACTGCCAAAGGAAGATCTGGTAAGACGAGGATTGCTTCACCGTTGTACTGGAGAGATCCTCTGACTCTAGCTATTTCTAATATTTTCTTTCTTGTTCTGACATCGTGAATCACAGCTAAAATATTGCGGGGACCTCTCCATTTTGGATTATGCAGAGTCCCCATACAAAAGGCGTTAGAGATCAGCGGGGCGACGCCATTTTCCAACTGAAGTTCTTGGGCTAGCCAGTTCATCAGAAATTAGGGCAAGTCTATTTTTTGAGTTTCTTGCTCACTAAAGCCTTGAAATTTTATTTTTTTTTTACGTGTGGAGTACTCTAAAGATAGCACTTGGGATTGGAGACAATTATTTTCATATTGGAGTGACTTGTAGTCTTCTCGTAATACTGTGCCCATCTCCAGGGCTCATTCTGCTTTTTGTGTGGTTGAATTCAGTGACAGCTTTAAATCAGCTAATTGATCAGAAATAGGTTTTATCAATGCAGACATACTATTTAAGAGCCTCTGCTCCATAACTCTTAGGGAGTTGGGGAGCAGCAACAGTTGGTGGATTTACCTCAGTTACTCCTGTAGCCATTCTGGACACAGTACCATCGCTTGAACGGCCTGGAGTTGACTTGGAATAAAAGTCAGAAATTGCTTTGTTTTGCCTTGGAGTTGATGTCTCTTTAGTCGAGTTGTGTTTGCCCATAATAAAACTTATTTGTGACTGGTTTGGGTCTTGATTTAGGGGGTCCAAGAAAGAGGGAGGGGCGAAGATCTTGGTCTAGGCATCTATCTCCTCCGCTGCTGATGCCACGCCCCGAGGCTCTCTATTCTGATTTTAATCAACAATTTGAAGATATTCTTAAAATGAACATACCTGACTGGGTTTTGGACCCTTTTTCAAGGACAGACACAGAAGAATCTCCAGAATTACAAGAAGAACTTATAGAAGTAACAACAAATGAGGAATTGAAATTGAAATTCAAAGATGGCTACCAAGAGTTCTGGCTGCAAAAGCAGATACCTACACTTTATCCTGGATTATGGGCTATAGTACAAAAGTTTCTAATTGCATTTCCTTCAACATTCTGATCAATAATTTGCTGTTCCATGCATATCCATATGTAGAAATGCAGTATGTTGCTGATGAGATGTAATAATGAATTGAATAGTTGAGTGTGAGATATTAATCCAAGTTGAAAATAATGTTAAACATCCTTCATTTTTAAATATCGAAAAGATGTCATCTATAAATCTGTAATAAGCAATGTTATCGTTCCTATATGGATTATGACCTCAAGATAGTGACCTGCGTGGAGCTTGGGAACTGAGCTCTGCCGAGATACAGGACATTTGTTTAAATTTTTAACCAAATTCCCTTAAACTAAGCAGAGTGATAACGGAGGGAACTCAATTTACCAGGCTTGGGGGTCGAGACAGGACGGAGTAAGCGCTCAGCTCTGAAGGTGAGAGCTGCATGGCAGTTTGAGTGGCATGGAGGGACAGTGGCTGTCTCCAGTGTCCCTGGCGTTTGGAGCAAGTGACCGGCTCCAAAGGTGGGACATGCAGCGGTTTGAGTGGCATGGAGAGGCAGTGGCTGCCTCTGGCGTCCCTGGCATTTGGTTTGTGGCAGCTGGTGTTCCTGACCCCTCCTGGCTCCCTCTGGCTTTCCTCCCCATTCCCCCTGGCTCTCCACCGGGCTATGGGGACTATGTTGTTTGGCACTTCCAGCTGCCCCACCCACTGGATTAACTTGTGGTCAGAGCAGGGAGTGGACTAGAACTAGGAGTGAGAATGCCACTATTGTTGGGACCTCACTGCAGCCCACCCTGGCAAACCTCGCTGCTGCTGCTGGGACCCCGCTGGGACTTTGCTGCTACTGCTGAGACCTCGCTGCGGCCCACCCTGGTGAACTTCACTGGCACTTGCAATTGCTGCCCCTGTGGACTTTGTTGGCATTCTTCCCTTGTCACTTTCTACTGGAGTAGCTTGGTGAGAGTCTGGGGGGTGCTAGGGTGCTGGGAAGTGACATGCTCAGTGAGTGACTGTTGGAGTGGGCAGGCATGGAGCCCCACCATGCAAGCAGCCACCCTCTGGTTATGGCTGGACCCTGGAACTACCACTGAAGTGAAGCTTTATGCTTGACAGGGCTTTCACAACTCCAGCCTGGACTTCTTTCCTCAGAATTTATCATTTGGATTTACCAGCTGCAGGCTGGTCTTGACTTCCCCCCCTCTGAACTTACCACCATGCCTGTTAGGGCACAGTTGGGTGGGAAGTGGCCTTTGAGCACCTGCTGGCACCTGCTGAAGTATAGATAGGAGTAAGTAGTGTAGATTAGGGTAGTGTAGAGTAGATTAGGTTAGTTAACACTAGTAGTTATATAGTTGGCTGGATTATGCTTTCCAACCTTTACTGTGTAAGAAACCGCCGATGTTGGGGACGGATCGTGACATGGAAGTATGCGTCTTGAAGATCGACTGACGCGAGCCATGCTGCCCGTGGAATGAGAGGGAGGATCGACTGCAGAGTGACCATTCTGAATTTTTGATACCGAATGTAACGGTTGAGATCCCGAAGGTCCATAATTGGTCTGAAGCCGCCGTCCCTCTTGGGGACCAGGAAATACTTCGAGTAGAAGCCGAGAGTTCGTTGCGCCTCCGGGACGACCTCGATGGCCCCCTTGGCAAGGAGAGCAGAAACCTCGAGATCGAGGAGGGGGTCTGGAGGCGTGACGACAAAGTGTGGGAGGATCGGAGGCGAAACGAACTCTATGGTGTACCCGACCCGCAGGATGGTGAGGACCCAAGAGTCGGTTGAAATTTCTTCCCAGGCTGGTAGAAAGGGGAAGAGGCGGGTACGGACGGAAGGAGTGAACGACATTGGAGAGAGACGGTGGGGACAGTCAAACAGACTGCTTAGGCTGCGGCGGCTTTTTGGTGGGTTGGGAATGGTGTTTGGAAGGAGGACGGGAGTCATACGGTTTCCTCCTCCATTGGGAGTGAGGTGCCAGAGATAGGTATCGCCTGGAGGCGGAAGGTTTCCAGGAACGGTTTCTGGGACGGTAAGGTGCAGCCGAGACTCCAAGGTTTCGGGCCTGCTTACGACTCTCATCAACAGCCTTCAACACTTTGTCGGTGGTGGAGTGGAAGAGGCCGTTTCCGTCAAAGGGGAGGTCTTCTACACGGAACTTGACGTCTGGTTGTAGGGAGGTGCCCCGCAGCCAGGCATGACGCCGGAGAGCGACAGAAGACACCAGGAGTTTAGAGGAGCAGCTGACTGCATGACGAACGGAATTGATTTGTTGCTTTGATATGGCACAAACCTCAGACAAGGCAGCCGAGAGAGTGGGACGGTGCTCTTCCGGAACAAACTCCAGGACAGGGCAAATTGCATTGGCAACGTTGAATGCGTAAGCAGATAAATACGACAGATAAGTATCAACCCGGAGATTCATGGAGGCCAGAGAGTACATCTTCTTGGCCAGAAGATCCAGTTTACGACCCTCACGGTCAGGGGGCGTGGACTGGCGAGCAGGCTGCCTCGATTTCAAAGAAGAGTGAACCACCATGGAGTTCGGTGGTGGCTGAGAAAGGAGGAATTTGCCAGGAGCATCCTGGATCCTGTACAACCCATCATAGTGCCTCGAAACCGGAGGGATCGAAGCCGGGTGTTCCCATGACTCTTTCAACATAGAAAGGTGGACAGGCAGCAAAGGCAAGACGGGAGACGGAGGAAGATCAGCCTGGACCAATCGGTGAACGACGTCGGTCACTGCTGGGGACTCCGTAAAGCCCTGAACTTGGAGGGCAGTCGCCATCCTGGTAACGAGCTGCAAAAATGCCTTAGGGCCTTCCGTAGGGGAAATCGACCCCGAGCGTCGGTGCTCGTCCTCGATTCGAGAGACCTCGGGATCGAAGTCCGCCGAATCCGACCCGTCCGAGATCGACATAGGAGAGGAGGATCGGGGTTGGACAAGGTCGACGACCAGATGGTCGATGGCAGGACGGTGTCGAGGTTCCATTGGGGAACTCCTTGGGGCGTCCCGATTTCTGGGAAGGTCAGAAGGCTGTTCCCGAGAGGCAGAATGAGCCGAGGCCACAGATGCCGAGCGCCGAGGGCGGTCAGGGGCGTGGGCCTGATCTCCGCGTTCCGAATGTCGGATTCGGTCATAGCGGTGTCTCTCCGGTGTCGGAGACCTCGAATAATAATAGGCCGCATCCGGACGCTCCCGACAGTCTTCGCAGGACCAGCATTGGTGGTCAGAGGCGGAATCAGACGACGACGGGGATTGCCTACGGATCAGGCATCGACGACCAAGTCGAGATCGGGACCGAGCATGGCAGTGCACAACCAGACCCTCGTCCAAAGTGTGGATCGGGGTAGTGGAGCGCCTCCGTGGAGACCGGGAGCCTGTTCGCGGAGACAGGTGCGGAGGCGATCTGGTCAACTGGCCCAACGGTATCGTCCCCGTAGGTGACGAGTGGGGGTGCTGCGGAGTCTGTTGTCGAGCCGCAGACTGATGAGATGTAGAGGCAAGGGCCGGCATCGACGTTGACAACCCAGTCACGATGATGGGGTCCACTTTCGAAACCGAAGCAGAGGGCGTGGCCTTCGACCTCGAAGGGGTCTTATCTTCAGCCCGCTTAGGTTTCTGTTTCGGTGCCTTCGAGGAGGTGTCCGATTTCTTGGCTACCGAGACCTGGGAAGCTCCCGAAGACATTGTGGGATGCAGAGCCGATTCAACAAGAAGAGCTTTGAGCCTAGCCTCTCGATTACGGCGAGCCTGACGAGTGAAACTCGCGCAATGAGGGCAAGAATCTACTCTATGGGCCTCTCCCAAACAAACTAAGCAAAGGTCGTGCCCGTCGTTGGATGGAATTTTAGCAGGGCAACGACGACAGACCTTAAAGAATTGAGTCTTTCCCATACAAAAATCCCCACCCACCCTCCAAAGAAAGGGGGGGGGGAAGAGAGATAGACAAAAAAAATTTTTTTTTTTTAGAAGAGAAAGAAGCAGATGGAAAAATAAAGCGAAAGCGAAGAAAGATATACTCAGCTGAGGTAAATGGAGGAACGACAGGAACGAGGTGTGAACACGAAGGCGGTCGAAGAAGAACTGAGTGGGAGGCGGCTCTCTCTCCCGCTCTGGGCATGCGCAGTGCATGTCTCCTCCCCCAGGGCAGGAGGAGAGCCCGCCAAAAGCTCTTCTGAGGTAAAGCTCTAGAAGTTTCTCCGATCGAGGTCGTGCGCAGGCGCCCAACCCATGTGTGGGACTGCACAGAGACCACGACGAAGATCCATTATTCAAGTTTACACCCCAGCTACAGATGCTGATGAGGAAGAAGTTGAAAGTTTGTGTACAAGTGTCCAGGAAGAAATTGATCATATCTAAACAAGATATGGTGGCTCAACTGGTTAAGACGCTGAACTGCAAGCTGTGGAAGGCCAGTAGTTCAGCAGTTTGAGACCTGGGTGCCGCATAACGGAGTGAGCTCCCATTTCTAGTTCCAGCTCCTGCCAACCTAGCAGTTCAAAAGCAAGAAATTGCAAGTAGATAAATAGGTACCACCTTGGTGGCCACATGACCACAGAAACATCTTCGGACAGCGCTGGTTCTTCGGCTTTGAAACGGAGATGAGCACTGCAACCCTAGAGTCGGATTTGACTGGCTTTCAAGCAAGGGAACCTTTACCTTTAAACAAGATGTGCTGATAATCATAAGTGATTAGAATGCAAAAGTAGGAAACAAAGCAGAATCAAGTAGTGTTGGAAGTTTGGGGCAAGGAGCATGAAATGAAGCAGGAATGTTACTCATAGAATTCTGTGAAGACAATACTTTGTTCATTGCAGACACATTTCATGCAACCAAGCAGACAATTGTATACATGAACATCACTGGATGGCCAATATAGAAAACAAATAGATTACATAATCGGAAGCAGAAGATACAGAAGCTCTGTCCTCCCTGCTAAAACACCAGGAGCCAATTGTGGTACAGACCATGAATTCTTCATATGGAAAATTAGAAGAAAGCTGAAGAAAAGCACCAAAACATTCATAGTGTCAAAATACAATCTAAACAACATTCCTGAAGAGTTTAAAGAACATATAAAGAATGGATTTGCATTACTAAGTGAACCAGACAAATTGTGGATTGAACCCAGAGATATTATCAAGGAAGAATGTGCAAAGACTATTCTGGCAGCCAAAAGAAAGGCAAAGATAGATGAGAAGCAAAAGTAAGAGGTGACAGAAACAGAATAAAAAGTCTAAAAGTAGCAATCCAGCCATGTAGAGAAAAAGTGAACGATTACCATAACGTGTAAGAAATAGAAGAGAGTAACAAAAAAGGAAGAACAAGATCTGTTCCACAAGATCAAAGAAATCGAAGGGAAACTTAAAGGACTGTTAGGCATGCTAAAAGTTCAACATGGAAATGCATTAACTGGACAGGGCAAACTAAAGAAAAGATAGGAACAATACACTGAAGAACTATATAGAAGAGATTAAAAGATGACAGCTCCTTCCAAGAAGAATCATTTGAAGAAGAAGAAGAAACCTATAGTTTCAGAAAGCAAAGTGAAAGCTGCATTGTGAGCAGTTGGGAGAAACAAATCACCAGGAGTAGATGGGATATCAGTTCTAAGCTACAGAAATGGAGTGCATCAAAATCTTACCAACAATATGCCAACAAATATGGAAAACAAAACAATGGCCCATAGATGAGTAATGCTTAATATACATTCCAATTCTGAAAAAGATGTCAAAGACTGCAGCAACTATTGGAACTCTGCATTAATTTATTGTGCAAGTAAACTGATGCTCAAAATCTTACAGCAAAGACTCTTACCATACACAGAACCAGAAATGCTAGATGTTCAAGCTGGATTAAAAAAAGGAAGATGCAGATTTATGTTGGTTCCTGGAGCATACAAGAGAATTTTATAAGAAAATCAGCCTGTGTTTCATAGATAACACCAAAACTTTTGACTGTGTGGATCAGGAAAAGCTGTAGTTGGTTTTAAAAGAAATTGATGTGCCACAGTGTTAGCCAAATTGCCTTAAATTGTTACTCAAAATGGGGAATTATGATCTTACACCAGGCAATAGGCAAGTAAGCGGGCAAGCATCTATGTATACAGGGGAGTTGTTCCCTCCAGACCCACCAAACAGGCACTGAGACTGACATCAGTATTAATTGATTTTGTTTACTGAAGATATGTGCATGCATACAATGACACAAGCACACACAGAGTTATATAAGTCCTAGGAAATATAGATAGAAGGAAATAGCACATTCGCATTAGCAGGATGTTCGTTGTTTAGGCTATACTATACCTGTCTGTAGTTGAATAGAGTGAACTTCAGGAAAAATGGGGGAATGTGGGATGCTGGGAAAAGGGGTTGTACCCTGAGGTGGCAGGCACACGATGAGACTCTTGGCTGTGCAACCAAGCGCCAGAAAGGAGGGTCAAGTGAAAGAGAGAGAGAGAGAGCTGGTACTGGGCACTCTCTTTGAGAGGTTGAGAATTAGAAGGTTGAAAGGCCTACCTCTCTTGGCCCACCTCCCATTGTCCGTCCCCAAAAATATGCTGACTGGTGCTTGGGGTCGAAGGTCTGAGGAGTGGGCAGTGTTAGACCTAATAGCAAACTAGGTTAGATAATGGCACCTGATGGGATTATGTCCTGTGCTGGCCACAGTCATTGTTCTTCTTGTTGTCTGCTGTCTGCAGTTTCAACTAGGTGATGTATTAGGTTGGGAGAGAACCTGTTGCCTACGTGTAAGAATGGAGACTCTGTATGGAGTTTGAGCCCCCTGTCTTTTGGTCTGGCATGGTTTCCATTTGGGGTCAGGCAGCACAAAGTGACCATCACTACAGATGCCCTTCGGGGGGGGGGGGCATTCTGTCCAGGGGAAATGGCTTTCTCAGGAAGTTTCACATAAACATCCTAGAATTAAGAGTCCTTAGGTATACTCTTAACTCTTTCCCAGATATTGTCCAAGGGGAATTGATCCTAATTCAAACCTCATTCTACAACTAGTAAATCTGAAACCACAAGGGAGTAATCAGTACAGTAGCAGGGAGATTCATCAGTTCCCTACAAGTACAATTCCACTTACTGGACCATGGGTGACCTAACCTAAAAGAAACCTGAAATCACAACTAAACATGCAAATCATCATAGTGTGATATGAGTTGTAAAGATGCATCATTATAGGCATAAAAGTAGCAGTTTGGATTAACTTCCTGGGTAGAACAAGCAACAGGCATAGGATTAGATACCTCCTCATATACGTTGTTGTGTGTCCTGTCTTTCCTGAAAGAAAATGAAAACAAACACAAAACAAGCTTCTTGCAAACCACAGCTTTCAGAGAACAACTAGAACTAACATTCCAAAGTCCGTTGAGTCTGCTGGTACCAGTAAAAGCACAAGTTAATGTCACATGATTTCCTAGCAATTTATGAGTCCCAGGATAGCTTTCTGAAATCAGGTGAACTGCTCACAGCTGTAAGTTCTATCAGCTGAAGCTTCTCTAGGGTTAAAGGAGATCTTCAGAAAAAGAATAACCTCCCCCCCCAGTCCTCTGCTGGTAAACTCAGTTATTTTTTGTCTTCCAGGGGCTCCTGTTCTCTGCCACCCTGTAGGTGTAAGGATTCATTTCTGGAAGGTGTTGATTCCCAGCAGGCAGAGCAATATGGCTTCCTGCTTTTGGAACAGTGTATATTCAGGACCATACAGGTCTTTTTGTCTTGGGTTTGTGCCATCATGTCCATCTTCCCATGTGCATTTACTCCAAGAACAAAGAGCTGAATTAACATAGTATCTCATCTCTAAGCCAAATTACACTACAAACATATAAATGGTAAATTACTGTTAAAATCTGATGCAATTATTTGGAGGCAATGGATTCTTCAGAGCACGTGTGCTTGAGGATTTTGTATCCAGTAGGCTATACAGAAAGGCCTGCTCTGCTGCTGTTTATTTGGATGAGGCCTTCTGTGGGTGGGCTTTTGGATGGATCATGTCCTAATTCTCAAAGTGCTCATTATTTACAGTCAATTCAACCTTCATTCTCTTTATTTACTTCATTTACCCCACCTTTCTCCCCAGGGAGACCTGGGCACCTTCATCATTCTCTCATCCATATTGTCCTCATGATGGCCCGTGGGGTGTTGCTGGATCCCCAGGTGGGTTCCTGTGGCAGTTTAGGGATTTGAGCTGGGACCTCCCAGATCCAGGTCCAACACTTTGGCCACTATGCCACGTTGGCTTTTCATCAAATTGGCTGGAGAGGTGGGTATCCTGTTAGCAGACTGAAAGAGGCCCCACCTAAGGATGCCAGCCTCCAGGTGGGACCTGGGAATCCTCCAGAATTACAGCTCATCTCCGGACTGCAGAGATCAGTTCCCCTGGAGCAAAGAGATGCCTTTGAGGGTGGACTCTATGGCATTGTACCACACTGAGGTCCCTGTCCTCCCCAGGCTCCATTCCCAGATCCCCAGGAGTTTCCCAACCTGGATCTGACAACCCCAACCCCATCACATGGATGGTGGCTGGCTGGGACCTGTCAGCCCTAGCCCCATCACTAGGAGAGTGCCATCACATACCTTGACATAGAGCTTGGTTCTATCACTGGCTCCTCGCAGCTTCCAGAGGCCAAGAATCTCCTTCACCAAGCCACTCCAAATGCACACTCCAGGTCACACAGCTGGAATTCCCCCACCCACTATCACTTGAGGATTAGTAAAGGAGAGAAAGGATAATATGAGAGACTTTTCTTCCTATCAAATTGTATGGGGTGGTTCCTAGCAGGGCACTTTGCATCTGAGTTTTTCCACTGGGCTGATCAGGGGTTAAATTCTGATTCTGAATGCCCCACCGCATAATAAACACAGTCCACCTCTGCTAAGATATTTATAGTGCAGCCAAAGTACATTTGCCTGCTGTTTTCCATACTGCTAAGTGCCTTGGAGACATTTCAGATCCATTCAATTAGATAGTTGAAAAATACAGCAATCTGATAATATGACACACAGTTCTTTGATCTGTCCACTAGATGAGCAATACTTTTTTATATCCATTTAGCCCTGTTCTAGGAGCTGCGGTGGCTCAAGTGGTTAAGACGCTGAACTGCAGGCTGTGGAAGGTCAGTAGTTCAGCAGTTTGAGACCCGAGACTGCCGCATGACGGAGTGAGCTCCCGTCTCTAGTTCCAGCTCCTGCCAACCTAGCAGTTCGAAAGCAAGAAATTGCAAGTAGATAAATAAGTACCACTTCGGTGGGAAGGTAACAGCGTTCCGTGCGCCTTGGTGTTCAGTCATGCCGGCCACATGACCACGGAAACATCTTCGGACAGCACTGGCTCTTCGGCTTTGAAACGGAGATGAGCACCGCAACCCTAGAGTCGGATTCGACTGGCTTTCGAGGAAGGGAACCTTTACCTTTACCTAGCCCTGTTCTAGAAAAAGAAGAAGACTGGAGGATAACGAGGATCTCTAGAAACAGTGATTAAGGGTTGACTTGTGTATGGAGCACTTCTTGTGGATGCCCTCTTCAAAGAGAAGCATGAAAGCTGCTACATGTGGCAAGCTATTGTGTAAGAACACAGCATTTTTCAACAAACTAATACAGGCTTTGTGAGGTGAGAAACTCTGCAACTGCATAGGAAACTGCTTCACCTAGCATCCTTAGCAGATGGAGCAAACCCAAAGCAGTGATGCTTTAAGCAGTCATCCACATGGGTAACTGCCTAACTTCGAATGATGAGATGCATATTTATATTTCCTTCTCACCACCTGTTTTTGAACTCTGTTGTTCACTCACTCTTTCAGAGTCAGATCTGCTTTCTACTTCTGCCTCTTATGGCTGTTTAGAGGATTTGCAATTCAGTCTTAACTTGCAGACAATGGCACCTCACCTCATAGTTAAACATTATCCCATACTTGCTCAGAAGATTAAAAAGGCAAAAAAGACCCAACTCCAAGGAGCTGAGAACATAGTAACTGCACTGAAATCCAGACCACTATGCAGCTGTAATCCAACAAAGCCTTATCACCCTGCCCACCAGAAGAACATTACAAAGGAAAGGAACATAGGAAATACAGTGCCCTCTGCTGTACAGAAGATGCAGGCACACTGTAAATACCAGTCCTCTAGGACAGGGGTGTCGAACTCATTTGTTATGAGGGCTGGATCGGACATAAATGAGACCTTGTTGGGCTGGGCCGTGTGTGTCATAAAATGTAACGCCAGGTAGTGGAGATACAAATTTTAAAGGACACAAAACACAAAGGTGTTTTTTTTACTTAAACATTAGCACTCTTGCAATATTTTGTTTATTTAACTGTGCCTGATAACTGAGACCTCTTGCTCTGAATTATTACATCAAAATGTCTGTGCTGTTGCAGTCTTGAGTATGCTGTTCAGGTGTGTATCTGTAAGCTGCAAACCTACAATGATGCAGCAGCAGCAGAACTGGAAGAAGAAGCAGAAGACAGCCAGTTCCATTGCAGGCCTGATAGAAGCCCTCTGGGGGCCTAATCTGGCCCCCAGGCCATATGTTTGATACCACTGCTCTAGGAGTTCTGCAGACAGAAGTTCAAATCCCTTCCTGAAAAAACCCATTTCAAAAGTGGAAGCATTGCCATTCTAACCACATCTCCCACATATCTCCACAGATTGCCTTGCACAAGAAACTTCCACAGAAAAGCCATGCTTTTCCTACACAATGGTCAAATTGTTGGGGCTGGGGAGAAAATGCCCCAAGGAGCACCCTTTTGAAAGCAAGGGGTTCACAGACACTAGGGGCTTTTCCACATTCTTATTTTCCTTACTTTTAAGGTCCTGTTTCTTCACATTTCCTCCCTCAATCCAACATAAACCAATGTAATATTGAATTGACCGCTAGAAGGAACAAAACACACATGGAACAGAACCCTCACCCCCCAAAGAAGCAGGAACTTACAAGCGAGGAATATGAGAATGCAGAAAAGCCCCAGAACAGGATAACACATAATTATACATCTAAAGGGGGCATTCTTGTCATCTCACCAATGATTTATTAAGAAAAATCACTCATGTGGTAATACTAAACTTTTGGCCAGCAACAAGATGAACAGGAGCAAAACAGAAAGATAACACTGGATTGGAACTGACACCTGATGTTGTAGGGCATTCCTCATATACAAGCCGTATATAACTAAGCAAGAAAAAGATAAATAAAAAAGCATAGAGCTTAGTATGCCTTAAACTCCCAACTGAAGCCCTGGGTATAGCTAATTATTAGACAGCATTTGAAGAAGTCCTAGGTTTTAGTGATAATGGATTATTTATTGTTTTATTAGTCTTATTATTTATCTATGGCTTTGCCTCTATGTTTTAGTATTGATTATGGCCTTGTGCCTCTTGTTCGCCGCCCTGAGCCCATGTGGAAGGGCGGGATATAAATCGAATAATAAATAAATAAATAGGTACAGCTGAGACTTTCACCATCAGAAAGATTTGTGTTGCTCAAGCTAATTGGCTGTCCCAAAGTCCAATAGTTTTGCTTAGTATCTCTCCTGGTAGCCATCCTTCCTCTGCATTTAGGAGGTTCATTACCAGAGCTGCTGCTATTCATCACAGGAATCCTTGTCTATCTTCAGCAATGTAGCTTTCATAGTTTATTACACACAGGGAGTGATCAGAGGGATTATGAACCAGGAAGAGACTGCCTCTCTTTGCATTTGTTGGGAGATCCTTTTAGCACCCTCCCAGTGTCAGTCCCATATTGAAGACAGCTGAGGTTAGTAATGAGCAGGAGGTGGGGATAAACACCTGTCTACCAAACTCTATTGAAACCAAGACACAGCTATGAAACAATTTATTGAACAGTATCAGGAACTGACTTCTGACTGCAAGTCAGATTATTGGGGTTGCCTTTTCTCTTGATGTAGCAGAGCTCCTGAGAGCCAGTTTGGTGTAGTGGTTAAGTGCGCGGACTCTTATCTGGGAGAACCGGGTTTGATTCCCCACTCCTCCACTTGCACCTGCTGATGTGACCTTAGGTTAGTCACAAGCTCTGGCGCAGCTGTTCTCTCAAGGACAGTTTCTGTCAGAAGTTCTCTCAGCCCCACCTACCTCACAGGGTGTCTGTTGTGGGGAGGGGAAGGGAAAGGAGTTTGTAAGCCGCTCTGAGACGCCTTTGGGCAGTGAAGGGCGGGGTATAAATCCAAACTCTTCTTCTCTTCTTCTTCTTCTTTTGAAAGCTGTATTGACAGAACACAGAATCAGAGGCAGAACTGTCCCTATGATAGCATGCCTCTGATATATACAACTGCTAGTCAAACAGTTAATTAAGCAGAGAACTATGCTGCAGGACCAGGACAGAACAAGACAGTTGACCACATTAGCAGAATAGTGCTCTAAGCAACTCAGAAAAAGAATAATCATAAAATACCAAAACAACATGAATGATCAGTATAAAAACCCTTCACAAATTGCTCACTGAAACGGAGATGAGCACCGCAACCCTAGAGTCGGATTCGACTGGCTTTCGAGCAAGGGAACCTTTACCTTTACCTAAAGAAATAAAACAATTTTAATATATACAAAGACATACCATAAGTATGGCTCTCTGTTTCCCATTTCAAGCATAAATATCAATGAATACATTAATCTATTTATCCTAGGTTCAGCAGCTATTAAAAAAACCATTTGACAAAAGACGTTCCAGGGCATTCCTATCCAGCATGCCTTGGAACTGAGAATCATAAACAAACATGTTCCTGTGTTCAGACTTTAACTTCTGATTGCATATCTCACCACAAGGAGGAGATAGAACTCTTTGAGCATTATGTGAGCTACACAACACATTTGAGGTATGCTTATGAGAGCTTCAGCCTAGACTGATGTCCAGCAAAAATTCAACAATTCAGCAGAGGGGGCATATGTACTGTGTCTGATGGGGCCATGAACAAGCTTGCAAGAGACATCAGGAGGGCAGACCCAGGAGCGGGATTCTTTCCTAAATTATAGGGCAAGGAAGAATGACATGGAAAGGTTTTTTCCCCCTTGGGCTTAAAAATTCGGTTGACTTTAGATGTGGGAAATTTTTTCAGAGCAGACATGCTAACAGAAACAGGGAAGGTTCTTTTTGTGGCCAAAGGCAAACTGATATAGTTACCAGGAGTTTTTAATTTTGATCTGAACAATTCCAAGCACTGGTGTCTTGAGTGAAGAATTGCCTCCTGCTTCTTCAGACTTTCCCAGAGATTGCCTATTCCATTCCAGCAAGCCTTGGTCCCCCACAGGCCAGAGTTTTCTTCCATCACCTTGATTCAGGTTTAATGTACATCGGGGTGAAAGTACACCTCAGCACCAGAACTGGGTCTTTTTAACTGAAGATGCTAGAGATTTAGCCTGAGACCACTTGTGTCCACAGCATGGGCTCTACCATGGGGACACTGCTTCTAGCTCCTCCTAGTCCAACATTCTATTCCTAACAGTGACCAGGACACATGAAGATGGTTGTGGCTACTGGTGCCTGGCCCTGGAAGGGTAAAACAGTCCTGAGACACATTCCTTTTTCCTATGTTAAAGGAAACACTCAGCTCTTATCTGCAATTACCTGCAACCTTTGCTGTTGCACCCTGACTTTGTTCAGTACTATGAAACAAAAAGGAAACATTGGTCACCACCTACTAAAACTTTTCTGTATGCTCAAGAAGTCTAATTTTAATAGGATCACATTTATACTCAGAAACTGGCACAGGAGGTAGTGAGCACCATGCAATTAGAATATCAGCCAAAAGCATCCTTACAAGGGATCCATATAGACAATACAGTTCATGGAGCTAGTACCTGGTCTGTACTGACCGTTTTCCTCTGACTTTAACAGTAGTCTGCAACAAAAATTTACCCGGCATGGTGAAGAAAACCCGCCTGATAAATATCTGAGAACTTTATTGCTGTTAAAGGCAAAGGCTGTGGACAAACCCACTCTTAAATCTGGAACTCTCTCAGAACCTTTGGCATTTTAGCTTGCTTTTTCCCCCTCAGTTCATCCAATTACTTCAGTAAAGATCTTTTTAAAGTCTCTCTTCTTAGAGGTACAATCCTCAAACCACTCACTTTGTAGAGCCTCTACAATACTGACAAATTGGCAATGTCATAGAAGTGATTTGAATATTGCAACTAAGTAGTGAAACCTCATAAAACATTTATTTTAGAAAATTAAACTGATTTCATCTCAAGAAAGTCAGTCTCTCTTACAAACTTTACCTCTTCTCAGGTTACTTTTTCTAGACCTTAGATAAAGGGAGTATCTGAACTTTGCAAATACTTCCAATTTACTCAATGCATGCTTCTGCTTTTCAGAGAAAATCAAAGCTCCCTCTTAATGAGAACCATGTGATTGGCAACAAAAGGAAGCATTGTTCCAGCTTCAGTAACCAGGAAATGATGGAGGAACCAGAAGAATGTATATATGTTCAGAAGTCCAATGCTGAACTTTGCATTCCACGGTATCTGCCTTTCACCCCATAATATATCTTTCTTTTCTGGAGCATGGTAATCATAAGCAACTACTGATACCAGCAAGATGGGAGAAAGTTCTCTCAGATATTTGAGAAAGTCTAATATTTGTTGGTATGGAGATAATGCTAACATATGGAATTAATCCAGGAAGACTGGGCCTAATTCTGAGTTCATTTTGCAATTACAGATTTCACAACTGATAGAAACTAGAATATGCAGTCTATTAGTTTTTCTTGTTTATGAAGATACAGCAATCTGTTCTTACCTATACAAAATATCATGTTTAAATTGGCACTTAGCTGAGTTTTGATCCGGAAATATTAAATTTCAACCGTTACAAAACTAAAACATTGAACTAACAGCTCTCATTCATTTCAGACACATAGCTGGGCAGCAATAGTCTCTAAGTGGCAAAGCAGGTTCACCACATGGTCAGCACTCCTCACTCCTTTTTAAAGGAAAGAATCACAAGGATGTGATATTTGCACAATTGGACCACAATTGGAGAGAAACATACCTGCTCTATTGTATGAAGACTTCCACTGCCTTCAGTGTCTGTCTGAATCAAGCCAGAGAGCAGCATCATGAATGTCAGTGTCATTATTGAGACATAGATAGTAGGAGAGTGGGGAAATCTTGCAGTAGAATACAAATACTGGCAAATTCATGCATTTCATATTCATGGCTTACATTTTCCCTACTGTATGTGCAGCAAAACCTTTGACATTTTTGCACTCCACAAATTATACCAGATCAGTCTCTAAATCAAAAGCAGTTAATTATCTCATGCTCTTTTCTTCTGGTGAAGTTTACAGCTCATAATACAGCTCATTCTCTTTTCCAGCTAATTTCTTCTGGGAAAGGGGAGAAAGAAACTGCCTTCAGCTATTGTGATTAGTAGTTAAGAGTGTTGGACTAGTATCTAGGACAACTGGGTTTGAACTCTCACTCATGCCATGGAAGCACAGCCTAACCTACCGGTTTGGTGTAGTGGTTGTGTGTGCGGACTCTAATCTGGGAGAACCAGGTTTGATTCCCCACTCCTCCACTTGCACCTGCTGGTGTGACCTTGGGTCAGTCACAAGCTCTGGCACAGCTGTTCTTGAAAAAGGGCAGTTTCTGTCAGAGCTCTCTCAGCCCCACCTACCTCATAGGGTGTCTGTTGTGGGGAGGGGAAGGGAAAGGAGTTTGTAAGCCGCTCTGAGAGGCCTTTGGGCAGTGAAGGGCGGGGTATAAATCCAATCTCTTCTTCTTCTTCTTCTTCTACCTCACAGGGTTGTTGGAAGATAAAAGGAATAAGATGAGAACTATGTAAGTCACTTTGGGTTCCATTGGGGAGAAAGGTGAAATACAAATAAATTAAATATAAATGAGTTAAGATAAATACTAGTTGTAGAAACCAATTACACTCAATCTTATTCCATTGTAATGCTTTCTTCATTTTATTTCTAAAATAATTTACAAAATGGTTTTCTCATGACATAGGTACTCATAGCAACCAGTGGACATGAGCAAACTGAAGAGAAGTTTAGGTGCTTTTAATAGCACTCCCTTCCCCCTCTCCCCAAACATAGAAGCAATTAGTCATGGGCTGTGGAGACAATGGGTACCCCTCTGACACAAAGCTGGAACATAAGTCCACCCCATCTAAGGCTTTCCCCCTTTTAAATATGTGGTATTATAGCTCTTAGTTAAAGAATGTGAACTTCTTTTAGAATAGGAAAACTTCTAGCTTTAAAAAACCCACACTGTCAACTTTTGTAGGCCGCCCCCCCCACATTGTAGTATACCAAACTCTACTCACCTTATTTAGAAAATTTATTCCCCATTTTTTCCACTGAAGGGACTCAAAACAGCTCACAATAGTACAGAAAATACATTTTTTTTAAAAAAAACTACAGTTTAAGTTACCCCCCCCAAAAAACAAACAAACAAACAACTAGCTGTATCTTGGGCTGGTCCCAGATCCAAAGGGCCAGTACATCCAAGACCATTGGATGCAGCAACTTAGGAACTAAGAAGCCTCTGGCTGTATCCAGACATTATACCCAGAGACAGGAATAAGCAAGCAAATGTACAACTTATTGTCGCTCCCAGGTTGCCCTTCTTGACCTTAGTTTATGGTGGATTTTTCACAATCAGGATAGTCTTTAATATGCTTAAGCAGGGTTAGCTCAAAGTTGTGGGGGGGCACTCCTTTCAGTGGGCCTCTTTGGTATGCAGACACTCTCATACCTTGCTGCATAACTGAGATGGCTTGGCTTGGGCTCATTTCTCTCTTATCATTATGGAACCAGCAGCTATAATACTACCAGCCAGCCCATATCTGGACTGGAGGGCAAACAGTTGTGGCAGGAACCAGACCAGACTGTGGGATCTCACTTGTTGGGCTGAGTAGGTATCTTACTAGTACCTTATTGTTAGATCTGCTGAGAGATAGAAACAACCTTAATCATCTTCTTTCATGCAGTCTTTACCCTGGAGCATATACTCCTTGAGGTACCATCTTTTTAAGTCTCACTTGCTCTTTAAGTACAATGGAGCTTCCTGGGGTATTCTCAAGCTTCTGGCATTGCTGTGCAATCCTGAGGAGCATCTCACTAGCCAGACCATTTCCCACCCAGCCTGATTTCAAGGATGCTGGAGAATGGTGAATGGGTCCTAGGAATGCCTGCTGATGCTTGCTGCCAATGTAGGTCTACTACTTAAGGCTTTAGTTCCTATGTGAACATGACCGGATGCTTGAAAATTATAAGGGGAAAATGCAGCTGAAGAGACAAATCCTTGCCAGCTGAGCTGCTCAGGGGCTGGACTCCCCCAGCCATCACTGATTTTCTAGCTATTCACATGTATCAGAAAGGATCTAGGTCCCCAGAGTCAAAACTTTTCTCTGTGTTAAATGTGAAGGAGCTGTTGTTCAGTCACACAGTCGAGTCCGACTCTTCACGACCCCATGGACCACATCACGCCAGGCCCTTCTGTCTTCTGTCGTGCTCCGGAGTTTGCTTAATTTCATGTTCATTGCATCGATATCACTGTCTAACCATCTCATCCTTTGCCATCCCCTTCTTCTTTTGTTAGGAGATGAACTTTGAAAATGCTTTTATTTGTTATTTTCTGACCTGCATGCACACCAGGAATGGTGCCAGCAAGTGTCTTTGCTTTGGGAGAATGTAAGCTTGAGTTAATGTGACTCTCTGTGTAGAGGAGGTACCACACACAGCCTGTACTTCCATGCAAATGAGGTCACAGACATGCCTTGCACATATCTACCCATGAGGCCTTGGGAACAAGAAGCCTCTCCATTAACATCTCCATTACAGTCCTTCAGCAGAATGTAGAAACAACAGCTTTCCCACCATTGAAGAAGTTCTACCTCTCACATAACCCACAGGATGCTTAACGCATACACGTGTGAAGTTCCCACCTGAGAATGGCCAGATCCATCTGCATACCTAAAGGTTTCCATGCCAACCCATCTTAGCACCTTGACCAAAACCTCCCTTGTAGAAAGGTGTAGATTTTCAGTATTGCCCCACCTTAGTAGGAGGGAACCCCCACATCCTTTAGCCAATGGTATAGGGATGGGATGGACCCAGAGACATCCCAAGCCAGCCCCCAGACTAGCTGATAAAACGGGGTGCAACCCTTTGTTCCAGAGAAGAAAAAGAAAGAAAGCTGGAAAAGCTGGCAAGCGCGCTCCTGCAGCCTCCTGCAAGAAAAGCAACCTTTGTAACTTAAGGTAACTTTCGTGTGCTCTCTTGGAATCCGGACCAAGAGATCCTTTACAATTGTTGGCAGGTTCCAACATTGTAAGGTGAGAATTTCCCTAGTTAGAAACTATCCTTGTTCCTGAACACTGGAAGGTCAAATCTACTGGAACAGATAAGTATATATGCTCCCCCCCCCTCCTCAGCATACCTTTAGTTTAAAACCCCAAATATTGTTTTCCATTTCTATTGTAACTAAAGGAACTTGAATGTATGTGTGTGTGAATCTGTTTTGTGTGCCTGTAAATAATAAGAATACTCAGTAAAGAGAATCTTGATTCAAATTAAGAAACCTTGTCAAGTGTTCTCCTTTTGGGAAAAAAGGCTTCTCTGGCACGAAGTTCGCTTTCTCTGTATAAATTGGCAAAAAGACCTCAAACAAGTTGGTCAGCTGACTGCGTAGATAAGCAGTCTGCCCAACACTTTGACCTTCAATCTTTCCCAGCATCAGGGTCTTCTTCAGTGAGTGCTCCCTTCTCACTTGGTGGCCAAAGTATTTGAGCTTCAGCTTCAGTATCTGGCCTTCCAGGGAACAGTTAGGGTTGATTTCTTTGAGGATTGACTGATTTGATCTCCTTGCAGTCCAGGGGACTCTCAAGAGTCTTTTCTAGCACCATAATTCAAAAGAATCTATGCTTCAGCACTCGGCCTTCCTTATGGTCCAACTCTCGCAGCCATACATTACTACTGGGAATACCATTGTTTTGACCATACAGACTTTTGTTAGCAGGAGGATGTCTCTACTTTTTATTATGCTGTCTAGGTTTGCCATCACTTTCCTCCCAAGCAGCAGGTGTCTTTTAATTTCATGGCTGCAATCATTATCTAAAGTGATCTGGGATCCCAAGAACGTGAAGTCTGTCACTGCTTCCACGACTTCGCCTTCTATTTGCCAAGGAGTGATGGGGCTGGATCTTAGCTTTTTGATGTTGAGTTTCAAGCCAACTTTTGCGCTCTCCTCTTTCACCCTCAGCTCTTTAGGTCCTCTTCCATCAGAGTGCTATCTTCTGCATATCTGAGGTTGTTGATCTTTTCCCCAGCAATCTTAATTTTGGCTTGTGATTCATCCAGGCCGGCATTCTGCATGATGTACTCTGCATATAAATTAAATAAGCAAGGTGACAATATACATCCTTGTCCCACCCTAGGGCAGCATAAAATTTCGATTCTACTTTATGCAGATGACATGGCCCTATTATCTTTCACCAAAATTGGGATGAGAAGGCTATTACAGCAATTAGGAACATATTGCAAGGAAGAGTCCCTCAACATTAACTTTGATAAAACAAAGACGTTGGTTTTTAGGAAAAGAGCTCAAATATCCACTTGGAGTATTCTCGGTAACCCCATAAGCCAGTGCAGAACCTTTAAGTACTTAGGGATCACATTTAGTGAGAACCTGAATTGGAAAGTCCATACGGCCATTGTAAAAGCATCTGCGACTAGGATCGTTGGATCCATCTTGAAGTTTTATCATACCAAGGGTGGATTCCTCATCGACCCCGTCATAAAAATTTTCAAAAGTAAGGTCATTCCCCACCTTCTGTATGGTGTTGAGGCATGGGGCTGGAAAGAGGATTTACTCAACAGTATTGAAACAGTTCAAAATCAGTTTTTAAGGTGTATCTTGGCTCTCCCTAAAGGTACACCAGCTGCCCTGATGAGAGCAGAAACCGGTATGCCCTCTTTAAGGGCGCGGGCACATCTTGCAATTTTAAAATTTTCGAAGAACATCAGAGCTGCTAATACGGATTCGTTTAGCCAATTGGCCTTTAATTCAATGCTAGTTAAAGACTCAGATCAATCTCGTTTTCTTAACAACCTACTCCTAAGATATTCCACCCCGGACGACCTTTTTAGTTCCTATGCAAATACATCTGATCTCAGAGATTGGGTATTTAGGCAAGACGCTCTATTAGATAGACACTTAATCCTAAAAGCTCAAACTGCTACCTGGTTTAAATTTGTTAAGATCGACCATTTTAGATCATTTTATCTGATCAACATAGACAAGCAGTACCTTAGAGCAGCTTTTACACACTTGCGTTTTGAAACGATGCCCACGGCTGTACAGGCTGGTCGCTTTAATAGAATCCCTAGGGCACAGCACGTATGCCCTTGTGGTACTCCTGGTATTGAGGATCTCCCGCATTATATTCTGGATTGCCCGTTGTACTCCCAACCCAGAGAAAAAAATTTATCTGGTATTTTATCAGTTTTAAGTTTATATTCAGTCCCTGAGAAGATCTCATTTTTATTAGCTGACGTTAACGCTGATGTTTCTTACAGAATGGCGCTTTTCGCATTGGCGGCAAGGAAAATACGGGCCAAAGCTGTTTCTAGCTAAAAACGGTTTTAGTCGGCTTGATGTGAATTAACTACCTATCTGCATAGTTTCTCTTCTCTCTCTCTCGGACTCTTAATGTTAAATGTTTTTAGCTTATTCAATTTTAACGTTGTACCGTATTGTAATGGCCTACGGCTAAACACAATAAACCTGACTATATACATCCTTGTCATACTCCTTTTCCTATGTTAAACCAATCAGTTATTCCATATCCAGTTCTAACTGTCACTTCTTATCCTTATACAGGTTTCTCAAGAGACATGTGAGGTGGTCTGGTACTCCCATCTCTTTAAGGACTTGCCATAGTTTGTTGTGATCCACACAATCAAAGGCTTTAGCATAGTCAATGAAGCAGAAGTAGATGTTTTTCTGGTACTCTCTTGCTTTCTCCATAATCCAGCGAATGTTGGCAATCTGATCTCTAGTTCCTCTACTTCTTCAAAACCCAGCTTGTACTTCTGGCAGTTCTCTATCCACGTACTGCTGAAGCCTAGCTTGTAGGATCTTGAGCATGACCTTGCTAGCGTGTGAAATGAGTGCAATTGTGCAATAGTTTGAACATTCCTTGGCATTGCCCTTCTTTGGTATTGGAATGTAAACTGACCTTTTCCTGTGGCCACTGTTGCGTTTTCCAAATTTGCTGGCAAATTGAGTGCAGCACTTTAACAGCATCATCTTTTAAGACTTTGAATAGCTCAGCTGGGATACCATCACCTCCACTAGCTTTGTTGTTAGTAATGCTTTCTAAGGTCCATTTGACTTTGCATTCCAGGATGTCTGGCTCGAGGTCAGTGATTACACTGTCGTGGTTGTCAATGATAGTGAGGTCCTTCTTGTATAGTTCTTCTGTGTATTCTTGCCATCCTTTCCTAATCTCTTCTGCTTCTGTTATGTCCCTACTGTTTTTGTCCTTTATCATGGCCAGCTTTGCATGGAACGTTCCCTTGATTTCTCCAGTTTTCTTGAAGAGATCTCTAGTCCTTCCCATTCTATTGTTTTCTTCTATTACTTTGCATTGTTCATTCAGGAAAGCCTCCTTATCTCTCCTTGCTGTTCTCTGGAAATCTGCATCTTTCCTTTTCACCTTAGCCTTTCACTTTCCTTCTTTCCTCTGCTATTTGTAGAGCCTCATCAGACAGTCACTTTGCTTTCTTGCATTTCTTTTTCTTTGGGATCGTGGTGATTGCTGCCTCCTGTACAATGTCACAAACCTCCGTCCATAGTTCTTCAGGCACTCTATCTATCAAATCTAGTCCCTTAAACCTATTCTTCACTTCCATTAAATATTCATCAGGGATGTGGTCTAGGTCAAACCTGAATGGCCTAGTAGTTTTCCCAACTTGCTTCTGTTTAAGTCTTTCCTCTTTAAGCTTTAAGAGCTTTCCTCTAATTTTCATTGAAAGGGATACCAAGAGGGTGTAGTCTTAGCCAATAGGCAACAAGGGCAGTTGCCACCAGCCCTACCCAGGAACAAGCAAATGTCCACAGCCCCAACCCCGACAGAAAACTCCCAGCACCACTGCTGTCCATGCCTTCCCTGTCTGGAATTCATCAGCTTGAGGTCATTCACAACCATCTCAACTAGGGCTCAGGCTGCTGGCTTCCAGCAATAGTTCCTATCCATATCACATAGAGTGGGGGCCATCCCTTGTTGGGCCCTGGCAGGAAATGGTGGCAGTGATGAACTTTTGCCCAGGGCTCCAGAAACTGTCATGAACTTTTGCCCAGGGCCCCAGAATCAGTAAGACCACTCCTGGTACTAAACAGAGCTGTCTTTTCCCTGACCACTCAAACTGGGCTCACTCTCATTTACTTCCCTCAAACTTTTCTCCATTGCTTTTTCTCACATTGCAATTACAAGACACCTCAGGAGCAATGGAGATACCACAGATGGTGTCCTCATTTGAGCTTGGTACCTATTGGGCGAGTAATGTTTCCTCCTGCCTGGAAAAGTAAATGCTCCTGACATTTCTAGTGCAGTGTTTTATCACTGGGTCAGAATCACACTTTAAGACAGGGGTCCTCAAACTGCGGCCCGCCGAGGACATTTATGCGGCCCGCCGATTGTTTATGCCCGCCCCCCCCCTGCCCGGAGCCGCCGCCTCCTCGAGGAGCGCAGCAGCAGCGCCCCCGCAGCCTCTTTCTTCCTCCAGCAGCCCTGGGCGGCAAGAGCGCCCAGGAGCTGAGGAGGAGGAAGGGGCGAGCAGGCTGGTCGGGGGGGAGGGGGCGAACGCGGCGGCGGGGCGAGCAGGCTGGTGGTGGGGAGGGAGCGAACGCGGCAGCGGGGCCAGCAGGCTGGTGGGGGGAGGGGGCGAACGCGGCAGCGGGGCCAGCAGGCTGGTGGGGGGGAGGGGCGAACGCGGCGGCGGGGCGAGCAGGCTGGTGGGGGGAGGGGCAAACGCGGCAGCCCTCCCAAGGTCTGAGGGACAGTGAACTGGCCCCCTGTTTAAAAAGTTTGAGGACCCCTGCTTTAAGACAATGCTTTAAGTTCTGGGCACTTACCATGCACAAAACAGGAGGACATCTAAGAAGCCTTTGAAACTTTTTTTTAAAATTACACCGCAAGGAGGGGACTTCAAGAAGAAAAACGAAAGGAAGAAGCAGTAATAAAGGGGATATTGAGAAGAAAGTCCAAGAATGGTGCTAGCTAGACAAACAGCAGCAGATTTCTCTTCTAGCAGGTGAGAATCCCACTCAGGTAAAATGCAGGGAGAGCCAGAGGAAAATAGGAGAGAGACCAATTGTTGTTCTCAGTTGTATGGCACTAACTTAAAGATGCATTTTTAGGCTCATTGACTTCAAGCCCCACCCCATCTTTACACATCCGTACCAATATTGCAGTGTTTAAAAGGTATTTTCAAAGATGATAGTGTTCACAAAGGGTGATTATGTCTCATTAAGATTCATAATTCTTGTGAAACAATAAATGTGCCAGTACATTTAGTTCAGTGTGTTCCATATTAATATTCTATTACACCATTCAACTTTAAAAGATGGCAGTGAGTTTGGAGCTTTGCTATCAGTAGCTCCCAAGCTGGAACAAAATGAGAACATTTAATAACTACAACCAGCCTGGACCATTACCTTCACCAGATAGCCTAAAGCCAGCAGCCAGACTGTGAGCCAACTGTGAGTGTAACCTGGTGGCTGAATCAATCTGACAATCTGGTATACAAACCTGTGGTGCGGTTCCCACAAAGTGGACTGGATCTCAGGTGGGCCTAGCCTATGCGTGGTGGACGCCCAACTCCTCAGCCTGGTGTGAGACTCTGGCCACCTCTGGACAAGAGGGAGGCGGCTTTAGGATGTTGCTGCCCCTGCTGTGCTCCAGGTGTGGTTGCTAGAGTGCGAGTTAACGGACACAATTCCTCCTTTTTTCATCCCACAAAGGATACCAGACAGGGGTGCCCCCTCTCTCCCCTGATCTTTGTATTGGCTATCGAACCCCTAGCGGAGGAAATTCGCAGGAATGAGACCATATCTGGCATTGTCATCAATGGCACCAAACATAGGGTAATACTTTATGCTGATGATCTTACTCTATACATCTCTAACCCTCAATGCTCATTACCAACTGTTCAAGACATTCTGACCAGGTTTGGGAAAGCCTTGGGTTTACGTATTAACCCTCAAAAACTGGAAATTTATCCCATCTGTGTCTTCTCTGACTTGAAGACTATGTTGATACAAGAATTCCCATATAAATGGACAGAGGCCTCCGGGAGGCACCTTGGAGTTTGGATTCCACTTAGTCTCAAGAAGTTGCTTTATCTCAATTTTTATCACCTACACACAGATACTCAGTACCGTTTACAGGACTGGAACGCTCTTAACCTCACTTTACCAGATCATCTACACTTGAGTCAGAGCTTCATTTTTTCTAGTTTTCGCTTTTTATTCCAAGCATTGCCCTTTCAGATTCCTTCAACTCTGGCAAAACACCTTCTATACCAGTGATGGCAAACCTTTTAGAGACCGAGTGCCCAAACTGCAACCCAAAACCCACTTATTTATCACAAAGTGCCAACATGGCAATTTAACCTGAATACTGAGGTTTTAGTTTAGAAAAAACAACTCATACATTAACATCTTTTGTCTTAAAAGAAAAACACAATAACAGAGCTTTCAGTGATACAAACAACTTTTTATTGAAAGGTAAAAGTTTGCATTTGGCATGCTTTTGAACAATTAATGTGATTCTTGCCATTGTATGCATGCTAACCTTGGCTCATACTTTGTACGTTTGAGAGCACTCAGGTCATCTGTTAGTCCGTTTCTGGTGTCAGATTTGATATAATTCATACTCTGTACATACTTACCATACATCGGGGGGGGTGTATAGCCAGCCCTCCTTTTTCGGTAGAGCTGTCACATTTCCAGAAAGGACTCCAAAGAAGTATATGTGATTACTAGTAATCAACAATAATCTTCATACATCCAGTAAAGTGAGTATAAATTCATGGAAGCTTATGTCACAGTATATTCATTGCTACATGATACAGTGATAGCCACTTGCTTAGATGGCTTTGAAATGGAATTGAAAGTTAATCAAGAATATTTATCACTATTAGCCAGGATATGTAACCAAAACCTTCATTCTCAAGCACTATATACTTCTGACCACTAACGGGGGGGGGGGTAGGCAGGAGGAGGAGGAAGGCTATCACCTGCTTTGTGAGAGAGACCTGGTTGGCCATTGTAAAAGAATATGGGATTAGTCTAACAGGGCTCTTATTACATAGTTTTAGTTATTTTTATATTTGCCAGTGAAGAAAGGTTTCATAACTAATACCCTAGGCTTATTGCAAGAAGCTTCTTTCATCCTAGCATCTTTTAAAGAAGTTCCTCCCCACTCCTTTTTTTCTTTTGCACTCTGGACTTCTCTTGTAAGTCTTCCAATACTATAGATTTGTATCTCCTTCTTAAGTAGAAATTGAAAAGAACATGGAACAAGCACTGAGTGGAATAAAAAGAATTGAACGAGCACAAAAAAATGAGACTATACTGAAGTTTTCTGGTAAGTAAGCAGATATAATAGGGGTTTCATGATGCAGCAGCAGCTCCTTGGAATCTCAGAAATGATAGTACAGAGCTGGAAAATGTATACAACAGGGCAACCAAGATAATTAAAGGCTTGGAGCACCTTTCTTATGAGGAAATGCTGAAGTTCCTGCAACTTTCTAGTTCAGAAAAAATATAAGAAACCCCCCACCCACACTACAGGTTTAATATGCACAGGATGGAGAAACTGAAACTTTTCTTTCGACCCCATTATACTAGAATTCAGAGGCATCATATGAAGGTGATGTATAGGACAGACAAAAAGGAATAATTTACTCAATGAGTAGTTAAATAGTGGAATTCACTGCCACTGGATGTAGAGATAGCAGTGAGCACAGATGGCTTTAAAAAGGGGGCTGGACAGATTCATGGAAGATAGGTCTATCATTGACTACTAGCCACGGTTTGTAAGGTGAGCCTCTATATTAAGACAATAAATCTAGTGCTAGAAGGCAACATCAGGAGTGTGTTTTGGTCTCTATGTTCCCTTTGTTGGCCCTCCAGGGAAATTCACTGGCCCCTATCTGAAACAAGATGATGGACTAGATGGACCACTGTTTCTTCCAGCAGGGTTCTTATGTTAACTAGACCACGTCATGTCAAAAACTGACATTTTTTTTAATGATTTTAGCCTTTGGTAGCTAAAGTGACCAATTTTTAAATGATAGCACCAGCTTCACAGTTCCCCAGCTTCATTATATGAGCTGTACATTTCAGCCAATCATAACTTACCCAGTATTTTACATAGATTTATATTTATTTACTTTAAATTTAACCTATAAGTAAATGAGTTCACAGGGCTCTGGGCAATGTACAACAGCAAAAATGAATTCACAGGGCTCTGGGCAACGTACAGCAGCAAATAAAATACAATATAAATACCATCAAATCACAGCAACAAAACACTCAATACGATCTTAAAAACAGTTCCCAGATCCAAAAATAAAACTTTAGGCCAGTTCCAGCCTATGTTGCCACCTTGTGGGCAGGGAAAGGAGGCCAAAAGAATAAAAGGGGGTGCCACCCATCACTGTCCTCGATCAAAAGCTTAAAGAAATATCTTTAGAGTCAAATTCTTATCCAATATTCAGTTTACTGGAGCTGATCAGTTCCTCAGGAATCATTCATAATGATGCCATCGACACAACAGACTATGCATATCAAGTCTCATTTCGTTCACAACTTTATCAGAGTGTGTAGCATTGAAATTTTAGTATCGTATATAGAGGAAACGACCATATAAGATATTGAAATTTCAAGCTACTCTCTGAAAAGCTGTGAACAAAACGAGACTTGATATACATAGTCCGGTGTTTTGATAGAGTCATTATGAATGATTCCTGAGGAACTGATCAGCTCCAGTAAACTGAATATTGGATAAGAATTTGACTCTAAAGATATTTCTTTTGGCATAATATATCAGTTATATTGCTCATCCTTACCTCCATCCCACGATCTCTCCTCTTGGTTTACACTCAATCAAAAGCCTGGCAGAACAAATTCTCTGCCTTGCCAGCTCTGTGGAATTGCCTTAAATCCCACAGGGCCCTGATGTTATTTGGCAGAGTTCCACCAAATCAGAGCTAGGGCAAAAAAAGCCCTGGCTCTGTTAGATGACCGCCAGATACCTATGTTTTAGAGCTCTTATAAGGGCAGCTGATATACCATTATTTCAGTACTTCTGTAGATACTCTAATCCGGACTGCAGGTATGAATTAAACATCGGGCAAGTACCAGGAAACCCAGTTTGACTGTAGTAGCTTTCCCCTACCTTAACAGAAGTTGTAACACACAGTGCTGGATCCATATACAGGTGTTCGTACAAAAAGGAGTATTTGTGCTTTGTGCCATTTGTGTGAGAAGAGCAAAACAAAATCAAAAGATGGGATTGGATTCAACCCCCTCCAAAGTTATTCTGGGGACCATGGGAGCATGGAAACTAGGATACTATAGTGCTACTCAAAAGCCTCCAATATTGTGCGCAGTGCAGTACTGCAGCAGCTATTTCCCTTCCTTTCAGAGGTCTTCTGAACTCACGACTGGGTCATGGATAATATACAGAAAAGGGCTATTTGTTTACCTATACTGTTTGCCACATAATGCTCATGGCTCATGTGGCTACTGCCCAGGTGAGGGCCTAGTTTCATGGGTGTGCATGTGAATGTTCAATGGTATGGTTATTCAGGTCCAAGGCCATTGCTTTCAACAGAATTCCTGCATAGGACTACAGTTAAACTTTGTTCTGGCCTACAGCCATTGGTGACAGGAGTCTGGGATGTCAAAACTGCTAACATCTTTTCATCACTAAGAATAAAAAAGCACTGTTATAAAAGGTCAGAATTTATTAATGAATTTCAGCTACATGCAACAAAGCTCTTCATTTTGATAGAACTAAAGCTTCACATTTCTGCTTTAGTTGCAATATAAACAGCTTGTAGAGGGAATAACCTAAATTACAGTTCAGAAGAAAGTACATAGGAGAACTTAACAAGATAACAGCTTGTCACTCTATAATGGCAGTTTTCAATATTCTTTCCAAAACACCTTATTTACAGTAAAACCTCCGTACATCTTAAACTAGTAACACTGCTCTATTAATATGGTATTCTTTCCACTGATTCCAGGATGTTTTTTCTTTCTTTTGCTGTAGGCATAGCTGGTTCTATTCCATCCTTTCTTCTCTGTATCATGATACCATTCTAGTAATACAAGAATTTGTATGTTAATACCAATTTAAATCAATTTCATTTTTAGCAAATAAATTTTAAAATGTCTTAACATAAGAACATAAGAGAAGCCGATGTTGAATCAGGCCAATGGCCCATCTACTCCAACATTCTGTCACACAGTGGCCAAAAATAACACGTGCCATCAGGAGGGCCAGGACACTAGAAGCCATCCCACAGTCCCCCCCCCAAGCACCAAGAATACAGAGCATCACTTGCCCCAAACTGAGAGTTCCTATCTATACCTTCTGGCTAATAGCCACTGATGGACCTCTGCTCCATATGCTTATCTAATTCCCTCTTGAAGCTGTCCATGCTTGTAGCTAGCACCACCTCCTGTGGCAGTGAATTCCATGCGTTAATCACTCTTTAGGTGAAGAAGTACTTCCTTTTATCTGTTCTAACCCGACTGCTCAGCAATTTCATTGAGTGTCCACAAGTTCTTGTATTGTGAGAAAGGGAGAAAAGTACTTCTTTCTCTTTTTTTTTTTGCAAATAACAATTTTATTGAATTTTATAAAACATTTTTAAAAGTACAAACAGAACATAAGAAAACAAGAAAAGTGCCATAGTTAAAAATTCAAACATTCAAACATCAAAACCGTAATAACATTGAATAACAAAGTTTAGTCATATATTCAAATCAATTACTAGTAGAATGCAAAGTCTTTATATTTCCTTGGTAATGTAAAGACCTTCGGTTTGTGTGTTGTGATATATTCAAAGAATATGTACCATTTTTCCATAAAATTGTTTTTAAGAGTAGGGGAATCTTGTGATACGAGCTGCATTGCAATTTTGTCTGAAATAATCATATCCCAAACCTTTACCCTCCATTGAGGCAACGTAGGAACTTTATTTAATTTCCAATTTAGTGCTATTAAGTTTTTAGCGGCCATTAGGAGAATTGAAATGACTGCCTCCAATTGTTTTGTCGTGTGTAACCCGGGCCAATAATGTAATAAAAGTGAAGATGGAGCGTTTGGTAGTTCATGTTTAGTAATTAACTTAATCTCCTGTAATATTTTATTCCAGAATATATTAATCCTAGAACAGGCCCACCAACAGTGCACCAGACTTCTTAATTCACCGCATCCTTTTCAACAAGTTGGAGTAGGTTTCAATTTGCATTTAAACAGGCGATCTGGTGTGAGATACCACCTCGAGTAAATTTTGAAGTGTTGTATTTTCAAATTTAAAGAACTGCTTTTAAACATAGATGTGGACCAAATCTGAGCCCATTGTGTATCAGTGTATGTCTGACTGCAGTCTTTATGCCAGGCCGACTGTATCTTAGAAAGGTTTGACCATAACTTCCCATTCAAAATGTGGTAAATTATTGTCGTCAAGCCTTTAGTTTCATGACCCTGTTTTTTCAAGAAGCCTTCAAAAGAAGTCAAGTCCCTATTTATTTCCGATGTGTCTCAGGCTCACCAACAAATGATGTAGTTGAAAAAATGATAACCATGAAATAGATGTATCAAATTTCCATTCTATTTGTTTCTGCGAGCCAATTTTGCCATTAAAAAGGAAATCACAAATCCTAAAGACGACCTTCTTTCTAACGCCAGAGAAAAAATTAGTATCTAATCCAGGAGGAAACCAGGGTTGACCAAATATGAATGTAGAGAATAAAAGTGTATATTGCGTAGTTGCGAAGCAAAATAATATTTTTCCAGATCAGGAAGTCCTATACTTCCAAGTCCTGAGGGTTTAGTCAGGGTGGTATAATTAATTCTAGCTTTTTTACCATTCCAAATAAAACTAGAGAGCGTCCTTTTCCAAAGATGTAGGTCTTTTGCTGGAATAGGGATTGGTAAATTTTGAAATATAAAAAGGTAGGAAAAAATATTGTTTTAAAAATTGTAGCTTTTTCTAATAGATTTAGATGTAGTTTTTTCCATTCTAACAATGTTTCCTTAAATTGTTTCGTGATAGAATTATAATTAGTTGCATAAAGATCTGCTAGATTTAATGGGATTTGGATTCCTAAGTGTTTCCAGCTACTTTTCACCCATTTAAATTTGAACTTTAATTGTAACTGCTGTGTTTGCTGAGACGAGAGATAAATTGGAAAGATTCCAGACTTTATATAGTTAACAGCGAAGCCTGACACTTTGCCAAAGTTCTGTAAGTGCATAATTAGAGTTTGTAGGGAGCTGTGTAAGATAAAATATTGCGTCGTCAGCGTAAAGATTCACTTTAAAGTGTTGTGAATTAATTTGGATTCCGTGTATCTGTGGTTCATTTCTAACAGCATGGGCCAAGGGTTCTATAGAAAGAGCAAATAAAATAGGGGAGAGGGGGCAACCTTGTCTAGTTCCTCGGTTCAGTTGTATATCATCAGATCTGTAATGGTTAACACATATCTGTGCTTTTGGATCACAATAAAGGGTTTGTATTGTTTTTCTAAAAGTAGGTCCAAAGTTCACTACAGCAAGGAGTTCCTGTAAGTATAAAGGCTCCACCCTATCAAAAGCCTTCTCGGCGTCTGTTGATAGTAGGATGGATTTAATTTTGTTGATTTGACAATAATTAATAATATTTAAGGTTTTGCGAACACTATCAGCGATTGAACGTCCAGGCATAAAGCCTAATTGGTCTATGTGCACATAGTTTGTAATTATCTTAAGTCGAGGCCATAACAGTTGATAGAATTTTAAAGTCGTGATTCAAAACCGAAATAAGCCTGCAAGGAAGCCTGTAAGAAGATGGTAACGTCTTATCTTTACCTGGTTTGGGTATCACAATAATACATGCTTCCGACCAAGCTGAAGGCATACATCCTGATTGCAAAACAAAGTTTAGAGTGGTGGTAAGGTGTTCCAGTATGACTGGTTGAAATTTTTTGTAAAACTCTTATCGGGATCCCATCCCTACCTGTGGTTTTGTTGTTTTTTATTTTTGCCAGAGCTTGAGTTACTTCCAATAGGGTGATAGGTTGATTGAGATAATTTTTATGTTCAGTAGTTAGCTTAGTGTTAAAAGTGATTGATTTCAGATAGTCCTGAATTGTTTTTTTGTCAGGACCTTCTGAAGTATAAAGATGTTGATAGTATTCACAGAATGCCTTAGTGATTTTGTCAGAAGTTACTTGTAATGTTCCCTCAGAATCCCTTATTGCATGGACCAATGGAGAGGCTTGTTTTTTGTCTACTCTATGCTTGAGAAATTTTATTGATTTAAATGCTCTGGTGACGTATTTCTGCCTTAGGTATAACAGTTTTTTTTAAATTTTAGATGTTTCCAATAATTCCAATTTTTTCCTTTCCTGGGTTAGTTTTTTTAAGTATTTTTTTCCACCAAATCTCATATGTTTTATTTCCAACAGTTTTATAGAACGTTGAAGATCTGTAACTAATTTTAGCCTTTCTTTTTTACAGAAAAAAGGTAATGAAATTAGATGTCCTCGCATGACAACTTTATAAGCGTCCCAGACAATATTTGGGTCAACGTCTTCAGAGACATTAAAATTGAAATATTATTTAATTTTATCCCCAATTTTTTCGGAAAAACTATTATATAATAAAATTTTGTTAAACATCCAATTGGATCCCTTACCATCATTTATCTGATTTTTAAACAGACCAGAAACCCACGCATGGTCAGACAATGTTGCGCTACCAATATCTGTGGCTGACAAATGTGATAAGATTTAGATATCAAAATAAAATCGATACGTGTGTAAATTTCATCTGTATGCAAATAGGAAGTATATTGTCCTACCTCCAGATTTAAAGCTCTCCAGAGATCTGTTAAGTTATAAAAGTCTAAAATTTTGGCTAATTCAGTGGAAGATGTTGTTTTCTTTTGTTGAAGAGATTTTGGGTGTTTGAATGTACGATCAAGATTCTGATTTATTATATAGTTTAAATCACAACTGACCATGATTTCGTCATGTTTGAATTCTACTATCTTATCTAAGGCTTCTTTCAAAAAGGTAAGTTGATCTGTATTGGGAGCGTAAATTGATAAAACCTTTAATAAACACAAATTGACCTCTAGTATCTATTTTTGAATGGGTACATTGAAATGGAAAAATTTTTGACAGTAGTATTGCCGTACCTCTGGCTTTAGATGTCCCGGCTGCGTGAAACTGTTGGTTGAACCAAGATGTTTTCAGAATCTGTTTTAAAGGATTCTTCAGGTGTGTTTCCTGTAAGCATAAGATATCTGGCCTTTCTTTGGCCCAAAACGAAGAAACTCTATATAATTTCTTTTTGCTATTCAAGCCTCTCACATTCCAAGTACACATTTTATATAAGTAAGTCATGCTGTATATAATTCTATTCTAAAGTGAAAAATTAAGGCTTCCTCTTAGTAGACACGCAGACCACTAGTAATTCTGTACTAAACTGTAGTCTTTTCCTTGTTTAATCTAGCCTACACAACTAAACTACTGAACAAGTAACAATTTGTGAAAACTTAACACAAAATTACCCTAATAATTGTAGGGTACGCTTCCTGTACAAACTGTATAGGGTGACTATAAATGTCTCCCCTCCAGGAAGGGCTATCAATATCTAACTGGGGGAAAAATGTAAATTAGACTGTCAGCTATCCAGCCTTACTCCTAATAGCTTTTTGTAAACTGAACATTCATAGGATCAGAGAATTAAAACTACCCCTTACGTCAAGTTTGCAGGATCAGGTGATAAAATGTGTATAATCAGGTGTATATTTATAGAGAAACAGAAATTAAAAATAACGATAGGAAGGGAAAATATAAATTACAAGTCAATATATCAAGTGAATAGATTTAGTTACATTTAGCCATTATATTCTGCTAGAAAATACAGGTGATGAGAATTATATACATCTTGTTGATTTAAATGTAAATGTAAAATAACACAATTACATCGTGTAGTATTTCTGTGTAGAAATAAATTATTATTAATGTGCGATGAGGCTCACAAAGGTTGAAAAAACTTTAAAGCCAATAGATGTAATTCCAACATTAATATAACAATATAAAATAGCAAATTAGAATTCTACACCCCGGTATTTATAAAAGTAAACCAACTTATTTTTATACTTGTTGGTGTAATAAGGTAAGCATTTAATACCAGATAAGAAGCTCATCTAGAGTTAACAACAATAGTTAAAAACCAGTGTCTCATTGTTCTTGAGATAATCCAACAAAGTATTATACTTATTAATATAAAAAGGTGAGCATTCAGTACCAATAGGGAGGCTCAAGTAGAAAGAACAGTAAAACACTTTTCAGAAAGGAAAAAAAAAATCTAGAGTTTAAATCTAGACACAATAACTTAAGATATTTTTAATACCATCTTGTTAAAACCAACCTTAAAAGCATTACAATGTATTTTAACTTTACTTCAAAAACAAGTAAACAAGTAGACCTTTTTTGAATAAATTTCGCCTTACCCAGGATTTATAATAAAGTCTGTATTAGTTTAAAAGAGATTGCTCTTCTTCTGGAGTAAATTGTATTTTCAAAGTAGACAGAAGGACTTTTCCGGAGCTTACATCCATAGCTTGATGAAGAATGCCATTTCAATAAACTTGAATATCCGAGGCAGGACTCCATCGGAATCTGATGTTTGCTTGAAACAGTTTAGAGGCAAAAAGTTTAAGGCTTATCCGTTTATCTAGTGTTTCTGTTGACAAGTCAAGTAGCACTTGAATTTTATCTTTGTATGATAAAGAGCCTTGAATTCTGGCTTCTCTAAGTACTCTGTCCCTCGTTTTTGGGTAGAGGAACTAACTGCGCCATAATGTCCCTGGGTCTGCCTTTGCCTGCAGAAGCTAGAGGGCCTAAACGATACGCTTTCAATATAATTGGCGCCTTACTGTCCTCCATGTTTAAGACTGTTGCTAGCCATGTTGAACTAAACTGAGCAGGGTCTTTCCCATCTTCCAAGTCTTCTTTGACCCCTCTAAATTTTAGGTTCAATTGCCGCCCGTCTGTGTTCAAGCGATGAAAGCCAGGCATTTGTTTGTTGTTCTGATGCTTGGATGATTTTCAATTCCTCCTGTAAAGTTAGGGTTAATTCGGCGTTGTTTTCAGCGATTTTAGCTGTATCAGCTAGATCCTTTATCAAGTCGTTCATTTGAGTTTGGAGTGGCTGCAAGATCTCAGAGACTAGTGTTGTGAACGATTTCAATAAGTTCTCTTTCAGTTCAAATAGATCATTTCTCGTGATTGGTACGTTGTCATCTCTTTCCACCTCTGTGGCTGTAGCAGAGCTTCCAGACGCCATGTCTAGTGCTCCGTGGCGATTAGGGCCCACAGGCAAACTCACTGCAGTCCGAGTGAAATATTTCTTGACTGACGTTGATTTCTGTATATTTTGTGCGTTTTTCCCTTTTGAAGGTTTTCCCATAACGTTTTGCCAACATTAGAGGGGGGGTAGAGTGATTTAACGTTGATTTTAGGAGTTACAGGCTGAGGGCTTCTTTAAACAACGTCCGCCATCTTGCACGGCGCCACACCCAAAAGTACTTCTTTCCCAACCTGCTATAGCCCATGCATAATCTTATAAACCTTGATCATGTCACCCCTCAGCCGTCATTTCTCCAATCTAAAGAGCACCAAACATTTTAACCTTTCTTCACAGGGAAAGTGTTCCAACCCTTTTATCATTCTAGTTGCCCTTTTCTCCACTTTTTCCAGTGCTATAATATCCTTTTGGAGGTGTGGTCACCAGAACTGTACACAGTACTCCAAATGAGGTCACACCATTGATTTATACAGGGGCATTATGATCCTGGCTTTGTTTTCAATTCCCTTCCTAATAATCCCCAGCATAGCGTTGGCCTTCTTTATTGCAGTTGTACACTGTCTAGATATTTTCATTGAGTTATCTACTATGATCCCAAGATCTCTCTCTTGGTCAGTCTCTGCTAGTTCGGACCCCATCAATGCATATTTATAGTTCAGATTTTTGTCTCCAATATGCATCACTTTGCACTTGGCCACACTGAACCCATTTGCCACATTGACACCCACTCGCCCATCCTCAACAGATCCCTTTGGAGTGCCTCACAGTCCTCCCTGGTTCTCACCACCCTGAACAACTTCATGTCATCTGCAAATTTAGCCACTTCACTGCTTACTCCCAACTCCAAATCATGAATGAACAAGTTAAAGAGCATCAGACCCGATTCTGTGGTACCCCACTGCTTACCAGCCTCCACTGAGAAAGTTTCCCATTTATACTCACTCTGTTTCCTATTAATTAGCCAGTTTTTGATCCACAAGAGGACTTGTCCTTTTACCTCGTGACTATTGAGCTTACTTAGGAGCCTTTGATGAAGAACTTTATCAAAAGCTTTCTGGAAGTCAAGGTCAACAACATCTATTGGGATGTTTTAAGTATCAGACTCCCAGAATGTATTTACTAGCAGGAAGAAAATCTCTTTGCTAAACAACAACAACAAGTTGCAATGCTTGACCTAATTCAGAATTGAAGCACCTTGCCAGGAAGATGTCAAGGATAGACTGGAATAAGCCAGTTAAATGAGAAAAAATATCAAGAATTAAAAACAGAATGAATGTCAAGTAGGCAGCTCATGATCTCCAGTTAGCAATGGCCAACTGGCAGCCTGCACATTTGAACCAGAAAGTGATTGCAGTCCCAGAAACACCTACAGAGAACCATCATATGACTTTTCTATCTTTTATTTTGACTTTACTGCTGGAGAGGAGTCTGAGATGCAGTGGTGTCCAGAGGGCTCAATTTTAGCTTTTATAAGGATATCACCCTGAAAAGTTCCTTTCTGGGCTAATCTGGGAAATAAAGAATGTGGTACTGCACTGTTTAGCTATTCCTTGCTATCTCTACTCAGGTAGAGCTTTAACTTATCTGCAAAAACTGGCAGGCTTCGCTAGCCAACCCCTGATTTGCACTGAGTTGTTTCAGGCATAGCACAAAATCATGCTTGACTTCAATTGTGGTTAGTGATACCATGGATCAACTTGCAGATAGATGATCAGTGAAAATCTTTGCTTCAATATTGTCACTATTTCTTCTGCCTCCCTGCTGGAGACCAAGCTGCTATCCTAGCATGCCGCATGAGCCCTGCTCACATGTTACAGTGAATGTATGTCTGTCCGCAAGAAAGAACACAGTCACTTTACTAATGAAACCAATGACACGTACCTGAATATGGGGTTTAAATCATTCACTCAGCTGTACACGTGTTGAACATGAGAATTATTCAACATACGCATGAAGAAATATCAGTTGTACATGGATCATACATGTGCTCACTATCTTGGGAATGTGACTAATGGATGGAAAAGCTACATGATATCACCAACTTGCTTACCAGTGACAGCAGAAGCATGTGAAAATTCAAGCCCATTCGCAGAATGGCAGTCAGCTGCCAAGTTGCACCTTCCACCCCATTCAGAGCTCAGCCAAGAATTGGCAAGGCTTTCATACTAATATTTTCCTCACTCAAATCCCAAGAAAATAAACTCTAATTGCCAATTTCAGTGCAAACTATCAGTGACAACTAAAAAAACTCATCCCAATTATCTCATCTCTGCTCTAGGCTTGCAGCTGTGGATCTCATCCCTCAATCTTACTCATTTGCCCTGGCATGTTTCTGCTTCCATGAACCATAGTGTGCCTGCCGCATACCTAGAGTACAAACAAGACACTTATATAAAATGCCATGTTGCTGGAACACAGGCATTCAAGATAGCCAGGATTCTATTGGAATTTCTTAGTTTCCTTACAAATGCCTGGAAGAGGCTTGCCAAGTTGTGTATTTCAGAGAAGAGAGGGGTATGTTATTAGGCAAACTGGGAACTGAAGGCAGGGACAGGCTTAATTCTAGTGAGAGTGAGGTAAGAGTGGTTCCATTGTTAGCTGCTCTTTCCATGCAACTCAGTGGGTGCGGTGAGCATGAAGTGCTGATGGGAAACAGACAAGGATTAAGCCAAGATGCTATGCTCTATGTAACACAAAACCGTGGTGACCATAGTTGATAAACTAACTTCATCCCCAAGCTTCAGATTCTGGTCTGTACCCTAAAGTTCAGATGATGAATTAGTTATCATTAGTTTAATTAGACCATGGCTATATGTTATGACTAAACCAACTCATTATGTTCCACAATCCCACTGAAAAGAATCCAGTCTGCATACCTGGCAAAAATACGCAGCCATACTTGGTTTAAATAGCTTGTTGATATATATACTGAAGATGATTATGTTAGTTTTTAAAACTAATCTGCTTAGTTTTCAATTTAAGATCACACTGCAAAGCACTGGGCAAGAAAACATTTTTCTATGCTGTAATATGCTATCTCTAACACATACTGTAACTGACACACTTTCAATTTAAGTAGAATATTTTTCATTGTTACATGTAGTCTCAAAATATAGCCATTTTACCATTACCATAATGATCATGAACATTCAGATATGAACACTGAACATATGCAAGAACATCAAAGTGCAATTAATAGGGAACGTTTCCCGAGCATACTTACCCAAAATTTTCTGCAGTTTTTGTATCTTAAAAAATGGGCCGTACACATATCTCTGTTGTAGTTATTGTCATCCATACACTTTCTAGAAGCATCTGTTTCCTTCAATATGAAAATAAATTACAGTTAAAGAGCCAACAGAGACCAAAGATGTAATTTTATTTCACAATCATACTTAAAATTTTCACAACCAGTTTTCAGAAACGATGAATACACAGAATGAAATACTGCTGAACACCAAGATTGCAAACCCAAGCACACATAGCAAAAAGCATATTGTGCTATGCTCACTGGGATATGTGTCTAAGTAAACATCCTGGGTTTAGGCTGCACATGAAAGACTTACTGAGATGAGACTCCAAAACACTTAGAAGGGTAAAGTTAGCTGCAAGCATTAAGCTATAGATCCAAAAGAAATCCCATTAGCTATCTTTTGGTAATACATCATGTGAACACTGCAGACACATTTGTTTCAAAGAGAAAACAAATTCATTAAATATAGAAAAAGAAGTTGAAATGTTATAATCAGTACTATATTACAGTTCAGTTTCTTACCAATATACAGGGATTGGTATCATCATCTAGAAGTCGTTGCTGTATTCTGGGCATGAAGGTTTTGTTTTTTTTAAATAAACACAGCTACTAGATGAAGGTGGATCTGATAGTTTCCTAAAAAAACACAATCCATCTTGGTTAGAATTTAACAAGTTCTTTTCCTACTGAAATATGATGTTAAAAGTAGTGAATGTTTATAAAGTATATATGTGCCTTCAGCTCTACCAAGAAATTTTTGCATTTAATATTATCACATACTTCTTAACTTAGAGTTTTCATTAATGAGACAGATGGTGGGGAGTAGGCCACTTCACCACACTGGATAACCAAGATTAACTATCTGGGCTACTGATTCCAGATATATCACTCCCACACAAGAATATGAAAGACTGGAAAATTCAGGAAGGAAAACACTGTCACTGAGGAAACCTCTTGTGAAATAGTTTCTCTTCCAGAATTTTAATTAAATATTTTAAACCAGTTTTAAGCATTTTAGACATCCTACTCATGTTAGTAAAAATTCTAGATTACCATTTTAAAAACTGGAATCAGTGTAGGTACTCTAGGGAGTCCATGAGCCCTTTAGAAGCCAAGCCCATCTTGTGCCTATCTGGATAACATGAAAATGGGGGTCTCTGAGTTTTATAATAATGAGAATATAATCAGTTTTCCCTTGTTCTGAGAGCTTGCATTCCCCTAGCTTTCAGATAACCTGAGACCAGTAGTCAGAAAGGAACCAATACGTCAGCCTTGGGAACTCAAATTGTTCTGCTGACTAGAAGGACTTAGTTGTTAAGTGTTAAATTGAAGGTTCTCTCTTCCCTTTTCCCTACGATAGACCTATTTGTGTTAATTTTAATGACAGGTACTTACATATAACCCTTTTGCTTCTCTTTCTGGGTGCAAGCTACACAGCTGTAAAATGCAACAACAGAAGAGTTCAGGAAATATCAGTTCTTCTCCCAACAAGAAACTCTGCAATCTCACTGCAGGAAGAAGGCAGCCTTCTAAGTACACTGGCACCAATGGGATCAAGGTCAGATAAATGGTAGACTTGCAATTTCCTTAAGATGTACAACCAGTCCAAGACAGTCTTCAGGAGAAGACTGTTCATGTGCAATACAAAACACATGCCATTTTAATACACTAGGGCTAAAGTAGGATTAGAAGAATTTCAGATTTTCACATCCAAGAACCTAGCATTCTCTGCCTCATTTCAGAATATCATCCATATGTATATTCCTCTATTTGCTTTACACTGTTCATAAAAAAATAAATGTCTGCAAAAAGCTAAATGATTTAAAATACAGATATTAGTAAGAAACTACAATACTTAATTTTCTGCTATTCAAGTAACCACATGGCTATAGCAACAGTATGGATCAAGCTTTGTTCAGTATCACTGGATCTATAGTGCAGTCCAAAGCAGATTTACACACTTCTACATTCAGAGAAGTCAATGGGCTTAAAATGATGTAACTGTACTTCTGACTGCAATGCAAGTCTCATAGCTAAGGAGACCTTAATATTTTGATTGCAATTTTTTTAAAAATTAAAGACTGTACATTGCTCACTACCAAATCTCAATATTCCCTTTAGAGCAATAGTTTTATGTAGTGAAATGTCGAAGTCTACGAACATGGGATCAAATCCAAACACTTGTCTAGAGTGCTTAACCATGTTAAAATTTGATTTCTTAACATACCCATTAATACTAACGTGCAGACAACAAGTTTTCTTTCAACCACTGGCCCCAGGCTGTTATTTTCTGTTTAGACCTACCAGAATATTTCCTGCTGCCTTCACCTGTGAAAATGTTTTTGGCAGTAATTAAGTATGTCAGCAATGGCAGAAGCTTTGAAATTTACAAGGCTGTTTTTGTGCAGTAAGTAAACTCTGACATGAAAGTCTAGGCTGCTTCCACATGGAAGCCTTCACCCGTGGGAATACCACTGCATTTGCCCGTTCTCAAAGTGTATAAGGAAAAAAGGCTAGTCATGTAGCCTGAGAAAAACATTTCAGCAATAGAAAGCATTTGAGTAGTGCAAAGAAAATAAACGGTTTCATTGCCCACCATGGGAAATGGAGATATGACTGTGTGTCACACACAAGCACCATTTACAAACAACTTGGGATCCATGTTTTTTTGGTAGTGATAAATTGTGGTTTCCCACACAAAGTAGTACTCACCTACTTATCTCATTCTTCCTGATGTAGATTTTGACAGTAACAGCCCTAAGGGTTTCTTTTCTTATTAGTCCACACTGCATCTTTCATAATTGGATAGAAAAATCTTAAAGATATGGGGTTTGATCCAACCAGCTTTTCACCTGCTTAAAAAGTGAGGAAGGGGTCCCCTCTGGCCACTTAAAAGGTTATGCTGGGAACCAGGGCCGGCTTGCTCATTAAACTGCACTCAGATGGAAGAGAAGGGGGTTTAAACCTCCTTCCCTTCCTTGACCCTTGCCAAGGAAACAGCAGGGGGGGGAGGTGTCCTTGCCTAGTGTGCAAAAACACTTGGAGCCGGCCCTGCTGGGAACTGTAAATCTGAATGGTCAAAAGCCATGTGGGACAGGGACTGCAGAAAGGAGATGAAGTATGTGACACTGAGAGGGAAAGCTAGCTGGATCCAACTCAACTACCAAAATGTAACTACCCCTGTTTTTAGGTTTCCAAACTTAGTAATATCCCAATAGATATTTGTAGTTTAGAGGGGCCTGCTTTAACTTTTGATGGAACAGCTAGATGCCAGGTGGAAAGGGAGAACATCAACACACAACCATTTGTTTCCTGGAAATGAAAAGACACACAGTGCCCCAAGAAAGAATTATTTATATTGACAGGAGGAGCTGCAAACTTGAAGCAGGCAGCCACTACCTTCGTTAAAGCTGCACGTTAACCTTGCTGCATGCAGCATTTAATTAGTCGCGACCACGTGATATTCCAAAAAGACAGCCCCCTTGGACCAGAGGATCTAATCCAGCAATGGCCAAGCAGAAACTGCTGGGAATTCCACTGAGAGGCCAAAAGCCCCTCCAAATGCTGGAGAGGCTGCATTCCCCCATAACTCACTAAAACAGTTTGAAGGTATAAGGTGGCGTTTATGCAACAGGAATGAAAAAGGAGGATCCCGCTTGCGGCTTGCGATCTAAACGTCCCCTCCCCAATTTCAATCCAAAGCCGCTTGTAGATAGAAGCGTCTTCTAAAAGTACTGCAATTGGTGTGAAGTCGTCCCCCCCCCCGCGTACTGAGCACTCGCGCAAAGAAAGCGAAGTTGGGGGTCACATCATCCTTCTTGCCCCCACATGCAGGTGAAGCTGCCTCACGCCGAGTCAGACCCTTGATCCGTCTAGCTCAGTATTGTTGCTCCTGGAAGGCGGGCAGAAAAAGGTCTCTCTCCGTATTCGCTTACCCGAGTTCTCTTTCGCTCTAAAGATGCCAGGGATTCCCCTCTCGCAAAGCCACGGCGAAGGACACCCAGCCGGAAAGGGCAAAAGGAGGAAGAGAAGGAAGTCCTGACCGGCGGGGCGGCAGGAGAAGAGCCACGGACTACATACTTAACCGCCCACCGGCGCCTCCCAGGCCCACAACTTCTACCAAACCGGCTGCTTCCCTAACCCAGCAAACGTTCCTCCACGCAGACAGCACCCGCGATGGCTGGGCCTGCCTACCGCGCCCCTCCAACCTCACCTCTGCTCTCGGATCCCTCTCGAGACTCTGGCTAAGCGCGTTCCCACCCCGCATGATCCACGAAAGAGCCGTTCATTGGGGAGAGGGAATCACCCTTGGGAGCTTTTTCGTCACTCAGGAGGCGCCAGTGGCTGGCGACCCTAGCTAAGTCAGCGGACTACCCCTGAAACGGCTCCATGTGCGCAAAACAGCTCCCAGGCACGACTCCACGGGAGGCGCCGCTCACCTCTGCAGCTCGAGCACAGCACACTCGCAGACTGAACACTAGCCTCCAATTCGAAAGACGTCAACGGCTTGGGCAACTACCTTATAAGCGGCGCAGCCTACCCCAGCTATGGGCTCCACAACTCGATAGAAATTGACAAGACCAGTGCCCAATCGATTTTGCCCGAGCTCTTAGAGTGACAGTCGCGAGGGCACTCTATGTTGGCCTATCCGCGCTGGGTTCCTCCCCCGCCTCCCTCGAGCGGCGTTTCCTCCGACCAACCCGACCAGCCGTCAGGGCCAGAGGCGCCGCCGTCTGGGTGAGGCTCGAGAGCTGAGTGACAGGGGGAGGTGTCCAACCCGCGGCGCGTGTGGGCGGCTGGCGGTGTGGGCGCGGCGTGTGCGGCAGGCTGAGCTGCACCGCAGCGCATACACTACAATGGCTGCTGGAAAGAGGGGAAAGCAAACAATTTCCAGGCCCGCCGCGTCCAGCCCGAAATATGGGGAAAAAATTACAGAAAAATCGGAGAACCCTGTAAAAGGCGGGAAGAGGGCGCCGAGGGGATGCTGAGGCTCCCGCGGTGAGTCTGCTATGGGTTTGGGAGTCGGGAGCCGGGGTTCAGCAGGGAAATATTAGGGTTATTTAAATTCTGAAGGGGGAGGAGGAGGAGGAGGAGGGGGACCGAAGAGAGCGGCACGGCGGCGGCGAGGAAAAAGTTTGTGCGGCTCCATCTCCGTCCCTTGCACGTCGGGGCTCTGCCGTCCTTCTTGTGTGGGTTCCAAAGCGCGAAGTGAGAGAGCGCCCGAAAAATAAGGCTCACTTTTTCTCAGCTCTTGGGCTGGTGTTTCCCTCTCTTCTCCCCCCCCCCCTTTCCTTCTGGTCTTCTTGAGAGGGCTGTACGGAGAGGGTCTCCCCTCGCGTGCTTCCCCCTTGTCTCTCGCTTAGTGGATGGGGGACTTCGGATGTAACTTGGCGAAAAGTTTTTGGCTTTGCCCCCTTCCCACCTTCTGCTCTCGGTGTGTGTCTCTCTCTTTCCTCCCCCCTCCTTCGCTCAGCTCCAGAGTCTGTGCTGTGAATATAGTGACAGCAGCGGTAGCAGCCAGAAGGGAGCGGAAGACATTAGAGCCCGTGGTGCCCAAAAATGAGAGAAAATTAATATAAATTCACCCGAAGCGTCAAACTGGCCACATTTTGCCCAAAAACGTTCCGGGGGGGTTACACTCTCTGGAGTGGGCGCCAGGGACCCCCGTGCCTAAAGCTTGAGGGGGATCTGGAGTCACTTTGGGGCATGCAGCGCCCTTCTCCTCTCTCTTTTTATTGGACAAAAGTTTCCCCCCTTTCTTCCCCACCCTATAAAGAAACGAAATTGCCTGCTTTTCTAGCTCCGACTGGCCCGCGAGGCTTTCTCTTCTCTTCTTGTGTGGGTTTCAGAACGTGAAGGCAAGCAGGATTGGAGGGTGGGTTGCATTGGGGAGAGGCGGGGGGGGGGGGGGTTCGTTAACTGAAAGCAGGAGAGATCCGGAGAGAGAGCAGGGACAGCTTGTTGTCAGTATCATAAACAACCAAAATGGAGGGAGAACTGAGACATATAACAAAATAAAAAATAGCCAAAAAATTCTCCAAAATTGCCAAAAATAAAATACGATCTCCAGTTTCTTCCTAAGAGATCAGGCTCAGTTTCGTGTCTTCTTATGTCGGGTTTTAAGCTCTCAGAGAGCAAGGAGTTAATATTGATGCCTATTTTTGTTGTTGATGACTACTTTGGAAAGGCAAAAGCCCTTTTACAGCTCGTTCCCGACAATGCGAGAACGTGATCCCCCCCCTCTCCCTTGAATGGTGGCGGGAGGTGGGAATGCACGAGATGCACAACTTTGGGACAACGTGGAGCAATTGCAAAGAAGATAAATGCTGCATTTGCCGCTTTGTACCTTACTTTCATGTCTTTTGTTTGCATGTGTGTGTGTGTGGGGGGGCGGATAGAAGAAGGGGGAGGTGGCGGGAAATGCAATACCTATGTATTGCCTTTCCCCGGTTCTAATTCGGATGTGTAAAGCAAAAGAGTAAATCTTCCGGTTGGTGAAGTACCTTTGCTGCCTATGGATCCCAAGGTTATTTCTGTTTTCTGACTCTGGAGTACATTCTTTCAGAATAGCATAGACTTGAAGTAACGTGCCATAAAGATTTTTTTTTTTAATGTGTACCATCATGAGGTCACCAGTTCTGGGGGAGAACTGGTGACTTTCCCTGGAGTGGTTATTTCACTTGTGTGATTTATTTTCATAAATAATCTCCAGTGTTCTCATTTTATTTATAAAAATGATGCCTTTTCTTGCATCACATTAAAGTTGGTAAGAAAGTGCTGGTGATGTTGGTTTCCACGTGGGATCAGCGACAGAGCAGGGTATCTTAAAGAGACAGCTCCTCTTTTCTTCTCTCTGCCCTCACTTATGCAGAATCTCAAGCTAAACCAAACTAGTGGTCTTAGATTTGTAAAAATGTGAAGGTGAAGGCAAGTCAGTTTCCACACACTAAGTGGTGTTGCCTAAAGTCAATGGAGCTGTTAAGTGTAAATATTCATGGATTTTCCCCATTTGCCTGAGATATTAAATCTTTGAACTCAAGCATTCTTGGGTAGTATGTTTAACAACTCTTTTACAGTTTGTGCTCTTTGCAATTTAATTAAAGTTTTATGCCTAGAAATCGATTTTTGGAATGGAATGTAAGCAGAAATGGAAGTAGTTTAGTGCTATTTAATATTAAACTGTACTGTTGTCCTGTTAGTTCTGAATTCCATAAAACAAGGTGTGAAGTCTAGTAGCTCATGTAGTATAAATGTAAACTAGTTTTGTAGGCATGGATAAGTGTGAACAGTTTCTGTTTGAATATCTTTAGTCTAATAGGTTTGCATTTTAACTGATAAATATCTATTTTAAACCTGTGTTGTTGTTGTTTTAAAAAATAAAGGGTCTGAGTACAGCACAGTAAGCAGCTTACCTTTAGTCTTTCAGTGTTGGAGTATTTAAACAGCTGGGGTACCCATTTATAGTTACAGGCAACATCCCTGGATTTGGTTTTGATAAATGTGATTCAGAATGAAAACAAACTTGTTATAGATGTGTCTCATGTTTGTTGATTGGCATAAAGTTATTTTGTTTTGTTGGGGTCAGCTTCTGAAGATATCCATGATAACTTTTGTTGTGTTTTGTGATATGAAACTTTGTTTATTTGTAGTCTACATGTTTGTTGAAATGCTTCTGGAGAGTATAATGCTACTTTAAAAATAACTGCTATCAGATCATGTGCTTCTCATGCACAATTACATTTTTATTAAAGTCATTTGCTCTTACAGTACCTAGATTGAAATCTAAACTGGTCTCAAATAGCAGGTAGTCCGAAGGATGGACTGCATTTTGAGAGGTACTTCATCAATTGTACTTACTTTTTGTTTCATATACCAAGCAAATCTAGTTTGCTGTCATCCAGTTCACTTGCAGTCTGATTCTGTAAGTTCCACAGAGACCAGTGGGACTTAAATTTCAAGGAGGCATAGGACTGCAGCCTTACTATTTAGTGTTCATATGTTACCTGCACCTTCTTTGGAAATGAGTTGTACAGTTGTGTAGAATGCTATTGAAACTTAGAGTTTTGCAAGAAAACATCAAGTTACCCAGTAACTTGTTTTTTAAAAATCATATCATTTCATTAGAGGTTTTCTATTAACACTACAGAATCATGCACATTTTTTTTTTTTGCTAATGACTTCACTTTCACCATAAGCTTTTTTTCTACTTTAACTTAAATGATGGGGTTCTGAAAGCTAACAGAAACTTAGAAATGGTTGGTATATGCCATATATTTTAAATATGTCACTTGAATAAGTAGTGTTTGTAGATAAATTAATCTTCATCAACCACTAAAAGATACTACATATAGGATTGTAAGTAGGAATCAGACCTGTAGTCTTCAATTCCTGTCATAAACTCCTATTGTAAATTTGTTTGATACAGTACAGAGTTTGTAACACAAAAGTTTCTAAACACGAAATACATGTAAAATAACCTGTTGAATCCTTTAGAGTACCCCATCAGGTCTAGTGGTCTTTTATAATATGCAATTTAAAGCCATTTTGTAGACCTGGATAGCTGCATTACTTGTATCTGAGGATCCAGAGTTATGATATCAGTTGTGTCTTGCAAGTATATTTTAAGAGTAAGTGCATTTTCCTGGAAAGAGTAAGCCAGAGTACATTATCACTCCTTTAGGAAGTTCTGCATGTATGGAATCTCTCTTAAAATCTGAGTGGTTTACTAGATGAAGTACTGTTGGACTAATAACTGTTGTAGGCAAAGAAGGTTTTGTTTTGTGTATTTAAAATTTTGTTAATAATAGCTTGGAACACTTTCTAATCTACCAAGTTAATTTATGACTATTGGTAAAGACATTGATCTCTGAGAACTTTCAGTGATTCAAGCTATTGAGAATTTGTATAGACTTTTAAAATTGTTCCTAGCAATGTTCTATGAACTTATATCGATTCTAGATAAGTTCTATTAATGAAAAAGTCCACAACTGATAAGCAAAACCTTCTTGTTTCAGTTTTATTGACCAAATTATTGTACAATATTAAACTAGTTTAACTAGTAAACAAAACCTCTGAGTTCTAAATATAGCTTTAACATTTTTCACCTTTATTTAAAGCTAACATTTGGTGTATATAGAACTTATTTAATAGTCATCTTACTAGTAAACATTTTTGTCAAAATGGTGTCTTTACAAACCCCACAGTTTTACTATGTGAGCATGGATGCTTGAAGTTGCTGTCCTTAATGCGTTAACTTAAATTCATCTGATTCATATTCTAAATTGGTCTCGCACATTGTAATGTATAACAGATTTTTTTAATCTGTTTTTATTTTGAGACTTTAAAATTTTAGGAAAGATTTCTTGAATAAATTTCTTTATAAAAAACAACAACACTACATTTTGAGGTCTTAGTACTCAAAATTTTCCTGAAGTGCACTGTAATAAAGGAAGGTCTGAATATATGAGGAGAATATGCTTTTGAAATCACATATGCAAATGTGTTGTACTGTGGTTGGTAGAAGGATTTAATGATTTGTCGGCCAGATTTAATCAATTACAAAAAAAGACAGAACAATTTTAACTCAAATATTCTAGCAGTGTATATTTTGCACTGATCTGACATAAAAATGTTTGAAGTCTAACAAATGATTGAAGACTACTGGACTAAGCAGGTAAAATATCTCTGTAACAGAATATCTCTGTTAGGAAGAAAACCTGCAATTAAGGTCTAGTGCCTGTTTTGTAAATGGTGTCATTTTGTAGATAGAGTATGTGATTTTTCTCATTAGAGAGACAAGTGCTGGTTTCTAATGATCTGTATAATTTTGGTTTTTTGATGAGCATTAGAAACAATTTTGCTTTAAAATACATTAGTGTTGTTTGAGATGTTGTGTGGCTATAGTTGTGTAGCAGGACAACTACTGGGCTACTCCAATCATACGTACAATGTGGGATTTGTCTGTTCCTACACATGTTTGATAAGTATACGTTTTGGCTATTCATTCTCATCCTGTCAGTGTTTCTCATGTAGGGCATAGTTAACATAACTTGTGAAATTTCACAGGAATCTAAAATTATGTGCTCCTGGGCACCTTTTATCAATACAGTTGTTAGTGTATTTATTTCTCTGTATTTTAAAAATTGCTATGCAATTGTTGTAAATGTAAAAGTTTGAGGTGAGGTGTATTTCGTGTAAACACAGAATGCTATTTCTTAAAACATATTTAGCTGAGCTCAAGATCTTGAAACTATATGTTTTGAGCTCTGATAAATAATAAATGTATATGCAGTATGCTGCATGTATGTATGTACCTTTTGTCAGTTGTTCAGTTCTCCTGATGAGTTCAGACATCGAGTTATCACTGAGGATATACCAAGCAAAGTATGGGAGAAGAGAGAACAAGCTGTGTGAATCAACATCGTTACATTATATTTGTTTATAAAGTAATGTATTCTAAGAATACTCAGCAATGGTAATTCAAAATTAATATATGTGCAGTGAGACTGAGAAGCATGAAGCAGTAAAGGATAATTAAGAAACCTATTTTAAGGAAAATTAGATGTACCATATGGGAAGAAGTATCTTGAGAACATAGATAAAATCATAATGGCACTTATTGTACCAGATGTGTCACTTAGTGGAAAATATCTTTTGAAATCAGATTAGAAAGTGTTTAATCAGAATTAGTTGTCAGTTTTTGGGGCTAGCTTTTCAAAAGCTGTCTGACTTGTGCTGACAGGGTGAGAGTTCATAATAATCATTGCTTTTAATTAAACATCATTCTTCAATGCCAGGATAATACTAAAACTCAGAATTAGTGTACTGAACTGCTTTTAAGCACTTAATTCAGTAAATTGTAATAAGAAACTACTCTTATTTGTATTTAATTTTGTAATTTATCAGTAACAGCATGTTGCATTATGAAATGTATTTTCCACTTTTTCAAGAAGCGCAATAATTGTATTCAGTATTCATTTATGTATGTAATGGCTTCTGCATACACTTGTGTGTGATCAATGGATGATTGCTGCAATATTGTACAGTAACATTTTTCAGAAGTAGAAGGGACTGATCTTGTGTTACAGGGTACATGGTCTGTGGAATAAAGTAATCCTGATAGTATTGAAATATGTTATGTTACTGTCTAAAAACAGAACTTTTAATATGTATTAGTGATATACTGGTGATCAAGATAAGAATTTAGAAGAATTATTAATAGTCCTTTTATTCAAATATATTTATTTAGGGTATAATTCTATGGAAGCCTTCTGTTTTCCAAAAATTGTGTTTTGTTTTATAAAAATTAATGCTAATCTTATCTGTTACTAAAGTATGCCTTTTTGGAGAAAATTAGTTATTGTATATAATTTCATTGAACTAAAAGTGTAGAATGCCCCCTCCATTTTTTGACTGAAGCTATAATTTGAAAGGGATGGATACAGGCTAATTAAACCATAGTTTCATTTTAGTACTCTTAACACATAAGCATTACTTGCCTCTGCGTGAGAGCTTAGCTACAAGTTGAAAGAAATATTAAGATAAATGTGAACAAAACTATCTGAAACCTTCAGAAGCTAAACTTTTTTGTCAATCAGACAGATATTGTTAACACTGATTTCTTGTTGGAAGACTGTGCAACTAATACAAGTTTAATTGCTGTACTCTAGAGGACTCTACAAAACTGTGAACCATGTAGCTAAAGAACAACTCTAGCGTGGCTTTCTTGTAGAAAATGCCAGCTTGGTTGGATCTGTTTTATTCAGTGTCTTCAGTCTAACATTATGAACTTGCTTTGGTCAGTTTAAAGAGAAAATTACTAAGTGATACTGTTCTTGTAATTACAGCAAAGAAACTTAACAGTAGTTGGATGCAGCCTTTAATATTAAATAACATTGTGATTTTTATAACTTGCCCTGTTTTTAATTCTCAGGGTGGGGAACAGAATTGCTTCATCATCATTTTTCTTAACTGTTGCTTTTGCTGATCATGTTTTAATATTGTTCTTATACACTCCCACAACTATGCTATATAATATGCAAATCTTTTTTTAAAGGTAGCAGTTGTATTGTATGGTGTTTTGAGTATAGAGATTGTATGTTATGGCATACCCCTAGAATATGGTTCTATTCATATTGATTTCTGAATAATTGATGTAGGTTTTGCAGCATTAATTGCATTCTAATACATGATACTTTTCAGTCACATCTTTTTGCTTCACTCTGTTTAGGCTTTCTTCCCTTTTTTGTTTTGTTTATTTCACTTGTTGGGAAAGTGACTATCTGCCACTCCGTACTGAAGTGAGTTCAGCTCTATCTTCTTAGGCTTTGTCTTTTCAGGGTCTGTATTTTGCTTAAGATTTTTTTAAAAATATAAAAGGCAGAACCAGCAATGTGCAGATTAAACAATGAGTTTAATCAGGAAATGTGTTTGATAGTTAGTGCATCACCTTCTACTGAGACATATACAGAGGATCTAAAACAAAATAGGAGTCCAGTGGCACTTTAAGGGCTAACAAAACATAGTCCAACAAGTTTTCTCATCTCCTTGAATGCTAGGAGTGCTATTCCATCAAGCCCTTGGGAAATAAGTATTATTTCCCAATTATTAATTCATGCTTAATTTTTTTAGATTTTGTCCAAATTGTATCCTTTCTTTTATCTAGAACAGTGTTAACCTTGTGCATTGGTAACTGAATTATCAAAAAAATATGAAAAACCTGAGTATCAGACATATGAATCATAGCTGTCCTGCAGCAGGTATGGGAATTATGTCTGGAAAAACAGAGAATGGTTAAGTATTCATTAAATAAGTTGATACTTATTAGTTCTACAATGCTTATATCCAAGCATTGCAAAACATATACCTCATCAAGAAATTAGAGTGTGATAATCATTGCATCCTTTCTAAGAGCTTAAACATGTCTGACACTTTTGTAGACACACGCTGTAATTTCATAATAGTCCAGTTGTTAGTTAAATGAGTGAGCAGTCAGTATACATACAACTTTCTCCACGCAGTTACCTATTCAAGTGGAAGTTGTCTGCTTCTATCTCACAAATCCGGGCACTGCTCTGAATTTCAGCTTTTTAATACTAGCACTTCTTAGAAGAGAAAATATAAGGATTTACATATGTTTTGTCTTATAAAGCCTATATTCCTTCATGCCATAAATGTGTTTCACAGTGTTAAACTAGGCAAACAGTTTGCAAATAGTGCTGTTTGAACTTTTATATACCTACTAACCAATTTTCCCACCTGCGTAATTGTTGCTTCTGCCTGGATTGCAAGGACAGAAGTGTATGACAGTGACTTATCTTAAAGCCATGCTTTATTAAAATTGTAGGAGTACCTGCAAAGGCTTTGTGTAATTGCCATGTGGCCAATTTTTTTTTAATTTTACAAATGTATATGTGTCTACTCCCTTTCAAGAAGTGGCTTCCCAAAACCCAGTAAAAATGTAATAATATAAACCATTAAAATGGAAAACGGTCACAATCAAATAGGTATAACCCAACTCCCAAAATCAGCCTCCCCAAAATACCTAACCTTCACACCCAACAGTAACAACAAATTAGTAGCCAATAAAAAAATAAAACTAGGCAATACTGGAATTTCATCAGCAATAGAGCTTAGTAATAATATTTAATTTCCAAAGGCTTTGCATAGCTTCTAAAACCTTGCCAGTAATGGCACCCAATGCACCACCTTTCCAAAGGGTGAGTGCTGCTGCAAGAAGGCTGTAGGTGTTATGAGGGCCAGATGTGCTTCTGAAAGGAGAATATGTTTGACAGTATCTATTCGATCAAAACAGAACAGAAGTCCCATGGCACTTTAAAGACTAACATTTATTTCAATATGTGCATTCATAAGTCACCACTCAGTTTTTCAGATATGTATGGATATCAAATCTCTCTTATGAGGCAAATTACGGAGTGGGGTGGGAAGTTAAGGCTGGGTCTTTCGTTTATAGATTCACTGTGTGTTGAGGAAAATCAGTGGGATATGGTGATTCCTGGTTATAAATTATATCTGAAGGATGTGGGGGAAGGGTTGGAGGTGGGGTGGCTCTGTGTGTCAGGGAAGGTATGTAGTCCAGTAAGATTGGGAGGGTAAGTGAATTGGATTTGCTTCTGGAAATGCTATGGGTTGAAATAGTGGGCCCAAAAGGAAGCTTAACACTGGGATTTTGTTATCACCCACCAGATCAAAAGATAGATGAGGATTATAAAATAATGAATGAATTAAAGAGAGCAGCTAGATGAAATAACTGTGTCATAATAGGTGATTTTAACTACCGACACATTGATTGGGTCAATATGTGTTCAAATCGGGAAAAAGAGATTGAGTTTCCAGACACTTTTAATGACTGTGCTATGGAACAGATGGTCACAGAACCTACCGGGGAGAGGCGATCCTGGATTTGGTCCTAACTAATGCCAAAGACCTTGGTGAGAGATGTAAAAGTGATTGCATGGCTTGGGAACAGTGACCATAATATTATTGAGTTCAACATTTGTATAAATAGGGAGTTGCCCAAAAAGACTAACACAACCACTTTAAAAGGGGGTAACTTCTCTGATGTGAGGAGACATGTGAGGAAGAAACTGAAAGGAAAAGTAGAAAGGGTCAAAACCATTGGGGAAGCTTGGAGACTATTTAAAACTACAATCCTAGAAGCTCAGAAAAAATATATACCACAGGTTAGGAAAGGCACAAATAATTATAAAAAAAAGCCTGCATGGTTAACAAAGTAATAGAAGCTGTAAAAAGTAACAAGGATTCCTTTAAGTAGTGGAAAGCTAGTCTCAGGGAATATGAGGGGCATATAGCAAAAAACATAAATATCAACAATAAAACTTTCTTCAGATACATTAGAAGCAGGAAACCAGCCCGGGAGGTAGTGGGGCCCTTGGATGACCAAGGGGTAAAAGAAGTACTGAAGGATGATAGGGAAATGGCTGAGAAGCTTAATGCATCTTTTGCCTTTGTCTTCACTGTGGAGGATGAGAAGTGCTTGTCCACTCCAGAACCGCTGATTTTGGGAGGGGTATTGAAAGACCTGAGTCAGATTGAGGTGATGAGAGAGGAGGTCCTATGACTGATAGACAACTTAAAAACTGATAGATCACCAGGCCCAGATGGCATACATCCGAGAGTTCTGAAAGAACTCAAATATGGACTTGTAGATCTCCTGACAGAAATACGTAATCTTTCATTAAAATCTACCTCCATTTCTGAGGACTGGAAGGTAGCTAATGTCACTCCCATCTTTAAAAAGGTTCCAGAGGAGATCTGGGAAATTACAGGCCAGTCAGTCTGGTGTTGATATTGGGTAAGTTGGTGGAAACTATTATTAATGAAAGAATTAGTAGGCTCACTGATTAACAAAAACTATTGTGGCAGACTCAGCATGGGTTCTGTAAGGGAAGATCTTGTCTCACTAACCTGTTAGTGTTCTTTGGGGGAGTGAACAAACATCTGGACAAGGGGGACCCAATAGATGTTGCTTACCTTGACTTATGATAAAGTTCCTCATCAAAGGCTCCTAAGTAAGCTCAATAGTCACTGGATAAAAGGACAAGTCCTCTTGTGGATCAAAAACTGGCTAATTAATAGGAAACAGAGAGTGAGTAGAAATGGGCAGTTTTCTCAGTGGAGGGTGGTAAGCAGTGGGATACTGCAGAGATCAGTACTGGGTCCGATGCATTTTAACTTGTTTATTAATGATTTGGCATGGGAGTAAACAGTGAAGTGGCTAAATCTACAAATGACACGAAGTTGTCCAGGGTGGTGAGAACTATGGCGGATTGTGAGGCACTCCAAAGGGATCTGTCGAGGATGGGCGAGTGGGTGTCAGTGTGGCAAATGGGGTTCAGTGTGGCCAAGTGCAAAGTGATGCACATTGGAGCCAAAAATCCTAACTATAAATACACATTGATGGGGTCTGAACTAGCAGAGACTGACCAAGAGAGAGATCTTGGAGTCGTAGTAGATAACTCAATAAAAATGTCTGGACAGTGTGCAACTGCAATAAAAAAAGCCAACACTGTGCTCGGGACTATTAGGAAGGAAACTGAAAACAAATCAGCCAGGATCATAATGCCCCTGTATAAATCAATGGTGCGAAGTCATTTGGAGTACTGTGTACAGTTCTGGTCACCACACCTCAAAAAGGATGTTGCATTGGGAAAAGTGCAGAAAAGGACAACTAGAATGATAAAAAGGTTGGAACACTTTCCCTATGAAGAAAGGTTAAAACGCTTGGGGCTCTTTAGCTTGGAGAAATGACTGCTGAGGGATGACATGATTGAGGTTTATAAGATTATGCATGGGATAGAGCAGGTAGAGAAAGAAGTACTTTTCTCCCTTTCTCACAATACAAGAACTCGTGGGCACTTAATGAAATTGCTGAGCAGTCGGGTTAGAATGGATAAAAGGAAGTACTTCTTCACCCAAAGAGTGATTAACACATGGAATTCACTGCCACAGGAGGTGGTGGTGGCTACACGCATGGACAGCTTCAAGAGGGAATTAGATAAGCACAAGAGGAGGGACCCGCGATACTCGCGGGGGGGAGGGAGTATTCCGGCCGCCAAGCTTCCCCCTCCCTTCCCCCCCAGCAGCGGCGAGGCCAGCTGGCCCGCCGAGATTCCCCCCTCCCCAGCAGCAGCGGAGGGGCGGCGACGCTGGCCGGCCCGTCAAGCCTCCCCCTCCCTCCCCCCCCAGCAACGGCAGTGGCAAGGCCAGCCGGCCCGCCGAGATCCCCCTCCCCAGCAGCAGCGGAGGGGCGGCGAGGCGGGGCGGCCCGTCAAGCCTCCCCCTCCCTCCCTCCCACCCAAGCAACAGGGCAGCGGCGGCGGCGGGGGGAGGCCGGCCGGCCGGCTGGCCCACCAAGCCTCCCCCTCCCTCCCTTTCAAGCAGCAGAGCGGTGGCGGCAACAGCGGCGGGGGGTGGAAGGCCGGCCGGCTGGCCCGCCAAGCCTTCTCCCGCCCTCCCATCCCTTGACGGTGCGGTGGCAATGGCCAGTTTGTAGAGCGTTCCCTGCGCATGCGCAGGGAACGCTCTTACTTTTTTGGGGATTTAGATATTCCCCTTACATTTTAAAAAACTTTTTAGATTTTTCTGCACACGTGGGGACTGCCCCACATGCGCAGGAAAATCTCCCTGCCCCCCAGGTGCCCCCGATGTGCGGATTTAGATATCCGCACACAGGGGGCCACTTGGGAATTAGATATATATAGATATGGAACGGAAGTCCATCAGTGGCTGCGAATATATAAAGGGTAGACCCACAGAGAATATAGTGCAGTAAACACATCAGGAGTTTGCAGAAGTGTTAATAGAGTCAAGAAGAGACCGCTTTCATATTGGATGTAAACGATTAAAAGCTTTCCTATTTGAATGCAGTCATTTTCTCTGAAAAACTGACGGTATTTCCATAGTGATATTTCTGTCTTTGTGTGGCATTGCATACAGGAAGCTCTCAACCTAAGTACATTATTCTTTAACAATATTCCCACACATATTGGGGGTATTTATACACTGTGCAGAATTCATATATTTCTGAACATGTCCATCCAAGTGCTGTTCTGGTACCATATTTTGAATATGCAGTAAATTGCAGTTTTGCAGATCAGTCAGAAGCCAGCATTAATTCCACCATCTGATCCCCACCTTGTTTCACATAAACATAATATGCATGAATGAGATTGTCCTCTGATATATTCACTGAAAATGATAGCAATAGAATCAAAACCATGACTTCTTACATCCCTCAAGACTTGATATTAGCACTGTGTTACTTTTTAATAGCAATTAAAAATAATGAAGATTGTCAAGGATATTTAGGTACACAAAACCTTCTTTAATAACCCATAAAAAGAGTAGTTTCAACATCTTATAATCCATTTTACATTGCAGTCTGACATGCTGTTGGTACCTGATAAAAACAGCTGCTAAAATAAAGAGCAGGATTAATATAATCCACAAATGTGTATGTGCCAATTGGTGAGCAGATGCTCAGGCTTCTAGAACAGCTGCAAGGGCCTCTTCCTCTTCTTCTGCTACAATATGTTGGGCAAAGTTAAGCAAAAAGTGTACATCTGAAACTTTCAGGTAGTAGTAAATGCTAAACACTGTTATATATCTTAGCCTTTATGCATGTGTAAACTACACAGGCCAGCACAGTTATAGTGGCACTATTGGAGACTACTCTGTCAGCTGGGAAGCTCCTGACTTGATCTCAGCTGGCTTTCCATCCCTAGGTTAAATGCAGCTTTAATAGAAAGTGTTTCCTGATGGCAGATGTCTCATCTTGTTTTTATATTTACAGAATTTTACCTGACTGCTAATGCTACTCCTGGCAGTTGTACATCATTTTGGATGTCAGTGCACTGTATAAATACAACACAATTAAAGGTCAGCACCAATAGTCTGGCTTACTTGTCTTGCTTACATTTGGTTACTTACCTTAGAAAGGAACAGCAGTACTGGAGAAAAGGGCTAAAATCAAATATACTACTTGACTGGCGAGATACTTCTTAATCTATCCAGTGCATTTATATGCTGCTTCTCCAGAGACTTGTTTGAGGCAGTTTACAACAAAAAAACCCTAACAAAAATCAAAATCAATAAAACATACTAAGTACCATTGGAAACAAACTAATGTCCTTGCAATCAAACCACCCTGAGATGTCTTCTGAAAACAGATAGCATGTGTAGTTTCCCTACTGCTGCTTCCACATGGTAAGTATCCCAATAATTTCCCTATCTCCCCCCGCCCCCCGCACTAGCAGTTCCTCCACATATACCATGAGGCCTTTTTAACTGTCAATTTGATATTGTTATGACTATATTTTTAACAGGTTCTCTGAATTCGTGGCTTTCACTTTTTAAAAAAAATAAGTCTCTAGCCCTTCATTGCATAGTACTAGGGGTGTACAAACGTAACAGGGTGCTGTGGGGAAGCAGGAAAAAACCTGCTTCCCAACAACATGGTTCAGTTTAGCAGTTAAAGCTGCTATAAATGTCACAGCAGAGTACATGGGTAGTAAAGGTAAGAAAGCAATGGATTGGAAAATAATATGGGACCATGTAGATTAGCTGCTTGGCATATCCCTTTATCCTGTTGGGTTTTTACTGAAGTCAGGTCAATAGGGTTCTCAAAAGTACTTTGTAGCCAGACTCGGCCAAAATCAGAATCCAGAATCACACCACAATCAATGTAATACCTTTATCGAGACTAATTACATTGATGCACGTGTGTGTGCAAGCTTTTGAGTTCACCAGAACTCTTCCTTCGGCTTAATGTTACAAAATAAAAAGGGAGTGGAATAGGAAAAGATGTTTTAGACCTTGATTTTAAAGGCCTTCTCTCATGGTATTTCTGCCAAGCTAGTAGATATACATTAGTGCCTTTGATATAGGTTGCACTATAGTTTTTCTGAGCTTGAGAGAGGGAAAAACTGCTATTCTTCTATTGGGATTACAAAGGCCAGCTGTCTCAGACAAGATGGTGGCAGAGCATTGATTCTCAGAAGAGATACTAGAGAGGTCTGATACTTCATCCACTGAAGAATTAAGTATCATACTGCTAGGAACCAAGTGCATGTTGGCCAGGTTCCAGAGCAACAATATTTGCTGCATGCTGCCAGCCTCAGACTTTGAGGATGAAGAAAGCCTTCACTGTATTACTTGATGGTGGCACAAAAATAGCAGTACATCCATTATCTTCTAGGGACCAACAAGCAGCTTGGTCCAGTTCAAGGCTTCTGCTTTGGCTTCAAGATATGGTAAAAGAACTATAGTGCAAGAGCTGATTGCTAGAATGCTACTAAAGCAGGCATCATAACTCTAGAGAGGGTAATTGCTTAAGGCACAGTCCTTCCAAATCTATCCCCTCTTCCAAAGGAGCCAATGAGGTTCAGTGAGCCATTTTAAATGATCTTGGCCAGAATTCCTGGTCAAGGCCAGTAGGGAGCAGCAAAACCATCCTGACCAGCAAAAGCATCAAGGAAAACATCACAGTCTACAAAAGCCTAGTCTGCTATTGCCATGTGTACTAACTTAGATGTGGTGGGGTTATTCTCATTAATTTGGAGGACTGATAAATTACTTTCAGATAAGGAGGAAGTAGAAATAACTGATGAAGAAGAGCACCACTTCATGTGCACTATAGATGCCTTTTTTCTTCAGAAGGGCTTCCCTCATTAAGGCAATGAAAGGCTTTAGAACTCTCTGACCCACCTAAGGCTCTCAAAACTCCCAAATGTGCCAAAGAGCTTCCCCCCTAAAAGTAAAGGTGCAGGTCACATGTTTTTTGTTCTAGATGTTTTTCAGGGTAGATTGGTCTTTACCTTTGCTCACAAACTTAATACTGGCCATGTAAAAAGAACGCATGAAACCCTTATAGATGATGATGATGATTCCTTATGAATTGCCCACCCTGCGAGCAGACTCTGGGTGATTTACAACATTACAAACATTTAAAATACAATTGATATATAATTAAGATTACTTTTTTAAAAGCCATGTGTACTAATTTAGATGAGGTTATTCTCATTGATTTGGAGGACTGATAATTTCAGATAAGGAGAAAGTGGAAATAACTGAAGAAGAGCACCACTTCATATGCACTATAGATGCACTATGGATACCTAGTAGTGGTAGTGGAATCAGGAATAGTGGTTCTGAAAGACAGGGAAGGTTCATTGAGGGAGCCAATGGATCACAAAAGTAAGCTTGCACTGCAGAAGCAACACTCCTGTCATTTCAACCTTCATGTCCCAAAACTAAATGATATGGGTGTACAAGCAGCTGAATGCTGGTTCAGTGGAAAGTAGAGGAGCTATATTCATAGAAGCATTTACTTCTATGATGATTGCATAGCTTCAGTGAAATATACTTCTAAAGCCAATATAACCTGTGACTTTAAAACTGGGCTTATCCTGTCTTATCTGGCTACATCTTTCTTCTTGAGGTATAAAGTGTTTGGGAATATGCTAAAGCACATCCACAAGACCAAGCATAAAAATACCTTTACACAGAGGAATAACATTCTGATTTCTCCTCCTCCTCCTTTTTTTTAATTCAGAAAGTGTTCTGAAAAATCAGAAGTTATTTCAGGAGACCTACCTGAAACAAATCAGAGTTCTCTAGCCCCACCCTTACTCAGCCTTAATCTGTTCTGATGAGACTGTCTCTCTTTTTCCTATGTTAACTTCCTATAGTCTTTTTTTCACTTGTGTCCTCAGTTTCTAAATTGTGCTTCAGTTCCACTCTAAGAGCAGAGTGACTTTTTTCCTACACAAGACAGACATCATGTATATTGTGGAGTCCTCTGACAGCTGGTGAAATCTCTGAACTGATTTTTTTCATCCCTTTGGAGATGGAAAGCTCAGCCTACTTCTAGCCTTCAGGGGTTATGGGAGGAAGTACTCAACTGTATCAGGAAATCACCCTCAATCTCATGCAGAAGGAACTTTCTTGATAAATCCAATGTTTTTATTGGATGGAAGCCTGTCTCCATGCTGTGATAATCCAGTTACATTGGAAATTGTTCCAGTTATGTGCCAGAACAAGTTAACAGTTCCAAGCTTTACCATTAAATTTAGCTTCCACCAAAGCTCAGCAGGAACTCATTAGCATAATAGGCTACACCTAACAGCAGAAACTTATTAGCATATTAGGCCACACCCCTGACAACACAGCTCATTGGCATATTAGGCAACACCCCCACGTTTGCCAGAAGTGTGGTCATCCAGCCACACCCACCTTTCCTTCTGATTCTGTTTACCTTGTTTGTTGTCAAAACCCAGGGCTTTTTTGGTAGCAGGATCTCCTTTGCATGTTAGACCACACACCCCTCATGTAGCCAGTCCTAATGAGTTTCTGCTGTTGGGTGTGGCCTGTTATGCTAATGAGTTTCTGCTGGGCGTGGCCAACTCGGGAGCCAGCTGGATCTCCGTTTCTGTGCGTTCCTGCCCAAAAATAGCCCTGGCTTCCACTCTCACAATATTCACCACAGTGATGCATTGGTAGCTGTTCCTAGGATAGAGGGTATTCATGTACACCTGCAGCTGGATGACCTCATGAGATGACTTTCCAGGAACAAGGCAAACAAAGACATCAGGGTCTGAAGGACCATAGCTGCTTAATAAATAAGAAAAGCCTCTTGACACTATTATAGTGGATTGAAAATCTTGTGTCAATCTAGTTCCTTCTACCTACGGAGAGGAAGGGGAGAAACTGAGGAGAATGTTATCTCTGGTACTGTACTCCAAGACCATGAATTGATATTCAGCACACCACTACAAGGTTTAATTTCTTGCATGGATGCAGGGTCATAGGCAGGGCACATTCAAATCCAAGAGCATTTCAGTAGATACTTTCAGTATGACATAGCAACAAAACATCACCTGCAGTTACAGACCATGGTTACAAACATCTGTAATCTTATATGCAACATGAGGTGGTTGACCATTGATACTAAGGGGAAATATTTTGGATTATTTGGTGTAGCCAGTTTGGTGTAGTGGTTAAGTGCGTGGACTCTAATCTGGGAGAACCGGGTTTGATTCCCCACTCCTCCACTTGCAGCTGCTGGTGTGACCTTGGGAAAGGAGTTTGTAAGCCGCTCTGAGACGCCTTTGGATAGTGAAGGGCAGGGTATTAATCTAATCTCTTCTTTATTTATTCAATTTATACCACACCCTACCCCACACGTGGGCTCAGGGTGGTTTACAACAAAACAACCACTGGCACAGTAAACAATGTCATCATACCCCATGTCTCATATCAGGTGAATATAAGTGCTCCAGTGCCCAATAATATTATCTGTCAGCAGGCACTGGGAAGGCCAGAATGAGGCTAAGCAGTCGTCCCTCAGGCCAGGGATCACCAGGAGGTGTTGATCAGAAGGGTGTAAAGGGAGAGGGAATTCTGTAGGTATGATGGTCCCAGGCCGTATAGGGCTTTAAAGGTCAAAACCATAACCTTGAAACAGATCAGGTATTTGATCAGCAGCCAGTGCAGTTGGCACAACACCGGCTGAATATGCACCCACAGAGGTGTCGCTGTCAGCAGGCATGCTGCTGCATTCTGCACCAGCTGCAATTTCTGGATCAGACTCAAGGGTAGCCCTGCGTAGAACAAGTTACAGTAATCCAGCCTGGAAGTGACCATTGCATTGATCACTGCAGCTAAGTCCCAGGGAGTGAGATAGGGAACCAACTGCCTGTCCTGCCAAAGATGGTAAAAGGCAGATCTGGCAGCCGAAGTGACCCGGGCCTCCATGGTAAGCAAAGGATCCAGTATCATTCTGAGACTCCTTACCTGTGGGACTGGCACCCATGGTGCCCCACTGAAGACTGGGAGCCTGATCCCCAACTCTAGTCCTCCACTACTCAGATGCAGGACCTCTGTCTTCATTGGATTCAATTTTAGCCAGCTCTGCTGCAACCATCCAGTCACAGCCTCTACACCCTGTCCAAAATTTCTGGGGCACCATCCATCCATCCATCCATCCATCCATCCATCCATCCATCAGCAGACAGAGCTGGGTGTCATCTACATATTGATGACAACCCAGCCCAAACCCCTGGACTAACTAGGTGATGTAGATGTTAAATAACATGTAGATGTTAAATAACAAGAGATGTAGATGTTAAATAACGAGAGAGAGGATTAGAGGTGTAAGATTGGTGATAGGCCATTTTTTTAAGGCTGGAAAGTGCACAAGCCAGCAGGTGTATACTCAGGACTGCTGGGATCAATTGGAGAGTAAAGATACCATCAATTGGCTAGAGCTGTGGGTAACTCATCTAGCTTTTCTAGGATTCCAACTCCATATGTGCATACTTTTGGATAATGTTAAGGCAAAGGCACACATCAGCTGGGATGGGGAGGAATTAGATCAGCATTTGTTCAGAAGGAAGTGAATCTGCTAACACTCTGGGCAGAAATGCACCTTGCAGCAGTGATGGCAAAGCATATAAGTGGGACCAGAAGCATCCAAGCTGACGGGTTGAGTTGACAGAACCTAGTTTCAGGAGAATAGTCTCTGAAACTTTTCATTTACTCAGAGATCACAGCCTTTACTGTTTCCATGAATGGATCTTTTCACATTGCCCCAGAACATGCACAAGTAGGTTCATAATGTGGTTCAAGTGCTCCAAGGCAGAGCAACTGGTTCCTCTCACAGCTAGTGTTCTCCAGAAACTGATATGGTAAACAGCAGAGTTGGTCTATGTGACACCCCCCTCCATGTAGATGTTGACCTAATGGAGCTCTCATTGTGAGATCTATGGAGCAAGATTGTTTCTTTATTAATACCCAGCATGGTTTGTCTGATCCTGGGAAGACTGACTGGCAGCTGCTAAGGTCAGAAAGCTTTTTCAGAAGTGGTCACAGATATAGACAGTCAAGACGTATGGAGAGCCTGCACCATGTGTTGTGTGTGAAGAAGAGCACATGTAAAACACTCATCACCTCCTGTATTTCAAATGTTCCTTTTTGTACCAACAACTTGTGCAGACAGACAGTAGTTTTGGTGAAGGCTGCGGAAGGTATCACTGTTCCAGGCACTCTTGCATCAAGTAGTTTTTGCAAGGAGCATCATAATGAAGCCTCCTATGATTCATCACTTTCATTCATGCTTTAACTCAGCATCTATTAAAGCCTCTGCCCGAGATACCTCTAAAAATTCTGAACATGAGGGTTCTCTTCTTTGGGGCATTGCCTCTGCTACCGGTGTACTTTTCATAAAGATAATGTCAGGTTAAGAACTGACCCAATATCATGCCCAGAATAAACACTGCTTTTTATACGGCTCAAGAAGAAGAAGAGTTGGTTTTTATGCCCCATTTTTCTCTACCCCTAAAGGTCTCAAAGCAGCTTACAATCTCCTTCCCTTCCTCTTCCCACAACAGTCCCCTTGCAAGGTACGTGGGGCTGAGAGAGTTCTGAGAAAACTGTAACTGGCCCAAGTCACCCAGCAGGCTTCATGTGGAGAAGTGGGGAATCAAGCCCAGTTCTCCAGATTATAGCCTGCCTCTTTTAACCTCTACACCAAGAGATCAACTTGCTTTCCTGTTACTCAAACTTTAAACAGAAGTCATGGTGCATACTGGCACACTTTGCACATGTATTCAGAAGACAGCTGGTTTCAGGCAATCTGACATTCATGGCTTTTGATTGAAAGCAGAAAACTACCCATTATTAAGTAGATGTCTCTGAGAATTTGTTCACATTTAATATGATTCTCAAGAGAGGAAAGTTTCAGCACAAATGTACTTGTAGCCTTGTACACTAATGCCATAGCTGAAGGTATTTGCAAGTTAACAGTATGGATGTGTGCTTAAACTTTCGTAATGTGTTATGCTGACCTTACCCTTTCTTTAAAGTTGTTCTTCTGTAATGTTCTTTTGTTGACTAGTTACTAGTTGATTTTGGAAGTATTTGAACTGCTGAAGGAGAAGGTGGAGGGTGCCTTTTGCCAGTGGCCAAGGGAAGTTGTGTATTCTCTTGTCCTTTGTTCTAAACATTCATTAAGGATGCCCTCCATATTTCCAAATAGAGGGAACAATCACAGTATTCTGTTTTCTGTGTATGGGAATATCTTTGTATAATATGATACTGAAAGCTTAAATTATATTAGCTTGAATTTCTAAGCTTTTTAAAAGTTGGGATTCCTATGCCACTCCACTGTCAATAATATACCTTGTTGTAGATTTTATTGTTGTTCAGGCATTCAAATAATGCTCCAAATTTGGACATTAAAGTGTTAATTTGAAAATATTTGTGACAGTTATTATCAAGCCGTCTCTAATCGACTTTCTTGAAACCAAGAAACAGTTTCTACACTATTCTTTATTTCAAGCACAGTCATGTGAATTCCTAGATTTTTAAAAACTTCATCAATTATGAAATTCCTCCATTTTAGTTATAGTAATGTAGATTTTGCTGTTCATTAAGCAATTGAAGACTGGCTTTGTAAAACAGAACTTTCACAAGACTGTCCTTAGGTACTAGACACTAGTTTGTGATAAAGGTAGGCTGCGTTATGGCATCAATCTTGGCTTGTGATCTGTCCCAGCAACAATCTAAAATAAGATGGGGTAATCTGTACCTTTTAAATGAAATGAAGAACCAGGAACCAATTTCAGTTTCTACTTCAAATAGCATTAATGCCAGCTATTGGTAATACCATGGAAATGGAACAGCTATAAAACACCCTCAATTTTATTATTTTGTTGCAAGAATCTCCTTCAGAAACTCAAAATGACTTTTTCTCTAGGCTTTTCTGTAGCATAATAACAAAAGATGCTGCTTAAAGCAGCACTGATGGTTAGAAGATGCTTTCTTAAATTAAAATTGATGGGTTTTGATGGATGGTGGTGATTAGGTACTGGGTACAGCCCAACTGCATGAGTGGTGACTGAAGGGTAAAGTGAAGGAGAAACAAATCAGTCTTGTTACCCACTGGCACGAAGTAGCTAGGGGTATCTCTACTGGGGCAAGACGGGATTATGGAGCTTTTCCTGTTCTCTCCCGGGTTCACCATGCATATTTGTAAACATATATTTCTCTTTTTTAGCTTTTTTTAATATAACTCTCCTAAAGAGGAGAGAATTTTTATTGCTTTTATGTCAAAAAAAGGGGAGGGTATATAGATGGATTAAGAACAGTGGTGAGTGATAGTAATATTAGTATATTAAACTTTCATTAGTATATGTAAGTTCTTTGGCTTCTTCTGTGTTTGATCGATCGTCTTTTCATTAAGCTGTAAAAAATAAATAATAATGTCCTTTTGGGTTAGCATTAGTATAGTCTTTTAATGTGTTTTCCGAACAAATCTTCATGCTCTGGGTTTACTCCCTTTTACATCTCTCAAGTTGTAAGAAGGACCCTTTACTGCTCCTCCATCTTCTAGTTCTTTATCTCCTCCTTCTGAGCTGCTGTCCTCATCTTCGCTCAGCAACATCCATTTTGCAAGTTCTGCTTCTTCCTCTGAACTGGCGTGCCTCTTCACAAAGTCTTGGGCTTTGAAGATGAAATCGATCTTCTCCCTCTTATCTTTAAATTTAAAGACCAGTCCTTCTGGAATCAACCACCTGTATTTTGATGATTTTGCAAGAATATGGTCAGTCCTTTATATGCCTTCCGCTTCATACGAATTTCAAATGGTACATCTTTTAAAATCCTTATATTTTGCTCTCCAATCTTCAAGGGCATTGATGATGCCGTCTTAATATTTGATCTCTAGTACGTTGCTTAGTAAATTTAACAACCACTTCCGCTGGCAAGTTATTTTTCTTTGTAAAGTTGGAATAGGCTCTATAAGCCAAATCCATCTCTTCGCTTATTTTTTCCACTTCATTGCCAATCAGTGGTGCCAAAGCATTCGCCAAAATACTTCTGAGACCCTCCTTTTCTTCCTCCTTTAAGCCCTGAAATCGGAGAGTTAAATTTGATTTCTCCATCTGTAACATCAGTAGTTTTTTATCTTGTACTTCTTGATGTTCCTCCATTTTATTGACCTTCTTCTTGATTTTTTGTGTATCTTCTGTTGAGACCAGACATTTCTTTGCAATCTCCTCCATCTTCTTAGCCATATCTGTCAATTGTTTCTGTTGGTTACTAAAAGCAATTTCCATGTTAGACAATGTTTGACTGATTTTCTGCATTTGATCCAGCAGAGGGCACAGCAACTCACTTTCTTGTTGAGTGGCAGCCGACTCCAGGAGGCGGGAGCCAGAACCGGAAGTTCCTCCCAGCTTCTTCATCGGCTTGTCTGGGAACTTCTTTTGTTTTATTGTTTACTTTTTAAAAGTTCATGCTGCGCAATTCAGGGGAAAATCCCTCTGCTTCGCTATGAGCAATTCCCCAAAAGGTAACTTTATTTTTCCAAGTTTTTACTCCCCCCCCTTCTTCTCCCTTTAAAACAATCCCGTTCTCTTAAGGGGGGAGTTTCCACCCTCCTTCCTTGCGGTTCTTCGGTGGGGGGGAGTGCATTTAAATCCTTTTCTACGTTTTCGATCGTCAACTCACAGTTTGTAGCCAGTTATTTTCTTTTTCTGTCGTTTCTTCGCTTCATCACTCCGAATAGCTGATGGCGTTGCTAAGTCCCATCAGGGCACAACACAGCGGGGCCTCTGGAGCATGGGGAAAGCCTCAATTTTCCGACCGTCAGGTCGGTAAAGAGGCTACTCCCCGGTGCGCCCCCTGGTCCGGAGCCTTTGACTAAGGCTCACTAGGGTCTCCGCTTGTGTGGAATCCCCCCCAACCGTGCGTGGGCAAGTCGCCTCCGGGAGCGTCCCAAGAGAGTGACCGCCATTCGCGTCCGCCGTTTTCGGTTTCCTGTAAACATATATTTCAAGTCCCATAGCTTTCCAGTTCTCCTTGCAAGACGATATCTTGGAAAAGGCTGGTCCTTTAGCTTTCTGTTGAAAACATAACAGAAATGAATTAGAAAACATTATGGGAATGAACTCCCCATTCAGAATCATTATGGATAGAGATATGGATAACCAGGTGTTTGAATCATGCTGTAAAAATGCGGTTCCTGGACATCATAAATGACTATGCCCTGGAATTGTAGGTCACAGTGCCAAACAGGGGGGTAGTGATCTTGGACATGGTTCTGAGTAGGACTGGAGACCTGATGCAAGATATAGGTGTTGTTGCACCAATTGGGAACAGTGACCTCAGTGTTATTACATTCCGTATTCATGTCAATAGAAAATTACTCCTGAAGTCCAAAACAGTAACATTTGATTTCAAAAGAGGATTTTACAAAAATGGGCTAAGTATGAATCTGAAAGGGAAATTCAAGGGACTCAGATTTCTAGAAGATGCTTGAATGCTTTTTAAAACCACACTAATTGAAGCTTGGATAGAATGCATCCCTCAAATTAGGAAAGATATTGCCAAGTCTGAAAGAATGCATCTAATAAGCATTTCTTTAAATATACCTGGAGCAGGAAACCAGCCATGTAGGGAGTTCTGTCCTTGGCTGATCACGGAATGAAAGAATTGCTAAAGGAAGATGGGTCTTGATAGAGAAGCTAAACAAATTCACTGCATCTGTGTTCACTGTGCAAAGTTTGGGGCATATACCCAAACTAGAGCAACTATTTTCAGGAAGGATGTCTAAAGAACTGAGTCAAATTGCGATAACAAGAGATGATGCTCTAGACCTATTGGAGAAATGAAAAACCAATCAGTCTCAAGGTCCTGATGGCATTCACTTGAGAGTTCTTAGGGAACTCAAATACAAAATGGTTGATCTACTAACCAGTGTATGTAACTTGTCACTATAATCAGCTGCTGTACCAGAAGACTGAAGAGTAGCAAATGTTAGACCAGGGGTGGCCAAACTGTGACTCGGGAGCCACATGTGGCTCCTTCATGCATATTGTGTGGCTCCTGGCAGGGTGCCTGGGAAAGCTAAATATCATTAGCAAACAAATATCATTAGACAAATAAATATCATTATCAATATATGCTTTTTCCACTTTTGATATTATTTTTGGCAGTCTCATTTAACATTAATAAAAAGCAAATTTACATATTCCCCAGTAAAAATGTGTAATATTTGTTCATGTCTTGCGGCTTTCAAACATCTGACGTTTATTCTGTGTGGCTCTTATGTTAAGCAAGTTTGGCCACCCTATGGTAGACCAGTTTTTAGAAAGGGGTCCAGAGGAGAACCTGAAAATTACAGGCCACTTAGCTTAATGTCTGTTCCAGGCAACTCAATAGAAACTGTAATCAAAGATAGAATTATTAGGCACATAGAGAAACAAATGAGAAATCAACATGGCTTTTGCAAAGGAAAGTTTGCAACCTTTTCTTTGCAACCAGCCTTCTGGAGTTCTTTGAGAAAGTGAACAAACATGTCAATAATGGTGACCAAGTCAGGCATTAAATATTTGGTCTTTCAAAAGGCACCTCACTAAAGTACCTCACCAAAGACTCCTGTGTAAGCTTAGCAGTAATGAGAGAAGAGGATGTGTTCCGTGGATTAACAATTGGTTAAGTTTGCTGTGATTATTTTGCGGTGCATTTTACAAGCAATTTTAGTTGCATCTACCATGATTTAAACATCTCAGTTGGACTAGCTTAATCTCAGGGTGCTGTTGGAGTACAGTCTGGTCCTAGTTATATGGATGGCTTTCAGTTGATGAGGGCTGATGAAGTGGACAATGAAGGGGACAAGGTACTTTGAAGTGTGTGGCTCTCACATCTAATTTTGCCCCTTATGGCTAATAGTATCATGCCAGACTGGACTGGTTGACTGGATCCAGGAGATGATAATTCCTCTCTGCCAGAAGGGTGTAATTCTGACAGTTTTGAAAGAGGTGGTTGTGAAACTGCTCCTGAAGAAGACATCCCTGGACCGAAACAACCTTAACAGCTACCACAGAATGGCTAATATTACGTTCTTGGCAAAGGTGGCTACACAGCTTCAGGGGGTATTTAAGGAGGTGGATTGTCTGTACCAATTTCAATCTGGATTCAGGCCTGGCTTTGGGATGGAAACAGCCTTGGCTGCCTTGACTGATGACCTTCACCATAAAGGTGTTGGGCGGAGTCCATCACTGATGATTCTCCTGGACTTTGAGATACCATTGACCATGGTGTTTTTCTAGAGAGGCTGGCTGGGCTGGAAGCAGGGGGCATTGTGTTTCAGTGGTTTTGCATCGATGGTGGTGGGGAACTGCTGCTCAGCCCTGTGACAGTTATGCTGGGGGGGAACAGAGTGTTCCATCTTGTACCCCATAATATTTTACATCTATATGCAACTGCTGGGAGAGTTCATCCAAGGATTTTTGGATTGAAGTGTCACCGGAATGCAAATGATACCCAGTTCTATTTTTCCTTAACAGCTAAGCCAGGTGGTCTGTGGAAGTCCTAAATACAGAGGTGCTCTGAGGGGGGGAGGTCTGTCTGGGAGATGGGGTTGCAGCAATAGCTGGGGTGCCTTTCAGTAGCTTCAGCTGGTGAGCCAGCCATGGCCCTTCCTGGACAGAGAAGATCTTGCCACTGTGGTGCATGCCCTGGTAACATATAGACTACTGCAGTGCACACTATGTGTGGCTGCCCTTGAAGACTGTCCAGGGGTACAGAATGCTGTGGCCAGAGTGTTGACTGGAGTGGGTCACAGGGACCATATCTCTTCAGTCTTGGCCCACCTACACAGGTTTCCAGTTTGCTTCTGTGATCAATTCAAGGTATTGACCTTTAAAGCCCTGTATGGACTAGGACTAACATGCCTTGAAGATTTCGGCCTCCCATTCAAACCTACCTGCTCACTTCAGTCATCCTCAGAGGCCCTGCTTTGGTTGCCCCCACCCTCTGAAGCTAGACCTGAAAAAGGGTCTTCTCTGTAATGGCACCAAAATTTTGGAACTTCCTCCCCAGGGAGATTAATCAGTCTCACTCTATTGGTATCTTTCACTAGCAGATGAGAACCTCTGTGTTTTGTCTGGCAGGCTCCCAGTAATGGTTCTTTCCCTTCCCGCTTCTAGTGTTAAATATGTGTTTTTAATTGAATTTTCTATTTTAACTGTATTTTAATTGGTTAAATGTTTTATGTGGACCCTGATTGGGCAGAAAGGCAGCATTAAATTTTAAATAGGTGTCTGGAAATGGTAATGAGATGGATGAGGGCCAATAAACTGAACCTCAGTTCAGACAAGACTGAACATAAGAGCATAAGAACATAAGAGGAGCCAGTGTTGGATCAGATCAATGGCCCATCCAGTCCAACACTGTCACACAGTGGCCAAAAATACCTGGTGCCATCAGGAGGTCCAGCAGTGGGGCCAGGACACTAAAAGCCCTCCCACTGTTGACCCCCCCAAGCACTAAGAATACAGTGCATCACTTGCCCCAGACTGAGAGTTCCTATCTATACCTTGTGGCTAATAACCACTGATGGACCTCTGCTCCATATGTTTATGGAGTGCTGTTGTTCAAGCTACTTGTTGAAACTGCTTGGAGAATGCTGAGTAAGCCTTGTTCAGAGCAGGTTTGTAGCTTGGGATGCTACTGGATCCTGGTCTACGGTTGCAGGGTTAGGTCTTCTCTGTGGCATGTAGCACTTATTATCAGCTCTGGCTGGTCTGCCAGCTATGGCCATTCCTTGAAAAGCATGTTTTGGCCATAATGATCCATGCTCTGATCTCATCCAAGTAGATTACTATAATGCACTCTGTATGAAGCTGCATTTGAAAATGGTTCAGAAACTTTAGTTGGTCCAAAATGTGGTTACTAGGCTATTTCCAAGGGTAGGTTACATGGATCATATCACCACCATGCTAGAAGATCTGCACTGCTTTCCCATCTGTTCCAGGGCACAATTCAAAGCACTGGTTCTTACCTGTACGTGGGGCCAGGATACCTGAAGGATTGTCTCCTCCCATACCATTCCAGTGACCAGTTATAATATGCCACTCGGGCCCTGCTTTCTGTGAGATGAGTGGCAACTAGACTTACGGGCATTTTCTGAGGTAGCATCTTGCCTTTGGAATGCCCTCCCCCTTCAGGATTGCCTGGCACCAACTTTACCTTTTTTTTAGGCACTAGGCTAAAACTAATCTTTTTACCTTGGTTTTTAATTAGGAGTTTTATCTTATCAGCTTTTTAATGGTCTGCTTCTGTTTTATGGATAGTTTTAATGCTGCTTGTTATAAGGGCTTGTTTTTAAAATTGTGATGCAATTTAATTGTAAGCCAACTTGAGCAGGACTCCGGAGAGGCAGCATAGAAATATCCTAAGTAAATAACAATAATAAGCAAAAGGAAAAAGAGGTAGGAATAAATGGACAGTCTTCTCGATGGAGGGAAGTAATCAGTGGTATTCCAGAAGGTATGGTATTGGAGTTGGTGCTATTTAATTTGTTTGTTGGTGATCTGGAACGGGGGCTGGACAATGTAATGGCCAAGTCTGTAGATGGCACAAAATTATTTAGGATGGTGAAAACCAAGGCCAACTGTGAAGAGCTCCAGGAGGATTTCTGCAAAGTGGGTGACGGGGGCAACAATATGGCAAATGAAGTCCAATTTAGGTAAGTGCACAGGGGTATACACTGCAACAAAAATCACAGCCTTTAAGTACACACTAATGGTGTCTGAACTTGGTGGAATCATAGCTCAACAACAATCTCAACTCAGAGTTCTGCAGTGGTGAAAATGGCAAACTCTGTGCTGGGATTATTAGAAAAGGATCTGAAAATAAAACAGCCATATTATAATGCCCTGTATAGATCTGTGGTGCAGCCTCACTTGGAATAACATGTGCAGTTCTGGTAGTTTGTGGGCAAGATGAGATATTGGTATCAGGTAAAGTGGCAAAATGTAATTTTTTCTGAAGAGTATGTATATTTTGATGTGATAACCTGTTCTGAATGGTAGCTTAAGATTTTTATGATCTTACAAAGTTGGCCAATTTCCAAGCAGTTTCGATCCACAAAAGCATTCACTGTGTCATAGCCACTTTCTGAAAAATACTTCAGAAAAATGATACTGATACGTCAGATTTTTAATCTTGTCCCACAGACTGAAATGGGCATTGCAAAACCGGAAAAAATACAGAAGAGGGTTGTCCTTTGAGGAAAGGCTGAAGAGTCTGTGACTTTTCAGTTTACAACAGATAACTAACTGGGGACACGAGAGAGATTTAAATATATGCAGAGCAGAGAGAGTGGATCAAGAGAACTTTTTCTACCAAAATACTAGAACTTGGGGGATCTAGTGCACTTGATGGTAGTAGATTCAGGATAGACAAAAGGAAATACTTCTTTACTCAACAAGTGATTAAAATGTGGAATTCACTGCCAAAGGATGTAGTTAATAGTCACAGGCATAGATGGCTTTAAAAGGGGATTAGATAGATTCATGGAGGATAGTTTTGTTAGTGATTGCTAGCCATGGTAACTAAAGGGAACCACCACATTCAGAGGCAGTTGACCTCTGAATACCAGTGCCGGTAAGACCCCAGCCTCTATGCCCTGTTTGAACTATAGAGTATCTGGTTGGCCACTGTGTGAGACAGGATGCTGGACTTTTTGGCCACAGGTCTGATCTAGGAGGGCTTTTCTTATGTTATTATACCTGCAGGCATGAATGAAGCAAAAGCACAGCTGGTAAGTTTTGTAGCTGTCATTGTTTTCCCAGTGTACTCTTTAGTATTACAGAGACATGTACATGGGAAGAAGCAACCAAATAGTTTTAAATAAGCGAGAAAAGAAGGAGTTCGGTTACTATTGCTGTAATTAATTAATTGCTGAACATAATATAGTGCTATATAAGAATAATAAAACTAGGAAAACAACTTTAAACAGACCTTGATGAAGGCCTTTGGTATAGGGTTGAATTGCATAGTTTTGCTTACAGTGGTCCGAAGTGTCTGTTTATTCACACTAACTAAACATCTTCCAAAATTCCCTCATTTATAACAGTATGAATTTTAAATGTCAAAATGCGTGTTTATGTTTCCTTGAGTTGATGGCACCAACAAAGAAACCTGAGCCATTTGATTCAGTTCTCATCTAAATATTTTCTGAGTATAGGGTTGCTAACCTCCAGGTGGCACCTGGAGATCTCCTTCTATTACTGTTGATCTCCAGACTACCAAGATCAGTTCCCCTGGAGAAAATGGCTGCTTTGGAGGGTGGATTGTATGGCATTACATCCTGATGAGGTCCCTCCTCTCCTGAAACCTTCCCCTCCCCAGGCTCCACACCCAAAATCTCCAGGTATTTCCCAACCTGGAGCTGGCAGCCCTATCTGAGTGTCACAGTATAAGAAAACATTTCAATTCAAGTCAGCAGCAGCTTGCTTTTACACCCAGCTACAGAGCTGGCTGAGCACTTCTGCAATGCACAGCAATGGTGTCCTCTCCCAATAGGCTGTTTACAGTCTTCTTCAGTGGTTTTATCTCAAAGAAGAAGCAGGCCTCCAGGCTGATTCCTGCCTGATGCTTCCCATGTCCAATCCTTGAAGAAGGCAGAGAAGAAGCTCAAGCAGATAACCCCAAATGTATATATAAATCCTTCCAGTTAACAGCATTAGTTCATGTGCTTATTCTGGTTCTAGGAGATCCAGTGAGAATGTCATCAAAGGAGATCTTTTCAAAACCTTTACTCTGAACTGGGAACCTGATGTGGGAAGGGAGTTTATTCTGGTTCATGGTTGAAAAAATAATAAAGATTTGTTCTTGTTATGTCAAGTTCAACTCCTTGCTTTGATGAAACAGCCAAGGCTGGTGACTATTTTTATTTACTTCATTATCCTTTCTCATTGAGGATTACAGAATTAGGGGGGAAATGCAAAAATGACCCATATAATATAGACAACAAATAATGCAGTAAAACTTGATTATAAAACTAGAGAACAAGGGAATTAATACAATATAATACAAATATAGGAAGACCTTATTAACACTTATCTTCTCAGAACCATTACAGGTATTACACTTCAAGACACAAGCCAACAGAAATTTCTGTTCCAACCTGGGATGCAGGGCAATGCAGGTAAACATAGTTTTACCATACAAATAAACAGGAAAAGCAGTTTCATGTTTCCAAGTTTGACTTCAGCCAGTGTCTCCCATATCTCCCCTGCAATATGAGTTAACGCATGAATGGCTTAACAGCCCTTCTTCAGCAGCTGCTAGCAATGTCTCCCACACAGGGGCACAAAGTAAGTATGCTCTATATAAAAAGGGAGGGAGACTGTAGCCCAAGAAACATCATATACAGGTAAGCTTCTATCAGCCATTAGTAAAGACTACAGGGAGCACAGCCACCTTTGTGGGTGAGCAACATTCACATCAACCATTGTTGCTGCTAGCCAGATCCTCATGACTCCTTTGTTTTTTCTTATAGGATTACAGCCTGGACACATGGAGCATCATAAATTACAGGCAGAATTCCACTGCTACTCCTTACAAGGGAAAAGTAAGTATTATTTCAGACTACATGTGAAAGTGAGGGAAACCCCAAGGGAAGAGGGAGATAAGGTATGAGAACTGGAAGAGTGCTTAGGCAGTACCACTTGCTCATTCATTTGATCATTACTATCAGCTGAGGGTCTGAGCCTAGATGCTCTTTCTTGCAGCTGCTCACTATTACTCATTACTGTCCCTGTGTCTCCCTTGACTGTTCACAGGCAACCTACCAACTGATGCAGAAGCAAGGATTTTCCCACTTCCAGTGCAATGCAGAACATGAGCAAGGCTTACAGCAAGACCAGCAGTTGCAGTTACCATTGTGCATCCAGGTGTTCCTATGCAGGGTTGCCACCTTTCTTGTTGTTGCAGGGTTTCTTTACCCTTTCAAACTACTTTATAGACAAGTATCCAGTAAAGCCAGTCCTAATATGCAGTGAAAAGGAAAGTTCTGCTTCTTATCCTCCTGTCTGTCAAACAGCTTTCTAAAGCACAGGAATGTTGCCAAAACAAGAAGAGTGGCGACCCTAGTAATATGTTTTTCTTACAGAATTCCATTCCTAATGCTGTTTAATAAAAGTTTGGACTGTTTTACAGCTGAATCTGTGTGCTAATGATGATTGGCAGATAAGGTTCCTTAGAGAACTAGTGTTGTTTAGTGGTTAGAGTGTTAAGACTATGACTAAGAAAACTTGGGTTCAAATCACCTACTCTGTCATGAAGTTTACTGGGAGGCCTTGTGTCAGTCACTTTCTCTTAGCCTAAGCTATCTCACAATGTTCTTGTTAGGCTAAAATGGGGGAAGGGGAACCATGTATTCCTTTCTGAGCTCATTCTCTGTCTTCACTTATTACTCACCTCTGTTTTCTTGAGGATGAGAGAGACTTGCTAAAAGGGAGACCTAGAAGATATTCCAGTGGACTTCACAATCTTCTTAATTGCTGCTGGTGTGATGAGCCTTCTTGATATGAAGAGTGGCAAGTGGGATAATAAGCAACAAGAAGAGATTATCACATCCTAATGAACACAGGAGGGGATATATGGAAGGGGACAGAGAAAAATTAAATTTGTGACTCAGTTCCACTAGTTTTGACTGCATTTCACAGGTGCCTCTATGTTCTGATAGCATCTCACTGGTGGGTGACCACATCCAAGGTTTGAAACAGGGACTTCAGGTGGTGTTCCAGTGCTACAATTTCTATACAGTGTATACAGCCCTAGTATATGTGGTAAGATTTCATCACCAGTTGTACCATACGTTCCCCTGTGGCTGCATGGTTACAAAGTTGCTCTGTGGTATGGATTCTCTTCTTCATTTGTTCCCTTGTTATATGGCTGGTGAAGAGGTAGGGCTTACCCAGTCATACATTATTGTTTATAATTATATACATTTCATTTATTTTTGAGATTTTTATTCTGCCCTCCCCAAAGCGGGCCTAGGGCAGATCACAAAAGCTGAGTCCAAGACTCATTACTGTGTGTATGTGTGTTTATGAGCGGGGCAGTATGCAGTTCTAAAATGTGGAAGTGTTGCAAATTCCACCAACCCTAACAAGCCTCTCTCAGCTCTTCCTATCTGCTACATCCTACCTCTACCCACAGAAGCTACTTTTATCAGCTCCATGATCAGAGATGGTATGCCTCAAAGTACCAGGTGCTGAGGCAAACCAGAGGGAAAGGCCATCCTACTTGAGAGCTTCCAGTGACTGGCCACTGTTGGGGCAAGGATGGTACAATCCAGCAAGGCTGTTCCTTCTGTCTTTTGCAGCAGTACCAAACTCATTGCCATCATCTGCTCAATATTTTCTTTATACATATTCATATCCTATTCTATCTCATGTTCAGTTTTCTTTAACCTAAGCAGGCAGGCTAATCCGAACACTTGTGTTCTCCAGCTTGGTAAATAATTGTGTAAAATGAGAAATGGGCAGCTGTTGGCTAGTCAGCCTGTGATCTACTGAGACATTCTACCTCGGTCATTCTTGCTTCTATCACAACGTAACAGTATTGGCACCTGTGTGGTGCTCAGGTATCTTTAGGGAACAGACATGGAGTAAACCCTTCAAATCCTCCTCATACTCCCACATTGCTGTATTTTTACTGAAGCTGTATGTTTAATGCTACGTGTTTGATTTGCTGTTGTCTACAGTGATGCATTTATCAAATATGTATAAAGATAATTTGTGACAATATATTGAACATATAAGTATTAATATAATTAATGTTTGAAGTTTATAATCTTGTTTATTTTCATCTTTCTTCCTGCCCCCTAATATGATCAGTTTTAACATGACATGTTTGGTTTTTCCCAATAAGTTAATGTGGAAACATAATTTATTCTTGCTGCAGTAATATATTAAATCCGTTCTTGATAGGTGAATGGTATCTCCTTCTTAAAAGTGAACAAGAATACTGCAGAATTCAACAATAATAGATTTCTTTTAATAGCATACTTGATAGCTCCATGCCTCCATTCCTATTAGCGGGAAATTGTAATGAGGCATCCTACAGACAAGGTAGGGTTTTTGTTATATATGTAGAGGGGTCCCCATGTATGCAGAAAAATAATAGTTTATAGACAACACTTTTAAAAAAATTCTAAGTTGCCCACAAACTCCAAAAGAAGGATTCAACAGGCTCATTGCCCTTCAGGAGTCAATACATGTTCAGATGAAGGGAGGGAGCTCCAAGCAGCATCTGGGGTAGGATTTCAGTTGCAAAGGATACGCATTCTAATATTCTCCTTTTCAGTTCAGGATGCTTTAAGATTTCAGACCACTTTGGAGCTAAGCATCCTGGCAAGATTATAGCAGTGTTTTTCTTTTGATCTATCCCCTGGTTCTCTTTAAAATGCAGGGGAAAGAGCATCTGTAGTTTATAGTATCCAAGAATGGGGACTAAAATTGTGAGTGGGGAGTGTATGCCTTCCCCCAAATTATTTTATTCAGTTCAGGGATGGAGAGGTAAAAATCTCTGTGTGTGTATATGTGTCCCACACTGTATCACACAGTTTATGGGTTATATGAGCATCTGCATGCTCACTGTGGCCATGAACCTCAGTAAAGCACTAAAGAAATATTGCACTACAATGCTAAACTGTGAAAAGTTCATGGCTAGATGGGCAGGAAACTATTCATCTAGCCCCAGCACTCAGTCTAACACTATTGTTATAGAAGGGGAGGAGAATTTCCTGATAATTTCTTGTACCTCCATCCTCCCTGTGATTGGAGCACCCAATTTGTCTTCATTATCTTCTTGATTACTTTCTTGATCATATTCCAAAACTTCCAAGCTACCAGACAGGCCTGCCACTTTATGGAAATAAGTATAACTTTGTGGCACTTCCAGCATAATGGACTATTTGCACCCATTATCAGATACAGTTTGTTAGATATGATATACTGTCTGGTCATTTACTTAAAACTTTAAATTGGTACATAAAGAAAAATTGCCATGTTTCCAAATATAATTCCATATGTCAAAAGCAACACATTTCCTAAGATGTTGTCCTTAGTTGATCACAGTTATTTACTTATTTATTCTGTTTCTGAGTCCTTTATATGCCCTGGTTTGATTTTTGGTTTAACGGTATGTCTTCATGTGTTTGTAAATTGTGTTCTCTCCACTATGCGAAGAAACCCATCTGACTAAAATCTGGATTATTAGGATTGAAAACTTGAGTTGTTGACTGTTGAGGCTGTACTGTTGGCATGTGGTTTACTTTTGCAGTTTTAAAATGGTTTGGGTGGAGTTAAACTATTTGTGTTTCATATATCACCATGGGTTCTTCATAAATAGAGAGGCATCACTAAAGGTGTAAATGGGAGTTTATATTATTATTGTAGTAAGTCCTGATGATAGAACTTTATTCCCATTCCCAGACACCCCAGTTCATAGCTTTCGTCAGTCAGCATTCTGTGGTTGTGGACTGAATAATTTAAAGTTAATGACAAACTTGGCTATGTCACTTTTTGTCTTGTTTCTTGAGTAGTATATTTTAAAAGAAATGGTAGCCTCATGTCTACTTTTAGTTTCCTATTTTTTAACACATTTCTATTTTGTATGTATTTTTTAACACGTTTCTATTTTTTTGTCGAAAACGCCCAGCAGGAACTCATTAGCATATTAGGTCACACCCCCATGCCTTCCTGGGGAGGCAGTTTAAACTGCCTTCCGTTGGTTTCCCTGGGCGCCTCACCGATCCTTCCAGGGCCATCCCTGGCCCGCCTCAGAGTTGTCGGGGAGGTCGCTCTCTAGGTCTTCCCTCTGTAGCCACGCACGCAGAAGTTTTGGCTGTAGTGGGCATGGCCAGCTCTGAAGCCAGCCGGAACTCCGTTCCTGTGCGTTCCTGCCCAAAAATAGCCCTGTGTATGAGGTTTCATAGAGTAAAATTATGTGCATCCACTGTGCTACACTATTGCCACTATTCCTATACAACCAAGGTGAGGGGGGAGTCTACCTTGTGTGCCCCCTGCAGCCTTGATTGTCAAAAGCAATCGTTTTTGATTGATCATGAGGAGTTCTTTTTGTGGTGTGTCCTTGAAGCCTGCCTTTTTAAAAAAGCTATCAGGATCATATAAAAGGCTCTGATATAAATTATATACTCTATCTGTGCTCTATTTTTAAGAATAGAGTCCTACAAATATCTAGGTGTCTTTTTTATAGGAGTAAGGAAAAAGGGTTCATTTTTAGCTCTGCCAGAGCAATGTCGCCTCAGCTAGTGTCATACAAAGGCCATGAGCAATGGTTCTCATATGGTGGGCTGGGATTACAGCTCTCTCACATGGGGTTCTTGAGGCCAGGAGAAATAATAGGATGAGCTGATTAAGGAGGCTCTGGAAACATCAATGGGAGAAATAGGTTTGTTGGTGCATGTATTGCAAATTTTTGTTACTGCATATATTGGGGAGGGGCTGCAGAGCATTTGCTTAGCATTCAGAAGGTCCCAGGTTCAACCCCTGGCACCTCCAAATAAAAGTATAAAGTAGTAGGTGATGTAAAAGACCTCTGCCTGAGATCCTGAAGAGCTGCTACCAGTCTAAGTAGATAGTAACTGACCTTGAAGTACCAAGGGACTGATTCAGTATCAAACAGTTTCATGTGTTCAAGCAGAGCCTATTTCTCAATCATAAGAAAGCACCTGTAGCTTTCAGAAATAGATGCCTTCAGTGGCCATTGCCAGGTGACCACAACAGTATTGCTGGCTTTGAAAACTTGGTTTCTGTCAGGAGAAGCCAGGGAAAGGGGTCAGGACCCTTTGCAGGGCTCTTTTGGCCATTGAGGGAGGACTCATTGGGGCCAGGCTCTCCAGCACCAACTGGGCAACATGCTGTGATACAGTTTGCATGATTCACACAGGCCTGGCTGCTTGCTGTTGTTCAACAGCAGTCACCTCATAAAAGCCAATTTGGTATAGTCATTAGGTTTTTGGACTAACTGGGAAATCCAGGTTCAAATGCCACTCTGCTGTAGAAGCTCACTGTCTGACTTTGGGCCAGTCACACACTATCAGCCTAACTTCCCTCCTTCAAGGTTGTTTTGAGGATAAAATGGAGAAGAGAATGGTGTGTAAAGTCCCCCTTGTGGAGTTGTTTTGAGTTCCCCTTGTGTAGAAAGGCAGAATGTAAATGAAGTAAATAATAACCATAGCTGAAGGGGATGATAAAAGGTAGGTTGGTGGATGGGTTAAAAGAGAGAAGGAAGCCAGGAAAGGTGACAATATGCAGGCTGGAAATGAATCCTGAAAAATATGGTGCATTTAGAAATGAATCCTGTTTCAAGAGTGTGAGAACCAGAGGTCTGTGATGTGTGGGTTATAAGTTCAGTGTACTTCTGAAGAATATTCATAACTATCAGCTCTATATGTTGTACTACGAAAGTGATTTTTTTTTTTACTGAAGAGAATTCAAACGCACATCTCAAATGGCCATAAAAACTAACATGAGCAACTTATCATAGCTATCTGGCAGATTTGCAATAAACATTGATTTTAATGTGGTATAATGGTTAAAATGTTAGACTTGGATCAGGGACACCTGAGTTCAAATTCCCACATGTGATGAACCTCACAGGATGACCTTAGGCCAGCCATTCTCTCTCAGCCTAACCTATCTCACAAAGTTGTTGCGAGGAAAAAATGGAGGAGAGAACCATGTAGGCACCTCTGAGCTGCTTGAGGAAAGGTGGGAGAAATAAGTACAATAAATACTTTAAACTGAAATTGTTTTCTGTCTAACTTTCAAATTCTGATTTAGCTTAAAAGCTAAAAATTGTTGCATTTGGTTCAAACACCATCTTGCAATGATATGCAATTCACACTTAAGAATCATCCTTTAAAAACTGAACTATGTGTTCCATGCAAAAATAAGTAACCCTGTAGCTCTCTTTATATTGGAAACCCCCTTTGGGAATGGAATGAATGGAACTGGAAAAGGTAGGGTGGAATGTTTCACTCTTTCCCTGTTTCAACACATACACTCAGTATTGGGAATCAAATGTATATTTGCTCCTACCACTTTCTTGGTTAACTGTTCTGTTTGCTTATGTGAATTAATTTTTTTAAAATGGTAAGCTATTCTTAATAGACAAATATTTACTCTGTTGTGCTGAGTGCGTGCTCTGTCTTCCACATGCAGAATACTGGAAATCAGTGAGAGATGGATAACTTGCAAGCACAAGGGAGGCCAGTGAAAACTTGAAATAAGTTATTTGTTGTGATCTGACATTCACTTTCCTAGTTCTTATACAATGGAATCACATCACAGAATATTCTTCTGGGCCCATCCAGGAATCCAGACTATATGTAGAGCTACTCCTCTTAGTGGTGCACGTAATCTGATGAGGATTGTGTCACTGAATGAGCCCAGAGGAAGAGTGGACTGTCAAACAACACTGTTGGCACCAATAGGGAAGAATTATGTCTTTCTCCCCTCTACTTGCTTACTGACTTCTAGTTCTTTTTTGTGCATAGCTGTTACACCCTGTTCTCTGCATGAAGAGGATCCAAATTATAGCTATTGTAATAGTTATCCATGCTTAGTTTAGCAAATGTTAACTATAAATTGATTGAACGTGGCTTTTTTCTCTCTCTGTAGGCTTCTAGCCAAACATTTTCACTAATGTGTAGCCCCTTCTTCTTTGTTTTTCAGATCAGCAAAAATGGGAAGTTCTGGATTTTGGTTTGCGCCTAGACATGTCAATGGAACTGGTTAAGACCAAAATCTGAAGGTGTTTCTGCATTATCCGTCACCAGGTGTGCACTGAGCAGAGGCTACAATAAATCTATTTTGAGTATGAACACCTTTTAAAATGGTATAAAATATATAAAAGAATTTTGTAATTTAGAACTGAATAGTTTGTGAAGTTATATCATTCATTCATTCTATAGTTGTGAGAATAAATGTCAGTAATTGAAAGTATACTGAGCAGAAAATAGGCATTGTTACTCAATTTTTTTTTCAGCTGGTCTTTGAGAATTGTAATATTTGAGCATCACTGTTGTTGTTTGTTGTTAAAAAACAAACACTGTCTGCATTGCTCAGCCTGTACATCCACAGATTATTAAGTCTGTCTTGATATTCAAAAAATGATAAATTCCATTATTTAGACATTCAGGTAAGACTAGTAGAAAAAGATTAAAACGGCCAGGATCCGGAGGACTATGTGTAATATTCCATGTGCACATCCAGGCTTTTCCAATACTCCTTTCCTAATACAGCCCCTTGCACTCCCTGTTTTAAGATCAAATTATGCCACTATCACATCTAATTAGGGCATGAGGGCAGCCTCACACAACCATCCTAAACAGGTTTTTTTTGTTTTGTCTTGTCTTTTCATTTGGTTCATAGTAAAATGGGCTCTTTGGAGATGTAAAAATTACTAACAGTTGATGGGAACCTGAGAAATGTTAGGAGGGATCCAAACAATGTTCCCTCTAAGCTGTGGAGTCTTGTGAGCAAAAATTCTACTTTGTGAGCTACTGGCATTAAAGATGTGAGCAAGTGATTTGGGTATTCCATAAATTAGTTTGCTCTGGAGCCCTCCTTCCTGAGCTGAAACAAAAATATGTGAGCTGGAGGCTAGAAAACTGTGAACTAGTTCACAGTAACTCAGCTTAGAGGGAACACTGCTTGTGGAACACATCTTTCTTGCTGCCTCCTTCCACCAACTTGAAAAGCTGTTCTTTGGGGGACCCTTGAGAAAATATTTATTAAAATATGTATACTCCACTTTTCCTCTTGGCTCAAGGTGGGGACATCACATGAAATACGGGAGGGCTACAGCTGGAAGGAAAATGACGTACACACACAGAAAGCCCATCATACACATCTGATTGGATCCAACTTAATGGTTTTTGAGGCATATCAGAATATTGTAGGTCCTTCATATTAACTAGTTTTGCCTCATAACAGAAAAGTCAGAGTGAATTCCACCCTAAGATTCTTTTTAGAGCTTGTGCATAATAGTTTGTTCAGCATTATAAAGGTAAATATTGAAAGTCTAATCTTTAAAGCACTTGTGCTCTATATTAGGCAAAATAAACTTCAATTAACTTTAGGTGCTATCAGTTTTTCTTCTTAAGTCCTGAGGGTGCGCTTAATTAAGAAATTGCACGCAGCTTTAAAATTATGCTTTCTTTTCTGATCTGTGAAGCATTTTTGTAAACTTTGCATTTGATTTTTCTTTCTCTGCTAACTCACAGTTTTGCACTGCACACTCTTGTAGTGACCTATAATAAACCTTGCGGTAAGATTAGTTTTTGCGTGCTGCTTCTTAATTCCCATTTTGGTCATACTTTTTTCATTAGCTAGACAGGCATCATTGGCAGCAATGACTAAGATAGCAAATTAGGAATTAAATCTACTGTTTTTTGTTTAGATTTGCTTGAGATTACCTGGATTGCTAATTAATGAAGAAATTAATAGTTTGAACAAATATAGCATCCCAGTTCATTAAAGGCATTTGTAGACTGTCAGTTTATAGCTCAGCAAACATTCGGAAGTCGCTTATTTTTTGCAGGAGATCCCACATTAAATATCTCAGAAGATAGCCCTTCCTGATATCACACATCTCTGTACAATATTCAGTCATCATTGTTATGATTAGGAAATTGCAGATATTCTTTCTCTCACACCTCAGGTAACATATCAGTTGCAATTGTATGCTGTTGGAAATATGAACAAAGTTTAAGTCCATTGGCCCCTTTAAGACCGCTGGACTCCAACTTTGTTTTTCAGACCAGCCCCCCTACCCACCTAATCTATCTTGTTGGAAATATAGTTAAACTAAGTACGCAGGCTCATATTGAATTATGTCTCATATTTCAAGAGATGAGCAACACAACCACCCTTGTTCTACTGTTTTGTCTGCATTAGTTCTTTTGTTAATCATACTTAATGCTTAATGACTGTTTGTAAACCTGTTTTACACTGATTGCAAATAATGTCTTGGTATTAACTATGGGTAACAAAATGGCTGGGTCTTAGGTTGAGTCAAGCATGTCTGGCCAAGAACTCCCATCATCTCCTATGCACTATTTTTGTTTGCTGACATACCAGCATCTTCACAGGTAGTCATGCATTTTTTGGTACATGCGCCAAAAAGTCTGCACACTCCTGATCTAATTAATGATTAGGCTAAGCAGTCTCCTGTTAATACCATTGAAAAATGAGTTACATGAGCATTCCCATATTTCGTTCATACAAGCAATGCTACCCCCTTTCCCTACAACTCTTTCGTTTAGATTTTAGGTTTATTTTTTCTACCAAAATGTAAATTCCCAGTGATGAAATTTACATTTTTGCTAATTTCTTCCCTCAAAGCTCTACTAGGTTCACACTCAGCAAGGCTATTTGTTGACTCTCAAAAAGGCTAAAATGTACTGGGACATACTTTGAATTGATTGTCTGGATAAGCACTTACGGTGTGTGCAGATGGATGGGTTAGGGGCAGATAGCGAATGAGAAACTGAAATCTGATACCTACAGAGAACTGTACCTCAATTCACTACATCAGTCTGTTACAGTTTTATCCACATACTAAATATTTTTTTTGTATCAGGAAGATAACTGCCACTTTTCTCAAGGCAGGCAAGAAGAATAAGTATTAACCTTATTAATTGTATCTTACATGTTAATTATACAGTTCATCTAGAAAACAGTTGGCATGATGTGGAGATCAAAATGTTTTTATTGGCAGGGGTGGAATTGGAAAAACAAGAAACTGTTGGGCTAGTTTGAAGGTTCCTATAAATCCTGTAGACTTTCCCCCAGAAAATATAGGTCTTTTTTATTGTCTTTGGATAACTGGCTTTAAGACAGTATCTTTAAAAAAAAAGTTAATTTGCTAAATTATGTGTTGGGATTGCAACCAGGTTTTCATGAGATCACAGGATTTGTTTCAAAGGATCCTTACAGAATTTGGAGTAATCATTCTATTAAGAGAAACTGAAAACTACCTGTCCCAAGTTCTATAATACTGCATTATGTGCTTATGCCTGTCTTCTCTCATGCTGTCAATCTAGTTTCTAATCTGTTTTCTTCAAAGTTTTTATTTATTTATTTATTTATTTATTTGTCAGATTTATATCCCACCCTCCAAGTTGAAGCCAGCTCAGGGCGGCTTATATAAAAGAATAAAAACACATAAGTAAATAATTTAAACAGTCTTAAAACCAATTAAAAACAGGCCAACATTATAAGGTGCTAAACAGTAAATAATACTGATAATAAAATTATTAAACGATGACGGCTATCATTCAGTGATATATTCAGTGACCATGTTTATCTGTAGTACCAAATGTTAATATCTGAAATACTAAAGTGCCTCTTGAGATAGAAGACTGCATAGTTGTGATAGTGTTTAGGAACTAGATCATGATTTCCAGATAATTCTTGGGAATAAGCACTTTAAGCAGTCTGAATCATTTTTAATTGTTTCAGCAAGCACTAGATAAGAGAAAAAAGAAATGGTACAGCCAAATACACTGTTTAAAAGTGCAGCTAGAGGATTTGCACATGTGAATGTCTGCCCATATATATATATATATATATATTTAAAAACCTGCATATAAAAAAACTAGAATATTAAAGCAGGCATAAGATAAGACTAGAAACATTCTCTCTGATTTTTCTGCCTTTCCACAGACAAGAAGAACTTGTATGTAGGGGAGCATTCAAATACACAGTTCTTTCAGATGCATGCTGTGCTATAGTTCTCAGAGTGTATAACTTAACATTCATTTTCACTACTATGTATGGTGTTTCATACAGTCCTTCCAGATTCCACAATGTTTTTTTTTCTCTTGAATAAGATGAAGAAGTGGTTATTGTATTCAAATTTTATCTGAAAGAGTCATGGCTTTCACTTTTAGCCATGTCACATCAAACTTGCTACAGGTCCGTAGAAAGCTATTGAAACTATATTTGCTAAAATATATGCACAGCCTTTTTAGTTTTTATAGGTTTAATAAGATCCTGAAAAATTGCTATCTTTTCTCAAGAACCTGACAGAAAATCGAAAGGTGTACATTTAGAGTGCATGTGGATCTGTCCAATCTGAGCAGTGAATTTTGAGCTGTGATAAACAGCTTAAAAGAGCCTAAATATATTACATTAGACCAGCTGAACCTAACTTTATTTAAGCTTTAATCAAAAGCATCACATAGCAAGTAAACTTCAAAATTAAGTGTAGTTACAAATAGTTGTTTCTTATTTTTTTTTCCAGTCCCCTTTTGCTTTCTTTAACGACCACATGAAACTTGAGAAGCCATCTAAAGCTAAATCATTTAGTGGAGTTGGGCAATTCCCAAGTGTCCAACAAGAAGGCCTGGTTTAGGCTGCGATGGCCACTGTCATTCCTGGTGATTTGTCAGAAGTAAGAGATACCCAGAAAGTCCCTTCAGGGAAACGTAAGCGTGGTGAATCCAAACCAAGAAAAAACTTTCCTTGCCAACTGTGTGACAAGGCCTTTAACAGTGTTGAGAAATTAAAGGTTCACTCATACTCTCACACAGGAGAGAGGCCCTACAAGTGCACGCAACAAGACTGCACCAAGGCCTTTGTTTCTAAGTACAAATTACTAAGGTATTAAACTCTATTTATCTTTCAGATTATATTATAGTTTGTTGGCCATTTTAAGCTTTGTAAACGTATATATCTCTGTACACATCAGTTGATTTTCAGGAAGTTAATTTAGACATCAGATCATACTATTATAAATTGCAGTGCATAGTTTTATATGCTAATGTCTTTGAATTTTTGTTTGTGTGTTATTTTCAAAGAAGCAAGTTTAAAGTTTTTCATTTGTGTAAACTTATTGCAAAGATTTGCGTGGAATGTGCACTTTCACTATGGACATAAATGAAATATTCACATTAAACCAAATATTAAATTAACATAAAATCTTCAAACTAAACTGTCATTTGAAATGAAACTGTTTGTGATTTATTATATTTAGGTATGACATTCAGTATCTGTAGTGACATGTTTCCTCTAAATATACTGTTGAAAATTTTTTAGCTTAGCATTTACTGTTAAAATTGAACACAAGTACCTTTTGATCAAAATAATTACTTACAGAATATATCTGTGTTTAAAGGCATATGGCTACTCATTCTCCTGAGAAAACCCACAAGTGTAATTATTGTGAGAAAATGTTTCATCGAAAAGATCATCTAAAGAATCACCTACATACACATAATCCTAATAAAGAGGCCTTTAAGTGTGAAGAATGTGGAAAGAACTACAACACAAAGCTTGGGTTTAAGCGTCACCTGGCTTTGCATGCCGCAACAAGTGGTGACCTCACCTGTAAAGTATGTTTGCAGACATTTGAAAGCACAGGGGTGCTGCTGGAGCATCTAAAAACTCATGCAGGCAAATCATCAGGTGGAGTGAAGGAGAAAAAACACCAGTGTGAACATTGTGATCGTCGGTTTTACACCCGAAAGGATGTCCGAAGACACATGGTAGTGCACACTGGAAGAAAGGACTTCCTGTGTCAATATTGTGCACAGAGATTTGGCCGGAAGGATCACCTAACACGGCATATGAAGAAAAGTCACAACCAAGAACTTCTGAAGGTCAAAACAGAGCCAATGGACCTTCTAGACCCATTTACTTGCAATGTTTCTGTGCCTATAAAGGATGAGCTGCTTCCAGTGATGTCTTTATCTTCCAGTGAGCTGACATCAAAGCCATTTACAAACACCTTGCAATTAAACCTTTACAACACTCAAATTCAGTCAATGCAGAGCTCAGCTTCTGCTCACCAAATGGTTGCCACATCATTACCATTAGGAATGCCTTGTCCAATAGATATGGAGTCTGTCCACCCTTCTCACCAGCTTTCTCTAAAATATCCACTCAGTTCTACCTCATATACGCTTTCTATGACTGATAAAGAGCAACCATTGAAAGGGGAAATTGAAAGTTACTTAATGGAACTGCAAAGTGGTATGCCTTCTTCATCCCAAGATTCTCAAGCATCGTCATCTAAATTAGGGTTGGATCCCCAAGTAGGGCCTCTAGATGATGGATCTGGGGATGTTTCCCTTTCCAAAAGTTCTGTTTCCATTAATGAACCTCTAAGCACCCCATCACTGGACTTCTCTCAGTTGTTCAATTTTATACCAGTCAATGGACCTCCTTTTAATCCTTCTGTTTCTGTGGGAAATCTTGGAATGAGTTACACACAAGAGGAGGCACATTCTTCTATGACTCAACTGCCTCCACAAGCACAAGATCCACAAGACCCTAGTAATAGTATAGGTCTTGGATCTTTACATTCATTGTCAGCAGCATTCACAAGCAGTCTAAACACAACCACAACCCTACCACGTTTTCATCAAGCTTTCCAATAGGATGAAAAACCAGCCTTGCAACACTTTATTTGTAGAAATGCCTTAGATAACTTTTATTAATGTAGTGCCTACTATGTCATTGTAAACCTACTTTTGTACAGTACCAATCGCATTAAGCCAGTATGAAATTCAAATTAACTTTTAAAATACTTTGAATGTGTTCATTCATGGATGTTTACTTGGTTTTTTTTAAAGTCTATCAGTTTTCACTGCCAATAGACCCATGCTTTTAAATATAGAACCATTCCCACTAAATATATGTATCCTTTGTTTAAATTTTCATTAAGAATAGATAATTCTGTTTGTCAATAAGTGGTGGCTATTTTAATAACTAAGAATAGTAATGATTGATTTGAAAAAATCAGAAAAACCTCTGCTATATTCATAACCTGGAATATTTTAAGAGTAAAATTTTAACTCTTGTATGATGATTGTGCAGCATATATATGTAGACATCAAAAAGTCCAGACCTATCATTTTTGCAAAAATAACTTCAAGTTTTAAAAGGAAGAAATATGATTTAAGTGCAATTAAAGTAGTTACATAATTTGGCAAGAATAATGTTCCTGATTGGCAAGTTTTAGCTCAAAAAGAGGCAAAATTAAGAGCTGCCTTTGAAACAGAAATATTTTATCACAACTAAACACATTTGATTATTATTTTATAGATTTTAAATATTTTTCCCAACTGACTCTCAAAGGTGTGGTCAAGTCTAGCCGGAAAGTTTAGTTCCTATCTTTTTCATTTGATTTTCCTTCATTTAGAAAGTGAATGTAAATTTGGAAATCCATTTTTCCATATTTTCATTGAAGCAGATCTCTTGAGTTGTGTATCTGGTGTGTAATGTCACGCTAAGCAACAGCTTAGATGATAACCACACTTACTACACCTGGGTATTTGGTTAGTGATTTTTTTCACTGCCAAGAATTAAAAACAGGACTCTTAGGAGTGAAGTAAAAGCATATTGCTTATGCCACTTTTATCTCAAATACTAGGGTATTTTGGAAAATAACGACAAAATGACTACTTATGCTGTATGTCAGATTGCTGTTTCTTTTCAAAAGACCCTCTTATGTTCCCTACCCCTGATAACCAAAAGAGGGAAAAACTGTGATACCGAAGTGCAAAATGTAGTTTTGCTATAACTTGGTAACATTCTATTCTTGTCACTTTTAGGAGGTATTTTAAAAATCCAATCATTTGCATGAATGAATATAAGGTTTTAAGTGGTTAAAATAAATATACTTCACAAAAACAGAAGTTGCTCCCATTCAAGGAGCTTTGGCTCCCAATGTTTGTATCATTAGTTCCTACTTTTTTACTGTAGGAACCAAATGCAGGTATGATTTTACTATTTTATACTGATATATATTTAAAAAAAAAATATTACTGAATAGTAACTTTTTTATGTTTGTGTTCCAAAGGCATTAAAATAAGGATGTACTAATAAGGAAAACACCTTTCAAAATTCTGTAAGCTGCTCCAATATGCTGTGAGAATACTTTCTCAAAGTAGACTTTAGCTCTGCTGCATGATTGCTTCCTTTAGTTTCTATGAAACAGATTGCTTAAATATATCTTTAGTGGAATGATTTGTTCAATATTGCTTTCCAGCATTTTAGTACCATAAGTTTAAGAGGGGGAAACAGATGTCAGAAGAATATTAAAAATATTACAAGCTACTTCATGATTCAAATGGCAAAAAAGTGGAAATCTTCTCTTTGGATGTTTTCTTTTCTTTTCTTTTTTTCTCTCCAGAAGGGACAGAAAAGTTTTATTTCTTCAAAGGAATCAGATCTCATGAGGAAAATTAAACATCCTTATTTGCTTTTTGTAGATGTTGAATGTATTCAACACTTTACAGAATCAGCACCTGAGGGACTGGCCTTCATTATCCCATTTATCAGTCACTGAAACAGTTGTATAATTCACTTAGAAATGCCATTGGACAAGTATTGAAATCTGCATTTCATTGATTTCAGAAATGAGTTGAACTAGTTTTAACCTTTCCGTTTCCAAGAGGCTTACCACTACATTGTTTATGGTATTTGACAGGGAATGGTATGTACGAAGCATGTTACGACAATGTTATCTTTTCAGTGTTAGTTGCTGGTTAACTTGATTTTTTTAAAAAAAAACTAAACTAGTTTTGCCAGTACTCTTTAGTACTTCTAAAGGCTCCATATTGTTATGGCAGTTCGTTCAGGTTGTCAGATGGGATTAATTAGAAACAGATGCACTTCAAATTAGTAGTTGGGACCTCAAGACAAGATATTGAACCTCATTCAGTTAGTACTTCAGCAGCTGGCTACACCTTGTGTATGCATAACTGAAGTAGTATGTATGTGTATGTGGAAGCAGTTTGACAGTGTAGGCAGTATTTACACATTAGTGCTTTATGGCTATCATTTAGGCAGTCATTATTGGCAGCTTCGAAATGTCAGTTTTAAAGCCTGTTTTATAGTTACTGAGTTGATTCTTAAGGGTTGAATGTGGTGTGTGCTGGCTGATCATGCACCACATTTTTTCAACTTCTAAATTTCTGCTATGGATTTTAAAAATATTATATTATATATATATAATTTGCTTGTGTTTTATTAGTAGTGAATTGTGGAATAGAGTGATTTATTCATTTGGCAGTAGAGGTTTTCAGAAACCATATACTGACTAAAACATGAGCCAGACCTGATTGCTTTATTAAGCTAATAATGAATGTTAAGAGTACATATTTTCAGGATCTTTTGCCTAGTGAGCTCTATATGTATTGTAGGCCAATGCTGTTGTTGTTGTTGTTGAGAAGTGTGTGTGTGTGTGCGTGAAACTAAAGTTCGATCAATTTCTGTGTTACACATAATACAAGATATAGCACTTTCAAAAGAGAACCTAAACCTTTTATAAAAGAGAATTTCTTACAGGTTATGCTTTCTATTATAAAATCTTTTATTATAATTGTTCAAGTGCCATTAGATGACATATGTGGGCCTTTAATATAATGCTTTGGGTACAAAATGATAAACAATGTAATTTTAAACAGGTACATCTTGCAGTGTTTTCGTATCAATTTGCTATATTGCACAGAACCAGTGTGTCTTTTAAAAGGGTTTTACAGTGGACTTCCCTAGGTTTACATATTTCAAATTATGCTGTTTTTCTACTGCCATTTTTAATACAAATCCAAAATTAATCAACAGTTGTTAAATGTATACTCAAAGAGTCTTAGATTTTGCAGTTGTATGCCCACTAATGCTAGGTAAGTCCCATGTGTTTCAATGGGAATTACAAATGTTATTAGGCACAGGAGTTCAGCCTTACAGCCCATTCCTATGCATGTTTACTCAGAAGTCACACTGAGTTCAATGGGACTTATCCCAAGTGAGTGTGCATAGGATTGCAATTTTCAGAATGTTTGATAATGCAGTATTTTAAAGATTTGATGTCCTACAATAATTATGCTGCTGTTGAAATTCAAAATAGGGTTGGTCCTGTGCCTGTTAGTATGAAGAGAAGGATTAAGCTCTTAATTATTTGTCTCATACACTGGTTTATCAGCTAAAAATGATGTGCCTCTTAGTAATGCAGCCTAGACATTATACTTACTTGCTATGAAGTATATTGTGTAGGTTCAGCTGCCTATCTGTATCCTGTCAGTATACAATTCAAAGCCACCCATTTGACATTACAGAGGAATACCATTTGGAGTGATGTCGTAGTAATTGAAAAGTATATTATGCAGTCCCTTAACCCGTATAAAATAAGGGTGGTGGTGTGTTGAAGGCCATGTTTTCTGATCAGTTATTTAACCCTAAAATTGACACAGAACTGTTGTTAATTGCATGCAAACACTTTTCAATATAAGCTTCAGTGGTACAGTTGAACCAGAATGAATGTTTATCTTCTCAGAAACACTCCTGCAGAATCATTATAGTGGATCATGCTGCTAATGTAACGTGGGATACAACTCCTCTCATGGTGCTACAGACCTCCCTGTCTCATTCAGACTGATGTATTTTTATCCATAGAGAAAGGCCTATATTAGATTTATAGATGTATGATATATTTTTATACTGTGACTTAATTTGTCATTAATGAATTTTTGTACACCACCATGTATTCATATGCACTTGTAATACAAAAAAACAGAAAAACAAAAAAAAGTGGACATGCAAATTTATACCCAGATAAGCCTATTATTCTCAAAACTAGAAGATGGTAAATGAAAAGGGGGCTTTTAATATAGTGTGAAGTGAAGAGCATGCTTGTTTCTAAGAGCCCTTTGAATACTGACAGAGTAGGAAACTCTGTAAAAAAGACACCTGAACTTTACTGGGATTGCTGAAATTATATTTGTAGATAGTGAAATGTTTGGACTTGTGTGCTAAAACATTTAATGACACAGATTTTGAGTCAAAAATAGAAAAAATGCATTCCAGAATGAATTTGTGTATTTCATTTAAAGTTACTATCCTGTGATATGGGAAATTGAGTTGCTTAACATGTATATGTATTTTAAAATGTATTCACAAACTACTGTTTTATTTGTATAAAATATAGACAAAAGATTGCATATATATTTTTGTGTATAAGCTCTGTAAATTAGCTATCACATTATGAAGCTGCAGCAGAAATTCATTTTAAACATTCATATCCAAAGAAACAGACTATTTATTGTCCACATACCCTGATAAAAATATAACTTGCTGCTATTAAACAATAGTGCTGCAGCTTCTTGTGGCCTACAGTGTTATGTTTGCTGTACAGAAATATGTGAACTCCACAAAATATCAATAAAACTACAGAACGGTTTTAGTTACGTACAGAATCTGTCTGAAATTACATAGTGGGTGTATTACAAAAAAGGCTGCTAATGTATTCTAACTTTCTAATTTGTGGATGCAATTAACTGGAAATCTTTGGCTTAAATTTGGACCTCATGGGGATGCTGTCCCCCCTCTGAAACTAGATGAAAATGTCAATAAAATGAAGTCTGTGGCAATAGTTTGCTTTCAGGATCCTTTAAGGCAGGGGTGCCAAACATGCAGCCTGGGCGCCGGATCAGGCCCCCGGAGGGCTTCTATCAGGCCTGCAGTGGAACTGGCTGTCTTCTGCTTCTTCTTCCAGTTCTGCTGCTGCTGCATCATCGTAGGTTTGCAGCTTACAGACATACACCTGAACAGTATAGTCAAGATTGCTACAGCACAGACATTTTGATGCAAAAATTCAGAGCAAGATGTGTCAGTTATCAGACACTATTAAATAAACAAAATACTGCAAGAGTGCTAATGTTTTAAGCATGTTTTTATTTTAAGTTAAAAAAAAACCCTTTGTGTTTGTGTCCTTTATAAAGTTTATATCTCCTGGCATTACATTTTATGATACACATGGCTCGGCCCAACAAGGTCTCATTTATATCCGATCCGGCCCTCATAACAAATGAGTTCGACACCCCTGCTTTAAGGTATGTAGGTACTGGCCAATCACTCTTGTCAAAGGAGGCTTCCAGAGGAAGGGGCCATGGATGTGTACCATTTTATTTTCCTGGTATTTCCTCATTTTTATTATTTTGTATGTAAAGCTTTCTCATTTTTTAAACATTAACTGGAGCTCTTTTTTGTGCTATTTTGGGACTTCTTAACTAAAGGTGATTCTGGAGTGGGGGGAGTTCCAACCTGTTGGTACCCATGGGCACCATGGTGCCCACTGACATCTTTCTTGGTGCCCACCAGGTACTTCTAGAAAGTGGATGGGGATTTTGCCCAGCAAGACTTCTGATTCACGATTGGAGAGTTCATTGGCTGTGCAGATTTTTTTTAAAAAAAAAACAATTGCTTTGACAGCAGCTGCCACTACAGCAAAAGATGGTAGGCTGTAAGCAAAGAAATTCTTTAAAACAATATGCCTATTTTAAAAGGCATTCTGTTAAGCAAAGCTTCTGCTTGAAATGTTGAAGAGTTACCCCCTCCCCCATTTTGTAGTCCCCCCCAATGCAGCAGCCATTTTGTGGTTGAACCAACTGCCGTGTGTGTCAGAATTCCAAAGTTGCTTGCAGGTTTGATATATGTGGAGATGGTCCTGTTACTCTCACTTCCAGTCCTAACATATTGTCTTTCACTGCTTTCTAATTGCCTTAATTGAGCTACCCGGGCTAAAGGTAACTTGATTTTCCAAAATTAATAGCAGCACTTTGGTAGACTAAGGTCTGAATCACAGTAACAATAAAAGAGGAACTCAAGGTATAATAACATCCAAAATACCACATTCTGTACACTTATAAAGAACTACATATATATCAAAGACAGACACATTTTGCATATTCTGTCTTTGGAATATATGTAGTTTTTTATAATTGTTTATACAGTGTGGTGCTCATTAGTATTTTGATTTATGGCTCGATATAAGGAGCTTCAATGTGTAATAATTGTATATAAAGAACTGGCAATAGCTGTTCTATGTTTCTTGCCAAAATATATTCTATTTGCAATGGTCCTTGTTTACTATTTCCCTTGTTACTCTTTTTTCTACTCTAAATTATCTAAGGAGCCTTCTCCCTTGACAAAAAGAAAGGGTGACAGATAAATGGTGGGTGAGTGAACTGATAGATTAAGGAAACTGATAGATTAAACATGCTTTTGGGACATCTTGGCGGGAAAGGCTACTTCAAGTGGGAAACTCAAGACTGGAGAAATAGCCTCAGGAAGCGGGTTAAACAACCTTTTTCACCACTTCTCCTTCACCAGATATGATTATTACACACTGAAGCTGCCTTACTGAGTCTCTTTGGTCTATCAAAGTTAATATTGTCTGCTCTAATAAGGAAGGAATCTTCCAAGGTTTCAGGTAGAGGTTTTTCATATAATCTTTCATATTAACTGGCAATGCTGGGGATTGGACCAGTAAGCCTCAGTTACAACTTGTTTCCATGTGGCATGTAGTTAATCATAGAATGAATACATCTTGCAGAAGTGATCTGTGATATAATACTTTTAGACTGAGGTAAAAGAATGTAATTTAAAAAGAATAAAAGTTAGATCTGCAGTGGTTTACATACTTTGAGGAGAAGTTTCTGAGGAAAATCTGTACAGTGGGTTGCTAACAAGGCTGGAGAATGATGTCCTGTCCCTTTAATAGAGACTTAATGGAATGTTATTTATCAGGTGATGTTTACCTCCATGCCATGAACAGCCTTAGTTGCCAGTTTCTACACATTAAGCCTTTATTAAAGGAGAGAACATTTTTATCCAGGCCTGTTAGCAATCCTATTTGTATACTACAAAGAATTTTTGGACATGTTCCAAGATGCCTTGAGAGGGTATCACTTGCATGTGCAAACTTGGTGTACTTGCCTGATGTTCCCAGATTTAGACTGTAGTGAAAGACCAGTAATGGTGGGTAAGTGGTTTTTCAGGGAAACTTGTCTTCTATTACTGATCTGCTTCTACCTTTACAAATGCCTGCCATATTCTCAAGGAATCCTAGCACACAATTTAAAATTGGCTAATCGGTTAACAATATGACATCAAACATCACTCATGGTATTCAGCACAAATGTTTTTTCCTTCACGAACAGTTAAGTGATGAGATAAAATACATTCCCTCTGTGCCTACACCTTTTGTGAGTGTGCGGACTCTTCCATTCACACACTAGTTATGCCCTTGATACATGCAGAAACTAATGGAACAAAAGGGAGGCTTTGGAGCTACATAAACTGTTCCACTGCAGACTGCTGCTGTCCTTTATTTGTGGACCAAGTACACCAGCATACACTCAGAATAGCTTGTTGAAAGCTTTTGAATAAACATTCGGTTTAAATGCAGGGGAAGGATTGAAGGGGGGTTGAAACTGGCCCTAAACACTAGAGTCTTCAGTTACAGCTTTCACTGATTATGGAGCATGCACAAAGCACTAATGATTGCAGTCTTTCTGTGAATGTGTGTGTGGGGCGGGGGAGAGTTATTTTTCATCTTAGCCTTGGTTTTTAAAAAGGTAAGAAACTCCAAAAAATATCTTCCAAGAAGAAGAAGAGGAGGAGGAGATTTATACCCCACCCTTCACTACCTGAAGGAGTTTCAGAGCAGCTTACAATCTCCTTTCCCTTCCCCACAACAAGGCACCCAAGGTCACAGCAGTAGCTGCATGTGGAGGAGTGGAGACTCAAACCTGGTTCTCCCAGATTAGAGTCCGTGCTTCCAACCACTACACCAAGCTGGCAACACAAGACCTGATCTATTTCTTCCTCAAATACTGGTAAGCCTTTCCTTTATGATCTTCAGGTCCCCAAACTCAATGGAAGGGAGAGGGTTTGGGGGCTGGGTAGAGGTTGGGGTGATGACCAAGATTGCCAAATGGAATATTGGTGACTGATTTTATGGAGTCCTGTACAGGAAACAAGTCTAAATATGATTCCTAATATCAGAGAAAAAGAATGCTGAAATATTAGAAGCCTAATTCTTTTTGTACAAAATTATTCAAACTACAGGAGTTATTTTTGGTTAACATAAATACCAGCATTTATACCAAGGGAAAGACAAGGTTGCCCCCTTGTGTAGATACATCATATTACTACTCATTTTAACAATATTCAGCAGACATCAAGAACTAAACACCATAAAGAAACTATTGCCAGTGTCTGCTTACAGCATTTCGAAAACCTTTCATTTGTCCTTGATTCTTCCACAATACAATAAAAGATCACCACTTCACATGAACAGTGTTTATATTTTTATAATAACCATTCCCATAATTATAAGATCATAATACTCTAATGGCCATCCTATCCATTTATTTGGAATATTTGTACCCTGACATACTATTACATGCATATTCTGATATCTGGGACTGGGTTTTTTTCTGTACAAACTCTTGCAGCAACCAAGACATGTTAAAGTGAATCTAGATGATTCCATCATGTTCTAAAGTATAGCCTAACATCAGTATCTTAAAACCTGGAAGTATATATCTCTCCTTATAATAATTATCTTTTGATTTCGTAAGATTCCATGCGCTCCCATTGGCTGTAAAATGCCCTCCCTCAGCCATTGGCCCATCAGCCGCCACTCAAGAGTACTCACGTGCCATTGGCCGGGTGCTGGGTCTGCTCCTCTTCCCCACCCACTCCCCCTTCAGACAGATTTGCATGTCAGATTTACTGGCAGACAGCTCTCTCTCCTGAGGAAGACAGTTCTCTTGACTCCTGTGAGGGACTGTCCCCTCAGTGGCTGTTGGTAGGCAACCAAGCTTGGTTCAGTGAGTAAAAAAACAAAGGACTTTCAGCATAACCCCCTCCCCAATGGCCACTTTCCTGTCAGAATAAATGAAAAAAGGCTTTTTCTCCTGCTTAGCTTCAGCATGGCTGGCTGGCTAACGAGGTGGGCCAGTGACCATCAAACCATTTTGTTCAACTCCCCGCTGTGCGGCTGACTTCCCCCTAGGGTTGCCAATCTCCAAATCGCACCTGGAGATCTCCCACTGTTACAATTGACCTCCAGATGACAGAGATCAGTTCCCTGGGAGAAAATGGTTGCTTTGGAGGGTAGACTCTATGGCATTATACCCTGCTGAGTCCTTCCACACACACCCCAAATGCTGTCCTCCACAGGATCCCCCCCCCCAAAATCTCCAGGTATTTTCCTAATCAGAGTTGGCACCTGTACTTTCTCCTCTGTCAGTAAAAAGGCCCTTTCCACACCTATGTTGGCCTTTGGGAGAAACTCATTGGGCCCAGTCCTGATCAGGTTGCCAACTCCAGGTGGGCAATTCCTGGAGATTTGAGGGATGGAGCCTGGAGCGGGTGAGGTTTGAAGAGGGGGGTGCACCTCAGATAGGTACGATGCCATAGACTCCACCCTCCAATCCAGCCATTCCCTGATGGGGAACTATTGTTGCCAATCTCCAGGTGGGGGCTGGAGATCACTCAAAATTACAACTGCTCTGTAGGAGGGATGGGGGAGGAGATGGAAAACTAAAGGTAGGTTGATGGTTGGCTGGGAGGGAGATAGGGTTATCAACTCCAGGTTGGGAAATTGGGTGGGCTGGAGATCACTCAAAATTACTACTGCTCTTCAGGTAGCAAAGATCAGTTCCTCTGGAGAAAATGGTGGACTCTGTCATTATACCCTGCTGAGATTGCCACAGCAAATTGTCACTGAGTGCCCAAAGCTGGGGCACTCTCCCAGAGCCTCTTTCTAGAGCCCATTGTATTTATTTCCACAATGGGCCTTATTCCTAGTCAAGTTATATTGTAGAATTGCAACCAAATAACTTTAATTCTTGTTCAACCCACCGTGTGTGTGTGTCTGTGTTTGTATAAAACTTAATAATAAACCTATCATAGTTAAACATACAGAAACAAGTATACTTCCAGATATTGTGCTAACAATACTCTTCTAATGGAACAGGTAGATTTGAGTCCAGTAGCACCTTAAGCTTCCAAGAGTCAGAAGGGAACTTTGACTCTCAAAAGCTTTTACCTCCCAAATCTTATTAGTCTCTAAGGTGCCACTGGACTTTAATCTAGCGATTCTACTGCAGACCAACAAGGTTACCCACTGAAACTTTTGGAGAGCCAGTTTAGTGGACTGGTTAGGAGCATGGGCTCTAATCTGGGAAAACCGAGTTTGATTCCCTGATCTTCCACATGTAGCTGCTGGTGTGACCTTGGGTCATTCATGGCTCTCTCAGAGCTGTTCTCTCAAGAACAGTTCTTGAAAGAGCTCTCTCAGCCCCACCTACCTCACAGGGTGTCTATTGTAGGGAGGGGAGGGGAAGATGATTATAACCTACTCTGAAACTCCTTTGGGTAGTGAAGGGTGGGGTATAAATCCAATCTCCTCCTTTTTATTTAGTGTACATTATTTTCTTTTATCCAATTCCCCCCCAAAATCAATTGGCTGCTAAGACTTTGCTTTCCTGGCCAACTGTGATTAAATCCCTTTTTTCTCAAAAATCACTAAACTTCCAATTTGACTGCACTGGCAATTGTCTAGCACATAACCGCACATGGAAAAATTGAAACCTAAGAAACTGTCCAAACTCATTAAGCAGAGAAATTTACCCAATGAATAAACTGTCCATTCTATAAATCCATTAATTGAATGATTGCTGATTTATTCTGTACAAATCCTGCATTAGTTTTCATAGATTGGATAGAAGGGCTTATAAATCTAAATTAGTGGTACTCAACTTGTAGTGCCTGTGGTCACCTTTGGCTTTTGAAAAAAGCTTGTGGGCATCACAATAAAATGAGTACTCAGGTGGGAGGGCCATAGCCATTCACAAAATAGCTACCTCAGGGGCAAAAAAATGTTGCAAGATTCTAAGATAAATATTCTTTAAAGACAGAGGCAGCAGTTTCTGAGTGGGTGCTCCATGCTGACATAAAGGCTATGGGCTCTTGGAGTCTTCTGAAGCAACCCCTGGAAGGGCCATAGCACCAATGGGTGCTATATTGGAGGTCACTGGACATTGGAGGTCAACACCAGGTTTTAGTCTGACATTCTACTAATTTTTGAAGACTACTAAACACATATTAAAATGACCTGGAATAACAGTTGTTCCTATTTTTCTGTGTACATTTCTCAGAGATCTGCTATAACATAAAAAATGTACTAATATTAGGCAGAACTAATTTTCATTAATATTTCTTTGAATATTCTAGATGTCTACATAACAATTAAAATTTTCTGTTCTTTGGTCTCATTGATTAATCTACCATGGTGGAACTTACACAGATGAATTCTGAAATTAAATACATTTTGATAAATACTCTTTGTCCCCCCAAATATTAGTCCCTTAAAATTATGAGTTATTTAATATTTATTTAAAATAGATATATGCTTGCCTTTCCCCTAAGAGGATCAGGGCCCAAAACAAGCTAAGTAGCATATTTTAGCTTACTGTGGTTACCCTGTGATTTTTGGTTCCTGAGATGCTCAGGAAAAGAATAGGCATGTAAATATTCAAATATTTTTTTTAAAAAATATTGCTAACAACTTCCATTCTGTGATTTCTTGGTTCTGATGGATTTTACATACCTTTTACATAATACCTTATCTTTCAGTTCTGATGGCAACAGAAAATTTAATGATGAACTTAATTTAGTTGAAAATATACTTAATTTGGTTTAAGATATAAATGGAAACTAGAGGTTATTAAAACTGACAAAGTCCTGTACCTCCACTAGTAATACCACAATTCTTTTCATCATTTTTTATTTGGCAGTAACTAAAAGTTTATATAACTGTTTGGTGGGATTACAACTCTGTTTTCCCCACCTTGCTTCATCCTTTGTCTCCTAACTTTTTTCTGCCCAGTTGTTGCTATCATTCTTGTTTCACCATTACAAGTTAACACAGTAGAGAATGGAGTGCAATGAAATCAGTCTTTTGATTCTCATTGCATCCTCCCCCCAACCCCAGCCAGTCCTTTGGTGGGGTATGAAATATGAAAATATATTACTGCATGCTCACATCCCTTAGTTAGGGAGTACAAGTGCATAGTTCCTGACCTTGTTCCTCCTTCCTCCAGTTTCTCAGTTGGGAGCAACGGATATGCATTGTCTTCTCCCATTCATCAAACTTTGCCTACCTTCAATTTCTTTGTTACACTCCAAGCATGGAACATATATGTATGAATACATAAGAACTATTTTATTATCTTTGTCTTATAATTATTGTAATATGCCTAGAGGCATGCTATTATTGTGTTTATCAAATTCTTGCATCATAACATTGTCCCTGCTGCCAATTTATTGGATTAATACTAGGGATGTGCATTCAGCTAAGATGAAGCAAATAAATACCCAACAAATATCTTACTGGTATTTTCCAAGTATTTATTCAGCCAAATCAGATTCTCTAATCTGATTCAGCAAATCAGTAAGGTGATCCCAAATAAAAGCCAATGTTATTCAGCTTTTATTTAGGTGCATTCACCATACCAGAGATGCTGGCCATTTAAACCTAACAGCTGACAGGTAGTCCACCTGGCAGCTGTTAGGTTTGAATGGCTGGTGGGGGGGGGCGATCTTTTCTCCCTTCCCCGGCCAGCCCACCATTGCAGACTTGGGAAGGGACAGGAGGCATGTTTAAATGCCCCCCCTGCTTGCCAGGCAAGCCAGATGGGGAAGGAATGGGAAGGCATTTAAACATGCCTCTCCAATCCTTCTTCCCTTCTCAAGCTGGCCAATTTGCCTTCCCTTCAATGATGGGAGAGTGCTGCCACTGTGGCATGTCTGCAGAGATAGGAGATCATTATTCCCTATGCAGCTGCAAGTCTGGAGAAGGGAGAAAAGATGGGGGAGATATGTTTAAATGTCTCCCAATTCCTTCCCCAGCTGACTTTCCCAGGCAAGCTGACTCTGAAAGGAAGCAAAGGGGGGGGGTTAAATATGGCTTCTGTCCCTTCCCCAGCCTGCAGTGGTGGACTGGCTGGAAAAGGTTACTCCCCCACCAGTCATTTAAACCTAACAGCTGACAGACGAACCACCTGTCAACTGTTAGGTTTAAATGGCCAGTAGCTCTGGAATGGTGAATGTACCCAAATAAAAGCTGGATAAAATTGGCTTTTATTCAGGATCACCTTATTTGGCTGAATCTGATTTGGCTGAATAAATACCCAGAAAATATCAATAAGGTATTTGTTGGATATTTACTTGGTTTGGCTTAGCTGAATGTACATCCCTAGTTAATACAGGAGTGAAACTGATATGTGGTAGTAACGACAGTCAATGTGGATAAGTCTGTATGACTGACTCACAAATGTTTTGAATAATCTTGAATACTTGAAGGCCCTCCCACAAGCAAATCAAGGATTTTTTTCTATCACTGAGGTAACAGACTGTCAAGGGTTAACTCCTAACAGAGTCTTAGAACCTTTGAGTTACAGGCTGAATGGAATTCTATTGAGAGATTCAGTTAAGGAATGACAATTGGGAACTGAGAGTTGAAGAAGAGATAGTTAAGCACTGACTGTGGACTAGGAAGGAGGCTAAGAGTCAGTGGATCAAGGAGGATCCCCATTCAAGCCCTGTTACAGAGGGAAATAGCTTTTAGTAAGGAGAAGTGATCCCTGCCCAGTTAAGAAGGGAAATAGCTTCTAGAAAAGAGGAGTGATCCCTGGTCTGCATATAAAGAAGGTTTTTGAGTACTTGGTTATATGTTCCTGCCTTCTAAATTTTACATGTCTGTGAAACTCAGAAACCTATGCTTGAGTTTTTAAACAGACCTGAAAAGAAGGTCTCAAAGTTTTAAAGACCTTGTTGAATAGCATCAGGTGAATAGCCATGTTGTTCTGAGGCAGCAGAACAAAGTTTGAGTCCAGTGGCATGTTTAGGACCAACAAAGTTTTATTCAAGGTATATACTTTTGTGTGCAAGCACACTTATTCAGATACTGTATATATATAAAATAAAGCAACTGAGTGGGACAGCCATAGACAGACAAATAAGAAAAGGAAAGGGGCTGCTTAGCAAGAAAGAAGACAGAAGGAAAAATCCTGCATGTGAGGGATGGAGGAGGACAAGATCATGATATAGATCCTAGTGTAGTTCCAAAATCCAAAACAATTTAAATTGCAGGATTACTAACTTCAACAAATACATTTTAGAACCTGCAAAACAGTGAAGTCGTCTGATCTGCATCAGAAGTATAGCAGGGGGAAGTTAAGTGCAAAATCACCCAGCCTGGATTGAATCTTCAAAGTGGTAAACCCCTATATATGACAGACGCAAACACAGTACTGAAAACTGTATTCAGGTATATTATAGTTTCATAAAATATTAAGTTTAATGAACTCCCATCCTGCAACTATAACATACTTGTTAGGCCTGGACCCCTTCTCCCTTGGAAGGACAATCTTGGTACCTATAAACAGGTGACACAAGCAACCTTCCCTCTCTTAGCATCTCACAGGGTCATTCATTCAAGAATCTTCCCTGGTTTGCAAATAAAAGCCAGCTGAGCTCTGAGAAGCAGCAAGAGATAGAGCTGCTAGAGGGCTGCTCGGGGAGGCTTCTATTTAAGGCAGCACCTGGGCAGAGGCAGAGCTGACCCAGCTGAGCTCTGAGAAGGAGCAGGTGATAAAGCTGCTAGAGGGGTGAGTGTTTTTATTTGCTTTCAGATGAGGTGATTTAGCTGACGGTAGTGTGGGGGGGGACTGTTTGGGTGAATTTTGAGTTGTTGCAGAGTTCTCGCTGCTTGAGATAGGGTGACTGTTTGACTGTAATTGAGTGCCTGGGTGAATTTGGATAGCTGTTGGCCACACCCTCTGCTGGGGAGGCTTCTATTTAAGGCAGCATCTCACCAGAGGCATGAGCTGAAGGGTGAGAGCCAAAGGCTCTTAGTCTAGGGACTCTGGAAGAAGCACAGGAAGAGCCAGAAAACCAGGGCCCTGGTCTCTTTGGGTTCCCAGTAAGGTAAGTAGACTTCTACAAGGAGAACCACATTAATACAAAGGGTTTTAAAAGGGAAATTCTACATAATTATTATTTTAAAAGCAATTATGAAGCCAGAATGCCAGCAGGGGGTTGGGCGCTATCTAGTGTTTTGCACAGTGTCACATGTATGACTATTTGCCCACTAACTGATGAAAAAAATGCCCAGTTTGTTTATGTGACAAACTCTTCTTTCTGTCTGATTGAAAACCCACACTTCATTAATATGGTTCAGTCCCTGAGACTAGGATACAGTCCACCCAGCAGAACAGATGTTGCAGGGAAACTGCTGGATAAAGTGTATGACAGAGAAATGCCAGCTGAGCTCTGCAAAAGAGCAAGAGAAAGAGCTGCTAGAAGAGTGAGTGTTTTTTTTTTTTAATTTGCTTTTAGCTGAGGGGATTATGTGGGAGGCCTGTGTTTGGGAGTGTGAGCAAGAGATTAGAGTTGTTGCAGAGTGCTGGCTGCTTGAGAGAGGGTGAGGAAGGGCCATTGTTTGAATGTAATTGAGTGCCTGGTGAATTTGAATAGCTGCTGCCCTGCCCTTTCCTGGGGGAGGCCTCTACTTAAGGAAGCACCTGGCCAGTGGCATGAGCCTCTGGCACGAGCTGGAGGGCAAGCTAAAGAGTTCTTTGCCTGTGGCTCTTAGCCTAGGGGCTCTGTAAGAAGCCCAGGAAGAGCCAGATAGCTGGATAGTAAAGTAAGTAGACTTCTACAAGTAGAACCATATAAATACAAAGGGTTTTAAAAGGGAGCTTATGTATAATTATTCTTTGATCCTTTTAAAAGCAATTATGAAGCCAAAATGCCAGCAGGGGGGTCAGGGGCTATCCAATATTTTGCATGGAGTGTCACATGTATGACTATCTGCCCACTGGACAGAAGTCTTGGGTGTGTACTCAGTGCAAGGAGCTCCTGGTTCTCAGGGAGTGAGTTTGCTCCCTTGAGGCCAAGGTGGCTGACCTGGAGAAACAGAGACAGTCAGGCGCATGGAAAAGACTCTTGGGGACTTGTTAGATATGTCCCACTCTGGATCTGGCAGCCCCGCTGCTGTAAGGGAGGGTCAAGGGGGAACAGGGCACTGTGCTGAGGATAAGGGGAATGTGCCCTCAGAAGGGACCTCTTATTCAGCTTGTGAAAGGGTATCAGTTCGCACCAAGTAACTGTCCCTGGGAAGGGTGGGAGGGGGCTTTTGGTAGTTGGTGATTCAGTCCTTAGACAGGTAGATAGCTGGGTGGCGAACCCGCGTACTGACCATATGGTGACTTGCCTGCCTGGTGTGAAGGCAGCAGACATTATGCATATTCTAGGTAGGCTGGTAGATAGTGCTGGAGGAGCCAGTGGTTGTGGTACATGTTGGCACCAATGATATGGGGAAATGCAGTCGTGGAGTCCTGGAGGAAAAATTTAGGCTGCTAGGCAGGAAACTCAAGGCCAGGACCTCCAAGGTAGCCTTCTCAGAAGTGCTACCTGTTCCACACGCAGGGCTGGAGAGACAGGCAGAGATCAGGAGTCTCAATGCGTGGATGAGACAATGCTGTAGGAGGGAACGGTTCAAGTTTGTTAGGCACTGGGATGCTTTCTGGAACAAGAGGGAGCTGTACAAAAGAGAGAATCTCCACTTGTCCCACGAAGGAACCAGGCTGCTAATGCTTAAAATGGTGGCAGAGCAGTTTTTAAACTGAATTTTGGGGGAAAGCCAAAAGGAGATGAAAAGTCCCTGGTTCAGGATGGTTCATCTCAAAGAGAGAAAGGGATAGCTGTTACTTTTCTACAAGGAAATGGATTAGAATTGTCCACTGAGACTGTGGCTAACGATATGGACTGCCTGGCAAGATCTCAAGGCAGCAAGAGGAAGGTTGCAGGCTTAACTTGTATGGGAGACTATAGATGTTTATATACAAATGCTAGAAGTGTTCGAGGTAAAATTGGGGAGTTGGAATGCTTGGTGTTGGGGGGGGAATAGGCATTGTGGGTATTTCAGAAACTTGGTAGGATGAGGAAAATCAGTGGGATATGGTGATTCCTGGTTGTAAATTATATTGGAAGGATGAGGGGGAACGGTTGGAAGTGGGATGGCTCTGTATGTCAGAAGGTATACAGTCCAGTAAGATTGAGAGGATAAGAGAATTAGATTGGCTTCTGGAAATGCTATGGGTTGAAATAGTGGGCCCAAAAAGAAGCTTAACCCTGGGAGTTTGTTAATCGCCCACCAGATCAAAAGATAGAGGATTATAAAATGATGAATGAATTAAAGAGAGCAGCTAGACGAAATAACTGTGCTGTAATAGGTGATTTTAACTACCCACACATTGATTGGGTCAATATGTGTTCAAGTCGGGGGAAAAAAGATTGAGTTTCTAGACACTCTCAATAACTGTGCTATGGAGCAGAATGGTCACAGAACCTACCAGGGGAAAGGTGATCCTGGATTTGGTACTAAGTAACGCCCAAGACTTTGGTGAGAGATGTAAAAATGATTGCACCGCTTGGGAACAGTGACCATAATGTTACTGAGTTCAACATTTGTATAAATAGGGAGTTGCCCAAAAAGACTGACACAACCATTTTAACTTTAAATGGGGTAACTTCTCTGATATGAGGAGACATGTGAGAAAGAAACTGAAAGAAAAAATAGAAAGGGTCAAAACCATTTGGGAAGCTTGGAGACTATTTAAAACTACAATCCTAGAAGCTCAGAAAAAATATATACCGTAGGTTAGGAAAGGTACAAATAGGTATAGAAAAAAAGCCTACATAGTTAACGAACAAAATATGGAAGACGTAAAAGGTAAGAAGGATTCCTTTAAGTGGTAGAAAGCTAGTCTCAGTGAGGCTTATAGAAGGGAACACAGGCTGTGGCAAATAAAATCCAATTCTGTCATCAGGCAGGCAAAAAGGGAATATGAGGGGCATATAGCAAAAAACATAAAGACCAACAATAAAACTTTCTTCAGATACGTTAGAGGCAGGAAACCAGCCAGGGAGGCAGGGAAGCCCTTGGATGACCAAGGGGTAAAAGTAGTACTGAAGGATGATAGGGAAATGGCTGAGAAACTCTCTCTGTCTTCACTGTGGAGGATGAGAACTGCTTGCCCACTCCAGAACCGCTGTTTTGGGAGGGGTGTTGAAAGACCTGAGTCAGATTGAGGTGACGAGAGAGGTGGTCCTACAACTGATAGACAACTTAAAAACTGATAAATCACCAGGCCCAGATGACATACATCCGAGAGTTCTGAAAGAACTCAAATGTGGACTTGTGTATCTCCTGACAGAAATATGTAATCTTTCATTAAAATCTACCTCCGTTTCTGAGGACTGGAAGGTAGCTAATGTCACTCCCATCTTTAAAAAGGGTTCCAGAGGAGATCATGGAAATTACAGGCCAGTCAGTCTGGTGTTGATACCGGGTAAGTTGGTGGAAACTGTTATTAAGGAAAGAATTAGTAGGCTCACTGATTAACAAAAACTTTAATAAAAAAGGCCAACACTATGCTCAGGATTATTAGGAAGGAAATTGAAAACAAATCAGCCAGTATTATAATACCTCTGTATAAATCAATGGTGCGACCTCATTTGGAGTACTTTGTACAGTTCCAGTGACCACACTTCAAAAAGGATATTATAGCATTGGAAAAGGGCAGAAAAGGACAACTAGAATGATAAAAGGGTTGGAACACTTTCCCTATGAAGAAAGGTTATAGCACTTGGGGCTCTTTAGCTTGGAGAAATGATGGCTGAGGGATGACATGACTGAGATTTATAAGATTATGCTTGGGATAGGGCAGGTAGAGAAAGAAGTACTTTTCTCCATTTCTCACAATACAAGAACTGTGGGCACTCAATGAAATTGCTGAGCAGTCGGGCTAGAACAGTTAAAAGGAAGTACTTCTTCAGCCAAAGAGTGATTAACACGTGGTGGTGGCGGCAGCTACAAGCATGGGTGGCTTCAAGAGGGAATTAGATAAACACATGGAGCAGAGGTCCATCAGTGGATATTAGCCACAAGGTATAGAAAGGAACTCTGAGTTTGGGGCAAGTGATGCTCTGTATTCTTGGTGCTTGGGGCGGTGGACAGTGGAAGGGCTTCTAGTGTCCTGGCCCCACTGCTGGACCTCCAGATGGCACATCGTTTTTTTGGCCACTGTGTGACAGAGTGTTGGACTGGATGTGCCATCAGCCTGATCCATCATTGGCTTATCTTATGTTCTTAAGATATCAAAATAGGTCCTACAGTCACATGGAATGTGTGCCATCAAATATTGACTAGAGGCCTGTCTGAAAAACTGATCCTAAAGGTGCAAAGGTCTGGTTTTTGGCAGTTCTCTCCCATCTTTAAATTCATCAGTGTCAAAGATTGATTTCTCAGAAAGGACAGTAAATCTAACCAACTCCCTACCTTTATAGACCTTTCCCTGCCTGGCCATCCTAAGTAAATACTTAGTAGGAACCATTTTAATCCCATAATCCTTTGTGTGATAGTTGTCTTGCCCTAGCAATTAGAGTTCACCAAACACAACAGACATTTTGTATAAATGTTACATTAAACTTGCGTTTCCTGGGAATGTTATGAAGCTTCCTTGTTCAAACAACATTGCTTCACTATAACCATTACAGCATTGTTCTAGGAACAATTATGTCATGCTCCAAGGGGTATAACCAGGCACGCTTTGTTCAGTAATGTGTGTATGTATCTGGACAGGGCCTTTTTTGTAGAAAAAGCCCAGCAGGAACTCATTAGCATAATAGGCCACACCCAACACCAGAAACTCATCTGCATCTTAGACCACACCCCCATGTCATGAGAAGTGTGATCATCCAGCCACACCCACCTTTTGCTTCTTATTCTGTTTACCTTGTTCATTGTCAAAACCCAGGGGGTTTTTTTGTGAAGCAGCAACTCCTTTGCATGTTAGGCCACACACCCCTAATGTAGCCAGTCCTAATGAGTTTCACTATTGGGTGTGGCCTATTATACTAATGAGTTCCTGCTGGGTGTGGCCAATGCAGGAGCCAGCTGGAACTCCGTTCCTGTGCGTTCCTGCCCAAAAATAGCCCTGTATCTGGATATCAACTAACACCCCCAACGCAAAGGTTGGGTACCCTGCTTGGAGTGAGATGCTGGTTCATTTTGCTTGTCCTCCTTCTCGGATCTTTGTTCCTTGGATAGGTAAATATAGTCCCATGGAATAAGTTCCCTTCTTTGTCTCCATAAAACTATCACCTTTATTTTCTGAACTTGTATGTGTGTTCATAGAGTGCTTTTCAGTTAATAAATGTTGATTTTATTCTTTAATTCTCTTTAATAAAAACCATTTCATTAATCGTGGCCTAGTTCATTTTGAGAGTTCTACTAAGGGGGAAATCCCCATAAACATAGGTGGAGATCCTGCCTGTTTACCTCTTCTCACATTGTTTGGTTTTCCTGGCTAATTTCCCAACAAACTCAGGAGACCCTCACAACCACTTAGGGTAACACACTACCTATCCCATAGCTGCTTCCACATAGAAATTATTATCTGTGTTGCTCTCACTGCGGAGAAGCCTGAGGAATTCACAGTGGCAACACAGCATCCACTTGGAAATTTTCCCTGGCTTTCCTTGACAACCCCATGCGGCTACCATTTTCCTGGATGGCTTTTTAGGGCTTAAAAAAATCACTCTATTGCAACAGTGTATACAGCTTACTTTTAAGTATTGAGCTCTTTTAGTTGTAGAGTTAGAAGAAAAGTGCAGCCAGTACTTTTCCCCTTCTACTTACCTTTTTAAAGAGATACTTACTTTACTGCAATAGACCATTATAATGCTATAGTAATATTGCTATTACCGTATTTAAAAAATTTCCCCAAAGCCTTCCAGTGGCAGAGGATGAGATAAGGAAAATGTCACCAATGTGAGAAAGACCTGAAAAAATGTGCACCTTTAGACATATGTAGCATCCAAAGACACTTTGGCTGTGATCTTTCCCAACAGATTGTATCAAACCAGGTTTGGTAAAGATTGCCACAAAGTAGGTGGGAAACAGGGAAGGGGATGATGCCATATGAATTCTCCTGAAAACAGAGCTGTAAGGATGCCAAGGCACAGCAAAACATCTCATATTAAGTTTCCTGGGGGAGCAGACAATGATTTATATAACTACTAGGAATAAGGCCTGTTGTGGAAATAAATACAATGAGCTCTAGAAAGAGGTTCTGGGCAGGTGTCCCGACCTTGGACACTCAGCAGGGTATAATGACCCAGAGTCCACCATTTTCTCCAGGGGAACTGATCTCTGCCATCTGAAGAGCAGTTGTAATTCTGAATGACCCCTGACCTGCAGATTGGCAACAATTGTTCCCCAGAAGGAAAAGTACAGTCTTTCTCCACAGTGGGGACCAAAGTAGCTTACATCATTCTCTTCTCCCCATTTTGATCTGCACAACAACCCTGTGAGGTAGGTTAGGCTGAAAGTCTGTGACTGGTCTGATATCGCCCACTCAGCTTCCACAGCAAGAACCTTGGTCTGGCAGGCCCTGCTCTGAATTGCTAACTGCTATACCACACTGGTTGTGGTATCACCTGCTATCACAACTGAACTCCAGACAACAGATCTCTCTCCCCTTGGAGAAAATAACTGCTTTGGAGGGTGGACTCTATGGCATTCTATTCAGCTGAGGCCTCTCCCCTCCCCAAACTGGCTTCTGTAGACTCCACAACAAAATCTCCAGGAATTTCCCAACCTAGAGCTGGCAAGCCTAATCAGAACTGGCCCCAATGAGTTCCCCAAAAAGACCAAAGCAGGCCTGGGAAGGGCCTCCTCTCCCCGCCTTTTTACTGACAGAACCAAGCTTGGTTGCCTAGCAATAGCCATGAGGGGAAGGGGAGCCATACAACAGAAGGAAAAAAGAATAGTTTGACAGCTGCTGGCCCACCTCAGTATCCAGCCAGCCACAGAGGAGCCAAGCAGGAAAGTGTTTTTGTTAGGAGAGACAGCCATTTTGGCAGTTTATTCTGACAAGGAACAGTGGCCAGGTTGGCAGTGGGCAAGAGAGAGGAGTGGACCCAGCACCCAGGCAATGGCATGCAAGAACTCTTGAGTGAAGGTTGATGGGCCAATGGCAGATGGACTGCACAGCATAGCCAATGGAAGAGCTGGCAAGTGCCAATACGCCAGGGCTTTTATATATATCAGATAAACTAATTAAGCTGCTTCCAACACTCTGCTGAATTTACAGTAGAATATTTAGCAGAGTTCCACCCTTCTGTAGCCTAGGCTAGCTGGATCTCCTCAGATCTCAAAAGCTAAGTAGGTTAGGTCCTGGTTAGTACTTGGATGGGAGACCATCAAGGAAGTCCAGGGCTACTACGCAGAGACAGACAATGACAAACCACCTCTGATAATCTGTTGTCTTGAAAACCCTACAAGGTTGCCATAAGGCATTGTGACAAACTGCACTTTTAAAAGCTTAGAAGTGTTGTACAAACAACTAAAGGACCCTGAAAGGTTAATTCTTCACAGAAACAGAGAGCCTTGATTGACAGGCTGCTCCAAACAATCTAATTGATTAGCATCAGCTGAACAGAGATAGATTTGAGAGCTACATGCTGAGGAGAGATTCAGTAAGATTTCTGCCTTGACTGAATTCAGTCTGATTTCAGCCCTAGGTAAGAAGAGTTGGAATAAAATTACAAGAAAGAGAGTGAAACTGCTTGTAAATGCAAACAAATAGCTTTATTGTATACAAAATAAACAATAAGAATAAAATATAAAGAACTTACACTAGGCACCTGAGAACTAATTCCCTAAGTAACCACACACACACCAAAATGGTACACAAAATGGAGGAAGGAAATTGGGAAGTTTTAGGGAAGGGGCATACAACCTGAAATCCTGGGTTTGAGGTCTGGAAAGGTCCAGAGGCTAACACAGCTGAAGTCAAAGAAGCAGAGCAAGGAGAGGGGGGGAAAGCCCACAACACAGTTGTAGGTGTGTTCAGGTTGTAGGAAAACCTGGCACACTTTCCACTGACTTGGGATTGTCTTTTTATGGGGACGGGTCCCATAGCTAGACATGAGAACCCACTTTCCCGGAAACATGATTGGCCCAAGATATGAAGCTTAAATTTGACTGGGCAGTTTCAAGGTAATGGCTTTCAAAAACTTGCAGGGAGATGAGTAGGGAAATGCCTGACATTCCAAGGTGGGGTGATGGTTGGAAAGTTTTAGCATATTGAACTGTGAGTGAATGATGGGTTTAAGTGTCCTCCTGATGGCCCATCCTGGGTGCATTGGATGTTATGCTGTCTTTATCAGTGGCTGGATTGGATTAGTGGTACTGAAGGATTGACCAACTGTCTATAGCTGGAAATGGTTCATGTTGCCTTGATGAAGTATCCCTTGGAGCAAGGGATATGATTGTATTAGGTGTACTGTGGAGTTTAGCACTGAAAGGTTTTTTGGTCCTTGAGAACACTATGCCACTAGAGCTGGGGGAGATTGCATTTAACCAGTTTGTAATTCCAGCACACACTTCCTCTCTTCTGGGCTTTCCTGGGATTCTCATGTCATGGCTGTAACCAGGTACCTTTATGAGTCTTGCCAAGTTTCAGATCCCCTGGCACTTAGGGAATCCAAAATAAGAGAAGAACTCCACTAACCAAGGGGGTCTCAGATGGAGAAGGGGGCGAGGTCCCTAAAAGGAAGGGTTTGAACCTTCCTGTCCAGTTGTTTAGATACTGACTAAATTGCTGGAATCAGCCTATTGCTCATTGTTATGGAAATCTGGGTCTTCTTAGGGTGAATTTTTGTATGATTGATAGAAGAGCTGCCCTGCATTCCTTTTCCCCTTTGGCTGCCCTTTGATATCATTCAGGCTCTTTCCTCCACTGCCCTTTGATATCATTCAGGCTCTCTCTAGCAAACCTAGGCCCACACTAAGGTGTACATGTGTAAAAAAATGATGCAGACAAATTATGACAAAATGGGGGTCTGTTTAGGATTGCGCTGTTAATGTGCCAGCTGCCTAGAAACTGCATACAAGTACCCCTAGAGTAATACAAGCAAAATGCACCTCAGGTGTAATACAGAATTTCTAATCAATAGGAATAGGCAGTGCAAACAGAACAGGAAATAATGACAAACAACAAAATTCGTACACCATTTCAAATATAGTGTACAGGAATCAAAACCATATATAAAGGCTGCTTCCTTTGCATTAAAAAAATCCAGTAACATTGAAGAAAAATTGGCTTCTCTGTTTGGTCATTGTCTATTTTCTACCAGTGAAAAATATAAATCCTTGTTAAACTTCTGTCCAGCTTTTATATTAGGACAGTATAAAAAGAAAAAAATCAGTGTCAAATTATCCAACTAGAAACACCTGATGTTTTGTTATGAAAATATTGTCATTAAGTTTTATTCTTTCCAATTGTCCAGGATAAAAGAGAACCGAGTACATACCCTCATGATTCTTTGATTCTAAGCCCTGATGTAATTGTAATGCTAGTAGGACAAAAGAACTTACATATGCAATCTTAAGCATAACCATCATCCCATTTTGAAATAGCCGCTCAGCCAATACACATGCAGTGCTGTATGCCAGAATTGGGAAGTGAGTATATGTTATACTAGTGTGCTACTGTTGTCTATTGTAAAGATAAAGGTTTCCCTTGCTCGAAAGCCAGTCAAATCCAACTCTAGGGGGTGGTGCTCATCTCCATTTCCAAGCCGAAGAGCCAGCATCTGAAGACGTTTCTGTGGTCTATACAGTGGCCTAATTCCAAGAACTAACACTGCCAATTTCTTCCTGCTAGCATTACATTTAAACAAGGACTAAGTTATGATGTTAAGAGTGCTATGGGAAGAAAACAAGTGTACATATATAGTGGTAAATAAACAGCATGCATACGTAACATACATATTCATATGTAGTTATTAGTGGTCATTTGTATTGTGTTCCAGTGACAGTTTTGCATTTTTAAAAAGTCAAAACAATTCTCAGCCTTGACCTGGTAACCCAAGTAAGCCTGATCTCATCAGATCTCGGAAGCTAAGCAGGACCGACCCTGGCAAGTACTTGGAAGGGAGAACCACAAGGAATACCAGGGCCAGGGCACAGAGGCGGGCAATAATAAGCCAGCTCTCTGAAATGTCCAAGCCCCACTAATGATCACCAGAAGTCAACCATGACTTCCAGGCACACACACAAATATAAAAAACAAGAAAGTCTGAACAATTCTGGATAATTATATCTTTTAAAGTAGATTTCAGAGAAGAAGCCATTGTTCCTATATTTAAGTAAATAAGGTCAAGAGATACAGAAGAAGGAATGCAAGGAAACCATTTGACTTAACACTTTACTATTGTATCACAAAACTTAGAATTTGGTACTTTTAGTCATAATATGTTAAAAGGATAGAATGTTGCCTAACTGGGTTTAATAAACAATACTCTCACAGCTAATAGGCACACTTAAGTCTGTATGCTTTAAATTATACACTTGAGATTATATCCTATCAAAACACAGTAGGATACTTCTGAATAATGTAGGCAGAGAGCAATTTGGAGAGCACAGAGCAACTTGGAGAGTAATCTTCAATAGGTCTACCCAAAATCCTACTGAAGTATATTGAATGGTGCTTACACCCAAGGAAGTGATCTTAGGATGGCCCAGTGTGATACTGTGAGAACCTATGCAAGAGATTCACTAAAATTATCTAGCCAGTACATTTTTTAACCCACCGTTCCTCCTAAGACCTCAAAACAGCATACATTGTTTTCCCTCATTTTATCTTCACAACAACCCTGTGAGGTAGGTTGCACTTGCAAAGAGTGACTGGCTCTAGGTAAGGCAAAACAAATGTTCATTATTGAAGCTAGAAAATAATTTGAAAGCTCATCTCTGTGAATGTAGAAATTCTACCAGGCACCAAAGCTGGTTTTTTATCCACAGTCATAATGGCTAGATTCTTGCTTTTTTTCTGTGCACACAACAGATTTCATGTTCATCTAAAGTGGGCTTATATAAATGTATTCCTATGTACAAGACTTTTACCTCACCCAGTCATAGAATGAGCTCATTATGGCAATAACAACCCTGGGAAGTCAATCAGGCTGAGAGTGCCTGGCCAATATCACCCAGTGATCTTCATGACTGAGCAGTGATTAAACTCAGGCTTAGTCCAACAGTATAATCACTATACTGTTGTGTACATATTGAATGAATTGTCTTGATTATAATCAGCTGATCTAAGAAAACACAAAGTACTATATGGTCTCCTCACGTAACTGCACTTCAAGACCATCATCTGAAGATAACTTGATCCTGTGAAATGCACTTCAAGCTTGTAGTGTGAATGGCAACCATGTCTTGGCAAAGTCTGTATAACTGCCATGAAACACAATGCATGTTGAATCCTGAAAAAAAAATCCTGTAAGAGTTTTATGAGGTATCATTATGCAATTGCAAAACTTCACTTAAACAGGGAAATGCTTTATACAGATAGTTTTTGTAGGTAGTTTGAAGACAAGTTTTGAGAAAGCTTTGCCCAATTTTATTACATAAAACAAGAGATAATCTTTGTTTAAGGCCATGTAGGTTTTCCACTTTTTTTCCAGCAGAGCTCTTACTATATGACAGGCAGAAATTCATCAGGTATGGAACATGGAGATACAGTGCTGAAGAAAGCTGTGGCTACAAATTTTCTGTCTGTTAGACAACTATTAAAGGTGGGGGACAATTGTTCCTAAAATGACTATCCTGTATCTCTCAGGTCTATTTACCTGGTGGCTTTACATGCAAGTAAAAACTAAGGCCTATTGTACAACAAAGGGTTAATATTTTAATTCCCAATCAACCTGAAAGCATTGACATGTAATTTACATCCAGGTAAAGCTGTCATTTTGAATGTACTTCTGAGAGACTAAGTCCCATTGAGTTCAGTGGTACTTACTTTTGAGTATTAGGACTGTGCTGTAAGTCTTTTTAGGACTGAGACTGTAATTTGAATTCTCTATATAGCCCCAGTTTATAAATCCCTGTTAAAACTGCTTTCATCTGAAAATAGATGCAGATATTTATGAGACAGGAACTGGAGTTTAAACTTCCCCAGTAACTGCTTAATGTTTTTCTATTTACCAATCCTAACTTTAGATAGGCATGCCATCTCCTCTTCCTCTTAGTCGTCTTCTTCATTTGGAATTTTCTCCATCTGTGAATGTGCGACCCTGTAGCAGTCCGTTGGTGCTGCCTGCCAAAAGTGGAAAGTTCTTGGTAGGGGAAAATTCTCCCAAACTGCATCGGCTGCCCCCTCGCCTGGCTTGGTGTTCTATAGACTGGCATCATTTGTGTCTGCTGCATCCCCTAGGCTCTGGTGGCTTTGGTTCGGTCTACAAGGCTACTTACCGTGGAGCTACAGTGGCTGTAAAGCAGGTGAAGAAATGCAGTAAGAACAGTTTAGCATCACGGCAGAGCTTCTGGGCAGAACTAAATGTAGCACACCTTGATCATCAAAATGTGGTGCGTGTAATAGCTGCTAGCACATGCTCCCCTGCTGGGCAGGATAGTTTGGGGACTATAATAATGGAATATGTAGGTAACAGCACTCTGCATCATGTTATCTATGGGACTAACTGGGTAACAGCAAAAAAGAAGGATGATGGCCTTGGATGTGGCCGAGAGTCCTTAAGTTTAGCTCAATCTCTGCACTACTCCTGCAACATTGCGGCAGGTCTAGTCTTTCTACATTCACAGTTAATTGTGCACTTGGATTTAAAACCTGCTAACATATTTATCACTGAACAAAATATTTGCAAGATTGGAGACTTTGGATGTTCCCTTAAGCTAGAGGATATTGCAACCTCAGGCCCACAGCTGTATCATCAAGGGGGGACATATACCCATCGAGCTCCTGAACTCCTTAAAGGAGAAAAAGTGACCTCCAAAGCAGATATTTACTCTTTTGCTATTACTCTCTGGCAAATGGTTACACAGGAAGAGCCTTATCTGGGTGAGCACCAGTATGTACTCTACTCTGTGGTGGCTTATAACCTGCGCCCCTCTCTGACTGCACCTGTGTTTAGAGACTCAGCCATCGGACAAAAGCTTGAGACTATAATTGGAAACTGTTGGAGAGCTGATGTGGCAGAGCGTCCTAGTGCTGATCATCTTCTTCACAATCTTCTTTCTTTATCATTAACAGTGTAAAAGTCTTTATTGCCTTGCCTTAAATCTCTCTGCAGTTTTATTATTGTTAACTCTTAGCAAATTAGAGAGTGTTACTGCTCTGGCCTGGATCATTGCATAAAGAGAGCTTCAAAAAAGGATGTTACAAGTGATCAAATATTCTATAAATAAAGTTATTCCCAGATAATTAGAAATAGTGTTGTGCTCAGGAGAATGTTATCAACTGGTTATAGATCCTAAGGGTGCAAGCCTAAGGACACTTTTCAGGGCCTAAACACTATTGAATAGCATAGAACTTCTGACTAGACCTCCTGAGGATTGTTCATGAAGTCAAGAAGTCCAGTAGTATTCAGGTCTGTTTATTTATGGTATCTTTCTTTAAATAAGCCACATGGGCATTTCTTATCCTTTCTTTAGGTTGATTTCCCCCAACCTAGCTTCTGAAATTTGGGCTTCAATACTACGCAATTTACCTGGGAGCTCAATTACAAAGGAACTGAAAAAACCTACATAAGAAGTAGGGTGCACAACTATAATGTGAATTGTAAAGAAATGTGTGTAACAAAATTGTCATACTGCTTGTCCTGGACAAATGTATGGAGTGCATGAGACTAAAGAAGGGATATAACTAGAAGCATATTTATTTCATTGCTGAAGATTACATTGGTGGTCCTTAGTAAGTGAATTGTACTAGAAATCATTTCAACTTATATTCTAAATGTTCTAGTGAACATCTTGGCTTCAAGACGAGGGAACAGGCACTGCAAACACTGTGCAGGGATATGTGTGCAAGTGCATTATACACAGATTTTTGCAAACTGTCAAGGAACATATTTATACGTTTAAAAAAACAGAGTAGTGATTGATTATTTTGTCTGCCTCAAGCACATGTGCCCCTTCTATTTGCTCATTACAACACAATAATACAGTTCATGAAGAACTTGCTTACTTTGTATATATCCTTATGCAGTGATTTGGACTTCCTGGAAAAACATAACTAAAGTGTGATTGGTGTTAGCATATTTATTTTGTCATATTTAATAAACAACATTTTAAAAAGACCCCACTTTAATTCTGTGTCAAATAAACCAATACATTAACTGAAATACTTAATTGGGAGGAGTATAATCTAAATGTTCGACCAAATTCAAAGCTTTTATGTGGAAATTATTTTATCTGAATAATTCTTAAAAAACAATATAGCAGTTTCTTACATTGCTTCTATTTAGAAAAAGAAATCAAATATGCTGAAAACTACTGATGCACTAATTTAGTATGCTCTAAGAGCCCTTCATGATATGCCATGGATGTAGTTGTCTAGTAGAAATAAGGCATTTAGCTGTGCAGCTCAAAACATAACAAATGCTAACTGGGTGAATTAATAGAACAAATTTTCAGTCCAGTAGAATTAATAACTTTATTTTTAAAAATTTGGATGATAAGATAAAACCCATTATTAATTAGATTATCATGTAGTGATGAGCTCTAGTAAAGAGCGACTACTTTCACATCTGCTATCCCCATGTGAATAAGAAACATTTGAAAATGATAAAATCAGGCAATCTGCTATGTTTGGAAAACATGATGGATCAAGACTGTATTCTATGCACTGTTTGACTCCTAAATCCTACTAGATTTCTGACTAGATATGAATAAAATCCAGCTGCTAGATTATAACAAATGGGAACTTGCAAAGAGTTGTGGGAGGTCTCATTTTACCCTCCCCCACTATTTCTTTTTCCACCTTTCCGGAGAGGCCCCATAGCCTCTCCCCTTTTCCCACTTTCTTCTCTCCTTCCAACCTTCAGGTGAGGCCTGGAGATCTCATGGAATCACAACAGATCTCCCAAATAGTGAAATCAGTTTTATTGTCGTGTCTTCTGTGCAGTCCCACATGGGAGCTGCCTGTAGGCAGGCCTGCCGCGGGAGAACTTTCCAAGAGCTTCTATAAAGAGTATTCACTCCCCCTCCCCTCATGGAGGAGATTAGTGAAGCCTTTTTCCTGCCCATTTGGTCACATGATGAGGGGAGGGGGAGGCACCTTTCCCTCAGTCCTAACCTGCCGCTGTGGGAAAGCCATAGTCGTCCACAGCGGGGAAGGAGGGAGGGATATGTGCCAGCACAGAAGACACTCGATGAACATCAGTTACAGGTAAGTGCAACCATGTTTTCATCATCGTGTCTTCTGTGCAGTCCCACATGAGAGAATAGCGAGCTATAGTGAAAAAAACGGATAGCAGTGTTAGTCTGTCTGCAGCAGTAGAAAAGAGCAAGAGTCCAGTAGCATCTTAAAGATTAACAAAATGTGTGGCATGGTATGAGCTTACATGAGTCACTGCTTACCACTCAAACAGCCCCAGTATCTGAAAAACTAAGCAGTGACTCATGTAAACTCAAACCCTGCCACAAATTTTGTAAGTCTTTAAGGTGCTACTGGGCTTTTGCTCTTTTCTACTATTTAAACCTACAGACAGTCCTTTTATTATTTTGTGTTTTTTTAAACCCCCAATGTATTTTTTTTCTTAGATTCCACATTGTTTTGCAACCTGGGGCCCTTTTTAAGTCTGTAGAAATATCTGTCTCGCCTGTTCACAGCTCCAGTCACTGGATTTATGTATCCATAGATTTGGCCTGCTTCACTATTAGTACATAGATGCAAGTCGTCAAACCAAATATTCACCTTAATACCCATTATCTTCAATATGTTGTTATTATTAGTACTTTGACTGCTACACTTCATTCTCCTCAGTTACAGTTTCTAAACTGGAATTACCAGGGCTAAGTAAGTTTAAAAATATGCTGATCTGACTTTGACCTATTTAACTTATTTTTGCTGACCAGAACTTGTATTAACCTGCAAAATAAATACTCTGGGCAATAAGAATGCTACAAAACATTAACTTCTAATGCTGATGATGAGTTTGGACATAGATTCATAGTTATATGCTGTTGCTGTATAAAACCTGACATGCCCCCTGGGTAGTGAAACAGGAGACATAAAGATGGTAACAGTTTTCCACAACATGTGATGACATCCTCATTATTCTGCTGGGACATCTCTGAAAACATGTCTGATTTGTATGTGTTCAATATGATTTCTTTATAAATAACAGCAGCAGTGACATGTAGTTGACATCCTCTTTACTTTTTGTTGTTGTTTATTAGAGAAAAATTTTCAAGGGTGTTGCTGGGAACTTTCCCCCCCACCATTATGATTACAGTCAGTGTTCCCTCTAAGCTGAGTTAATATGAGCTAGCTCACTATTTTTGTCTTAGCTCAGGAAGGATGGCTCCAGAGCAAACTAATTTATGCAGTAGCCAAATCACTCACAACTTTAATGCCAGTAGCTCACAAAGTAGAATTTTTGGCTCACAAGACTCCACAGCTTAGGGGGGCATTGGTCACAGTACAGAGAGGCTCTTTTGAGTGTGTTTTGTGTCCACTTACAAAAGTACTGTCTACAACCTGCCCCCGACTGTTTTTAAAAGCTTCCTGCATATTCAAGAAATTCTCTGATGTACGGTATACTATTTTCTGCATTGTAGCTAGAGTAATATTTATTATGATAGTTTGTACAATGAAACAGAAGATCAGTGGTATCTTAAAGACTATCTTTATGCTGAAACAAATGATGTTTCATAAGTTAGAAGTACCTTCTTCAGATGTATGAAGAGAAAATAATTTTTTAAAAGAGAATATCTTTTAAAGCAATTCTTATTCTTATAGTTTGAAGAGTGTACTGAGGCACAGAACCAGGAAAAACTGCACTTTAAGAAAAACTTAGAATCAAGTTTTGTCAAGAGACTGTGTGTTGTTATACTTAGAAGTACGTTTATTTAGCACTTCAACGGAATCTACATAATAGATAATAGCCCCCCTATCGTTTTCTAAGTGCTCTGGCAGCCTCTGCCCCTCCTGCGCCCACTTTTTCTGTTCCTTCCTCCATCTTCAGCTTACCTTTTTAATTTTTTAAAAATGTATTTGAAAAGTGTTTTTACACACTGGGAAAACAAAAGGAAATGTAAGCATATTACAGATTATTAAGAGGATAAACAGATGCAAAAGCAGAGAAAGACTATACGTATCTAACAGATTGGGGGTGGGGAATTGCCTGATCTTGCCCAATTGAGGTGTGTCATTACTGTCTTTTAAAGCAGTCATTCTGATAGCCATAAAGTTTCCTTGCATTTCATGATCCATTCTGCCATGGCAGGAGTAACATTTCCCCCCAGTACCGCGCATCTACTATTCTGGCTCCTGTTATTAAATGCAGAATTATGCTATTTTCAACATTTACTCTAAATGAAAGTGGAACTGTAAATATAAAACCATGGGTAAGTATGAAATTCCATACATCTTCTGGGATTGTATATTTCCAATCTTTTCCATAGAACTAGAAAGAATTAGCACTAGAATTAGCACTGAAACATTGTATAGTTCCATAAACTTCAGGAAATATATGGTAATTCCTGTGTTACAATTTCTTCAAATTTTGTTAGTTTCCTAGTGCCAGTGCCATTACGTATGCATCTACCCAAAAAACTTTGAAGCTGTATTTATTCAAATCAGTTAAGCTTCCCTTTTTTTTTTTACCATATCTGCTACCTCCTCCTTGGAGCCACACCTTCTATCCTTCCTAGCTTTTAAATTTTATATTCCCCCCCCTTCCCTTTATTGACAATAATGAAGGCTCAGCAATGTTGGTTGAGGATTGCTTAGCAACCCCAAAATGGTTGCCAAGACCTCACTACTGTAGTCTCACAAGATCTCAGTGACACACTCTTCTTGAAAAAGCAGGCATTATTTCTATAATTTTTGGGTTTTTTGCCTACCCTCCAATGTATTATTCTATATTCCATAACTTTTTTCAAACCTGGGGCTTCCCTCAGACCTGTTGAACAATACTCCCTGGCCCTGTGGTGTAGAATTATTGACTCACACTTTATGGCCAAATTCATCATCAAATATATTGATTCTACATGTGTAGAATGTTTTTAAGTGAATACTTTGGGATATTGACAAGATGTCAGCAAACAAAATTCTGACTTATTCTGCACTGTATAATTTCCGAAGTACTATTCTATGCATGGAAATATTTGCGTGTATCATTCTCTCACAAATGACAGCTATTCTTCATATCCAACACCCAGAGTTCTAAGTATATAAACAAAAGTAAATGCTATGAAACAATTATACCTGATGACATGTAACTTCTTTATCCCTTCTTTATATCTAAAGGCAATGCCCTCCATCTTCCTGAGCCTGCAAGTGTTTTTGGAATTCTGACAACAGTTAATGGCTGCCACTATAAAAAGTTCCCCATAAAGGGGTACAGCCAACAACAAAACAGATATTATGGAGTTGGGGCTAATCAAAAAATATTGTGACATTCCAAGCCAAGTGTCATCCTATGATCGAGGCAGTTGTTTGTACCTTCAGGGAATAATCACTTGTAATGACTACTAAACTCTTCTAAACCTGCTCCAGTGAGGTGGAGGAAAGCCAGAACTGGCTCTTTGCTTCAGGGAGGAAAGAAGTGGGCACCAGGAAAAAACTGGCAGGTGCCATACTGGGCATCACTGCCTTATTTTCTTCATTTATACTCAAAACAATCCTGTGATGTGGGTTAGGCCAGGAGTGTAAGGAAAAGGGTTAGCACTAAGCATGAACCAAGCCAAATGAATACCCAGTATTTGGGGGGTATCATTTAAGCTGATTACAGATCAGAGATCTGTATTTGGCTCCTAATATAGCTGAGCCTGAAAAAAGCCGATTTTACTCAGTATTTATTCAGCTTCATTAAGCTATACTGAAACCAAGGCATCAGCCATTTAAACCTAACAGCTGACAGGCGGAGTTTAAATGCCTTCCCATTACTTCTAGCCATTACACTGGCTAGAGGGGAGTGAAACTGACCAGTTTAATGGTTGGCAAGCATTTCAGCCTAATAGTGGCCCGCAGGCTTGCCCGCTGTCAGGGTGAAATGGCAGGGAGCCATTTCACGCCTTCCTTTCACTGCCCCCACTTGGAAGCAAGGGGTAGCAAAACAGAGGGGTTAAATGGCTGGAAGACATTTCAGCCTGACAGTGGGCTAGTGCACTGACCCCGCTGTTTGGCAGAAATGCCTTCCAGCCATTAAACCGGTCAGCAGAAATGCCTTCCAGTCATTAAACTGCCTTCTCTCTCTCTCTCCTTACCTAGCCTCCCCACCACAGGGGCAGGGGTGGCTGAGGAAAGAAAGGGAAGGCATGTCCTCAAAACTTTATTGCATATAGCCATTGGCGATCACAATATAAAATATAAAAACAGTACAAAAATTGGGAAAGCATGTTTAAATGCCTTCTCACTGTTTCTTTCCTTCTCTCCAGTGGGGAGGCTGGGGAAGGAGAGGTATTTAAACATGCCTTCTCTTTGTCTTTCCTTCCCCAGATGCCTGGCTGCGGCAGGGTGGCTGGAGAAGGAAAGACAGAGAGAAGGTATGTTTTAATGCCTTCTCTTTTCTTCCAGCCATTACACTGGTCAGTTTCACTCCCCTGGGCTAAGCCAAGGGGAGTGAAAATGACCAGTTTAATGGCTGGAAAGCATTTCAGCTTGACAGCAGGCAATTCCTAGTTGACAGAAATGCCTTCCAGTCATTAAACTAGTCAGTTTCAGTCCTCTTTGCTTGTAAGCATTTAAACATGCCTTCTCTCTCTTTCCTTCCTCAGTAGCCCCACCATGGTAAGGTGGCTGGGGTAGGAAAGGGAAAGCATTTAAACATGCCTTCTCTCTCTCTTTTATTCCCCAGCCTCCCCACCACAGGGGGTGACTGGGAAAGGAAAGGGAAAGCATGTTTATATGCTGTCTCATTCTTTGTTTCCTTCCCCAGCCCCCCACCACCATGGCAGGGAGGCTGGGGAAGGAATGGGAAGGCATTTAAACATGCCTTCTTTCTATGTCTTTCCTTCCCCAACTGCACCCCCTCCCATGGCCTGAAAGTTGACCAGAAGGGAGTGAAACTGATGAGTGGAAGTGGCTGGGTGGCTGGGGGAGTGAAGAGAAGGCATTTAAACATGCCTTCTTGCTCTCCCTTTCCTCCCCATGGATATAATAGACCCGAATACATTTGGAAATACTAAATATATCCTGAGTCTGAATACTATACTGGTATTGGTACTTGGGAAATTCAGTATTTTACTGATATTTTTCAGGTGCGATATACCTGAATCTGAAAACTAGTGATTTTTTTTCTTGCCCACCCCTAGTTAGTGCCTCTAAATGTACAAAACAATAGAGGCTTGGCTACATAAAAATGTAAACAGAAGTCTACTTTCAAAACTTGGCTTTCTCAGCCTATTGTACCTTCCAGTCATCATAACTATTGCTCTTTAGGGATGGGTCATGAAATACAGTACATTTATGATACTTCTATGTAAAATCTAACTGTATATAACTACAATGTAAAAACAGTGGTTATTGATGAGCACGTGATTTTCTAAATTAAAATGGCAATGTTAACATCTATAGTAGGAAACAGATTTGAGAATCAAATGCATAGAAACAAATCTACCAGAGTCCAGCATGAAATTATTGAACCAAAAATTATCAGCATATTGGTCTTGCTTGGAGCTGCAGGGCCATGAAAAGTGGAGAGGTGGACTCACTTCACCTCAGGTCAGTCACACAAAGATTTGCATAGGCCTGCTGGAGCAAGAGGAGGCATGACACAGACCTATTTTTTCCATGGACTGGGGTCCAGTTCGTGATCCATGAGCCCGGTTCATGCCATCCTGCCAATACAGACCTTCCACAAATCCACAGTCCTCTCAGGAAGTTTGTAAGTTCCATGTTGGCGGGGCTTTCACTCGACTTTCACTCACATACTGTGTAATTTTGCAGCATCACAGACCAAATGGACCATGACCTGGTCCATTAAACGTGGAGGTTCATGGTCCAGTGGTTCATAAATCCCATGGGCCTCTGAACCTCAATGGACCACCAGTTTTCTGGACCGTGCCCATCCCTAAGTGTGACCTAACCCACTTGGAATACTTCTCCCACTGAAGAAGTGTCACAGTTTTGTATTTCACTACATTTTTGCTTGGCAGTTTACATTTTCCCCCTGTGTGTGCAATTTTAAATGTTAACTAAGAATAACACCATGCATCATACAAAATGGGCTGTATTCCAAATGAATTTATGTTGCAATCACATTGAATAAATCTGTTAGGCAGTTGCAGCAAAAGCCATGAAGGATCTTGCAGTCTATTAAATACTAACACAATACTGTTCTGGAATTTGATAAATGTTCAAGCATATCCCACACTGCCGTAATTTGCTAATAATTTAATTCATCCTACTAAAGATGAAAGTAGTTTCATGGTTTCCCAAACACAATGATGAATATAAATGAAATCTCCTGTTTCTACCCACTTTCAATCTGGATCCCACATGCCTTATTGTTAAGAACCCTAAAACAACATAACATAACATTTTCAATCACCTTCTCTATGATCAGCTTCATTTATTTTTCACTTGTCTTTTGGTTCCAGTTTTCCTTTTGTAATGTATTTCATTAAGCCTCTCATTTCCTCATGGTCCCAATTTTTAATCTTGCCAATTTAACTTTGCCTTTTAAGTCTGGTTATATGTGAATATGTTAAAGGAAACTTCTTTGATAGTCTTTTTAGGTGTCATAAGACTCCTTTTGATTTGATATATAACAGCTAACAGATTAACAGTGGCATAAACATGTATAAATTACGACCTGCATCACTGGATGCTTGAATGTTACCTCAGTTGGCAGGCATATATAGCAAGTATGTAGTTTTCCTAAAGGTTGTAAGATTTCTAAACAAGCTTTTAACTCAAGGAGTGAGATTATGACTTTGGCAGGTGCTTCTCAACTGTGTTGGGGGGGTATGGCATGTATGTATTGGTGTTAACCTACCTGCTTGGTTCCAAACTGTCAATTTTTTACTATCTTTTATTATATGTGCTGCCTTAAGTGCAAGGAAAGACAGGATAGAAATCCTTAAACATTCAGAAGCCAGCAAGACAATACCATAGCCTTCCAACTATGACTCCCTGCTGCTGACCTGAAAATCACTATTATTTAAATAAATAATGTCAAGGGACTCCTGCTTAAAATTGCTTAATTATAATTTATCAGGACACATGTTTACAATCACATTGATTTGAACTAAAATGAAGATTTTCTTACTTGCTACAGATGTATGATCCCCTTTTACTTATGTATAAATATGAAATTTCTTTCAAGCAGGCTGGAGGAGTAGCACTTGTTCCAGTGATCCAGAATCAATATCTGTGGGGGATAGGTTCCAGGATCTCCCCATAGATATTGATTCTGGATCACTGGAACAAGGGTACTCTCCTAGCCTCCCAAATGCTTGAAGGAAATTTCTCAGGCCCCCATGGAGAAGGTGTGTGCTGGTAATTGGGGATTCCCTACTGAGAAGGGTAGAGGCTAAAGTGTGTCAACCAGACTTGTCATCTCAAGAGGTATGCTGTCTACCAGGTGCACACATCCAGGATGTGACAGAAAGGGTAGGAAGACTCGTCAAGACCAGAGTATTATCCTTTCTTGCTCATTGCTCATCCATGGGGAAACAAATAATAATGCCTGGCACAGTCCAGAACATATTAAAAGAGACTATGTGGCTCTGGGTAAAAAGGTGAAGGACCTGGGAGCACAGGTTGTGTTTCTGTCACTTCTTCCCATCAAAGGCCATGGCTTAGGAAGGGAAAGAATAATACTGCAAATAAATTACTGGCTACCTATATGGTGTCATCAGGAAAGGTTTGGTTTTCCTCATGTAAAGTGGAATTAATTTCTATCCTTCTTTCAGCAGCACCAGCTGCTGGAAATCTAACACTTATACCTTTATGGCATAAAAAACTCTGGGAATATTACATCTTAGCAAAAATAACAGATAACCTTTCTCAATATGAATCTAGTTGAGATCAATCTCACTTTGTTAGAATTTGGTTCCCTATTTTAGAGTATTTGATTCAACAAAAAAGAAATACCAAATGTAGTTAATGACCTCCAGTTACCGTAATAATATCCTCAATAATAGACAAATTGTAATCTTGTATTTGTATATTTAATATTTTGATATCTGACAGAAAAATCTTGTTGTTAAATCTTATTTCTCCTTATATGAATTGTTTATTGAACATATGTTTATATATTACGTTAATAAAGAAAAATGTTTATTAAAAAAAGGAAAGGTTTCGTTTTTTGGACCATGGCTCAAGCTTTTGAGATAAAGCTCTTCTATTGAGAGATGGTATACCTCACAAGAGCAGGAAAAATATGTTTGGTAAGGGCCTTGCAAATCTGATAAGGAGGGCTTTAAACTAAATCCTATGGGGAAGTGAGACAAAAATTCAAAGCCTAGTATGATGCCAATAACTGGAAATAAGAACACTAAAGGTTTGTGGGGAGTGGCACATATGCTAGGAAACATTAATCCACAGATAAGTACAGAACCAAAAACTACAGGGCACATAAACCATGGATTCCAATGTCTCTACACCAATGCACAGAGTATGGGAAACTTAAGAAGGAACTTGAAGTCCTAATACAGGAAGGGGACTATGAACAAATAGGCATTACTGATACTTGGTGGGATGACACTCACAACTGGAATATTAGGACTCAGGGTTACAACTTGTTTAAAAGAAATAGACAAATAAGGAAGGGGGAGGAGTAGCATTATATGTAAAGGACGTATATACTTGTGAAGAAATACATGAATCTGAGCATGGGTTCAATTGAGAGTCTTTGGGTAAAAATAAAAGGTGTAAGAAATAAGTGATATTTTAGTGGGGGTCTGCTACAGATCACCAAACCAGGCAGAGGACTTGGATGAGACACACCCAGAACAGATTACGAAGTTCGCAAATAGATGGGACACAGTGGTCATGCGAGATTTCAATTACCCAGACATCTGTTGGAAGTCCAACTGTGCTAAAAATGAAAGGTCCAATAAATTCCTGACTTGTCTTGCTGACAACTTCATTTTCCAGAAAGTGAAGAGGGAAACAAGGGGATCTGCTATCTTGGACTTGATTCTCACCAACAGGAAAGAACTGGTTGACGAGTTGAAAGTAGTGGGCACCCAGGGTAGTAGTGACCATGTAATTTTGGAATTTACAGTCTTAGGGAAGGGGAAAGCTGTATGTAGTCACCAATGATCTTCCACTTCAGATTACACTTTGGGGCTCCCTTAGGTTGAAAAGGGAAATAGTGGAGGAAAATGTATGTCCTTGAATGTCAAGTGTAGTTTAGCTCTAATTTCCTAGATATAATTTAGGTATCCATTAGTAACTGAATTGGATCAGTGCAAATCGAAGTAGGCTAGAATGCACAACACTCAAGAATCAGATCTGGGCTGTAATCCTATGTACTGGGTACTGCAAACCTGCAAATAAGTCCCACTGAATTCAGTAGGAGTTGCTTTTTATTAAACACATACATGGTTATGATATAAAAACTGATACAATTCATATGCTGAGATATTTGGAACTGTTCCACCCTATAGTGGCTTGGTGCCTATAGTAGCTTGCCAAGCATAAGGATCACCCATTAAGGAAGGACGTATGTAAGTGAAATATGTTCCTCTGTATCAGTTCTACTTTAAGAGATTTTCATTATGCCGCAGGTGCAATTAAAATTCAGGCAGACCTCTACAAAATAGATTCTTGTTTCATGTACCAAATAATATAAAAAATTATTCCTGGTATTTCTATTGAAGGAAGGGGGGGGAGAGGAGATTGGATTTATACCCCACCTTTAACTACCTGAAGGAGCCTCAGAGCGGCTTACAATCTCCTTTCCCTTCCCCACAACAAACACCCTGTGAGGTAGGTGGGGCTGAGAGAGCTCTTTTGAGAACTGCAAGAGAACAGCTCTGAAAGAACTTGTGACTAACCCAAGGTCACAACAGCAACTGCATGTGGAGGAATGGGGAATCAAACCCAGTTCTCCCACATTGGAGTCCACGTTCCTAACCACCACACTATAAATGGTATAAAAAGCTATGGTGACAATAATGAGTTCTTTAAAAAACTTATTGAGTGGCACAGTTCATCAAGTCAATGAGTCTGGTTCAGAGCTGGTGCTGATAGGCTTAGGTGTCAAAAGTTGCTGCAGAGAAACAAGCTGTAAACAAGCTGTGGCTAAATCTAATGAAGACTGAAGTTTAATGGCAGCACATTTTTTAACTTAAGACTGGTGGAGAGACAGGAACACCTAGTATTCTATTTTTCATATTTGCAGTAGTTTGGGGTACTTGGGGCTATGTTTTCTTTTCAAGCATGCAGCTGAGGCTGTGGGGAAAAACCTAGTTTCACTAACTGTCCCAGAGATTGTAAAATATCACAGGTAAAGGAAGGGTTCAGGACAGATTAGTACAATCCATACAAGCGGCTTGTACTTAGCGGCCTCTCTGAATGTCCGAAAGACATCTTTACTGATGGCCTTCAAAAAAGTCTGTAAAACAGAACTTGGGACTCATGTTGGGCAGCAGTGTAGTAATGCCAAACTGTGGTTGTAACCTGTTTGCAGGATTTGTTATAAGAGCTTCTTTTTACAGTTTTAAAGTGCATGCTCTTACCCACATTCAGCCCCACATTTCTAAAAGGCAGATTTACAAATTTTCCAAATAAATATCTTAAACTACTTGTACATAAGCAGCCATAGAGAGATGCAGGGGCCATTTGGAGTAGGAGCGCACAGGAGCGGATCTCCGGCAGTTAGAAGCACAGGTGGCAGCAAGCCCTGCCCCCAGCTCTCAGGAGGAACGCAAAGCAGCACGTGTAGCCTTCCTCCTGGGCCCAGATAGGCTACTCTGGAACTGGAATGACAGCCCCCAGAGTGGAAAGACAGTCCCTAGGGGTGGAGCCTGAGTGGTGGGTGTTGCCTTCTGACAAACTTCCAGTGATGTCAGGGGGTGTGGTATATGCAAATAAGTTGTGCTAATGAGCTGCACCTCTTTTTCTACAAAATGACCCCTGTAGAGATGATACATGAGGTCGCCAGGCAGTCCGGAATGGGAAGTAATGCAGTTTGCCATCTGGATTCTTTTAAATCTGTCATACTAGTACTGTTCAATGCTCCCTCTAAGCTGTGGTGTCTTGTGAACAAAAACTCTACTTTGTGAGCCACTAACGTTGTGAGCAACCAATTTGGCTACTACATAAATTAGTTTGCTCTGGAGCCATCCTTTCTGAGCTAAGGCAAAAATGTGTGAGCCAGAGGCTAAAAAACTGTGAGCTAGCTCACACTAACTCAGTTTAGAGGGAACACTGGTACTGTTTATATATTTTACTGCTATGGTTTTATTTGTTTATCTATTGTTGTACATCAACCAGAGCCCTGCAGTAACAAGGATTGAGTAATTCAGAAATTTAATAAATAATAAAATAAATACTTCAGTCATTGTATTGCCTGCATCCTGCCCGGTGCCCACAGTCTGTATTCCTTTCTTTACTTCCATACATAAATCAGATAAAATGCTAGGCACGTACCAAATGGTGTAAATGAAGCAAGCATATACCTGACCAGGACAGGGTATGCCTGGTTCAAACTCAGTCGGTGTCTTTGTGCGGCAAGGAAAGAGTGTTAATAACACAGGTTATTCTATGGGACTGTTGTAATTTGCAGTTACAGTTTAGAGAATAATGTACCTTCAGTATTAGATTAAAACTATAAGCCTGATCTAACGCATGTTTACCCAAAAGTCTTGCTTAAATCCAAGGAAAAAGCTCCCAAACAAGAATGCATAGAGTTGCAACCTAAAACGGAGGTACTTAGCAGTGAGCCCTACTGTACTCAGCTGAGCTTCTAAATAAAGCAGAGTTAGTCCCTTCACTATCCCCACTCGGTAAATATATATTTTAAAAACACCGATAGGAGAGGCAGTTTCTCACAGGAAAGAACAGAAAGCGTAAAGACCGCTAACTGCCTCCTACGCAAAAATTTCCTACTCTGTTGCAACCAGCCAACTCCAGCCCTTTCCCCGGCCTTCCTCCTAATCAGTTCCGGGGTGAAGGGAAAAGAGGCGGGTGTTTCGTGGCGGGTCTATATAACGTGTAGCCTCCGTCGCGCCTCTCTCTTTTTCTGCATACGCTCGTATCGAGGTGGTGTTGCGCTCTCCTGACTCACCGCTGTTTCTTGGGCCTCGGTTGCTCCGGCCAGGAATAAGTCGGTCAGGAAGGCTTCAAGGCGGCCATGGTGAGAAGTTAGGGAGAAATGAGAGAGCTGGCGATACTGGCAGCGCGGTAGAAGTTCCATTTAATTGTAATAGCGCGTGAGCCGCCGCCGCCGCCCCCCCCCCCCTTGCCTCGCGCAGCTCGCGAGAGCAAAGCTGTATTCTCTGTCGCGCGCGGTCTCTTCGTCGTGTTCCCGGCCCCTTTGTTTTTCGTGGCTGAGGAGTTTAACCCATACGTTTCGCGGGCAAATGGAGAGCGAGGGACGGCTGAGCAGGTGGTGCCGTTAGCCGCAGTCTGTCTTGTCTTCTTTTCACAGTGTGGTGTAGTTGTTTTGATGCTCCTTTTGTAACTCTACGGCACGGTAACTGGATGGTCAAGGTTTGCAAAGCTGTGCATGTTTCAACGAAGTGGAATTTTAAGTCTGAGTAAGCGTGCCTTAGGTTGGGCTGCACAGGTATTGGGAAACGCGGTGCCCCGCTTTGGGTTGCTGGCTTTTTACACTCCTGCTATGTGTTAAAATAAGGCACAGAGAGAGGGTTATATCTGAGACCGAAGAATTTAAGTGCCAGTCTGAAAACATACTCGATCTTTCTGGAATGCTGTAGTTTCAGTAGGTTTGTAAAGAGGAAAGGAATTTTGTTATGCTATATGTATACATGAGAGTATTTTAAATGCTTAAGTTTGATCTCTTTAATTGTGATGAGGATGTGGGAGGTAAAGAGATTTATGCTAGATCGAAGACCGGGTGACTGATGGATGAGTGAGGCTTTTTAAATACAAGATATGTTTATTTTGAGCAGCGTTGTGTTTCTTCCCTAAAAATGGGCTAATTTCACTTGAGGTACCCTAGGGTAAAACTGAAAACTATGATTCCCTTCCTTTTTAAAAACTATTTGTGTGCTAGAGCTCTGCCAAACATATGTTTTTTCAGACTGTTGTTTTAATATTAGTGTTAACTATTCCCCTGAGCCCCATCATCTCCACTTTCCCTGGCAACAGGAGTTACCTAGTTGCTGTAGACATTGATCTAAAAGACAGGAAATGAGCAGCTCTTTCCACTAACTTCTGCGGGCCTATATCGGTTGCTAATGGGAAGAGAGAACTTTTAGCTGTTGCTTGCTTTCAGCATTTTTCCACATTTGTGACCCTGTTAAATGTTTGCTTTATACAGAGCTCTGATAGATATTTGGCCTGCAAGCTCATCTTTGCGATCTGCTTTGTTTCAGGCATTTAAAGATACTGGCAAGGCACCTGTAGAACAGGAAGTAGCAATTCACCGAATCAGAATTACCTTGACAAGTCGTAATGTGAAATCACTTGAGAAAGGTAAGTAGCAAAATATTCTGGAAACTGTTGACCAAGGTCAGCTAGGCCACTCTGCACACATAAGAAGAGAAGTAATTCATAGTTTGTATTCTAGGATGACTGGCTCCACAGTAATCTCTTTCTCTCCCCCCCCCCCCCCGTGTGTGTGTGTGTGTGTATATCCTGCTTTGAAGTGGCCACATTCCATACTCTCCCTAAGCCTTTGGCCCATCATCCACCACTCAAGAGCACTCACGTGCCATTGGCTGGGTGCTGGGTCTGCTCCTCTTCCCCGCCCACTCCCCCTTCAGCCCTCTGTGCCCTATCAAAATTACTGACAAACAGCTTTTTCTCTTGATGAAGACACTTTTCCTGCTTGCTTCCAGTGTGGGACTAACTGTCCCCTCAATAGCTGTTGGAAGGTGTCACAAAATGGCAGTTACTTGTGTTTGTAAGATGGCTGTGGTTCTTTGTTTAAAATGTTTCCCCATAAGGTTTAATTGGGCTGTAGTTCCAGAAAGGGGCCTGCAGGGGTATTACTCACTGGGTTGAATGGGGCTTCCTCATCTGCTGGCCTACACTTCCCAGGAAAACAGGGACTGTCCCAAGGCAGTCTTCATCCCTGGGAGGCAGCAGAAATTCAGCCACTCCACAGTCGGCTGGACTGAGGAATGAATGGAAGTTTCCCTGCTCTCTTGGGCAAGAGAGAGAGGCTGAAGTACAGCCAGTGGCCAGTCCAAGGAGAGATCCTATCCTGAGGTAGTGTATTGTGTGTAGGGAAAGAGGATTGTGTTTAAACCCTGTTGATTTATGCCATGTTGGTTCATAGTGTGTGCTCATTCTTACAGTGTCTGTGTGCTCCATAACTGTGTAAATACTTAAATAAATTCTTTAATTTGGGCTAATAATCTGTGTTGTGCTCTGACCACATAGTCTCCCTGGCTCTGCACAATACCAAAGGGAGGGGGTAGCCCAGGGAAACAAGGAAAGGCCAGACCCTTGGGTTGCCAACTTTCCAGGATCCCCCAAAGATTGGGAATTCCATCTCCAAATAGGGAGATTCGGCCAGAGGTGTCTCACTGTCCCTCTAAAAAGGCAGTGACGATTCAGTGAGTCGTGGCAGCGAATTTAAAGAGTGAGATACGTGCACGGGACGAGGGTGGGAGGCAAACAGCTGAGTGGTAAACTGGAGCCCGTTTCACCATGGTAGGCAACCAAGCTTCGTTCAGACAAAGGACGGAAACCCTTTGCAGGCCTTTGTAAGGAACTCATTGGGACCAGTCCTGAGTCTAGGGTTGCCAGCTCCAGGTAAGGAGATTCCTGGAGATTTTCTGGTACAGTCTATGGAAGCCAGGCTTTGGGGAAGGGAGAAGACTCAGCTGAACAGAATGCCATACAGCCCACCTTCCAAAGCAGTTATTTTCTCGGGGGGGGGATCTGTTGTCTGGAGTTCAGTTGTGATACCTAGTGATCTTCAGGCTCCACCTGGAGGTGTAGCAGTCAGTGCTTCAGAGCAGGGTCTGCTAGATCCAAGTTCTTGCTGTAGAAGCTGAGTGGGTGATTTTGGACTGGTCTTTCAGCCTAACCTACCTCATAGGGTTGTTGTGCAAGTCAAAAAGGGGAGAGGAAAATGATGTAAGCTGCTTTGGTCTCCATTACAGAGAAAGACTACTTTTCCTCCTGGGAAACCATTGCTGCCAATCTCCAGGACAGGGCTGGAGATCACTCAGTATTACAACTGCTCTCCAGATGGCAGAGATCAGTTCCCCAGGAGAAAATGGTGAACTCTGGCAGTCAGGGCTTCAGAGCACGGGAGAGGCTGCAGGGGTGTGTGGGGGGGGGAATGGAAAGCTGAAGAGAGAGGGGGAAATAAAGGTAGGTTGATGCTTGGCTGGGAAGGAGATAGGGTTGTCAACTCCGGGTTGAAATTCCAGGAGATTTGAGGGTTGGAACCTGGAGAGGGTGAGGTTTGAGGAGGGGTGGGACCTCAGACTCCACCCTCCAAACCAGCCATTTCCTCCTGGGTAACAATTGTTGCCAATCTCCAGGTGAGGGCTGGAGATCACTCAAAATTACAACTGCTCTTCAGGTAGCAGAGATCAGTTCCTCTGGAGAAAATGGTGTACTCTGTGTCATTATACCCTGCTGAGGTCACCACAGCACATTGACACTGAGTGCCCAAGGCCTTGGCACTCTCCTAAAGCCTCTTTCTAGAGCTTGTTGTGTTTATTTCCACAACCAGCCTTATTCCTAGTACTATAATATCAGGATAATATCCAAGAAAGGTGTTACCAGTCAAATGTTTCTCCTAATTTCACTAAATAAAAATTGTACTTGACAGTGATAATTTTACAGTGAAACTCTTTACCCATATATGGTTGGCTATGAGGAAAACAATTGTTAACTGAATTGCTGTGATTATTTTATACGCTATTCTGAGCCAACAGTAGTTACTGACTGTTTATTGCTTTGATCACTAAACGTCTAAAAAATGTATTGTTGTTTTTTAGTCTGTGCAGATCTGATCAGGGGTGCGAAAGAAAAAAACCTAAAAGTGAAAGGACCGGTTCGCATGCCTACAAAGGTATACAATTGTGGATTCTGAAAATAATTCCAAAAGCTGTACGTAATAATAGTGTAATGGATGATAGTGATACCTTATACTGGAAAGGGAGCAGGATTGGCCTTGTTTAGGATATCATCGCTTTTGGAGAAAGTAACTAGTGTGGGCATTGGTGCAACTGCAATGGGCAGAAGGAATTTACAATCTCCCCCCCCCCAACAGTAAATATTTTTTTAAAGCATTATTAAAAAAAAATTCTAAGTGGTTGAGGATACAAAATGATGTTGGTATGAGAAGTCACATGCAGCGATATGGACACCTGGGTGCCTGTGAGATTTGCGCAAGTTCATATACTTTAGGGGGCAGAGTTACTGGCAATGCAAACAAGTGGGATTGCTGTAAACAGTAATTCTTCTACAACAGAAATACTTGCTGAGACAATGGGCCAGTCTGCATCTAGCATTTGCTTCACTGTTTTACCAAATCCACGTTGGAGCAGAAATTTCCCTCTGCTTTGCATGCCACTTTCACTTTGATTGATTGTGGGATTTTATGGCAGTGTCCAGGCTGCATGCCGCTTTCACTTCCTTTGATTTCTTGGTTTTATGGAACTGTCTGCATAGATTTATGGCCATTCAGAGGTGACGGCCGTTAGTACATAGTTGGCCCAGGGTATTTGAATGTGGTTTTGAACCATATCTTTTTCTGCTCCAGTGTGGGTTTGGTAAAACAATGGAGAAAATGCTAGATGCAGATTGGGCCCGTGTTTGATTTTTGATGAGCTGAGACAGGGGTAAGTCTCCATATGGTTACACTACTAGTCATTTCCACCTGGTTCCTCCGTAAAAAGGCAATGTTTACATAACATTGTATTAAACATAAGTGCACACAGCTGTTTAGTTCTCCAAACTTTGAAGTTAATAACATGTTGGATACATACTTGAAAAATGTATGGGAAAATGCATTTGATTATAGGCTTCACTTTCCATATGGATTAATAAAATTCTAATTGAAATATGCTTATGGTTTTGCTGTTTATTTACATTTTAGACTCTGCGAATCACTACACGAAAAACACCATGTGGTGAAGGTTCCAAGACCTGGGATCGTTTCCAGATGCGCATTCATAAGCGTCTTATTGATTTACACAGTCCATCAGAGATTGTCAAGCAGATAACTTCTATCAGTATTGAGCCTGGTGTAGAAGTTGAAGTTACTATTGCTGATGCCTAAATGATTGTCATCGGTTTCAATAAAAGTTAAACTTTTACTTGCCTTTAATTAGTTTCTTGGTTTTAATTATGAAGAACTACAAGGTTAATAGGGCCCTTGTAAATAGTGTTATATAAAACCTAAGTGTGAATATTTTTAAATCATTCTGTGAATTATGTGAATGGGGCAAATTGATGTGAATTGACTAGATAAGAATAACCTATAGAGCTTTTATATATAATCTTAGAACCAAGTATTTGTTCAAGACCATTAAATCTAGCTGACAGAAATTGCATTCTCCCGAGTCCTAGTCTAATATTCACTGGATTATTGGCTATTCTGTAAAGCACTGTGTACCTTGTGTTATGGAGTGTTCATTTTGTTTAAAGTATATCCCGCCTTTCCACAATGCCCAAGGTAACCTACACATAAAGGTTTCCCTTGCTCAAAAGCCAGTCAAATCTGACTCTAGGGGACAGTGTTCATCTCCGTTTCCAAGCCAAAGAGCCAGCACTGTATGAAGATGTTTCTGTGGTCATGTGGCCAGCATGATAAGATGCCAAAGTGCACAGAATGCTGTTACCTTCCCACCAAAGCACAGTACCTATTTATCTACTTGAAATTTCTTGCTTTCGAACTGCTAGGTTGGCAGGAGCTCACTCCATCATGCAGCACTAGGGTCTCAAGCTGCCGAACTACAGACCTTCCAGTTTGCAGCTCAGCGTCTTAATCTCTGAGCCACCATGGCCCCTGACCTATACATACACAGTTATAAAACATTGCTAAAACACAAGATACATCAAGTTGTCACTTGGCTCTCAACCAACCTGGATCGCCCAGGCTAGCCTGACTGCAGAAGCTAAGCCATGTTGGCCCTGGTTAGTACTTATTTATTTATTAGATTTATATCCTGCTCTCCCCGCTGTGGCGGGCTCAGGACAGCTAACAACATAAATATAAATATGAATTAAAAGTCCAATATAAATAATATTAAATTTAAAATATAAAACTGTAGTTACACAACATATGACAAAATTACAGATGGTGACATTCTGTTATCATTGAAGGGCAGCCTCCAGGCTCTTGCTGAGCTGTTAAACATCCACCTGTCGGTGGTGTTGCTGTTAAGGCCAGGCTGGTAATGATGCTGACCACCAAGGAAGCCCAGAGCTGCTTTGCAGAGGCATGCAATTTCATACCACCCCTGAAAGTCTCTTGCCTTGAAAACCCTAAGGGGTCACTCTAATTTGTCTGTGACTTGACAGCACTTCACACACGTGCCAGTTCCTTTTCTTGCCTACAGACAGCCTGCTAACCTAAAATAACTTCTCACCCACATGATGAATCACTTAACATGGACTCTGGTACCAAGGTCTGCAACAAACCAAGATACCAACTTTGCTCTCATATAGATCCTCGTAACACCATCAGTGGACCCAGCAACATCAGCCATACCATCTCAGGTTCCTACTCCTGCTCATCTTCTAATATGATTTATGTCATCCTGTGTCAGCAATGTCCTTCCACTGTCTACATTGGACAAACAGGACAGTTCTTTCAACAAAGAATGGAAATAAGTCTGACATCAGAAACCACAATATTCAAAAACCAGTGGAGAAACATTTTAACCTTCCAGGACATTCAGTTGCTGACCTAAAAGTAGCAGTTATCTTACAAAGGAATCTTACAGGTAAATTAAAAAGAGACAGCTTAATTACAACTGATAATGAAGCACAAAACAATCTATCCACCTGGACTGAATCAAGACCTAGGTTTCCTGTCTCATTGCCAATACTGATTTCTCCACGCTGACTATCTTTCTGCATATCGCACCTGTCATGGCTCAGGTGGGGTGTCACCTGACACTGCCACCACTCTAGAATTAGGATCCCTTGAGAAGTCCCAGAGCAACCTCCCAAGACTTTCAGACCTCCCTTTTAGCTGAAATGAGCATGAGGACCAGGCAGAGTGAAAATAGTTTATTTTATTGGAGGTCAAACAAACAAGGTGCAGGAATAACAACACTAAGTGGGTGAAAAGAAAAATCAAATGTCCTAACACATCTAAATATACTGTCCCTAGCTCACTATCTCAAGTGGCCTTAGACTACTCACGCTTCCCTCAGAATGAGGGTTTATTCCCCACAGCAGCCTCTTCTGACCCTGTTCCCTGGGAAGAACAGCTTCTCCTCTTGCACCAGCTCTTTTGTTCCCCAGCCCTCTTCTTCCCTATTGGGCAAAATCAGTGCCAAAACTTCCCAAGGTCGTCTTGGGTTTGTAGGCCCAGGCTCCCTGGGCCTAGTAGGCCTCTGGTGGCACAGTTCAGATCATGACAGCACCTAATCCAGTCACACCCTCTATTGTCATTTGCCTGCTAATATCATTTGGCATCTGTAACCACTCCACTTTCCAATATATAGGACAGATGGACTCACATTCTAGTTGTATCTGAAGAAGTGAGCAGTGACTCATGAAAGCTCATACTCTACCACAAATTTTGTTAGTCTTTAAAGTGCTACTGGACTCTTTTCTGCTACAGAAGGACTAACATGGCTACCCATCTGAATTACTCATTAGTTATTTCCACTGAAGGTATGTTGACATAATTCCACTTTGCAACTCTGAGGGAGGGAAGAGAGAGTAGGATTGTTCTATTCCACGTCAGGAAGGCTATTCCAAAATGTGGATATTGCCACTGAACATGACCATACACAGGCTATAGCTGAATGATCCTCCTGAATAGAAGGGACCATCAGAACTGAGGTGCTTAATGACCTCAGTTGGTGAATGGGATCATACTGGAAAACATGGACATCATGTTTTAATTGTAAAACTGAATGTATCCATACAGGAATTCCACATATCAAAGCAGAGAGATACTATATATTTTTTTTTCTCCAAATTACAACTAGCTTCAGGATCAATCAAAATTTTTGCAAAGTTTTGTGACAGCCAGATCACTAACCACAGTTTATATATGGTATATGTATGTATGTTGTTTGATTGGAAAAGTTTCTTTTCTTTTTTTTTGCTTACCAGCTGGTATACTCCTTCAATAGGTGGCAAGAGAGATCTGCTTCCTCACCACAAGCACAATATATTGAATTATGTTGAATGTTATATTACCCATATAAATTCAGGTAGGTAGCCATGTTGATCTGAAGTAAGAGAATAAAGTTTGAGTCCAGTGGCACCTTTAAGACCAACAAAGTTTAATTCTGGGTATAAGCTTTCATGTATATGCACACTTCTTCAGATACATTGAAACAGACTTTGCCAACCACTATGTATAGGTAGAATGGGAGGTTAGTCACCAAGAAGGGCTAATTGGAGTCAAGATGCATAAGTAACTGAGTGATAAGTATAGCTAAGATTCGATTAAAGCCGTTGGTAAAACCTGTGAGTAGCAGCAAATTTTCATACAGATAATTAAAGAATTAACAAACAAATGTGAGAACTGAGTGACAGCATGTGTAGTGAGATAAGAACCCGATATCTTTGTTAAACCCTGGAGGTTCAATTGTCCTGAGTGTTGTAATGACTTGTAATTCAGCAATCTCCCATTCCTTTGCAATAAAACAGCTACTTTGAAGTCTCCCATTTAGTATCCTAGGAAATGGAAATGTTCTTCTACATGTTTCTCAGTTTTGTGATTCTTCATGTCAGATTTATTTCCATTTATCCTTTGGTGTAGGGTTTGAGCTGTTTGCCCTACATAGAGAACTGAAGGGCATTGTTGGCATTTAATAGCATATATACAATGTTAGAAGATGAGCAGGTGAATAAGCCTGAGATGTTGTTCAAATTAGATATTGTATTATTGTGGTTAAGGAGTTTGAACATGGACACTGGTACCAGAGTTTGCAATAAACCCAGATGCCACATACACCCAGACAACACAATCACTGTCTGGCCCTAACAACCACTGTTCCCTCTAAGCTGAATTTTAGTGAGCTAGCTCATAGTTTTTTAGCCTCTGGCTCACACATTTTTGTCTTAGCTCAGGAAGGATGGCTCCAGAGCAAACCAATTTATGCAGTAACCAAATCGCTTGCTCACAACTTTAGTACCAGTAGCTCACAAAGTAGAATTTTTGCTCACAAGACTCCACAGCTTAGAGGGAGCATTGCTAACAACTTCAACTACACCCTCTCAGGCTCATTCACTTGCTCACCTTCTAACATTGTATATGCTATTAAATGACAACAATGCCCTTCAGTTCTCTACATAAGGCAAACAGCTCAAACACCACACTAAAGGATAAATGGAAACAAATCTGACATGAAGAATCACAAAATTGAGAAACCTGTGGAAAAACATTTCTACTTCCCAGGACACTAAACGTGGGACCTCAAAGTAGCTGTTTTATAGCAAAGGAATTTCAGAAACAAACTAGAATGGGAGATTGCTGAATTACAAGTTATTACAGCACTCAGGACAATGGAACCCCCAGGGCTTAACAGAAATATCGGGTTCTTAAGTCACTCAGTTCTCGTATTTTTTTGTTAACTCTTTTATTGTCTGTATGCTAATTTGCTGCTATTCACAGGTTTTACCAACTGCTTTAATCCAATCTTAGTTATAGTTATTACTCAGTTACTTATACATCTGGCTCCAATTAGACTTTTCTGGCTACTAACCCCCCACTCTCTACTAGGCTTCCCAAGAACTTACCGCGTGGTGGCGGGGGATGGATACGTCCTTGCAGGACCATCCCCAGGGGAAGGTGAGGCGCGGAGCACCATGCCGTCGCTAGGAAGGGACGGTAGGCAACACTCTGGCAATGGGGCTGGAAACTCGATGGTACCATCGAGTTTTCAGCCCCATTGCCAGAGTGTCACCTAGTATCACTTCCTGGCGACGGCATGGTGCGTTACCAGGAAGACTGGTCCGGCCGGGGAGCATTCGTCCCCTGCCCCCAGACGGTAAGTCCGTGGGAACCCTACTCTCTACCTATATGCAGAGCTCTTTTTGTAGCAGGAACTCCTTTGCATATTAGGTGACACAACCCTAATGTAGCCAATCCTCCAAGAGTTTACAGTAGCCCCTATATGTAATGTTTGGCCCCTATATGTAGCCCCTATATGTAATGTTTGGCAAAGTCTGTTTCAATATATCTGAAGAACTGTGCATGCACATGAAAGCTTATACCCAAAATTAGACTTTGTTCGTCTTAAAGGAGCCATTGAACTCAAACTTTATTGTATTACACATATATTACAGCAGAGGGCAGCAAACACAGTGTTAGCAAGAAAAGAGGGTTCCTTAGTATAAATCCAAACAGATTATATAATTTAACTTAATTTGATACCAAAGACCAGTTTTAGCACTAAAGAATTATACTCAACAAATATTTCTATTGTCTTCTTAAATTCTGCTCTAATAGCTGACACATCAGAACTTGGAAAATCTAGAGAAAATGATAAATAAACTGTCTTTTTATCCCAATGAGGACTTAAATCTGCTTACATAGTTCCTTCATTTTACCCTCTCTATTACCCTATGAGGTTGGGTAGGATGAAAGTATACGAGTGACCCAAGGTCACCCAGCAAGCTTCGCTAGCAGAGTGGAAATCTGAATCTGAGTTTCCCAGATACTATTCCAACACTCTAACCACTATACCATGCTGGCTTTCTAGAACTGGAATGACATCATGCAGTGGTCCTTCAAAAATTCAAGGCCACACAGACCATTTTCTGCCATGCTTTATCTGGTCTTTCAAAACACTAGAACCAGAGAATAAGATTGTGAGACATAAGTAGAGCCACAGCAGGGTACAAAAGAAAAGGAAAGCCTAAAAACACTTTCCTGAAATTAAACCTCATTGAATAGACCTGAGTAGGAGTTTGAGCACTTCTTAGGATTGCTTATTAAGTGATTTAGAGGGTTGGACTATGAGTAGATTGATAGTTACTAATGATGTTTGAGAGTTCCTTATTGGCCTATACAACTTGGGGCGGAGTGGCATAGAGAATATCACAGACCAAAATAAAGAAGGTGGGACTGAATAGTGTTTGTAGATAAAGCAGGTAAGTAAGGAGCAAAAGATGTGTAAAGAAAACTGTATGGTGAAGAAATGTGAGTGTAAGAACAAGAAAAAGACTTATTTGTAAATTTGGGAGTGGAAGTCTGAATGAAAATATGGGAAAGAAGCCTAATTTCATACATATTTGCTAACTGAACACATTGGGGCTTACTCCCAAGTATTTGCATGGAGGTCTACAGCCAGACATCCTGCTTCTATGAAATGCTAGATATGATAAACCTGTGTTAACCAAAGGGTGTAAGTTTGCCTAATTTGGACTATAAGAGAGCCATAAAATTATATATATATATATAAATCTGTGGTCTCTGAGGGGTGAAAATACTGCAAGAGAGACAGGTATGAATAAATGAAATGAAAGTTGATGTGTATATACAAGTGGTGTCTGACAGGCAAATACATTTTCAAAGTATTTTAAATTATATATTGTTTCTGTTAATGCCTCAGAATTTGAGTTGACTTCACTAAACTGGAACATTCTGTATTGAACGAGAGCCAATGGGGAGGGTCTGGCTTTGCAAACACAAGAACAAGGGGAAATTGTGTCACTAGTGAGGCACTGAAGCAAGGTTCTGGGGAAAAAATCCTGACCTTGTTCTTCTTTTATTTTAATGAGGATTTTAGTGGCAGCAATCCTGAACCCTTAAAACACTTTCCTGGGATTAAACATCATTAAATAGACCTGAATAAAATTTTGAGCACATTTTTAGGATTGCTCATTAAGTGATTTAGAGGATGGGACTATGAGCAGTTGAGATCAATGCTCCCTCTAAGCTATGCCATGGAGTCCTGTGAGCAAAAATTCTACTTTGTGAGCTACTGGCATTAACGTTGTGAGCAGGTCATTTGGCTAAATTAGTTTGGAGCCATCCTTCCTGAGCTAAGACAAAAATATGTGAGCCAGAGGCTAAAAAACTGTGAGCTAGCTCACACTAACTCAGCTTAGAGGAAACACTGGATAACAGCCAGTTTGGTGTAGTGGTTAGGAACACGGAGAGAACTGGGTTTGATTCCCCCACTTCTCCACATGCAGCTGCTGGTGTGACCTTGGGTCAGTTCCAAGTTGTTTCAGAGCTGTTCTCTCAGGAGCAGTTCTCAAAACAGCTCTCTCAGCTTCACTTATTTCACAGGGTGTCTGTTGTGGGGAGGGGAGGGGAGGGGAGGGAGATTGTAAGCCACTCCAAGACTCATGCAGGTAGTGAAGAGCGGGGTATAAATCCAATCTCTTCTCTTCTTAAAATTTCTAAGAACTGTGTTATTAAATGTGAAGTGTTTTCTCATCAGTAAAAATCTAGAGATTTGCCGGGGTATAAACCTATTTCTTACTCATTTTTTTACAGTGAAACAATGAATTGTCAGGAAGGAACAGGTATACTCTCAACAACATGTAGTATGACTGAATTAGCTTTGCCCCTGGAGTTATCAGAGGTATCCAGCACTAAAGATCATCATGAGGGAGAGGTGAGCTGTTTGCTGTTCAACTTTATGTTGACATTAGTGTATGTGTATTTCCCGTCCTTTCTGTCCAGTGTAACAAACTCCTTGAAAATGAAATCCCTTTCTCCTAGTTGTGGTCATTGTTTAGAAATATGAAGGGAGGAATAAATAAAGATTCCTAATGATACAAATTAAAATTATTCTTATGTAAAATAGAACTTGTGTGGGAAAGGTAATGAGTCTTAAATCTAGAATCAAAATGAGATATTCTTTTGCATGTTTTTGCTGGAGGTAAGAAGGCAGAGAGACAGACTGTTGGTTGAAAAGACACAATAAAGCAACTATACTAGTCTTCAGAAAGGTGTATCTTTTCCTGTGAAACTTTTGGTCAAGGCTTTAAAAATAGAAACATGTGGTGATTTAAATAAAGGTTTAACCCTTCAGAAAATATGGATGTTCAGAACTATAAAACTTCTACTTTAATTCTCTCTCAGCCTAACGTATCTCACAGTGTCATAGCTGAGGAGAAAAGTATGTTATTAAACCACTTTGTGTCCTCATTGAGAATACTGGTGGTGTATATATATATCATCCCTTCCCTTTCAGTTTGCTTTGTTGGAACCTGTAATCCACCCCTGGAATGTGTGGGATCAGGGATGATGGGTGGGAATGTCTGCCATATCTAATAGTGTAATGTGGCCCAGCCATGAGTCCCATTAACTACTGCAAGGAGGTTATAGTTCTGCCAGACAAAACAAGCTTTCTTGTGACTGTTTCTGCAGATGTCTCATGTGAACTCCTTGCATCATCACTGTGCTTTGTGGTTTCAATAAATAAAAGCTCAATGTGTTGGATCCTATGAACAAAGTTTGAGTATAGTGGCACCTTTAAGACCAACAAAGTTTTATTTAAGGTATAAGCTTTTTGTGTGCATGCACACTTCTTCAGATACAATGAAATGAAAATTACCAGTCCATACATATAGGTAGAGGGTGAGCAGTAAATTATCATACAGCATAATGAAGATGTTTAACAAATTCAAGGACCAAACAAGAACAAGCTTAGCTGATATGGTTACCATTTGTTTGGGTTTAATTCTGTGGGAAAACATAGTAAAGGAAATAAATATGTCAAAAACGGAGATTATTTGTGGAATGCTGAGGGTAGTTACAATTAATCTTCACTTTTGACACATTTTTGCTCACTATGTTTTCCCTCAGAATTAAACCCAAACAAATGGTAACCATATAAACCAAGGTTGTTATTCCTGTTCAGTCCTTGAATCTGTTAAACATCCTTATAATACCGTATGCTAATTTACTGCTACTGCTCATCCTCTACCTATATGTATGGACTGGTACATTGTGTCTGAAGAAGTGTGCATGCACATGAAAGTTTATACGTTGAATACAACTTTGTTGATTTTAAAGGTGCCACTGGACTCAAACTTTGTTCTCCTGCTTCAGACCAACATGGCTACCCAACTGAATCTATCTTCTTGGATCCTATGGTTATTTTACCAGTTCAAAAATATTTCTGTTAGCTGAGAAGAGAAGAATTTCCTTCCCACTACAGTTCCCTATATTGTGCCTAAGGCTATTCCCTGGTGGTTCCTGGTGTGTGTGGTGTGTGTGTGTGTGGCTACAGAGCACACAGTGGACTACAGCTGAAGGAGGGAAGTTTCACAGGCTTCACAGTGTTCATAGAGTGAATGAGCCAAGGTTTTTCTGTTCCAAGATTTAGTCTTGTGTCTGAATGCCAATGGAAAGATGTTTGATAACATTTGAGAATGAGAAATTTTCAGATTGAAGAGTGCACCTGGAGGGACAAGAAGTGAGTTGGGTAAATCGTGAAGACGAGTGAGGGAATACTTAAGACAAATGCTCCCTCTAAGCTGTGGAGTCCTGTGAGCAAAACTTCTACTTTGTGAACTACTGGCATTAAAGTTGTGAGCAGGCAATTTGGCTCCTGCATAAATTAGTTTCCTCTGGAGCCATCCTTCCTGAGCTAAGACAAAAATGTGTGAGCCAGAGGCTAAAAAACTGTGAGCTAGCTCACACTAACTCAGTTTAGAGGGAACACTGCTTAAGACTGTGCTGAAGGCTGGAGATGCACAGTTCACAAGTTTGTGGTATCTTTGCCTAATGGTTGTTATTCCCATCCTTAATTTTTTCAGGATGTATGTCAGCTACTGAAAGTGTACTTGAGAGTGCGGCCTTTCTCCAAGACAGAGCTTGAAAACAATGAAAACCAGGTGAGTTGTACAGCTTATCACTAGTGGGGTGTGTGCATGTAGACTTAGTTGCAGAATTGAATCTAATGTGCTCCATCCCCACCAGTGCAGATACAAGAATGTAGCTTTGACTTGCTTTGTATGTAGAAGTAGCCTTTATGAAGATTCAGAGAGGGTCAACTCAAGCCTCAATACTGCAGGATATGGTGAAGGGACATGACAACTGGGGGAGTGTTTAATGACTGAAGTAGGATAACCAGATTTGAGCCCAGTAGCACCTTAAAGACCATCAAGAGTTTTTGAGAGTCAAAGCTCCATTTGGCAAACCCAAGTAGAAATGGAACAGATGACTTCAAAAGGTGTGTTTAAAATCATACAACATGTAAAAAAAAACTTTTGGCTTAAAATGAAATTGGAGTGCACCTTGCTCACCAAGAACAATACCAACAAGACAAAATGAATATTAAACAAAGGGCATATAAATAGAACCACATTGGTGTTCTCCACGCTTTCCTGAAAGGTGGAAGAGTCTAGGATCATCACTGCCTTGATTGGTTCCCTTTGGAGGAGGAATGCTTGAGTGTATTTGTAATATTTATTTTATTTACAAATGTACAAGTAAAGTATAAGTGGAGGCCAAGAGGGATTCCTGCTAACCACCAATGGATCCTTGGAAGGTGATTGAAGTGGAACTATAAAATGTATTTATTTAAGAACTAAGAATAAGGCCCGTTGGGGAAATAAATACAACGGGCTCTAGAAAGAGGCTCTGGGAGAGTGCCCCGGCTTTGGGCACTTAGTGACAATTTGCTGTGGCAATCTCAGCAGGGTATAATGACAGAGTCCACCATTTTCTCCAGAGGAACTGATCTTTGCTACCTGAAGAGCAGTAGTAATTTTGAGTGATCTCCAGCCCACCCCCGAGTTTGGTAACAGTGGTTCCCCAGGAGGGAGTGGCTGGTTTGGAGGGTGGAGTCTATGGCATTGTACCCACCCCTCCTCAACACTCACTCTCTCCAGGTTCGACCCCTCAAATCTCCAGGAATATCCTAACCTGGAGTTGACAACCCTATCTCCCTCCCAGCCAACCATCAACCTACCTTTAGTTTTTCATCTCCTCCCCAATCCCTCCTAGAAAGCAGTTGTAATTTTGAGTGATCTCCAGCCCCCATCTGGAGATTGGCACAATGGTTCCTCATCAGGGAATGGCTGGATTGGAGGGTGGAGTCTATGGCATCGTACCTGTCTGAGGTGCCACCCCTCCTCAAACCTCACCCTCTCCAGGCTCCATCCCTCAAATCTCCAGGAATTGCCCACCTGGAGTTGGCAACCTGATCAGGACTGGGCCCAATGAGTTTTCTCCCAAAGGTCAACATAGGTGTGGAAAGGGCCTTTTACTGACAGAGGAGAAAGTACAGGTGCCAACTCTGATTAGGGAAATACCTGGAGATTTGGGGGGGGATCCTGCGGAGGGCAGCATTTGGGGTGTGTGTGGAAGGACTCAACAGGGTATAATGCCATAGAGTCTACTCTCCAAAGCAACTATTTTCTACTAGGGAACTGATCTCTGTCATCTGGAGGTCAATTGTAACAGTGGGAGATCTCCAGGTCCCACCTGGAGATTGGCAGCCCTAGGGGAAAGTCAGCCGCACAGCGGGGAGTTGAAGAAAATAGTTTGATGGTCGCTGGCCCAACTCGTTAGCCAGCCAGCCATGCTCAAGCTAAGCAGGAGAAAGATCCTTTTTCCATTTATTCTGACAGGAAAGTGGCCGTTGGGGAGGGGGTTATGGGCGGGGGAGGGGGTTATGCTCAAAGTCCTTTGTTTTTTTTACTCACAGAACCAAGCTTGGCTGCCTACCAACAGCCACTGAGGGGACAGTCCCTCACAGGAGTCAAGAGAATTGTCTTCCTCAGGAGAGAGAGCCGTCTGCCAGGGGGAGTGGGTGGGGAAGAGGAGCAGACCCAGCACCCGGCCAATGGCACACGAGTACTCTTGAGTGGCGGCTGATGGGCCATGGCTGAGGGAGGGCATTTTACAGCCAATGGGAGCGCATGGAATCTTGTGAAACCAAAAGATAATTATTTATAAGGAGAGATATCATTACCATTTTTTGAAAACAATCATTCAAAATGCTTCCATCAGTTCACAGCTTCTCTCTGGCTGCAATCACACACACTAAATAATCCACTTTCAATACACTTTCCAACTGGATTTTACTGTCTGAACTGGCAAAATCCAGTTGGAAAGTGGACTGAAAGTGGATTAAAAGTGGATTATTTTGTGTATGTGATCGCAGCCCCTGTCTGCTTCTGCTGTTTTTGTGCTACATACAAACCTGTCCCTTCTCCTCTTTCCTCACCTGGAAGAAGTCATCTTCATGCTGTGATGGTACTTGACAGAGCTCTTTGAGTGCTTAAAACATGTTAGAGGTGTTAATTTTAGCAGATGAAGTACACTTCAGGAAATTTATTTAAAGTAACTTGTTTGCTGCTAAGGACTGTTTAACGATTGAAAACCAAGAAACGGTAACTCTTCGTGCACCTAAAGAATCAGCTGCAATGAAGAACAGCGAAAAGGGAATTGGGCAATGTGCACATCGGTTCACCTTTACTCGGGTAAGATTACCAGCCCTTGGAGGGGAAAATATACTTAAGGCATTGTAACACTGTGCACACTGGTCCAGAGTGCTCATTTGACAATCAGTCCATGGCATCTAGCTTAGGCCAAATTGCACCCCTAAATGCATAACCAGATAAAATGTGGGCCACTTTTCTATATGAGACTGAATAAAAATTTAACCTCACTAGAAATCTGTAATATGATACTTGGGGAGATTCAATTAATAGAACTTTTATTTATCACTTAAATTTTGATTATTTCTTAAATCTCTCACACCTTTTCTTGGAAGGAGCTTAGGGTGGTATGATTGGTGTCTGTCCTTGTTGCCCATTTTATCTTTCATGATAACCCTGTAAGGTACATTAGGCTTACGGAGACTAACTAGCCCTAGGTCATCCAGTAAGCTTCATTGTGAGACTCCTTGCTCTAACCATTAGCATACTGTCTCTCAAAGTGGCAGTAGATCTGATTGCTGTGTAGGCATCTTAGCAAAGATGCCCATGTGCAAGCAAAACAACTTGATCTTCCCTCAGTGACACAATAACTCTGGTATTCTCTCTTCAGGTTTTTGGACCGGATAGTACTCAAAGTGAATTTTTTGAAGGCACAATGAATGAGATACTAAAAGCATACATCAATGGAGTGAATGGACTTGTGTTTACCTATGGTGTTACTAATGCTGGAAAAACATTCACTGTTCACGGTATATTCGCTGTTCACAGTTCTATTCAAGAAATGCACAATTTAGAAGCTCTAAAAGCTACAGCGTGTAACACAAGAGAAATTCTATGTTTTCGCAGGTTGTCCAAAAGATGGTGGTATCCTGCCTCGTGCTCTTGAAATGATCTTTAACCATGTAAGAGGAAGACAGTATCAAAAGATGGACTTAAAGCCGTGCTTCAGCAATTTTATCAAGAGGCTGGATGATATGCAGACTAAGCGAGAGGAATCCATAAAAGCTGCGCTCCTTGCCTCTTTGAAAGAGGTCAGTGGCAAGCAGGGTTCTCTATTGTGTTTTGATGTTACCATGCATTAAAACTATTTGATGGTAGCACTATGTTATTGTAAGGGCAGCATGGTGTTTTCAGCCGTGTCTCCCTGTTGTACTTGTGTTGTACTTGTGTTGACTTAACACTGCAAAATCTGCCTTGAGTCTCAGAGAGACAGGTGGACTATAAGTAGAGTAATAATGACTTGTTAAATTTGTGGGCTGTTCTTGTATATAAAAATATTTTTGAAATACCAAGTTTGAAAATATAATTGATTAGGCCATTTTTTAAAAAAATATATTGATAGACAGTTTTATATATACATTAAGTCATATACAGCTCAAGACACTGGCACAGCATAACAACTTGATACGTATTAGAACATCATTGACATTAACCTTTTTATGTTTATCAAGGAGCCTGATAATTCTTTGAAGCGTACCACAACTTCAGGTACACCAGATTCAACTTGCAGTAACTGTAGCTCACCCAGTCTTCCTTTGGATCAATTAGGTAACTGCTAAATGTTTATGGTTAATAAAATAATTTTGGAAGTATTGTTACCCTGTGGTGTGTTAATGATATCAAAGTAGGATTAATTTCCATAAGGAATGATGGAAAGAATTAATGCGGAAGCATGTATTTTGGTCCAAATGTTTTGAATCAAAGTTGTTAAAGATATATAAGCATGATCATGTGCTACATACATAGTTGCCCTGGTTTAGGTGCATATCTTTCCTGAGAGCCTGTAGATGTGAACAAATAATGTGAACACTGACCTTTGTTTGCTTACACTTAAAAGCTACTGATGTTTTTGAGTTATTTTGTCCTTTTTCTACTTCTGGTTAACAGACCAAAGTAAGGAACTACTAGATTCTGAGAGGGGTAGCAAGTATCAGAGAACACTGTTGTCTATCTGGGTTTCTTTCTTTGAAATCTACAATGAATACGTTTATGAACTACTGGACTCACTGCCAACATCAAAAAATCAAAAGCGCAAAGTTCTAAGGATCTGTGAGGATCAAGGAGGAAGTTCTTATGTAAAAGGTAACAATAACCCTCAAAGGTTATGGATTCAGTGCAGTGATTAACTCTTGGATGGGGGATCTTAGAACACACATAGTATTGGATTAATGGTCTACCTAACTGAATATTCTGTTAGACACCAACCACCTTCAGATGCACAGGGAAGCTCGACACCAGGGGGTGCTGCTAATAGTACTCTCTTCCTTGTAACTGATATTGCTGTGAGACCTGCAGTTGCTGTGAGCCTTGCAACAGCTGCCTCTTTGCTATTTGAGGGGCAGAGGTACTCCAAACATATTTTAGCTATTACATTTTTAAACTCGGCACATATGATTACAGAAATGATTTCTCATCCTTAGTTGTAGAAGGCAAGAGCACCGGGTACCCCAATGAACCACAACTGTTGCATCCTACCACTCTTAGTCACCATGGAGGCTTCAGTTGGGCAGGGGAGTTGCTTGTGTTAATGGATGGCTTTTTTTGCTAACAGAATGTACTTTCCCTAACTGAGTAGTTAAGGAAATGGCAAGTAAGGTGTAGAGATGCTTTTTATATTACATTAATAATTCTCAGTGTTCAGAGCTTTGTTGACTACCCTGCACTGAGCTGATCATCATAATGCCATTTATGATGACAAAGATACTTGAATGTTAAATGTGGTCTCCAAAGTTGTACCCAAGAGGTAACTTTCTTCTAAACACATTATTTCACATTGTTAATGCTGAATTTGTGTTGTGAAATCCAGTTGGAACTTTTGTTGGAAATCTTCACTATATGATGTAGACTATATTTAGACTATTATCCCTATATTATCCCTTTTCTCAAAGTGTTGCTTTTAAAAGATGTTATGCTGTGTTTAAACAATTTTATAACAACATTCAAGGCAATCTAATAAATGACTTAATATAAGGCAGTCTTCCATTTCTAGATAATTAACACTTGTGTGATATAATCTAGAAAACATTCCAAAACAAATAGTAAATAATGTAAAAAAAGGCGAAAGATTTATGCGATCTGAAGATCAAGCGTTTTGCCTTATTTGGAAAATTAACCATTGTGTACTCTTTGCTTTTATCCAGTTACCAGCTATAGCCAAAATCATTCATGTTATGAATTTTCAGAGGCTTCTTGTGTAGGACTTCTGTCATGATCTGGGCTGTGCCACCAGAGGCCTACTAGACCCAGGGAGCCTGGCTAGCAGTAGGAGAGGCTGGTTCTACAGGCCCCAGAAGGCCTTGGGAGGTTTTGGCACTGATTTTAGCCAATAGGGAAGAAGAGGGCTGGGGAATAAAAGGACTGGTGGAAGACGAGAAGCTGTTCTTCTACCCAGGAAACAGAGCCAGGAGGAGGGCTGCTGTGGGGAAGAAACCCTCATCCTGAGGGAAGTGTGAGTAGTCTAAGGCCACTTGAGATAGTGAGCTAGGGACAGTATATATTTAGACACATTACGACATTTGATTTCTTTTCACCCACTTACTGTTATTATTCTGCACCTTGTCTGTTTGACCTCCTATAAAATAAACTATTTTCATTGTTTACTCTGCTTGGTCCTCACGCCTATTATTTGGCCAAAAGGGAGGTCCGAAAGGCTTGGGAGGGTGCTCTTGGCCTTCTCAAGGGATCCTAAATCCAGAGTGGTGGCAGCATCAGGTGACACCCCACCTGAGCCGTGACAGCTTCATAAGCAGCTTTCTGAAAGAAGAGGGACAGGACATACCATTCAATTGCTAGATTTAGAACCATCAGAAAAGTGTAGTATTGTGAACTAGGACTTTATTTCACACAAGAAATTTTCCATGTGTGCAATTCAATTCTTAGTTTTGATTTTTCAGATGTTCATTTGTATGATATAAGTATAGTACTACTGATCTGTTAGTTTGTTTCCAAATGCATAAGGTCATTTGAAAGTATTGCTGTGTGTTCAGTTTTTCTCTGATGAGGTTTGAGGATTGAAATTACATGAAATATTTCTTTAAAAATTGTTCAAGTGGTTCCATTGCTTCTAGTTTTGATAGGCTGGATCTAAGAACACCCTTCTGATAGTGTGGAGGCTTCCTTCCTCTAGTGGAAAGTTCTTCACCTAACTGAAGAGAATTCTTAGGTCAACCCAGTTCAGTTTCAAATAATGTTTTGTTGCAACTTTAGGTAGCTGCTTTTTCAGTTCTCTCTTGGCCACCCTTTTTGCTTTTACATTTAACTTGCTAAAACTTTTACAGTGTACTGCTATTTAGCTGTTTTCTGCCTTTAGTATACACAAATTTAAAAATAATTTTAAAAATATTTTGTTTTCGTAGACTTGAAGTGGATCAACATAAAGAACATAGATGAAGCTTACAAAATACTTAAAATAGGAAACAAAAACAGAAGTTTGGCATGCACTAAGACAAATCAACAATCAAGTAGAAGGTTTCTTATTTCTAATTGGCATACCCCACAATAACTGTTATTGTCTGTCCTCCCTGGTTGTGGTATTGTTTATGTGTTTTGATTGAAATTTTATAATTTTAAAATATTTTTAATTGTTCTAATATGCTCATATGTTCTGCCTTGAGGACCCTGATTGGGTGGAAAGATGGCATCAAAATATTTTAAACAAAATAATTAAATCCACATGCTGATACTAGCTCTAGAGCCTCAGACTGCAGAACTGTATACATATGGGGTTTTTGAAGATACTTTTGGAGGATGGCAGTGTTGTCTACAGTAAAAGTTAGTTTTGAGTCAAGTAGCACCATGTGGCAAGGTGTGTACTTGGATTTTTTGAAGTCATATACAGCTCAAGACACATCTGGTCAAACACACTTAATTTGCTTGATGTATGCAAGTCATGAACAATATCTAAAGGCATTCTGGGCTTGCATCCTGCACATAATACATCTTCCTGTTAAGGAAAGAAGTTGTGTGGATGCATCTTTGCATGTGAAGATTGTTGTCAGAGTTCAGGAAATAATCTAATCCACACTTTTGAGTTTGCATTCAATAAGTTTATTGCAATAGGATTTTGCAAAAAAGACAATAACTGACTGCAGGCCATTAATGCACAGGCCTTTAGAGCACAAGCACTAACACACACTAACACACAGCAGAGAGAGAAACAACAAGAGGTAGACTGAACTGCCAAGAGAAAACCTTCAATAAACTCTGAATGTTAGAGAATGTGCCACAGCTCTCCCTAGGGTACATGCCCACATGCCATAGTGTGCACAAATAAAGCCATGCTTGACAGCAGCAGTGGCACATTTACTTCCAACAATTAGTCTAATATGGATATTTCAAACAGGGCCTTCTGTTTCCTGTAGGCTGTATTTCAGAGAGACTCTAAAATCTAGATCTGTGGAATAAAAGAAAACATTATAGTATGACATTTGAAAATAATGACGCATTTTCCTTCTGTTCTGTGTCCAGAGGAAGTATGGGGCCAAAATGCTTGTTCTGTGCAACATGAGCTGGGTCATGGAACACGACCTGAATGTAACATGTTCAAGTGGGGACTAACTTTTAAAAACCTCTCCATCTGTTTGCATGTCTTTGAATACTGAGATGGAGAGAGAGGAGCTTCAGGCTTCCCTCCAGCATCATTGTTGCCAGTGGCAATAGCCATATGGTACCTTTTGCCCCTATAAAGTACTGAGACTGATACATGGATGTGTGATAACAGCTCATACTTCATTAGTACATTTAAGACTTGAACTGGCTAACTGTCTTGCAGGCTGGTTTATATTCCCATGTTACCCACCCATGATAGGTTATTTACAGTGCACCCTATTCCCCACTGGTTTCTTCGAGGATCCTAGTTGTCCAGTAGGTGTGGGCTAGGATCCGTTCGGGCTATTGTCTCTGGAGGTGAAGCTCATGTCCTTTTCCCTACCGCATGGTTCCCTGACCACATGCACAGTCTCCACTTGGTATACAACAGCCCCTTCCTTGAGCTCCATGTGCTCTGGGTTGGACATGTGGAGACCAAAGAAGAGGCCATTTCCACTGGTGAAAGTGACGCAGGAGGGAAGCCTGAAGCCCCTTTCTTCTCCATCACAGTATTTGGAGCTACATGGAATGATGCAGAAATTTTTAAAGGTTAGTCTCCTTGTGAACATATGACTGAATCTGGTTGGGTATTGGTGACCTGACTCATGTCATATGTAATGCAAATCCCATTAGAAAAATATGAGATGGATGTTTTAGTAAATGAACTAACTCTTAATCATGAAAACAAGCATGTTTCTGTACTTTTCCAGCCACAGCATCTTTTCTATCAGACTAATCAGCTTGAGTGATGAGACTATACCACATGTTCTTGCAGTCTCTGAGTAAGTGTCATCTCCATTTTGTTAAACTATACTTGTGGTGGTGGTGAAAAGTGCCATCAAATTGCAGCTGACTTATGGCAACTCCATGGGGTCTTCAAGGCAAGAGACTTGCAGATGTGGTTTGCCATTGCCTACCTTTGTGTAGCAACCCTGGACTTCCTTGGTGGTCTCCCATCCAAGTATTAACCAGGGCTGACCCTGCTCAACTTCCAAGATCTGATGAGATCAGGCTACCTTGGGCCATCCAGGCCAGGGCTAGAATGTGTTTTTCTCAGTAAAGAAGTTCTAGCAAAATGTGAGAGGGCAAAGCGGTAGTCTAAATCTATGGTAAAAATAAAGTATACTTTACTAATCCAGTATGAAAAATAGATTTAAAAAAACCACTACGGAGTTGTGACACCAATTATAAAGAAAACTATTTACCCTTTGAACATTTCCCTGTGACAGCAAACAGAAGAGTTACAAAGAAGAGAACATAATAAAATTAAGAAACTATAATGTTGTGTATTTAATTCTTGTTGCTTTCTGTTTCCTGTGGAGTAAAATAACCCACACAATTTGTGTATACACTGCAATTAACACACTATTTTAAGTGTGGAAGGTATGAAACACCAGAGGGAATTTGGCCTCATTAAGTTTGAAGTTGTAGAGGATTTAAAATTCAAGTTTTAGTTACTTCCCCATACTTCTTCAGGTCAATTTGACCTCCGTATCTAGGCGAGTTTTGTGTTCATTTGTTTGTCTTACCTTGGAATACTTTTTCTTGGTGCAGGTGCTCTCATCTTGAAGTCACCTTATGAAACAGTGCCTTTGCCTTGGGGTTCTCGTGGTTTTGCTTTGCAGTACTGAAACCATTTTGCCGTTGTGTGTGTGTGTGTGTGTGTAGAGTAGCTTGCTTCCTTAAGATGGATAGGGAAACTCAGAAACACATGATGCTGGATTGGGACATCCCTGTGGTTTATATCTGGCTCTTCACTTTTCTATTCATGACAATGTTTAGTGGATCACTTTGACTTCCAACAAACTTTCACTTGTTAAAAAACACTGGCTGTCAGTTATAGTACCAACCTGTTTAAAGTAAAATAACAAGTTTTAACTTTGGGTATTTATTTGTGTAGACTCTCTTTTTGTGACCTGGCTGGATCAGAACGATGCAATAAAACACAAAGCTTTGGAGACAGGCTTAAAGAAGCAGGCAATATTAATAATTCTCTTCTTATCCTTGGGAAATGCATTGCAGCTCTGAAACAAAATCAAAATCCTACGTGAGTGTGAAAATTGAATTTTGGAAACTGGTTAAGTGTCTTATATCATTGTTATATGTCATTGTTATGTGTTTGCCATGTCCCTAAGTCATGAGAAGTCCAGTATAGCAGCACTACAGGTTTAGTTTCTTTTGGGTAAAGCAGCAGTGGAGGCTACATAATCTATTTTATTTACACAGTTCAGCTTCATCGAAGTCCAAGCTTTTTAGTCAGTTTTCCCTTATTATAAGAGTTTTATAAGGATTTGTGGCTTTTTATGTTGGCAAATAAAAAAAGAACATAGTTTTTATGCGTAGTTTTTTGTTCAGTTGCAAATCTATTGTTAGCTGCCTCAGACACATTTATGGAAAGAGAGCAGAGTATAAAGTATTTTAAATGCACAGATTCAACATGTGAATGCTTTGGGCTTGATGAGCAGACGTGATTTATTGTCAGCAATCCAACAGGCTGTTTTTCTGGCTATGTTCATCACTGCCATTCTTGCTTGCTCTATCTGAGGAGTGACTTAGCACTGGGAGTTGCCAGTTTCCCATTCCCAGTGTATGGAGGGGAGGAAAGAAGATGAGAAAACACTTAAATTTAGCTGAATGTAATGACCTGGGTCTTCCAAAGATCGAGAACAAATACACATCTGGTGTTACTACTGATTTGCATCTTGGCATTAATTTTCATACTATTTTCTCTTAAAGGTTAAGGCAGGCATATATTCCCTTCAGAGAAAGTAAACTAACCCGCTTATTTCAACCATTCTTTTGTGGCAAAGGCAAAGCTTGTATGATAGTTAACATTAACCAATGTGCCTCTACATATGATGAGACCCTGCATGTAATGAAATTTTCCGCTGTAGCTAAGCAAGTGAGTAAGATTTTATTTATATGGATATTTTATGCCCTGCTTTTCTTTCCAATTGGTATCTGAAGTGGCTTTACACTATAATTCTCCTGTCTTCTGTTTTATCCTCACAACAACCTTGTGCGGTAGGTCAGGCTTGAGATAGAGTGACTGACCCAACATCATCCAGTGAGCTTCCATGGCAGAGTGAGGACTCAAATCTGGGTTTGTCAGGTCCTAGTCTGAAGCTGAAACTGCTATACCACAAGGGCTTGCTGAGTCTGTTTTCTCCAAAACAAAAGCTTAATTGTTTCTCTGCTATACCAATAGTGTGAAATGGCGGTCTAGTTACAGTTCAAAAACATTTTAATCCAAAATCCAGCTGTCAAAAGGAATCTGCTTCTGAATATACATGTATATAATTGGGAGGCAAATGTGGATTTGAACAAGCACTCATTGATGATGAACTTGTAGAGAACACATTCTATTAAAGAACATTCTCATTTCCTTGAATGAAGAAAGAATTATTAGCCATAGAAATTGTTAAATGTCACTTCAGCATATTCCCAACTTCTTAAGTAGGTTTCTAAGGTAAATAACCCAAAACTAAAAGATGTAGAGAAACAGCATGTTTATCTTGATTTTGGACCATTGTAACAATCTTTTCCCCCTTCAGATTATTCAAACACTTCAACCTAAAATCTTTGATTATTTCCCCCCACAATACAGTGGGAGGGAAGGTAAGCCTGCAGTACAGTCAGATGACATATCTGCTGAGGAGCTTCCAGATGATACTAATATATCCTCCTCTTCCTCTGAAGAAGAAATAGATATTAGCATTATGACACATGAGGTAACTTAAAGCTATCTTGCTGCTTTTACTTGTCTGTGTGTTTTTTCAAACCAGTCTACATTAGTCATAAAGGCAGTGATATAAATGTTATGAATCTCTAGGTTGTTACAAGATTAGGATGTATTATAAATTGGTGGTTGTGCTTAACCCAGTACTCAGATCTTGGTCAGATTTCTTCCTTAAGTGCTGTAGGCAGGTACTTGCTTGACTAAGCTAAGAATTGAACCCCTTCATTAATACTTTCTTCTAAAGGAGGAGGTTTTAGCAATGTCTGTTGCTGTGCTTCCTTTATTCTTAATGTGCTGTTCGAATTGCCATGTTGGTTTTTTTAGCCATTTTATTTAGCCTTTATTAGCTGCCTTCTCCCTTGCCAGAACTCAAGGAGGCTTATAATATAAGTAAAATAATTATTAGAAACATAACAATTATAAAAACACATAATAGGTCACAATTTAAAAACTCTGGTTAGGACTGCCAATAAATAAAAACTAAGTTAGTCAAAAGTATCCCTAAGTAAAACTGTCCTCAGCTGGCTCCTGAAGGTTGATAGTGAAGGGCTAGGCACACCTCCCTGGGGAGGTTGTTCTACAAACATGGAGCTGCCATTGAAAAGGCCCTTTCTCATGTGGCATCTCCTGTGATCATCATCCCTGAGTTGGAATGTATAGGAGACAATGGTCCTTCAGATACCATGGTCTCAAGGGCAAAACCAACATCTTGAATTGGGTTTGGAAGTGGATCGGTAACCAGGGTAGTTGCTGCATTATGGAGGTTGTATGTTCCTAGAAACAGGCCCCAATCAGCAGCCTAGCTGCAGCTTCCAAACACTCTACAAGGGTAGCCCTAAGCAGAGCCCATTGCAATAGTCCAGTCTAAATACAACTTAAGTCATGGATGACTGTGACTAGATCTGACTGACAAGCACAGATGGGCACAAGCACTCCGAGCCACTGCAGCCACCTGGTTTTTTAAGATGATCACAATGTCAAGCAGCACTTCCAAACTGTGAACCTAGTTTTCCAGAGGGAACATAACCCCATCCAAGCCAGGAGAGATCTCATATTCTTGGGCTGCCTTTCTACTGACTCACAGAACTTCTGTTTTCTCAGGATTAAGTTTCAGTTTATTCACCCTCATCCAACCCATTACTGACTCCAAGCACTGGTTCAGAACATCAACAGCATTCTTGGAATTAGGTGAAAAAATGTAGAGCTCAGTATCATCCACATATTGGTGACACCACAGCCCATACTTTCTGATGACCTCTCTCAGAAGCTTCATATAGATATTCAATAGCATAGGGGATAAGATGCAGCACCTGCAGCACCCACGGACCTAAGCAGGAATCCCCCAGTGCTGCCTTCTGAGACAACCCCCTAGATAAGACTCAAACCACCATAACACGGTACCCCGTGGTCCCAGTGCTGAGTGGTGGCTCCTTAGGCTACTATGGTCAATATTATTAAAGGCCATTGAGAGAATCCAGCAGAACTAGCAGGGTCACATTCTCCCAGTCTTGTTCTCATCAACCTTGGCAACCAAAGCAGTCTCTGTTCCCAAACCCAGCCTGAAGCCAGATTGAAATGGATCCAGAGAATCAGTCTCTTCTAAGAGCCCCCGGAGCTGAGAAGCAGCCTACCCACTCAAGTACCTTGCCCAAGAATAGAAGATTCCAACATAGTAGGGCTCAGGGAGGGTTTTTCCAAAACAGTTCTGATCACTGCGTCCTTGAGTATGACCAGCACAACTCCAGTTTTATCCACTTAGCCAACCTACTTCTGACAGCTTTTACTGGCCAGGAAGCTGTCTTTGGCTCCATAAACTGAAAAGTATCCATATAAATTGGAAAGCGGATGCCAAAGGTACATCATCTGAACATGCATCCACACTGGCATCTAACCCTAAGTAGATCTGGGCAGGTTTCATGTGGACAGTGTCCAAATTTGAGGGGCTATGATGTAGAGTCCCTGAACTACAGGAAACAGCTTAGCTGGATGACTACACACAGATGCAATGGTGGCACAGGAGTTCTGCCTTTTCACCGTCATCACCATCACAGAACAGGTTCTAACATGGGCTGGAGGTTGTGTTTGGTCAGTCTTGCTCTGCGTTTTCCACCAGCAGTACTCTACCGCATTGTCCCTCCTGTTTCATTGCCATCAGCTCCCCAGTGAACCAGGGGTGGAGGGGCTTAGGAGTGATTATGTCAATAGTCCGGGCCTTCTCCTTATTCCAGAAAGTGGTCAGAGCTTCAATGTAATGCTCAGCAACTGAGCTGGGAAAATTCCCAAGCACTGACAGAAACCCATAAGGTTCCATCAGGCACCTGCAGCAGAGCATTACAATGAGTCTAGCACTCTTGCGGAGGATAGAGGAAGCCGTAAATCTGATCTTTTCTATGAACCCAACCACCTGATGTGCCCACTGTGCTTCTGTCCTTGCTTCTGAGTGAACATTTGTGTGCTTTTTGCATTTATAGGTTCAATTAATTGATGTTATAAAAACCTTGGAAACTAGAGGAATCTTAGTGCACTCACTGCTGAAGGAGAGAAGAGTCTTGCCAGTTGAAAGAGGTTCAATGGAACTCTGGTCCTAAATGCCTGTGCCTTGACATTGCCATGCTGACGCTCGTTGCATTCATGCAGCAGTTGGTACATGCCATTCCAAGTGCTGGTGTCTAGTGTTAGGAACTGTCATGATTAGGTTGGTTTGAGGACTTGAAGCTCTGACATACTAAGGCTGTAACCCGCTGTGTATTACCTCAGAGTAAGCAAATAGAAGATCAAGCTATGTCACTAACTTCCCTCCCCCCAATATAATGGTATAAAAACACTCTTGAATTTTTCTAGAAAACACTGATCCAAGGAAGCAGTATTGAATGGTCTGGAGACATACCTTTTCATTCCACAGAAACATGACCTGATAATATTCTACAGAGCTGGTGTGAATTATTAAATATGCAGATATGGAGGGGGCAAATCTACTCAAATATTTTTCCTCATGTGGAAATGTATAGCAAGGTTTGGGGGTATTTGAAAACAGGGAGAACTGTGACATGGTACAGTGGAATTTGGTTTGGGGTAGGGAATATACCCCAAATACAATTTGTATATTTATATGAAAACACTTATAATAGCATTTTAAATCAACATTTATTGATTTGGGGTTTTAGTAGTTTTACTTGACCCAACCACTTGGCAAGTTAGATATCTTAAGTATTTTCCTAGCTGCTTAACAGAATTGTCACAGGTTTGGACAAGGTAGCATTGTGTTCCAATGAATGGTATCTATTCATTCATTTGTTCTATTACCCCACCTTTCAATCCCTAAGGATTCCCCAAGATGTCTTATCCAGAAAGAGGGAATGCAGTTATTTTAGGAATGCTCCCATCTCCTCTGACATGGACATGCCCAGCTGAATTACAGTTCTCATTAGGACTGGCTGTTCTCAGCCCTGTTTCCCAAGATCATTGCTGACAATTAGATGGCCGGTTGCTGGCCCTGTGTTCTCCCTTCTCCCCCAGAACTGCTGGGAGGGGCCAGGTCGAGCAGTCTTGCCTCAGCTGAGGTGCTGAGTGACAGCAGCTGAACAGGGTAATAGATTTATGGTAAAACATTAATTTAGAGATATTTAATTCTTCTGACTCCAAATGATATTACAACAAAATGTTGCAGGATCTCTTGAAAACTACTGAGCTCCTAAAGGAGAAACTAATTTTGGAGAGACAAAGCAAGTTACTTCTCGAGGTGCAGATACGGAAAGAGATGGCAGAAGCAATGTTTCAGCAATTGCTGGAAACCGAAGAATCCTGGCGGTATGCTGTAAGATCTTGTAATGGCGAATAACAAAGTGTTGTGTTGTATATGTGCACTGAGAAGGTATGAAGTCAGGATGATGAATCTTCAGTTCTAAAGTGAAGTTGCTTAATTTTTGAATCAATATCATACTGGAAACTGGATGCTATGTTGGTAGTCTATTGGTCATATGTTCAAACTGTTTCCAAGTGAGAGGATATTTGGAAAGATCTGGGTTAGGTTACAGTAAAGTACTTCATATAGGACTGTCTTTGAATATTGTCTGGAAATGTCAGTAGTCTAAAATGTGGTGGCCAGGCTATTGTTGAGGGCTTGGTATAGGGATCATATTGTACCTATGCCCAGAAATAGGAAAGGCAGTGCTATTCTTCAGCGTAACTCAAAAATTGGCTCTTGCCTCTTAAGGCGTTAAAATGGTTTGGGTCTGTAGAACATGAACTGCCTCCTCCCATATTCTGCGGACCATCAGTTACAAGCGTCTTCATAAATTAAAGGTAAGGCTGGTGGTGACCAGAGATGTGGCTTTCTCAGTGATGCTCAAGGAGATTCCTAAGGTACTCTCCTTTAAGTGCCAGGCCAAAGCATTTTGTTTCTTTCTTTTAAAGCTATTTTTGTGGATTATCTCTAGATTGAGGACTATTTCATAATATTTCATAAGTATCTTTTTAAGCTGCTGAATGTTCTATATTTTCATGCTGTAATTTACTTGAGTGACTTTGAGGAAATCTCTGGAGAGATTACTACATTTTATAAATAAATAATAGTTTGTGAAAGGACTTTTTTTTCTGCTGAGAACTCTCACAAGGGCTACAGCCACCTTGAGCCAAAAGGAAAGAGAGGGCATAAATACTGAACTCCTTGCCATCCTGGCTGTGATGTAAATTTGCCCCGTCCCTGCCCAGGGCTGCTTTTAAACATTAAAGAATATATGACCCAATCACAGATCCCTAATTGACTTTCAGTGTAACATAGGACCTGTGACTTTTAGTGTAACATAAAACCTGTGCAGCACAATTGTGGGTAATAGTTACTCAGCCCTTAACAGTGTTCTGTAATTCTCATTGCTAACGCTATCTAGTAAGCGCCTGGAAGATATGAAAGAAAGCTATGAAGAGAAACTGGAGAGTAAATTTGAAATGTACAAGGAGGCTATAAAGAAGCATGCATATATGTGTGCAATGGAGCAAATTGAGGAGCACTATGTTCCAGTTGAAGAGTTCATAGCTGAACAAGCAAAGGTTGAGGTATGTCTTCTGAGAAAACTATTTGTGCTGACTTAGACCAATGCAAATATTGGCATTTTAAAATTGTATCCAAGAATTCTATTAAAAGGTGGGAGATAGAAGCTGTGAAATTTTTTCCCAAGTTTTCAATATTGGCAGTTTTGAATCTTCCTGTATTTGAAATGCCTGTGCTGCACGAATACATTGACTGATGTCACCTAAGAGAAAGTACATTGTCCAGCAGCATGAGCTGGATTGTACCAAGAAGGCTTTAGAGATGTGAAAAAGCTTTAAATAACTTTTAGCACAGATGTCCTATTTAGACTGGTACAAAATTAAAATACTTTGCACAGTATTTTCATTAAGGAAATAATAAGGTTAAAGACAATTGGACTACTGGCTATGAGGTTAGCATAATTTTTATGGGCTTTTCTTGGCATAGGAGGGAGAAATGCTTCAGGTAAGAGGCTGAAACTGTCTTGGTGTTATCAAAGAATATTGATAAGATGTACAGACTCTCAAAGCCTATGTCATTGTTCAAGGATCGAGAGATGAAAATACAACAGCTGAAACTAAAGTTTGGAGAACCCAATGCCTTTACTTTGGAAAGTCCTAATTCAGATACCACAGAGGGAGAAATTAATCCAGGTAAGAGAATATTTTACATTTATTGTTTCTACTATTCTCCAGCATCTGGTACAAATATTCTTAACCTTTTTATTACAGATGTTAAATACAAGATGATGATGCGGAGAGCTTCAGATACCTTGTCAAGGCAGTGTGAGGAGAAAGATGAGGTAACTTCCCTTGTTATTGCCACTTGGACTTTGTGGATTGTACCCAATGAGCTGTGAGTAGAACATTTTAGGATAATATTTTAGGGGTGGGGGAGACTGACCTCCCGAGAGGCAGCTCTGAGCAAGTAAACAAAAGTTGCCACTCCTCAACTGGTTAATACGCAGCCAGCACAGGTACTGTTTTGTTGGACGCATCCCTATATCTGTAATTGCTAGTTGTCAAGCGTAGTAACCAAATGGAAGGTAGAAATGGAGTGCATTAAGTTGCACATAAATTTGTAAATATATGGAAGATTTTATACTGTAGCCTTTAAAATGACATGAGCTTATTGGCTGGCAGTGAATGGAGTTAAGGAAAGGGCTAGAATGCTATTTTCTCCACCAATCAGACTTGATATTATTTTATTAGTTAAAATATTATAAATAGTAGTTAATACAGTTCTGTCTCTCCAAATTCCTTTTAAGAGGGTTGTTCCATATCCATTTCTCCTTCACATTTACAATGTTTTAATAAGAACAATCATCAATCATCTTGTTTTGTAGTTAATCAAATTGCTGAAGCTGAAAATGCAAAAATTAAATGAACTGTTACAAGAGGCCAATGATGTCTATAAAGAAATGGTTGAGGAGAATAATAGACTGAAGCAAGTGATAATGTTCAAGGTTGGTCATGTTTTTCTTAAAGCTGCAATTCAACATTTGTGTGCTATGCTTGGCTAGTTCTAATTCTGCTTGTAACTACATTATATTTCTTAGCATTAGCATCACAAAGGAACAGAAAGTGATGACATACTAAATTGACCAGGCTAGTAGAATGAGATTTATCCACATAATCACTTCTATGCTTTTGCTTCTGTTCAAATCTACTAAAGATAGGGTTTTGTAAGTCATAGCTTATGGCACCCAACAACACCTTGTTGGTCCCAAATCGTACAGGGCTTTAAAGGTCAATTCTAGCACCTCAAATTGAGCCTGGAAGGAAACTGAAAGCCAGTGTAGGTGGAATAAGACTGGAGTAATATGGTCCCTATGACCCACTCCACTCAACACTCTGGCTGCAGCATTCTGTACCAACTATACCTTCTGGACAGTCCACAAGTGCAGCCCCACATAGAACACATTGCAGTAATCTAATCTAGATGTTACCAGGGCATGCACCAAAGTGGCAAGATTTCTGTACAGGAAGGGCCACAGCTGGCTCAGCAACTGAAACTGGAGAAAGGCACCCTGGCCACTGCTGCCACCTGTTTATCCAGCAGGAGGCCCAGTCCAAGAGCACCCCCAAGCTATGAACCTGCCCTGTAAAGGGGAGTGCAACCTCTTGCAGAGCAGGGTATGACCCATTTCCTGGGTCAGACTTTCCTCCCACTGATACTACCTCTGTTTTGTCAGGATTACATATTAGCTTGTTAATCCTCATCCATTCCAAAACTGCCTCCAGGCACCTCTTTGTAGTTTCCACAGCCTCCCTGGGATCTACTGATAGCGCAAGATAGAACTGAGTGTCACCTGCATATTGGTGGCGACTCAGACTAAATCTTCAGATGACCTCTCCCTTTGGCTTTCCATATATGTCCCTCTTTCAACAAGATGGAACCTTAGGGAACCCCATAGGCCAAGGGGGCAGAACAGCAATCCCTCAGCACCACACTCTGAAACCTACCCCCAAACAATGCCTCCCAATCCAGGCCCCAAAGGCGATCCAGAAGGATACCATGATTAATGGTATCCAAAGCTACTGAGAGGTCGAAGAGAATTAACAGGGTCTCACTCCCCCTGGCCATCTCCAAGTTCATGTCATCCATTAGGGCAACCAAGGCCATTTCAGTCCCATAACAAGACTTGAAACCAGATTGGAATGGATCGAAACAATCCACTTCATTCAGGAATCTCTGAAGTTGGCCAGCCACCACTTGTTTTAGGGCTTTTCTGCATGGCTGTCCCCCTCCCCCAATTGGTTCTGGCACCATACTGCTTCAGTTTATCCCAATTTCCACATGAATTTTTGTGCCTGTAGTTTTCACGTTATGCCTCTCCCCTCAGTTTTTCCAGACTTTTAAAACTTTTATTCTGATGTTTTTCTGGAAGCCAATTTTGAGTTGACTTTCTGCTACTGTGTAATGTGTATCAGTATTATTTGTTCGAGCCACCTCCAGCTCACTTTTCAATTATTGGACTCTTGTCATCATTAAACCACTCTTGCTCCCCCCCCAAGACAAGTGATTTCATTTTTTAAAAAGGCCCTAAAATATTGATATAATGCTGTAGTGTTGTAATAATAGTTTGTGGGTTCTCTAAATTCCCAGCTTTCTCATAAGAAAGTAAGTCTCCAGTCCTTTCCTTTGTGGAGATATGCCTTGTACTTATATCTGTGTGAGGGAAAAGACTAGGGACTTATTTTTTTTAATGAAAGCTTGGAAATTCAGTGAACCTGATTAAACTATTGTTACAACAATGCAGCAGCATATTGATATTTCAGGGCCTTAAAAAAATTAATGGAAGGTGCCGTGATACTACAGACGACAGCACCCTCCCTTGAAAATTATTTAAGCCATGTGCAGAAGAAAATAAATGGACTCGACAACTATAAAAATGCACAGGGGGGCAGGCATGCAAAAGAACCCTGCTCAAACTGATTCCAGTGCTTGTGGAATAACTCCTAAGAAAATCAGGAGTAACTCAAGCATGTGGAAAAGCTCTGGGGTAAGGTTAAGACTTGGTTTTTGCCAAGGCATTTACTGTATCTACTATTTGTTGAGGTATAAGACTTGTGTACTAACCTTTGATTGCTTTTGTTTTACTGTTACTATCTCTGTGGTTTAATTCTTCATATATGCTTGCTATTGCTACTCTGTGGTCAGTAGTCTGTTTAATATTACTGTCTTTTTTACTTTACTATGGCTGCTGGATTTGATTTTATCTTCTTCTGCTCACTAGTGGCTTTTTACTATGTATGGCTTAGTTCAGACATCATGAGGAAAACATGGTTTATTTTATTACTAGGAATTAGGCCCGTTGTGGAAATAAATACAACGGGCTCTAGAAAGAGGCTCTGGGAGAGTGCCCCGGCTTTGGGCACTCAGTGACAATTTGCTGTGGCAATCTCAGCAGGGTATAATGACAGAGTCCACCATTTTCTCCAGAGGAACTGATCTTTGCTACCTGAAGAGCAGTAGTAATTTTGAGTGATCTCCAGCCCACCCCCAAGATTGGTAACAGTGGTTTCCCAGGAGGGAGTGGCTGGTTTGGAGGGTGGAGTCTATGGCATTGTACCTGTCTGAGGTCCCACCCCTCCTCAACACTCACCCTCTCCAGGTTCGACCCCTCAAATCTCCAGGAATTTCCCAACCTGGAGTTGATAACCCTATCTCCCTCCCAGCCAACCATCAACCTACCTTTAGTTTTCCATCTCCTCCCCAATCCCTCCTTGAGAGCAGTTGTAATTTTGAGTGATCTCCAGCCCCCACCTGGAGATTGGCAACAATGGTTCCTCATCAGGGAATGGCTGGATTGGAGGGTGGAGTCCATGGCATCGTACCTGTCTGAGGTGCCACCCCTCAAACCTCACCCTCTCCAGGCTCCATCCCTCAAATCTCCAGGAATTGCCCACCTGGAGTTGGTAACCTGATCAGGACTGGGCCCAAAGAGTTTTCTCCCAAAGGCCAACATAGGTGTGGAAAGGGCCTTTTATTGACAGAGGAGAAAGTACAGGTGCCAACTCTGATTAGGGAAATACCTGGAGATTTGGGGGGGTGGATCCTGTGGAGGGCAGCATTTGGGGGGTGGGTGGAAGGACTCAGCAGGGTATAATACCATAGAGTCTACCCTCCAAAGCAACCATTTTCTCCCAGGGAACTGATCTCTGTCATCTGGAGATCAAGTGTAACAGTGGAAGATCTCCAGGTCCCACCTGGAGATTGGCAACCCTAGGGGAAAGTCAGCTGCACAGTGGGGAGTTGAAGAAAATGGTTTGATGGTCGCTGGCCCACCTTGTTAGCCAGCCAGCCATGCTGAAGCTAAGCAGGAGAAAGAGCCTTTTTCCATTTATTCTGATAGGAAAGTGGCCGTTGGGGAGGGGGTTATGGGCGGGGGAGGGCTTAGGCTGAAAGTCCTTTGTTTTTTTACTCACAGAACCAAGCTTGGTTGCCTACCAACAGCCACTGAGGGGACAGTCCCTCACAGGAGTCAAGAGAACTGTCTTCCTCAGGAGAGGAAATCTGTCTGAAGGGGGAGTGGGTGGGGATGAGGAGCAGACCCAGCACCTGGCCAATGGCACGCGAGTACTCTTGAGTAGCAGCTGATGGGCCAATGGCTGAGGGAGGGCATTTTACAGCCAATGGGAGCGCATGGAATCTTACAAAACCAAAAGGTAATTATTATAAGGAGAGATTTTCTGAAACTGGAATTTAGCTTTTAGACAATCACTCAAACCCTGGTTTGCCTTTGATGGTTTTATCACTTTGTATCCTGGAAGGGTATCACCAGAGAACAGGTCAGGTTTAAACCAACATATCTACATCAGAGATCACATTAAACCACATCAGAGTTCAGAGATCGTATTAAACCACAGTTAACATCAACTGTGGTTAATAAATAAACTTCAGATCCTGAAAGAGTGGAGTGTCCTGGATTCAGGCAATCACACTAACCAGTTTTCCATGAAGTCTGAATCGAGCCACTGTTGGAATGGACTCTACCAATCTGTCTGTCTACCCCTTTTACTTTTGTAACCTTGCCAGATTCTTCCTCCTCACTCCAGCCTCATGTGATCTCCCCCCCCTGTGCTGGTTGCTAGATCTCCAGCATCGCCTTTAAGAAGAAGATAATGATAGAAAAGGACTCTGTTCCACTAGCAGAATGCTTGCGGCATCCTACGCATTGTATCATTGTTATACATTGATATGGAGAATTTTAATAGGGAGCTGAGGTATATTATATAGATTTCAGAATAACCTCAACTATATCAAGGGTTGTATATCATGAGTAAATAGATTACTGGACACCATAGTAAATCGATACCATAGTATGTTTTCCTTGATACTCAAATAAAGAAAGCCCTGCAACTGGTAATTTCAAGATGGCCTCTGCCATGCTCTGTATTCCAAGGTAGAATTCAAAACATTCAGGTAGACCATCCACTCAAGTCAGCGAGGGCTTCTGCAGGTACCAAGTGCCAACCCGCAGATGGGCAAAATCAACAACTGCCTGAACATGTCCTTTTTCCGTTGTGGCTCCTGCCTTGTGGAGGAGTTTGCCTGAAAAGGTCAGGAAAGCTCCCACTTTCCTGGCTTTCCACAAACTGTGCAAAATTGAACTATTCAAGAGATCTTTTCTACACAAGTAATAGGGTTGCTCTGTACTAAATGGCTTGTACAAACTTGCTTGGATAAATGATTAGGGACTGAGATTTATACTGCAATCTAGACTTACTGTAAGTAGGATCCTATTTATGTAATTCTGTACCATTTGCTGTGTTATGTGAATACTTATGCTATGCTTCATTCTCTCTAGCGGTTCCAGACTTCTAAAATCCGAATGCATTGGTTATTGAATGTCCTGTTTTGTCGATTGTACTGACTATGTGTGTAATCTGCCTTGAGTCCCTTGAGAAAGGCAGACTATAAATATGTAAATGATTTTTTTAAAAAAATGGCTTCATTGTAACCGGAGGGTATGTTTAAGTAAATTCCATGAATAACTTTCAAATGTATATCTGATGCTTCCATAGGAACAGGAGATTGAAGGTCTTCAAACCTGGGCTAAACGTGTCCATGAACTTGAAGCCACAGTATCTCTTCTACAAAAAGAACTTGATGAAAGCAAGAAAAAGTTTCTTAATGTGGACGATCTTAAGCATCGAAAATCCAAGAAGGGCTTCTTTGCAAATCTTAAATATACAGTAGCTGAGGTTCCTAAAACAAACAGCAAAGACTCAGAAAAACTTAATTGGTCACCTACAGTGATGTGCAAGCAAACAGTGCATAAAGTAAAAGAATCGCTTCAGTCTTTTTAGGTGTGTTAAACTGCAACTACAAGAGGCTAACAAGACATTAAATTGTGGGGTTTTTTCATCATGGAAGATCACGGGAGAAAAACAATGAAGGCAGCCTAAATGTCAGTATAACTTGAAGAGAAACAATTTCACCTCTCTGTTCTTTAGATAGGAAAACAGTATTGCTATGTATTTAGCTTTTTTTGGCAGTATATAAATTGTAACAGGTTTTCTGCACCTATAGAATTTGAGAGACTTGACATCAAGAATAGGAGAATACTTTTTAACCCACCCACCCCTTTTTGCAATAAGCCAAACTTTTTGGAACCCTTACATGGATGAGTTTTAAGAAATGAAGCTGACATTCAGATTTGTATCTTGATTTCATGACTAATAGAAGCATGTTGAAAAGGTGCTGTTAAATTCAGTAACTGAACATTTTTTGCCTCTATGAAGAAATGGAGTATAAATGTGTCAAAACCCTTTATTGTATACTTACTAATAAATATTTTCCAGTTTTTGACCTGATCAGTCTGTTCCTAGGATGTAAATACAAAGTTGAGATTTGTGCATCAGTGAATGTATGATCCCAAATTGTCCTATCAAGTTTTTGGCTAATATTTAGTATACGAGTCCTAAGTAATGCTATATAATCAAAAGATCTTCTGAAGATTTTACCTGTTTCCCTTCTTTTACACATTTTCATAGTTAATCCTTTAGGATGGCTAAAGGAGACCTTGGAAGACTAAAGAATGAGAACTAAACATTGAGTGTGAGTGGGTCCTAGACACCACTCTACTAGCTTGCCACAAACTGTTCACAAGTTAATGAATGTGTATACGGTCCATGTATGGTATGTCTTTTCTTTATACATGCATTGAGTAATTCTCACATTGCATTTGACACGTACAGCAGAATGCATTGAAACCCCCACATTTACCCAGGAACCAGTCCACAGTTTCATTGATAAAATGAATGCACACTTACTAACAAACAGGGGCACATACACCTGTAGGCTGTAGATGAGTTCACTGTAGCAAGTGAACAGGGCTATTGTCTCCTACAAGCAAGGACGCCCTAACCTGCCTCACTTGTGACTAAGCCCTGGCTGAAGGGGAAATGACTTAACTGTTTTTTGCTCTGACTTCTCCCTCCGATCTGCTTTCAAGGTTCTAAGGGCCCTGCTGGCTGTTACTGACTCACTGCACATTCCAAGCAGCATTTAAAGGGAACTGGTAGGTGGCAGAGAAAGGGTAGGACTTTGACCTGTCAGTCACAAGATTGCTATAGTAAAGTCACAGAAGACAAATCTATCAATGGTTAATACTCATGACAGTTAAATTAGGTGTCCCTGTTCAGTCGCAGTTGGCTCACTCTGTGTGTGTGTGTGCGTGTGTGTATATGAATGAAAGCAGGACATGGACAATGGAGAGGGCTATCTAGCAGGAGCAGTTTTATGTTGTTGAAACAATAACCCTGTTTCTCTCATTGTCTTTCAAGAAAAACCTTTCTATCATTTATTTGCTCATTATTACGGGAGGGAAAGAAAATGGCAGAATGCAAACAGCTGCATTTGTGCCTCAACAATGACTTTCTTTTTATTTAAAAGATTTCTGTGCCAACACGTCATTCCACCCAACACAGGGTCCCCACAGTGCTAAACATTAAAACATTCCAAACATTAAAACAGCATTTAAAATACAAATATATAAATATAAAACATGTATAAAAGCACAAGGGGAGGACTAGTAAGAGTTAAGGAACACCAAAACAAAGAAAGTCTTCACTTGCTGGCAGAAGACAAGAATAGAAGGAGACAGACAAAGCTCCCTGGAAGGGAGTTCTAAAATTTTGATGTCATGACTGAGGCTTTTTTCATGAGTTGCCTGTCTAGCGAAGATTATTGGAGCAGTTGGATAGGTTCATATGAGAATAGTAGGTTCCTATTATGCTGCTATTCTCAATAGTGGCTTTGCTTTCTGTTATAGAAATGAACAAATGTAGGCCCACAATACTCATGGCAGGATTTCCCTCTCACTTTCTTGCCAGGCCCATGCCTAGTGCAACTCCCAGGTCTGCATCTCTGTCACCAGAAGCTTCATTTGACTCCCAGGTTGCACCCCTGCAGCAGCATGCCCAGTGTGGCTTCCAGACTGTGTCACTGGCAACATGCTGAGCCTGGCTCCTAGGTTGTGGGGCTGCTGCCAGGCAGGCCCAGCATGGTTCCCGGGCTGTGTGGCTCCTGCCAGCTGAAAATAGAGCCCCAGACTGCCAGCTGTGTGGCTGTTGCTGGACCTAGCGCGGAGCCTTGGTCTGTGCCACCATTGCCCCCTGTGTATTTTTGAAATTTTCATATTTTTCTGCAAACCTGGGGAGTCTCCCAAGTTTGCTGAAAAATCCGTTTAGTGTCCGTGTGGCACCAATCCATGGATTTAAGTATCTGCAGGTGTCACTAATGTTATATAGTAATTTAATGGTTTGAACACTCAAGGAGAACAGTGGGGCTAATGAGAGAGGAGATACATTCCCCACCCTTTTTATGTGATCAACAGCATTTTTTCTTTTCACCAACTGCTGTTTTAAACAAGAAGGTAAGTATAAATCATCTCTCCTGTCTCAGATCATAAAACGTATAATTGTTCCTATGATTCTTAATTCTAAATTTAGATATCAAAAGAAAAATAGCAATCAACATATTCAGAGGCATTTTGTGCTATAAAGTATGACAGATGCCAAACCTTAAGTCTGGCCACCTTTTGAAAAAATAATATACTGGATGATAGTCCTTTGATTAGAGATAATGACTTAAAATTTTTATTTTAAAGAATATGCAGCATTTTTTGTATGATCAAACTAAGCTACTGCTACACTAAAGAGATTATAGCTAATAGTATTGATCCAGTCTCCAGGTGTGCTTGTAAAGCTCTTGAGAGCTTGGCAGCCCAAAAACTGTTGTCCAGGGAGCCACAGGAGATGAGATTTGACCTTGCATATTACGGTGGGTGATTAATGTAATGTCACAGGCCTAAGTATATCTGAGCTATGGCATCACTATGCATGGTTAGAAGCCACGAGGCAAATGCTTAAGGTGATGCCTTTCTAGAATACAAATGTTTGATTTTTGTTTGACTTACTCCTTTCATATAATAAATATAACCTGGAACAGTGGAGTGTTTGTTGGTATGTAAGGAAGTCTTAAGGTTTAAAACACTGAGACATTTGGAGAGCATTTAGGAATGCATACATTTCTGAATCCAGGTTAAGATTGTTATCAATCACCTTTAATTCCCAGAGTTGTATAAGCTTACTTTCCTAGCCTGTGGAAACAGTGGAGGAAAACTGGGAGGAGAACTAGGACCATATATCCAATTCCTATGCTGCCTATTCCTTCAACCATAAATAGAGGACTGATAAAGAAAAAGAAACATAATTTATGTACTGAAGGAATGTTTGCACAGCTTGTTCAGGGCTTGGGCAACTTCTATGAAGACTATATGACATCAGGTTCTTTGTTAAAGGCAGGTGGCAGCATATATACTATAGCCAAATGAAGAAGAGATTATAAGATTATTGTGCCAGGAAGACAATTATGACTCAAGTGACAGCAAAACTTTTAAATATTAAACAAAGCTAATTTTTCCATTCATCTTATTGTTTCAGCCATCAGGAAGCCACCAGTTGGGGGGCATGGTGGCTGAGCTTCCAGCTGGCTGCATCCCTTCCAGCTCCTGCTATCCCTGCAGAAAATTAGAGCTCTGCTTACAGAAAACACAGCCTTGACTGGAATAAATATTAATGCCAGGTATGGGAAGAACTAGAGCAAGGAAAGGTGCCAAAAATCTTCCTTACAGACCTCCTAAAAAGAGTAATATTGGCATAGAACACTCAGATGACTCAGACTTGGAGGCTGCTCTGTTAGAGGAAATGGTGACCGGGGGGGGAGTAACCCTGACCAAAGCAAACAGACTGTGATACTACATGCCCTAACAGAGATAAGGAATGAAATTAAGAATGATATAAAGTCACTGAGTGGAGAGGTTGGACAATTAAAAAAGGAATTTGGATTGCTCAAACAAACAATTGAGCCAATAAACAAGAAATTAGACAAGCTTACTGCAGCCTTGAAAACGACAGAGAGGAAAGCTGAATTAGCACATCAGTTGGCAAAAAAGAATGCAGAAGACATCAAAGAATTTAAGAAGCTTGAGATATGGGTCAAGAACAAGATTATACTCTAGGAAACAAAACTGAGAGAGAAGAAAGCCAAACTTCATGGAGTATCTGTAAAATTTGGTGAAAAAGAAAATCTCACTGCAGCTTTAAACAAATGGCTGACTCATATCCTTCTTGCAGCAGGAGCAGTGTCCCCTGAAAGAATCATCAGCTCCGCCTTCCAGCTAAACATCTCCAAAAAGGCTCCTGAAAATGCTTCACCAGACATTATTGTCGAGTTTAAACAGCTATAGACGAAAAATAAACTTTTTGAAATTGTGAGAGACAAGCAAGGACTGAGTCTGGAGGATACGATCATATATATGCAAGAAGACACCTCAGGGAAACAGTGAAAAGCCTCAGAGATAAAAGAATACAGTACAGATGGCTGCCCCTGGGACATTTAGTCATCAGTGTGGAAAATAAAAAGTTTACAGCTTTCAATGAGATTACAGGGAAAAATTTAGTAGATGCAGTAACTAAATTAAAGAATGGAAATGTCTGAACTGAGATATTATGTTTGGTAGCAGACTAGTAGAAAGTCATTCATAAAGTAAGTTACAGTTAGTATGGTAGTATATAGAGTAAGTTAGAGTTAATAGATAGGATAAGTGTGAAACATAATAAAGGAAAATAGACAATAGGAATGGAATTGTTAAACCAACATAGCAAGGAACACAGCATAGCAAGGAGGAGAAAGGTGTGCTCCCCCAAGACGTCTGATCAAAGGGAGGAGGGATTCCTTCTGTTGCAGAGGTTTCTCTGCAGCACCCAGTTTCAGAGGCAACCCTGTTCAACATTCCTTTCTAGGTTTGGAAGAAATTACAGTATAAGTATAAAATAAATGTGTATGGAGGGAATCCAGCTAAAGAAGAAAAGAAGTCTTAGATAAAGTAAGGAAGAATCTAATATTGTTTAGATCATGAACTAGAGGAAGTTGTACGGTGGTTGGGTTAAGCAGGTAAAGAAAGAGAATAAGATAACAAGGTTGGAGATTATTTATATGCTTTCAATGTTTAATATGATTTTTAGAAAGAGGAGAATATAAGGAAAACAGAGTGTTAAGATAAGTAGAAAATATATGGATACATGTACACTCAATAAAATATTAATAAAAAAGCACCACCAATTAATCGCCAATCCCTATCTTGTGTGTGCCTCTGCCTTCTGATGTTAGCCTAAACTATGAAATTTTCATCTTTTCCTTTACTATGCTACTGTTCTCTCAAATTGAATCATATAGCACATGCTGTTACTGAAATTTCCCAGTTTGCATCTAGAATTTCTCATATGTCAAAACTAGTTACAGTAGCGTGATACTGATACTAGATCTATAAGGAATGATGATACAGTATATTCGGAACCTGCAGCTAGTGCAGAATGTTACTTTAAAGCCCTATATGGCCAGGGTCCAGCACACCTGAGGGACCGCCTTTCCCCATATATACCCCAGAGAACACTATGGTCAGGGTCCCAAAACCGATTGACCCTCCCGGGCCCTAAGGATGCCAAGCTTGCTACCACCGAGGCCAGGGCCTTTTCAGTGGTGGCTCCATACTGGTGGAATGAGCTCCTGGAGTCCTGGCCCTTGGGTCTGACATCTAGCCTATGCCACCCATATATTAAAAGATCATGAGCAGAAGGTTTCCTAGATCTCCAGGCACACTGTTAAAATACGCCATCATAAATAATTAACCGTTTATCACCAGCACTTTATGAACTTGATCATGTATCTGTATTGTTTTAAATGATTTTATGTGGATTTTAATTGTGATTTATGTGTTAACTTAGGTTTGACTGATGTGAGCCACACTGAGCCTGCTTTGTGGGGAGGGCGGGGTACAAATTGAACCAATAAATAAATAAATATTGTCGAAATATAGTTTGATGCTAACTTTTGGCACGTTGCCCACCTCAGAGGTTCCACATCTAGATTTAGGGTGAATATTACCAGCTTGCTACAACCATTCTTAGTCTGCAGAAAGTTTAGGATTGTTAATTTGTTAGGGGCAATATTCTTTGATGATTATTTGTTTTCACTGCACAGGAAAGCTCCAGCTTGTCATGCTGATGTTTAAATGTAGAGATTCCTTTATGTCGCTGCAACATGGCTGATCATGCTGTGAATATCTTCTGCCAACTAGGCTGAAAGGCTCGTACATTCAGTTTTTAAATTATTCAGAAACTTTACTGAAAAGGCAAGCCATGTGAGAAACCACCAGCCCCTCTTGTAAAAAGCTTAGCTCAGATTCAGACTAGTAAATGCTTTTCAGACCTTGAAAAGCAAACAAAATATTTAAGATGCCTTAAATTGTGCCATGTAGCACTTGGAAGTAGGTTCTCTATTTTATATAGACTTCACATTTAGCTTGCCAGAGAGATTAAGTAGGGATGTCAACCTCCAGGTGGGACCTGGGGATCATCTGAAATTACAGCTTACCTCCAGACTACAGAGATCAGTTTCCATGGAGAAAATTGATGCTTTGGAGGGTGGGCTGTATAACATTGTACCCCACTGAGGTTCCCATCTTCCCCAGGCTCTATCCCCAAATCTCCAGGAGTTTCCCATCTTGGAGCTGGCAGCCCTCTTCCCCCAACCCCTGCCAATGCCAAAGGGGACCTGGCAACCCTAAGCTTAAAGTTGGAATTGCTCATACTGGATTCAAAAGGAATACAGTGCAGAAGTAATGGAGGCACTTTCAGCTTAACAAGAGTTATTACACTGACCATATGAAGCTGCCCTATACAGCACCAGACTGGTCTACCAAGGTCAGTATTGAATATTCTAGCAAGCATTAACTATCCAGTGTTTCAGACAAAAATCTTTCAGCTCACTATTGCCTGGTCCTTCTAACTGGAGATGCCAGGGATCGAAGCTGGGACATTCTGCATGCACAGCAGATGCTCCTCACTGAGCTGCAGCCCCTCCCCCATGCATTGATAGAGAAGGTATTTTATGCCACTCATCTAAGGAAGTGGGGACAGTGTATGTGGTTTTCTCCTCCATTGTAGCTTAACAGTGAGGTAGACTGGGCTTAATAAATGACTGGCCAAAGATCACCCAGGTCACATTTCTATTTTATTACCATCTGCCTCATTAGCCTTAAATTATAAGTTGAATAATTTTATAAAAATAACTGGTTTTAGCATTTCTAGTGTTTAAAAACTACAGTTCCCAGGTTTTTATGAGTTAAAGAGTAGCAACAACTTAAAGCATACAAGGGAATCTATCAAGTTCAGAATTTCAAGAATGCTTATTTATTAAAATCACCATGCCATGTAAATATTTACAGGTTGGCATACTGGTTATCAGTCTGCCAAATGGACTCCTTCATTCAAAAATAGTAAATAGCATGTTTGTGTGTGTGTGTGTGTGTGTATATATATATATATATATATATATATATATATATATATTAAACGGTGTTCACGCAACTGAACAGAATCATATTCCTTATAGCAACCAGCTTGTAAATAAGAATTTCCTTAATACTATTGTCTTTCCATTCTTATCATGATAAAGAGAAAACAGTCCAACTGAGGAAAAAGTAAAGGCACAGTGTAATGATTACCAAAGTCAACTCTCATCCAGTTTCTGACTTGAATCCCAAACTTGTAGCCCTGAAGACTTCTAATCTGATTTTTCAAGTGCAACTGTTACCAATCTAGACAATGGGCTGGATCCTGTCAAGCGTTATACCCAGCAAATTCCCCCTCCCCAACCCCACTTGCATGTTGTAGCCCGGAATCCACAATTCTCCAGGAGCGGCATATCAGGCGACATTGGGGAGGAGGAGGCTGGGAAGACAGGCTTCTGTGCATGGAGACTTTAGACTGGTTCCAAGCCTGTGTGCAAATATATCAGCTCTCTAACTGTACAAACAGCAAGCTATACTTCCTGAGATGAAATTTACATTTTAGTTGCTCCTTTTGTAACACTACATTTGACAAAATATAACGAGCTAAGATTGAGAACAGAAACTACTCCAAAGTTGCTGTACAGTGAAAGCAGCTTCTTTGGCACTGTTAACCAATTGCAGCAAGGTACATTTAGCAGTAATTTAAAAAATGTCTCTGGTAGAAAAGTTTTATGAGCCCTATCAGTAGAAAAGATTTACCAACCATTTACCTCTATCAAAGTGAATTTAAACTCTTCTGCATGTCACATGCAATGGTCTTGTATTAGTTATAAAATGTATTTCAAATTCCATACACTGAACCTTTGAATAGGGAACTGTTCTGGTATTCAGGATAGACAGGAAGGGGAGTGATACCACAGCCATTTCTATAAGAACATAAGAGAAGCCAATGTTGAATCATGCCAATGGCCCATCTAGTCCAACACTGTGTCACACAGCGGCCAAAAATACCAGGTGCCATCAGGAGATCCAGCAGTGGGGCCAAGACACTAGAAGCCCTCCCACTGCTGCCCCCCCCCCCCAGCACCAAGAATAGAGTGCGTCACCTGCCCCAGACTGAGAGTTCCTATCTATACCTTGTGGCTAATAGCCACTGATGGACTTCTGCTCCATATGTTTATCTAATTCCCTCTTGAAACTGTCCATGCTTGTAGCTGCTACCACCTCCTGCTTTAAACCATGATGACCAGCAGACAAACCTCAGCTAATCTTCTCCCCACAGGAGTAAAAGGATACAGGGCTTTCATATATTTTCTCATACAGCTGTAAAACATTAGGTAGGAATTTTTAAGTAGACAAACAACAGGAGGGAAGATGTTATGTAGCTACTGTTTCCCCTCTCATGTCCCTTCTTACCACTGTTCTTCTGCTCCCAAGTCTAGCCCTTGAAGCTTCTGTTCAGTTAAGACACACATTCTGCCAGGAGAACATTCAGATGTTTCCTGTGCAAGATCAGATTTGGCCTTAATACAGGCCTTTTTATGATGCATGGTATAGCTGTGCCATTTGTTGCAAGTTCTGATTACCATCATGAACTTGCATTTGTTCATTGTGTTTACAGTTGTTCCTTCACCGTGTTTGGCATTGGTGTGGCTGTCTTTCCCTTTTGTCTTCTGAGTCAAAGCTCATCTCATTTGGATGTTTATTTAAGCAAAACGCAAAGGAAGCATTAATAGTGGACTTTAACCTTAAGCAGGATGATGATAATTTACATTGTTCATCTTCTTCCAGCTGAACTGCAGTTTTTAGTTTCAGGAACTACAAGTGATAAGAGTATTCCAGCATATCCAAAGTAACTGCCTTAACCATATTTTCTGATCCAAAGATTGTCAATGGGGGACAGAAGCTTCTTTTTTTTATGGCTGCTGCTGGTATTGTCCTTCTGTAGCTGTGTAGAAGTCATCGAGCACACTCTGTAAATATTCAAATGTTGGTCTCTCTTCTGCTTTATCTTTCCAGCAAGTTTTCATGATGTCATAGAGCTCAATTGGGCAGCCATCCATGCGTGGCATACGGTAACCCCGCTGAAGAGCTACCATTACATCGGAATTACTCATTCCTAAAACATTAAAAGCAAAAAAAAACTCCTTTAAGCTGTCTTATCTGGCCATTCATTCATTCATTTATAAGATTTGTAGCCTGCATCCCTTGTACAACAGGGCTCAGAGCGGATAACAATATTCATAAAATTAAAACTATTAAACAACTCTAACAGTACTGTTTCAATCAATACAATGGCACATAACAAAAAGTGTGGCATAATGCCCCTTATCTTGTGGGAGTAACTAACATACAGTTAGCAAATAAAGAACAGCAGACCAGGGGGAGGGGAAGGAAGAAGAGAGGAGGCCAGTTCTGACGGAAACCATTGCTACCCTCAGCCACAGGCCTGGCGGAACATCTCCGTCTTACAGGCCATGTGGAATTGCACCAGATCTTGCACGGCCCAGGTCTCACTCAACAGAGAGTTCCATCAGGCCGGGGCCAAGGCCAAAAAAGCCTTGGATCTGGTTGACAACAGCTGGATACTTTCTGGGCCAGGGATCACCAATAAGTTGTTATCCATTGAGCGCAATGACCTTTGGGCGATGTACCAGGAGAGGTGGGCAGAGCAAATGGATTTTACATTTTCAGACAAGGAAAGGTGAGGGCAGTTTAGACAATTCAGGTCAAACAAGTGGGTGACAGCATCTTCCCAAGAAAAAGTCTGGTCAGGTTGCACAGCAGTTGGGCCCAGTTGTGCAGTGTGCCAGACCAAGCTGAGTTGTGTGGATAGAAGGGGTGTGCAAACACACACATGCACACAAATTGGTATTTTTAGGTTTTGGGTAAACCAAATCTGAAATATATCAGTATATACTGATATTCCCAAATCCCAATATCAGTATGATATTAGGATTTGGGGAAAAATCAGTATTGCTGAAATAATTTGTCTCCATACAATCTCTTCCCTTGCCTTGTGAGTTGCACTGCAGTGGTGGCATGCCTCAGCGAGGGAAGGTATGCCTCTTTAAGTACCTTCCCTTTCCTTGCTGAAGTGCGCTGCTGCTGCAGAGCAACTCAGGGAGGGAAGGTATTTAAACTTTAAATACCTTCCCTCTTAGAGTTGCACTGTGGCGGTGGCACACCTCAGCGAGGGAGTGTTTTAAGGCTTTAAATGCCATTAAACCCCTCTGTTTGGCTTCCTGCTCCTTCAAAGGCAGGGGAGCCAAACAGAGGGGTTTAATGGCTTCCTCCTATTTAAAAGGATCAGTGCAGTGGGTTTGCCTGTCATCTGATCCTTTTAAAAGGGAGGGAGGCATTCAACCCCTTGGTTTTGCTCTCCCCTGCTCTGGAGTTGGGGGGAGTGAAACAGAGGGGTTTGAAGTCTTCTTCCCTTTTAAAAGGATCAGCTGACAGGTGGATCCACAACACTGATCCTTTTAAATGGGAGGGAGCAATTTTAACCCTCCCTTCCCCCGCCCCTGGAGCCAGGGGAAGCAAAAGGGACCACATAAATGGCTTCCTGGCATTTGAGGCTTACAGTGGATGGCTGCACCTGCCCCATTGTCAGACTGAAGTGAAAGGAAACCATTTGAGTGGTTGGTTTCACTTCTCCCCATTTCAAAGCCGGGAAGGGGGGAGCAAAACAGACCACTCAAATGGCTGCCAGACGTTTCAGGCTGACAGTGGAGGTGCACCCACCCGCTGTCAGGCTGAAATGGCTGCCTGGCATTTAAGTCAAACAGCTGATGAGTGGCTCTGCATGTCAGCTGTTAGGTTTATATGCAGCTCGGTTTGGTAAAGCTGAATGCTCCCAAATAAAAGTTGAATAAGATTGGCTTTTATTTGGGCTCAATTTATCGGTAGGTGAATCAGATTAGAGAATCTGATTGGCCTGAATAAATACCTGAAAAATACCAATATGGTATTTTTCGGGTATTTATTTGATTTGGCTTATACTGAATACACACCCCTTGTGGACAGTGAGTTGCTGGTATTCATCACTGGGCTTGTCTCTAGCAAGTAGTCCTCCATGGGGGAGGGGTTCCAGGGTTGTTTCAGCCTCCCAGTCCACTCCTGCCCTTCGTGGCTTTGCTTTACATAAACTAAGCCTTAAAGGCTTGACAATATTGTTATGGTTTTCTAGCTTTAATGTATTTAAAATGTTTTTATTATATGCAGTAGCAGGGATTGGGCAATTCATAAGTTTAATAAAATAAATAATAAAAATAAAAAAGCCACTGAGAGTTCTGTCAGCATTCTTTTCCTAAACCACAGGCTTCCCCCCCCTTTTTTTGGAGAATGTTAATACCCCACTGTATTTTTTGTAGTTTTTTTACATTTCAAATTGTAGAGAAGTCCCTTCTATATGCCCATAGCTCTATGTTGTGGCCCTAGTGGTCATGGCCTCTACAGAACTGATCAGAAACAGATATATTGCTGTGCTTTTAGAGTTCTGCAACTATTCCTGATGTGTACTCTTCCCTCGCCAAGTTGCACTGCAGTGGCGGCATGCCTCAGTGAGGGAAGGAAAGGTATGCCTCTTTAAGTATCTTCCCTTTCCTTGCTGAAGCATGCTGCTGCTGAAGAGGAACTGAGTGTCAGCTAGCTGCCATGGATTGGAATGTGGGGGATGCTTCTGCCTTTTGCTTTCTCTCCCTGCTTCTGCCGCCACCTTATCTGCCCAGTGGCCTTGGAGCTGCTTAGTGCTATTTTCCCATTGAGAATACAACAGCTCTAGTCTCCCCGTGCTTTCAGGTGCTTGCTTATTGATCTGGGGGGGGGGTCAAGGCAGGTCCCCACCCATCATCGATCATGAGGCCTGGTAGTCATACCAACTCCCAGTCAGCGGCCCTGGGGTCATTGCCTACGTCTCTTGGATGTCCCCACCAAACCAACCCCATCGACGGGAACTGGATACATGAATTCCGTACTTCGGGATCGCCCCTCTCTCGGCTTCCAGAACTGAGTGTCAGCTAGCTGCCATGGAATGGAATAAGGGAATTCTGCCTTTTGCTTTCTCCCCCTGTTTCTGCTGCCACCCTATCTGTCTAGTGGCCTTGGAGCTGCTTAGTGCTATTTTCCCACTGAGAACACAACAACTCTAGTTTCCCCGCGCTTTCAGGTGCTTGCTTATCAGTCTAGGGGGGTCGGGGGGGGTTCGTTTAAATGGAGTATAACTGGGGTTCCCGGGGTTTTCCTATTATTCCTGACACAAGAGTTCATGGTGTCTAGTACTGGCCTCAGTAAACTGAACTTCATGAAGAGCCGTTGTTGAGTGTTTTGACTGGGACCCCTGACAGAGTGTCAGGAATATTCTTTGCCTCTACCCGCATCTCTAACATGATGACCGGAGAAGAGGAACCCGTGGTACCAGTAACCACTGGAGAAATAGTACCCACCACTTCTGTAACCCCCACCACTGCGCCTGTTACCACAGCCACCACAGTGACCGAAAGTCTGGGAGCCAAGGGAGTGGCGATCCCGAAGTATGGAATTCACGTATCCAGTTCCCGTCAATGTAGTTGGTTTGGTGGGGACACCCAAGAGACATTGACAATGATCCCGGAGCCGCTGACTGGGAGTCGGTACAGCTACTGGGCCTCATGATTGGTGATGGGTGGGGACTCGGCTGATGAGAACAACTGGGAGGAATGGTTCACCCGGATGGAGGCCATGCAGGCTCGAGGGTTCTAAGTCATGGAGGAATCCCTGCTGAACCTCCTTCAACTGGTGGTGCAGATAGTCCAAGGGGAGCTGTGCCAGCGACCTCCACCTCAACCTGTGGTGCCACCACCACCCAGACTGCTGCTCCCACCTCCTCAGCCAGCACCTCCCGGGGCCCCTGCACTGGGGCCAGTGCCGCCACTCTTGGAGGCCACCTTCAACAGTAACCTTGAGAGACTGGCCTATTTTGTTGTTCAGATGGAGAAGTTCATGGAGTATTGGGGCCACCAGTTCCTGAATGATGAGCGCAGGGTAGTGTTCATTGCCACCAAAGCTCTGGGGTGGGGCAGCCGATTGGTATGTCAGCCTGCACAACATGCAGAGCCCCAAGCTGCAAGACACTGCGAGCTCAGTATGAGGACCCCGTGGAGGAGCTGAAGGCGTGCAACTTCCTGAGCACCCTGAAACAGGGATGGCATTCAGTGAGGGAGTACTGGGAAGAGTTCAAGAGGTATGCGGCCAAGATCCAGGGGTGGCCAGATGGGGTGCTGGCCAAGCAATACCGACTGGAGTCGCACCATGACATCCAAGAGACCGTCCTGCGAACGGTGCGATCCGTCATGCTTCTGGCCTGGATGTGGGAAGCCGCCAAAGCAGAGAGCCGGCTGCAAATGATCCTGATCGACAACGTGGCTGCCAGCCCTAGAGGGTCGACTGGGCCTCTGAAAGTGAAAAACCCTGTGACCAAGCCCAAGGAAGGGGTGAGAGAACAACGGATGAAACAGGGGCTCTGCCTGAAATGTGGCCAAGACACCCCCTCTGGGTGGATATCTAAATCCGCACATTGGGGGCACTTGGGGGCCAAAGAGATTTTCCTGCACACTTGGGGCAGTCCCAATCTGAAAAGTTAAAAAAAATATATGGGGGATACTTAAATCCCCCCAAAAGTTAAAGAACGTTCCCTGCGCATGCGCAGAGAAGCTCTGGCCAGTGGGGGAGAGGCTCAGCAGGCCTGGCAGCTGGGAATCACTTGGGCCTCTCTGTTGGTGCCCGGGGGAGCAGGAGAAGGCCTGCGGGACCAGCAGCTGAGAGCCGTGCAGGCCTCTCCGCCGGTGGCTGGGGGGAGCAGGAGAAGGCCCCATGGCTGGGAGCCATGCAGGCTTCTCTGCCAGTGGCTGGGAGGGAGCAGGAGAAGGCTTTGTGGGTCCAGTATCTGGGAGCTGCGTGGGCCTCGCCGCTGGTGTGGGGGGTGTTGGGGAGAAATGGTGGGCCCGGGTCTTGCCACTGGTGCGGGGGGAGAAGGCTCACCTGTGGCTGCTTCCTCCTCCTCCTCCATGTGGAGCTCCTTCTCCCCCTCCCACGAGTATCGTGGGTCCCCGCTTCTTGTCATAATCTAATCCCAATACCAAGGGGAGAAATCCCACATTTTATTCATTTATTTATTTATTTTTGAGATTTTTATTTGGGCATATGTGATAAAGGGAGAAGAAAGAAATTTACAGCCCTTTTCATACATTTGATTTTGATGCTCCAACTGTGCACTGGCCACAGTCCTCCAGATACATGGGGTCACCCATTTGAATGAATGGGAAAACACACACATTTTCCGTGTACATACAAATTTGGTACACACAAACAGATTGGATTTGTTGTGATTCTGTGCTTTGACATAAATCTCGTTAAGTTTGCACTGCCACAGTGGCACAGTGGCACTGGTTCTGCTGGGCTTTCTTTACTTTGCAACTGGTTGTGCTGAGCTTGCCAAAATGCCCCTCCCCCCACTTCAATTTCCAGTGCAGAGATTTGCTTGTTTGATTTTTCATTCTGTTTGGTTTGGCACATTGGCTTGTGGTTCTGCTGGGATTACTGAGCTCTGTAATGCTTCTGTTGGACTTAAGAACATAAGAGAAGCCAATGCTGAATCTCGCCAATGGCCCATCTAGTCCAACACTCTGTCACATAGTGGCCAAAAATACCAGGTGCCATCAGGAGGTCCAGCAGTGGGGCCAGGACACTAGAAACCCTCCCATTCTTGCCCCACCCAAGCACTAAGAATACAGTGTATCACTTGCCCCAGACTGAGAGTTCCTATCTATACCTTGTGGCTAATAGCCACTGATGGACTTCTGCTGCATATGCTGATCTAATTCCCTCTTGAAGCTGTCCATGCTTGTAGCCGCCACAACTCCTGTGGCAGTAAATTCCATGTGTTATTCACTCTTTGTGTGAAGAAGTACTTCCTTTTATCTGTTCTTACCCGACTGATCAGCATTTTTATTGAGTGCCCACAAGTTCTTGTATTGTAAGAAAGGGAGAAAAGTACTTCTTTCTCTACCTGCTCTATCCCATATAATAAAGACTTGATGTTTGTTCTCAATGATTACTACTTGCTGGCATGGCTCTTTGCCTGGAAGCAGCTTGAAGGTTTCTCCCCTCCCCCCCCCGAAAATAATGGAGAATGCCTGGGGAACCCTGTTCAGGGATCCATAAAATTGGACCCCTTCGTCTGATTGACTTGAAACTTGGAAGTTATTTAGAGTATTGAAGATAACACCACCGGATTCAGTCTGAATGCAGTCCTCTCTCTTCTTTAAAGATTAGGGTTGCCAGCTCCAGGTTGGGAAATACCTAGAGATTTTGGGAGTAGAGCCTGAGGAGGGTGAGGTTTGGGAAAGAGAAGAACTTCAAAGCAGCCATTTTCTCTAGATGAACTGATCTCTGTCACCTGGAGATCAGTTATAGTAGTGGAAGACCTCCAGCCACCGCCTCCCAAATTTCTAGCACATTCAGCAATAGGGCTCTGTTTTACTGGACCCCAAATTAGGCAAGTTTTCATGCACATGCACTGCAGACAGGATGTACTAGAATTAAGGACAAGAATGGCCTTTGAAAACAGTGAGAGGTGCCTGAAGGCCTACTGATTATAATGGGTCCATATAGGTTTCCCACCCTTTATTTTTCCCAAGGCCTACCTGTTCCTATCACCAAAATAAGGCAAAATCAGAACCTCAACTAAAAATACTTTTAGAGCCGCTTCATACAAAATTCTTACACAGAAAACACTTCTGTCTGAAGTGCAGCCTGTGCTTTGATGTATTTTGCTTCATATCTGCAACATCTGTGTGTGCTCACGAATAATTACATGAAGACTACATGCTACTTCCTAAGCAGAACTGCATTCCTGTTAGCATTTTATAATGGAACACCCTCAAAGCGTGAAAACTTTCAAAACTTCTCACTTGCTGCCACCCCTTTAACACACTGTTTCGCTATTTTCATTATATTGCATCAATACAGTTGCAAAGATCTCAACAATCTGGAGTTCTGGTTCCAACACTTCTTTTGTATGAGAAATCTGTATATGGCCAAGCACTAGCCAACTTAACATTGTTCTTCCCATTGTACAAAGTAACATGTACACAGCTTTTATTCTTTAAAGAAAAGAGAACACTGACATGCTTAGAAAGAATAATCACATAGTGATGTGTGTTCTCTTGTATCATATGATGAATGTGTTCCCCATCTGCCATTGTACCCTATCCTACACCACTAACATTCTAAAACATAACTCGATTTTCTACACAAAACAGAACCCCAGTGACACCTTAAAGCAGTGTTTTTCAACCACTGTGCCGTGGCACACTAGTGTGCCGTGAGATATTGTCTGGTGTGCCGTGGGAAAAATTCCAATTTCATCCATAACATATGAACAATTATAAAATAAAGTATTATTATTTCATAATAAAGTAATTATAAAATAATTTCTTTGTGTTTATTTGATTCCTATTCAAGAGAATTACTTTATATATAGTCAATATAGGCACAGAGTTAAATTTTTTTAACATTTTCTAATGGTGGTGTGCCTCGTGATTTTTTTCATGAAAAAAGTGTGCCTTTGCACAAAAAGGTTGAAAAACACTGCCTTAAAGACTCACAACTTTTATTCCAGTATGAACTTTCATGAGATAGAGCTCACTTCTACAGCGTGTATAATTATCAAGAAAGATCACTGGCATTAAGATGGAGCTAGTGGTAAATCTGTGTACTTCTAATTTGTTATGCCCGTGAAATATTCTTCACCTCTATCTTTTTATAAATAACTCTGAAGTACCATGACATGAAACTTGGAACCTACAGATTCTAATTTATCATCTACAGGGAAGTTTTATAAAACTAATTTAAGAAAAATTTGCATTGTGTGCCCCTCTTGCTGTTCTCACAGTGTGTGGAATGTCTTGGCTTTATCATGCTCTCATTTACCACACTCCACACAAAATGGGATTCTAAACCTCTATTCAGTCCCACTTTAGAATCCTGTCTTGTGTGGAGTAAACATATTCCAGTTCACTGAGGATCCTGTATTCAGACATCATGATGACCTGAACCCTAATCAAACCAGGAAGTTCTGCATAAAGCTCAATCCATGAAGGGAGAAACGAAAATTGAGGGGCATGGCAACAAATTATATTTTTATAAGGGAAATAAATAGGGAAATAGCAAATGGAATTGTTCAGGAGGATGCTTTTATGAAAGGAACAGGGTTGTAGTTTATTGCACTGCTTATTGTATGAATTATCTTGTTTTTTCTATATTGTTTATGAAGCGTCTTTTTTCTTCCATGATTATCTAATTCTGTGATCCAACTGTAGTCTCAGAAAGAAAGGTGGATTAGAAATAAATAAACCTCTGTAAAATTATGAATATGAAATTATTGCTATGCACTTTCAAAACTCTTTCATAAGAGTTTGTAAGCCTTGTATAGTTTCAGTAAGAAAATACTTCAGTACATGTCTAAGTAGAATGAGAGTACATAAAAACGAGAATTGAATAAAAAGGTACATACCTGGATAAGGAATTTTTCCATATGTAATAATTTCATATAGAAGAACTCCAAAGGACCACACATCAGACTTAATAGTAAATGAACCATAGTTAATGGCTTCTGGCGCTGTCCATTTGATAGGGAATTTTGCACCTAAGGAAGGGGTAAAAATTCATCTGAAATTACTGAGGAAGAGAATTGACTCAGAAGACAGTGGCTTTTAAGAAGCATTATGAGACCTGTTGCATGTAGACAGGTATGCTCTTACTATCCCTGAACTGTCTTCAGACAAGCACTGTCTTTCCTAATATGTGCCCCTGGAGTAACAATAAAGATGTCGTATGGGTTCACATACAGCAGCTGCTCATGCAGCTCTCTCATTTTTCTTTCTAGCTTTTAATATGCTCCTGGCACTTAAAGAGAAGAAAATGAAAGAATCATGTTTACAACTGCTGAAATCTCTACATAATAACTGCGTTTTGGTGGTGGCACTCTCCAGAACATTCCACACATTCCGAAATCAGTTGGCTCCCTGATCTATCACCCACAAGGTGTCTCTATCCACTGACTGTGTTGCCTTAGTCCCACCCACAGAAGTGGTGCCCAGCGTCTCGGCCTCAGTGTGCTGGGAGGTGACGGACGGGTCGGACGCTCCGGCAGGTGGAGGGTGATGAGGTTGAGGCTGATCATGGCGGCGTCACAGTGGTCATCATCAGCCACAGCTGGCTGCAGGTAGCCAGGCAGGCTGCAAGTGGATGGGGGCCAGTGCCATGGAGGAGAAGGCAGCCAAGGAGGAAGGTAAGGCCAAGATCCAGGAGCTGCATGGGCCCGAGTGGTGGTTCAGCAAACTCTGCCACCTCCATGGCCCAACTTGACAAGTCTGCATGTGCCGCCGGGGCAGAGGGCGGTGGAGGTGGCCGGGAGGCCAGGCAGTGGCAGGGCGTTCTGCCAGCCCTCAGCCCTGGGTTCTGGAGTGAAAGTGGAGTGGCAGTGGGAGCCTGTGTGCAGGCAGACAGATAGATACATAGGCACATCACATCTTTCTAGAGCTCATTGTATTGCTTTAACAACAGGCTTTGGTGCTAGTGCTAACATGTAGCAAACAGGAAAGTGCTATGAAATCTGTGTATGCACCTCTATCTTTGCTGAAAATCCTGGGCCAGAAGACCCCCCCAATAAGAGACCCACAGTGGTTAGAATAAAAGGAAGACTACTGAGCTGGGAAAAAAGAAGCAGCAACACTGAGCTGGGAATAAAAGGAATGAGAAGCCAAGTGGCCAAACTGAACAGTTGGGGTGGAGGGAGAGGAGGATGCGACTTACATTTTCCTTTATTATGTATGGAAATGGTCAATAAATTCAGTCAACCACTAAAAAGCAGCCTCAGTGCGCATGCCAGAAGTTCCTAATACACTATGCCTAACTGTGATAATCACAAAGCACATTCTCTTAATCCGTATTATATGGGTAACACCAATGGTGATGTAGAAGGTACATTTTCCTTAAAAAGAATCTTGCCCCCAAATAGCAACATTTAACTCATTGAACAAGCTTTAAAGTCTGTTTTGTTAGACACTTTCCCATCCCAAGTGCTTTTTTTGCAGCACACTTTACTATGCATTTTAGTCTGTAGCCTTTGTAGAAAGATCATTTAAGAATTAAGAACCCCAGTGTCACTTAAGAGTTGAAGGTTGACTGTTTCTACTAATTGAAACGTATCTACTAGTGCTGATAAGTTTTAACTAAAATCACTTTCTCATTTATGTACAGCATATCTTGTGTAAGGGTGGGATTACATGGGATCCCTCTCCACTGTATGTACTCCTTAAAGAAGCAAAGTATGATTGAACTATTGTACAACATGCCTGAAACCAGGCCAGAGCAATCTGCTCTTATACTATCTATTACTGTTTCAAATACTGCAAAGAAACCGTGACAGCTGCTTGAAGGATTCAAGCATATGTACTCTGGGTATGTCTAAAGAGGAAACATTCTATACTTCCCCTATAGAAATGTACAGGAGCTGCCTCAACTGTCCCCAGACATTGTGCATGTGCATTACACAAGGTGTCACTGTTTCCCTTAGAAAAGTTAAGATTCTAAAACTTCAAGAAATTACCAGGATAACTAAGAGACATTTCTCACAATGCCTTCTGCCCAGAGAAACATGCAGTGGTAGGACACCCTGATCTCTCAAGCAGAAAGAGAAGGCCAATACATGACATTCTGGTGCTAGAGATTTAGAGAGGGGCAATTGGCTAGATACAGATGAGTAACTATTGGCAGTGCAAAATTATTTTTAATTAAAATCTTCTGTAAACATGGCAATATTTCCTTTAACCAGGTAAGAAAATAACAGTGTTCATAAACTCATGCTGTGTTGGTTGGTTAACACACAAACTGTAATATGTAAAAGCTTTTGTTCTGAAGATCTGAAACAAGACAAGACACCACTTTATACAATTTTTAAAATATACTACCATTGTTAAAAATGTAGCAATGGTATTTGAAATTTCAGATTCTTTTGTAAGAATTAGCCATTCGTGGAATTGTTTTTATAACAAAGTGATACTTACCTTCCCTGGCTGTATATTCATTATCTTCAATTACTCTGGCTAGTCCAAAATCAGCAATTTTGCACATTAGTGATTCTGAGACTAGAACGTTAGCTGCTCTCAGATCCCGATGTATGTAGTTTTTCCTTTCTATATATGCCATACCTTCTGCAATCTGTACCAACAAGAGAAAAGACCTCCATTTTTATATCCCAGCACAAAGGTTGATGTGAAAGTACTGCTAACTGTATCTAAGATTCAACTCCGTCAAGTGAAAAATATCATAGACATTTTCTCATATATGTCGACATTTTCTCTTTTCAATTATTTACACAATTCATTCATCTTAAAAAAAATAGAAACAGAAAAATAATTATGGACTGCAACAGTCTTTTTAAAAAGCACATAACTTCTAAAAGCCAACTGCTTTGGCTTTTCCTGTTGCATGAATCTGTCCTTTTTCCTTCCCTCTTACTAACGATATTCCAGGAAAGGACCTCATTCATGTTACTGTACATTCAATATTCAGACCTATTCACCAGTGACTCAGTCAATGGCTGCAGTCACACATGGTAAATAATCCACTTTCAATTCACTTTCAATGCCAGTTCCCAAAATCCAGTTGGAAACTGCACTGAAAGTGAATTATTTAGCATGTGTGATTGCAGCCAATATATCTTTAACATTTTAAAAATTACTGTAATGTGTATTTAAATGTATTCTGAAACCAATATGCTGTCAGGAAGCAGGGAGTTCCAGTATTTAACCTCCATCTCAAAAAATGACCTCATTTTCTCCATTCCAAAAATATGCTAGCCCTGTCTTACAGAATTTGTTACACTACAGTCGCTTCTATTACTTTGCATCCTAACAATGAAATAGATAAAATGCTACTGAAATATTTGACTAATATATTGTCCCTTGAATCAAAGATGTTAGTGGAATGAATAAAGGCTGGAAGTGCTGATGGCTATTCATCAGGGGGAGATTTAGTAAAAACGTTTTAGTCCAGTTCCTAGTTTTGCTTTAGGTTCATTCAGGAAGTTAGGCAACAAGCAGTGTAATCAAGATTACCAATTAGATTAAAATCCTCGCACACAAACCAAGTTCACGCTTATAAACCAGTGGTACTAATCTGACTTCAATGCCATTTTTGCCACATACGAGAATATTAGAACTACATTTTACAAATAAACACAACATCTTGGAAAGGCTTTTAAATGCCCCTGAAGTAGCAATCCTGTATTTGACATGCAGATCACCATTCATAAAACAAAACTGTGCATTATCCTTGTTCCTCTTTTAGGGTGTCAGGCAATGGAAAAATGTTGACAGCACTTCCCACCACAGTATCACAAGACTGAACACAGTTGTTGTTTTTTTTTAAGAGAAATATTGCATGAAGCCAGACCCTTGCATCTGTGTATAATCTGAAAAACAAATGGGCAGTTTCTGTTTCTTGCTAATGCTGAACAGTGTTTGCAATTAACTAAAAACATTTGCCTTTTAAAAACTGCAACATTCACCTTGGGATGTGGCTGGATAATTTGACAGTATATGTTGTAGAATACTGTCAGCTGAAGCTAAGGTCTCTGCCAAAGAGTAACAGTAGTCTAGTAGAGTAATGTCACAATATATCACTTTTAAAATTAATGAATCTGTATGTGTCAGGTTCCACTGAGGTTGGGTCTGAGTTCAGGACTGTCTCACCCTCCAGGGTTGCTTTAGCTGGGCAAGTGTCCCAGGAGAGAGCCTCAAAATAGAGCAAGAGGAGGGGGTTTCTCTTCACCCACTCTGTGCTGCCAATTGCCTATTCCCACATGCCAGGGAATGATTTTAGATCTTCCTTCCTGACTGGTCCTAGGCACACATTTCAATGCTTCCCAAAGGAAGCCAACTCTAGGCTCAGCCAATCTTCTCTCCTCAACCCAGTCCAGAGGACTGACTGGCCCCTGGGCCAATGGATTCTTGCCTTGGATTGGTGAGTTCACTGGCCCTTCCCCCTGGACATCTTTAAAGAGCTGGCTGTCCCACCCAATCTCCTCTAAGAAGGTCAGTGCTGCCTGCTGCCCCTCCAACTTTGTCAGAGCTCCCCTGGGTCTAAATGCCAGGGTCAGGGGTCATTTAGTAGAAAAAGAGGTGCAGGAGCTCATTAGCATAACTCATTAGCATAACTTATTTGCATATGCCACATCCCCCAACATCACCGGAAGTGTGTCAGAAGGCAACACCCACCACTCAGGCTCCACCCCTAGGGGCTGTTTTTCCACTCTGGGGGCTGTCATTCCAGTCCCAGAGTAGCCTATCTGGGCCCAGGAGGAATGGTACATGTGCTGCTTTGTGCTCCTGCTGGGAGCTGGGGGCAGGGCTTGCTGCCGCCTGTGCTTCTAACTGCTAGAGCTCCGCTCCTACATGCTCCTGCTCCAAATGACCCCTGGGCAGGGTCATATCTGGTAGGAACTCAGGTGGGTTGGCTTTTGCTGCTGAGTATGCTGCTGAGAGCCAGCTGGATTCCTTCAAGCTGGCTGACTCCTGAGTAGACCTTCCCTGCTGTGACCTGCCAGGCATCAGCCCCAGCCTCAGGGCTGGCTGGCGCAGCATGGCTTCAGTGGGGCTTGCAGTCCTTTGGGGTAACTGCAGGAGTAGAAGCATCAGCCCCATAGCTAACGAGTTTTTGGGCAGGGGGCCGGGTGGGCCCACAAGCCAATTAAGTCAAAGTTAATTTAATTAACTTTGATTTAATTGGTGGAACTCCCCTGGAACTCTAGCCCTACCAGCGCTGAAATGAGCTTGCAACAGTACTGTGAGTACAACGAAGTCCGTGCGCCCCGACTAGCCGCGGGGAAAGCTGGCCCCACCAAGGGACGCCCACTGGCTGCTGCACAGAGCTCAAAAGGGACGTCAGAAAAAATGGAGCGCAAAAGGGACGCCAGAAACCCCAGCCGGGCTCCCCCCACTGCCACTGTCCTGCGCTGCCGACCCACCTGCCTGGGAGTGGCTTCTCACCCGCTAGGGCTCGTCCATCGCCAGCCCGTGGTGCTGTGACCTTGCCGAGCGGCGGGGCTTTTCCCAGCAACAATCTGGCAACCTGGGGACTTGACTCGTACGGGGGAGAGAGAGAAAGAGAGGCAGGAAGGGAATCAGGCAGGCAGGTTGGGCGGCGGGGGGGGGGCGGACTTGCCAGCTGCCAAGTGAGCTGCCTGGGAGGGAGGCAGAACACCAACAGGGCGGGGAACTGGGATGTGCTGGGTCCCTCGGGCAGGCAGGTCGGCTGCTGCCACAGCGGTGGATAAGTGTGCAGTGCCAGCCTAGAGGTGGAGAAAGGAGTGCACACTCGCCATGGGGGAGGGGAATTGAGGATTGGGGAGGAGACCCATAAAAACCACAGGTGGCGGGTGGGCCCCACGGGCCCCTTGGTAGCTACAGGTCTGAGAAGCATTGGCCCCGGATAGTATGGAATAGACCAGGGGTGGCCAACCTGTGGCTTGGATGCCATATGCAGCTCTGATTTATGCTCTTCATGGACTGCCACAAACTGCACCAACATTCATAGAAATTTGTGGCAGTTCTTCAGTCTGAGAACATTTCTTCATGAACCACAAACTGGCCAAAACTCATGACAATCTTTAGTTCATCAGCCAGTATGTGCCCATCTCTACCAAACAGGATTATTCAGAAGCTGACTTCCACTTGGATAATTTATCTAGTTTATCTAAGTCTCAACCTTCCTAGGATATAGCAATTTTGGGAGAAGAGGGAGAGGGATCAGAAGTCAACTCTCAGCTGATTGGGGGATCAGCCTTAGAAGCTTTGCTGCCTGTCAGACTTGCTAGGACACATCAAGGTTATTTGAGGGGGGGGAGATCAGAAGCCAGCTCCCAGTTTATCAGGGGATCAAGTGGGAGTGGGTTTTTGATGCACTCTCCTCTGCTCAAAGAAAGTGCTGCTGTACTGGGGAAAGTCTGAGACAAAACAAAGTTAGCATTCACAGCAGTGAACAGGTTATGAGCCAAACCAGCAGGTGTTTAAGCATCCCTGTTTTGTTCACAGAGGATAGTAAAGATTAGTCGGAAAGAGGAAAATGCATACAAACATAGGATAAGCATCTACATCTGGTTCTTGAAAAGAGATAAAACAAGTTGTGCCATGGTAATGTTGGAAATGAGAATACTCCAAAATTGTAATAAAAAATAGAAGAAATTGCAATCTGACATAAACAAAGATACAAATTTGCTAGCTAGCGGAATACAGTGAGATAATATGAAACTTTGTTTAGAGTGTTAGGTCAAACTAAGGCTAATTTTTACATTAGGAAATTAAGAGCTGGTTCAAAGGATATTTGCTACAGGACTCTTTGTAGCATTGTGACAAGCAGTACATACTGCTTTAAAGGAAGGAAGGAAGGAAAGCAAGAAAGCAAGCAAGAAAGAAAGAAAGAAACCCCACCCAAACTTTGTGTGCATTGTCCTCACTTATAGTTTCTCTTTTCACTAGCTTCCTTTAAAGTGATAACTGAATAGCATGTGGTTGTTCTGACCAGCTGCTGCTTGTTCTAGAAAGAACGAAAGCCCTTTGCAAAAACAGGGAAGATCTAACTGACAGCGATTTCTTGTGCACCCTTTACAGACTTCAAAATGTTACTCTTACTTTTTTGCCCAGCCCCCAAGCATTAATTTCATTGTCTCTGTCCCTCTGCAGTAATTGGGTGTATCTCTACTCCTAGGAGGCCTTTATACCCCCTTGGACTGCTTTGGATAAAGGTAGATAAGAATTACACTGAACACCCAAACATGATGCTTCCTGCGTTATAATGAATCTAGAAGGAGAGGATCTGGGTAAAGAAATCCAACTTCTTGTGATTTTTGAGTCTGGACTGGACAACAGCTAGTTGCCAGTAGCCTGGAAAATCTACGCTGTAGTTCAGGCCCTATGAAAAGCAGCAATGTGTCCTCCTGGGTTTGAAGAACTTTGCAACCTGTGATCCTACTCTGGTTTCATGACTGTTCCATGGATCTAAGAATCAGTGTAGGACAACCCCACCTCTACAGCTGATGAAGACAGGTGCCAGCCCCTGCCAAGGAAAATGGTATGCTATAGATTTGTTACCTTGTCTTTGTAGGTGCCCACCAGATAAAGAAAGTTTTGGGTACAGCTGGAGTATTTTCCCCTCTTCCCTCTCCCCATTCCCATTCTAGTTTAGAGGACTCATCAGTCATTTTACATTAGTCTTTTTCTGGCCTCTCCTTATATCCATTGTGCAGTAGTCATCTTAATCAGTTTAGATCTAAGCCAAAATCCTTGCATTCTGTTTGACAATAGCAAGCAGCTCTTCCTTCCCCTACACAAAATTTCTTCTCTCAGCATAGCCCAAGCCTGCAATTAGGAAATACATAAATATTTCCATGACATCACAGCAAGTTAGTCAAGAATTACAGGAAATGGTGACACACTGGTAACAGTACTGTGAGTACAACAAATTATTCCTTCATAATTAAATTTAAGTTTACACAATAAAGCTATACTTACAGGTAAACCACTTAGTATTTCAAAGGATACTTTTTTCTGCATTCTGGGGTCTGAATCTAGACACTACCCAGCATTGTACTAGAGTAACTATTTATAGTACATTCTAGACATGCCATTTTATTCTCATCAACCTGTACCTGACCTGCCATGTGCAGTCAAAATAATTGCTCCCTGTATTGCCAAGGCAAATGATTAGGACCTTTCCTAGGTACAATATTCTGTCCCCTACCAGCTCTGGTTGACATAATTTGTGACCAAACCACAAATCAAACTGACCCTTATACATCTTAGTAACAGTTGGTAGTAATAGCCTAAAGAACCAGGAGAAATGTCATAATAATCTGTCCCACAAAACATGAAACATCTTTTTATGGCCACAGACGAGCATACTTTTATTTAAATCCATTTAAATAAAAACTTGGGCACCGCAGTGGCTCAGAAGTTAAGATGCTGAGCTGCAGACTGGAAGGTCTGTAGTTTGGCAGTTTGAGACCCCAGTGCTGTGTAACGGAGTGAGCTCCCGTCTCTGGCCCCAGCTCCTGCCAACCTAGCAGTTTGAAAGCAAGAAATTGCAAGTAGATAAATAGGTACTGCTTTGGTGGGAAGGTAACAGCGTTTTGTGCACCTCAGCATTTAGTTATTCCAGCCATATGACCACAGAAACTTCTTCGGATAGTGCTGGCTCTTCGGCTGGGACACAGAGATGAGCACTGCCCCTACGGTCAGATTCAACTAGCTTTTGAGCAAGGGAAACTTTACCTTTAAATAAAAATTCAGTATCCAAATGATGGAAATCAAAGGTGTGGACCAAAGCATGCCTCAATACACTTGATCTCCAGGCAGCTGTGGAAGATAGATCCAGATGAGGCCAAAGTACCTCTCTCCATAATTTTTTGTGCTTGAATAGACTGAACTTTAACCAAGTATTGTGACAATGCGAATGGCTGTCCCAGTTTCTTGTGGCTTCTGTTTTACCATAGCAGAAAGCCTTGTGAAAGTAAAATCCTTTTTATAAGGCAACCAAATCAGAATTCTCAGCAACAGACGTGTAATACCCATGTATTATATTATATTACTGCTTTGTTTACCTGAGCTGAAAAGTCAATGAGCTTTGGAAGCAGTAATTTCCCACCCTCTGTACTCTTCAGAAAATCGAGCAAGCTACCTGTGTGAACAAAAATTTAAAACAATTTTAATCTAAGAAATAAGTAAAAACACTGGAGATCTAATCTTTGAGGAATCAAGCAGAAATTTATTTCTACATATTTTAATTTAGGAAATATACCAAACTTTTGCAACCTGGGTAAGGTTTTCAGGTTTCTGTTTTGCAAAAGCTCAGTGTGGCCACAAAACTGTTTTCAGCAGTCAGCAATGTGTTCCCAATATGTACAAATCATGCTCAGATGTAGTGAAAAAGAAGTGGGTATGATGATCTTGTACAATCTCCTGATCTGTGCTCAAACTGCAACCATTTATTTTTTGTATGAAGGGCTTTTTAAAGAGTAGCTCCTTTGAAAACATCCTTCAACTCCCTAAGAACCCAATATACAGCTGCTTTTAAAGATTCAGAGAGCTTCCTCATGTACTTGTAATCTTAGCACTGAGACTAGGTACAAAGATAAATTCACTTTCAAAGTAACCTACCTTATACATAAAGACAAAAATTCTATGATTTGATTATACAAATTATCTGCAAAATTTTCTTTCTTCCTAATCAACATATTGTATTTAATATGATGCAGACAATCCTAAATATCCTTCCAATACTTACAATGTGCTTCATTGTACAAACCAGTAAGTATGTGCAATAGACAGATAACCACTATCTGTGAGATGAGTTCCTGCCTGTGTTCCCCTACATCTCATGCTACTATAAATGAATACAACTCACAAGACACTGGCCTGAGTAAGAAAAACTTATGTGTGAACCAAAGTCTTGGTACAATCCTTTCTGAAATGTCCAGCTATTTATTCATTAATGCATCCCCATTAAACTATTTGCCTGCAGTAATTTTGTCCCAAGATATGAAACTGACACTGTAAACAAACTCCTTAGCCACTTCCATGCATAACAAATCGCTATCAGTAGTATACTCCGTTCACATTCATACACACAAAAATCGTATTTTCTTGTTACTAAAACCAGCAATTCCTACCTTTTGCCATGAATTCTGTTATTATATAAATAGGTTCTTCTTTGGTGACTACAGCATACAATCTAACCAGCTTGTCATGCTGAAGTGATTTCATAAGATTAGCTTCTTCCATGAAAGCTTGCACAGACATAGTACCAGGCTTCAGTGTCTTAACTGCAACTTTGGTATTATTATTGTAGTAACCTAGAATGAAAGAGACTATGGTATTACCAAAATCCAGCAAGCTTAAACTGATTGTCAGAGTGCTTTATTGCTTTTAATAAAGCCAAGGTGTAAGTATCCAAATATGTCACTGTTTGCCTCGATGTCCATAGCAGACTGATTTTATATTAATTTCCCCACACACCAAAGGCCCAGAACAGAATACCATGTTTTTAAGAAATATACATACAAACTATCTGAACAGATGGAATACAACTTTGAGATCAATCTTTTCACTGATTTCTGGGCGCTGTTCCTCAGTGATTGTCACTACACATTTGTACACTCACATCTCTCTTTCAAATGCTACAGGCGGTTGAACCAGAGAGGTCCAGAAGACACATGAAAAAATTACCTACTGAGGAAAGTGAAGCTGCTCTTATCGGGCAGCTATTGCTCATATGCAGGCTTTGACTAATTGTCACATGAGTTACCAGTGACCCTAAATGAGGGGAGGCAGGGTAGAACAGGCTTCCCTTTCAGCACAGTGTTTGATTCACTTCAGCCTTATAGCACTATTTGCTTTTCACAATCACCTGTTATCTGATGGTGCCTTTAGGACACCAGGAAACTGAAGGAGGAGAAAAGTTAAATTATAGAGAAGCTGATTTCAGCTTCCCACATAGGTAGCTTATTACTGTGTTAACATACTGATAGTGAAGCTTGTAGTATTAATGAGCTCAGGACTAGCCAAAGGTTTACCTTACACTTATAGTATACTTCAAGGCATTGGCTTTATCAGCTCTCATATGATTAAGAAGAAGAAGAAGAGATTGGACTTATACCCCGCCCTTCACTACCCAAGGGAGTCTCAGAGTGGCTTACAAACTCCTTTCCCTTCCCCTCCCCACAGCAGACACCCTGTGAGGTAGGTGGGGCTGAGAGAACTCAAGAACAGCTCTTATCAGAACTCTGGCTTGCCCAAGGTCATCCAGCCAGGTGCAAGTAGAGGAGTGGGGAATCAAACCCGGTTCTCCCAGATTAGAGTCTGTGCACTTAACCACTACCAAACTGGCTCTCGTTGTTGTACAAAATTCCTGTTTAAGATTTCTGTTATTGAGATTTCCTATCATACTAGAATCCAGCTTGTTTACACAAAGCTTCCTCCTCAAACTAGTCATTGGTGTGAGAGCGTACATTCAAGCAGGGAATATACATCATTTAATTTAAAGGAACAAGCATGGAAATAGATTTCCAAGACTACAGAGAGACAGTAGAAGCTCTCCTGATATCAAAGTACAATATTGAAATAATACATATGAACTATTATTTGGACCTATTACAATGTTGCCACAAAGACAGAATTGACAGGGGCTGATTGAAGCTGTGGGTTTCTTATTTTTCAATTTAGTACATGTTTATGTTTTTTAATCTTCTTTTGCAAAAATAGCTCCTCACACAATTGGCCATCTGTGTGTACATACACACATACCTCTTCAGTGATCACTTCTGATGAAGAAGGCTCTTGCCTACAAAAGCCCATGCATAACACAATGGTTGGTCTTTAAGGTCCTACAAGATTATTTGCTGTTTTAGCTGCAATAGCTTATCACAACTACTTTTCTAAAATTTAAAGGCATCAGTAAGTATCTGATCATCATGTGGATTTAGTGAATCAGTACCCATGCTGTTTTTTATCTGTTTTATTCCTTTGACACCATAAAATCATTCAGAAATAACCAAATACTAAGTAAATATAATCCTTTAGGAACTGGTGAGGCCCCAGACCCTCCAGGACAACAAAGACAATTGAAATGCCACCGAATCATACCATCAAGTTCTAAGATATTTGCAATCAAAATGTTTCCCACCAGCTTTCAATACTGAAGCCTGGAGAGGAAGCATGTAGTTTGATTCACAGTGCAGTAATTTTACCCATAACGTAACAATAACCCACAGAGAACCAACCATGCTAAGCCAAATATAGACGTCAAAAGGCTCACATAAACAAGAGGAAACATCTTGAACCAGAAGCACCCTTCTCCAGTTCTGTATGCATATATGCAAGCACAGAACTTCCTGAAATTAGTTCTTTCTGCTACAGATGACAGCACTTCACTAACCTCTGTATATTAGCTCAGTGTCCAAAATTTTTGTCATATGGGCTTATTAAATAGCAAGTGCTCTGATGGCATCTGTTGCTTGATGCCCAAGAACTGTATTTTAATACAAAAGAGGATGTATTTTCTATTAAACAAATGAAATTGCTAAAATCAAGTGGTAGAAAAGGCAGTACACTATGGGGAGTCACACAGACAAACACTGTCCACACAGTTCTCTGCCCTTGCAGAATGCAATCGGGTCACATGTCAGGAGAGAACTTCTGTGCCCACTTCAAGTGTACTTTAGTCTCTCAGAGAAATCAATGGCTGGCCACAGAATGTCCTATAGAATGTTTCCCTCAGCCTACTGAAGACCACCTGTCATTGCAATAGAGATGCTAAGAACTTTGTAAACGATACCTCTATAGGTGTGTCCCGGTTCCCTGGGCCTGGAAGGGAAGCCCCAGCACCCAGCCGTGCCCCCTCCGCTGCACTCACTGGCCGACGAGCAGAGTAGTGGGGGCGGACCACTGCACGCCAGCACGGCAGGGGAGAGGCCTCCCAGGCCTCCCAAGAAGAACCCCTCCCCAGCGGCAGAGGGAGGGGAGGCAGCAGCGGGGCATGCACGGCCCCGGAGCCGAGTGGCACGAATGGCACCAGGGAGAGAGGCTGAGGCCGAGGAGATCCTGAGCAGCAGGGCCAGCAGCGTGGCCTCCCAGCCGACAAGACCACCGCCAGCCCAACGATAGCCACTCCCCCAGAGGGCCGAGGGTGTCCTGAGATATCAAGGGGGGCGGGGCCTGGGAAGACGGGAGGTGGCGGGGAGGAAGGGTGGTGCTGGGGGTGAGGCCAGGAGTATAAAGGAAGGGAATGACAGAGGGGCCGGGGAGGAAGGACGAGCCAAGGAGGTGGCCGCTGTGGAGGCGCACGAGAGAGATGGCAATTCAGTGAGCAGCCTCCCGGGACCAAAGGCAGAGGGACTCCTGGGGTGATGCTAACCCCAGGCCCCTGCCATTCTGAGGCCTCTACCTCAAGCCCAACTTAATACCAGTCCCATCTCCAGGGCTGACATCCCGCTCAAGGACTCTCTGGGCCACGGCTACGGGCGGGGCTCCACCAGGACCGTGGCAGGAGCGCGACAGGGTGCTTCACATTTTTATTATTGTCCTGGACCAAATTATTCTTTTAAAGCAAAAGGCATTACTATTTTCCATTTACCTAGAATTCAGAACACATCTTTCCTCCCTAAATGTTAAATTTACTGAAGTTCCATAATGAGCATACAGAAAACTGAGTCTTGCTGAGAAAGAATAAGGCTTCTGCAAAGGAAAATCCTGTTTCTGTAACTTTTTTTTTAAACTACAGTGTGGTATCTATCCTTTATTACTTTCTTCTAACAGTGGGCGAAGTTTTATTTTGTTTTGCTTTTCATTTCCTTATTGACTCTTTTTTTCTGTTTTACATATATGTATTGTTCTTAAACTTGATTTTAATGTCTCGTTAACTGTTTGCTGCCTTGAGGGCCCTAACTGGGTAGAAAGATAAGATAGAATGTTTTAAATAAAAATAAATAAGAATGAAGACAGGGAAATCAATAAGTATTCAGTTGGATCAAACCAGCTTTTCTGCTCATGAAAAGGGAGAAGGGATTCCCTTTGACCACCAAAAGGGGTTATGCTAGGGGTAAAAGGTCCTGCATATGCAAAAGGCATGTCGGACAGGGGCTGTAACAAGGAGGGATTTGGGGTAGACTAAGTGAAAAAGCTGGCTGGATTCAATCTGCTATACTCAGACTTTTCCCCCTACAAACCCCCCCCACATTTCAATTAAGTCTCTCACCAAAGACTCCTGAATAAAGATCTTGTATAATGTTTGCGAAATGTTTCAAACAATAGAAGTGCTATACACATGCTAAATATTATTATTGAAGTGGGCAGACATTTTCCTCCTATGACTCACTAACCAGATAATTAAGAGGCATAGGGTTGGAATAAACACAGAGTTTATTTATTCAGTGTTCCAAACAAAGAACTACTAGTTGTGGGTCCCATCGTATCAGTGCAGTACTAGGGCTGTACACAGGTGCAATCTAGGATATGCAAGAGGACATTTTGGTATTTGGAGGAAAAAGGTACCAGGAAAAGGGGAGAAGTTTCCATTAGAAAAAAGAGACTTTACTCTTCACAAATCTTTTATTGTTAATAGCACCTAGGACATCTCAAATGGGGCTTAAGCCTGAGATGAAAGGTAGTTTACCTGCTTTAGCCAAACCCTTGGAACTCCCTCCCCAGGGAGACTGGTCTGTCTCCTATTGTCTTCTGTCAGTGGGTGAAGACTTTTTTGTTTTGTTTGGCATGCTGTTCTTAGCCATGCTCCCTGGTTTTGGTGTTTTGTGTTTATGTTTTTATTGAATTATTTTAAATATATCTTATTTTAACTATTTTGAAATGTTTTCATGTTTGATGTTCATTTATATGTTTGATGTTGGAGATCTTATTTGGGTGGAAAGGGAGAACAGAAACATTTTAAATAAAATAAACAGAACTGAACATATGAAACTGCCTTCTATAGAGTCAGATCATTAGTGTCGCAAAGTCAGTGTTGTCTGTTCTCACTGACAGCAGCTCTCTCAGTCTCAGGCAGAGGTCTTTCACATCACCTGCTACTCAACCATTTATTGAACATACCATTGCACACGACTCTGGGAGTCTGTACATGCAGAGCAGATGTTCTACCCTACTAGTCACAGCCCTACTCCAATTGCTTGCCTTGACAAAAAAAGTTACATAAAATAGTTCATATGAATTACCTAGTCTGTAAAGCATCTAGATCTCTTTTTAAGCACATTCAATATGTATAAGCTCCAAGAGACTGTGTAAAATGTAAGGACACAAAATCCATGTGAGAGTCCAGTATAAACACTGTGGATTATTCTGGCTTCTTGACAGACAACTTAATAAGAGGCAGGTTTGATATGCACGTGCACACACACACAAGCAGTTTTGGGACTCATGTGACAATTCCTAGGCTACTTAAATGAAACCAAAGGAAATTCAGAGTTAGTAATTTAGCTCCTCAGGACCATAAGTTCAGAAATATTTTACAAGAAATTTAGCATCTGTGCAGCTCTTCACCCACAGAAGCATCTTACCCATCCAGACTTCTCCAAATTGACCTGCTCCAAGCTTTTTAACTAATTTAATTGAGTCCCGAGGGATCTCCCAGGCATCTTTGTCCCATGGTTTCTGTGGCTTGGGACTAATGCATGCTTTCTCCAGCTTTCGACATAAGCCATCTGCCTGCTCTGTTTAAAAGATAAATATGTTACAGTTTAGGGTCTTAACCAACACTTGTTAGCTACAAAAACCAAGCACTGTCAAAGACTCCTGGTTTGGGGAATTTTTATCTGCTGAGCAAAAGGCAGCCTCAGAACAGGTTGTGTCATGGTAGCCAGATCTTATCTTTGCTTTTGCTGGACAGCTCACAAGCCTTGAATGGTGGCAGGATTTATTGAGTAGCAGTTACAATGAGCATACAAAGACAATACAAAGTTCTACAGCAAACCATTTGCTCAGATATGTAGGCACAAACACCAGAGATCAGATCACAGGATCTCATCCATGCTGACATACAACTCAGATTTCTTACCCAGAATATTGGCTAGCTTTGTTGGGATGTACAATGTAGAATTTGCGCAGGATCCTACCCTCCATCTCCTGTGTCTGTCTCTGATTGAGAGCCAGAGTTTTAAATCTCTAATTCTAGCCACCCTCCCTAATTACTTATTGGTTTGGGTCATCCAGAAGATTGGCTGTTCTACCTCCTATGGGCATTTCTAAGGAGGCTCTTTTCTCCTTGAATGCCCCTGGTCAATCAGGCATATCCCAAGATCTGGGGTAGATTCACACTGATTTTGCTATCTCTTCTCCCCAGCACATCTGGTACTCAAAGAAGGGTGTATTGAGATTTCAGAATGCAAAGTGTCTTATTTCACATATTATTTTACCTAGACATGGCTGTGTCCTTGGTTGGCAGATAAAATATGTGTAGCTGAGGGAGGGGCAATGTGCCTTTTACACAGAAAAGAAAAGTGGCCTGAAGCATTAAAAATAGCTCTACTTTGGTTCACTTAAGGCTCAGCTCAGAATTCTCATGCCAGGCTTGTCTCTAATACACTAAAAATTGACCTCCCTATCTTCTTTAAAATTCTGAAAATTAAAAATCAGCAAGATCAACAAGACAACTGATGAGAGGAGCTTTTTGAAGTTAAGCAATGCAATGTGTGCCATCAACTCCATTGCTCTTGAGTTTTCTGTCTGATGCCACCTGGCACTACCATAGTAAGCTAACATATGAATGAGAATGCTTTTGAGTCAATCCCATCCACTATCAAACCACAGTCTGTGATCGCTTTAGAGGATTGTTGGCAATTGTCAACAGCAAATGCCCTTTCACAGGAGAAACGTTAGATTAAAATCTGTTTTGTTTGTTACTGACAGTATAAATGGAGCTTCTTAACCAAATCCATTGTTACTCAGCCTTCAAAAATAGGTTTGAAGGTTTATATTTCTGAACCAATATATCAATTTGCAAAACGTTTATATTAGAAGAAGTAGAAATTAGTGCTGATTTGCCCTGATTAAAATCAGAACCCAAATAAACTAATTAAAATCAGAAGGCAAATGTATTCAAAGCATGTTTTTTCCTTATCTAGTGAAAACAGGTGCATAGGAGAAAATGGGGGAAATCCCATAAACATCAGTAAAGATCAGTATTAAAAAAAATTCTGTGCACAAGTCAAACAGTACTCCCTTACAAGCCAAAGGCCATTTTTCTTTCCCACAGCAAGTATGGACACAAGAATGCTACAGTGTTGGTACAAGATAATTACAATGCTGATAACTTCAGTTTATCACTAGTTCCACACAAGACTCTAAACACTGCTTAATCTCCCAAACCAAAGACTTCCTGTTTTATCTGATTCTCCCCTTATTTTAAGACAGATAAAAGTCAAAGCTTTGTCTTTCCCACAGTCTAGTACTCTACATTAAAATGCATTTGACTTAAGTGCCCTGAAATAGAAGAGCATTTTGTACTTTGTCAGGCTAGTATTTTCAAGAATTGACTTACTTTGATAATGTTTGATCATGTCACTGATGGAGGGAAAGGTAATTCTTGGGGAGATGTAATATCCTCCATTGTCTAGACTTCTGATTTTGTAGTGCTTGACAACATCACCATGTTGACTGTCAGTGTCTCTGATGGACAGAGAGTAGCTACCTGTGGACAATTAAAAAAAAGATTATATTGTATGCATTACAGATAAAATTCACACCAAATCAATTTGTTGCTGTCCTGGCCAGTTTTAATGCTAAAGCATTAATTATTCTTTCTAAAAGCCTTTTGGAAGAGAGACTGCAATTTCTGCTAGTTACTAACCCCTTCCAAAGACTAGGCCAGAGAATCATGTTTCAGATCCACTAAAATCACCTGAAGAAAGATAACAGACTTTTCACTTTCCCTTATCCTACCACATCAGCTATTTTTGTTCATGAGACTGCTGGTTTTTGCCACATTCCAGGAAAGCAAAACTGTAGAGTCAGGATTACCATGTTACTATTTATATGCAAGATAAAATCTGTTCTGGTGATTATCATGTAGAATTCGCATGTGAGTTTCAGGGTTCTACAGAGTGTAGATCACCAAAATATGTAAAAAGGACTACTATATCAGCACCAAACTTTCAGTGCTTCTCAAGAAGAACTCTTTTGCTTTCATATGGCACCAATTCTAACAATAACAAAGCAGAATTAACATATCGACTTGCAGTCTTCCTTACTCCATTTCCTAAAGGAATGGATTCTGGCACAGTAGTGCACATCAAAATGCACAAAGAATGTATCTAAGCTAGGCTAAACATTACTGGGTTGCTTTTCCCATCAGGGACCAGGAAGACATGAGCACTATGAACTCAGGGCTCCAGAGCCAACACTGGGTTAGGAAAATGCTTCTCTTGCATGAGTGAGACAAAACCCAATTTTAAGTGGAATGATTTTTTAAAAAAATATAGATTAGGCTTACTTTAAAATTCATTTTGTTTTCCTATAAACTAAACAGGTTTTAAAATGGTACTTGTAAAACAAAGAGATCATACACTTTTCTAATGAACTGTAAGAACCCATTTTCCTATGTTAAAGAACAAACTGGGACAAAAAAAGAAGAGTGACTTCAGAGATTGAGTCAATGGGCTTAGAAACATGCAACTCTGTTTAGGATTCAACAGTTAGGTTTCTTCTTTCGTAGTAACTGGAACTCTTAACAGGGATTAGACCAGGGGTGGCCAAACTTGCTTAACGTCACAGCCACACAGAAGAAACATCAGATGTTTGAGAGCTGCAAGACATGAACAAATATCACACACACACTTTTATTGAAAAATATGCAAATTTGCTTTTTATAAACATTAAATTAGACTGTGTGAAAGAGCCACATGTGGCTCCTGAGCGGCAGTTTGGCCACCCCTGGATTGGGCCATGATTAAAAGTTTCCAGTTACTGGAGAGAAACAAATTTCAGTTTGCTGAGGCATATTTAGGGGTCATGGCAAACTGGGGTTAGCTTGAAAACTTTGAACTTCAATCTCAGCTTAATGCACAAGGAATGGGAAAGTAGTCTGAGCCCAACCACATTCATGTTCACTGAAAACAAACTTTGACATCTTATTTGTGAGTGAACTTTTTTGTTTAGAAGAATAATTTTCAGGAGCTAAAGTAAAAAGGCCTTTCACATGGCCTTTATAAATTATGGTTAAATTGAGTACATTCATACACCTGAAGAGATCGTATGGAGAAGCCATCAACCAGTCAAGTATGTACTGAAGAAGGGCAGAAGGTTGAGTTTATTTTTAAATTGGACACAAATTCAAAAAGCCATTGCCTACCTTTTAATGTTTCACTCTCTCTTATAAGGAAAGCTCCAGGACTATTTCCTGGTGCTAGAAGTTGCCTTTCTGCATCTTTCCTGGTTATATCTTTAAAAAACCATCTGAAAAATATTTTGAAAAAAGTTACTCCTTTCTTTCCTTTCTCAGTTGGAACAAGCAATGTAGTAAGTGGTGAATAACAAAAGCTGAATATGATGAACCTACTCTTCTGTTTCTAAGGTGTTGACCTTCGCAACATAGTTGCTTGGGATAAAGCCCTCCTTCTTTGTCACGAGGGATTTAGCTTTCCACCATTCTCCATGCCTGAGAAAAAGAAAAGAGCAACACCCATCTAAGCAAATAGGAATGATCACCTTCATCAGTCTCCAAAAAACAAACTAACGAACAAAAAACCTCTTAAGCTTCACTGGAGAGTGGGATACAGGCATGCCCACAATCAGGTGGTCTGAGGACTTCTGTGTATGTATGTATGTATGTGTGTATATATGTATATATATTTACACACACACACGGAATAAGACCCATTGTGGAAATAAATACAACGAGCTCTAGAAAGAGGCTCTGGGAGAGTGCCTCAGCCTTGGACACTCAGCGCCAATTTGCTGTGGCAACTTCAGTAGGGTGTAATGACACAGAGTCCACAATTTTCTCCAGGGGAACTGATCTCTGCCATCTGAAGAGCAGCTGTAATTCTGTGTGATCTCTATCCCTCCCCTGGAGACTGGCAATAATGGTTCCCCATGAGGGAACTGCTGGTTTGGAGGGTGGAAACTATGGCATTGTACCTGTCTGAGGTCCCACCCCTCCTCAAACCTCACCCTCTCCAGGCTCCATCCCTCAAATCTCGAGGAATTTCCCAACCTGGAGTTGGCAACCCGATCTTCCCTCCCAGCCAACCATCAACCTACTGTTATCTGTCCCCTGGCTTCAGCTTTCCATCTCCTCCCCTCCCTTCTAGAGATCAGTTGTAATTCTGTGTGATCTCTATCCCTTCCCTGGAGACTGGCAATAATGGTTCCCCATGAGGGAATGGCTGGCTTGGAGGGTGGAGTCTATGGCATTGTACTTGTCTGAGGTCCCACCCCTCATCAAACTTCACCCTCTACAGGCTCCATCCCTCAAATCTCCAAGAATTTCCCACCTGGAATTGGCAACCCTATCAGGACTGGCCCCAATGAGTTTTCTCCCAAAGGCCAAAATAGGTGTGGAAAGGTCCTTTAATGACAGAACCTGGTTGCCTAGCAACAGGCACTGAGGAGAAAGAACAGTTGCCACCTCTGATTGGGGAAATACCTGGAGATTTGGGGGGTGGATCCTGTGGAGGGCAGCATTGGGGGGATGGAAGGACTCAGCAGGGGATAATGCCATAGGGTCTACCCTCCAAAGCAGCCATTTTCTCCAGGGGAACTGATCTCTGTCATCTGGAGATCGATTGTAACAGTGAGAGATCTCCAGGTCTCACCTGGAGATTGGCAACCCTAGGGGAAAGCCAGTCACACAGCAGGGGGTTGAAGAGAATGGTTTGATGGTTGCTGGCCCACCTCATTAGCCAGCCAGCCATGGTGGAGCCAAAAAGGAGTGAGAGGCGTGTCAAGTGGGGGAGGGAGTTATGTTGAGAGTCCTTTGTTTCTTTTACTCACAGAAGCAAGCTTGGTTGTTTGGTTGCCTACCAACAGCCACTGAGGAGACAGGTGGTCACAGTTAGTCCCACACAGGAGCCAAAAGAAATGTCTTCCTCAGGAGAGAGTCTGGCTTTCCAGGAGCCACAGCTCGTTTCCTCTAGGCCAGACCCTCCCTGGTGCTGCCGCTGAAGGAAGGTGGGGGAGCCTTTGAAAGGTGCTGGGCAGCCTTCTCTGTGGTGCAGCTCGTTGAGCTATCCCCCTGACAAAGTGTAGGCCTTGTGGCCAAGGAAGAGGGGCCATAAGGGGCAGCGATGGTGAGTGCTTCCCCTGCTTGCCACTGCTCACTAGGTCTGCCTCCTTCTCCCCTGTGGAAGGGTTGCCGCTCTCTCAGCAAAGCATCCATCCCCTTCGCTGGCTTCCTCCAGACTGAGGGTGAAACGCTGCCCACCGGCTCGATGGGCAGGGCCGAGCCAACACGGCAAGCCAATGGAGCCACAGGATTGGGATACTGTGAGAGTGGCAGCTGAGTGGACCAAAGGCTGTGGAAGCATGTCCATGAGAGACACCAACACTCTTTTATATATAAGGAGAGATATCTGCAAATTTTGAGTCCAAACCCAAATATGGTATCTAAGGTTGCCAGCCTCCAGGTGGGCTTAAAGACAAAAGAACAGAACCGTGTAGATTGGTTTGTATGCAATTACTATTAGCAAAATAGAATAAAGTTTACAAAAACATTGGTCAATATGTATCAATTCTCCTGTTTTACAAACATTACCTTGCATTAGTTACAAGGTAACAAAACACTGTTCCTTGTACTTCATACACTATTCAAAACAATGTGACACTTGAGATTATAACAAGAAGATTGTCCAAAATATGTTTACAGAATGATGAATGGTATCAATAAGACTGGATTGCTCAAACAATTAAAGATGACTTGACAAGCATTCCAGTATGTGTTGATTTCAGCTGGAGGAGATACTTTGTCTCACTACTGGAAATTCCTACTGTAATGTATAAGATGAAGGGAAGGACAACTGGATGCTTGTTTTTAAACACTGAAGCCTTCGATTTCTGAGAAAAAAAAATTGAAAACAGCACATACCGGAACGCTTGTCATCTTTAATTGTTTGAGCAATCTGGTGTGGTCCCTCTGCATATATATCATCAACCTCCAGCCAGGACCTGGAGATCTCCCACTTTACAACTGATCTGCAGACTACAGTTCCACTGGGGAAAATGGTTGCTTTGGAGGGTGGACTCTATGGCATTGTACCATGCTAAGGTCCCCCTCCAGGCTCCAACCCCTCCCCAAATCTCCTGATATTTCCCAACATGGAGCCGGCAACCCTAATGTTAACACAGACCAGCCACATGTAGATGATGCCCTCATACGTGGGGACAGGGGACCACAATCAATATAGCTTTGACTATATCAGGGGTAATCAATCTTTCCTTTAATTTAAGGGCTGAAGCACAGCAGAGAAAGTACAAACTGAAAGACTGAACAAAGTACTTTTAAGATGAATGTACTTTTAATTTTGGCAGGATGTAAATTGGAAGTAAATGATATATAAACTCAGCATACTAAACTTCAGTAGAAATGGGTGTATTTTTCACAAATAAATGAGTTTTACAGATAGCTGTGCAATCTGTGTTTTTATATACCAAGGAGAATTTTTCTACCTAAATTTGTTTAACCTGCATGTGATACAAGAACTACCAATTATTCAGTAATTTAAAAACAGGGCTGTATGTGTTTTCTGTCACATTCACTAGATCAAACTAGTATGGGGTAGTGGTTAGACTAGGTTCAAATCCCCACCTGTGCCATAGAAGCTTGCTGGGTGACCTTGGGTCAGTCACACACTCTCAGCCTGACCTACCTCAGAGGGTTGTTGTAAGGATAAAATGAAGGAGATGAGAATGATGTAAGCTGCTTTGGATCACCATTGGGGAGAAAAGTGGGGTATAAACGAAATAAATAATATTTTTAATTGTGCACAATATTATGCAGAACATTCAGCTTCCCAATAATCTCAATATTCTTTTTTAACAAAAACAAGATTATTGTCCTTACAATTATGAGGATAGGTTTGAGAATACATTTCTGCTTGTCTTATGCCTGTACTTACTCTTCAAGAACTGCCATTTTCTCTCCTTTCTTGAAGGACAAATCATCTTCATGAAGACCATCGTAAGCGTATAAGGCTACTACAATGGCCCGAAGATCCTTCTCCTCTGCTAATATATAAATTTAAGAGATTTTTGTCATTCATTTATAGATGTTACTATAGATTTATAGACTTTATAAACTTGTACTAACCAGCGGCTTTTATAAACTTACGTTCTGGAAAGAATCTCTGACCTGGTAAAAGTGCATCTGGATTTGGCTAGAACAATAACAAAAAAGCAGTTAATGTCCATGTCAAACTTATGAACTCACATATATTAGTCACTATTTTTAATTATATTTTTTCTTGGCCAGTATTTAGAAGCACAATAACATTGTGACTTTTACCAGACCACCAGGTGTATGTGTGTGTGGGGTGTGTGTGTGTTAGAAGTACAAAATTTACCAAGCTTCTACTTGTCCAAGGAATCCAGCAAAATAGTACAAAGTCCCCATCTACCATCTCCAAAAATGAGACAGAGAAAACTTTAGGTCCAGAGATTCTCACTGGAGTTGCCTCCTCCCAAAGAAGGGACTGCCAGATGCGTGCTGTAGTAAAGGTAAAAATTATTGTTACCTTTATTATTTACCAGAGAAGGCAAAGAGGGTAACTGAGCCTCTCTCTTGCCTTGTTCTATGCCAAAAGAGTAGGCATGGATGGGTGTACCCTCTGATCAGAAATGCTAGCAGGAGATGAGGGGAAAAGTGGATTGGATGCCCATGTGAGAAGGAATGGACTGGACCTATGTAAAGATTGCACCATATGCTATAGGACACCCCCCAAAAAAACCCTCACTGCATCTGGGTAGAGACAGGCCACAGTCTCTTCGAGTGATGGGAAGGCTTTGTGTGTATATTTAGAGGTACTTTCGTTTATCATTGTGCTCAGCCCAGGCACAAACTAAGAGAAAAAGGGACTGTGTGGAATGCTTGCATATGGCAGGGAAACAAGTTACCAAAATGTTTATTATCTGTTTATTACTGAAGACTCACTGTAAGGGAGTTAAAAAAACTGGAGTGGACTTGTACGGCTGTGTTCTGAATGTACTCAGTGCTAACAAGGGAAGTGTGAGCCATGGTTGAAAACAGAGACAATGCCATCTGCCCCTCCATTCATTTAAATTGTGTGGGAAAGGCACTCAAGAAACGTTCAGAACAAGAAACAAAGTCTATGAAATACATTTATTAGGATCAAGCAAAATGACACACAAAACATTGTGCACTCTGCACATCTTCACATTCAATTAATGAAATTAAATTAAAGTAGTGAGAAACAATTTTTCAGAATTCATTCTGAATTCATTCTGAAAAATGTAGAGAATGGTTATTCAGGCTGCTTTAGCGTTTATCTTTTGTGTATATGTAAAGTAGGTGATGTTAGATTAAAGATATGCACAAAATAGCCATCATTTTTTAATTTTTCAGGTGTACCTGTTTAACTGCTTGTTTCCTGTAAATATGCATAGAAGGTGATCCAGAAAGGATTGGTATCTTGCTCTTGGTTATTTTCATAAGATACAGATAAAATGTGCATTCAGTTCCAGCATGATACCCCAAACTGAGTACAAGTCCCCACTCCTTGTTTACAAAGACCCTCCCTTTTTGGCCCATGAGGTAAGCATATAAAAGGGCATATTTCCTATTTATGTAACCACACTTTGAAAAGAACCTTTCCTTTCAGGTTATTAAATACCTTGATAGTCATGAAGCAAGCAGCATATTTTGGAAGTCATTTTAAATAGTGATGCTCAGTAAGAATGTAAGAATTTTTGTAATACTTCTTAATAGTTACCTCAGTTTCTTTTAAAGCATCATATACATCAAGAGGAATTCATAAGCCAAGTGGTGCTCATTGAAGAATGAGCTGCCATACAATTGTAGATCAAAAAGCCAGATTAGTGAAACTACGGTCAGTGGGACTGTCTTACATATGCATTGGCAGGGCGAAGTATTCAGTGTGATAATGGAGCTATTCACAAGAGCCTATGCACAAAAAAGCTTGTGATTTCAGCAATATTCTTTGCAAGTTGAACAACTACAAAGCAAAACTACAGACAAACATCAATTTTCACTTCTGCAAGCTTTTTTTAAAATTGGATTTTAAGATGTGCCAGTCATGCTGTGATCTCACTATTGCAATTCTTCCCTGAGACTATCTACTTACTGGCCTTTGCTGTTTATTGGACGTTGGATCCCTCACATAAATAGTTCTTTCAGTTTTACGTACTGATTGGGTCTTCGTATCTAGCCCATCTCCATGAAGATTCTCTTTTCTTTTGGATTTTATACATCCCATATTTCCTGCTGGAATGAAAAAGGGTTAAGCAAAGATTCTGTACAGGGTATCCACATTGTCTAGCCTATATAACAGATCTCCTTTTCTCCCCAACATTTACGGTACAACTTCTAGAAACTGGATATTCATGACTTCAAATTGCCAGCATCCTATTTTTTTAAGATCAACTGAATTTAGGTTCGAGTCCAGTGGCACCTTTAAGATCAACAAAGTTTAATTCTAGGTATAAACTTTTGTGTGCATGAAGGAGTGTGCATGCACATGAAAGCTTATGCCCAGAATTAAACTTTGTTGGTCTTAAAGATGTCACTGGACTCAAACTCTGTTCTGTTGCTCCACACCAACACGGCTACCCACCTGAATTTAGGTTCATAACTAAAGAATGGACTTGAAATAGGGCTGCCGGCTCTGGGTTCGGAAATATCTGGAGACTTTGGTGGTGGAGACTGGGGTGGGTGGGGCTTGTGGAGAGTAGGGACTTCAGCAGGGTATAATGCCATATAATCCACCCTCCAAGCAGCCATTCTCTTGGTTGTCTGGAGATTCACTGTAATGGTGGATGCTCTCTAGCTGTTACCTGGAGGTTGGCAACCCTAACTTATGTCCCTTTGACATAATGTTGTGTACAGTTGGACTGAAAAGAAGATATCTGTCTGCATTTTTATAAAGTTGATAGATTTCTGCTCGCAACGGCGAAATGTAGTGCCTTCCATTATAATAGTTCCAGAGGGGCATCAGTGTTAGTCTGCTGCAGCAAAAATAAACTTGAGTGTTACGGCCCCTTAAAGGTAAACAACATTTAATCCAGAATAAGCTTTCATGCACTGCCTCAGATGCAAAAGATTCTTGAGAGAACAAATATCTCCAAGATAGCAAATGTATTATCCTTTCCTTATATATAAAAGAGTAGTGGTCGGCTGGCATGCCCAAATTAGGGGAAAATGCGCGGCAAAATAGGTTGGCTGTGGGGGCTGCCAATCACAATTGGGCCATGGCCATTGGTTGACATGCCTGGCTGTGTGGGCTTGGTCCCACCCACACAGCCAGCAGACAGCCTATAGGACTCAGTCTGCCTCCAGCCGCTGGACCGGACGGATGCTCTGGCGGGCTCTCCCTGGTAAGTGACTTGGGCCGACTGGGGCCTGGGCTGGGGACGCCTTGCATGGCGGGGAGGAGGCGACAGAGGGACGGGGCCTCCAGCGGCTGGCCCAAACAATGACACGGCCTCCCTTGCTTGCTGCTGTGCTACTGCGGAGCTGCACCGGGAGGGGGAGGCCGACCTGGCCTGGCCCTGCAGGTACTGCCGGCGCAGAAGGGGGACGGGGCCTCCACAGGGAGTCCGGCTAGCGCCTGTTGCATCGGAGCACTCAACGGGCCTTGCCACTAGTTCCAAAATAAGCCTCAGTAATTTTAAATGGAATTTTTATAAACAAATAATTTTTTTAAAAAGAAATAATTCTATGATTCATTTTTTAAATTGCAGAATGACACTGACTCAAGTTGGACAGACAGATATATGAAGTTACTGATGGTCTGGTTACCAAAAACAATAAGCATTTTCTAATTTCTTTGACATGCTAGGTCACCAACGAATGATGAAAACATTCTATGTAGTGGCTGAGAATTCTTTTAAGCTGTTCTGCAGCAAACTGTACTTAAAAAACGACATGGCAACATGATACCACCATTATTGTTTCTGTTACTTAATATGTATTAGTGTCAATGAAAAGTGTACCAGAATTCCATGCTAAATTAAAACAAAGTAGAGACAGTGTACCATTTTCCAGCATAGAATCTAATCACTTACAGGATTGCCTCTTTTTATGTAACGAATAGAATGCTCTGGCACCTGTAAGGGGGTGGTCACATACACGACCACCTCCTGGCATTAAAGTTGTGAGCGAGAAATTTGGCTGCTGCATAAATTAGTTTGCTTTGGAGCCATCCTTCCTGAGCTGAGACAAAAATATGTGAGCCAGAGGCTAAAAAACTGTGAGCTAGCTCACACTAACTCAGCTTAGAGGGAAGTGACATCATCATGCTGGGGACATCGCATGGTAACGCTCTGGTATTTTGGGCAGAATGCTATGGTAACCATAGAGTTTTGCCCCAAATACCAGAGCATCACTGTGTGACATCCTCAGCATGATGATTTCATTTCCACATGATGTCATCATGCTGGGGACATCACACATGGAGACGTTGCCCTGCCCCTGCACTCCCAGAGAGCTCCTTCCCCCACCAGTAAACAAAGACGACCTGGCAACCCTAACAAGAAACCAAGCACTTAAAAATGGCACAGTAAAAGGTGAAATTCCCTTTGTGTCTATGCCAGCAAGAAATAACAAGAGAATAGGGTTGTGGGGGGGGGCCCTAAAGAGTGCCAACAACCTGAGAGGATGCAACACTAAGCCAGTTCTGGAGACTGATGAAAAGACCTAGATACAAGTTAATACATTAGGAAGGTACCTCTAGCATCAGCCAGGAATTAGGCTGATTTTCAATTATATGTTACCATGAAACTTGCTTCTTGTCCTTATTCCTTTTGAATGCATATGTGGCAAAATGGGGACCCACTCTGAGCCCTGGGAGATTGTATAGCCGTTCTGTGGATTGCAAGCCCCTGTTTTTGCCTGCCCACCTGACCTGGTGGGACTACCTCCTTCCTCTGTTGCTGCCACCACTCACTGAATTGACACTGCCTTCCTAGAGGGACAGTGAGACCCCTTTGGCTGATCCCCCAGCCCGGGAAAGTGGATACTTCAATCTTTGGGCGACCCCTGGAGAGTCGGCAACCCCTCTGACTTGGGCCCCTTTGGGTTCCTTGGCCTCCCTTTGCCTCTGGTAACGTGCTGAGTGGGGACGACTATGTGGTCAAGGCACTACCAGGCTTTATAACTCAAAAAGAAGATTTATTCAAACTATGTACAAAGGCACAAAAAATAAACACAGGCACTTCAACACAACCTGGGCAGAAAATAAACACAGTCTAAATGAAATTCCTCTGTCCCTTACACACGCCTTCTCTACCTCTGTAGTGGGTGACCGCCGGCCAGGATTTGCTTTCCCCCTCCTTGTTGTTGGAGAGAAACTCCAGCCCTTCACTGGACTGGCCACCGGTACTGCTAACCCTCCTGGCTGTCCAACATGATTTATAGTGGCCTGGACTGACCACAGAGTGTTGGTAGCAGGAGTTCCACCTGTATGAACCCCTTGAAGTTGCTGTCAAAGCTCAGGCAAAGGCCAAGACTAGGCTGAGACTAAAACCTCCCTTGAGGGGCCGAAGCCTTTATCTACCTTGCTCCGCCCCTGGGGTGGGTCCCTACTTTCCCACACTTTCCCCTAAAGCTGCTGGGAAATGTAGGCAGGGAGGTATGGAAGTTCTACTGTTCTCTATGGAGCACTTCCCCCCCTCCAGAGGACTAACCAACTAGCAGCCATTTTAAAATAAACTGCTGCCTCTACCTGGCAGCCATTTCGTTACAGCATCCTGTCCTTATATATAATTGAATTTTGGTCACCAGCATTCTATGCTTGCCACAATTGATTGAGTGCAAGAACTGGCAGTCAAAAGATGCTGGCCGGGGGCCGGGCTGACTGGCTGCTTGGCAGAGTCCCACCCACGTCAGCCCCGGCAAGTATCTTTGGCTCAGTCTGCTCTGGTCCTCTGACAGGAGAGGACCGTCTGCAGAGTGAGTGGAGGGACAGGCCCTCAAGGCCGAGGCAGGTGACAGAAGCCCATTCTGCCCCCCCCACACCATCCTCTGGGCCTTCTATGGGCCCAGTAGGCCCAGAGAAGCCCATTCCGCCCCCCACACCGTCCTCTGGCCTTCTATGGGCCCACTAGGCCCAGAGAAGCCCGTTCTGCCCCCCATCCTCTTGGTCTTCTATGGGCCCAGTAGACCCAGAGAAGCCCATTCCGCCCCCCAAACACCATCCTCTGGGCCTTCTATGGGCCTAGTAGGCCGAGAGAAGCCCATTCTGCTCCCCCACACCATCCTCTGGGCCTTCTATGGGCCTTCTATGGGCACAGTTGGCCCAGAGAAGCCCATTGTGCCCCCCATCCCTTGGGCCTCCTATGGGCACAGTAGGCCCAGAGAAGCCTGTTCTGCCCCCCCAACCATCCTCTGGGACTTCTCTGGGCCCAGTAGGCCCAGAGAAGCCCATTCCACCCCCCCATACCATCCTCTGGGCCTTCTCATGGTCCACTAGGCCCAGAGAAGCCCATTCTCCCCCCAAACCATCCTCTGGGCCTTCTATGGGCCCAGTAGGCCCAGATAAGCCCATTTCGCCCCCCTCCATCCTCTGGGCCTTCTATGGGCCCACTAGGCCGAGAGAAGCCTGTTCTGCCCCCCCCCCATCCTCTGGGCATTCTATGGGCCCAGTAGACCCAGAGAATCCTGTTCTGCCCCCCAAACACCATCCCCTGTGCCTTCTATGGGCCCAGTAGGCCGAGGGAAGCCCATTCTGCTTCCCCACACCATCCTCTGGGCCTTCTATGGGCACAGTAGGCCCAGAGAAGCCCATTGTGCCCCCCCATCCCTTGGGCCTTCTATGGGCACAGTAGGCCCAGAGAAGCCAGTTCTGCCCCCCAAACTGTCCTGTGGGGCTTCTATGGGCCCACTAGGCCCAGAGAAGCCCATTTCCCCCCCCCCAAACCTTCCTCTGGGCCTTCTGTGGATGCTGACAGGCTCCTGGGAACTGCAAAGACTTCCACTTGTGCTCTGGGCCCTCATCCATCCTGGTTGCTGAAATCATACATGGACCACATTGATGTCCATTATAAATTAGTCTCAGACTCATAGCGCCTTCCTCGGCAGCTCAAAAAGGTGGATATTTTGTTCACTATTTAAAAAACCATCCATACTGGAAAAAAAGAAGTGGCCAATTATTGTCCTGTCTCTAATCTGCCCTTTCTGGGCAAGCTAACAGAGTGAGCAGTGGTAGCCCAACAATGAGCCTTCTTAGATAACATGTGCTCTGGACACTTGTCAGTCTGGTTTCAGGTTGCTCTATGAGACTGAGACAGCACTGGTGCCTTTAGGTGATGACCCCTGTCTGAATGTAGACAAAGGCTATGCCTCATTGTTGCTCCTATTGGATTTATCTGCTGCCTTCTGTGCTGTCTTGTTAAAACACTTGGAAGCAGAAGCAGACATCAGAGGATACAGTCTGGACTGGTTTAAAATATTATTTACAGAAAGGACATAAGAAGTTGTCACTGGAAACTATTATAAGTGTTGGATTTAGCCTCTGGGGTACCATGGGGCACAATCTTCTCCCCAGCACTATTCAATCTCTATCTACAGCCCTTAGGAGAAATCATGCATAGTTTTGGAATTGTATGCCATCAATATGTTGATGATACTCCCCTCCATATCTATTGAAATCTCCTGGTGATGCAATAGGGGCCACGGCTTTACTGCTGTGGTTAAATGGCTGAGGGTAAACAAACTAAAACCGAACCCTGACAAGATGGGTATAGTACTGGCTGAGAAATCTGAGGTCATCAAGAACATTGCGCTTCCCATTTTCAGACAGGTTCAGCTGACCCTTGCTGACTTGGTTAAGAGATTACTGGACTCAGCACTACTGTTGGAGAAGAAAGTTAATGGAATTCTTTAAAAAGCTTTCTTCTAACTTACTTGAACTCAGAAGATGGCCCTCTACCTTGACTTGGCTGATCTGGCCACTTGGATCCATGTCACAGTAACATTGAGAGTAGACTACTGTAATGCATTCCCCACAAAGTCAACTGAGAGACTCCAGCTGGTACAGAATGCTGCAGCTCAGTTATTATCAGGAGCTAGCTGTCCAATATCCTACTAGGGAAGAGCAGAGGGTGAGTACAAGTAACCCCAGAAAGAGTGAAGTGGCTGGGCCAAAGCCAAAAGGACGCTCAGTTGTGGATGTGTCTGATGGTGAAAGGAAAGTCCGATGCTGCAAGGAACCTGGAATGTAAGATCTATGAATCAAGGTAAGCTTGACGTGGTCAAAAATGAGATGGCAAGACTGAACATTGACATCTTGGGAATCAGTGAATTAAAGTGGACAGGAATGGGCAAATTTAACTCAGAAGACCATTATATCTAATACTGTGGCCAAGAATCCCGTAGAAAAAAATGGTGTGGCCTTTATAGTCAACAAGAGAGTGTGAAAGGCAGTAATGGGATACAATCTCAAAAATGACAGAATGATCTCGGTCCGAATCCAAGGCAAACCATTCAACATCACAGTAATTCAAGACTATGCCCCAACCCCTGATGCAGAAGAGGCTGAAGTGGACCGGTTCTATGAAGACCTACAACACCTCATAGAACTAACACCAAAAGAAGATGTCCTCCTCATCATAGGGGACTGGAATGCTAAAGTAGGAAGTCAAAAGGTAACCGGAATAACAGACAAGTTTGGCCTTGGAGAACAAAATCAAGCACGGCAAAGGCTGAGTTTTGTCAAAAGAACATGCTGGTCATAGCAAACACCCTCTTCCAACAACCTAAGAGGCGGCTCTACACATGGACATCACCAGATGGGTTATATAATCAGATTGATTATATAATTTGCAGTCAAAGATGGAGAAGCTCTATCCAGTTGGTAAAAACAAGACCTAGAGCTGACTGTGACTCAGATCATGAGCTACTCATTGCAAAATTCAGACTTAAACTGAAGAAAGTTGGGAATACCACTAGGCCATTTAGATTTGACCTAGATCAGATACCTGATGAATATACAGTGGAGGTGAAGAATAGGCTTAAGGGACTAGAGTTGATTGATAGAGTGCCTGAAGAACTATGGACAAAGATTTGTGACATTGTACAGGAGGCTGCAATCACCACCATCCCAAAGAAAACGAAAGGCTTTACAAATAGCAGAGGAAAGAAGGAAAGTGAAAGGCAAAGGTGAAAAGGAAAGATTTACCCAACTGAATGCAGATTCCCAGAGAATAGCAAGGAGAGATAAGGAGGCTTTCCTGAATTAACAATGCAAAGTAATAGAGGAAAACAGTAGAATGGGAAGGACTAGAGATCTCTTTAAGAAAATTGGAGAAATCAAGGGAACGTTCCATGCAAAGCTGGCCATGATAAAGGACAAAAACAGTAGGGACCTAACAGAAGCAGAAGAGATTAGGAAAAGATGGCAAGAATACACAGAAGAACTATACAAGAAGGACCTTAATGTCCTTGACAACCACAACGCTGTAATCACTGGCCTTGAGCCAGACATCCTGGAATCTGAAGTCAAATGGGCCTTAGAAAGCATTACTAACAACAAAGCTAGCAGAGGTGATGATATCCCAGCTGAGTTATTCAAAGTCTTAAAAGATGATGCTGTTAAAGTGCTGCACTCAATTTGCCAGCAAATTTGGAAAACGCAACAGTGGCCACAGGATTGGAAAAGGTCAGTTTACATTCCAATCCCAAAGAAGGACAATGCCAAGGAATGTTCAAACTATCGCACAATTGCACTCATTTCACAAGTTAGCAAGGTCATGCTAAAGATCCTACAAGCTAGGCTTCAGCAGTACATGGATAGAGAACTGCCAGAAGTACAAGCTGGGTTTCGAAGAGGTAGAGGAACTAGAAATCAAATTGCCAACATTCACTGGATTGTGGAGAAAGCAAGAGAGTACCAGAAAACTTTTGCTTCATTGACTACGCTAACAAACGTATCACAACAAACTATGGCAAGTCCTTAAAGAGATGGGAGTACCAGACCACCTCACATGTCTCTTGAGAAACCTGTATAAAGGTCAAGAAGCTACAGTTAGGACAGGATATGGAACAACTGATTGGTTTAGCATAGGAAAAGGAGTACGACAAGGATGTATATTGTCACCTTGCTTATTTAATTTATATGCAGAGTACATCATGCGAAATGCTGGCCTGGATGAATCACAAGCTGGAGTGAAGACTGCTGGGGAAAAGATCAATAACTTCAAATATGCAGACGATACCACTCTGATGGCAGAAAGTGAAGAGGACCTAAAGAGCCGCTTGTTAAGAGTAAAAGAGGAGAGCGCAAAGGTTGGCTTGAAACTCAACATCAAAAAAACTAAGATCATGGCATCCGGCCCCATCACTCCTTGGCAAATAGAAGATGAAGTCATGGAAGCAGTGATAGACTTCAAATTCCTGGGATCCAAGATCACTGCTGATGGTGACTGTAGCCATGAAATTAAAAGATGCCTGCTCCTTGGGAGGAAAGCAATGGCAAACCTAGACAGCATAATAAAAAGTAGAGACATCACCCTGCCAACAAAAGTCCGTATGGTCAAAGCAATGGTATTCCCAGTAGTAATGTATGGCTGCGAGAGTTGGACTATAAGGAAGGCCGAGCGCTGAAGAATAGATTGTTTTGAGTTATGGTGCTGGAGAAGACTCTTGAGAGTCCCCTGGACTGCAAGGAGATCAAATCAGTCAATCCTAAAAGAAATCAACCCTGACTGTTCCCTGGAAGGCTGGATACTGAAGCTGAAGTTAAAATACTTTGGCCACCAAATGAGAAGGGAGGTCTCATTGGAGAAGACCCTGATGCTGGGAAAGATTGAAGGTCAAAGAAGAAGGGGACGGCAAAGGATGAGATGGTTAGACAGTGTTATCGAGGCAACAAACATGAAATTAAGCAAACTCTGGAGCACAACGGAAGACAGGAGGCCTGGCATGATGTGGTCCATGAGGTCGCGAAGAGTTGGACTCGACTGTTCGACTGAACAATAACAAAGCCAGAGAATGCACATTACATTCATTCTGCAGTCACTCCACTCACTGCCCATCAATTTCCAGATCCATTTCAAAGTACTAGCTGTCACATAAAAAGCGCTTCATGTCCTTGGACCCTCATGTCTGTAGGACCAACCTCTTCTCCACCATGACAACATAAAACCAACAAACAATAAATAGCAACAACCAAACCAAAACCCATGCCTTGTACTGGGCAGGAATAATTACCCCAAGAAATTCCAGTGCCCAAGTAATATCCCGAACAGCAAGGGCACTGGGAAAGGGTCATGCCCTTCACCTCAACGAAAAGCCTGGTAGAACAGCTTCATTTTATAAGCTCTGTGGAACTGTAAGAGGTCCTATAGGGTCCTGATCTCAAATGGGAGCATGCTCCACTAGGCTGGGGCAAGAGCCAAAAAAGGCCTCATAAGAACATAAGAGAAGCCAGTGTTGGATCAGGCCAATGGCCCATCCAGTCCAACACTCTGTCACACAGTGGCCAAAAATACCAGGTGCCATCAGGAGGTCCAGCAGTGGAGCCAAGACACTAGAAGCCCTCCCACTGTTGACCCTCCCAAGCACTAAGAATACAGAGCATCACCTGCCCCAGAGTCCCTATCCATACCTTGTGGATAACAGCCACTGATGGACCTCTGCTCCATATGTTCGTCTAATTCCCTCTCAAAGCCATCCATGCTGTGGCAGTGAATTCCATGTGTTAATCACTCTTTGGGTGAAGAAGTACTTCCTTTTATCCATTCTAACCCAACTGCTCAGCAATTTGAGTGCCCACGAGTTCTTGTATTGTGAAAAAGGGAGAAAAGTACCTCTTTCTCTACCTGTTCTATCCCATGTATAATCTTATAAACCTCAATCATGTCACCCCTCAGATGTTGTTTCTCCAAGCTAAAGAGCCCCAAGCGTTTTCTTCATAGGGAAAGTGTTCCAACCCTTTTCTTATTCTAGCTACACTTTTCTGAACTTTTTCCAAAGCTATAATATCCTTTTTAAGGTGTGGTGACCAGAACTGTACACAGTATTCCAAATGAGGTTGCACCATTGATTTATATAGGGGCATTATGATGTTGGCTGATCTGTTTTCAATACCCTTCCTAATAATCCCCAGCATAGCATTGACCTTTTTTATTGCAGTCACACACAGTCTCGACATCTTCAGTGAGATATCTACTATGATTCCAAGATCTCTCTCTTGGTCAGTCTCTGCCAATTCAGACCACATCAACGTGTATTTATAGTTAGGATTTTTGGCTCCAATGTGCATCACCTTGCACTTGGCCACACTGAACCCCATTTGCCACGTTGATGCCCACTCGCCCATCCTCAACAGATCCCTTTGGAGTGCCTCACAATCCTCCCTGGTTCTCACCACCCTGAAAAACTTCATGTCATCTGCAAATTTAGCCACTTCACTGCTTACTCCCATCTTCAAATCATTAATGAACAAGTTAAAAAGCATCGGACTGAGTACTGATCCCTGCGGTACCCCACTGATCACCACCCTCCACTCGCCCTGGTTGAGGCTAAGAGAACATCTCTTGGGCTAGAGACCACCAGAAGATGTTGATTTAGAAGAGCCTAAAGCTCTCCAGGCCTCATTTGGGAAGAGGCAGTCCCACAGGTATGATGGTCTCAGACTGCTTAGGGCTTTCAAGGTCAAAACCATAACCTTGAACCGGATCTGGTATTCAATCAGCAGCCAGTGCAGCTGGTGCAACACTGGCTGAATGTGTGCCTGCACAGGTGTCGCCATCAGCAGGTGTGTTGCCGCATTCTGCACTAGCTGCAGTTTCCAGATTGGGCTCAAGGGTAACCCTGCATAGAGTAGGTTACAGGGATCCAGCCTGGAAGTGACCACTGCATGGATCACTGTAGCTAAGTCCCGGGGGGGGCAAGATAGTGACCTGGACCTTCATAGTAAGCAAGGAATCCAGCATCACCCCGAGACTCCTTACCCTCAGGGTTGGTACCAATGGTGCCCCATTGAAGACCAGGAGCCTGATTCCCAATCACATCCCCCCACAACTCAGGTATAGGACCTCCATCTTTGTTGGATTCGACTTCAGCCAACTCTGTTACAACCATCCAGCCATAATTTTTAACAAAACGTGGTTTTATAAACAAGACTAACTTCATAATAAAAATCTGACTTCACATTGTTTTGTGGAATACAGAGGATATGGAAAAACAGTAAAAAAATTACATTAATAATTTAATGATACTAATGTCTGATAAGAACGCTTTGTTTTAATTTGTGCAATCTTTTGGAAATAAAATAGTCTTTTTACAGTAAAAATCGATTATCTTGTCATAGCACCTTTTTTTCATTTATGTTCAAAACAATTCTGTGAGGTAGGCTGGAAAGAAAAGTTACTGTTTCCACAGGATCACATATCATGTCTTCACTGATATACTGACTTGACTACAGATTCAAACACTGTACTCCTATCCATCTCTTCTCAGTGTAGCTATCCAGGCCCAAACCCTGGGCTTCCAAAACATCCAAACAAAAGGAGTTTACGGGAGCTTTCCCTCACATTAATGCACTTCCAATCCACTTTCAATGTACTGGATTTTACTGTGTAAAATGGCAAAATTCATTTGCAAATAGGGTTGCCAGGTCCTCCCTGGTCACTGGCACAGGGGTTAGGTTGCCAGCTCCAGGTTGGGAAATTCCAGGAGATTTGGCAGTGGAGTCTGGGGAGGACAGGGACCTCAATTGGTTACAATGTACCAGACTCCACCCTCCAAAGCAGCCAATTTCTCCATGGGAACTAATTTCTGTAGACTGAGGATGAACTGTAATTCCTGGGCACCCCCACTGGAGGTTGGCATCCCTACTTGCAAATAATTGCTAAAGGGGATTGAAAGGATATAATTCAGTGTCTATCAAAATACGCTGAGATATTAACCTACCATGGGCCCAGCTTTGTCATGTGTATAAAGGCACTCCAGCTTTCTCATGCATATAAAAGCATTTCTTTTCCTCAACCCTACAGTTGCTGTATGTTGTTCTGTTTTTGTAAACAGCAGTTTTGTCTTTTGTTGGTTAGTCTGGGACCCAGCCAGACCACATAAGAGCCGAATATAAACTCTTCTGATGACATTGATATGAAGACTTGTGCTCTGTATTTTACGTGGCATTACTTTGAAAACTAGGCTTTAATCAAGAATATATAATTAAATATAAAAGTTAGAAACTGCTCTCAGTTTTATCAAACACTGCCTTTGTTCCATGCCCTCATTCACATTGTAATAAACTCTACCACATGGATCTCAAATAACTTTGCTTAGATAAATGAATTTTTATTGCTGTAGATGTCCCTCACTACTTTTTTCAGCCTCTCCTTAGTGATATCACCTGTATTAATGCTAGCCTTGTGGAACAGCAGCCAGTGAAGACAAACAGAAGGACTTTGAATGTTGTAATTTGTCTATCTTGAGAAATGATCAGATCCTACAGAAGTGAAACTTGCAAAGAATTAGAAACTGCAAATACAGCAACCAACACACATGAAGCAACTGGGAGAAAAGAGAAGAGGCAGCATGCAATTGTGTAAGTGCCTGTTCCTACCCATCAATGGAAGCAGAACTAGGATGCAATGAAGGCATAATTCATGTATAAAGCAGGGGTGTATGTTCTATGTACTTTTCTCCTTCCTTGGTGCCAATAGAAGTGAAAATAGAAAAAGTGTATGGAACAACAGATCAGTTGTAGGGATTATTAGATATAGCCATTTGTGTTTCTTTTTTATTTGGTGTGTTTTCATTAGCATAACTTTCAGGTTACCTCCATTTTTACTGCTATCGTTGACAATTCTATTGTTTCTTTTTATACAATTTACATCCCATTAACGTACAAATAATGTTGAAAATGTACTCAATTATTGGTAAAATTTCAGTGTGAGGAAAGAAATTATGTGAAAACAAAGACTCATGGATTTGTTTCTCAGAAGGGAGAAATTAAATCAAATGGCAACATTCCAGTCAAACCAGCTCTCAAAATCTGGCCTCTTCCCTAACCAAAAGTTGGCAGCAGGAAGAGTGCAGTGTCCTTTTCTGTGTGCTGCACCAGTCACAATTTGTTAGTAAACTGTAATCAATAAAAATATTAGGAAATAAAAAAACATCTACCACTAGCACATCTACTTTGGTCCACAAAGAGGCCCTATAACAGAGAATTCATTCAGTCACTACAGTTTTAGCTCATTAACTTCACCTTTTTTCACATATCTAGAGTATACTTCAACTACAGGAAACTTGTGAAGATTCTCTTTGCACTGGAGAAGACTGGATGAAAGCAGCAAAGAGGAGCATGATTATCTTTAGAAGAGTTTAAACCAACAAGATAACTCTGTAGCCTCACTTCTGCCACTCTGTAGCAACACATGCCCATGTTGATAGGGTATACTTAGGACATTAACCTAGGACACGCAGATTGAACACATTGGATAGAGACTTAAGTAACCTGATGGAGGAGTACTCAAAACCCCATATATATTTTACTAATGTAAACTGGTCAAATATGAGGTATCACATTACCTGTTTTCTGTGTCTCAACTGGAGCTCCAGGTCTCCAAATATAGATTTCTCCACTTCCTCCCCCTCTTCCAGCTTACCTCACAAACTTTCACTTCCTCATCTGAAATTCCGGCATCTGTCTTAAACTATGTTACCCATCACTCTTTCATTAAAAAGGCTTATACCTAAGCATTTAACAAGAGAATAATGGAGTGCATAAGATCTGACAGTCATGACTTTTAACACAGAATAATCTGACATTAGGGATGGGCACAAACCCGAACCCCGAACCAAAATATGGGCTGAACATTGCCTTTTGGGGGGCTTGGATGGACTGGCTCGAAGGTCATGTGTCCAGAAGTTTGAGTGCCCAATCTTTTTGTGCTCAGCTCGTAAAAGTACGGGTACTTTCGTCAGAGAAACCCCACCCCTGCCATTTTGTGTGGAAAAGCAGGTGTGGGTGGGATTTTTCGGCTGTCAAGGGACCAATGCCGGGCACCCAAGGTTCACAGGGATCTCTGATTTTCAATCAGAGACATCTATCCTTCTCCCTCAGAATGGGAGGTATGTGTGTATACATCCCCAGGTGGCACATGACCGTCCTTTGTTTCACGTCGTGGTCTCTTGCAGTACACTGCTCCTTTTGCATGTGGAAAAAATCTCGTGGTGGGCCTGGTATGGGGGAAATTTACTGGGGCTACTGGCTGGGTGGGTGGAGAAACCAGCTGGATCTCCCAGCAACGATACCAACTGCCAGACAGAAAACATCCTCCGCTTCCCTTTTCTTGCTGTTTTTCCCCTTTCTGCATTTCTCCGCAGCAATGCCTGGTTGCTGCCTGCCTTTTCTCTCTTCTCTACAAGGGGTAGGAAAATGGGCTTGAATTCTTTTGCTTTCACAAAGCGCTTTTGGTTTGACTCTAGGGTTGCCTGTTTCCTTGGCAAGTCAAGCAGCAGAGTTGCCTCACCCCTTCTGTGGGTTCTGCAAGCAGCTGTTTTCTCTATCTGCTAGTGGTGGAGTTTGACTTTTCTGCTCATCCCAAAAAGACACATGCTCTCCCCTGGCGAATTGGTGACCGACCATCCAACCACTCTAAGGGGGAAATTGGTGACTGCCCTTAGCACTGGCTGTGGGTCTTTTCTTCTTTCTGCACCCTGCCTCCCTGAGCCTTTGGGTGCCCCTCTGACTGCTGGCTGTGGGGACTTGCCTCAACTGCCCCTGTTGAAAGGGGAAAAGAATCCTTCTCCCTGGGTGGGTTGAGTCTCTGTCTTCAGCCCCCTCCTCTGCCAACTAGGCTCCGAACCCACTGACCCTTGCAGCATTTCCCCGCAACTTGAGCAGCCACTCTTTCACCCCCACTACTGGGTCTTACGTGTGGGGACATGACGGGCCCCCGAAGGGGCCATGGTCATGGCCATGGGCAGATGGGAAAATAGGGCACACTGACCATAGGTGGTGGCATTCTCCCACACCAGTGCCCTCCTGCTCAGGCACTTTGTCTGTGGCCTCCATGTCAGGTTCCCCTGTAGCATCCATGGGGCTGGTCTTGGTCACCTGATGGGAGGCCTCCCCTGGTTCCAGGTGGGCCATGGGGGCAAAGTACACATGAGAGGGAGGAGACTGTCATTGCTAGTGGTGAGGGTGGTGGTGATGGCTGAAGTGTGTCTTCCTGGTCCATGCCCGGGGATTCCTGGCTGCGATCACCCGCCTGTCCCTCAACCACTGGTACCCCCCCATCAGTCCAGGGTCTGAGTCCAGAAAAAGGTTATGCCTGCAAAGCGCCCTGCTGATGTGTGTGGGCGCACAACTGCAGTCTGCTGTGTGGAAGTACTTCCACATCCTGTCCAGTGATCCTTGTGTGGTGAGTGCCCGGTGTGCAGGGTACATATTAATCGGGGGAGAGATCCACATCACTTAACCACTAGCATACTACAGAGGCACTTGCATTGGTTGCATCCCAATTTGACTCCACCAGAGGGTGGACCTCCTGAGCCTGCCACTGGAAATGAGGCACAGACTCCAAGTTGATGGGGAGAGGGAGGCCGGGATGGGTAGGCTGCCATGGTGGGGTCTCTGGCCTGAGCCAGAGCACATCCTCCTCCAGGATGTCGGCACCCAGTGGAACTCCACCTACACCATGATTGCTTGTTTGGTGAAGCAGAAGACAGTGGTCCAGGACGTCCTGTCCTCCATGTCCATCCAGTGGGGGGGTGAGCTGAGCATCAGCTCCAATGACTGGCTGACCCTGTCACAGATGGTGCATGTCCTGAAACCATTTCAGGATGCCACCAATGTCCTCTGTGCCCACATGGCCAGCCTGGGGCAAGTCATCCCCCTCATTCACAGGCTAGATTGGGCAGTGGAGTCTGTGCTGGAGCCAGGCCCCAAGGGAAACGAGGTTCTCCCTCAAGTCAGGGCCCTGCTTGACAGGTTATGCTATGGCAGCAAGTAGCACTTACATCCACTCCATGAGGAGCAGGAATTCAGGCTGGTGTGCATGTGTGACCCCCGTATCAAGGGAAGCATCGCCCTCTGAAACACACAACTTCATCAGTGGAAGCGTGAACTGTGTCACCAGGTGTGGGTGTTTCAACACTATGGCTGAGGCCAGAGACAGCTGAGGGACGTGGGAGATAATGAGGTGGAGGACGAGGAGGATGAGGAGGGGGGCCAGAAAGTTAAGTCGGATGAGCAGGGAAAGCCAGAAGATTGGGAGACAGGGGATGGTGAGGAGGACAAGCTCGTCGAGAGAAGGTGGGCCCTCAGAATTGAGTGGAGATGGATCAAGAACCAGGAGTTCTGGATGTCCATCATGAGGTGGGAGGTACGGAGCACCAGTGTGGGCACCAGACATGTGATGGTGGAGGATTCCACCAAGGTGATGGTCTGCGAGTTCCTGGCTGAGCCCCCCAAGCCCACCAACTCGGATCCACTTGAGTACTGGGCACACAAGGCCACCATATGGCCAGATCTTACCAGCGTGGCCACCAGTCTGCTCTCCTGCCCACCCACTAGTGTCCAGAGTGAGCAGGTGTTCTCCCACCTGGGAGACATCCTTTGCCCACGTCGATCCCAACTAGACGCGGCCAGGCTGGACGAGCTGTCCTTTCTGAAGGTCAATCTATCCATGCTGGGCAAACCTGCTCTGGATGAGTTGGATTGAGACTGTGGTCTCTCATCTTCCCTCCTCATGTCCCCCCTTCCTTTCCTCCCTCTTCCTTCATGGGTGATTCCTGGCATGCAGCTCATGGGGTACTTCTGTCAGCGGCCAGGTGGGAGGAAGGCTGCCCCTGCCAGGAGGGGTTGTTCTGGAAGCCAGGACTCCCCACCCGTCTACCTGCCATGGCCAAGTGGTCGGACCATGCTCCCAGGTCCCTCTCCACAGGGCCCAGGCTTCCATGTCTCCTTACATCTCTTCTTTCCCGGGGGGAAGGTTATGCTGGGCCCGTCCCCAGCCAGGGTGCTCCTTAACACTACCTCAAAGCGTTTCATGGTTGGTTGTTATCACCCAACCGCTGAAAGCAAGGCTGCTAGAGGGGAAAACTTACTGTCACATCAGGCTCCCGGGTCCCTCCCCGCAGGGCCCACCCTTCCATGTCTACTCAACGACTCTCCTCCCCCCCAGGGGAGGTCCTGCTGGGCCTGTCCCCATCTGGGGCACTGCTTAACATTACCTCAAAGCATTTCACTGTCGGTCATCATCATCCAACCCCCTGAAAGTGGAGCTGCTAGGCGGGAAAACTGACTGTCACATCACATTCCCGGGTCCCACCTCGCAGGGCCCATGCTTCCATGTCTCCTTGCATCTCCCCTCCCCCGGGGAGGTCCCCCTGGGCCCATCCCCGGTCAGGGCACTCCTTAACACTGTCTAAAAGCATTTCATCATCAGTTGTCATCACCCAACCCCCCAAAAGCATGGCTGCTAGAGGGGAAAACTTACTGTCATGTCATGCTCCTGGGTCCCTCCCTGCAGGTCCCTTCCATGTCTACTCAACATCTCTCCCCCCCCCGGGGGACGTCCTGCCAGGCCCATCCCTGCCTGGGGCACTCCTTAACACTACCTCAAAGCATTTCACCATTGGTCGTCATCACCCAACTCCCCCCCCCATGCGGGTGTTCTCTGGGCCCTAGACAGGACAGGATGGTTGGCCCTGCCCAGTAGTCACATTGCCGGTGGGTGGATGGCGGGCCCAGAGGGAGAGTTCAACCTGCCGCCATACAGGTGTTCCCCAGGCCCAGGGCAGAGAGGTTTTCCCTGCCCAGGAATCACCTTGCCAGTGGGTGGAGGGTGGGCCTGGGGAGACAGCCCCACCTGTCCCTGTGTGGGTGTTCCTCTGGCTGGGTGGGAGGTTCTGCCCTGGTCAGTGATTCCATTGCTGTTTAAGAGTAAATGGGCCCGTGAAAAGAGTACCTGCCATCCATGTCACCTTCCTGGGCAGGGTGGGAGGCTGGGCCCAACCAGAGGCACCCACAACAATGTGGGAGGTCCCTGGGGATGTCCTCTGGGAATTGGGTGCCGATAGTTGAACCAGTTCTGCTCTGGACTGTCTGAAACCATCACTGGACAAGTCCTCCCAGGGGACACTGGTCTTGGGGGTCTCCTACTCATACCCCCCAGACTTGACAGGAAGGTAATTTGCAGGGCACGTGGAGGGCCACCCCAGGGATGGGCTGTGCAAGTTGGAGGCCTCTAGTTCACCTGGGTCAGTTTTGGTCAGTCCCGAACCAGAGGGGGGGATGTCCCATTGAAAAGCATTGTCTCTTTGGGGGTCTGTAGCTTGGCCCCCCGAAGTTGAAGAGGGACCAAATTTGGTGGGCACGTCGAGGATAGTGAGCTGGAATTATGCTGACAATTTGGGACCCAGGGACCTCCCGGGGTTCTTTTCTGCATCCGTACCGGCAACAGTCCAGTTCGAGAACCGGTCTGGAAATGGGGTCAGTTCAGTTCAGTTTGGTCCGGTGCAAAATTTGGAAAGTGCCCATCCCTATCTGACATATTTAAAAATTTGACATATTTAAAAGATGCCAAATACAAGTTAGTCAGTTTTCTTCTACTGTATGCACTACATACTACCCTAATACATTGTGAATTCAAATTCAACATTTTTTTATAGCAATTATTTAAGATAACCTCATTGGAACATGAACCTTCCACTGCTTATGCCATCATGTCTGTTCCTTGAGTCATATGGGTTTGAGCCAAGCTTAGAAGCCTGACACTGGAGAATAAGAAAAGTGGCTCTCCATTAGTGGATGGTTTACACAAAGGGAAGAGTGGTATATCAGCTGCATGGTATAACAGAAAAGAAAAAGGGATGTAGAATCTATGCAATACACACTGGACAAGAAAACATCATAGGTCAAAGTAGACAGGCTAAAAGCATTGTCTTTAGCTCTCACAGACGCACTCACTCGCAGATCAAAGAAAAATCTTAGCAAAGCAATATGAACCGTAGTGCTATCATGAAAATGTGTATTTAAGAGAAACATTGAAAAGTCAGTCACAAAGTAGGACAAGCAACATCAGGCTTCCAAGACAAAACCAGTGCACTTTAAACTGACATCCAGTCTGAGCTGCAAGTAACTACTGTCAAAAGTAAAATAAATAAATAAATGCAACACCTCATAAAGGTGATATGTCAGATTTATCCTAATACAAACTACATTATAGAGTTATATCCATTAGGTACTTCATAAATGGTATTCTGCCATTGTACGTGTAACAATTTATACATTACCAAATTTGGTAGGACTTATTCCCAAGTAGGCGTACCTTGACTGCTGTTTAAATCTAATTTACAATTATCAAGGGATGAGGTACATTGAAATCAAGAGCACTGGTTTATCTTGGTCCGTATCTCTGTTCTCTAAGATCTCAGGTAAAGTCTCTCCCAGCCTGCCAACTGAGAATTTTTTCTTTAAATAGATTATCAAGAATACTGTATAGTTTTAAATGCGATTATCCACTTTTACTGTCTTTTAGAACTAGCCATTATCTTTTCATTCCTAAACCAAGACAGAGAGATCGTCCATTCTAATGTATTCCAAAACTATCGCTCTTGGCTACTAGAACAGGAACATCAATTGTAAGGCGGGACTAAGGGCTGACTCCATTTGCCGTGCAGTTTCTCAACACAAATGGTTTTCCAGCAGCAGCAAAAGTGCCCAGCTCTCAGTTTTGCATTTTATATTAAGTATAATTCTTTTGTAGAACTTCAATTTTGTTAGCCTTCTTGAGCATATTAATAGAAAAACAAAACCTACATTGTGGAAGTGCCCTGAGCACAAACGCACACAGGATTGATTGTGCAGTTAGGATATACAGACCTCAGGAAAAACACTGTAAGTTAACACTGCCTCAGCCAAGGAAACTGTATTTCGTGAACAGCAATCAAAAGGAAATTTCAGCTAACCCAAACAGAGTCAGTGTTCTCGCTTCCCCTCAGATCAAAATTTAAGAACATAAGAACATAAGAGAAGCCACCATTCAAGAGTACCTACGTGCCATTGGCCAGGTGCTGGGTTTGCTCCCCTTTCCCGCCCACTCCTTCAGCCACTGTGCCCTGTCAGAATTTCTGACAAATGGCTTTCTCTCTTGATGAAAACGGTTGCCTCCTGTGTGGGACTAATTTTTCCCTCAGTAGCTGTTGGTAGGTGTAACAAAATGACAGTTACCTGTGTCTGTGAGATGGCTGCTGTCTCTGTGTTTAAAATGGTCCCCCATAAGGCTTAATTGAGCTGTAGTTCCAGAGAGGGGCCTGCAGGGGTATCACTCACTGGGTTGAAGAGGGCTTCCTCATCTGCTGGCCTACAGTTCCCAGGCAATGCTCCCTGTAAGCTGTGGAGTCTTGTGAGCAAAGATTCTACTTTGTGAGCTACTGGCATTAAAGTTGTGAATAAGCAATTTGGCTACTGTATAAATTAGTTTGCTCTGCAGCCATCTTTCCTGAGCTAAGACAAAAATGAGTGAGCCAGAGGCTAAAAAACTGTGAGCTAGCTCACACTAACTCAGCTTAGAGGGAACACTGTTCCCAGCTGCCCCAAGGCCAAAAAGAGCGGGAAAACAGGGACTGTCCCAAGGCAGTCTTCATCCCTGGGAGGCAGCAGAAATTCAGCCACTCCACAGTCAGCCGGACTGGGGAATGAACGGAAGTTTCCCTGCTCTCTTGGGCAAGAGAGAGAGGCTGAAGTATAGGTGAGCCCACAACCTCCAGAGGTAGAGAGTATTCTGTGTAGGTAAAGAGGGTTGCATTTAACCCCTGTTGATTTATGCCCTGTTGGTTCATGGTGTCTGCTTACTCCTATAGTGTGTGTCTGTGCTCCATAACTGTGTACATAGTTAAATAAATTCTTTTATTTGGGTTAATAATCTGTGTTGTGCTCTGACCACATAGTCTCCCCCACTCTGCACAATACCAAAGGGAGGGGTAGCCCAGGGAAGCAAAGAAAGGCCAGACCCTTGGGTTGCCAACTTTCCAGGGATCCCCCAAAGATTGGGGAGTCCATCTCCAAACAGGGAGATTCAGTCAGAGGGGTCTCACTAAAAAGGCAGTGATAATTCAGTGAGTGGTGGTAGCAGATTTCAGGGGTGAGATATGCCCATGGGACGAATGTGGGGGGCGAACAGCTGAGTTATAAAATGGAGCCCGTTTTGCCACAGTACAAAACCAAGCTTGGTTCAGACAAAGGAAGGAAACCCTTTGCGGCCTTTATGAGGGGACAGGCCTGACTAGGGTTGCCAGCTCCAGGTAGGGAGATTCCTGGAGATTTCCTAGTAGTCTATGGAAGCCAGGGTTTGGGGAGGGGAGAGGCCTCAGCTGAACAGAATGCCATACAGCCCACCTTCCAAAGCAGTTATTTTCTCTGGTGGGGAGAGATCTGTTGTCTGGAGTTCAGTTGTGATACCTGGTGATCTTCAGGCTCCACCCGGAGGTTGGCCACCCTGGGACTGCTAGATCTAGGTCACAGTCAGTACTTCAAAGCAGGGTCTGCTAGATCCAGGTTCTTGCTGTAGAAGCTGAGTGGGTGATTTTGGACCAGTCACAGACTTTCAGCCTAACCTACCTCACAGGGTTGTTGTGCAAGTCAAAAGGGGGAGAGGAGAATGATGTAAGCTGCTTTGGTCCCTATTGCAGAGAAAGACTATTTTTCCTCCTGGGAAACCATTGTTGCCAATCCCCAGGTGAGGGCTGGAGAGCATCAGAATTACAACTGATCTCCAGATGACAGAGATCAGTTCCCCTGGAGAACATGGTGGACTCTGTGTCATTATACCCTGCTGAGATGGCCCCCCCATGACAGCCACTGTGACATGGAGGTCAGGGTTTCAGAGCACCATAGAGGCTGCAGGTGGGGGGAGATGGAAAGCTGAAGAGGGGGAAATAATGGTAGGTTGATGCTTGGTTGGGAAGGAGATAGGGTTGCTAAATCCAGATGGGAAATTCCTGGAGATTTGAGGGATGGAACCTGGAGAGGGTGAGGTTTGAGGAGGGGTGGGACCTCAGACAGGTACAATGCCATATACTCCACCCTCCAAACCAGCCATTTCCTCCTGGGAAACAATTGTTGTCAATCTCCAGGTGAGGGCTGGAGATCACTCAAAATTACAACTGCTCTTCAGGTAGCAGAGATCAGTTCCTCTGGAGAAGATGGTGGACTCTGTGTCATTATACCCTGCTGAGGTCGCCACAGCAAATTGATGCTGAGTGTCCAAGACCTTGGCACTCTCCCAGAGACTCTTTCTAGAGCTCGTTGTATTTATTTCCACAATGGGCCTTATTCCTAGTATTGAAAATAAAACATAGGGACTTCTGGTTTCAGGACGTTGATGGTGGGCATGCTGCTCCGAAGCTCTGGGGAGCGACTCGTGCCTGGGGAGGGGAGGGGGTCTGGCTGGCTCTAGACTCCCCCGGGAGCCCCTGAAGGGGGCCCCCCAGCCTGGGGCACTGGGAGTGCCTCTCCCTAGGCCGAGGCCAAAGGATCGAGGCTCCCCCCTGCCCCTATAGGTCCCTGCCACTGCAGAACCATTGTTGGCATGAAACGAGCACACTGGAGCATACCAGCGAGCAACTGATCCAGCAAAAATAAAAAGACTTTCTCTTATCTGAAGAAGCAGTGTGTGAGTAAGATGCTACCCCAGATGCCCCCCAAAGGAAAAAAAGTTGAGGGGGAGGGGCAGTTACCCACCCCTTGAAAATGGCAAAGATTTAAAAGCATTAGAGTGGGCAGAAAGCGGCGGTGCTTGAGCAGATACCTGAATTCAATCAGTACAATGCCAGACTGTTAAAACATTAGGGCAAATAAACTTCTAAAGATTTAAGCAAACTTTTATATAACATAAACAATGTCTTATCGGGCTGAAAAGATGGTGGTGAAAACGAAACTACAACAAGGAACTGCCAGCTCAACACGTCTGGTTTCTAAACCGGAAGTGAACTTTGACTTTGCAGGTATGCTGGATACTGCATTGGGACCTCTGGTGGTTCAGATGACTAACATCAGCAAGACCTTGGAGTCAGTGCAAAACCAGCTAAAAGAATCTAACAAAAGAGCAGAGGCAGTTGAAAACAAGACCACAGCAATTGATCACAGACTGAAAGTGGTGGAAAAAGAAAGATCTTCAGATAAAACTCAACTTTTGCAGCTACAAATGGAAAAATCTTCATATGTGTTGAAGTTTCAAGGAGTACCAGAAGACAAATTCGAGAATCTCAAAGAAATTCTCAGTGATGCGCTCACACCAGTGACAGGTATTAAGGCAGAAGCATTACAAAGCGAAATGGATATGACCTACTCAGAATTTATCAAGAAAAAAAAACCTGCCTGGTGAAATTTATGTCAGATTCTCTAAGAGATCTATAAGAGATACAGTATTGAAAGCAACATCTGGGACTACATTGAAAATAAAAGAAGAAGACATCAGAATATTAAAGGACATTCCATTTGAGATAAGGAAGAAGAGGAAACAATACAAGGATTTAACCATTTACGTACCAGAAAATGCCACTACCTACCGATGGATACTACCTGAAGGCTTGATGTTCAACTACAAAGGCAAAAAAGAAAAAATTGACTCTTTCATTAAGGTGAAGCAGTTTTTAGAAAGACACCAGGAACCCAAAAAGGATACAAAGAACACAGAGGAAGAAGAAGGAGAACTGGACAGTTCGCATGGCTTCGAAAGCCACAAAACATCTGTAGATGGCAGCTCTGAAGCAGAATCTGACTCAGAATTGGGAGCAGCAGCACCCAAACCACCCCAAGATGAGAAAAGCAAGAAGACAAGAAAAAAGCCAGAAATTAGCCTAAACTTTAGAAGAAATATCTATACTATATTATATAATCTTGCATTGTTAATAACTCTATTTTTTTGTACTTTGAAATAATAGAATAGAATTTTTTATTCATAATCTGAATAAGAGAAAAGCCTTGATTTAGGTTAAACGATATTAGCATATAAGGTCGTTGTATAGCTGTAATTTTAGTTAGTGTGTAGTTTTGTAGTTGTATATAGAAAAAAAAGAAAGAAAAAGAAAATAAAACATAGAAGCTTCCAAGGAGAAGTGCCAGTGATGCCATACAGACAATGCTAACAATATTGCATATAACATACTGGTATTTACGTCCTTGGAGAGAGAATGTGCTTTTTGCAAGGTAGAGGAAATGAAACCATAGACAAGGAAAAATAAAGCAAGATCATAGATGCAACATTATTAATTCAGCAGAAAAGGATAATGTAATGGGGAAAAGATCATATGTAGCCGAGCCTCATTCTTGGAACAGACAGAAGTGGATTTCACAACACCCACCTTTGGGCAAAATTAACCTTGGATGGCGAAGAGACAGGCAACTGGAGAAGAAACCAGAGTTCCTATAGTAAAATCATGCAACTATAGGAAGAAACAGACAGAGAAGTGCTATATCAGGACCTTCTTAAAGCCCACTTTATGCCTTCCCTCCCCTCGACCTATGCATTAAATCTGCGGGTTTCAGTTACAAAGGACTTTACATGGAGCACTAGCTCATTACTATCTTCTTTAGAAACTGTATGGATGTATGGTATCTTGGATACAACATGTTCCCTGGCAGATGTGATACAGCAACTAACTATACTCTTAATCCTCTAACAAAACTGTAAAACAGCCTCTTACACCTACTTGTTTGAGGGTATAATTTCAACCTCAAGCCAAAGTCTAATACATCTTGAGGTAGAAAAAGTTCTATGCTGCTGATTTTGTTTGTGATAGCAGAAATTATTGTGTTTCACAGTACTAAAACATCCAGAGCTTGAAAACACACTTTGACATGAGGCATAAATTCTCCTTTCCCATTTGTATATTGAATAACTCACACCAGTATGATACCTTCACAAAGCTTTTTTTCAAAATTGGAAAAACAAAAAAAAAACATGGTTTGAAACTTAATGACAACAGAAACTTCCATGAATTTTAAAGGAAAACATGTAAAAACCATATAAAATTAATAATTCCTAACATTTTTGACACTTGTTTCTTTCCTAACCCACAAATATCTCTCTCTCTGCAGTGAGGTAAATGTCCTTCAAGTTATCAGGAAGGGACCTCAGGTTGTCATTGCTCCCTCTAAGCTGTGGAGTCTTGTGAGCAAAAATTCTACTTTGTGAGCTACTGGCATTAAAGTTGTGAGTGAGCAACTTGGCTAATGCATAGATTAGTTTGCTCTAGAGCCATCCTTCCTGAGCTAAGACAAAAATGTGTGAGCCAGAGGCTAAAAAACTGTGAGCTAGCTCACACTAACTCACCTTAGAAGGAACACTGATTAGTGCTGTATCTCTCCAAAATGCTTAAAATTGCTTCCCAGGATCAGTTTTCTTAATGAACTCCCACACTAGGTTACATGGGCTGGGTAAAAAAGCTGCAATGGCAAAATGCACAGATTTCTAGGATTGTTCCCTCCCCCATGCATTTTTGTTGACAGAAAGTGGTAACTGACTATTCTTTTGAAGTCATTGTGCAGATGACAATGTCCTAAGAGGGAAAAGTTCTAGAGCCACTTTTCTCTACATTCTGCCAACAAAGGACAACCAAGGAAGGAAATACCTCCCAAACACTGTTGCAGGATTGGGAGTTAACACTATTATTTTTTTTTTTTGAAGGAAAAAAGTTACTTCCTGCTCCTATTAGCAGTGGGCAAGCTCACCACAACTAGATTCAAAATCAGATCACATTTTTAAGCTTCCTTTGTGAGTGTTAAAAATGCAACTGTTTGCAAGAATTATCTCATAACTCACAATATTGCAATAAGGTCTGCTGATGGTACTGTAGGCATGCACATCACCATATTGTCCCTAGGGCATTGTAATGTGGTTTTAATCATGATGGAAAGCCACCTGAAAATTCAGCTCCAAGTACAACAGAAGGTTGTAGATCTGAATGGAGGACAAACAGCTATCTGCAATGTCCACAAGAATAAAAAATTAATACCAAACCAAGGAGACTCTCACAACAAAAGGCTGCTTTGGTGCTGTGAAGCAAAGCACTTTCCCCACCATCCTCCAAAGGGTTAATGTGAAGGTGATGGGCCTGACCTGACTTGCAGATGTTGTTAATTGGCCTTTTGGAGTGCAAGCTTCTTATCATCCTCAAGGCCATAGAGGGAAATGTTTAATTGTTTTCTCATGGGAACCTATGGACTGTGATAGGAGGGGGGGGAGGGAGAGGTGATTTAATCTTCCAGAGGTTTCTGAGACACATTCTGATTGGATGCCATCATTGCCTGACATGCTGGGCCAAAAACTATAATTCAATTGTGGCCCTAGAGAGGAGAGGCTAGCTGAGATTTTCATGGACTACAGATCCATACTATGATCTGCAATTGCTAGAGATGTAGACAATGCTGATTTGTGGCCTTCCTATCGAAACTAAGGTTGGTGCCACCTAACACAGTTCTGGACAGTGTTAGATAGTTGAAGCTAGCTTTGTTATTTTCTGTTCTGTATGATTCCTGAGTACTGTGTTGGCAATAATTTCTCATTATTAATGCTTTTGAATAAACATAATATGTTTTTATAAGCAACTGGCTGGTTCTTGTGTGCACTTGCCCTAGGAGCCCACAGGGCCTCAGGCTTCCTTGACAGGTGGTCATATTTATTTACCAAGATGGGTAGCCGTGTTAATCAGTCTGTAGCAGTAGAAAAGAGCAAGAATCCACTAGCACCTTAAAAATGCTCACTTCTTCAGATACAGCTAGAATGGGAGTCCATCTGTCCTATTTATTTATGTTATTTACCAGTATTTTCTCACTGAGACTCAAGGTGGACTAAATTATGTAAGTCAGTACAAGGAAACATCTAATAAACAATATAACAGGACTAGGACTACAGAAATTTGAAACAAGTCATAAGTACTAAATATGATATATTAATGCAAAAATGGTACTAAGTAGAAATATAATGCAATAACAGCAAGATAAAAACATATAGCAACAGGTAATATTTATTAATGCTACGTCACAGCCCCATTCTCTCTATTGAAACATCTTCCTGAATCATTCTGTGATAATGCAACCTCATTCCTTTATACAAATCCTAATTATTGCTAAAATGAACTGTGATAATGCAACCTCATTCCTTTATACAAATCCTAATTATTGCTAAAATGAAGCTCTAGTTTATTGAAGCAAGGTCTGTTGCTTGCCATTATTTATCTGGCAAAGCTTCCCTTGGAAAAAGAAAGAAATCTTAAAACCAATTAATTAGCATTCATTAAGTCCATTAATTTTGGAAATATTTGGTATATTTTCCTTTTCAAACAAAACACTGCCACTACCGATTATGAATATGTGAAAAGTTGGATAAAAGTACAATTTCTAATCTATATGTTCTTCAAGACCAAATTTGCATGCTTAATGCAACAGTAGTTTAAGTCATTCACACCAAAATGCCACAAGAGTTACTGCAGAATGAGATTAAAATGACAACATTCAAGTTAGCGGAACCATGCTTATAATTTTCTGAGTATTGTTCATGCGTTCCACATCCTGCCCATAACTGATCATGGCCTGGAGAGTACAGAAGAGAAGCACACAAGGTTGTGTTTTTTAAAATACCATTGGAAACTTTGGCACCATCTAACTTCCCCTCTGCCTATTCTGTCTCACAAAAGGGAAGGAGACTGATCTCCCAGCTTTGGCTGGGAGGGCGGGGTAGAAAAATGAGGAATAAATAAATAAATAAATGTTACCTCCCATCCTCCTCCAGCTCTCCTTTTTGGGAATATTTGCATTTCATTTTAGTTTAGAATGCTTTGCACATTGATGTTTTACTATATGTTAGATTCAGATGGGTAGCTGTGTTGGTCTGAAGTGGCAGAATAAAGTTTGAGTCCAGTGGCACTTTTAAGGACAACAGAGTTTTATCCAAGGTATAAGCTTTCATTTGCATGCATACTTATCTGAAGAAGTGTGCATGCACATAACAGCTTATACCTCAAATAAAACTCAGTTGGTCTTAAAGGAGACACTGGACTTTAACTTCGTTCTTACTAAATGTGATTTATTTATAGCATCTGTATTACATTCTTTTATCAAAAATAATCAGGGTGGCTTATAATTTTTTTTTAGAATAACCACCAACAGTCAATAATAAGAATAATCATAGAAACAGAGCAGTTTCCCTCTTTGGAACTGTACCATAGGATTACAATTCACATACCGCAAAACCAAATAAGCGACTGCACCAGTGAATAAGTTGAGATGATGTAACCATGGTTGCAACTAATCAGGTGTGGACTTGATCACACTGTTCATTATCTAAACCACTTTGAGGGATGAGTGGGTGGTAAATATGCTAAAAGAGCAAAAATACTTTAATTTTAATTAGTAACTGCCTTTGTTCCCCAAGGCATTGCTATTTTCAAGCAGAAGGGCTAATATCAACCTCACGTCACATGTAGTTGGTTTGGTTCCCTTTTGCTTAGCTGAGAAGACAGGAAGAAACTTTTGCTGCTATATTGCCCAATTTTTTAAAAATTAAGACATTCTGCTTTTGTATTTATCCAGTATTACGTCTGCTCACTTCTCATTAGTGTTAAATTTTGTTCATTCTGTACTAAAAGCCAGAAGAGTTATGAGATAAGAATCCTAACACTTAGAAGACATTGAAAATCCTAAACTTGCAGGGAAATATTCAAGAGGACCAGTGAAGACAAAATTAAAGCACGTATTTAAAATTCAGATCCCAGGCTAAAATTGTAAATTGATCAACCAAATAGTAGTCTAAGTTTCTTGACCAAACTGAATTAGCCATGAAAGTCACTAATATCTGCTGGAAGCAAATCATGCTGCCAATTTTACAGATTTACAGGGAAGTAAGCTCTACCAAGCACAGTGGAACTTAATTCTGAGTAAATATGCATAGGATTTCACTGTCACTTGAAAAATAAAAATGTTTCATTTTTTGAAATCTTTTGTGTAACTCCATATTCTTTCATTTAAATTATTTTCATTTTAGACACTGTCCTTGTTCAGAGGAGAATGGTTGTATCCAGACAGAATTTTCTCCTAAAGCAAAGAACTGTCAATGTATACAGAATATTATCCTATCAAGAAGGCTGGAAAACATTAACCATACTTAGAAGGCATTCAAACAATAGGTCAGATGTTCTTTAAAACTCATCAGCATCACATGAGAGATTAAACTGGACTGGTGGGCCCTTCCCTGAGGCCAGGGGGAAAATGAGCCCTTGTGAAAATAACACTGACTTCCTTTTAACTTATGTACTGTAGCAGAGGTTTTATCTGGTGTTCAGAGAAAAGTTCCTGGGGGGGGGGTGTCACAGAAACACAAACTGTCCATTAAGTATCACACTTCCTCTTTTTAAAAATGTGTTCCACATATGGTCCACATTACAGTGCTTTAAAGGGGGGGGGATGACGAGAGGATATCAGCTTTCAGGACTTGATAAAAATCGAGCTGCTCTGATATATTAGCAACCCTTTACTATTAGTTGCGCTCTCTGTTGTACAATCGAATTGTACAAGCTGCTTATCTGATTTTACGCCTAGATCTTCTGAGAAGAGGAAGCTTGCCCAAAGCTAGCCTCAAGAGCGCTGAGGCTGATAGAATCCGGGACTCCCGCAGTCCCACCTAGCCTCACCATGCCTGAAGGAAACCTCGATAAACGTGGCCGGCCACTCCCCCCCTCCCCCCTTTCAGGAAATTATACAGAAGTGAAGACACCTCACAGGGTACTTTAGGGGTTAATCAAACGAACCAGATCGCTGCAATGAAACGCTTGGCGACGGTGCGCCAGGTGCCCCTCTCTTCATCTCACGCGCTTGGCCAGTAAAGGAAACCCACCATACGGAGGCAACAGTGACCAATAAGGCAGCCCGGACTTTGCTTCCCCTCCCCAGACAACACTACTGTGCGCCGCTGCTGTTAGCAGCAACGAACTTCAGGCTGAACTTTATTAGTCGCTTGTAAAAGTTTAGCCAGTTTTCATTGCAGTCGGCCGTCGTCCTAAAATCCATTTCCGACCCTAGCTCGCTGAACAACTAAGACGTAAGAACAACGTGTTGAGAGAACAGAAGAAGAAGGGACGGGACGGACTTACTTTCCTGAACGTGGAGTCTCGAGACCAGCAAATTAATCCCACGGTTGCTTCAGCCACACGGCTGGAGGGGGCCGCAGCCAGTAGGTGCGTTGCTCAAACGGAGGCAACTCGGAATTCGACCCGAAAACCCGGAGCAGGAGACGTCGAAACTTTCATTATCAGAGCAGCTCGCCCGGCTCCTCTGTAGAGAGGAACTTCAGTGGCTTGCCAGGCTCGCCCCTGGCTGAAGGTTTGCTGCTTACTTCCTGGTCGTAGGGAATTTGCATACTTATTCGGGAAGGCAGGGGTGGGCGCGTGGGGAACTCTACTGCGAACGGAAAACTTAGTACTGTTAGTTAAAAATAAGGAGGAGAGGATTTTGTAGAGGGGGCCGAGCAGAGGAGACGCTTCCCAGAGAGATCTCTGGGCAACCCCCTCTGCAAAGTAGGCGGCAACTATAGAGCATCCACAGATAAAGGAAGACAGAGGAGAGGGAAGAGGGAAAGGCCTTTGATGGTTGTTATCTAGGTTTTGTTTCATACTGAATAACTGTCTTCCTTGTTCCTTCTTGCTGGAGGAAAAAGGGAAATAAAGGATAAGCAGACTATAATCAATAGTCCACTGATCAAGTACATGCGGCAACTAACCTATGGAACTAGACTCTGATTCAAAGCCTATCATTGATAATTACCTAGTGCTGCTATTTAGTCTAACAGTCGTCTTACGGATGACCTCTGGAGGCATCTGGATCGGGGCGGTTCGGCAGCACTGTTGTTGTTAGACCTGTCGGCAGCATTCGACACGGTTGACCACCAGTTGCTGACCCCACCTAGCTGACATGGGGATACAGGGGCTTGCCTTACAATGGCTTGCTTCTTTTCTCCAGAGTAGGGGACAAAGGGTGGTGCTAGGGGAACAGCAGTCCCAGAGACATCCACTTGAATGCAGTGTGCCTTGGGGGCGGTGCTTTCCCCGTTATTGTTTAGCATCTATATGCACCCCCTTGCCCAGATTGTCCAGAGGCATGTGGAGTGTCACAGTACACAGATGACACCCAGCTCTTTTTGATGTTGGGCAGCCGGTCAGACTCCAACTCGGAAGATCTGGACCAGGCATTGCAAGTTGTGGCTGGTTGGCTCAGACTGAGCCGGCTGACACTTAACCCAGCGAAGATGGAGGTCCTGTGCCTGAGTCGGGTGGTTTGGGGATGGGGTTCCCTCTCCCAGCCTTCAACGGGACACCATTTGTGCCAGCGCCTGTGGTGAGGAGTTTGGGAGTGCTCCTGGATCCCTCCTTAACTATGGAGGCCCAGGCGGCAGCCATTGCTAAGTCAGCCTTTTACCACCTCTGGCTGATTCGGCAGTTGGTTCCCTTCCTCAGCCACGATGACCTGGCTACAGCGACCCATGTGATGGTCACCTTGAGACTGGACTACTGGAACACTCTCTACATGGGGCTGCCCTTGTTGCAAATCCAGAAGCTGCAGCTAGTGCAGAATGCAGTGGCCAGGCTTTTGATGGGTCTCCGTAGATGGGAACACATCTGGCCTGCGCTGAATGCATTGCACTGGCTGCCAGTAGCATACCAAATCTGCTTCAAGGTGCTGGTACTTACCTTTAAAGCCCTTTATGGCCAGGGTCCAACATACCTGAGGGACTGTCTTTCCCCATACATACCAGAGAGCTTTCCCCAGAGAGCGCTACAGTCTGTGGTACAACATCGGCTAGTGATTCTAGGCCCCAAAGAGGCCAGGCTCACCACTACCAGGGCTAGAGCCTTTTCGGTGGTAGTTCCTACCTGGTGGAACGAGCTCCCTGAGGAGATTAGGGCCCTGCAGGACCTTGTACAGTTACACAGGGCCTGCAAGACAGAGCTCTTCCACCAGGCTCTATCACCACTACCACCAACTATTATTGTTAGTAACATTGGGGTGGTTGGTTGGCTCTATACGGAGATCAAACTACAGTAACACACGAGACAGATGCAGCTGAATTGGGATTCGTGTCCATCTACAGGATGCCATCTTTAACGTGATTGGAAGACCAATTCTATGCTAAGCACTTTAATTGTAATAATATGATTTATCTTGTTTTTATCTGGTTTTATATGTTTAATATGTTTGGGCACATAGTGCCTTGAAATGTAAGCCACCCTGAGCCCGTTTGTGGGGAGGGTGGGATAGAAACCAAATAAAATAAAATAAAAATAAATAAACAAGTTCACCGCTGCATAGAATAGTAGTCATGGTGTGGTGATGGGTAACCCCTACATTAATCAGCCTTTTATATGTGTCTGTGAATTAGGATAGGGGAGGGTGGAATATTTGCTTTCACACACATTAAATAACACACTTTCAATGCACTTTGCAGTTGGATTTTATTGTGTGAAATGGCAAAATCCACGTGCAAATGGTCATTGAAGTGGATTGAAACTATTAATCAGCATGTGTGAAAGCATCCTGTAGTATAGCATGATCTTGTCAGATCTTGGAAGCTAAGCTGAGTCAGTACTCAGATGGCAGACCACCAGGAAGGACTTTGTAGAGGAAGGCAATGGCAAACCACCTCTGCTTAATCACTTGCCTTGAAAACTCTGTGGAGTTGCCACAAGTCAGGGATGGCTTGGCAGCACTTTATGCAACACAGGACAGTGACAGACAAGAACTGGCAACCAGAAAGATGATAAATCTGAAATTGTTTAAATGTGTAGAAGAAAAAGTATTGAAATACAGAAGGTAATTATATTGTGTAACACACAGTTTTATTTATTTACATTACTTATACCCCACCTTTCTCCCCAATGTGGACCCAGAGCAACTTACATTGGTTGCCTCGCCCTCATATCAGCTCGTAAGGTAGGTTAGTCTGAGGGATGGTGGCTGGTCGAAGATCATCTAGTCAACTTCCATGACACAGTGGGGATTTAAATCTGGGTCTCCCAGATCCTAATTTACTACAGTAACAACTGCATATCACTGGCACTGTTTCTGTGCCCTAGGCGAGGCTAGCTTGTGGTGCCCGCGCCCCCTCAGCGCAGATCCCAACCTCCCGGTGGGGCCTGGAAACCTCCCAGAAGCATGCCGGGGGGGGGCCCACCAGGCATCACAAGCTAGCCTCGCCTCTACCTGGTTCCTTAGGCACAGAGGAGGGTGGTGGGAAATCCCCCCCCCTTCCCCACTTTTGCAAACTTGTGTGGGTGGAGGAGGGGAGGGACAGTTCAGCGCCCCATCCAGGGCCCCCCTCCCCCTGCAACGAAAGCAGAACTGGATGCAGGGCTTTTGGTGGGGGCAGGGCCAGGTGCAGTTTGGTGCCCTAGGGTCAGCCAGTCAGGGAGATGCAGGGCTTTTGCGTGGTGGCAGCAGCGGTTGCAGTCCTGGAAGCAGGGAGGGTGCAGAGGAGGGAGGCACATTTTGGCACCCCATCCAGGGTCCCCCCAGGAAGGACAGCCAGTGGGGGTGGAGGGCGCATTGCAGAGGGTGAGAAGGTGGCAAGCCGAGGGGCACATCAAATAAAGAGGAGGGGAGGTAGAAGTCGCCACCCCCAGGCCTCCTCCAGCCTTAGCCCCCTCTTTCGCCCCCAGCCAGTCAGGGAGATGCAGCGGTCGTGGTCCCGGCAGTGGGGAGGGCGCAGAGGGAGGGAGGCACAGTTCGGCACCCTATCCAGGGCCCCCTTGGGAAGGGATGGCCAGCAGGGGTGGAGGGCGCATTGCAGAGGGCGAGAAGGCGGCAAGCCGAGGGGCATGTCAAATAAAGGGGAGGGGAGGCAGAAGTCGCCACCCCCAGGCCCCCTCCAACCTTAGCCCCCTCTTTCGCCCCCAGCCAGTCAGGGAGATGCAGGGCTTTTGCGTGGCAGCAGCAGCAGTCATGGTCCTGGCAGCGGAGAGGGCACAGAGGGGGGGAGGCACAGTTCGGCACCCCATCCAGGGCCCCCCTCCCTCCGCAATGAAAGCAGAACTGGATGCAGGGCTTTTGGCAGGGGCAGGGCCGGGTGCAGTTTGGCGCCCTAGGGTCAGCCAGTCACTGACTGGCTGGCCCGAGGGGGCCAAACTGCACCCACCCCCGCCAAAGCCCTGCATCTCCCAGACCGGGTGACCGCCACTGCTGCTGCCACCTCTTTCTCCCCGAGTCCGGCAAGCTCAGCACTTGCCGGACTCGGGGAGAAAGAGGCAGTGGTGGTGGTGGTCAGGGAAATGCAGGGTTTTGGGCGGGGGCTGGGGGGCTTTGATGGGGGGCTGGGTCCAGTTTGGCGCCCTAAGGTCCAGCCCGCACTCTAGGCAAATGCCTAGTTCACCTAGCAGGTGAGTCGGCCCTGCACCCACCCCCGGTAGAAAGATTCAGGAGCCAGAACTGTTTGTTTTTATGGTTTCATTGTTGGTGGACTGTAAGGTCCTTGGAGAGACAGGATAAAATGCATAAGCCAAAACATACAGTTACTTCTGCATCCCTTTGCAAAATAAGTGGAAGAATATGCATAGGTCTTGGATTCAGACTAGGGTTGGCAGCTTGGGCAATTCTTGGAGTTCTGAGGGCAGTGTCTGGGGAAGGAGCTCTGTCTGCCCTCTGAAGCTGCCATTTCCTCCAGGGAAACTGATTACTGTAATCTGGAGACCAAATTCTGGGAGAGCTCCAAGGCCCCACCTTGAGGTTAATAACTCTACTCAGGGGCCCATCTGGATCTCTCCCTCCATATCATTTTGTGTCTAGTATTAGAGATTCTATGGCCAACTCTTGGTGCTGAAAACAACTTCCAATGTTATTCTACCCTGGTAAACTGGCAGCAAGGTTCAAAGATCAAGGTAAACAGGCAGGCAAGAAAGCAGGCCAGGATCCAAGGATCAAAGCAGGAGCTACAGCTGAGTAGAGATCTCCATAAGAAGCAGATCCTAGAAAGCTGAAGTTCAGGAATCAGCTATACCTGGGTAGAAGAGGCTAGCTTAGTCTCATCAGATCTTTGAAGCTAAGCAGGGTCAACCCTGGTTAGGATTTGGATGAGAGACCTCCAAAGAATACCAGGGTTGTGATGTAGGCAATGGCAACCACCTCTAAACAGCTCTTGCCTTAAAAACTCTGTGGGTTGCCATAAATCAGCAGTGACTTGAAAACAAAAAACAATCCAGATTAAAGTACAAGCTGATTAAAAGAAGATGTTAAACCAGAAATGGTTGGAACACAACTGCAGGATTACATAAGGAACTGACAGTCCTAGCTAGGTCTCTAATCCTGCAAAGAGCTACTGAGTTTCTCTTCCTTCTGAGAGAAGCTAGAGTGTGGGAGACCCTGAGCCGCCAAGCATGCACTCATCTCCCTGGCCCAGGCTTCAGCTCTGGCCCTCCATTTCTGGTGTCTCATGGGAGATTCTGGGGCTGAGTTCAGACTGGCAGTTTGTCCTGCTATAGCCATGTTTCACAAGTGGATCAAAGGGGGCGTTCACATAGGCACATCTGCCTGGTGTTCCCCACCTGTAGTCAACCCGTGCTGTTCTGCTTCGCTCCCGTGTTTAAAAGATATCTGGTAAAAACGGTAGGAAATCCCTGAGAGTCTGTTTATCCCGCTTCATTCCTCTTCCAGGAAGTGTGGCCAACCTTTAAAAGCCGGGAGCAACCCACGTTGCGCATAAGGCAGCAGCAATATGATTGGCTTTGCTCTGCTCTACCACCCAGTGCGATGCCAGCACAACGGGATCCTCCCCAAATCAGCCAGATGTGCATGAGCACAGATGCACTCATGCACACATGCACACAAAGCCAATTACCAGGGAAAAGCCGTTTACAGCCGCGCCTCCGGGCCAGCAGTCTGAATGCTCCCATGCGCCACCTCCTAATATGCTCCCACATCAGTCGGCGCAGTGTGACCAGGAAAACCCAGAACAGTTTGTTCCGGGGCTTTTTTGCCACAACTGGCTCCCGCTTCATACTGCCAGTCTGAACTCAGCCTGTAGGTACAGGAAGTGGACAGATCCACTCAGAGCCTTTCTGGTCTGCTGGAACAGGAACCTGCTGTTGGACAAGAGGCATGGGAGCTTCTCCAGGAGTTTCAGAAGTGCACACAGCTCTGTGCATAGTAGAAACCATAGGAAGCTCCTCTTCTGAGGAGTCTTTGCCCCATGTGCAGGTGGGGAAAAGCCCTGTCCCCATATGTATATCAAGTGGGGGCAAAGACAGACATTTGGCTCCCAGCAGAAGTCCATGTTCTTGAGTCTGGCCTTGAAGAGGATAAGGATAGTGTGGGCAGGAAGGTCCAATTATGGATACCTGCAAGCCGAAGCAGGCCTGCTAATATTCACGTTAACCCTTGAGGGGAACCAGGGTGCTTTGGCTCACAATCAACTATTACATATTACAACTTTGTAGTAAGACAGGTTCCACAAATCACTCAATTGATATAAAGACTGAGGATCGATCCCTTGGCTTGTGTCTATTGTGTGGTGTAGTGGTTAAAGTGTTAGAGTAGGATTGGGAGACCCAGGTTCAACTCCCCACTCTGCCATGGAAGCTTGCTTGGAAACATTGGGCCACTTTCAGGCTAACCTCCCTCACAAGGTTGTTGTGTGGATTAAATGGAGAAGAGAATGACATAAGCTGATTTGGGCCCCCGCTGGAGAAAAAGGCAGGATATAAATGAAATAAACAAACATCCCAGGGAGATGTTTGTTTTCCAAAAAGTTTCAAATATTAATTTGCTAGCCATTTTGTTTCCTTTTAGGTTATAGACAAACATACATTAACAAAGAAGTCAGATCAACTTCACATCTTATGCCCACAATTTAGCAGATAACAGGGTCTATAAAAGGTATAAAATCATGCATTCTTACTGAAGGGAGGAGGGCATGGCTTGAATTAGGCCTGATTTCTGTAGTAATGTTGGCATGTCTGTATTTCTACTGTTAAGTGGACAAATGAGAGAGGTATTAATAGCTAAGCCTTACTGTATTGTAATGAAGTGGACAAAATTAACAGTTTATTACCATTAGCCAAAATCCTCAAAGATTCCAGCTTCTCTTCAAAGAATAAATATCTTTGTATATTCCCTCTGGCCTCATTTTGTGCTCACTCCTATGATACTATTACACTAGCACTGGAACAGTAGAGTAGTATTCCACTAGAAGAATAGCTTCTTGCATCAAGGAGGCACCCTGCATCAGAGGAAGGCACCACCGTTAGTCAACTCCATGTCTCTTTTGCTCTAGGTAATGTGCACTCTTTTGCACTATGAAAACTGCAGATAATCAGGCCAATTAGTAAAGGTAAAAGTTTCCCTTGCTCGAAAGCCAGTCGAATCCGACTATAGAGGGTAGTCCTCATCTCTGTTTCCAAGCCGAAGAGCCAGCGCTATCTGAAGATGTTCCGTGGTCATGTGGCTGGCATGACTAAACGCCAAGGCGCATGGAATGCTGTTACCTTCCCACTGAAGTGGTACCTATTTATCTACTTGCAGTTTCTTGCTTTCGAACTGCTAGGTTGGCAGGAGCTGGGGCTATAGACGGGAGCTCACTCCGTCACATCTTCCCACTGAAGCGGTACCTATTTATCTACTTGCAGTTTCTTGCTTTCGAAGTGCTAGGTTGGCAGGAGCTGGGGCTAGAGACATGAGCTCACTCTGTCACATGGCACTAGGGTCTTGAACTGCTGAGCTACAGACTTTCCACTCTGCAGCTTCAGCATCATATCCTCTGAGCCACCGTGGCCAGTTAACAGACTTCAATATTTCTCTTAAGATTTTTTTTTCTGGGTAGGTCATCGCCTGTCACTATCTTATTTCCAAAAAAGCATGGGGAGATTTGGAACAGTACTTGGGGAATACTATCAGATGTGAACTCACAAACTAATGGGGGTGGGTGGGGGAAATAAGACAAAAGACCAGGATGATGGGGTGGATCCAACTGTCATTCAGTTAGTGTCCTTCAGGGGTCATTTCGTAGAAAAAGAGGTGCAGGATCTCATTAGCATAACTCATTAGCATAACTCATTTGCATATGCCACACCCTCTGTCATCACTGGAAGTGTGTCAGAAGGCAACACCCACCAGTCAGGCTCCACCCCTAGGGACTGTCTTTCCACTCTGCGGACTGTTGTTCCAGTCTCAGAGTAGCCTATCTGGGCCCAGGAGGGATGCTACACGTGCTGCTTTGCACTCCAGCTGGGAGCTGAGGGCAGGACTTGCCACCGCCTGTGCTTCTAACTGCCGGAGCTCCACTCCTGCACGCTCCTGCTCCAAATGACCCCTGGTCTCCTTGCCCCTTAAGTGGCTCTTCCTCCAATGGAAGAACCACAACTCAGAGGAAAGCTCCTTGAAGGATAGACTGGAGAAAAGCATCAAACTTTGCTGAGTGAAGTGGTAGGATAGGGGTAGGATACAGCCCAGTATTCAGCAAGCCTAGAACCTTCTTCAGTTAAGATGCTTGGGTACAGAATTTCTGAAAGATTATGGGATAGTTTTATTATCATCCACTGTACATTTGAAATCCATCATTCCAGTAGTTTCTTTTACAAAGTGTGATCTGATAATGCAAATATACTCTTGCTATGAAAATATGCCTTGATCAGTCATTAAGGGTCACACCTACCTCCTATATCACTTATTAACGTGCTTGTGTTTCCTCTGTATAGCAGCATTACTCTTGAAGATCAGCATGGGTTCTATAAGGGAAGATCTTGTCTCACTAACCTGTTAGTGTTTTTTGAGGGAGTGAACAAGCATGTGGACAAGGGGGACCCAATAGATGTTGCTTACCTTGACTTCCAGAAAGCTTTTGATAAAGTTCCTCATCAAAGGCTCCTAAGTAAGCTCAATGGTCATGGGATAGAAGGACAAGTCTTCTTGTGGATCAAAAACTGGCTAATTAATAGAAAACAGAGAGTGAGTATAAATGGAAAATTTTCTCAGTGTAGGAGTGGTAAGCAGTGGGGTACCACAGGGATCAGTACTGGGTCCAATGCTTTTTAGCTTGTTTATTAATGATTTAGAGTTGGGAGTAAGCAGCAAAGTGGCTAAATTTGCAGATGACATGAAGCTGTTCAGGGTGGTGAGAACCAGGGAAGGTTGTGAGGCACGCCAAAGGGATCTGTCAAGGATGGGCGAGTGGGCATCAATGTGGCAAATGGGGTTCAATGTGGCCAAGTGCAAAGTGATGCACATTGGAGCCAAAAATCTCAGGAACTCTCGGGCTGGGGCAAGTGATGCTCTGTATTCTTGCTGCTTGGGGAGGGGGGCAAAAGTGGGAGGGCTTCTAGTGTCCTGGCCCCACTGCTGGACCTCTTGATGGCACCTGGTATTTTTGGCCACTGTGTGACAGAGTGTTGGACTAGATGGCCCTTTGGCCTGATCCACCATTGGCTTCTCTTATGTTTTCATGGAGATTTCATATTTATTTATATTAAGAACAATTACTTCTTAAGAATGGAATGGTTAAAAGAATAAGCAAGTATCTGAGTCTCTTTGGTTGGTATGCAGCATGTTTTCTTATGTAGCAATACGTGGCAAAATTCCAGTATTAACAAATGCAGTAATTTTTTCAGTTCTGGAAAACTTCAGAACTCACCTTAGTTAAAATTGTTTATACCTTTGGCCTCTATGTTGTTGATGGGCAGCAGGACTCACCACTGCCACAAGATTATAATCCCCTAAATCTTTTATTAATTAATGTATTGTTTGATATATATACTAGAGAGCAAAGCCCATTGTGGTGGAAGACAATGGGCCCTAGAAAGGAGGTGGAAGGGAGAGAGGGTTGGAGGAAGGAAGGAAGGAAGGAAGGAAGGAAGGAAGGAAGGAAGGAAGGAAGGAAAGGAAGGAAGGAAGGAAGGAAGGAAGGAAGGAAGGAAGGAAGGAAGGAAGGAATAGGGGGAAGAGTGAAAGAAAGGAGAGAGGAAGAAAGGAAAAGGGGGAAAGGAAGGGAAGAGGGGCAGAAAAGGGCTTCTCTGGGCCCAGAGAAGGCCTTTTCTGTCCCCCCTACACCATCTCCTGGGCCTTCTATGGGAGCAGTAGGCAGTGTGTGGGGGAAAAGGGCTTCTCTGGGCCTACTGCCCCCATAGAAGACCCAGGGGATGATGTGTGGGGGACGGAAAAGGGCTTCTCTAGGCCTACTGCCCCATAGAAGGCCCAGGGGATGGAGTGTGGGGGGCGGAAAAGGGCTTCTCTGGGCCTAGTGCCCCATAGAAGGCCCAGGGGATGGCGCATGGGGGGCGGAAAAGGGCTTCTCTGGGCCTAGTGCCCTATAGAAAGCCCAGGGGATGGCGCGTGGGGGCGGAAAAGGACTTCTCTGGGCCTAGTGCCCCATAGAAGGCCCAGGGGATGGCGCGTGGGGGCGGAAAAGGTCTTTTCTGGGCCTAGTGCCCCCATAGAAGGCCCAGGGGATGGTGCGTGGGGAGGCGGAAAAGGGCTTCTCTGGGCCTAGTGCCCCATAGACGGCCCAGGGGATGGTGTGTGGGGGCAGAAAAGGGCTTCTCTGGGCCTAGTGCCCCATAGAAGGCCCAGGGGATGGCGTGTGGGGGCGGAATAGGGCTTCTCTGGGCCTAGTGCCCCCATAGAAGGCCCAGGGGATGGTGCGTGGGGGGCGGGAAAGGGCTTCTCTGGGCCTAGTGCCCCCGTAGAAGGCCCAGGGGATGGTGCATGGGGGGCGGAAAAGGGCTTCTCTGGGCCTAGTGCCCCATAGACGGCCCAGGGGATGGTGCGTGGGGGGCGGAAAAGGGCTTTTCTGTGCCTACTGCCCCCATAGAAGGCCCAGGGGATGGCGCGTGGGGGGCAGAAAAGGGCTTCTCTGGGCCTAGTGCTCCATAGACGGCCCAGGGGATGGCGTGTGGGGGCGGAAAGGGGCTTTTCTGGGCCTACTGCCCCCATAGAAGGCCAAGGGGATGGTGTGGGGGGGTGGAAAAGGGCTTCTCTCACTTGCCTCAGCCTTGAGGGCCTGTCCCAGTGCTCACACTCCAGATGGTCCTCTCCTGTCGGAGGACTGGAGCAGACTGAGCTGAAAACACTGACCGGGGCTGACATGGGCGGGAGTTTGTGAAGCAGCCAGTCAGCCCTGGCCAGTGTCTTCTGACTGCCAGTTCTTGAGCCGAATCAATTATGGCAAGCATAGAATGTTGTGGAACCAAAATTCAAATATATATAAGGACAGGATTCTACTCTTCAGCCATCAAGAACCAAGATTTCCGAAGTGGCTAAAAATAATGAATAATATCCAGATAAAACATAAGGAGTTACAGATACAGGGGTGTATGCCATGGTAATTTTTCCAGGCCTCTGGGAACTGATGATATTGGACAAGTTCCAACATAAGAACATAACATAAGAACACAAGAGAAGCCAATGTTGAATCAGGCCAATGGCCCATCTAGTCCAACACTGTCACACAGTGGCCAAAAATACCAGGTGCCATCAGGAGGTCCTGTAGTGGGGCCAGGACACTAGAAGCCCTCCTACTGCTGCCCCCCCAGCACTAAGAATAGAGTGCATCACCTGCCCCAGACTGAGAGTTCCTATCTATACCCTGTGGCTAATAGCCACTGATGGACCTCTGCTCCATATGTTTATCTAATTCCCTCTTGAAACTGTCCATGCTTGTAGCTGCCACCACCTCCTGTGGCAGTGAATTCCATGTGTTAATCACTCTTTGGGTGAAGAAGTACTTCCTTTTATCCATTCTAACTCGACTGCTCAGTAATTTCATTGAATGGCCATGAGTTCATGTATTGTGAGAAAGGGAGAAAAGTACTTCTTTCTCAACCTGCTCTATTCCATACATAATCTTATAAACCTCGATCATGTCACCCCTCAGCCATCGTTTCTCCAAGCTAAAGAGCCCCAAGCATTTTAACCTTTCTTCATAGGGAAAGTGTTCCAACCCTTTTATCATTCTAGTTGCCCTTCTCTGCACTTTTTCCAATGCTATAATATCCTTTTTGAGATGTGGCGACCAGAACTGTACACAGTATTCTAAATGAGGTCGCACCAATTATTTATACAAGGGCATTATGATACTGGCTGATTTGTTTTCAATTCCCTTCCTAATAATCCCCAGCATAGCGTTGGCCTTCTTTATTGCAGTTACACACTGTCTAGACATTTTCATTGAGTTATCTACTACGACTCCAAGATCTCTCTCTCGGTCAGTCTCTGCCAGTTCAGACCCCATCAATGTTTATTTATATTTGGGATTTTTGGCTCCAATGTGCATCACTTTGCACATGGCCACATTGAACCCCATTTGCCACACTGACGGCCACTCACCCATCCTTGACAGATCCCTTTGGAGTGCCTTACAATCCTCCCTTCTATGAAGAAGCAGAATGTAGAAAGAGGTGCAGGTAGACTCAGGGACTGGCTGATGATAAGCTGCCAACCCACAAAAACTTGAAGTGGGATGAGTCTCTGGCAACAACAGTACAAATGATTTGACCTTTCTGTCCAGGAGATCTGAATAGTTTGCCGTTTTAAGACCTCTTGGCAATCCTGTGGCAACAGAACTGACAAAAACCTTCACTTTACCAGTTCATGGCACCAGTAGGCACCCCCCCCAAAATCTGCTGTGTTAGTCCACACAGCACTGCCCAATACATTTGAAAAGGACATGGTTACAGAGACTATTGGGTTGTTCTTCCCCCTGTTGTGGAGTTGCCAAGCAGATAGATTGCATTTTTTAAAATTATGGTTTTTTGATTGTTATATTTTAGGGGTTAGGATGACCCTTGTAGGAAAAGAAGAAGTGTTACCACCCAGCATGTGGTGGATAGGAAGGCGGCTGAAGTTGGTTCCCAGTTCCTTATTCACAATTCCTACTTCCTTATTTACAAATTCAACCACAAATGTTGATGATAGTTAACGAGCTCTACACTGTGAAATAAGCTCTGGACCAGCACAAATCATATATCTCTCATATTCAGGGCATTGTGCCCTATTAAGGGGACCTATGCTGTTCCCTGGTTCAAAGCTTCTTTTGCACTGATGGCTCAAAAGCAGGGTACCTCAGGAGAAATGAAGATTAAGAAATGAGGGGTAGCTGAACCTCAAAGTAAGTGTTGGATCTCCCCAAATCCTATACTGTGATGCTCTGGGGACTCTGCCCTGAAAGGGTATAGGCACTGGTGCCCCATTTAAACATTTGTTCTAGCACCAAGAGCTTCTATTTTGGATATCCCCAGAAAGCCACTGAATGTCCTGGAAAAGGAACTGGGGCAGCTGCATGCTCTATGCACTCCAAGAAAAGCTTTGGACCACTTTGAATCACTCATCCCACTGTGCTGCTACAGGAGCCAGCCCCTGACTAGGCTCAGTGGGGTCACTGGCCTTGTCCTGTTTTGAATACTTTTCAGTTGTTCTGCATGAGAACATGGACAAAATCCTTGGTGAAGTGGGACCTACCACTTGCATGCTTAAGCATTATCCTTGCTGTTTACTTAGATCATCCAGAAGGGGACTTACTTGTTGAATGGTGAAGATAACAGAAGTTTATTACAATATGTCCCTGAAGGCAGTTTGGCTGTACCAGTCCTAAAGAGTTTAACAGCTTCCAGCCAATCTCTCATAAACCATTCTTGGGCAAGGTGCTTAAACAGAGGTTCTTGGATTGTTGTTGCCACCAACACTATCTCTGTTCACTGCTCCTCTTTCTACTTCAGGCAGGGACATAGAGAGCAGGGTTTGAGATGGCGACTTTAACTGGAAAGCTGGACAATACAAAAGAAGGGAGTCTATTACTCTCCTGAGACCACCAAGTGAATTCATGGCTCAGCTGAGATTTGAAGTTCATTTTTTTAAAAAATACTGTACTTATATTACATGCACACATGAATTATCTGGAAAAAGTATATATTTAGTTATTGTATCAAATTGTATTTTTTTCATCAGGTTATTTTTGACTTTATGAAGCAAACTATAATAAATGTATCTGAGTAATTCTTAAACCCTTTTCTACTATGGAAGAAGGAAGTGAATTTATTTTTGTGAGTTGTGTTGCTACTGAGAAGCAAGAGTCTTTTGTTCATAATCAAACATTCCTGAACTGGTTTCTTAAGGTGAAATACATTATACGGAAAGGACTTTCATTAGACAATGTTAAGTGATGAAAGCATAATAGAAGATTAATATCACTGGAACTGAAAGCACATAGTCAAAGCCAACCAAGTAAGTAGACCAAAATAATTTTCCAGGCCACTGCTGAAAGAAAATTCCTTCCTGATTATGAATTGGGGTGGTGGGGGGGTTATTGTTATTTTATTTATTTAAAACATTTTATGCCACCTTTCCACTTCATGGTTTCCAGTCAAAACATTAAAACAAATTTTAAATGCATATTTATGAAACACTAAAAACAAATTGCCAAAACACAAACTCATATTAACATACACATAAAAAGGAAGGAGAAAGATATTCAGCATACTTTAGAGACCTGACACAATTAATATTGCATTTAGTGCTTACTTGTTTCTCATTGCATCCAATCAAACTTCAGTGTGCTTGAATTAAAAACTGATAATGATGTTCAGTTTTTCCAATGAGATCTGTTGAACAAGTATTCTGGCAATCATTTAAACAAGCCTACATCGTGATTCAGATTCTCTACCATTCTGTAATATTGCAGTAATGGAATACAGCAGTATGTTGGGGGGGGTGTATCATATTTTAGCACAGAATCTGTTTCTTGTGAGATCCAGCAAAGTGGGAGACATTTGGAATTCATTTCTCTTCCTGATTTTGACAGGTGTGAGTAGCATTCTATTGCATCCTTCTCATGATAAGATCTCAAAGTGTGTTTTAATTTTGTTAAGCTGAGATCCCCTTTTCCCTCCAAATGTCTCCTTGGGCTAAACCCAGGACAAGCCACTTTGGCTGCAGTTTCCATGTTCTTTAACAGCCTGAACAGCCCAGCTTACCTGGACTTCTGAGAGTTTAGGAGCTAAACAGGTTCAGCTATGGTCAGTACTTGGATAGGAGACTGCCAAGGAAGACTGGAGTTGAAGAAGAAGGCAATAGCAAAACCACCTCTACCCATCTGTTGCCTGAAAGACCCTGTGGAAGAGGTCACCATGACTTGGTTGTGACTTCACTGCATGTTCTTCTACCATGTTCTTTGTTTCCCTGGATTCATTTCTGTCTTTGCTTTTAATCAAATAAAATGTTACTACAGGTCAGCCTTGAGGTTGTTGTTTTTTCAATTTCACTGAGGGTTGCATATATATCACTTTCTTAAAGTCTCCACTGGACTAATTCCACTTCCATAGGTGGTTTCCAGGCTACCACAATGTTGCCCTCTTTTGTCTTTTCCTGAAACTGTGCTACTATTAGGCTTTATTTTCTCAGTTTATTGCATCTCCTTCTTGGTTATGGAACTGAGCCCTTTCAGATTCAGTAATCTATAAAGCCCTTCACTTTCTTTTTCAGCACCAAATACTTCTCTACATGTCTGAGCAAGGGCTCTTCCCAGAAATACCTACAGAGTCACAAGCTTCCTTCGACTGTTTTTTTCTGAGGCTGATTGTTGGACCTGTTGGCTGCGTTTGACACAGTCGACCATCAGTTACCGATCTACCACCTCACTGGTGTGGGAATTCAGGGGCTAGCCTTGCAATGGAGACAAAGGGTGGTGCTAGGGAAACAGCTATCCCAGAGACACGCACTGGATTGTGGTGTGCCTCAAGGGACGGTGCTGTCCCCAATGCTCTTCAATGTCTGTATGCGCCCCCTTGCCCAGATTGCCCAGAGGCGTGGGCTGGGTTGTCACCAGTATGCAGATGACACCTAGCTCTATGTGTTGTTGGGTGGTCAGTCCAACTCCAAACCAGGAGATCTGGACCAGGCGTTACAAGCCATGGCTGGTTGGCTTAGACTGAGCCGACTGAAACTGAATCCGATGAAGATGGAGGTCCTGTGCCTGAGTCGGAGTGGGCCAGGGTTAGGGATCCCACTCCTGACCTTCAATGGGACACCATTGGTGCCAGCCCCAGAAGTTAAGAGCTTGAGAGTGCTCCTGGATGCCACCTTAACCATGAAGGCCCAAGTGGCAACCACTGCCAAATTGGCCTTTTACCATCTTCAGCTGATCAGGCAGCTGGTTCCCTTCCTTGAACACAACAACCTGATGACAGTGATCCATGCAATGGTCACCTCGAGACTGGACTATTGTAATGCTCTTTACATGAGGCTGGCCTTTGTCTCAAATCAGGAAGCTGCAGCCGGTGCAAGATGATGCAGCCAGGCTTTTGATGGAGCTCTCTAGGCGGAAGACATACAGCCTATGCTGAAGGCATTGCACTGGTTGCCAATAGCAAGGTCAGGTCCACACACAGTCAGGCGAAGAGCCCTAGCTTCACTCCAAGAGACAATAGCCCGAACGGACCCTAGCCCACACCTATTAGAGGGCTAGGATCCAAGTTAGGACCTATGGAACTCTTGCCACTGTAAATAGCCCTATCATGGGTGTGGTGTGTGTGTTTGGGTGTGGTTTTGTTTAGGGATATAAGCCGGCCTGTGAGCCAGCATTCTCTCTCTTGTTCTTCACTTCCTAATAAAGTATGAGCTGCTTTCACTCCACAATGCATCAGTCTCAGTACTTTACACTGGCAATGAAGGTGGGATTCAAATGAGTGAACAAGACGCAGCACCGAGCACTGCATCGTGCCCCAATGCAACGAGCCCCGCTCCCCACTCCACTGACCCCAGTTCCAGCACCGCATTGTGCCCCATTCCTCTGATTCCCGTGCCTTGCACCGCTCCGCCACCAAGCACCACACCTCACACTGCTGATCCCGGTTACTGCTATGAGCTTGTCCACCACCCAGGGAAGGCGATTGGCCACACTGATGCTTTGAGCCGCCTCTCATTGCCCTACTCCAACCACGCCCTGGCCCATCACATAGCCCTCCTGGAGACCCTCCTGGATCGGCCTGTCCAAGTGGGGGAGGTTACTCAACACACAGCCCAGGACTGCATCCTCTCCCAGGTCTTGGACTGGATGGGGAGGGGATGGCCCATGGGCCTGGGGGGGGGCTGACTTCATGGCATTCTCCTCTTGCAAGGATGAGCTGTCCTCGCACAAGGGTTGCCTGATGTGGGGAGGACAGGTGATGATCCCAAGCCCCTTGCAGAAACGGGCACTCACTGCCCTCCATGAGACTCATCCTGGGATCATCCGGATGAAAGTGTTAGCCAGAAGCTACGTGTGGTGGCCAGGTTCGGACCGGGACATTGAAGAACAAGTAAGGCATTGTCAGAGGTGCCAAGAGTCGTGGCCAGTGCCCCCCCAGGCATCGGTGCAACCATGGGAGTTGTTCCACAAACCCTGGGCCAGATTACACTTGGATTTCACGGGGCCGTTTCAGGGACAAATTTTCTTTATTCTGGTGGATCCATACAGTAAAAGGCTAGAGGTAGTGTCGGTACCCTCCATCTCATCCCAATCCGCCATCCGAGTGATGTGGCAGATCTTTAGCACCCGGGGCATCCCTGACTCCTTAGTCATGGACAATCGTATGGCTTTTACTTACGCAGAATTCGGAGAGTTCACAAGTTATTACAGGATAAAACACATTTGTTCCACCCTGTTTCATCTGGCAACAAACAGCCAAGCCGAATGCATGGTGAGGACCACCAAAGAGGCATTACGCTGGATGGATACCGGGGACTGGGACTACAAACTGGCCATTTTTCTGCTTGGCCAGCACACAACACCTTACACTGCTACTGGCCGCAGTCCAGCCGAGCTCCTGGGTAGGCGCCTGATGACAAGATTAGTTTGCCTTCATCCAGACCGGGGCCCTGAATGTGACCCAAGCCCTGGAGAGCAGGAGGCTCCCCAGGGATTTTCTCCAGAGGATCCAATGTACACCCAGAACTACAGTTGGGGCCCCCCATGGATTCCTGCAAGGGTTATAAGAGTAACCGGGCCCCTGTCCTATGAGGTCTCTAGCGAGGACAGACAAAGCGGCACATCGACCAGCCTCACCAACGGGTCCTTCTGGCAGACCCAGACGACTGCGACTATGAGGACCCAGACACCCTGTAAGCTGCAATGCCATCACAGATGGGATGCTTCCCAGAAATGACCGCAACTGCCTCGGGAAGCCAGGAACAGGACAGCATGCCCGTCCCGAGCAAGCACACAGGGGGAGAAGTGTCACCTCCACCACCACCCGGTGCACCTCCAAGCGAATGGACCCCAGCTCTGGAAGCCCCAGAAATTCGCTGCTCTTCTTGAGAACGAAAACTGCCAGCTTACCTCTGAGACTACATCTGGTAGTGTGCTCGGGACCAAGGGGAGAGAGGTGTTGTATACTGAATTCGACCACATGGAAGGCCAGGTCTGCACGTGGTCAGGTGAAGAGCCCTAGCTTTGCTCCAAGAGACAATAGCCCGAATGGATCCTAGCCCACACTTATCAGAGGGCTAGGATCCGAGTTAGGACCTATGGAACTCTTGCCACTGTAAATTGCCCTATCACGGGTGGTGTGTGTGCTTGGGTGTGGTTTTGTTTAGGGATATAAGTCGGCCTGTGAGCCGGCATTCTCTTTCTTGTTCTTCACTTCCTAATAAAGTATGAGCTGCTTTCACTCTGCAACACATCAGTCTCAGTACTTTATGATACCTCAAGGTGCGGGTTCTCACCTTTAAAGCCCTACATGGTCAGGGACCTACATATCTAAGGGACCACCTTTCCTCACATGTTCCCCAGAGAGCACTGTGGTCAGGGGCCCAGAATCAGCTGGCCCTTCCGGGTCTTAAGGAGGCTAGGCTGTCGACGACCAGGGCCAGGCCCTTTTGGTGATGGCCCCATCCTGGTGGAATGAGCTCCCAGAGGAGATCAGGGCCCTGCGGGACCTTTTACAGTTCTGCAGGGCCTGTAAAACAGAGCTCTTCTACCAGGCTTTTGGGAGCTGCAACCACCAATGAAGAACATTGGTTGGTTGAAAGTGAGAGGGCCCTGAACTCTGGAAATTGCCATCAACAACCTAAAGACCAGCAAGCCCTGCAAGGATTTTCCAAATGAACACTGAGAGCTGACTGAGAGCTGGGGACTTTGTACACTGGTTACTGGCTGCTACCGTCATATGAATACCAACAGCTACTAGCACTTTATTATGATTTTATAATTTGTTTTAATTGCAACTTATGTTTTCAATGTAACTATCTGTTTTTATGTAAGCTGCCCTGAGCTGGCTTCGACCGGGATGTGTGTGTGTGTGAATAAATAAATAAATTTAAAATCTTCCTCCACAAACCAGATTTCTAATCTATTATTAATAACAATGGTCTGACCAAGTCAGTCACTGATAAACTCCCCCTTCTGTGTTATTCCTTTCATTTTTTAAAAAAATAACCAGCTGTTTCTTCCACAATCTTGTAGGTTCCTCCTTTTATCCTTTCAAAGTCTCTTGGCTGGCTTGCCAAAATGTTTACATTATGTTCCAAGGACATGAAGCAACATTAACATGTATTGATTCAAAGCCCTGCAACCTGTCAGAAGAATTTTACACAGACTACCATGTTCTCAACAAAAGATAATCGCAATGTAATTGGCTTTTCCCTCTTTTCCCTGGAGTTCCAGGTGGGCATTACATTAAAGCGACAGAGCTAGATTCGAGTACAGTAGCATTTTAGGAACCAACAAGATTTTTTGGGGTATAGCTTTTGACAATCAAAGCTCATACCCCTCCTGCAATTTTGTTGGTCCCTAAGGTGCTACTGGACTCGAATCTAGTGTTTCTACTCTGTTAAAGAGGCAGATACCTACTTACTAACAGTAAACAAGGGCAAGGTCACCAGCAAAGTGGCTATCTTTTATATATATACTAGGAATAAGGCCCATTGTGGAAACAAATACAATGAGCTCTAGAAAGAGGCTCTGGGAGAGTGCCCCAGCCTTGGGCACTCAGCGTCAATTTGCTGTGGCAACCTCAGCAAGATATAATGACACAGAGTTCTCCAGGGGAACTGATCTCTGCCATCTGAAGAGCAGTTGTAATTCTGTGTGATCTCCATCCCTCCCCTGGAGACTGGCAACAATGGTTCCCCATGAGGGAATGGCTGGTTTGGAGGGTGGAGTCGATGGCATTGTATCTCTCTGAGGTCCCACCCCTCCTCAAACCTCACCCTCTACAGGCTCCATCCCTCAAATATCCAGGAATTTCTCACCTGGAGTTGGCAACCCTATCAGGACTGGCCCCAATGAGTTTTCTCCCAAAAGCCAAAATAGGTGTGGAAAGGGCCTTTTACTGACAGAACCTGATTGCCTAGTAACAGGCACTGAGGAGAAAATACAGTTGGCAGTTCTGATTAGGGAAATACCTGGAGATTTGGGGGGTGGATCCTGTGGAGGGCAGCATTGGGGGGGATGGAAAGACTCAGCAGGGGATAATGTCATAGAGTCTACCCTCCAAAGCAACCATTTTCTCCAAGGGAACTGATCTCTGTCATCTGGAGATCAATTGTAACAGTGGGAGATCTCCGGGTCCTACCTGGAGATTGGCAACCCTAGGGGAAATTCAGTCACACAGCAGGGTGTTGAAGAGAATGGTTTGATGGTCACTGGCCCACCTCATTAGCCAGCCAGCCATGAAGCCAAAAGCCAAAAAGGAGAGAGAGCCATTTTAAATTTATTCTGACAGGAAAGTGGCCAAGCTGGCAGTGGGCGGGGGAGGGGGTTATGTTCAAAGTCCTTTGTTTTTTACTCACAGAAGCAAGCTTGGTTGCCTGCCAACAACCACTGAGGAGACAGCTGGTCACAGTTAGTCCCACACAGGAGCTAAGAGAAGTGTCTTCCTCAGGAGAGAGTCTGGCTTTCCAGGAGCTGCAGCTTGCTTCCTCTAGGCCAGACCCTCCCTGGTACTGCTGCTGCTGCTGAAGGAAGGCAGGGGAGCCTTTGAAAGGCCCTGGGCAGCCTTCTCTGTGGTGCAGCCCGCTGAGCTATCACCCTGATAAAGCGCTGGCCTGCGGCCAAGGGAGAGAGGCTGTGAGGGGCTGCAAAGGTGAGTGCTTCCCCTGCTTGCTGCCACTCACTAGGTCTGCCTCCTTCTCCCCCATGGAGGGGTTGCCATTCTCTTGACGGAGTATCCATCCCTTTCACCGGCTCCCTCCAGACTGAGGGTGAGATGCTGGTTGCTGGCTCTGTGGGCAGGGCTGAGACAATGCAGCCAGGCAATGCAGCCAGGGGATTGGCAGACCTTCAGAGTGGTAGCTGAGGGAGCCAAAGGCTGTGGGAGCATGTGGAGCGTTCACACCAAAATAGAATGATTATATAGAGAGATAGCTTCCTGTTTCTCCATTTCCCGAGTCTCCATTTTCTTGCAAACTACCCCCACCCATCGATTTAATGCAATTAAATAAGATTTTTTAAAAAACACATCTGGAGAAAAATATCTGGTTCCATTAGTAGAGGCTTAATAGGATGTCAGTTATAAGGTGATGTCATTTTCCTCCATGACATGAAAAGCTTCAATTGCCTATTTCCCAAAAGTCACACATTGCTTGACCAAGCATCTCCAGTTTGGTGTACTGGTTAGAAACAATGCTCCCTCTAATTTGTGGAGTCTTGTGAGCAAAAAATGCTACTTTGTGAGCTACTGGCATTAAAGTTGTGAGTGAACGATTTGGCTACTGCATAAATTAGTTTGCTCTGGAGCCATCCTTCTTGAGCTAAGACAAAAATGTGTGAGCTGCAGGCTTAAAAACTGTGAACTGGCTCACACCAACTCATCTTAGAGGGAACACTGGCTAGGAGTGTGGACTCTAATCTGGGAGAACCAGGTTTTGTTCCCCACTCTACCACATGCAGCCAGCTGGTGTGACCTTGGGTCAGTCAAAAGTTCTGTCAGAGTTGTTCTCTCAAGAATAGTCATCGAAAGAGCTCTCTCAGCCCCACCTACCTCAGGGGGTATCTGTTGTGGGGAGGGGAAGGGAAAGAAGATTGTAAACCACTCTGAGACTCCGAGTCTCTTCTTCTTGCCACATGAAGCTTGGCAGGGCTGTATGCCTCCTTCTTTGTCCAGCATGGCAATCAATGAGCCTGTGGACCCCCTTCCTCACCTGGCATGGGCAAGAGCTAGCTGCTCATAGTGGCAGCTCTCACTTGTCCTACACAGGTTGAGAGCTGCCCCTCATTTGAGACTGAGGTGGCACCCATGGGAAGATCATCCCTACTGGCACTCATCCCTGTGACTTTAATGGTCAATCTGCACCTGCAATTTCCACACAGTAGGCCACTGTTAAAGGGACAGGACATTTTTCTCCAGGCCTGTTGGCAAGCCTTGTCTAATCCATCAATGCCTCCTTGCTTTTTTAATATTGCCATACATGGTGGGCATATAGTGTGTGACTTTTGGAAAGAAAAGAAAAGATATTGTGAAACTGATGGGTTTCTCCCAGACTTAGTTGCTTTACCAGAGTCCAGAAACAAGGATGGGAAGGGAAGTAGTCCTGCTGCAAATGCCCACAGAGTCATGGAAGGGGAAGAAGAATCAAATAATGGAGCCACCCTTCTGAATAGTAACAGAAGCACATCTAAATCTAGGAAGAGATTAAAATAGGAAAAAGCCATTCAAAAATATGTACTAATCCAAGATGGGGTGGGTATGATAGATGAAGGACTAAGAACATGGTTCATGCAGAACACATCTGCCAACAAGTGACAGATGGATGATACCTGAAGACTGAAGTTCACCTGTAAATCTACTTCCTGTATGGCTAACCAATCAATTGAGAAAATTGGTACAAACACATCTAAAGCTGTATTTCTGTCTTTCACGTGCACTCCCTGAGTCTTAAAGCAACATATGCAAAAACAGCCGTGACAGGCCTTTTCTACTGAGAGGATCCACACAGCCTCCTATGATTTGGGGGAACCAGGTTTGTTTTAAACTGTAAGCTTTCCCCTCAGATATCAGATGTTCTCAAAGCAGCAAATGTAAAGGCTTTGGGTCCACTGCTGTGAGGTAAGCTTTTGTGATAAGCAAGTAGAAAATGGAGATGACTGAGACAGGAGCTGTATATAAATAACAGAGAAGATTTATTTATTTACAGATTGGTTTCAAAGAACAGATCAGCAGCACAGGTCTCCAGGTAGTCAAGGAGAAACCAGGCTGAGGAAAATAAATTTAAGTTAGTATTGTCTTCAGAGTGTAGTTTGAATTTTCTTTAATGCTTTCAGGTACAAACATGCTTTTACTGACTAGCCACTAGGTTGGATCCTCTCACATGGACAGTATACCATCCATACTAGCCTGGCCTTTCCCAATAGTCAGACTAAATGGTACATGGTCTGCTCATTACCAGAGACAGGTCTAACAATCAGGTACTCTCTTCTCTCCCAGAGGTGGACTTAAACTACTCTGCCATGCTACCAGATAGAGCTACCCTTCTAGCTCTTTGCTCCTTTGCTTAGACAGACCCCAAGCTATCACTGCACCCTCCCTGAGGCAGGTCTGAACTCTCACATTGTTTCTCTCCATGAAGATAGATTCAGGTGGGGGTATCCATGTTAGTCTGAAGCAGCAGAACAGAGTTTGAGTCCAGTGGCACCTTTAAGACCAACGAAGTTTTACTCATGATATAAGCTTTCATGTGCAGGCACACTTTGTCAGATACACAAAAGCTCATACGGTGAATAAAATTTTGTTGGTCTTAAAGGTGCCACTGGATGCAACCTTTGTTCTATTTCTCTCCAACATTCCAATCCACCTCTGAAAAGTGATTGGATGCTGGAGCAACACTCTGATTAGGCTCAGTGGAGTGGCAGTTTTTCTCTTAGGGGCAGGACAGCCTCCTATCTGTCACATCAGCCATTCCATAGCCCTGTGACAGTGTTGCCTACTGTCTGAAAGGGAAAAAAAATGTCCAGTCCCTTTAATAGAGGCTTGACAGGTTATTATTTACCAGGTGATGTTATTTACCTCCATGCCATGAAAAACTTCTGCTGCCCATTTTCACAGATTAAATCTCTGCTGAAAGGACACGACATTCCCCCTCCCCCTGGCCAGTTGGTAACCCTAACTGCAGGAAGTATGCATGAAGACTCTATTCCCTCCAGTTCCACTGTGGGCTCACTGGGTTAGATTCAACAAGTGGAACCTGCAAGAAACTTACAGAGAAGGTGCATCCCTTCCCCCTCTTTGCTTCCTTCCCTCCTCCTCCTTCCCCCATCTCTTATCAATCTACCCCCCTTCTCGGTTAACCTGCCCATTAGCTCCAATGACTGGCTGACCCTCTCCCAAATGGTGTGTCCTCAAACCCTTCCAGGATACCACAGATGTGCTGCACACCCATGCAGCCAACCTGGATCAAGTCATTCCCCTAATCTGAGGGCTGGACCAGCCACTGGCCTTTGCACTGGAGCTGGCTGTTCTCCCACTGGTCAGGGTCTTGGCAGAGAGGATGCAGGTGGGCATCACCATCAGGTGGCATCCTGTCTGCAATACAAGGAGTACAAGTTGGCCTGTATAGATTGTGACCCCAGATAAAAGGCAGCATTGCTCTCTTGAATGCAGAGCTCTTGCAATGGAAGCATGAGCTCTACAAAGACTTCAGAGGCTACAGGCGAACAGACTTGGCCAGAAGTAACAGTGGGTGGAAGATGCTGGGGAGGAGAAGCCACAGCCCCAGTACCTCTGCCTCATAAAGCCCAACCAGGGATAAGCCCCACTACTGACCTTAGGCAGATCACGAGAGAGGGCAGGAAGGGTTGCATCAGTGCTAAGTTCTTGTGGCTCTTACACACCCAGGGAAATGCTGATTGCCACTTTGGGGTCAGGAAGCAATTTTTCTCCAGGCCAGTTTGGCGGGGGGAGGTATTTGTGAATTTCCTGCATTGTGCAGGGGATTGGACTAGATGACCCTGGAGGTCCCTTCCAACTCTATGATTCTACTGGTTGTCAGTGAACCGGGAGGTCAGCAGTGGCGGGAATGCCAGGCATGCAATAATGGAGGATTCAGCAGAGCTGATACTGAGGGAGTACTTGGCAAGTCATCTAGCCCAACCTCTTTTGTGTGGCTATGAGCTCTGAGTCCACCTAACACCCAAACCCCAGCAGGGAAGAGGAGTTCACAATCAGGAGGGTATAAAATGGGGGTCCTCACTCAGCCAAGGCACCCAGTAGCAAAGCCTCACTGAACAGCGTTAGCAGAGACAGGGTGATTCTGAGCCCTGAGTTCACCTAACACCCAAACCACAGCAGAGAGAGTAGTTCACAATCAGAAGTGTATAAACCATGGGTCCTCATTCAGCCAAGGCACTCAGTAGCTAAGGTGGAACCTAACCTGTCCATCACAGAGGGCTCCCCTTTGACCATCAAAAAAGGCTCTGTTGGATCACAATACTACATATACAAATGTAAGTTGGGGGCTGTAGTGAACAGAATTGGGTGAGAAAGTGGAAAAGACTGCTGGATCTAAGCCTGTAAAAAAACACCTCAATAAAAACATTTTGCTGTGTTTTAGAAATGCAACTCTTTCCTGCAGAGAAATGTGCCAGGGCTCTGTGGTAGGAAAAGCTTCATTCTCCCTCCCTAATTGTTTTCCATCCACGTTGATGGGAGAATGGAGAAGCTAAACAAAAATTAGGCAGCAGTGACAGGATGTCCTGTTGTATTTATCTAATAGAGGCAGATACATGACTCACAAATGTTGGTTCCTAGCTCATCATTCACTTTTTTGTTTAAATTTCTGCTTTAAGATATGGCTAAAGGCATAAGAAGTGCTTGGTTATTTTTATTTCTTCTTACCACAGACAAACACAGGGAACTATGTTGCAAACTCTGTGACAAGGATTATTAGGAAAGGGGCTGAGAATAAAGCAGTTGATATTTTAATTAGGGATGGGCAGAAACTGGATGACGAATTTTGGCTGGTTCATGGTTTGTGAAGCAATGTTCACCAACTAAAGAACCATCACAAACTTTCATAAATTTTGATGCAGTTCATGGTGGTTCATAAAGAGCAGAAAATAAGGGTTTAAACCCATTTTCTGGTCTTCATGAAAATAGCTGAGCAGCGGAGAGCTCCTCAACACTCAGCTGTTCGGTTTAAATGGCTGGGAACCATTTAAACCACTGCTTTCTGCTCCCCATGAAAAGCCATGGGGAACTGAAAGCAGGGGTTTAAACTTTAAATGGCTCACAAACCAATATGAACCAGGTCAGTTCATAAACCAGCCTCCCAGTTTGTATGGGTTTGTGGTTCGGTTCATGGTTCAGAGACAACATTCACCTAGCACCTGGAAGGTTCCTTTCATTAGCTCCCCCCCCCCCCCGCATCACTACAGGCCTTATGCCATTCTAGCCTTGCTTTATTGCTGTTAACCATAAGACATTAATGGTTCATTGTATTGTAGAATTCAAAAGTAGCCTAGAGCCTAACAGTCCAAGTTCAATTGCAAATCATCAGACTTCTCCAGCTTTTAAGGCTGTCCTGTAACTTAGTATTGTGCGGGTAGTAATAATTATCTCCACATGACTAGGGATTTCTTTATTGCTACAGTGGCAGAGTTGCAGAAGCAGCTGCGATAGCATGACGTTTTAGACAGCACTGCCATAGGACTATGCATATAGTGCTCCCTCTATTTTTTTTTTAACCTAAGTGTTTTTGTCCTGACCTGGCTAACCAGATCTTGTCAGATCTCAAAAGCTAATCAGGGTTGGCCAGGGTTAGTATTTGGCTAGGAGACCACCAAGGAATACCAGGGTTGCTATGCAGAGGAAGATAATGGCAAATCACCTCTGAACAGCTCATCTTGCTTGCCATCAGACAGCTGTGACCTGATGACAAAAAGTGTTATTGTCTCTAAGGCTAGAAGGGAAAATAAGCTCTGTGTGTAACTTTCACAGCTCTGTCCCCATAAGCCCTACGAAAGTTGTCACCCTCTCTGGTTCATCATGTCTTTTGTCTTCAACATTATTTGAAAGTGGACAAATATTGGTTTTGGCAACAACCAATGAAATCATTCATTTATTAGTGGAATTCTCTGGGCTGGTTAAACTAAGATTAGTTTTGATTAACTTTTCATAGTTGGTTTTCATTCAGTAGGCAGGTGTGACTGACTGCAATTTTAAGAGGCTTAGAAGTGCTGTACCAACAACCAAAGGACTGTGAAGGATTAATTCTTCAGAGAGGCAGAGAGCCTTGAGTGACAGGCTGCTGTAAGCAATCAGATTGGTTAGCATCAGCTGAGCAAAAAAGTCTTGAAAAAGCTGGACGCTGAGAAGAGTCAGTCAGATTCCAGCCTTAACTGAGAAATGTACTGAGATCATCTGAGAATAGCCCTGACAGAAAAAGGGTTTAGTGCTGACAGAGTTAGATTTCTACCTTGAATGAATGCAGTCTGAATTCAGCATTAGCTGAGAGCAGCTTGAATACAGAGAACTGGGAAGACTTTGACAAGGAAGTTCGGGTAGTAGAGAAGACTCCCATTCAGGCCAAAGGAAAGGGGATATATCTTCTAGAGAGAGATTTCCTACCCAGTCAAGCAGAGAGAGTGATCTCTGAGAAGCACAGAGATCCCTGATCTAGTATAGTTAGAAACTGCCTGTAGAGACCTTAAAAGTCAATGAACATCTCAAGAAGAGTACTGGTGTTCCTAGAGAAGGGGTTTGGGTACTGGGAAGAGGGTACCTGCCTTCTGGGCACTAGAAGAGTCAGCGATAATACAAATAAATTATATTAGAGTGTTTGGGAAAACACTAGAACAAAAGCCTCTCAATATAAAGAACTAAGTAACTGTGAATAAATTAAGAACTTCTCATTAGCCTGATATATAAGATCAAAAGTCTGTGCTTGTACTAGTTTTACCTCAGTAATTTCAACCCTGGACTTCCCGACCTTTCCCTTTGATGTTAAATAAAACCTTTTATTGTTTTTGAATGTTAAAGTGTCTCAAGTGCCATTTTCAAGGGTTTAAGTTAAAGGGTGATCCTATCCCTCCCCTCAGGTTCCTGGGTTGCACAAATAGTTAAAATATATCTTACTGACAGGGTGGGACAAAGTTTCTTCAGGGGAGAAGAAAGCACATTACCAGGGCTGCTCAGTTAGTGAAGGGACAGAAAACAGAGGGAAAATTTAGCCCATTAGGGAGGGAAACAGAAGGGGTCTGTCATAGCAAGGTTAAGACAACAGCATTTAAATATATTAAATCATTTTACTTTGACAGTCAGTATTTGTACTCAGTAGCTGAATCTCCTAACAGGTAACTTTTAAAGGAATCTTGGTAGCCACAAAGGTACCACTGTTGCTAGATGGACAATATTAAATGCAAATTTGCATTTATACCTCACCCAAATCTTTTGTCTATCCTTCCACCCCTAGTCCAATATCTTCTCTATTGATCTGCTTTCCTATTTTCATCCTTCTTTCCTTTTTCTCACCTTTAAACTGTGCTGCTCCAACTTGCTTGTTTGCATTTTCAAATTTCCCTTGCACTTCTAAAACACAACTTTTCTATATGTCCTCTCCTGTCAGCTACAGCCTACCCCAACTCAGTTTGTAATGTAGGGTCAATTGCTTTTCCAGTCTCATTTGCACTAATTACACTCACTGAAGCTTACTGTATTTTGAATAACCTTTATTATTCAGAAGTTTAGCTTAAGGTAGACTATGGCTGAAATAAGTTCTCCAACAGCAGAGTAATAGTTTCAATAGAATGACCTTGCATCTCCCAATTAAAGTTAGTAATGTGTGAATAAATTTATGGAGACCCCAGGAAGGCAAGTGAGAAGCAGAGGTAGTCTGTCATTGCCTTCCTCTGTAGAGTCTTCCTTGATGGTCCCCCGTCCAAGTACTGACCCTGCTTAGCTTCCAAGATCTAACAAGATCGGGCTATATCATGCCACCTTCCCTCCCAAAGCTAATAATACCCCTCAATATCTACCACCACGGATAACTCAAGCCTCATTAGAAAATATTTTATTAATATCTATACGATATAACATTACAGAACAGCCACTGACTGTGGAAAAAAATGAATTATGGAGAGATCAAAGTTTGGGACGATCCACTGTGCATCAGCAAGACTGTACACACATATACAGGTCACAATACATCTTGTCTGATTAGATCACCAAAATAAGCAGTTACAGTCTTCAATCGGTTGTTCAGAAAATTTTGCTCTATTTCAGCTTTCCCTCCTGGTCCAGCTAAAGAGGCAATCTAAAAAAGAAAAGAAAAGAAAGGTTCAAAATGATACTTAAACATGCTAGATAAAATCAGAAAAACAAGCTAACTCCATTGCTTCAGACATTTTTATCCTAGCCCATTCCAATTCCAGTAACATAGCCAAGCTTGCAGAAAGTTGCCTAGGGGGACCTGCACTTAAGAGAAGTGGAGCTGCAGAGAGTTCAGCTTGTTCTTTACACATGTGCTTTTCTGATGGGCATATTATCTCCAAATCCCAACTTCTCTCTCTCTCTCTCTCTCACACACACACATATACGTACAGGGCAGATACATGAATAAGTGAACTTAGCTGACTGTGTGGCATCTAGTTTAGTCTTTAGAGATGTGCATAAGTATATAATACATTTATAAGATCCCATATAATATATTATATTTTTACCTCTCTTCTAGCCAAAAACTGGCACTCTAAGTGAATCTCAATAATTACATTCTAATAAAATGATGCTAGCAGTTAAGTAAATAATGAAAAACAACAAATCAACTCAGATGCTGTGAACCAGACTACTTGTTGCTAACTGTGCTTTTAAGGCGGTTTATCTGCTTTTCCAGAGCTTGCAGATCCATCAGTGGGGTAAATAAGTTTAGATAGGCCAGAAAATGAACTGAAGGCATGTGGACACAACTCTGTATCTGAAACTAAGTGGGTTGGTCCTGAGCACACTAGCACCCTTCTTTGCTTACAATATATCTCAAATTACCTTTTGACATTCCCTTCAGTCTTGATTTCTTTTTGCACAGTGCAGCACTGTGCAAAAAACATAGCCAGTTCAGAAGACTAGCTCCAGGTCTGGGAGGCCCTGGGCAAGATGTCTTTGCGCTACCACACCCTCCCCCATGGCTGCCAAGCTTCTTTCAATCCATCTGCTTTCTCCGCACAACCTCAAATCAGAATATGGATAACTGTCCCAGAAAGTTTTTTAGGGTGCTCCCCAATTTCCTTGTGGGCACACGTTTTTGAACCCTGTTAAAAAAGCCAATATTGTAATGCACTTGACCTGAGCAACAGTGCACCCACATCTGACATACTGCACAATTTTGGTTACTGTATCTCAAAAAGGACATGGCAGAGCTGGAAAAAGTACAGAAGGTGGCAACCAAGATGATTAAGGGGCTGGAGCACCTTTTCTATAGGGAAAGTCTGGGATGTCTTAGTTTGGATGGGGGAAAGGATAAGGCGGGACATGATAGAGATTTATAGAATTATGAATTGGCTGGAAAAATTGGATAGAAGCAACTGACAGAGGGAACTTTTCCAAAAATACTAGAACTTGGGGCACTCAATGAAGTTGACAGGCAAAAGGAAATATTTTTTTATTGAATCAGTAATTAAAGTGTGGAATTCACTGCCTAAGGTCACAGAGATGGCCACAAGCATAGGTGACTTTAAAAGGGGGTTAGAGATTAATGGAGAATGACTACTACACATGTTAAGGAAACTTGCATCTTCAGAGGTAGTAAAACTTTAAAATCCAGTGTTAGGAGGCAATATCAAGGCCTTGGCATCTATGCCTTGTTGGCCTTCCAGGGCAATCGGTTGGCCACTGCGTGAAACAAGATGGACCACAGGCCTGATCCAGCAGTACCTTCCATGTAGCCATACTTTTTGCACTCCAGGCTTTCATGACCCATCTTTCAGTCAGCTATCTTACCAGCAGGCAAGCATACAGACTTAAGCTATATACATGCAGCATTGTATATAGTGCACATAAGACTCTAGATCAAGACAGTAATCTAACACTGGCAAGACAGGACTAGAACAAAACACCTCAGGCATCCTCCTACAGTGAGACAGGTCAGGAAGGCACTGGCAGGGTGAAGAGCCAATATGGCTAAAAGTTTCCATATTACTGAAAGTTCAGTGCTCATCACAGTAGTTTCAGTAGTGAACTTCCATCACTAGAGAGAAAATTTCTCTGGCTCTGGCTTCTTTAGGATCTTCTGCACCTGGAAATTTATACCCAACTTCGAATATCTTGTACATTTCCCCTCCTTGAGTGCTGATTGAGTGTGAGAACAAATGTTTAACCAGTAGTTTAATTTTTTTTAAAAATAGCAGAATAGACCACCAAGGAAGACTCTGAAAAGTAAGGCAACAGCAAACCACCTCCACTTCTTGGTTTGCCTTGAAAGCCCCTTGCTGGAGTTGCCATAAGTCAGTTGCAATTGGTTATGGCTGAAAGCAGAGAACAAGTGCTTTTCTGCTGACTTTCCTGAGCAGACTTCATTGATGTTTCTATTTATTAAGAATACTTGAAACAAAAGGGACTCTATTCTCATGCTTTAATTCTACTTACTGACAGCATGTGGAAGTGCTGTTACACTCACTCATAACACTGAATAAAGAATATTTTATATTGACCAAGCCTATGAAATGCTGCAGAACCTATGAACGAATTCCTGTCTACAGAATATCAAATTTCACTTTGTGTTTATATTCCTCTGAGACTTCTGTTACAAAGTATTGGCTTAAACACAGTGAACTTCCTCTATTTTCAAGCTATTATTAGCAGAGCAAACTTACTGTAAAGAAGGAGGAAGTGAAATATTAACTATTCTTTAAATGACTGATTCCTTGCAGGCAGAAGAAAAATTCGATGGCTGCCCAATCCCCCCCCCAAATGTATCCTTTAATTCAATATACACAAATCCTGTTTTAATAAAAAACAAAACCAGTAAGCACACACAACAAACCGGAATCTTGCAATATAACAGAGGCAGAAATTGGTCATTATGAGGTAGTAAAGTGCCCAATGAGGGGGTTTGAGAGGTAAGAAGGGCTCAAATATGTATAGAAAGCACTGTATGCGCTATACTCTAGGCGCCACCCTCACTAAATGATCAGTTTCAGACAGCCATTTACTATTTAGGTATATTCAGGACAAGGACAGGTGACCTCACACTTGGGGGGGGGGGGGCTGCACCTCCTCCAACATCCTTCACATTCCCAGAATGCAAACCCAATGAAGTGAATGGAGAATCAAGACTATTTTAACTTATAAAGCACCTCAAATTTCACATGCTCAGTTCATTCCTCCAAGTTCCACTTCTTAAGAATCTCTGTGTTCATATATGTATAGAGTATAGACAGCAGATCAGGTGGCAGACCTGAGCCCTGGCTGAATTCCCAGACTGCAGATAGGATCTCCCATGACAACTTGTTACCCAGCATCTAGTTTTGCTATGTTCAGATTTCTGTGTTGTTTTTTTTAAAAAATAGAAGAACTTTATGCTGTACAAGTGCTATGGTCCAATACACTGCTTATCACTTGACCTGCTGAGAGTGAGAACTCAATGTCAATCATGACAGAAATGTGTGGAAGAGAGAATATCGGAAACTGAATGGTACATAAAACTAAGCTAACAGACTGATTTAGAAAATGAACCAACAAGTTAACTTTCCTGTACTTTCTAACATGAAATACTGAATGTGATACAGAAACAAATACATCCCACCAGAAAACTTTTACTGTTCATATTTGTATGAAAATGTAAGTTCATCCCCTCCTTTTCTTGGCAGCACACCTGGGGGGGGGAATCTAGTCTTCCTTTTGAGTAAATACAATATTTACAAGAGCAAATTAAATATCCAAATTCAGGGAAAGATCAGTATTGAATTCTGAAGAACTGTGGGGCAGGAAGGCTCATCACCTTCAAGGTACTTCAAGGTACAACATCCCAAACAACTGAATCAGAACAGATACATTTCAGTCACAGCTAAACTAAGAAGATGCTGAAGCCCAAAGTACAAACCAGAAACTGCCTTCAGCTTCTTGCAAGGTAACTGGGAAGTCATCAAGGGTAGAAAAGTCAACTCTGCAAGAAGTTGCATCTTATCTCCTCTCCTTAAAAGAACTCAGCAGTTTCTATTCTAGCATATGTACAAAGGACTTGGGAGCTGTAATCTAATTATGGACAGGCCATTTTCCCGAAACCAGACTTCACCCAAGTTCATTGAACTCTGGCAGTTCATGAGGGAAAGAACTGGATTGCACAAGACTTCTAATACAAACTGGCTGAAAAAAACTGCTTTTGGAAATCCCAGCCAATACTCAGTTCCTGTCCTTTGTGCATTTGGTTTATTAAATCTTGTCATTTCCAATATTTCTAGGCAATGTTCTGTTTAAGAATTTAAGTGTTTTTCAGAAACCATTTGCAACTGGAAGCGGGCAGCAAAAGCTCCACAACATCATGATGAAAATTAAACTAAGAATTTTAAAATAAGCTCCAATCCAGGTGGCCTTGCCTGCCCAAGCAGTATTTCCATAGGCTCAGTGCGGCCTCACTCCCTGCTAATGCACATGCAGGCAACACCAAGGAGACTGGGGCATCAGCATACGTTTGCTAGTCCCCCTTTAGATTTTCCTCTTCAGTCAGTGTAAGTCTGGAGACTTCACTAGATACTGAAAAGGCAATCAGATCCCTGTGAAAATGTCATTGGTAATGGGATTATATAGGTCAGATGTCTCCAACAGGTAGTTTGTGAGTACTGGAAGTTCACTGGCTGCCATAGAACAGCATGTGCATCCCCTAGAAAAGACCTGCTCTAGGCTTTGGTAATGGGGGGAGGGGGAGAAGAGGGGTTAGATTGGGATTTTGTTGTTGTTATTCAGAAGTAGCTCTTGTTATAGAAACTCACAGTGAAGGGCATGCACTAAAGAAGGAGATTGCTGCTAATTATTAGGAGACACTTTCTGATGGGAACAGCTGATTTTCTGCATATTCAGCTTACTCCTGATGTTTTTGGGAGTCGATCCACAAGCATTGGGATCAGTTTGGACAGAGTTCTTCTGCATGTCTGCCCTCTCTCTGAATTTTCACGGCTATAGAGTCAGTGGTCTCAAAAGAAATGGAAAAAGCCGGGATAGGGTGGGAACGAAGTGAAAACTAAAGACACAACAAATGTGTTTGGAAATCAGGGAATAAACCAGAACAGTTTTCTGTGGAAAAGCCCCAATAGTGGGACAGACTATCTCAGATGGTTATGATCTCTCCTTCACTAGAGGACTGGGGAAGCTGGGTGGCTAGTTGCAGGGATACTAAACTGAAAGTTGGACTAGGTAACTTCCAAATCCCCTTCCAATTCTGGCACTCTGACTCTAGAAATAATGTTTGCTAACATTTGCTTGCTTCTGTGGCCCAGATTTGAAAGAAAGATACATCGTTTCCTGCCAACTATGTATATAAGGACCCAAACACTTTGGTGCGTTAAGCGCACGCCCAAAGCCAACACTAATTCTTGCAAAACTGTTTCTTTGTTGGGCTTAAAGTAGGGTTACCATATTTTGAGAAGCATAAAAGAGGATATATTTCCTGACTGACTACTTCAGACAAGGGATCACTATGACAACTCTCGTTTTAATTATCTCTACCATTTAAGCTATGATAATTGTTACTAACTAGGAATATTCCCAACCTTCCAACCCCAAAAGAGACCATTTTCATCAGTTTTTTTAAAAAAGAGCCCAGAGGAGGACAGACACCAAAAAAGAGGACATGTCCTCTAGCTTAAAGTGACAATATGCTTTATTTCCTTATACAATGTGCTAGTTGTATGACTGCACCCTCTAGGGGAGAAAAAGCAAAATGCAACAACTGGGAAAGTTCTACGTCACAACTAACCCACTTTGTTCTTTGCCTTCCTGGCTTACCTAAGAAAGTAACCAGCCGGATTCAGATGGTGGTAAATGCCTCCATGAGAGAGGGGATGGTCCTCCTGACCACTGTGAAAGTTGCAGCTGACATTCTCACTAGATCTAATGAATTATTCCAGCTATTAGCCATCAGCTGATCTTACGTATTGAAGAAGAGTTGTTTATACCCTGCCCTTCACTCAAAGTCTCACAGTGGCTTACATTCTTCTTTCCTTCCTCTCCCCGTAATAGACACTCTGTGAGGTAGGTGGGGCTGAGAGAGCTCTGGGAGAACTGCTTTTGAAAGAACAGCTCTGAGAGAACTTTGACTGACCAAGGTCACCCAGCAGCTGCATGTGGAGGAGTGGGTAATCAAATCCGATTCTCCAGATTAGAGTCTGCCGCTTTTAACCTCTACACCAAACTGGCAATAAAGTACTGGTGCTCAGGGCTCAAATAGCTGACAAAGGAAAACTGATCTTCTGGATTCTATTGCAATGATTTCCAATGCCCATGGGTTATACTGTGAGAATTCAAAGTTTTCGTACGTGGAATAAACATATTTCTGTTATCTTAGAACTATGATTAACCATTCTGTTTGCCTCTAAACCATAAAAATGAGAGAAACTAGTTCATGCTTAAATCTGGATAATTTCTCTTTCTCACACAAAACCATCTCACTGTGTTGCAGAGGATACTATGCTTTTTGAAAATGCCTGGAGGACAACACCCCCCATAAGACTGTTGCCAAAATTATTTACAGTTAAAGAACTACTGATAATATTGTACATGGCTACAGTTTACATAGGAATTATTGTTTAATGCTCTAGATTCTCTATTTTTATATGACATTTTGATAAAGCATGGCTTTCAATTTTCTTACTCCCACAGGAAAAAATAGCATAGTTTTTTCAGTGCTATCTGATATTTCCTAATTTTTTCATTCGAAAAATGGAAGTTTTCAGACTTTTTCATACTATACACAATGAATGGGAAAAGCCTATCTAAAAAAAAAAATTATTTCAGTGCTCCTCAAAATCTATTTTTCCACTGGAAATCTATTTTTCATTGGTTCTTTGGGCTCCTTTAGCCCAGTATCCTGTTTCTAACAACCAGTCAGATGCTTTAACGCAGTCTATAGATAGGGCAGGAATGTAACAAGCTCTATTCACTGTTAGCCCTACAGCAACTGGTAGAGTTGTGGCTCGGTGACAGAGCACCCAATTTGCATGCAGAGGGATCCAGATCCACTCTCCAGCATCTCTACTTAAAAAGACCAGGTACTAGGTGATATGAAAGACCTCTATGTTGGACCTTGGACAGTGGCTGATGCCAGTCACAGGAGACAATACCTTGATGGGCGCAGTATAAAGGCAACTTCATGTGACATGGGTTTGCAGAGGAATATTATGTTGGACCCAGAGATTCCATTTAGCTATCATAACTACTACAACCACTGACTTATGCTCCATGAAATTTGTCTAACCATTTAAAAGTAATCTAAACTATTGCCACCTGAATATATAATTATTCAGTTTCAGTGCCCCACCTGGATTTTTAGTATCAGGTGCAGAGTTCTAATTTATTTATTTATTATGTTTGATTTTTAGACTGCCCTTCCCTTAAACAGGGGTCAGGGTGGTGTACAGTAATACAAATATAAATACATAAATTAGCAATAAAAATAGTAAAATCGACTAAACGCAATAAGACCTAACAATATGATGTTAAGGCACTGATGAAGCCACTGCCCAGTGGTGGTGGTGGTGGTGGTGGGGAGGCAGGAAGACAGGAGTGCCAGACCGATGGAAATTGTCACTGCTGTCAACCAAATGGCTGATGGAACATCTCTGCCTTGCAGGCCCTGTGGAACCGCATTAACTCCCGCAGGACCTGGATGTTATTTGGCAGAGAGTTCCACCAGGTTGGGGCCACAGTGGAAAACGCCTTGGCCAAGGACAGCTGGATATAGTATTATATTCTACCTAAGTTGTCTATAATTTTATATGTTTCTATCATGTCCCACCTTTGTCTTTCTCCTAATCTCTAAGATTAACAATGGCAGTTTATTTATGGAGCATCTGAGACTGAAGCTTAATAATAAATACAAAAACACGCACGCACAATTCTTTCAACAGCTCTGTAATATATACTGGACTTGCTTTGGTATTTAAAATGTGGAGATAAGGTGGAAAGATGTGTTGAGAGCCCACTGTTTATTATATGGCAGAGGCAGGACAAACTGGGGTTTTCCAAGTTCACATGCCAGCCTTAGCCACTGTGCTAAACCAGCTGCATGCAAGGGTTACAACTTACCTGGTCAATATCAGCATTACGAGGAAGGAAGTAAACAATGTTGTTGGTAATTTTCTGTGACAGCTTGAAAATTTCATATGTAGAGATGTGTTAAAGAAGAAAAAGATAACATTTCCTTTTGGGAGGTTCTCTTAATAAAGAAAATCTGTCATAAAAGCAATACATTACGCCATAAATATAAACTGAATACTTGTAGTGCTAATCACCTCATATCAAAGGCTATTTAGTTTAAGCAACAGAGTAGGCCTCTACACACAACACCTCTGCATGTTTAGTCAACATGTAGAGAATGGGCATGGGTGTGCTGGCCTAGTTCCCTTACTCATAATCACTGGCTTGTGAGCACAGTACTGACGCATCGTGCACATGCAGCCACTGACCCTGCAATCAGGAACACTACTTTTCAAATGTTGCCAGTCACGAGGGAGCCTGCATACATAGACTTCTGCCACACAAAGGAACTGAACACAGAAGCCAATGATCATAGGAAACGGGGCTGCCATGCTTGTGTCTGTTCCTGTCATTTGTGTGTAGACTGAAGGAATGGAAGGGTTGTGTGTAGAGGGCTAAAGAAGCTAACAAAATGGGACAGTTATTACTCCAAGCTATGGATGGGGTGGCTAGTAATATTTTAACACATATCCAGCTTCCTGCAATCCAGAAATAATCCTAGACCAACTCTTGATGCTTTACCAGATTTTAACTTGCAGGGAAATGTAATCCTAAGTGACAGAATTCATTTCAGGACTCTACCACCTAATTCCTACCCTTTCAGCTACATGTGTAGACCAGGCCCAAGGTATGTTCTACAAGGCAAATATTTCCTGAGAGGTTCATTCAGTTACATAACTCTAATGAAAATTTCTCACATGCATCCTTAAAATAGTTCTGTCCCCCCCATACCTCATAGAAAGCACATCTTAAACATTTCTGATGTTCTTAGTTAAGTGGAATTAGGATGAATATTTGAGCCTTTCTGTCTTTTGGATGTGATGATGGGTATATGAATGTGATTGCCACATCTGGCAAGGTGTAAAGCCAGCCAATAAGAGTGCAGAAATTTGAACATGGAAAGGATTAATATGTGATGTAAGGGCACAATTTGAGAAGCATCTTTCAGCACCATGAATCTTGGAATCAAATCAACACTGATAAAATGTAACTGTAAGATAAGTTTATTACATGACTGACTACAGCTTTATAAAACTAAACTTTCCAAAACTACTTGATTTTGCTAAGAAATATAATCCATAAAAACCTCCCAGATGAAAGATTCATTTCTCATCTTTAATGTCAACTCCCCCCCAAAAAAACAACAGCTGTAAGTGACTTGTTCTGTTCTAACCATTAACATTTACTCTGGAAATCTACATTCTGGGTCCTCATCCTTTTTCCAACATGAAATATACTGAGATGTAACTGATTTATTCTCCTGACAACTTATTTGTGTTACTTTCAAAGATGTTAAGAGGTCAATAAGCAATTTTTCTCCAGGCCAGTTTGGATGGAGATCCTGGAGGTTTTTTGTCATCTTCTGGGCGTGGAGCAGCAGTCACTGGTGGTGTGTGTGGGGGGAAGGTATTTGTGAATTTCCTGCCTTGTGCAGGGGGTTGGACTAGATGAGCCTGGAGTTCCCTTCCAACTCTATGATTCTATGAAATATTCACTTATTGTAAATATATTATTTACCACTGGCAAATCACTCTAGAATACCATTATCCAAGTCTGGAAAAGAAACAGGACCAACGTGTTTTAAAGACCTTTCTTCTATAACTACAAGGGCTGGAAATCAAGGTTAGACTTTTCAGGTTGCCTGAGATATGCAACAGCTAATTAAGTAAGAAGGATCCTCTAATTTAAAGTAACAGCAAATGTTCCCATTTTTCACCTACATTAGAACACACCTATAGAAAAAAATGCAAAACAAGATTTGATGTGGAAAAGGATATCCATTAGGAGAGATCATTGTCTGAACATCGAAGATTTCTGCAGTGGCATATTCAGGCCCACCCCATGGAGGGCTAAGAAACACAACATCAGCTTTCAACCCAGATGCCAGTTGCATGAAGTCACCACATATGAATTCTATCTGGTCTGCCACTCCATACACTTCTGCATTGTTGTGAGCAAGAGAGATCTTCACAGGGTCAATATCAACTGCAATTACTGAGAAGAACAAATGAGAAGAAATAAATGGTTGCAAAAAATCAGACCTGCCATATTATTGTCAAACTACTTCCCAAAGCTTAAATTTTTCCGGCACTTCAGGCACAATCCTAGGTTTTAGATAAAAGCTATTTTAAATATTTTACCACAGTTAATCATGGCCATTTGGTCATAGCATTTCTAAGAGATGTATTTACAAGTTCTACTTAAGTTCTGCTTAACATAAGCCATTCTAAATTTATATAATTTATACTTGATCTTCTCTGTATATGGGAGAGCTAAATAGATAAAATGCTGCACAGGGCTCTATAAAGGCATGACCTTTGTGTCAGTCAGCAAGCATGCATTTGGAAACAGTTGCCTCCTTAAGAGCCAGTGTGGTATCTTGGATAGAATGGCAGACTAGGACCCTGGATGACCCAGGCCTGAATCCCCACTTCTACCATGGAAGCTCACTAGGTGACCTTGAGGCTGTCACAAACCCACAGCCTGGCATACCTTAGTTTTTAGATCAAGATGGGTAGCTGTGTTTGTCAGTAGGAGTAGAAAAGAGCAAGAGTCCAGTAGCACCTTAAAGACTAACAAAATTTGTGGCGAAGTGGAGCTTTTTGTGAGTCACTGCTCACGAAAACTCATTCCGTGCCACAAATTTTGTTAGCCTTTTAGGATTGTTTTTGTGAGAGAATGAAGGAGGGGAGAATGATGTTCTAAGCTGTTTGGAGTCTCAACTGTGGGGAGAAAAGTGGCATATAAATAAATGCAAATGCATCCTTGGTTGGGAATCTCTTAACCATTCTGTTGACCCTTCCATTTTGTTGCTCTATCCTCAAAAAGGTTAAGAACTTTAGTCTACTGCTCAGAAACCAAAGACAAAGAAAAGGCCAAAGACAGTTGGATAGGAGCAGCAAAGAAAGGGCTGGATCACATAATTTGCTAGCAGTGATGCTTTCCTCTGGTGCAAGGAGTCAATAGGGGAAACTGCTGCCATTAGTGGGACAGATTCATGGCATCCAACCCAAGGCAGGTCTTTCTGGTAAGAACAGTACAGAACCAGCTCAGGCTATGATAAAAGATACTGGAGAAGAGGAGGCCATGTGCCTTGAAGAGAACGTTGTTAGATAAGGAGTGTAAGAACAGATCAAAACAAATAATAAAATGCAGATCATAAAATAAGGCTCTGCAGAGCAGACAAGGCAAGTAGAAGTTACAGGGGAGTGCTTCCACGCCTCATGAATGTCTCTGACTTCCCCAGTAACCACGGTCTGAGTTGTCACTGCATATGCACATCAATTGCTCCCTCCAGGTCCCCAGCACTGCATTTTCTTCAACCAAGAAAAAACCGTTTTGGCAGCTGCCAGTCATGTCCAACAGATGTTCCAAACAGAAGAACTAGCAACTACCCAACTTAGTCCTCTTCCCTCTTTCTGATAGAACAGTACACACACACACAGCAGTAGTGTTAACACTGTATTTCTCCCATACAGGGAGACCAATTCAGTCTTACAGTAGGTTCCAGACTGACAGTCTACCGTCTACATTCAGAGTCAACAGCCACCATGTTCCCTGAACAGGTGCAAAAGACATACCAGCTGCCAGCTGCAAAAGACATACCAGCTTTAAAAAGCTAAGACAGAATCCATCCTGCAATTGTGGCAGAGTGAGCAGCTAGGAACAATTATTTGCTCCTTGCTGTAGGAAGCAATAAAATTGTCTAACACAGCATGCCTCTATATTTTGCCCGTATTTAAAAGACAAGTCAGCTTGTGTTTCAGTTGTTAAAACAGCATAGAAACAATTCTCAGCTTTAACTACAGCAATCATATTTTTAAAATGTTTACTACACCACACAAGAAGAGGAGAGAAGCCTTTTACCTCTTTTTGCTGTCAAGGCAAACTGAATAGCATTTCCTCCCACACCACAGAATGCATCTATTATGATGTCAGAGTTGAAGGACTGCTTCACACGCTCTGCAATGTGCTCTGCAATCTTCTCAGGCGTAACAGAAAACCATCCCTCTGTCAGAAGAAATCAACTGTCATATTTCAGAATTCAAGCCACAGACAAGTCTGGATTCTAAATGAACAGAATCTTAGATCCCAGCTAGGTTGGTGGAAGACACTTCTGCCAGCCAAAAAGTGGGTGTTTTTCACTAATTTCCCTTTCCATTGCAGACTCCCTAATTTCATCCTATCCTGTCCCTGAGGGGAGAAGAGCACACAACAGGCTGCAGCAGCAAGAGGGAAGCTGCTCTGTTCATGCTAGATAACATCTCAGCCAGCATTTTTGGTGTGATGCTGCTTCACGTATACATGTAGCGTCACGCAATTGCAATAGGTAAAACACCACACCCAGAAATTCAAAAGAAACAAGGTTTCAGTTCATACAGTGACTTGGCAGGTCAACAGACTATGAGCTTACCTCTATCTAACCGAATCCCTTCATCAAATCGAGAGAACAGTCTATACCGTTGTGCCCAATATTTGGCTAGCTCAGGATCACTGGCTATTTCAGGAGGCAGGGACTGTGGGGGTCGGATTTTTTTCTGTTTCTTTTTCTTGTTTTTTTTCTTCTTAGAAGAGTCTTTTTCACCTTCACCAAGAAAAAAAATATATATAGCAAAAAATATATATAGCTCCACAGTTAGCTTATCACTCTCAAGCTACCTGGCTGAAATGTTAAGATTATCAGGGCAAATGTGAACAACTTCATCATCCTTTTCAAGAGATGGGATTGTAAGAAAAATATAGAGGTCACAGTGACTGGCTTTGATTTTGCTGTACTATACAGGGCCATCAGTTATAACTGATAACATGACTAGCAATTCATGAATGGAAAAAATGTCCCAACAAAAATGAGGAATGGTAATATATTATTAAACAAAGGATAGGGAGAAAACACTTGGCAAAAATATCACACAAACATTTTCTGAAATCTTTTAAAAATATGTTAGTTTTACTAGCATTTTCAATCACTTACATCTTCTAAAAACACATAAATTCCACAGGAAGATGAACATAAAACCACCTGTTCCAACTAAACTGTCAAACAACTATATTGCTTTCCTGTAATTTATTATTTGTTAAAACAGGACATCGGATTGACTGGAAAAGCCTTTGTCCTCACAGAGTAGGACTTTCTCCCCTCCTACCTCAGCCCAAAATGCAGCTCCCACTCGCCAGGAACAGCATGCCCCCCCCCTTCCTGTGCTGCAGAGGAAGTGGGGAGGTGAGAAAGTCATACTCAGCGAGCAGAAATCCTTCCACCCATGGAAAGCTCTGGTAGATCCATGCCATTTATTGTCTTGAAACTAAAAGTTCTCAGAAGTTCTTTTTTGTTGTTGCTGTTTTAAAGTCACTAAAAGTAATCAATACTGGATGGGATCCAAACAATCATCAGGAAAAGAGGCAAAGGTATTTCCTTGCATTTCCTTCTCCCCAGCAGTCTCTTTTGAACTCCAGAAAGATGACTCCTGGATTCATGGGACCCTCATGAACAAAACAAACACACTTCTTTCTCCATTGTTATGTGGTTTCAACTGTAAGCTGCTTCAAGTGGGACTCTGAAAAGGAACAGGTGAAACTGCTCTATCCTACCACTTCAAGCACAGGTAGGTCCTGAATGAAAAGGGAGCTAGTTTGCTGCAACTCCCCCCACCCCAATTAATCACAAGCAATCTTCAGTTTCCTAGTCTGTTGCTTAAGTCATAATAATGTAACAAAGTAAAGGCATGTACTCCCACACCCACAGAATCTTTATTCAGAATTTTCTCGCACCTTCTGTCTCTACCTGCAGATAGTCTGGGATGTCCAGGGGAACTAGCTGTCTTCCCGATGGACAGTCTTCTCCTTCTTGTTCTCCTGGACCTGATTCCTGTGAGTTACAGTCACCTGTTGATATTACCATCTTCTCCTTGCCTTTCTCTTCAAGGCCGAGGCATTCGGCTTTACAGGAAGCTGAGCTGGAAGGTAACAAGCCACAATTCTGGAAATCCAAAGTCATTTGAGAGCCACCATCACTTTCCTGCTCCTCTAAATCGCTGCTTGTAGAGGTGTTATGAAATACATCTTGCAAGAAGGAATCCTGTGATTTTGCTTCCATAGGCTCATTCACTTGTTTCAAGAACTTTTCTACCTGAAAAATACCAAGCATCACAAACAAGATGGACCTCAAACCAGCAATTATGGTGATAAAAAAATCCCCTTAGAATCATAGAATTGGAAGGGATCTCTAAGGTCATCTAGTCCAACCCCCTGCACAATACAGGAAATAGAACTTTGATAGAGTTAAAATAAAAGCACATACAGATTTCCCTATTTCAGCCTATGTTAAACAAAATTTTGTCATAACAAAACCATCCTAGCTTATAAATTCCAAATATGTTTACAAGACATATACTTTTTTGTTCTACTAATAATTTTTCAATTTGTGTATAGTAAAATATATCATGAAGGTGGGAAACAATACAAAAGTCATGTCTTTAATGTCACAGAGAGACTGGAGGTAGAATTACAAGTGTTTGAGGAGATCCTGTTCTTTATTACCCAGCTGTTCTTACCTAGAAATTCTGTAGTGCTTTTTTGTGTCTTTCTTTTGGTATGACACTTAAGAACATAAGAGATGCCAATGTTGGATCAGGCCAATGGCCCATCCAGTCCAACACTGTCACACAGTGGTCAAAAATACCAGGTGCCATCAGGAGGTCCAGCAGTGGGGCCAGGGCACCAGAAGCCCTCCCACTGTCCCCCCCCCTGCACCAAGAATACAAAGCATCACTTGCCCCAGATTGAGAGTTCCTATCTATACCTTGTGGCTAATAGCCACTGATGGACCTCTACTCCATATGTTTATCCAATTCCCTCTTGAAGCCATCCTTGCTTGTAGCCACCACCGCCTCCTGTAGCAGTGAATTCCATTTGCTAATCACTTTTTGGGTCAAGAAGTACTTCCTTTTATCCGTTCTAACCTGACTGCTCAGCAATTGATGCCCATGAGTTTTTGTATTGTGAGAAAGGGAGAAAAGTACTTCTTTCTCTACCTGCTCTGTGCTGTGCATAATCTTGTAAACCTCAATCATGTTGCCCCTCACTCGTTGTTTCTCCAAGCTAAAGAGCCCCATGTGCTTTAACATTTCTTCATAGGGAAAGTTAATATGACTTAAGTCATATTAAGAGCTTGCAAACACACCATGTCACACCACAGGTTTGTCCACCATTTACATGTTCAGCATGAACAAGCAAATTATGATTACCATTTCCATCCCAACCAGGACTACTGATTACAAACAAACAATGGATTGAAATCTCTTCCTCCTCCCCAGTTCAGATGTAATGGCAAACTGTGGTTTGCAGTAAAGCAGAAGTCATTAACCAAAACAGAGCATGCATGAGATGGGGAAAGGGGGACAGAATGTTTTAGCACTGGGCTCATTCCTGTTACCCATGGTTTGGAACTATGTTTACCCTGTCACAGATTTCTCTTTTGGAATCACAAAATAAATTATTCCAAAGGCTGTCTTAGCCTCAGTTGTTTCAAAAATGTTATTTGTACAAGTGTGGGGCCCACAAGACTTGTGGGGGGATCCCCTCCCCTATCGCCAAGCCTGCTATGGCTCAAGACCTCACAGCTCACCTTGAGACCAGCTGTGGAGGCGGTGATGCCTGGAAGTCACTTGGAGTGGTTCCTGGCATCCACCACAGAAGTGCCTGGTCCCAGACCCTCTCCCAGTGTTCACTGCTGCAGAATCTGTGGGAATTTAAATCCCTATTTATTTTTTGTGACTTCAGATTTTTCTGCAAACTTGAGGAGGAAATCTGTTTGAGAAGGTTTGGCCCCAATCTGCAAATTTAGATATCTGCTGGTTTTTTTGTTTTTTTTTGGGGGGGGGGGGTGCGGGACACACACACATTCCTATTAGATATATAATATGAATGCAGTGTGAAATAAACCATTAGGCATTAGTTATTAAACTGTACAGGCTGTTGAAAAATATAGTAAAAATAGTACTCTGCATTGTGTGTTCTATCAAGGTGATTAATTTTATTACATAAATAATAGCTACCTTACTTAAAGTCTTGCTCTTCTTGCAAAATAGTGTATCAGATCCTCCTGTAAAAATGATGTGTTTGTTTTTGGTCTTGACTGTTCTGCGCATGTCCAAGAAATTAGACTTAAACTTCATATTTTTATTGAAATGTGTGACTCTTCTTTCACTGAAGCCAGGAATTCCTCTGTATCTGCAGAAAGATTAAGAACAACTTTTTAACTAGGCAGCAGTATACATGACATACTTTCAGGTTGATTGCTTTTAATTAAACAAGGTCATTCCACTTGCTTAGCTTCAACTAGATAATTTATTAATTATTAATGCTGTTTTCTCAAGGATTCCCTTAAATAAGTAAACATAGCAATAATCATTACTGGGTGGTGCCATATGAGGCTTTGGGGATACACAATCAGATCTCTTGATTTATAGTTAAAGCTTCAAAACAGTGTGTGTGGGGGGTGAGAAGATAACCTGGACTGAAGCCCTTTTCCCATGTACCCTTTCTCAAAGAGAACTTGGCCTACCTGAACTATTTGGTGGCAGGAGGAAACCCCCCTCCTCCAAATAGTCTTTTATCATGTTTAGGTCATGGAAGGATATAGCACAGGGAAACAGAGGACTAGCACCATTTGAAATCAAGGACCTTGGATGCCCAGGAAGATCCATTTATCTCTCTCATGTATTTCATCTCAGTCTCCCCACCCCAAAAAGAAGCTGGGGGTGGCATACATGTTTTTCCCTTTCCCATCATATTATCACAGTGACCTTGAGAGGTAGGTTAGACTGGTTGGTCCAAGGTTACACAACGACCTTCATGGCAGAGTAGGGACCAGAACCTAGGCCTCAGATACTATTCTAACATTCCAACTACTAGGTTTCGGTTTCTGGCGTTGCGAATGGCGGCCGCGTCTCGGGACGATCCCGGAGGCGGCTAGCCCACACGCAGTCAGGGGGGTCTTCGCTTATGCGAAAGACCCTAGTGAGCCTTAGGATAAGGCTCCGAACCGGGGGCGCTTGGGGAGTAGCCTCTTTGCCGGCAGACAGCCGGGAAATTGAGGCTTTCTCCCCGCCCCAATCGGCCCCGCTGCGTTGTGCCCGTAATGGGACTTAGCAGCGCCACCGACTTCCAGGAGTGAGGAACAGCGATATGAACTAAAGCAAAAGAAGAAGCGGCGGTGAACCGTGAGTCGAAGGTCTTACTTTGAAGCGAAAACCCGAATCCTTTCCCCTCGAGCGAATGAGCGTGTGGGAGGAGGGGGAATCCCCCCCCAGTGAGAAGCGGGACTTTTAAAAGAAAGCGAAGGGGGTTATAAGGAAAGAAGGGTTGATGAAAATACCTTTGGGGTGCTACTGAAGCCTGAGTGTAAGCGGGTTTCCTGAGGGACGTGTCACGAACTTTTAAAAAGTAAACAAATAAAGCAGATGTCGGCCATGAAGAAGGTCCCTTTCAAACCGGAAAAGAAGGGAGGCGGGACTTCCGGCCCGGGTAACCCCCCCAGAGCCTGCTGTCAGTCAACAGACAAGCGAGCTACTGCACCCTCTGCTGGTTCAAATACAGAAAATCAGCGAAACTTTAACTAGCATGGAAGGTGTCCTCAGCAGCCAACAAAAGCAACTGACAGAAACGTCTAAGAAGATGGAGGATATTGCGCAAAAATGCTTGGTCTCGACGGAAGACATCGGAAAAGTTAAGAAAAAGGTCAACAAACTAGAAAAACATCAAGATGAGCAAGAAAAAAGGATTTTGATGCTTCAAATGGAGAAATCGAATCTGATGCTTCGTTTTCAGGGCATTAAAGAAGAAGATAATGAAGATCTCAGATCTATACTAGCAAATGCCTTGGCACCAGTAACTGGCAGGGATCAGCGTGAAATAAAAGAAGAGATGGATAAGGTCTATAGGGCCTATTCCACCTTTACAAAGAAAAATAACCTGCCAGCAGAAGTGGTGGTCAAGTTTGTTAAACAGAATACTAGAGATCAAATCTTGCGTGCAGTCTCAGCGGTGCCCTTGAAAATTGGAGAACAGATTATCAGAACTCTGAAAGATGTGCCATATGAAATTCGGATGAAGAGGAAAGCGTATAAAGGATTGACCAACTTTCTACAAAAGCACCAGATCACGTACAGATGGTCGTTCCCGGAAGGCCTAGTGTTCAAGTACAAGGATAAAAGAGAAAAGATTGACTCTATCTTCAAAGCACAAGAGTTCCTGAAGAGGCACGCCAGCTCAGAGGAAGATGCAGCTCTCGCAACTTGGACAAGTAGCGAAGATGACAGCGGTCCAGAGGAGGGAGGTGCCGGTGCGGGAGGTGGGAAAGCTAAAGAGGGCCCATCGTATAACCTGAGAGACATTAAAGGAAGACAACCAAAGAAATGATTGTTCATGAGACGTCTGAAAGGAGTTGATTAATAACTAACCCCAAAGGACACTACTAACCTGATTAACAGAGCTATTTTGGATTTTTGTTAATCTAAAAAGAAGACTCTTCGACCGCGGTGACCGTCAAAAAATGTATCTATACTAACTTAATCTAACCCCCATTAACAGGATACTCACTCTGCCCTTTTCTTAGTCCCTCTATATACCCTACCTTTTTCTATATATAAAAAGAATAAATTTCTCTCCTTTTTAGGAGGGTTTTTGCAATAACATTCCAACTACTACATCAAACTAGACCCACAGCATCATGTATTGTGCAGTTCACAGAGCTTTAGTTTGAAAAATTCTTTTGGTAAGCTTCACATGTAAGATATTTTGTGTCAGTTTTGTAAACATGTTGAAACAAAAAGCTGAACAGCCCACACAGCAGATGCTAATAAAATATGCTTTAAAATAATAATTCTGGACAAAGCTGTGCAATCTAAAATAAACTGGTTTTTGGAGGAAAACATCACAATATTTCTTACTTTTGTCCCATGCCATGTTTGAGCCCCAAAAGACAACAAATGCTTTCTGGATCTGCCTGACCAACCTGTTCTTCAGCATCTAGTTCATGGCTAGAAAGGAAACACAAAATGCTTTTATTAACCATCAAGAAAAAAAATCTAGTAAGGCCAAGTCTTTATCACCAATTTGATCTTCTGAATAAGGCAGATTAATTTTTAAGTAATAATAGCTGGAGATACAGAAATAGGGCTATATTAGACAAAACACTTATTCAGCAGTAACTCCTAATGTGCAATTTGGCCCCAAAAAAGCAGACGCAGGTTATGGAGAAATGGATCAAAGACTTAGCACTGAGTAAGGAGAGGGGTGCCCCTGACCCGGATGGCCCAGGCTATCCCAATCCCATCAAATCTTGGAAGCTAAACAGTGTCAGCTGTGGTCAGTATTTGGATAGGAGACTACCAAGGAAATCTAGGATTGCTATGCTGAGGCAGGCAATGGCAAACCACCTCTGAATGTCTCTTGCCTTGATAACCCTACGAGGTTGCCATAAATCAACTGCAGCTTGACAGTCCTCTCCACCACTATGAAGAGGGCCTTTCCAACTGGAGAAACTACCAAATAGCGCCACTGCTCAGATGCAGCATGGGCCACCCTGCAGCTCCTTTTTAGTCATTACTCATCTCGTGAGTACATAAGAACATAAGAGAAGCCAATGTTGAATCAGGCCAATGGCCCTTCTAGTCCAACACTCTGTCACACAGTGGCCAAAAATACCAGGTGCCATCAGGAGGTCCAGCAGTGAGGCCAGGACTCTAGAAGCCTTCCCACCGCTGCCTGCCCCCAGCACCAAAAATAGAGTGCATCACCTGCCCCAGACTGAGAGTTCCTATCTATACCTTGTGGCTAATAGCCACTGATGGACTTTTGCTCCATATGTTTATCCAATTCCCTCTTGAAGCCATCCTTGCTTGTAGCTGCCACCATCTCCTGTGGCAGTGAATTCCACATGCTAATCACTCTTTGGGTGAAGAAGTACTTCCTTTTATCCATTCTAACCCAACTGCTCAGCAATTTCATTGAGTGCCCATGAGTTCTTATATTGTGAGAAAGGGAGAAAAGTACTTCTTTCTCAACCTGCTCTATCCCATGCATAATCTTATAAACATCGATCATGTCACCCCTCAGCCGTCATTTCTCCAAGCTAAAGAGCCCCAAGCGTTTTAACCTTTCTTCATAGGGAAAGTGTTCCAACCCTTTTATCATTCTAGTTGCCCTTCTCTGCACTTTTTCCAATGCTAAAATATCCTTTTTGAAGTGTGGCGACCAGAACTGTACACGGTATTCCAAATGAGGTCGCAACAATGATTTATACAGGGGTATGATACTGGCTGATTTGTTTTCAGTTCCCTTCCTAATAACCCCCAGCATAGCGTTGGCCTTCTTTATTGCAGCTACACACTGTCTAGACATTTTCATTGAGTTATCCACTACGACTCCAAGATCTCTCTCTTGGTCCATCTCTGCCAGTTCAGACCCCATCAACGTGTATTTATATTTAGGATTTTTGGCTCCAATGTGCATCACTTTGCACATGGCCACATTGAACTCCATTTGCCACACTGACGCCCACTCACACATCCTCGACAGATCCCTTTGGAGTGCCTCACAATCCTCCCTGGTTTTCACCACCCTGAACAACTTCGTGTCATCTGCAAATTTAGCCACTTCACTGCTTACACCCAATTCTAAATCATTAATAAACAAGTTAAAAAGCATCAGACCGAGTACTGATCCCTGTGGTACCCCACTGCTTACAATCCTCCACTGAGAAAGTTTTCCATTTATACTCACTCTCTTTCCTATTTATAAGCCAGTTTTTGATCCACAAGAGGACTTGTCCTTTTATCCCATGACTATTGAGCTTACTTAGGAGCCTTTGATGAGGAACTGTATCAAAAGCTTTCTGGAAGTCAAGGTAAACAACATCTATTGGGTCCCCCTTGTCCACAAGTTTGTTCACTCCCTCAAAAAACACTAACAGGTTAGTGAGACAAGATCTTCCCTTACAGAACCCATGCTGAGTCTGCCTCAAAAGATTTTGTTCACCAATGTGCCTACTAATTCTTTCCTTAATAACAGTTTCCACCAACTTACCCGGTATCGACGTCAGACTGACTGGCCTGTAATTTCCTGGATCTCCCCTGGAGCCCTTTTTAAAGATGGGGGTGACATTAGCTACCTTCCAGTCCTCAGGAATGGAGGCAGATTTTAAAGAAAGATTACACATTTTTGTCAGGAGTTCCACAAGTTCACATTTGAGTTCTTTCAGAACTCTTGGATGAGAGTTTCAGAACTCTCGGACAGTAAAGTGGCCCAAAATGTCCTTCCAGTTCTCCAGTTTATTAACAATGTAAGACTTTCTCTACTTCCCACATCCAAGATTTTCATGACTTCCTGCAATTCCCCCTTCCCCAAATCTTTAATATAAACACAATAAAAAAAAAATTCCCAACAGTGTTTCCAAGACACACTACAAATGTTCAGGAAACTGGTCTAACTACTTTTGATCTGGCTTTTTGCAATCAAAATATCTGTACTACAGAGGTATACGCTATTTTCAGCTAACGGGACAATATATGTAAGTATAGGAATAAAGAGCTTTCCACTCTGCAGATGACAGGTGAGTTACTAAACAGACACAAAATACGGCTTAATTACAGACAGTATGTTAACATCCAATAAGGATCAATGATACAGAACTGGATAAATATACAATACTGGATTATTAACCAATAAGAAAAAATGACTGATAACCTGCCTCCTCTTTAATTTGACAGGTTTACGTTCAGGCGGCTGCTCACCATCATCACTGTTATTAGGAGAAACCCCACCTCCTGGGGCATCTGCTCTAGATGACCACTGAGACACTAAAATGGAAACAGAAATGATTTAGCATAATTAAAAGATGAGATAATTAGAGAGACTATTTGGGAGCCTTTTCACGATGCCATAATGCTTTGCCCTGATACCTAGTAAAATGAACTAGTTAACAAATGACATTCCCCTCCCCTGTTACTGAGCAGTGTCACTGGGCTTTGGAGATATATAACTAGATCTCTTAATTTACAGTTTTAGCTTTCAAAACAGTGCAGTTTGTTTTTAAAATCTGGATTCATACCATGTTAGGTCTCTTTTTTTACCCATTTCCTCATGAACTATTTCGCAAAGAGAAATCAGCCTACCTGAGCTATTTGGTGACAGGAGGAAAAAATATTTTATCCTCCATGCTTAGGTCATGGGAGGATAATGTTCTGGGGCAGGGGCTTTAAACATCAACATTGAATTTTTTTATCCTTAACTGTTTACAGCTCTGGGAATATAAGTAAGAGTCCTGCTGGGTCAGCCCAGTGTTCCATCTTGCCCACCATCCTGTTTTACACAGCAGCCAACCAGCTGTCCTGGAGGGCCAACAGAAGGACACAGCAACCAAGGTCTTCCCCCTAACATTGCCTCCTAGCATTGGGATTCAGAGGTTTACTGCATCTGAATGTGGTGTATCCCTTTAGTGCTACTGGCCTCTTCAGCTGAAAAGGACCAGCAGTAGGTGACATGAAGGACTGCTACCTGAGATGCCGGAGAGCTGCTGCTAGTCAGAGCAGATCATACTGACCTTGATAGATCAGTGGCTTGATTCAGTATAAGGCAGTTTTGTGTGTGTATTATTTACATGTGTAATAGCCACTGAAAGACCTTATTCTTCAGGAATTTGTCTAATCACCCTTTAAAGCCATCTATGCTCATAGCCTTCACTACATTTGCAGGTACTAAATTCCACAATTTAATTAGTTGCTTAACAAAGCTCTTCCTTTTATCATTCCTGAATCTACTACTAATCAACTTCATTAGGTGTCCTTGAGTTCTAGTATTATGGAAAAGGAAGAAAAATTTCCCTCTGTCCACTTTCTCCTTCTCATGCATCATTTTATAAACCTACACATGTGAGTTGGATGCATGATGTAAGATTTATCACATCAGAATATCCCTCTCCAGCATCAGCACTGAATTTAATCCCTTTGCGGGCTGGAGGAATGCAATTTTTGACCCTGGCACACCAACCTGGCTGACATCCTTTTTCTGAAGATACTTTTTCCTTTGTTCCTTTGTCAGATGTTTCAGCCGGACTAGAATCACTTCTTGAACTCTGTCCTTGATTACCCGTAACATCGACCATGTTTGCTGAATTGCTCTGCTTTGCTACTTCACAATCAAGATTTATTTTTCCAACTGCAGTAAGAATTTCATTACAAAGTTCATCATGTAGAATGAGATTTTCCTTGCAGCTACTACCGGAAGAAAGATGAGAATGAAATTCTGAGCCCAGGATTTCTCCACAGTCACCATCTGCACCAATATCTGGTGTTTTTTCTTCTGGCTGCCTTGTTTCCAGTGTACTTGTGCTCTTTATTGTGCTGTTGTTATGTACTGCATCAACAGTCCAGCCTTGGCTTGCCCAATAGTGAAACTGTTCCCAGTAATACCAGTATAGCTCACTGTAATGCTGCTCCCACTTTTCTTTCACCTCAGGATTGTTCCAAGGTTCAGACACAGCTAAAAGGTCAGAGTCACCACCCTTGTATTTCTCCTGCCAACTCTGCCACAGAAGTCCTTCTCCATATTTGTGCCAATATTCTCCCCATTTTGCATTCTCATTAAGGTCTTCCAATACAACAGCCCCATTTTCACACTCCTCTTCATTCTTACTCTCCTTTTTAATTAAGGACTCATCCTCGAAAAGAGAGTGGGCATTGTCTCTGTGACCCCCTTCCAAAATCTCTTGTGTCATTTGAAGAATCTCTTTTCGCAGTGTATTTTTCTTTTTGTTCTTTTTGTTCTTGACTATTTTACACCTCTTTTCAACATTTCTAAATTCCTGAAATTCAACAAGAGAAAGAATAAGTGCCTGTGCCAATTTTGCATACTGGAAGCAACAAGTTCTGATTCAATGTGGATCATTCACTTTTCATGGTGGAGCGTGGATGAACACCCCTCTAATTCAACAAAACCATTATAAGCAATGCACTGATTGCAAAGCCTGCACCTATAAAACGTCCAAGTAGACCAGTGGAATGAGCATACTTTTGCTTCCTGATTTTTCTTATTTTCACTGCAATCATTTGTTCTGTTTTTTTATTCTCCCACTTTTTAAAGTCTATTTTCCCAAGTCTTTCTCCTAATTTACTTTGTCTATCCTTCTAGAGCCAGAAGCACACAACTTCCATGGAGGTTCTTATTGAGTATTGCATTTGGGGTCCTTGTGAATTGGTAAAGCAATTATTTTAAACTCCTAAATTGAGGACCAGAGGATGCAAGAGGTATAGAATAACCTGGTCAGAACAATGACTACACAAATTAACTGAGTGGCAAACTCATATATATTCATCTCTTTTGAACCAATTGTGATAGTTGGCATTTATAACATACAAGAGGCGGGACCCACGATACTCGCGGGGGGAGGGAGTATTCCGACCACCAAGCTTCCCCCTCTCTCCCCCCCAGCAGCAGCGGCGGCAGCGGCGAGGCCAGCCAGCCCGCCGAGATTCCCCCTCCCCAGCAGCAGTGGGGGGAGGGGGCGGCGAGGCTGGCCGGCCCGCCAAGCTTCCCCCTCCCTCCTTCCCAAGCAGCAGCAGCAGTGGGGGTGGCAGTGGCGAGGCCAGCCACCAAGTTTCCCCCTTCCCAGCAGCAGTGGGGGTGGCAGCGGCAGCGAGGCTGGCCAGCCCGCCAAGCCTCCCCCTTCCTCCCTCCATCCCTCCCAAGCAGCAGTGCGGCGGTGGAGGGGAGGCTGGCCGGCTGGCCTGCCAAGCTTCACTCTCCCTCTCCAGCGGCAAGGCTGACCGGCCCGCCAAGCCTCCCTCTTCCTCCCTCCCTCCCTTCCAAGCAGCAGGGCGGCGACGGGGAGGGCGGCCAGCTCCCCCTTCCTCCCTCCCCAGCAGCAGCAGCGGCAGAGGCGAGGCCGGCTGGCCCATCAAGCCTTCTCCTGCTCTCCCGCCCCTTGTGGTGATGACGGCACAGCGGCAACGGCGAGGCAGTTTGCAGAGCGTTCCCTGCGCATGCGCAGGGAGGGCTCTTTTACTTTTCTGGGGATTTAAATATCCCGGTATACTATTTTAAACTTTTTAGATTTTTCTGCACACGTGGGGATTGCCCCACGTGCGCAGGAAAATCTCCCTGCCCCCCCAGGTGCCCCCAATGTGCGGATTTAGATATCCGCACACAGGGGGCCACTTGGGAATTAGATATATAGATATGCAATTGAAGCCAGCCTCAAGATTACTCAAGATTTTGCCTTACAATGCTGTGCTCGAGAATTTTCAAAAGAAAACTTGCTTATTTTTCTGTCGACTAAATCCTGTTATTTGGAAACATCTTGAGGGAGACTTATACTGTAAAATTTCTTTATCACTAACCAAATAAACAAACCTCAACAACAGATCTGTATAGTTATATAGCAAAGTCTTATTATCACTAGTAGCAATGCCCATTGTAAAAGGAATACAGTGAGCACTAGCAAGATGGAAAAGGCAGCAAAGTAACCCCCAGCACCAAGTGAAGGGGGCGCTCAGTCTCTTCTACCCATCCGCCTCCCTCCCTTGAGAGTGGCAGCCCTCTCTCCGCAGAGCCCTGGCCAGAGGGGGAGAAAGAGAGTGCACGCTCAACAGCCTCTCTGAAATAAGTGCTGGGTGGGGGAGAAGCAGGTGTGGGGAGAAGGATTTGTGGCCAGCCCACTGTTTCTGAACAAACGGAGATGGCCGCTGAGTGACGGGCAGCTCCAGATCCTCCCCAAGGTGCTCGGCCATCTCAGTGAGGCGAGAGGGGGAGCTCCTCCAGCCACCCTGCCCGCCTGACAGCCCCTTGGCAGATCCTGGTGGGGCTTCCTCTGCCTCTTGCCTGCACTTCCTGCTCTGCCCACAGTGCCACCTGCCGCTCCCATGGCACTTTAGGTGCCAGCTCCTTCCTGGTCCTCCTCCCAGCATCCGGCTTTCCAGGAGCCACAGCTTCTTTCCTCTTGGCCAGACCCTCCCTGGTGCTGCTGCTGAAGGAAGGCAGGGGGAGCCTTTGAAAGGCGGCGGCCAGCTTTCTCTGGGGTGCAGCCTGCTGAGCTATCTCCCTGACGAAGTGCTGGCCTTGTGGCCAAGGAAGAGGGGCTGCAAGGGGCAGCAAAGGTGAGTGCTTCCCAAACTTGCTGCCACTCCCTAAGTCTGCCTCCTTCTCCCCCGCAGCTTTTCTGGCCAGTTGTCAGGGTCGCCTTATGAAGCACTGCCCCCCTTGGTATCCCTCCTAGTAGCCCCTCCTCTCTTTCCCTTTTGGGTCATGGAGGGGTTGCTGCTTCCTCGGTGGAGCGTCCATTCCCTTTGCTGGCTCCCTCCAGACTGAGGCCGAGACGCTGGCCGCTGGCTCTGTGGGCAGGACCAAGGCAACGCAGTGAGACAATGCAGCCAGGGGACTGGCAAACCTTCAGAGTGGCAGCTGAGGGAGCCAAAGGCTGTGGGAGCATGTGGAACGTTCACACCAAAATAGAATTGTATATAAGGAGAGATTCTAATAGTTTGAGAAAAAAGAACCTTTCCTAGACTTCCTTACTACATGTTTCTAATTCTAACTATTTGCTTTGCAACTGCTGAGAAAATGAAAAATGTAAATTTACAATCTATCCAAGATTTTGAAAAACTGAAGTTAAAATGCAGTAAATATGAAGTTAAAATTCAGTAAATCCTTTTGTTCCAGTTTGTCAATACAAACTACTCATATCAACAATTAAAAGTAGTACAAAATAACAGAATAAGTAAAACATAATAGATTTTACCATAAATGCCTTAGGGCTAGTAACACTGCCAAACTGTACAGGTAACCCCATACTCTTCATGAGTTCAGTCTCTGTATCGAATTCATTTTCTTCCAGTCCAAAAGCATGGTCATTTGATAAATCAGCAGACACAATGGAGTTAAACTTTTCTTCTTCTTTCTCAGTGACTAAGTCTTCCCCTATTAATAAGCAGCATTAAGTTACAGGATGCTTTTTCTTTCCAACTAATCAGCTGCAGATTTCTGCAACCTTCCAGTTTTTAAGAATTATAATATCAAATCATTCTGTCCAGCAAGAATTCTGCATAACTGATGCTTGTCTAATTTGTAAAGCTAAATGTATGCTTAGATTATTTTGGGGGAGAAACAAGGTTGCCACCACACTGGGGATCAGAGTAAAATACAGATTTTAAATTAAGACAGTGTAATTATATACACTTGGCCTGGATAGCCCAGGCTAGCCCAATCTCATCAAATTTCAGAAGCTAAACAGGGTCAGCCCTGGCTAGTATTTCAATGGGTGATCTCCGAAGAATACAGGGATGTGACATGGAGGCAGGCAATGGCAAACTACCTCTGAAAGTCTCTTGCCTTGAAAAGCCCATAGGGCTGCCATAAGTCAGCTGTGACTTAACAGCACTTTCCTCCACCACCAATTATATAAAAGGTAAAGGTTCCCCTTGCTCAAAAGCTAGTCGAATCCGACCCTAAGGATGTGGTGCTCATCTCCGTTTCCAAGCCTAAGAGCCAGCGCTGTCTAAAGTAATTTCCGTGGTCATGTGGCCGGCATGACTGTTACCTTCCCAACAAAGCAGTACCTATTTATCTACTTGCAAATTCTTGCTTTTGAACTGCTAGGTTGGCAGGAGTCCGGGCCAGAGACAGGAGCTCACTCTGTCAGAAAGCACTAGGGTTTCGAACTGCCAAACTACAGACCTTCCGGTCTGCAGCTCAGTGTCTTAACCTCTGAGCCACCATGGTCCCTACCAATTATATACAACCCATAAATTTTTGATGCAAGCATCCCTCAACTTTATAAAATGCAAGAAAAAAAATATTTTACAAAGCACAAAACTTAGCAACATAGTCTAAATACATCTTACCAGTACTGTCATTTTCATCATTTACATAAAACCCTTTTAAGCCTTGTTTGTACAATTTTCGATCCCTGGAAGTGAGGACAAGATAAAAATACAACGAGTTACACCTTGGTAAAATTTGTCTGTTAGATATAGTAACCACTGAGCCACCAACCTTAGTGAACTTTCTAAATCAATTATCTGTTGTTATAACAGATAGGCAGAGGGAGCCAGGTGCTTCATTCAGAAATAAGCATCATAAGAGATAACCTGGGGGCAGAATTCTTTAGAAATATATGCTACATTCAGATGGTCTTAACACCTGAATCTAGACATGCACTTCAATCCACCTTCTTTACATTTTTAAGCGACAGGTGGAACATCAGCCCTAACGTGGAGTAGGAGGCTGCAACCCCAAAATGTAAATTCTCTCCATGTTTTCTGTAGCAGAAAAATACAAAGCCGTCACTTACAACTCCCCCACCCGCCGCAAAAGACCTAGCTACGAGAAGCCTAGCGAATCCTTTCATCGAACTTTCCATTCTGCCCAACTGGGATTCCAAAACCGAACTTTCTCGCGCACTATGTGAGCAAAGTTGCCACTCATCGCTCCCCTCGCCCGTCGCGTTCAAACGTAGAACCAATCCCGCCTTCCTACTCACTCCACGAAGACCCGGGAGCACAAGCAGATGATGCTATCGGCACTACTGCTCTCTTCCCCGTTACCCTGCGACACAAACAGCAGCTCCGCCACCACCAGGCTCCCCGGCAATTCGCGCAGCATATCGACGCGACCTATTTCGGACAAGAGGAACTCCAAAACCAACGCACTTAGACCTACGGCCAAGAAAGCATGGCCGACCATCGCCAAAACACCCTTCCGGCGGAAGCAGATCTCACTGTGTGTGGTTCCGTTAAAGTCCGGGGGGAGGGGGGAAAGCCCATTGTGTGCAAGGGAATGGTGTGTAGGTCTTTTAGCTTCCTTCGTTTTTTTGTGCAGGGAGGTCCGCAGCCATGATCTGCAACACGCTTGTCCAGACGCGCGTTCTGTAACTCTGTTTGCCCTTACTGAGGGTCGCCTCACACTGTTTGGTGGGATAAGGCAGCTCGGGCTGCGTATGTGCTTAGAAAGTCCCAGGGCGGAGTTTTCTGCGGAAATGCAGAATACGTTTTCCTACCGATGGGGGATAGTTTAAGAAGATAATTCCAAAGTGTAGGTATGGGGAGAATGCTTTAGGTATAGAAGCGTTCTTAAACAAACAAGCAAATATAAAACAAACTACGCATCGAGAGACACAAAAAAAGCTCGCGTCACGCAGACACTGGACTTTGCCTGCTTTTGTCTGGCTTTCTGGTTTGCGGGCAGCACGGATTATTATGTGTGATTTGGGGGGGGGGGGGCGTGTGGTCACAGCTGATTTATGGCGATTCCATAGGGTTTTTATGGTAAGAAAAAAAATTCCGAGTTGGTTTACCATTGCCTCCGCGTCACGACCCTGGCATTTCTTGGAGGTCTCCCATCTAAATACTAGCCAGGGCTGACCTTGCTGACCTGAGAACTTAGGAGAATGAACTAGCCTGGGCTCTCCAGGTCAGGGCACAATGTGCAATTAAAGGTAAAGGTTTTGACTCTAGGGTTGCGGTGCTCATCTCCGTTTCAAAGCCAAAGAGCCAGCGCTGTCCGAAGACGTTTCCGTGGTCATGCAGTCAGCATGACTAAACACCAAGGCGCACGAAACGCTGTTACCTTCCCACCGAAGTGATACCTATTTACTTGCAATTTCTTGCTTTTGAACTGCTAGATTGGCAGGAACTGGAACTAGAGACAGGAGCTCACTCTGTCATGCGGCACTCTCGGGTCTCGAACTGCTGAACTACTGACCTTCCACAGCCTGCAGTTCAGTGTCTTAACCACTTGAGCCACCGCAGCTCCTTATGTGCAATTACTGGGACATAAATTTAGTTCAGTTATCTGTGGAGCATGCAAACTTTGTATTCTGGTACTCAGGTACTGTCGTACAGTGCAGTTCTAAATATATTTATATATAATTAAGTCCAACTGACTACAATTAGAATTATTACCCAAGTCAAGAAGGAACCCTATGCACACTTGTGCACATTTATGGGAGAGGAAGGGATATGTCTAATGCACTGTGCTGCACTGGGGGGAAAATGTTGCCCTAAAAAAAAAAAGTTGCTCTAAACATTTAATGTATAATAGAAGCAAAGATTCTTCCACCTAAGTGAATGTTAGTGGTAAGGGAGAATTGCAGTGAGCATGTGCTCTAGATAGGGTTCCCAGGTCCCACCTGGCCACTGGCAGGGGATGAGAGGGGGGAGCGTAGGATTATGAGATCCAGGTTGGGAAACTGCTGGAGATTTGGGGCTGGACCTGGGGAGGACAGGGACCTCAGTGGGGTACAATACCATAGAGCCCAGCCTCCAAAGCATCCATTTTCTCAAGGGGAACTGACCTCTGTAGTCTGGAGAGGAGCTGTAATTCTGGGGGATCCCCAGGTCCTACCTGGAGGCTGGCATCCCTGTTCTGGCTGTCATATCTGCAGGTGTTTTACATTTTTCACAGCAAAGATATACTTTCTTCTGTTTCAGTCATAAGGACCATATCGCTTAAGGGATGCCTTATCTGGGCCCAATTCAATATGTTTCTGGGCCCAATTCAAGGTGCCAGTATTGACTTTTAAAGTCATATAGATTTTGGGGCCAACATACCTTAAGAATCACATTCCCATAGGACCTTACCTGACTGCTATGCTCATCCTCTGAGGCTCTGCTTCAGGTGCCCTGGCCTTCTGAGGTTAAGTGGTGGCAAACTGAGAAAGGGCCTTTTTAAATTGTGGAACTCCCTCCCCTGGGATATTCATCTGTCTCCTATTACTGTCTTGCATCAGCAGGTGATGACTTCTTTGTTTTGTCAGGCATTCCCTCAGTAATTTGTCCTCACTGCCCTATGTGTGTGTATATGTGTATATCCTTATTCTAATTCCAGATTTTTTTTTTCTGTGCGGATACCTATTCCTTCCAACAGGGGCCTCACTCTCCCCCAACAGCTTTTCCTACATAGTCAGTAGACTTCCTGGGTTTGTAGAAAAATCCAAACAGTGAGGAAATCCCTTCAGGGACAGTTGAATCCCCCCCAAAAGCCTTTTGAAATGGCCTCTGCAGGGACCTGACTCCAGGCAACAACGGTGAGAGATTAGAACGTGGGGGGGGGGGGGAGGAGAGGCTTCTGACTGGCTCTGTCGGTGAAGGGGGGGAGAAGGGCCCTTTCTTTCCAGGCCTCTTTCGGCCTTGGAGGGAGGGAGGGAGGGAGCCTTGGGGCCAGGCTGGGGGATTCCTAGAGGTTTTGGGGTGGAGTGCAAGGAGGGCAGGATTTGGGGAAGGGAGAGGCCTCAGCTGGGCATCATGCCACAGAATCCACCCTCCAAAGCAGCCATTTTCTCCAGGGAGACAGATCTCTGTTGTTCACAGATCTCTGGAGTTCACTCTCCAGGCCCCACTTGGAGGTTGCCAACCCTAGGCCTGGCAGCAGTATAGGGTTGCCAGGTCCCCCCACGGGCACTGGCAGGGGATGGGGGTAGTGGGGTTGCCAGCTCCAGGTCTGGAAACTCCTGGAGATTTGGGGATGGAGCCTGGGGAGGACAGGGACCTTAGTGGGGTACAATGCCCTAGAGTCCACCCTCCAAAGCATCAATTTTCTTCAGGGGAAGTTATCTCAGTAGTCTGGAGCTGAGCAGTAATTCCAGGGGATCCCCAGATCCCACCTGGAGGCTGGCATCCCTAGGCAGCACCCTCTGGGTGACTTGATACCACCTAATTTTCATGACTCAACTTGGCCTGGCTGCTTGCTGCTGTTCAGCAGCCACCCAATGAAAGCCAGCAGTGATGCAGCAGTTAGAGCCTCAGAGCAGGGTCTGCAAGACCCAGGTTCAGATCCCCATATTGCGGTGGAAGCTGACTGGGTGATTTTGGACCAGTCACATACTTTCAGCCTAACCAACCTCACAGGGTTGTTGTGCAGATAAAAAGGAGGAGCAGAAGTCCACCAGTGGCTATTAGCCACAGGGTATAGAATGAGAACTCTCAGTCTGGGGCAGGTGATGCACTCTATTCTTGGGGCTGGAGGGGGCAGCAGTGGGAGGGCTTCTGGTGCCCTGGCCCCACTGCTGGACCTCCTGATGGCACCTGGTATATTTTGGCCGCTGTGTGACAGAGTGTTGGACTAGATGGGCCATTGGCCTGATTCAACATTGGCTTCTCTTATGTTCTTATGTTCTTATGAATAATGTAAGCTGCTTTGGTCCCCACTGTGGAGAAAGACTATAATTTTCCTTGGTAGAAGCTGTGGGGGAGGGGGTGGAGACAAAAAGCTGAAGACAGATAAAGGCAGATAAAGGTTAAGTTGGCTGTTGGGTGGGAAGGAAATAGAGTTGCCAACTCTGGATTGGGAAACTCCTGGACATTTAAGGGGTGGATCCTGGGGATGGTGGGGTTTGAGGAGGGGAGGAACTTCAGACCAGTATAATGCCATAGACTCCACCCTCCAAACCAGCCATTTCCTCCATGAGAACTACCATTGCCAGCCTCTGGGTGAGGGCTGGAGATCACCCAGAATTACAACTGTTGTCCGGGTGACAGAGATCAGTTCCCCTGGATAAAATGGCTGCTTTGGAGGGTTGAGTCTATGGCTCCACCCCCAGAAGGGAGAAAGAGTGTGAGATAGGTAAGGGTAGAGGGGAGGAAGCAAAGGTGTGAGGAATGGGATGACCATCCCGCAAGTTTCTTGCGGGTCTCCACTTGTGTTTATCTAATTCCCTCTTGAAACTGTCCATGCTTGTAGCTGCCACCACCTCCTGTGGCAGTGAATTCTATATGTTAATCATTCTTTGTGTGAAGAAGTACTTCCTTTTATCTGTTCTAACCTGACTGCTCAGCAATTTCATGGAGTGCCTACGAGTTCTTGTATATATATATATATATATATATATATGTATGTATGTATGTATGTATATGTATATGTGTGTGTGTGTGTGTGTGTGTGTGTGTATATATATATGTGTGTGTGTATATATGGGGCTGCGGTGGCTCAAGTGGTTAAGGGGAGCGGTGGCGCAGTGGGTAAATCCCCTGCATAACTATAACATCTGAACTGCCGTGCTTTGTCAGTTCTAGCCCCGCGCTGGCGTGAGCAACCAAGCCTTGTCCCTAGCTCATCGTCTACCCAGCAATTCGAAAGCTTTGGCAAGTAGATAAATTGGGGACACCGCTAGGGGTGGGCACACCAATCCCTTTGGGGTGGTGTTAGCTGCCGTTGAAGACATCTGCCACACTGTGAGATTGGAAAGTAGAAAAATCTGTGTTGGCATTCCCTGCAGTGGAGCAAATTGGCCTGCAGTGGAGCAAATTGGCCAGGCGATGGCAGTGTGACAATGCGACATCATGAGTCCTGATGTCATCAGCCGGCCGACAAAGAACATGCCGTCGGATCACGTCTGATATAGCCTGCAGATGAACCCTCCAAGCAGCTACAGTGTGTGATTAAAATAATTGTATGTTGTCCCCCCCCCAAAATTGTTAGTCTTTGTCTCTGAGTAACTGTAAATTGCTCTGAGCCTGCGTGAGTGGGAAAAGCGATTAATAAATTGAAAGTATGATGATGATGATGATGATGATGATGAACTGCAGACCAGAAGGTCAGTAACTCAGCAGTTCGAGACCTGAGTGCTGCATGACGGAGTGAGCTCCTGTCTCTGGCCCCAGCTCCTGCCAACCTAGCAGTTTGAAAGCGAGAAATTGTAAGTAGATAAATAGGTACCGCTTTGGTGGGAAGGTAACAGTGTTCTGTGCGCCTCAGTATCTAGTCATGCCAGCCACATGACCATGGAAATGTCTTTATTTGTGTTTTTTTGACCCCCATAGGGGATTTTTATTGCATTTTCTAAAAACTACCACGAAAAAAGGGAAAGGTAACTACATACTATGGGAGAAAGTAAAGGAAACCCACTAAAAACCCAAGAGATGGTGGTCATACATATTGCTTAACCAAATATAGTTTTGCTTCTTAGTTAAAGATTACACATATAAAACACTGAGTGTGGTCATCTAATAGTTTGTTTAAATACCATAAATTGAAACCTTCCCCATTTTGACCTTAACAAAGAGCTTAGTAAGAAAAAAGGAAACATTAAAAAACATTCAAGAGATTCAGAGTGTAACAACAAGCCATTTGCTCATTTGTTCTTTTTCTTTCTCAATCGATAGCTTGTTTTTGGGGCTGCCGCCCGCAATGCTGAGTCTGAGTTCTCATCAGAAGTTGCCACTGCACCCTCTTCATCACTGTCTTTGATGCTGTTGTCTGCTACCTCTTCTTTTCCTTTTGCTGGATGACTGTGAAGATGCAAAAACTCCTGTGCCTTTTCAACAGAGTCAACTTTTTCTTTTTTATCCATGAATTTAAAGATTAAATCTTCAGGTATGATCCATCTGTAAACAACATTGTTTTCCTGTAAAATAAAACCAAATCCCTATATTTCCTTCTTTTCCTTCTTATTTCAAATGGAATGTCCTTCAATATTCTTATTTCTTTGTCTTTGATTTTCAGGGAGGGCCCACTTGATGCTTTTAGTATTTGATCTCTCACTTGTCTTCTAGAGAATTTCACATTCACTTCCCTGGGCAGATTATTTTTTCTTATAAATTCTGAATACGATCTGAAGACTGTATCCATTTCGCTTTGTATTGTATCTGTTTTTAAATCTGCCAATGGGGCCAATGCGTTACACATGATCAATCTCAGATTTTCTCCTTTTGCTTCCGGGATTCCCTGGAATCTTTAAGACGTAGCTTGCCCTTTCCATTTCCAGCTGTAACAAGTGGGATTCTTTAGTTTGTCTCTTTTTCTCCATTGTATGTAGTTGAATTTGAAGCTTCTTAGAGTTGGCATCGACCACTTTAAGTTCCTGCTCCATTTTCTCTGCTTTTTAAGCTGTTTTGTCTGCTGTGCATCAAGCTTCTGGTGTAATGCGGTGACTTGTTCCAGCAGAGGTCGCAACGCTTCCGTCAGTATCCTTTGCAGCTCTACTGTTGTGTCCTATCTAGAGGCAGGAGTTGCTGGGCTTTTGGCATTTCGGGCAAGAAGCATAGGTTTCGTTTTCTCTTTCTCATCCTTTCGCAGAGGCGCCATGTTGAGAAGTTTTTTACTTTTTTACAAAGTTGTTACAATCTCCAATACTCTCTAAAGAGCCTGGTAAATTCTTACTAGTTCCTTATTTTAGTCCATCATGTCTTTATAGCTCCCCTCCCCTCAAGTTAATGGTAAAGAGTTCGATTGCTTTCCTCTTAGCGGGGGAGACTTCCCTCCCCCCCTTGCCTTTTAAGGGGGAGTTCCTGCTATCTTCAGTGTTTCTCGCTTAAACTCTGGTTCACAGTTCAATGTTGTCTTTGCTTTATTCACTTTAAAAGCTTATACGCTCGGCCACCAAACGCTTGTCTCGGTGTGCGTGCTTCGTTCCATTCTCGGACACTCTACGGTAGGACCTTCGGGGCATGGGAAAGCCCCCCTTTGCTGGCTGGTTGCCGGAGGAAGAGCTCTCCTAGTGCCCCATGGTGCGGAGCTCAACCCAAGAGCTCTGGGGGTGGTGCAGGTGATCGCACCCCCTCCCAGCCGCAGGCACTGGCACACGGTTCCCAGAGGCTCAGGAGACCACTGTCGCCATTGCAGCTGCCAAAACCAGAAGCCTGACCACGGAAATGTCTTTGGACAGCACTGGCTCTTCAGCTTGGAAACGGAGGTGAGCACCACATCCCTAGAGTTGGATTCAACTAGCTTTCGATCAAGGGAAACCTTTACCTTTATTCTGTTACCAGTACAGTTATTCTGAGCATACCAGGAATTCCCTATTTTAGGGATGACAGGAAAATGAGTTTATACAGCATGGCAGAGGTTACAGTCAATAATATCTGTGTTACACACTGAGTGGCTAAATGTCTCTCCTCATCCTTCATATCTATATTTTAAACAGAATTCCTGAAAGTAGTTCCATGTAGATGAAAAGCCAGTAGGTGGCAGTGTGAATATATTAAATCTGCAGTTACATGCATGACCCAACAAGACATAGTACTTCAGCTTCCCACCAGTCATTGCACCATCACAGGCTTTGGGAAGGTGTTGCTATATAAACTCTGGTCTTGAGAGAGGGAAAGGTTGTTTCATCTTGCTGCAACACAGTAATTATGGCTCAGCAAGACTTGGGTGGGCAGGTAAAACTATGGAGCTGGGTTCAAAGAAAGGAAGAGGAAAAAGGCATGATCTTGTTAGCAGGCTGCAGCCTGGCAATTACTGCAGATGCCATTAGTATTGGCTGGTCTTGCTCCAATACTGACTTGGTTGATGGGCTTAGCATAATTTTATTGGGTAAGTTTGCTTCAGCCTTGCAGAAAGGCGAGTCTAGCCCACAGTCAGAGTGCCTTTTACTGTGTTCAGACTTCCCTGGCTCCAGTGCCTGCAGCCAGAACTACATTAAATGTAAAATAAGTGTAAAGGCATTGGTCTGGATGCAGCATGATGCTGGCTTCAGGTGCCCTCCAACTGACTTGGGCTCCAGGAATTTTGTCCCTCCAGTTCCCCCTCTCCCCAAGGGGCCCTGGATCTGTTTCCCTGTGCCTTTTCAAGTGCCCAAACAGCCAAAGTAATCTTAATACTCTCCACAGATCTGAGTGTTCTTCAGTTTGTCTGGTAACATTGTGTCTTTTGGCCTGCCTAGTTCCATCTGCAAAGATTTGCAGGCTGTTGGGCCTATAGAATGGATCCCCTGCAAGCTACACGCACCAAACACACAGGGAACTTCAACATGCCACCTGCTCTTCTACAATTAGGCTATATTCTAGCCCCCTACTTTTAAATCTTTTATAAATTATTTGGGCCCCGGTCACACGGAGCATTTGCCCCGCGGAAAGCATGCTAGTCGGGCAGATTTTCCGTGCATGATCACACTGGAACATCTGGGAGGCGTAGCGCACCTGTGGCCAACCTGTGTTGTGCCACCAAAGATGTGCATTTAAAAGGTACCTGAAACAACCTACTGCCAAATGATTTGCCACAGGCTGCATACGGACTCCTGCGGTGTGATCGTGCCAGCACGCAGCTATTCCCCCAGGTCGTTTTCTTTGCTGTGCGCACTGACAGAGGAAGCCCCAGTGTGCCGCTGTCATGTCTAATCGCCTAATGGCAGATCAGAATGCGACGGCGCAAATAGCCACGCCTCCCCCCCCATGTTTTCCGGCATGATCACACCGGGGCCTTGGTCTCTTTCTTGGAGGACATATATGGCCATAGTCCCAAACTTGGGTCAATTCATGTTCCACTGCTTTTATATGCAGATGATGCAGTGTTTACTTTCCCTTTCGCAAATTGGAATGAATGGCTATTATCATGCTTCTATGACTACTGTGAACAAAATAAATTGACCTTGAACTCTGAGAAATCAAAAGTCATGGTTTTTGGAAAAGCGTAGAAACCCTCAATATGGAATATAAGAGGCAACAGGCTTGAACAGGTTAAAAGTTTTCAATACTTAGGAATACATTTCCATTATAAAGCCAGTTGGGTTCCTCATAGAAGAGTAGTGATAAAATCTGTGAACTGCAACATACTTGCGCTTATCTTTTTTTTTTACCAAAGATAATTAATACGTTCCTGCAGCTATTAGAGCATTCAATCATAAGATTAGTGCAGGATTGCTTTTTGGAGTAGCTATTTGCAGGGCTATTTGGGGCAGGAACACACAGGAATGGAGTTCCGGCTGGCTTCAGAGCTGGCCACGCTCACTACAGTCAAAACCTCTGCATGCATGGCTACAGAGGGAAGGCCAGGAGAGCAACCCCCCCAGCGACTCCGAGGCGAGTGGGCCAGGGGGGGCCTGGAAGGATCAGGGAGGCATTTAAATGCCTCCCTGTACCTTCCCTGGCCTGTCCAAGGGCTGATTTGCCCAGGCTCCCCGCAGCCATGGGGTGCCCAGGCAAGCCAAGGGAAGGCATGGGGGCATGGCCTAATATGCTAATGAGTTTCTGCTGTTGTGTGTGGCCTGTTATACTAATGAGTTCCTGCTGGGCTTTTTCTACAAAAAAAGCCCTGCCTATTTGGATCAAGGCTGTATGGAAGCAGTATGTGTTTTCCTTTTAGATGATGAATTTGAAATAGAAACTCTTAAGTTGTTTCAGCTAAGCCCTGTGAACTGTTTCAGTTGAAGACTTTTGGGGTTTTTTTTCTTTAAGAGCTCTACACCTGCAAATAATTAGTTATTTGGCCTTGATTGGCTGGCAGGTTGTTTTAATATCGCCTTTCTTTACAACTAACTCACTCACCTTCCAGATCATGTGGGTCTGAGAGCTTGAAACTTTGTTGATGTTGGCATGCTTGTTTTTTCACTGTCACCATGCAGTGATTTATTATCTTCAATAAACTTTGTTGGGCTTTCCAAAAGCTGAAGTGTGGAGCAGCATTGTTAATGGGTGACTCCCTCCCCTTTCCCAGAACCGAATTGGAGACTGAAGAGGTGAGCCTTTAAAGAGCAGAGTGCTAAAATAAGCTGCTTCTTGCCAACTTGAGGCCGCCCCTGCAGACTTGGCAGGAGAACCAAGAGAGAAGCTCCTGGTTCACACAAAGGCCTTCAATAATAAGTGGAAAGAACACAATCTAACTTCCTTCGGAAAATACTGGGCCTGCCCATGTGTATGCCTTATGTGGCCATCTGCCTGGAAACTAATCAAAGACTCCTTGAAATTAAAGCATGGATCAATACTGTAGGACAAGGGAAAAAGAATGTGATTTCTGAATGTGATTTCTGACACTCTCTCCTTGATACATATTATCTTGATATACGTTCCACACTTATTGATCTCTTGTTGAAAGAACAAGCAGGGAAATCTGATGAATGTAAAATTATTTTTTTATTATCTACTCGGAACCAAATGGTGATTGAAACTGTGGCCAAATTTGCGTACCTTGCATCTAGGAGGCGAGCAATATATCAGCAAACAGGGCCTTGATTGTTCAGACTATTTTTTCTGTTATAATACAGTTGTTATGCCAATAAAGGTTGTTTCTGTTGTTCTGTTTCCTCTACAGTCTCTCCAGATTTGGGGCAGGTTATATTTCTGTGGTCCCATTGTTGTTGTAGCCATGACAGAAAGTCAGACATCAGACAGGGGCTCCCCAAGTAACCCCATGATAGTTTGGCAGGCACCCCAGCCCCACCAGACCAGTGGAAATCAGAGTTTTCCATTTAAAGTGATTAAGGATACCAACCATGACAGAAAGGCAGACATCCCAGGCCCACCAGATCAGTATAAATCTGAGTTTTCCATTTAAAGTGATCATGATGTAGGTGTTGTGCTATGAGGCAGATGTTGTTTCATGAGGTAGGTATTTGAGGGAGTCCACCCCACCTAAGAGAGGGGCCATCCTCCCATCCAAGCACCAAAGGCATAACCCACAGGCCAGATCACCCAGACAAGAGGAGAATGGGGGGACATGCAATGGAACAGGAGGTTACCAGAGATGGGTAGCCCAGCATGGGCAGGTTGACCTTGAGGAAGGCCAACCTGTCCACCTTGGCGGGTTTCAGACAGGAGTGGTGAGGGGCTGAGAATGCCTCCTAGATGGGAGAACAGCCTCTTACACTGGACAATGGTGGGGGTGCAGGAGAGTAGACTCATTGCCATGCAAGAGAGGTTGAGCCAGATGGCACCCTTCTGTGACCAGTACTCCAGGGGATCAGCAGAGGTTGGCTCAGGGGACTCAAGTGAGCTACTCCCTCACCCTCACCTCTCTCCTGAATCATCTGCCATCACAGTGCTGCCTTTTATCTGCGGGTGGGATCACAAACACAGGCCAGCCTGTATTCCCCTTCCTTGCAGAGAGGATGCAACCTGGTGGTGATGCCCACCTGCAGCCTGTCTGCCAAGGCCCTGACCTGTGGGAGAACAGGCATCCCCTCAGGGCCCAGCTGCACTGCAGAGGCTGGTACCAGGTCCAGTCCTCAAATCAGGGGGATGTCTTGCCCGGTCTAGCCATATGGAAGGGTTTCAGGGCACGTAACATTTGGGAGAGAGTCAGCCAGTCACTGGAACGAATGCTGAGGTCCTCTTCATAGAGATTACATCCTACTCCATGCTCTTCTGCTCCATCAAACATGCAATCATGGCCTAGGTGGCATTCCAGTGGGTGGGTAAGTCCAGGATAAGCTGGTGTTGAGGCTTGTCCCCTTCCCCATGCCTCTTGTGCAGAAGACTGCCAGATTTGATGCTGCATGAGAAGTAGGTGACCAGGTGCCAGCAAGTCTTCAGCAAGGCCTGCATCTCAAGGGTGGCAACATCCCAGGTGACCCTGACAGTGCTCCCCAGCCCCAGAGCACCCTTCACCCGCAGGTGAAGTGTGTGCGCCAGGCAGACAGTGCCCTTGAGTTGTGCAGCCTTCACTGCTGCCAGCATGTTGGCACCGGCATCTGTGGTCATGTAGCCCTGGATGATGTTGCTATCACCCACCCACTCACTCAGGCTACTCTGTATCACAGTGGTGAAGTTTTGCTCTGTGTGGTCGTATTCATCCCCCATGCATGGAGCAGAACCATTTTGTAGTCTGGTGGCAGGACTGTTCCGTCCTGGGGCCACCCACAGCAATCATCTTGCCGGCAAGGTGAGTGATTGCTTCCTGGGCCCTCCACATAACTCTTCTGGATGGCATTGTCAGCGTCCCTGTGGGAATGACCTCTTGGAGGGTGGTCTGCCTTGATGTCCCACCTGTAAAGTACTGGATCCAGATGCGTTGTAGTGAATCAGCTCATACTTTATTAAAGGCAGGAGAAAACTGAGATGCCCTCGCAGGGGGCAGAGCCTGCTTAAATGCCAGTTTCTTGCCATACCCACACCCACACACGTGATTGGTTTGTTTACAGTGCACTCACACCCATAGGTCCCTCCTAGGATCCTGACAGACTCATTAGTCTGTTCTAGGATCTGCACTAGCTATTGTGTTTGGACACGAAGCTCTGCTAGTCCACATGACCGCGTGCTAGCTCGACCACGTGTTTGGTCTATGTTAGTACATAACACCACCCACAGCACCCTGAGTGTGGGGAGCCTTTCTTGGAGGGGCCTCCTGCACCCCCTCTGCTTCTCCCTGCTGAGAGGGAGTGGGTCTTTTCTTCCTTTCATTGGCCACCACTCTTTCCCCCAGCGGCAATATACTGGGATGCACCCTTTGCAGGTGCCTGCAGAGGATGGAGGAGGACAAGTGTTGGGGCTTGCACCCCTCCAGACATGGGTGTGGCACACCTGGCATTCTTCTATACAAGGGTCATGGGTGTGTGTGTGTGTAAATGTCTCCAAAGTGTTGGCTGGGAACGATGCTCCAGGACTGGGAGAAGGTGGGAGGAGGGACAGCTGCTTTCTGGCACTGGACTGGGAGGGGGCACGGAGGGATATACTGGAGGCAGGAGCAGGAACATGGTGTTGTTTGGAAGGGGAGGATGCTCCCCCTCCCGAATCACTGCTATCAGAGACTTCTCCAAAGAGTGTTGTGGTGTGTAGCTTTGGTGTTGAGGTCTTGGTGTTGAGAGTATGGGGCCTTGCTTCCACCGTATTGCCTCTTCACTCCTGACTTTCTTTTTGCAGGAAACTCACTTGGCAAAGACTGATGCTGGACTGTGGGGTACTATGGCTGTTGAACAGGCTCATCCTCACACTGGTTCAGTGAACATGGACCCAAGAGAGGAAGACATTGGTGCCATTGCAGGCCTGCTGGGCGACCCCTTGTAGGGCCCCTGGCTGGTCCCACTGCCATTGCCTATTCCATGGTTGCCAATGCTCCCTCTAAGCTATGGAGTCTTGTAAGCAAAAATTCTACTTTGTGAGCTACTGGCATCAAAGTTGTGAGCAAGCAATTTGGCTGCTGCATAAATTAGTTTGCTCTGGAGCCATCACAAAAATTTGTGAGCCAGAGACTAAAAACTGTGAGCTAGCTCACATTAACTCAGCTTAGATGGAACACTGGCTGCCAGCCTGATACAAAGAGAAAATTGATTCAACACATAAGTTTTTCAGTGTGAAATGAAATGAATTAATTAGTGGTATCTAGAAATAATGACTGAATGGAAGATGTCATTTTTGTAATTAGTTCTCAATTGCATTGCACTTACATTGATTAGATCTGATGTTTTTGTTAATCTGGCCACCTTCAATACTTAGTTGTTGCCTTCACCTGCTCTAAATGTCTTGATTTATCTTTGATTGGTTGTTGTTTCAGACAGTTTCTAGTATATAAGATCTCCTCATTGCTTTTGTTGATAGAATAAATGTTGTTAATCATTAAAGTGCTAGTGGACTTTTATTTAATGAACAAATATAAGTCCTTGTCTATCTTGAATACTGTTCATTTTGTGTTGCTTACAGGACATTTGTGTCTGCTCTGCTCCTTTGTATGCTTTCAGAGGAACAAAAGTACTACCTATGAATTACTGTATTGGAATAGCAGGTTCATCTGAGTGTCAGTCATTCAGAATCATTGTAGTAGATGATCCTGGGAAGTATTGGTGCTGTAAAATATCTCTATAACAGAAAACCATTTATGTATTATTGATCCACTCGTATGTAGTTGGTGACACTATTTTGCACTGTAAGGTCAATATTTACCATACATTGCTTTTCATTCTTTTCAACAAGTGTAGGAACTTTGTCCTCATTCTCACAAACAGCAGAAGTGTGGGTGTCAGATTGCAAATGAAACTAACATGATGAAATGTTCATCTATTTAAAACAGAGGTGTTGGACTCATTTGTTATGACAGCCAGATCTGATATAAATATCACTTTGTTGGGCTGGTATTTTATAGTGAGGTTACTATAAAATGTAACATGCGGTAGTAGAGATATAAACTTTATAAAGATTATTACAGATGCCAAATGGCAATAGCAGGCATGATTGGATTAGGTGTGATAGGCAGAGGAGAAGTAGGCATAGGGATATCAGCATTGGTAATGAGACAGGAAACCTAGGTCTCAATTTCATCCAGGAGAATTCAGTCCAGGAGGATGCAGAGAATAAATGGACATAAGTCTGAGATTAGAAAGAGAGACTGCTGAATTGCAATTGATAATGAAGCTCAAGACAATACATCCACCTGTACTGAATTGAGAACTAGTTTTCCTGTCTCATTACCATTGTGTGCTATTATCATTTATCATCTGAAATCACTCTCCAACATATAAGGACCAATCCACATGTTCTAATTCCTAATCAGGGTCTTTTTGAAAGAAAATAAATCCGGATATGAACAGAGAAATCCAATCATTTGAACCACAACTTTTCAGAATAAGCCAAAATAATTTCCTCAGTGTACATTGTGCTTGTCAGAAAAATCCACCCTCTCCCTCCCTCCTAAGAAGTATACTCTCACACAAAATCTTATATCTAGAATAAAATGTTGTTGGCCTTGAACCTGCAATGGGACTCCAACTTTGTTTCCTCTTTCTTACCTCCCTCCCCAAAAGAGGAGGAGCAGCCCCGGAGAAGGAAGTAGAAGCTCTTTGCTTGAATGATACAGAGAGAGAGAGAGAGGGAGGGAGGGAGAGACGGAGGGAGAGACGGAGGGAGGCAAGGGGGCAAGAGGCAGAAAACAGGAAGCAGGAAGCAAAGAGCCACTGAGAGAGCTGGGAAAAAGCAAGCTAGGATGGGGCTGCAGGAGCAGCCCTGGGAAAGGAAGCAAGAGAAGGAAGTTGCTTGTGGGGCCATTTTTTAGCCCTGTGTGGGCCAGGTCTGTTTGACACCCCTGACTTAAAAAGGCCTATGAACACAAAAATTCCCTAGCATGTTATGTCAGAGGAAAGGCTGGGCTAAAACCCCATTTCCTGAAAACAATTTGCTTTGTGTAGGGATTCCACTCCCCCCTGAAAGACATTCAGTATATGAGCTCCTACCTACAGCCTGAAGTACTACAGTCTAGAAACAGGTTCTCTAGGAGAACTTGGCTTTCAGCTTCACCTTTACAAATATATTCCCTACTTGTTAGAGTGAATGGCTACACTCCACATAAAATCTGACTTCTGATAGTCTACCCATGCTGTAAGATCTTCACATACAAAATCCCAACAAAATTCATTAGTACATTAACCTAAAAAACATAAAATGCATAAAGTAAATATAAAATAATTGCAGGCTGCCAATGAAGTGCTAAAGACAGAAAAGAGCTCTTCCAGTTTTGGTGACTCGAATGGCAGACACGTCCCTTTGGAGTTCTGAGGGACATGACCGTGCTGTGGCGGTAGGGAGAGGTCTCGGTTGATCTGGACCTCCCGGAGCCCTTGAAGGGGGCTCCTGGCCATGGAACGCAAGGAGTGCCTCTCCCAAGGCTGACTGCCAAGGGATCGAGGCTCTCCTTTGTTTCAAAGGTCCCGCTGCCTCAGACCAGCAGTGGCACTAGAAATGCACACTGGGACAAGCAGGCAGACGGTCAGGTGTTTTTTCTTTACCTGGCAGATGACTTGATGAACTGTGAGTTCTGATGAGTCGAAAAAGAAGATAAATATTTAAGCATTTAAACTTCTACATCCCCTTAAGCTGAACCAAGGGGGGGGATTCACCCCACAGAAGAGAAAAACATTTTAAAATGACCGAGAAGCAAGGGGATAGAAAGTAAAGTGCAAATTAACTAAGGCAGAGTCCAATTTTGAAAACTCTGGTGGTCTTTTCAAGTTATAGAGACTTTTGGCAATTTGCTCTTAAAGTAAACAAAAGCATAATGGTGGGGAAGAGAGTGCCACTGAAAGCAAAACTTGCTCCAGGCAAAGCCAGTCCAACTGCTACGGTCATGGGACTGGAAGCAGCCACAGACTTTCCAAATATGATAGCGGCTGCTTTGCACCCTCTGCTGGATCAGATGACTACACTGAACAAGAATTTTGAAGCCTTCCAAGGACAGCTAAAAGAGACTAACATTAAGACAGAGCAAATCAATCAATCAATCAATCAATCAATCAATCTAATTTATTACAACAAAAGCCAGTAAAACAGTACAATTCTAATATAAGGATTAAAACAGTAATAAAATGGAATAGTATAAAAACATTAACATGGGGATAGTTTAAAACATTAACATGAGAAAATTAATAAAATTAGTAAAATAAAATAATATTAATAAGAGAATCATACAGTTTTCCCAGCTAAAATAAGGTTGCATTTCCTAATAGCTAAGCAACAAAATTTTGCCACAGCATAGATCACTGAGCTCTGAACATCTTCTAAGAGGAATTTATGAAGGACTTCTGGCCTAAAGTCAAGATAAGACTGCAGAGGGCTAAATCTAGACAGAAGGGATAGTATAATATGGCCTTTTCCTCCTGATAGAATCTGCAGAAAGACAGAGCAAATCTCCAAATCGTTAAAGAAAGTTGATTCCAAGGCAAAAAAAGTTTTTAAAAACTAGAGACTGTGGCAAAGAAGACAGACTCTGTTGAACTTCAATTGTTGCAACTGCAAATGGAAAAGTCAATGCATGTACTGAGATACCAAGGGGTCTCAGAGAAGAAAGGAGAAAACCTCAAAATAATTTTAAGCAAAGCATTAGAACCAGTGACAGATTTAAAAGCAGAATTTCTACAAAGTGAAATGGATATGATCTACAGGACATTTCCAGAATACATCAAGAAAAATAATCTGCCTGGTGAAATCTTCTTGAAATGCTCTAAAAGGCATATAAAAGACCTGACTTAAAGCAACAAATGGGACTACCATAAAAATCAAAGATAAAGAAATAAAAGTCTTAAAGGACATTCCATTTGAGACAAGGAAAAAGAGGAGACCATACATAAACCTGATTTTGTTTCCACAGCAAAAAGCCACACCTTATAGATGGATTATACCAGAAGGAATCATCTTTAAATAAATTACAAGAACGAAAGAATTGACTTTGTTGCTTAAGCCTTTTTGGAGCAGTTTCAAAAACCAGAAACAGCACCGAGACCAGGGGAGGAAGAAGCAGCAGAAGAAGAGGAGGGCGAGACGGGAAGCAATGGAACCTCTTCAGTCACATCTTCTGGAGAAGAATCAGAATCTGATCTGGGGGCTACTGCCCCCAAAATTCCCAAAGCCAGATGAGACTATGACTTAAGAAAGAAAAAAGCTACATAACTTAAATGTATCTCTTATACTTGAACTGAACCAAATTTAGTTTTACATATCTGGACACTTCTCTCTTTGTTGTTCAGTCGCACAGTCGAGTCCGACTCTTTGTGACCCCAGATTACGCCAGGCCCTCCTGTCTTCCGCTGTCCGCTGAAGTTTGCTCAATTTCATGTTCGTTGCATCGATGACACTGTCTAACCATCTCATCCTTTGCCGTCCCCTTCTTCTTTGACCTTCAATCTTTCCCAGCATCAGGGTCTTCTCCAGTGAATGCTCCCTTCTCATTTGGTGGCCAAATTAGTTAGTTAGTTAGATGTAATTCTTGTTTTTTTATCTTTTCTCTTTGAAGAAACTAATTAATTACTCCTTTTCATGGTAACCTAACAATTTTAAGTGAAAAAGAATTTGTTATAAGTATTGTAGAAGCTATTGGCCATTGCCACTTGGGTTTTTAGTGGTTTTCTTTTCTTTCTCCTTTAGATGTTAGATATCCTTCCCTTCGATTTCAATGTAGTTTTTAGAATGAAAGCAATAAAAATTATTTTAAAAAGACAGAAAAGAGAACACCAGATCCAAAGATAAGTGCAAAAGAAATGGAGGGAGGATAGTACATGGCATAACGGGTCATAGTGCACACAAGACAATAGCTTTTGTATCACAGTTATGTAGAGAAAGGGCATCTTGGAGGTACAGTTTGCCACTGAAGGATGAAAAAGTTGCACCTGCTGCTGAAATATCTTCTTTTACACCAGTATTAAAAGAACAGGAGACCTGTCTTTTGTACCATATGTGCACAAGATGAAAGGTGAAACTGCATGAGCAAATTAAAACTTAAGCAGGTACCACAGAACATTTTCATCCTCCAAAACTGTTTGTCTTCTGGTGCTGTGTTGTGAAAAGTAATTAACATTTAGCCATATAAGAAGAGAATTGCTACAATGCACAACTAACTGGCTTTCTTCCCATGTAGGGAAGAAACAGAGAATGTAATATTCTGCACCTCCTTACCCCAACCTATTATTATCATCAAGCTCTGTTCAACCCACCTAGTTGTTTTTTAATTCTTTAAGTAATTAGGCCATTGTCACAACACCTGACCCAGGGCTTTCTTTTATTTTACATCACTTTACCAATAGCAAGTGAACTACCTCACACCCACACCCTCCTTTTATTTTATTACACCAGGTCCACTATCAGCTTCAGATGCGCTAGGCAAAGTTGATTGCTCTTATTTACTGTGACGCCTTTTACACACCCAGGTGTCAGAAAAATGCATTTGATGTTTCTCACTGAATCCATTGTTTTATGTTTTCTACCCTGCTTTGCGCTTGCGTAGCTATGCAGGCAGAAACGTGGGAGCTTCTTCCCTGCCGCTTTTCCTTATCACGGTGGCCTTGAATGTAGGCTTTGGACTATTCTTGTTTCGCTGAGAATTTTCCAGTCCTGGGAAGGCAAGGGGAGGGGGGAGTAGTCTCCCGCTCATGAAGTATTTCTCCCGCCGGGATTTCCCGCGCGAGTGCTCAAGTTTTATTTGCTAGGCGCTTCATTGCATCACACTATAAGTTAGCTTGCTTTGCTTCGCCCCCCCATTCCTGACAATGACCTCCTACTGTGGGTTTTAGCAAGATAATCCAATAAACCTTTCTTTGTGCAAGAATGACTGGATCTACTTGATTTTAAACCTGACAGAAATTGTCAGGAATCACATCATTCCCTCACCGTCCGTTTCCGCCGTCTACCACAATAAGCGGAGCGGGGAAGGGAGCCACGGGCACAGTCCCGGTGACTATTACTTCGGGAGCCTCGGGCGCCGTCCCAGCGACCACTCCTGCGGGAGCCTCGGGCGCCGTCCCAGCAACCACTCCTGCGGGAGCCACGAGTGCCGTCCCAGTGACTACTACTGCAGGAGCCACGGTTCCAGTTACTACTGTGGCAGCTCCAGTGGTCACTGTCCCGACCACCACCGTTGTTCCTGTAACTACATCTACAGTTTTGGCGGCACCGACACCCCACTCAGCAGCCGGGTTGGTTACCCCGCCATCGATCGGCACAATGGGTGCTCCGTACACTCTCCCGATCTACAGCCCGGCCGGGCCTATACAGAGTCAGGGAGGTGCGGTCCCACGAACCTATGTGCCAGGAGCCCCAACACCATGGGATAAAGGGGTGACCTATCGCAGATCGCGCGATTGGACTAAAAACTTGTTGGACACTACCCAGACTACCTGGACTATGCCGGGAAGCCAGAGCCGGGACAGCCTTTTGGATCCCAGAGGTAGTTTTGGACTTCCCCAAGGGAGGGTGTCTCGAGGATCTCCCAGGACGGGATCCAGCCAGGATACTGATGCCCGCATGGATTCTATTCAAGAGGATACCCGAAGGCTGGTAAGGGACATGAGCAAACTAATGCAGTCCCTACCCCAGATGATGGACCAGGCAATTCGAGCTCATCCGCTGACGCAACCTAGACCAGTACCAGCCCCGGCGCCACCGTTGATACCAGGACGGCCACCTCCTGCTCCTCCGGGCCCGGGGCCGGGCCAACCAGCACCACCGGGTCCAGGGCCAGGCCAACCAGCTCCTGCGGGTCCAGGGCCGGGCCAGCCAGCACCAGTCCAACCCCCCCTGGTCGTCCCAGCGCCAGGACCTGGGCCAGGGCAGCCAGGACCTATCCAGCCGCCAGTTTTGCCTCCGCCTCAACTCCCTGCTCCAGCACCCCTCATGCAGCTGGCCCCCCCGATAATCCGCCCCAAGGACATGCTTGAGATCACATTTGATGGAGATCCAGAGACTGTGTCCTTTTTTATATTGCAAGTCGGAAAATTTGTGCAAAGATGGGGCTATGTATTCCCAGATGAAGAACAACAGGTGGAGTTTATCGCATCCAGATTCCGGGGGAGTGCTACAAGCTGGTATGTAGCCCTTCATGATCTGGAGGCAACGGAGTTGGGGAATGTAGATGACTTCATGTGGGCTTTGAGAAACCGTTTTGAGGATCCGGGGCGGCCCAAAAAGCTGAAGCCTTCCTTCGCACTTTTAGACAGGGCAAACTCTCAGTGCGGGAGTACTCACGGGAATTTCAAAGGCATGCCGTGAAAATTCGGGACTGGACCGATGCGGTCTTGGCCCAACAATATCGAATGGGACTAGCTGTAGATATCCGCAATAATGTCCTCAGCTCTCAGCAACCCCGCACCCTCCAGGGTTGGATGGAGGAAGCCGAGAAGGCCGAAAGTCGCTTACGTATGATGAAACTGGATCTAGCTTTGGGTAACAACCGTCCAAGCCTTGCGGCAGGCCAAGCTAGACCCAAACCAACGTCCACCCCGAGTGGAATGAGAGATCAGCGTATGCGACAGGGCCTCTGCTTGCGGTGTGGGGAGAAAGGGCACTTCGCCGCAGCCTGCCCGAAAGGGGATCCCAATAGAGCTCTACCACAAGAAGAGCCCAGAAGGTGGACAACCCCTACCCCAAGGAAAGGTACAGCAAAACCACGCAATACACGGGCTCTTTTTGCTAGTCCCGACCAAGTGGATGCCATGTTGCTGGAGGAGGAGAGTGAAATGCAGGGAAACGAAATGGTCCTGTTTGTGAATGGCGCTACACAGCAGGACCCGGCACCTGAGGCGCCTAAACTGGTGAGCAATTACCCCTCTCTCTTCTTTGTGACTGTTCTGGTAATGAACCCAGCAATGATGACCCACATTCGGGTTCGAGCCCTCATTGACTCAGGGTGCGGGAGGGATCTCATAAACCCGTCTATGGTTATGGGGTTGGAGGCAGCCGTAGTCCACTTGAAAGACCCAATAACTTTCATGCAAATGGATGGGTCCCCAATGAAAGAACCATGCCGATTTGAGACTGTTCCTTTAAGAATAGGCATTGGTGACCACTGGGAGCTACGCTCGTTCGTGATAGCTCCTCAAGCCCAGTTTCCCTTAGTGTTGGGTAGCCCTTGGCTACATGGACATAACCCTTACATTCTATGGGAGGAAGGGAATGTACAATTTATCTCCCCGAAATGTACAGAACACAAATGGGACCCAGGGTGGGGAAATCCCCCATGCAATGAACCTCCACGAGCTTGTTTAGCCATGGAGGACCTTAACCGCATTCCTGAGGATTACCACTATATAACCAAGGTTTTTGAGGAGGAGGAAGCTGATGAACTACCCCCCCACCGTAACTCCGACTGTGCTATTGAAATTCTTCCGGGCCAGAAATTGCCAAAAGGGAAAATTTATGCCATGAGTCCAAATGAGAAGGAAGAACTGCGCCGTTTTATTGATAAAAATCTGGCCCGTGGATTTATTAGACCAGCATCATCCCCTTTTGCAGCACCTGTATTGTTTTGTAAAAAGAAAGATGGGGGGCTCAGACTCTGCACGGATTACCGGGGACTTAACGCAGTGTCTGCCACCAATGCCTACCCAATGCCCCTCATCAAAGACTTACTAGCAGAGGTGGCTAAAGGGAAAGTGTTTTCTAAGCTGGATTTAAGAGATGCCTATTTTCGGGTTCGTATCAGAGAGGGGGATGAATACAAAACTGCATTTAATACCCCGCTGGGGCAATTTGAATATCGGGTTATGCCCTTCGGTTTACAGGGGGCACCAGGGGTCTTCATGAACTTAATCAATGAAGTGCTACACCCCTATTTATTCAAGGGGGTGGTTGTTTACTTGGATGATATCTTGGTCTATACCCCAGATCAGAAATCCCACACTATCCTTATGCGAAAAGTATTGGAAAAGTTATTAGAACACAAACTGTTTGTCAAGCTGTCAAAATGTGAATTTCACCAGCAGTGCATTGACTTTTTGGGGTACCGCATATCTTCCGCGGGGTTGGAAATGGACCCAAAGAAGGTCCAGGATGTATTAATGTGGGAGCCCCCCAAGACCAGGAGACAACTCCAAAGTTTCCTCGGTTTCGCCAACTTTTACCGTCAATTCCTGCCACACTTTGCCCAAGTAGCCCTTCCCCTCACGGAACTGCTAAAGACTAAGGGGAAGGGATCTAAGGCTTCGGTGCCGGGGGCCTCTTTGAACTGGACCCCGCAGTGTCAGGAAGCGTTTGAACAGCTAAAACGATTGTTCACGTCTGAACCCATACTAGCACACCCCGATGAGACAAAGAAATTTGTGGTCCAAGTAGACGCATCGGATACCGCTATGGGTGGGGTGATTTTGCAAGAGAACGCTCAGGGACAACTACAACCCCTGGCTTATGTATCAAGAAAATTCAATGATACAGAGAGATTCTGGCCCATTTGGGATAAAGAAGCTGCGTCTATACGTTTAGCATTAATCACATGGAGACACTGGTTAGAGGGGTCCCAGGTACCTTTTGAAATCTGGACTGATCACAAAAATCTTGAGGTACTGCGAAAACCCCGAAACCTGAATGCTAAACAATTCAGGTGGGCTGAGTTTTTCTCCAAATTTCAGTTCACCCTTCACCATTTCCCCGGGAAAGCCAATCATCTAGCGGACGCACTCTCCCGCCTTCCCCAACATTTCTGTAAAAGGGTCGAAGTACGGGAATCTATGTTTACCCCAGAACAATTGGTTGGTGCAGTTGTAACCCGTAAAGCCAAACAAACACCAAAGAATCCCATCCAAACATTAACCTGGGAAAAACAATTTCTCACTGACATCACCCCACAGGAAACGAATGAATTACAAGTCAGGGACGATGTGAAATGTGGTCCAAACGGCTGCTGGTACAAGGGAACTAAAATGTTTGTCCCTGAAGCTACCCGATCCCAAATGTTGCAGATAGTCCATGATTCAAAATCTGCAGGGCATTTTGGATATGTGAAATCCTTACGACTCCTGCAACGTGGGTTTTGGTGGCCCCGAATGAAACAGGATTTATCTCTCTATATACAATCCTGTCCAACGTGCAATCGTTGCAAAGCTAGACCGGGAAAACCTCCAGGTCTCTTACAGCCTCTACCCACCCCGAGCCGACCCTGGGAAGTAATCTCTATGGACTTTATCACTGATCTTCCCCCTCTAGACATATGACGGTCATTTGGGTAGTAGTGGATTTATTTTCTAAGCAAGCTCACTTTATACCATTCCCCAGTTTGCCAACAGCCAAAGTTTTGGCCAAAGCATTCCTCCAACACATTGCCAGACTACATACATTGCCGCTCAAGATAATCTCCGACAGGGGGGTTCAATTCGTTTCCAAGTTGTGGTCGGAGCTAATGACCCTAATGGGTATTGAACGTGCTCTCAGTACTGCCTATCACCCGGAAACCGATGGGCAAACGGAGAGAGTAAACCAGACTTTAGAACAATACCTGAGATGTTTTTCTAACTATCAACAAGACAATTGGGTTGATTTATTGCCACTGGCGGAGTTTGCATACAACAATTCATGGCACGCTTCAACTAAAATGTCACCATTCAAAGCTGCCATGGGTTATGACAGCCCCCCTCTACCTTTCTTGAAGCCCGGTGAGAATATTGGAAAAGCCTCAGCGTGGTGCAAAACTTTCCGTGATTCTTGGCCCCTAATTGTTGATACGTTGAATGAAGCCAAGGCTCAGTACAAAAAACAGGCAGATAAAAGACGGGCGGGGGGATGGAAACTGCAACCGGGAGACTCTGTCTATCTGTCAACAAAGAACCTAAGGCTGGCGCAGCAGTCCAGGAAGCTTGCTTGGAAATATATTGGTCCTTTTAAGGTGTTAAGATGTATAAATCAAGTAACTGTACAGCTGGATTTGCCTAAATCTCTTAAAGCAATACATCCAATTTTCCATTACAGCCTCCTCAAACCTGCGTTACCCCCGACTAAATGGCAAGCTGAGATGCCGGCACCTCCCCCCCCTCTGATGGTTGGCGATGAGGAGCACTATGAAATTGCTGATATTCTGGACTCTAAGATTCGTCGTGGACAACTCCTGTACCTTATTCAATGGGTACACTTTGGGCCCCAACACAGGGAGTGGGTGAAAGTATCTGATATCAATGCACCTGATCACCTTGAAGACTTTCACACTCGATACCCTAATAAACCTGGGGGCCCCTCATTCTTTCCTTCCTGAGTGGTGGGTGGGTGGTGTTTTGGGAAGGGCAGAATGTCAGAAAAATGCATTTGATGTTTCTCACTGAATCCATTGTTTTATGTTTTCTACCCTGCTTTGCGCTTGCGTAGCTATGCAGGCAGAAACGTGGGAGCTTCTTCCCTGCCGCTTTTCCTTATCACGGTGGCCTTGAATGTAGGCTTTGGACTATTCTTGTTTCGCTGAGAATTTTCCAGTCCTGGGAAGGCAAGGGGAGGGGGGAGTAGTCTCCCGCTCATGAAGTATTTCTCCCGCCGGGATTTCCCGCGCGAGTGCTCAAGTTTTATTTGCTAGGCGCTTCATTGCATCACACTATAAGTTAGCTTGCTTTGCTTCGCCCCCCCATTCCTGACAATGACCTCCTACTGTGGGTTTTAGCAAGATAATCCAATAAACCTTTCTTTGTGCAAGAATGACTGGATCTACTTGATTTTAAACCTGACACCAGGATTCCATAATCTTGTTCCACAGAGCACATCAGCTGGCATGTTATACTCTGATCAGGGAAAGAGGCAGGATGTGCAGAAAATATTGTGAAAAGTACTGAGACTGATGAGTCCATAGAGTGAAATCAGCTCATACTTTTATTTAAGATGAGGAACAAGACAACTTTAGCTGGCTCGCAGGCCGGCTTATATTCCCAAGAAAACCCACACCCCAACACACACAAACCCCATGATTGGTCTGTGATGTCCTCAGGCGGTTTGCCTGATCCAGAGTACAACAACACTCAGTCGTTGGCTATTAAAGCAGCATTATTCAGTAGCTAGTAGAACCAGAACTTGAGGGCAAAGAACAATATCACACCATCCGAGGCAAACCCCACCCTGTAACAGGTTAAATACATTCCACTGTAATGGGAAACCATCTTCTTAAAGATACAAACACATCACATCTCTCCCCTCAAGTACAAAGAATATTCAGACTACCTAAACATTTTAAAAGAATTAAATGGTATAAAGTTACAAATAAACATGAAAGATTCACATCTGAACTATACCAGGACATATAAAAACAGGCATTATGGTGTATATCTTTCTGGTGAAAATACACACCTACCATACGACGTTATAACCCTGGGAATCCTTTCTGTCATCTGGGAACTATTTCGTTCCTTATTTTCACCTTCTATCCCTTGACTATTCAATTTTCCTAACACCTTATTATCTTGTCCTTGTTCCCTGTTGAAATCTTCCTTCTGATAACATCTTAGATAAACTCTATTGCGCCGATAGTTATTACCATCAGAAGTCTGTACCCTATATGTCCGTGGTTGTTGGCACTGCTCTGTTACGACTGCGGGATACCACTGCCTATTTCCTTCTACCCACACCTCATCTCCTACCTTCAGTGGTTTAAGTGGTTTTGCCGTTTGATCATGGAAATATTTCTTCATGTCCTGAATTTCCTGTAAGGTTTCCTTTACTCCACTTGGTGTTTTGGGACGTAAGGTCTGTTGGGATGCTGGCAACTTACTTCTCAACACCCTGCCCATCAAAATTTCTGCGGGTGAGTACCTCATTCCTGTGATGGGCGTGTTCCGATATTCCAGTAATGCCAAATGTATATCCCCTTTTGAATAGTCTACTTTCCTTATTAACTGTTTAATGGAACCAATAGCCCTCTCTACCATCCCATTTGATCTAGGATATCCGGGACTGCTTAGACATTGTTCAAATGCCCACTCCTGGGCGAACTGTCTAAACTCCTTGCTGGCAAAAGGCATGTTGTCACTCACTACCTTCCTTGGAATTCCATGACGTGCAAATATATTCTTAAGTCTAAGAATCACAGTGCCGGCAGTTTTGTCTGGCAGTGCCACTACCTCTGGGTATTTTGAATAATAATCCACAACAATAAGGAATGACAAAGACTGATAATCAAAAATGTCTATACCGACTTTTTCCCATGGTAAATCTGGGATTTCGTGGGGTATGAGTGGTTCCTTTTGATTCTTCACAGCGAATCTAGCACACACAGAACAGTCCCTAGCCATCCTTTCAATACTGGCACACATCCCTGGCCAATACATGAGCCCTTTCGCTCGAGCTTTTGTTCTCTGAATGCCCTGGTGTGATTCATGAAGTTGAGTTAGTATACCTTGCCTCAGAGACACAGGGATAAACACTTTCTCTCCCACATACACAACGCCATCTTCAATGTGCAAGATATCCTTGATGGCCCAAAAAGGTTTTATAGCTGCAGGGACATCTTTATAATATTGTGGCCACCCTACTTTTAAACAATTTATCACCACCTGAAGATGTTCATCTAATTTCGTAGCTTCCTGTATAGCCTCTAGCCCTTCAGGACAAGCTTGTAACGTTTCTACTTCATGTATGACCTTCTCTTCCCATACCTGTTCCTCCTCACTTGTGGGAATATCCACTGCAGCTCTTGATAGGGTATCAGCTAGATACATGTGCTTGCCTGGAGTATACTGCACATTAAGCTGATACCGTTGTAGTTGTAAGAGCATACGCTGTAGCCGAGCAGGGGCAACCCCAATTGGCTTCTTAAAAATCGCCTCCAGTGGTTTATGATCAGTTTGCACAGAAACAATCTTACCATATACATATTGATGAAACTTTTGAACCGCGTATACTACCGCCAAAAGTTCCTTCTCTATCTGTGCATAATTTTGTTCTGTTGGACTAAGGGATCTAGAGGCATAAAAAACAGGTCTACTCTCTTGAATCAGACAGGCTCCCAGGCCATCCTTTGATGCGTCTGCTTGAATAATCACTGGTTTCTTGACATCATAATATTGGAGAAGAGGTGCCTGACACAATTGTTGCTTAACAGTGTCAAAGGCTTTCTGATGTTCTGGCATCCACCGAAAACAGATATCCCTTTTTAAGAGACCCCGTAAAGGTGCCGTTAACTTAGCCTCTCTTGGAACGTATTTTGACAAGTACTGTACCATCCCCAAAAATCTAAGTACACCCAGTCTGTCTTTAGGGGGAGGCATCTCTTCAATGGCCTTAACTTTATCTCCATCTATGGTAACACCCTCGGCAGTCACCACATGCCCCATGTATTTCACAGAATCCACCTTAAACTGTATTTTCTCTTTGTTAAATTTTACATTTTTTACTCTTGCTGTTTCCATTATCTGATGCAAAATTTGATCATGTTCTTGTACAGTTTTCGCTGCTATAATCATGTCATCTGCAATCATGAACACTCCTTCAATGTGACCAAAGACCTCATAGTTTTTTTGTTGGGAAACTTCACTGGATGACACCAAACCAAACGGCAGACGGTTAAAACAATATCTTCCCCATGTATTGAATGTACACAGTACTGCCGATGGCTTGTCTAATTTGACTTGCCAATACCCGTCTTTTTCATCTATTATTGTAAAGACCTTTTTTCCTGCTAGCTGAGCCAGCACCTCTTCCACAGTGGGAATAGTATAGTACTTCCTGCGAACTGCCTTATTCAGATCATGAGGGTCTAAACACATACACAAGTTCCCGTTCTTTTTTTCTGTTATCATCAAACTATTTACCCAATCTGTGGGGCCCACCACCCTAGATATCACTCCTGCCTCCTCCAATTGAACCAGCATATCCTTTAGCCTATCTAGGATTGTAAATGGCACCTTCCTGCATCCATGAACTACTGGCGGAACTGCTGGATCTAGGTATATATGATGGGACCCTTCAAACTCCCCTAGACCTTCAAAAACATCATTGTACATTGTTAACATTTGTTCACAAGTCAGTTCCTCCGACTGTACAACATCTGTTTTATGCACTAGATTCAACACATCACATGCTGCCCTCCCCAGCAATGGAAGTGATGAAACATCAGTAACATAAAACATTAACTCAACTTTGTTTCGTTGCGTTGAACATGTCAGAACAATGGTGCCCATGGTATTTTATATGTGTCCCCCCATAAGCCATCAACTTTGCATTGCTTCTTGATAACCTTTTATGTCCAGGGAGAGCACTGAATATGTTAACTGGCAAAATGTTTGCCTCGGCACCTGTGTCTAGCTTAAATTTGACTTTAAGCCCTCTCACATTTATATCAGCATACCACCCAGGTGTTTCTACTTCGTCATCCCCCACACTGTGGCAGAATAACATTCCTATGAGAAAGTTGTGCACATCTGCTTTTGAGTTGTGGAAGTTTTGGTTTCCACTGTCCTTAGCTGTTTTACAGCATCTGGCGAGATGATTTCCCCCCCCACATTTGTAACACGTCTTGCCAAAAGCAGAGCATTTTTGAAACCTGTGTATTTTGCCACAATACGAACAGTTCTTTCCTCTAACAACATCATCTCTGTCTTCGGGGCGTGCCTGCAGCTGCCTCACTGCTTGCAGCGGAATCTCCTCAGGTTGTCTGGATGACACAGACGCCTTGCACAGCTGTTTTGAGGAGCTTGTCATTATTTGTACTTGAGACGCCAAGACTTCAGCAACCTGGCATAGTTCAACAGCCTTTTTCAAGGTGAGGTCAGTCTCTTTCAAAAGCCTTTCTTTCAATCTAGCCAGAGCACTAAAGACCAGCTTATCTCTAATCAGCTCCTCAGAAGCCGAGCCAAATTCACAGCTGGAAGCCTTTAGTTTGAGCTCAGTTGCAAATTGTTCCACTGACACTCCCTGCTCCCAGTTGTGGGCCCAGAAGCAGTGACGCTCAAATATTAAGTTCTTCTGAGGAATGCAATATTTCTTAAACTCTGCAAGAACCTCTGCAAGAGTCTTTGGTCCTCCCTCTGCAAAAACAAATGTGTTGTAAATCTTCACAGCCTCTTCACCAATCACATTTAACAAAATAGCTACCTGCCACTTGTCCGGTGTGTTATCTGTTGCAGAGGCAAGTAAATAAACTTGAAAAGCTTGCTCCCATGTCCTCCAATTTTCTGCAAGATTTCCAGACAAAACCAGTGGAGGGGGTGGTCGAAAATAGTCCATACTTCTGACACCATGTGATGTCCTCAGGCGGTGTGCCTGATCCGGAGTACAACAACACTCAGTCGTTGGCTATTAAAGCAGCTTTATTCAGTAGCTAGTAGAACCAGAACTTGAGGGCAAAGAACAATATCACACCATCCGAGGTGAACCCCACCCACCTGATTGTAACAGATTAAATACATTCCACTGTAATGGGAAACCATCTTCTTAAAGATACAAACACATCACATGGTCTATATACACTAATTATATTATCTCCTTGGATCCTAGGTCCTCGATTGGAAGGGAGCCAGGATCCAACCGTCCATTGTTCTCAGGAACAAAGCTCAGGCACTTTGCCCAGCTGCGTGTCGGACCGGCTGGAACCAGTCCAAGCACATGGCTGGCCTGGACACATATACTGTGCTGGATACATTACACCCCTCCCCCCTTGGTCCAAAAGACACCCGCAGATATAGTCCTTTAAATAGGCAGGGGGCTTCCTTTCCCTCGTAAAGCGGCGAGTGGCAGGGGCTGTCAGTGAAGCTGGCACTGAAGCTCTCAACAGCAAACTGTCCAGTGCCAGCGGAGCTGACATTGCTTCCGAGGGTTTGTGTGAAGTGGTTGGGGACCCCGGGGACTGGTGGATGGGTGCTGTGGCTCTGGTCTCCGCTGGGCTGACGGACACTGGGGAAGGCTGTTGCTCCAAGGCCTCAAAGGCTTTGAACTCCTCGGTGTTGTCCGGTTCCAGAGACAGCATGCATCGACAGAGTTTGTCAATGTGTCAGTGGAGCACGGTTCCATCTTTGCAGGAAACCTCATACAAACAGGGGTCCTTGACCCTTACCACCCATGCTGGAATCCAAGGTGAGCCCTTGGTATAGTTCTGTGTGTAGACGGGATCTTCCAGAAAGAACCCTCGGGTGGCTTCTTGGTCCTCGGTGCCCGGCTCGCGCTCTGGGGCCCGGTCTGGGTGTAGCCAGTCCATGTGTATCGTGAGGCGGCAACCCAGGAGAAGTTCCACCGGACTTCTTCCTGTTGTGGCATGCGGGGTGATGCGTTGCCCAAAAAGGAAAGACTCTAGTTTGTATTCCCAGTCTGGGGAGTTGAGCCGGCGAAGGGCATCCTTGGTGATTCAGACCATCCACTCCACTTGACTGTTGGTGGCGGGGTGGAACAGAGCTGAACGCACATGCTGGTAGGACGTAAAGTCCTGGTAGGAAGTAAAGTCCTGGAACTTCCCGGACATGAACACAGTGCCATTGTCAGTAACCAGGGTGTCTGGGAGTCCTTGAGCAATGAAGATCTGCCACATGGCCTTGATTGTGGATCTCGAGGAAGTGGATGGCACTGGAACGACCTCTAACCATTTGCTGTAAGAGTCAACCAGAATGAAAAAGAGTTGCCCCTGGAATGGCCCCGCGAAATCCAGATGGAGCCAAGACCAGGGGCAGTGGGAGGAGTCCCAGGCTCTCTCCGGGGCCCGCGGCTGGTTGGGGTGAGAGACCTGACAGGGCTGGCACCTTTTCACCTTGTCCTCGATGTCCCAATCAAGGCCTGGCTACCAGCCCTAGCTCCACGCTAACGCCTTCATCTTTACCACCCCAGGGTGATGCTTGTGCAGAGCCTCCAAAACGCACTGTTGGAGTGGAGCTGGAATCACCACCCGGTCTCCCTACATTAAACACCCTTTGTAAGTCAACAGTTCAACTTTCCTGGCGACAAACGGAGCAAACTTGGGGACCTCCTTGGCCACTGGACACCCCCTCCCCACCCAGTCCAAGACATGGCAGAGGATCTTATCCCAGGCTGAGAGGCAGGCCACCTCCCTTATGTGTACCGGGTGGTCGGGAAGCGTTTCCAAGAGGGCAACCATGTGAGTGAGTGCTAGGTCAGGGTCTGCGATGGGCAGGGGCAGGCAGCCGAGAGCATCTGCATGTCCCATGGCTTTGCTGGGCCAATGGGCAAGCGAATATGAGTATCCCGCCAAAAAGATAGACCATCTCAGAACCCTGGGGGAAACCATCTGCGGCATCTGGTGGTCGGGGGTGAGGAGACCCAGGAGTGGCTTGTGGTCCGTCACCTCCTTGAAGGGTCGGCCATAGAGATAGTGGTGAATTTTTTTTATACCAGCTACTATTGCTAATGCCTCCTTGTCTATCTGTGTGTAATTGCACTTCGCAGAAGACAAGGTCCTCGAATAGTAGGCGACCGAGACCTCCTGGCCGGCCGGCAATTGGTGGCCCAAAACTGCTCCAACCCCATAGGGAGAGGCGTTGCATGTGAGAACCACCAGAAGGGATTCAGTAAAATGGTGCAGGACAGAGTTAGAAGTCAGTAAGTCCTTGACCCCCTGGAAAGCAGCTGTGTGCGTTGGCCCCCAGACCTAGGGCACGTCTTTGTCCAGAAGATGATGGAGTGGTTCTGCCATGGTGGCTTTTAAAGGCAGAAAAGCATGATAAAAATTGAGCAGGCTGAGGAAGGCCTGCAGTTCCACCTTGGTCGGGGAAGGGGGAACGTGCGTGATAGCCCTAACTTTATCGTCCGTGGGGTGAATCCCCTGTGTGTCCACCGCAAACCCCAGGAATTCGATGCGGGGCATCCCAAGGAGACATTTTTCCTTCTTTACTTTGAGGCCGGCAGCGTCGAACCTCTGGAGCACCTGCCGGAGCTGGTCTAAGAAGGAGGTGGAGTCTGGTGCCGTGATGATCACATTGTCTAAAAAAAGTTCTACTCCCGGGATTCCTTTGAGGAGGGAATCCATAAATGACCGAAAAATCCCAGGCACCACACAAACCCCAAACTACAGCCTAGTAACCTGAAACGCCCCTTTGTGCGTTGCAATGGTTTGAGCCTCTGTGGCGGCCATGTCCACTGGCAGCTGCTGGTAAGCTTGCACTAAATCTAGCTTACCAAAGATTTTGGCCCCCGCCAGGGAGGGTAGGACATGACTCACCACTGGGACAGGATAAGTGTGGTCCTGCAAGGCCTTGTTGAGGGTGCACTTGTAATCTGCACATATCCTCACATCACTGTTCAGTTTTACCAGCATGACAATGGGGGGTCTCCCAGCATGCAGACGTGACCGATTCCAGCACCCCTTGTTCGATGAGGCGGTCGAGCTCTGCCTCTATTTTGGCCCTCATCGCAATGGGGGGAACTTGGGCCTTGATGTGGATAGGGTGCATGTTAGGGTCTAGGTCCAGGGAAATCGGGGCCCCAGTGCACCTCCCCAAGGTCCCGTCAAACACTTTAGGAAATTGCCTGCAAACAGCCTCAAGGTCTGCCGTTCGTATCTGGTTAATCTCCGTTATCTTGAGACCCAGGGGCTTGAACCAGGACAGTCCCAATAAGCTGGTGAGATGCCCCTCCACCACCAACAGGTCCAGTAATCCTGAGAATCCTTTAAACTGAACCCTGAACTTGCCCCAGCCTTGGACCGCCAAAGGGTTTTTATTAAAGTCCAGCAATGTGAGACCCTATGGCTTGTGCAACCAGGGTCCCCCCTTTGGGCATAGGGAATGGAGTGTTTCGGCCAAGATGATGGAAAAAGACAAGCCTGAGTCAATTTCCATCAGACAGGGGGTCCTTTGTTCTGGACAGTCACATGCATCTTGTCAGGGCCATCTGGGGGCAAGTTACATACTGTTTTTTGGTGGTGGACCGAAACAGTGTGGAGATCTGCTGTATCAAGCTGCGTCGTGGTCTTCTGGCACTGCCCCTTGGAATGGTAGACCTTTGCTATGTGCATGGCCTTGTTGCATGTCCAGCAGATGGCGTCGCGGAAACGGCAAGTCTGGCACTCGTGAGCGTCGCCGCAGCTAGCCCAGGCTGTAGGGTTTGGTGCTTTGGACAAGGACGATCCTTTGCCACGTTGAGCATGCTGCAACAGGCGCCGGTTGACCTGGAGTACCTCTTCATCGCTGGAGACGTTGGAGCTGGCAGCCTCTTGGATGAGGCGGACGGCCTTGGCGCAGCAGTCAGAGTGTGACTTCTCATAGGTCGCCACTTCCTGGATCACCTTATCGAAGTCGAGGTCGTCCTTGCCGATGAGTTTTCTCCGTAGTTTGTGCTCCCTGAGCCTTACCAGGAATTGGTTCAATAGGGCTTCAGTGAGGTTTGAGAAGGCACATCTGGTCGCTGCCCAACGTAGCCTTGCTAGGAACTCCAAGGACGACTCGTCCGCCCCCTGCATCCTTGCAAAGAAGTCCATTCTTTCTGTGAACTTGGTGGGTTTCAGGGCCAAATGGTCTGTTAACGCCTTTACCAGGACGTCATACCTTGCCACCACGTCATTGGTTTGCAGAGGCGCCACCAAGTCCTTCATCAAGAGGAGTGCCTCGATCCCGCAGTACCTCATCCTGGGATCTGCTATGATATTGATTGTGAAGTGGTTGTTGAGCGTTTCGAGCCATGATTCCCACTGGTTGGGGTGAGCGATGTTGAACCTGGGGAAGCTGTCATTACCTCCGGTCGCCATCGTAGCAGCACATGAAGGAGGCGGCGGTTGCTCATGTGCGGAGGTGGCAGTGGGCTGAGGCAATGCAAGCCTGCACTCATGTGTTCGCAGTGCCTGGAGCGGTGCGGTAAGCCATTACCGGAGAAGCTGGGCACGAAGTGGAGCAGCGTGCCAGGATCTCGGAGCAGGGGCTCGATGCGAGGCTCAGTTCTTCTTGATGGTCGTTATTCATGGGAGGTAGAATCCCATCCTCGTCACCAGTGAAAAGTACTGAAACTGATGAGTCTGTAGAGTGAAATCAGCTCATTCTTTTATTTAAGATCAGGAACAAGACAACTTTAGCCAGCTCCTCTGCCTCTTCCTCCTCCTCCTTTTTAGAAATGCTAATCAGTCTAGCTAGATACAATGAGATGGTCCAGTCCCCCCCCCCCATCTATTTGACCATCATGTATCAGATTCTTTAGTGAGTAATTGAAGCTGGAAGGTAGATGCAAAACTCCTGACTTTGGGATTTTCCATGTCCCAGTTACTTGCACTGGGATTTGATAAAGCTTTTGCTCTAGTAACAAATCACCTTGACAAGCAAGACTTTTATGTCTCTTATGTCTCCATTTCTCCAAGAGAACTGATCTCTGTAGTCTGGAGATTAGTTGTAATTCTGGGATATCTACAGGCCCCACCTGGAGGCTGGTAACCCCAACCCTCTCCTTCAGCTAGGTAGGAAGAAGAAGTAGCTGTCACATCAACTCCACTCTGATGGAGAGGAATAGTGGATGGAAAACACAAGAAATGAGTAAGAACATGGTAGCCAGGGTAGGTAGCATTTCCCCTCTCCTGCAGCCCCATGCAGTTCTACCCTTTGCAGCTACCCTTCAAGATAGTATGTGCTGGAACTGACCTAGATGATGCTCTTTAACTGCTAGGGATGGCTGCAGTGGCAGAAGCACCCATGGGAGAACATCCATGGGAAAGCTGAAACATTCTGCAACATTTTGTTATGGATCTTCACTTATAATACTCTGTGATGAATGCCAGTAGAAGGGTAAATCCCACACCTTTCTCTGTGATCCTTCTGGCTTTGCAGTAGTGTGAAGCAAGAGGCTTCCTTCTGGCTCCCTTGCAGCCCAGAGAAGAGAGGAAATTGGGGGAAGGCATAAATTCTTATGTACAATTTACATGCCCTGATCCTCATTTACAGTCCCTGTTAAGACCTGATAATGGATGATGGATGTTTCCCTTTAAAGCTAACAGATCAGTTTGAAGGTATTAATTGGAACTGGGGAAAGTTACCTTAATCATTCATAAGGGCCAATTTAAGCTTTGAAGAGGGTAAGTTCACCTAAATCTTTATTGAATTTTAGTGTGAAGTAGAAATTGAGGTCAAGGTACAAGCATCCTTTGCCCCAGCTTCCTTCATCTCACTTTGTTACAGGCTGCTTTCTCCTCTCATGTTGCCGTCTTGCTTTTTCGGAATCCTGACAGCATACAAGTGCAGTCCTGTTTCTTTCAGGGAGTGTAGTTACCCGTTCTTATTTGCACTGACCATGGAATTCAATATTTTATTAATTATAAAGAACATAAGACAAGCCAATGTTGGATCAGGCCAGTGGCCCATCCAGTTCAATACTCTGTCACACAGCGGCCAAAAATACCAGGTGCCATTAGGAGGTCAACCAGTGGGGCCAGGGCACTAGAAGCCCTCCCATTGTTGACCCCCCCCCAAGCACCAAGAATACAGAGCATCACTTGCCCCAGAGTTCCTATCTATATCTTGTGGCTAATAGCCACTGATGGACCTCTGCTCCATATGTTTATCTAATTCCCTCTTGAAGCCATCCATGCTTGTAGCTGCCACCACCTCCTGTGGCAGTGAATTCCATGTGTTAAATTTCTAATACTTAGTTTAGATTAAGTACAATTGATATTATTGTTATAATTGTATTGTTATTGAAAGGCTATATTTTTCAACCCCCAAATTACAAACTAGTTACTGCATTGCCAAGTCCATAGTCAGTGGAACCTGAATTCCTTTTGTTAGAAGAGTGAAATGGAAATATCCAGCACCTTGGTGGATTGGAACAGAAATGGAACTCAGCTTATTATGAAGTTTCAAATTGTTTAATTGAACTCAAAGAGACTATTTATTTATGTTATTTTATTTGTATTTACAAATAGTGCCCAGGGTTTTTTTTTCTGCTCAAGTGCAAAGCAGGAAGCTTGCCAGAAGCAGAGCTGACCCAGCTGAGCTCTGAGAAGGAGCAAGGTGTTAGAGCTGCCAGAGGGGTGAGTGGTTTTTTTATTTATTTATTTTCAGCTGAGGTGCTTTAGCTGAGAAGGTACTGTGTGGGGGACTGTATTTGGGAGTGTGTGGGTGAGTTGTAGCAGACTCCTGGCTGCTGGAGTTAGGGTGTGAAAGGGTCATTGTTTGCCTGTAATTAAGTGCCTGGGTGAAATTGAATAGCTGCTGGCCACACCCTCTCCTGGAGGAGGCTTCTATTTAAGGCAGGAAGCTTGCAAGAGGCACCAGCCAAAGGGTGAGGGCCAAAAGGTGAGGCTCTTTGCTATGGCTCTTAGCCTAACCCTAGGGACTCTCAGCCTAGGGGCTCTGTAAGAAGCCCAGGAAAAGCCAGAAAGCCAGGGACCTTGGCTCCTTGGGTTCCCAGTAAGGTAAGTAGACTTCTACAACAGGAACCATATAAATACAAAGGGCTTTAAAAGGGGGTTATATAAAAGTATTTGTTTAAAAACAATTATGAAGCCAGAATGCCAGCAGGGGGTTGGGGGCTATCCAGTGTTTTGCATGGAGTGTCACATGTATGACTATCTGCCCACTGGTCAGAAGTCTTGGGTGTGTGCTCGGTGCAAGGAGCTCCTGGTTCTCAGGGAGCGAGTTTGCTCCCTTGAGGCCAAGGTGGCTGACCTGGAGAAGCAGGGACAGTCAGTTAGGTGCACGGGGAAGACTCTCGGGGACTTGTTAGATATGTCCCACTCTGGATCTGGCAGCCCGGCTGCTGCCAGGGAGCATGAGGGTCAAGGAGAAAAGGGGCACCATGCTGAGGATAAGGGGAATGTGCCCTCAGAAGGGACCTCTTCTTCAGCTGGTGAACGGGTATCCTTTCGTACCAAGGAACCATCCCTGGGAAGGGTGGGAGAGGGGCTCTTGGTAGTTGGTGATTCGATCCTTAGGCAGGTAGACAGCTGGGTGGCGAACCCGCGTACTGACCATATGGTAACTTGCCTGCCTGATGTGAAGGTAGCGGACATTACACGTGTTTTAGATAGGCTGGTAGGAACCAGGCTGCTGGCGCTCAAAATAAAAAAGGTGGCAGAACAGTTTTTAAACTGAATAATGGGGGAAAGCCGACAGGAGATGAAAAGTCTCTGGTTCGGGATGGCTCATCTCAAAGAGATGAAAGGGTAGCTATTACTTTTGTACAAGGAAATGGATTAAAATTGTCCACTGAGACTGTGGCTAATGATAGGAACTGCCTGGCAAGGTCTCGAGGCAGCAAGAGGAAGGCTGTGGGCTTAACAAGCATGGGAAACTATAAGTGTTTATACACAAATGCTAGAAGTCTCCGAGGTAAAATTGGGGAGTTGGAATGCTTGGTGTTGGGGTGTGGGGGGGGGAACAGACATTGTGGGTATTTCAGAAACTTGGTGGGATGAGGAAAATCTGTGGGATACGGTGATTCCTGGTTATAAATTATATCGGAAGGATAGGGGGGGAAGGGTTGGAGGTGGGGTGGCTCTGTATGTCAGAGAGGGTATACAGTCCAGTAAGACTAAGAGGGAAAGAAAATTGGATTCGCTTCTGGAAATGCTATGGGTTGAAATAGTGGGTCCAAAAGGAGGCTTAACAGTGGGAGTTCGTTATCACCCACCAGATCAAAAGATAGAGGAGGATTGTAAAATGATGAATGAATTAAAGAGAGTGGCTAGACAGAATAACTGTGTCGTAATAGGCAACTTTAACTACTCACACTTTGATTGGGTCAATATGAGTTCTAGTCAAGAAAAAGAGATTGAGTTTTTAGACACTCTCAATGACTGTGCTATGGAACAGATGGTCACAGATCCTACCAGGGGAGAGGCAATCCTGGATTTGGTCCTAAGTGTAGGCTTGGGGTTCAAGAATCAGAGTTCAAGAACGACAGGAGACAAGATCTGCAGAAATCTGTCTGAGCCACAGCATCAGTCAGGAGCTGTCTGACCCGAATAAACTCAGCCTGTCTTTATTTTGCTTCCCTCCTTTCTCCCTCCTCCTCTCCAGCATAGGAAAAGTTACAAGTTACAAGTATGTCTTGAGCTACTGTGAACTATGAACTAAAAACAACAGAATGTAAAAGTATAACAGGCTATTGTTCTCCACACATTAGTTTCCCCTTATTTTCCCCCCTCCCTCTGCTGCATATACAGAGATAGTTACAAGCATATAAGCCTATTGTGCTAAGTTGCAAGTATGCTGTAAAAAGAACATGATGTGCTTTGCCGGACAGCTCCTTATCTCCACAAAGTTCCCTGCTCCTCCTTTTCTCAGAAAATGTTTACTGCAGCCTTTCTCAATATTTCCCTGTGGGAACATTACTATACATTAATATAGGAACACAATGCAGGTATTTCACTTCCGGGTGTGCCTCACAAAAGTTGCCATACCTACACCTAAGTAACACCCAAGACCTGGTGCGAGATGTAAAAATGATTGCACTGCTTGGGAACAGTGACCATAATGTCATTGAGTTTAACATTTGTACAGATAGGGAGTTGCCCAAAAAGACTGACGCAACCACTTTTAACTTTAAAGGGGGTAACTTCTCTGGTATGAGGGGACATGTGAGGAAGAAATTGAAAGGAAGAGTGGAGAAGGTCAAAACCATTGGGTAAGCTTGGAGACTATTAAAAATACAATCCTAGAAGCTCAGAAAAAATATATACCGCAGGTTAGGAAAGGCACAAATAGGTATAGAAAAAAGCCTGTATGGTTAACAAATAAAGTAATGGAAGCTGTAAAAGGTAAGAAGGATTCCTTTAAGCGGTGGAAAGCTAGTCACAGTGAGGCTGATAAAAGGGAACACAGACTATGGCAAATAAAATGCAAGTCTGTGATCAGGCAAGCAAAAAGGGAATATGAGGAGCATATCGCAAAAAACATAAAGGCCAACAATAAAACTTTCTTCAAATACATTAGAAGTAGAAAGCCAGCCAGGGAGGCAGTGGGGCCCTTTGATGACCAAGGGGTAAAAGGAGTAGAGAAGGATGATAGGGAAATGGCTGAGAAGCTAAATGCATTTTTTGCCTCTGTCTTCACTGTGGTAGAGGAGAAGTGCTTGCCCACTCCAGAAGCACCGATTTAGGGAGGGGGGTTGAAAGACCTGAATCAGATTGCGGTGACAAGAGAGGAAGTTCTATGACTGATGGACAATTTAAAAACTAATAAATCACCAGGCCCAGATGGCATTCATCCGAGAGTTCTGAAAGAACTCAAATGTGAACTTGTGGATCTCCTGACAAAAATACGTAATCTTTCTTTAAAATCTGCCTCCATTCCTGAGGACTGGAAGGTAGCTAATGTCACTCCCATCTTTAAAAAGGGCTCCAGGGGAGATCCAGGAAATTACAGGCCAGTCAGTCTGACATCGATACCGGGTAAGTTGGTGGAAACTGTTATTAAGGAAAGAATTAGTAGGCACATTGATGAACAAAAACTACTGAGGCAGACTCAGCATGGGTTCTGTAAGGGAAGATCTTGTCTCACTAACCTGTTAGTGTTTTTTGAGGGAGTGAACAAACATGTGGACAAGGGGGACCCAATAGATATTATTTACCTTGACTTCCGGAAAGCTTTTGATACAGTTCCTCATCAAAGGCTCCTAAGTAAGCTCAATAGTCATGGGATAAAAGGACAAGTCCTCTTGTTAGCCGAAATGCTCTGATCTATAATTAATAGAGCATTTGGGACAGTTTTTAATATTGGGATTCTTTGGTCTGTGTATACGAAGGATGGGCTGCCACACTATTTTCCAGTAAAGAGGTGAGAGACAGGAGTAAAATAAATCTTTTGTTTACTGTGTAATAATATTCAGCAGAACACATACAATCACACACACACTGACATACAAGAGACTAAATAAAAGCAGGCAAGAAATAGATAGTACTTTTGCATGAGCAAGTATTGAAGCAATGATGGCGATAATTACCTCTGATGTGCAGCTCCTGAGATCTTCCAGTGGGAGGTAAAAGGGGGAGGGGGGGAAGGGTATGGAAAGAAAATGGGGAGCACGTGTATTAGGCCGGCTAAGCACGTGCGTTACTCCAGCTGCAGACTGGAGCCTTAAAGCGAGGTAGGGGTTGGGGAGAGTAAGCTGGACGTAAGAGGTACAAAGCAGGTATAGAGAGGTCGTTGGTGGGGGGGGTAGGCGAGGCAGAGAGAGCTCTGAGAAGCGTGTGTGTGTTTTTAAAACCTCTCGAGCAATGGGCGTGGAAAGCCAGGCGGCTTAAACCTGAAGACACTCCCTGTTGGCTAGGGATTGGTTGTTTAGGGTCAGTTTCAAATGCTAGTGGCTATCTTGACCAGTGGTCACCTGGGTGCTGGAAAGGAGGAAGTTGGAACAAAGAAGAATGGCTTCTTCAGTTGGATCCTCCATGAGAACCATGTGCTTTGGCACATAGGAGGGTTTAATCCCTTTATACTGGAGACAGCGGGTCTGGCCTGTATGCGAGAGTCTTTTGTTTGAGTGTAAACCTGTGACTGTAATATGTGACACCTGGCAAGCAGACTATGGGGATCCTCTGGAGTGGCTTTAGCCAGCATCTCATAGTCTTTGGCTGGTTTCTGTGTTCCTCTCTGGGCTTTTCCCCATGGCGCTTTATTATACAGTCTCTTGGCTGGCACACCATCAGGTTCATAACAGCATAAAACAGTCCAGAAATAGCGGCTGGGCTAACACTCTTGTGGATCAAAAACTGGCTTATAAATAGGAAACAGAGAGTGTGTATAAATGGGAAACTTTCTCAGTGGAGGGTGGTAAGCAGTGGGGTACCACAGGGATCAGTACTCAGTCCGATGCTTTTTAACTTGTTTATTAATGATTTGGAAATGGGAGTAAGCAGTGAAGTGGCTAAATTTGCAGATGACACGAAGTTGTTCAGAGTGGTGAAAAACAGGGAGGATTGTGAGGCACTCCAAAGGGATCTGTCGAGGATGGGTGAGTGGGCGTCAACGTGGCAAATGGGGTTCCATGTGGCCAAGTGCAAAGTGATGCACATTGGAGCCAAAAATCCTAAATATAAATACACATTGATGGGGTCTGAACTGGCAGAGACGGACCAAGAGAGAGATCTTGGAGTCGTAGTGGATAACTCAATGAAAATGTCTAGACAGTGTGTAGCTGCAATAAAGAAGGCCAACGCTATGCTGGGGATTATTAGGAAGGGAATTGAAAACAAATCAGCCAGTATCATAATGCCCCTGTATAAATCATTGGTGCGACCTCATTTGGAATACTGTGTACAGTTCTGGTCACCACATTTCAAAAAGGATATTATAGCATTGGAAAAGTGCAGAGAAGGGCAACTAGAATGATAGGAGGGTTGGAAAACCTTCCCTATGAAGAAAGGTTAAAATGCTTGGGGCTCTTAGGTTGGAGAAACGACGGCTGAGGGGTGACATGATCGATGTTTATAAGATTATGCATGGGATAGAGCAGGTTGAGAAAGAAGTACTTTTCTCCCTTTCTCACAATATAAGAACTCGTGGGCACTCCATGAAATTGCTGAGCAGTCGGGTTAGAACAGATAAAAGAGAATACTTCTTCACCCAAAGAGTGATTAACATATGGAATTCACTGCCACAGGAGGTGGTGGCAGCTACAAGCATGGACAGTTTCAAGAGGGAATTAGATAAACACAAGTGGAGACCCGCAAGAAACTTGCGGGATGGTTATCTCATTCGTCACACCTTTGCTTCCTCTGCTCACCCCCTACCTCTCTCACACTATTTCTCCCCTCTGCTCCCCTTTTCTTACTCTATTTCTGCTCCATGCATGTGATTTCCTCTCTCTTTCTGATCTGTCATCTTTCTCTTTGTTTTTCTGCCTCCCCACTTCATCACTCTTTCTCTTTCTGCCCCCCACCCCATCATTCTTTCTTTCTGCCCCCAGCCTCCTGGCTGCTTTCTGCCCCCAGCCTCTCTCCCAGCCTCCTGCCTGCTTCTTCCCCCACTCCGCAGAGCAGCAGTAGCAGTGGTGGCAGTGCTCTCAGCCACCCACCTGCTTTCTCTCCCCCACAGCAGCAGTGGCAGCACTCTGGGAATCACAATGGATCTCCCAGCTACAGAGATCAATTCACCTTAGGGTTGCCAGCTCCAGGTTGGGAATTTCCTGGAGATTTGGGGGTGGAGCCTTAGGACAGTGAGGCTTGGGGAGGCAAGCAGGGTATGATGCCATAGACTCAACCCTCCAAAACAGCCATTTTATCCAGGGGAACTGATTTCTGTCTCCTGGACAACAGCTGTAATTCTGGGTGATCTCCAGTCCTCACCCAGAGGTTGGCAATGGTGGTTCTCATGGAGGAAATGGCTGGAGGGTGGAGTCTATGGCATTACACCAGTCCAAAGTTCCTCCCCTCCTTAAATACCACCCACTCCAGGCTTCACCCCTCAAATGTCCAGGGATTTCCCAACCTGGAGTTGGCAACCCTATTTCCTTCCCAACCAACAGCCAACCTACCTTTATCTGCCTCTCTGTCTCCTGTTTTCCATCTTTACCCCCCAGCCTCTACCTAGGAAAATTACAGTCTTTCTCCACAGTGAGGGCCAAAGCAGCTTTCATTATTCCCTCCTCCTTTTTTCTGCACAACAACCCTGTGAGGTTGGTTAGGCTGAAATATGTGACTGGTCCAAAATCACACAGTCACCTTCCACTGCAAGATGGGGATCTGAACCTGGGCCTTGCAGATCCTACTTTGAAGCTCTAACTGCTGCACCTCACTGTCTTTCATAGGGTGGCTGCTGATGAATGGTAGCAAGCAGCCGAGGCTAGGTGAGTCATGCAAATCAGGGGGACCTGGCAAGCCTAGAATGCTGCCAGGCCTAGAGTGGCCAACCTGCAAATGTGCCCTGGAGACCCCCCAGAATTACAACTGGACTCTAGACAGCAGAGGTCTGTCTCCCTGCAGAAAATGGCTGCTTTGGAGGGTGGAAACTGTGGCATTATACCCAGCTGAGGCCTCTCCCTTCCCAAACCCAGCCCTCCTCCTTAGAGTCCACCACAAAATCTCTAGAAATCCCCCAGCCTGGCCCTGGCAACTTTTGTGAGGCCTGGCCCCAAGGCTTCCTCCCTCCCTCCCTCCCTCCAAGGCTGAAAGAGGCCTGGAAAGGGCCCTTCCCCCACCCCTTCCATCGACAGAGCCAGTTAGAAGCCTCTCCCTCCCCCCCCCAACGTTCTAATCTCTCACCTTGCTGCCTGGAGTTAGGTCCCTGCAGAGGCCATTTCAAAAGGCTTTTTGGGGAATTCAAGAGTTCCTGAAGGAATTTCTTCACTTCTGGGATTTTTCTACAAACCCAGGAAGTCTACTGACTATGCAGGAAAAGCTGTTGGGGGAGAGTGAGGCCCCTGTTGGAGGGAATAGGTATCCGCACTTTTTGGCTATTAGAATAAGGATATGGAGCAGAAGTCCATCAGTGGCTATTAGCCACAGGGTATAGATGGGAACTCTCAGTCTGGGGCAGGTGATGCACTCTATTCTTGGTGCTGGAGGGGGCGGCAGTGGGAGGGCTTCTAGTGTCCTGGCCCCACTGCTGGACCTCCTGATGGCACGTGGTATATTTTGGCCACTGTGTGACAGAGTGTTGGACTAGATGGGCCATTGGCCTGATTCAACATTGGCTTCTCTTATGTTCTTATGTTCTTAAAGCTTTACAGGTGAAATCACTGTTTTTTCAAAGAAATAAGATGAAGGAATACTTCTACTATTGTTTATTGTTCTTTTCAATGTGCTCTGCAGAGAAATTTGAGTCCACAATGTCACACTGTAATGTAAAATAAGAAAAGACAAGGGAGAGATGAGATAGGCATGGTGGTTTAACAAGAAATAGAAGGAGTACCAAGAGGAGAGATTGAGTTTAGAGAAGCCAACAAAGGGTATAGAAAATACTGAGATTTCTGGAAGTATATGGTGGAAACTGGGGGAGAGTATTGGGATAATGAGTTTAAGCTTCATTTAAGATGTCTAAGGCATTTTAATGGATAGACAGATAGCTCCCATAAGACCACATATCAAATATCATATCTTTGTAGTTCATTATCTAGTTTTGTGATACTTCTCAAAGCACTCCCAAAGAGCTCTTCTTATGCTTCCCGTTATTTTTTGATGTTTATCCCGTAGGGCAGGGGTCCTCAAACTTTTTAAACAGGGGGCCAGTTCACTGTCCCTCAGACCATTGGAGGGCCGGACTATAGTAAAAACAAAAACTATGAACAAATTCCTATGCACACTGCATATATTTTATTTTGAAGTGAAGAAACAAAACGGGAACAAATACAATATTTAAAATGAAGTAAAGTTAAATCAACAAACTTACCAGTATTTCTCTTTCTCTTTTCCTCACCGCCTGAAGCTAGATTGCGGCCAGACAACAATTCCCATGATCCAGCGCTTCAGCCGGCCAGCCAATTGGCGGTGGCCGCTGCCCCCTCTCCCACTTCCACCAATGACCTTCCTTCTCATGTAAAAAAAAATGACAGACAGGCAGCGGCGGCATAAACACCCGGCGGGCCGTATAAATGTCCTCAGCGGGCCGCATGTGGCCCGCGGGCCGTAGTTTGAGGACCCCTGCCGTAGGGCTTCTTTTGCAGTTTTTGTCTGTTAGGAGGGGGAAAAACCACATACATCTTATATATATATATATATATATATATATATATATATATATATATATATAAAAGAAAGTCCCCTCACCGTAAAATCAACGCCCAGGCCAAACCGCTGGACCTAGAGACACCAAATTCGGGGAGAGTGCTCCTACCATGGCATAGGTGCTCGCTAAGAAGGGATTTTTAGAAATTCGACCCCTAAGTGGATCAAAAGGGGTAAAATGTGCTTCCCACATTGATTACTATGCAGTTGCCAGGCAGCTGCCTCCATGCACCGCACACTCTCTGATTGGTCAGCTGCAGAGCTCAGTGTTGTGAGGTAAAAAAACCAGAAGGGCCTGCAGAGAGCTAATGACAGTTGAGGAAATCAGGAGTGGCCAACAAGCACCTGTGAGGTGAAGCAAAGCTGTTGGCCTAGCTTCTCTGATGGCTTCCAACACAGTCCCCCACCTCCTACACCTAACAGGTGGTTGTCTGTCAGGTGTAGCAGTGGTTGCAGGGTGCTTAAAGCCATGATGGAGCCTGCCCCAGCAGTAATGCCTTAGTGATCCTACCAGCCCTGCCTCCACAGTGGCTTCTAATACTCCTCCCCCCTCCTACACTGGACAGGCAGTTACCTGTCAGGTGTAGGAAAGGAGGTGAGATCCTTACAGCCGCCAGGGAGGTTTGCTCAGCAGGATTGCCTTAGCACTGCTGCTGGCCCAGCCTCCCCGATGCCTTTAAATACAATCCCCCCCAACACCAGACAGTCTGGTGTCTGTCAGGTGTAGGAGCAGGGCCAGGGTATGAATGTTTATGGGGAGAGAGTGAAGGACATTTCAAGGAGCCATTTCAATGCGTGCCTCCCTCATGAACTTGAAGAAATGTCCACCACATCACCACTCCCTCACACCAACTCCCCCTCACACCTTTCACCTCTTACTGCCCCCAAGAAAGCTCCTGGCAAACATCGAGCCAGATACATCAATGCTACAAGGAGGAGGCAACTTAGGAATGCGGCAAAGACATTTGCAAATAGTACTCCTGCAGTGCACTGAGCTGCACAGGCCTAGTACCAGCAAGATCATCCTGAGGTGCTCAGAACAACACAGTCTCCATCAGTGTTCCCTCTAAGCTGAGTTAGTATGAGCTAGCTCACAATTTTTTAGCCTCTGGCTCACAAATTTTTGTCTTAGCTCAGGAAGGACAGCTCCAGAGCAAACTGATTTATACAGCAGCCCTATTGCTGGCTCACAACTTTAATGCCAGTAGCTCACAGAGTAGAATTTTTGCTCACAAGACTCCATGGCTTAGAGGGAACACTGGTCTCCATATGAGCAAAACAATCCAGGAACACAAGTAGAGAGGCCATCACTTTCGTGGAAGGTAGCAGGAGTTGACTTAACAGATGACTGCTTCTTAAATAGACAGTTCTATGTGGCCTGCTCCAGAGTGAGCTCACCAAGCACCCCGGTGATCCTAGCACCTGAGGGCAGAACCACCAATGTGGTCTACAGAGAGGTCCTTCAGTAGAGAAAAAAAAAGTATGTATGTCTCATTTCATTTCTTACACTACAGTCTTCTCCATTAGAATTCCTACAACAAACGTCACATTTCAAGCTTCATGTCATCAGTATTATAACTGGATTTACGGAACTTAAATACCGTAGCGAAGCACAGGTATCAGGCTAGCTTAGAATAAAGTGTATTCCTCAGTTTTCTAACATGTAGCTAGACCTATAAGGCTATTCAAAACAAAGAATATTGTGACCTTATTTTCATTATGTTATTTACATTATTTATAGTCCACCTTTCTCACAGGGACTCAAGGATTACACATAGTGAGTCAGTCAACCACTGTTTCAGGACCTCTATTGCTTTGCCATAAAATACACAGTACTCTGTCCATCTTGTGAATATGTAGTGATCAGTACAACTTTAGTGTAGTGGTTAGGAACACAAACTCTAATCTGGGAGAACCAAGTTTGATTTGCCACTCCTCCACATGCAGCTGCTGATGTAACCTTGGGTCAGTCACAAGTTCTCTCACAGCTGTTCTCTCAAGAGCAGTTCTCAAAAGAGCTCTTTCAGCCCCACCTACCTCACAGGGTGTCTGTTGTGGGGAGGGGGTGGGAAAGGAGATTGTAAGCCACTCTGACATTCCAAGTAGAGGGCAGAGTATAAATCCAATCTCTTTTCTTCTTCTTCTGAGGGCACCATCTCAGTTACTGTACCACACTCATTCAGCAGACCCCAAGGATACCTGTTCAGAGGGCCCCAGTCTCAGAGCCTACTCAACAGTCTGAGCAAACTGTCTATGTGGTATAGAGTACACTGGCTTTTGGAAACTCGTTCACTAGCCCATCTTGGACTCTGTTACTTGCCCTTGTCCTTCTGATCTTTGATTTCTGTTCATGTTTCAGAAGCCATGCTGTTTGCCTCTAGTCCCAGTGAATGACAGCTGGCTCTGCCTAAACCCTGAAACATGACTGCTTAGTTAAATACCCAACTGATCATGACATCCTCATTCTTAAAGTTTTCTAAGCTCTATACTGGGAGCAACTGACAGAGAATAGGATGGTAGCATTAGCATTTAACACTGAAAGACTTACTTTTTCAACCAGTTCTTCAGCAGTTATATTTTTATCATAAGGAATGAGTTTTCCAATATGTGTCCGAAGTTTGATTGGAATTGGTCCAAATGATGGAAATATTAGACACCATGTTAGTTCATAAAGCCATCTCATTGGCCCTGTATATGAAATTAAGATGAGATTAGGCTAACATTTAAATATTGAAGGTAAATTAATTTTAAAATTAGTTGAGTACTTGAACTGAAATGTTTGCAAGAAGCCAGCATAGGTATCATAGGCATCTGGTAGATTTCATCTGTTGTCACCAATTGAATAATACAAATTCATATGGAGATAAGAAAAGCAAGGTACCAGATGGGCATGTTAGGCTGAAAGTCTATGAAAGCTCATGAACACCTTGAATAGGCTGTTTTACCTATCCCCCAAGTTTGGTGTAGTGGTTAAGTGCGCGGACTCTTATCTGGGAGAACCGGGTTTGGTTCCCCACTCCTTCACTTGCACCTGCTGATGTGACCTTGGGTCAGTCACAAGCTCTGGCACAGCTGTTCTCTCAAGGACAGTTTCTGTCAGAAGTTCTCTCAGCCCCACCTACCTCACAAGGTGTCTGTTGTGGGGAGGGGAAGGGAAAGGAGTTTGTAAGCCGCTGTGAGACGCCTTTGGGCAGTGAAGGGCAAGGTATAAATCCAAACTCTTCTTCACTCTTCATAATAGAACCCAAATAATTTTGGAATCCCAGAAAATCCAACCCTGAATCTCAAAATGGTACTGGGGGTCCTGAATACCATTGAGCACCAATAGTTATGCCCTTCCCACAATCTAAATCCCAAAAATATTATTTTTCAAGGTGCATTTCTCTAGAGAGCCTGCACAGGTCTGAAGGCTCTGTAAAGCTGAGCTTTTCAGAAGAGCCTGGCAGCCCTTGAATAAAGGCTGTAGTTAGCTTCTATTTATTTGTACTTCTCTTGAAATTTGTTTTTAAATTTGATGCAAGCTGCTTTGATTTCCATTGAACAAAAGGACAGTGGGACATAAAAAGCTTTTAAAATTAAATAAATTCCTCTCCAAGAAGAATTTTTTAAAGGTTCATGAGCTGTGTACATTTTGTTGGATAATATTCTTCCCTGGGATTTTATGAAGTGTAAGAATAACCCCATATATATCATTCTTTACTCAGCTACCTGGATGGAAAGCAAACACAATGCCTATACAGATAAACTAGATCTAACACCATTAACAGCCTGATCTTAATCATGTTTTCTTGTGGAAGAAGTACCACTGAGTTTGTTTAGAAGTTCTTTTACAAGCTTACTTCAAGTACATGTGCACGAAGTGCAGCCCAAATAACACATTATTAAGAATATATGATATATGTTACATATGTTTCCATATGTCCTATATCCTTCCCTGATACTTTGTGTAAACATAGGTATGATTGGCTAAAAAAGATGAAAAATGAAATTAAGAAGACAGGCTTGTATTTCAGTTTGTGTAGACCAGTCAAAAGTGATGCTGGCAGGTTTGAAAGACAGACCATAATGAGAAACACACTAGGCCTTGTCAACAAGTTGATTATTTGTTGAACCACTTTGAGAAGAAGGTAGTGAGAAGGGTAGTTAGGGATGGTACAGCAGGGGGCCAGGCCCAGTGCTGCAGATGAAACATAGAATCATCTCCTTTGTTTTTGGTTTCGGCAGCTAAGGGTCAGATGAAGTATAGATTTTTCTCAGAAGTTGCCTGTTGCTGACTGCTGCTCCTGAAGAATCACTGAACATTTTATAATCCTGAAATTCCAATGTCAGCATTATTTTGAGACTTGTATTATTTCTGAGAATGCAATATAACTGAAATCTGATATTCTTAGCCATTTCAGCTTGAAATCAAGACACCTAGGAATAGAGGTATACTGTTGGATGTTCCTAGCCCATTACAATGCCAAACATCTGGGATATTGGGTCGAGTTGGCAGTTCCAATAACACTTTGTCTCCTCAACAGATATTGGAGTCTGATATTACCATGCCTGATAATATCAGGATTGGGAATCCTGTTGGGATGGTGGTTAGGGAGTGCCCTGCAGCTGATCAGTGGCACACATTCCACTTGAATTTTAAAGGGCCACTATTTCCAATGGAAAGACCTGGGTCCAGAGGCCAAGTCTACTCCCATGGAATGCCATGGCCCTTTAAAATTTAAAGGGGGAAGAAACCTTGCTGACTAGCTGTGAAGTGTTGACATAACAGCCATTCAAACATTTAAAGGGCTACTATTTTCTATGGGGCCAGCCAGATCTACCACCCAAAAAAGGCCCAGAACCATCTTGGACTTACCTTTTTATAAGACTGAATGAGCCTGTCCCACATCCCTGATCTTTTAGTGGCCTAGGGCTATGCTACATCATGTCTGCAGTTAATTCCACCTCCAGGCCCTTCCAGTCTCATTCCAACCCCACTGTTGGTGGTTCTGAAGCTGTGTTCCAGCCCTAGCACCATAAGAACATAAGAGAAGCCAATGTTGGATCAGGCCAATGGCCCATCCAGTCCAACACTCTGTCACACAGCGGCCAAAAATACCACAGGAGGTCCACCAGTGGGGACAGGACACTAGAAGCGCTCCCACTGTTGCCCCCCCAGCACCAAGGATACAAAGCATCACTTGCCTCAGACAGAGCGTTCCTATCTATACCTTGTGGCTAATATGTTTATGTTTATCCACACGTTTATCCAATTCCTTCTTGAAGCCATCCATGCTTGTAGCCTCCACCACTTCCTATACCAGTGAATTCCATGTGTTAATCATTCTTTGGGTGAAGAAGTACTTCCTTTTATCTGTTTTAACCTGACTCCAGGGCTGTAGCTAGGATTTTTCAGTTTGTGGAGCAAATTTTTTTCTTGTGGGGTGCACACACAAACACTCTTCAGCCAGAATAAACAATGCACCCTCCATTCCCAAACAGTTTGGCATGGTGTGGGAATGCTGTGGGGCTTGCCAGCCCCAAGAAATAAATAATGGCAAGTGGGGGGGGCAGAGCTGGATGGGCCTTGGCAGAAAGTCAGGGGGTTGGGCCCCGAGAGGCCCCACTGTAGCTATGGGCCCGCCTGACTGCTCAGCAATTGAGTATCCACAAGTCTTGTATTGTGAGAAAGCACTGATGGTGGCTGAGCCCACCCAACAGCCAGAGAATTGGGAACACGCCACAACTATTTGTGTCACAAACTGTGAATGTAGCTCAACATAGATTCCTCCATTTGTAATTCAAGTTACAGAATTACTACCCTACTGGGCTGAGACAACAGGCAGATGTGTTCTAAGACATGGGGGGCCAGATGAGGAGGCATGTATTTAAGTTGCCACCTTTGTCTGAAAATACCAGTATGAGAAGAGTATTACCAGGGGTCTTTTTGTAGCAACACATCCCTAATGTAGCCAATCCTCCAGGAGCTTACAGAGCTCTTCTTACAGGGGCTACTGTAAGCTCTTGGAGGATTGGCTACATTAGGGGGGGTGTCGCCTAATATGCGAAGGAGTTCCTGCGACAAAAAGAGCCCTGAGTATCACTATATCTTCCCAACTGACTGGACATATAGCATAGTTGGAGTGTGGGGGGAAATTTATTGAAAGGTCTTTTTAAAGCCTATGTATATTTATGTTTTGGTATGGATGCTAGTATAGTGTAAAATGTAATTACTAACTAGTATATATTAGATTATAATATTAAATATAGGAATGAATCAGACTGCATTTTATCAGGTTAACTGGACCAGATCTATTCCTAATAGTTGAAATGGACTCCATGTGGTAGGATATGTCATGTTATCTGGCAAATATACACTACAAGAAGAGACAAAATGACAGTCATGGAGAAATCACTCACCACTTTTGCATCTATGGCTAATTGAGCAAACCCTTTACGCTTCCCCCAGACTAGTCTGTGTTATCTCCACAGTTTTGCTCTCAAAGTCCACCTGATGCAACAGCCACCAGATACCTTTTCTTTAGGATTTCAACACACTCTTCTCTTGTCATACAGAATTTCCAGATCTTTCTGTTGAATTCTATGTGTGCAAAAATAGGACCAAGCATAAGATGGGAAATGATTATTGCACTTTTTCCCTTTAAAAGAGAGATTAATGAACACGTATAAATGTAGCATAAAAATGTGCAAACTTGCATTTCCTCCGTAATATTAATGTATGGGTGAGATATCTGCAGGAAGGAAATGGCCTATGTAAGCAAACATTATGTCATTTTCCTTCCTATTAGGTTCCCTCTTCCCTGACATGTTTTTCTTCATGGCCAAATTTAGTATTTGGTGGGAGGGGGAGGGGAATAACTGCTATTAGGGAAGAAATATCTTAGGGGAGGGGGTTATGGCAAGGACGTTTAAGAAACCACTTCCCATTCTCCATACAGCCCTTTTAAATATCCTCACCTTTTCAATGACATTATGTATAGGGATGTAGTTTTTTTCTTTTTGGGTTTCTTTTTAAAAAAATAATATGTGTATGTGTGTGTATGTGTATGTATGTATATCTATATCTATATCTATATCTATATCTATATCTATATCTATATCTATATCTATATCTATATCTATATCTATATCTATATATATCTCCTTATATATAATTGTCACTTGGGTTCGTAAGATTCCATGTGTTCCCATTGGCTGTAAAATGCCCTCCCTCCCTCAGCCATTGGCCCATCAGCCGCCACTCAAGAGAACTCGCGTGCCATTGGCTGGGTGCTGGGTCTGCTCCTCTTCCCCACCCACTTCCCCTGGCAGACAGCTCTCTTTCCTGAGGAAGACAGTCCTCTTGACTCCTGTGAGGGACTGTCCCCTCAGTGGCTGTTGGTAGGCAGCCAAGCTTGGTTCTGTAGTAAAAAAACAAAGGACTTTCAGCATAACCCCCTCCCCTGCCCGTAACCCCCTCCCCAACAGCCACTTTCCTGTCAGAATAAATGGAAAAAGGCTCTCTCTCCTGCTTAGCTTCAGCATGGCTGGCTAACGAGGTGGGCCAGCTACCATCAAACCATTTTCTTCAACTCCCCACTGTGCGGCTGACTTTCCCCTAGGGTTGCCAATCTCCAGGTGGGACCTAGAGATCTCCCACTGTTACAATTGACATCCAGATGACAGAGATCAGTTCCCTGGGAGAAAATGGTTGCTTTGGAGGGTAGACTCTATGGCATTATACCCTGCTGAGTCCTTCCACCCCCCCCCCAAATGCTGCCCTCCACAGGATCCACCCCCCCAAATCTCCAGGTATTTCCCTAATCAGAGTTGGCACCTGTACTTTGTCAGTAAAAGGCCCTTTCCACACCTATGTTGGCCTTTGGGAGAAAACTCATTGGGCCCAGTCCTGATTGTGTTGCCAACTCCAGGTGGGCAATTCCTGGAGATTTGAGGGATGGAGCCTGGAGAGGGTGAGGTTTGAGGAGGGGTGGCACCTCAGACAGGTATGATGCCATAGACTCCACTCTCCAATCCAGCCATTCCCTGATGGGGAACAGCCGTTCCCTGATGGGGAATCATTGTTGCCAATCTCCAGGTGGGGGCTGGAGATCACTCAAAATTACAACTGCTCTCTAGGAGGGAGGGGGGAGGAGATGGAAAACTAAAGGTAGGTTGATGGTTGGCTGGGAAGGAGATAGGGTTGTCAACTCCAGGTTGGGAAATTCCTGGAGATTTGAGGGGTCGAACCTAGAGAGGGTGAGTGTTGAGGAGGGATGGGACCTCAGACAGGTACAATGCCATAGACTCCACCCTCCAAACCAGCCACTCCCTCCTGGGGAACCAGTGTTACCAATCTCCAGCTGAGGGCTGGAGATCACTCAAAATTACAACTGCTCTTCAGGTAGCAAAGATCAGTTCCTCTGGAGAAAATGGTGGACTCTGTCATTATACCCTGCTGAGATTGCCACAGCAAATTGTCAGTGAGCGCCCAAAGCCAGGGCATTCTCCCAGAGGCTCTTTCTAGAACCCGTTGTATTTATTTCCACAACAGGCCTTATTCCTAATATATATATAAAATTCCGTTTTGGAGTAGCACTTTGCAGTTCTCCCATTGGCTGTGCGAGGCACTCCCTCAGCCATTGGCCTGTCAGCCACCACTCAAGAGTACTTGTGTGCCATTGGCCAGGTGCTGGGTCTGATTCTCTTCCCCACCCACTCCCCCTTCAACCACTGTGCCCTGTCAGAATTATTGGCAAATGGCTTTCTCTCTTGATGAAGATGCTTCTCGTGCTTCACTCCTGTGTGGGACTAACTCTTCCCTCAGTGGCTGTTGGTAGGTGTAACGAAATGGTAGTTACCTGTGTTTGTAAGATGGCTGTTGTCTGTGGTTGGTTGTTCAAAATGTTCCCCCATTAGGTTTAATTGAGCTATAGTTCCAGAGAGGGGCCTGTAGGGGTATCACTCACTGGGTTGAATGGGGCTTCCTCATCTGCTGGCCTATAGTTCCCAGCTGCCCCAAGGCCAAAAAGTACAGGAAAAAAGAGACTGTCCCAAGCAGCAGGGCAACATCAATATAGACTGCAGCCTATCCAGGGAGGAGGCAGTCTTCATCCTACAAGAGGTTAGGAGACGCTCCTGCTGCCTGTGCTGATGGGCTGTCCAGGCCACAAGCCACAGACATGGGGGAACCCTGGGAGGTAGCAGAAATTCAGCCACTCCATAGTCGGCTGGACTGGGGAATGAATGGAAGTTTCCCTGCTCTCTTGGGCAAGAGAGAGAGGCTGAAGCAGAGCCAGAGGCTGGTCCAAGATGAGATCCTATCCTGAGCCCACAATCTCCAAAGGTAGAGAGTATTGTGTATAGGGAAAGAGGATTGCGTTTAACCCCTGTTGGTTCATAGTGTGAGCTTACTCCTACAGTTCTGCCTTATTCATTTAGTGTGTGCACACTCCATAACTGTGTAAATAGTTAAATACATTCTTTTATTTGGGTTAATAATCTGTGTTGTGCTCTGACCATATAGTCTCCCCCACACTGCACAATACCAAAGGGAGTGGGTAGCTCAAGGAAGCAAGGAAAGGCCAGACCCTTGGGTTGCCAACTTTCCAGAGATTCCCCAAAGATTAGGGATTCCATCTCCAAATAGGGAGTTTCAGCCAGAGGGATCTCTCTGTCCCTCTAAAATGGCATTGACAATTCAGTGAGTGGTGGCAGCGAACTTAAGGAATGAGATACGCCCATGGAACGAGGGTGGGAGGCGAACAGCTGAGTTGTAAACTGGAGCCCGTTTCGCCACAGTAGGCAACCAAGCTTGGTTCAGACAAAGGAAGGAAACCCTTCACAGGCCTTTGTGAGGAAGTCATTGGGGCCAGTCCTGATTAGGATTGCCAGCCCCAGGGAGGGAGATTCCTGAAGATTTCCTGGTAGAGTCTATAGAAGACAGGGTTTGGGGAGGTGTAAGACCTCAGCTGATCAGAATGCCATAAAGCCCCCAGATTTCAGTTTTGGTGGAGCGAATGGCGGTCATACTCTCGGGACGCTCCCGGAGCCGACCAGCCCATGCACGGTTGGGGGGGTCTTCGCACAAGCGGAGACCATAGCGAGCCTTAGTTTAAAGGCTCCGAACCAGGGGGCACTTTGGGGAGCAGCCTCTTTGCCGGCCTGACAGTCGGAAAATTGAGGCTCTCCCCCGGCCCCAGTGGACCCGCTGTGTTGTGCCCTGATGGGATGTAGCAATGCCACCGACTTCCCGGAGTGAAGCAGCGGAAGATGAATTAAAAAAGAAAGAATTGGCAGCAAACCGTGAGTTGAAGATCTGTTCAAAAGCGGTGTAAATGCGCTCTCCCCCTTAATCGTATAAGCACATGGGAGGAGGGAGGGATCCCCCCCCCGAGAAGACGGAACTTATAAAAGAGAAAAGAAAGGTGGAGGAGTGAAAAAGCAGATTGGTGAAGCTACCTTTTGGGGACTTGTCGAAGGAGAAGAAAATAGTTTGTCTCCTGAGTTGCGCGGCACGAACTCTTTAAAAGTAAACAATAAAAATGTTGGGGCAGAAGAAGGCCCCAGACAAGCTGACAAAGAAGCTGGGAGAAACTTCCGGTTCTGGTACCCTCCCCTTGGAGCCAACTGTCAATCAACAGAAAAGCGAGATGCTGCGTCCTCTGCTGGATCAAATGCAAAAAATCAGCGAAACTCTTTGTAACATGGAAACTGTTCTCAATAATCAACAGAAACAGTTAACAGATACAGCTAAGAAGATGGAGGAGATCGCAAAGAAATGTCTGATCTCGACGGAAGACACCAAAATAATTAAGAAAAAGGTCAGCAAAATAGAAAAACATCAAGAGATGCAAGAAAAAAAATATTAATGCTTCAGATGGAAAAATCAAACGTGACTCTCCGTTTTCAGGGCATAAAGGAAAAAGAGAAAGATGTATTTTGGCGAATGCCTTGGCACCAATAACTGGCATAGAAGCGCAAAAATTAAGCGAGGAGATGGATATGGCCTATAGAGCCTATTCCAACTTTACAAAGAAAAACAATTTGCCAGCAAAAGTGGTTGTCAAGTTTACTAAGCAACGTACCAGAGATCAAATTTTAAGAGCGATTTCAGCAATGCCCTTGAAGATTGGTGAGCAGAAGATAAGGATCCTAAAAGATGTTCCATATGAAATTCGCATGAAAAGGAAAGCATATAAAGGACTTACCTTGTTTTTGCAAAAGTACCAAATTAGCTACAAATGGTGGCTCCCCGAAGGATTGGTCTTTAAATTTAAGGATAAAAAAGAGAAGATTGACTCCGTCTTCAAAGCTCAAGAATTTCTGAAGAGGCACGCCAGTTCAGAGGAAGATGCAGAACTCGCCAAATGGACAATGTTAAGCAGTGAAGAAGACAGTGGCCCAGAGGAAGGAGAGGAAGAATCAGAAGATGGGAAAGCAAAGAAGGGCCCATCATACAACTTGAGAGACTTGAAAGGAAGACATCCCAAAATATGAACATTTGTTCATGAAGCGCAAAGATGGAGTATACTAACAATTAACCCCAAAAGACTTTACTAATTTACTTAACAGCTTTGTTTTTTTTTTAAGGTTTTTATTTATAAATTTTTCAAAATATATACACAAACAAGAAGATTATGTAGTGCAAACAGAAAACAAACAATAACAATAAGGTTCCATAATAATATGAATTAATTAACATTATATTTCTGTTAACACATCTAGATATGGTTAGAGTGGTTATGGGTGATCTTTCATGTTTTCCTTTCGAGCCATTCGTATACTTTTTTCCATCTATTTACATGTTCTAGCTTATCTCTCCCTGAGAGTATTAGGTTTAATTTATCTGCTTCAGCTATTTCCAATATCTTCTCACATATTTCTTCTACGTTGGGGACAGTCTCTTTTTTCCAACATTTAGCTACCGCTATCCTTACTGTTGTAATAATATACAGAATAATTCTTTGATCTCCTTTTTCAATTCCATTCGGTAACATATTAAGTAGGAATATTTGTGGTTTTAATTGAAGTTTCACTTTAATAGCTTCTTCAATTATTTTCCTAATCACTTTCCAAAAACTTCTGATTTTCCCGCACTTCCACCATATATGTATATATGTTCCCACCTCTTTTTTGCATCTCCAACAAACATCTGATAAACTTTTATAACATCTTGCTACTCTATCAGGCGTCCAATGCCATCTATAGAACATTTTATAAATATTTTCTTTGTAATTTGTAGCTCTGAGCAGTTTGAGCGATTTCCAGAGTCTCGACCATTGTTCAAGAGTGATATTATGTCCTATATCTTTCATCCATTGAATCATATTTGGTTTAACAGTCTCTGTTAATAGTTCTTCTGATAGGAGAAAGTTATATAACTTTTGTATCAGCTTGTCTGAGGAAGAGAGCCATATTTTGTCAAATTGCGTAAGTGTATCTATAAAGTTTACATTTTTATCTTTGGTATACCTAGAGATTAATTGATTTTTTTCCCAAATGGTTAAATTTGCTTTTTGGACTTCTTGTGAGGTAAAAGATTTTAATTCTTTACTTTCTGTCAGTAATGTTTCATATGTTAATTTTTTTTCTTTTGTCAATAGCGCTGGTAGGGTGAATGCCTCTATCGGGGAGATCCATTTTGGTATTTTGGCATAATATCTATTTTTAATTTCCCGCCAAATTTTAATCAATGAGCCTTTTATTATATGGTTTTTAAAAAATCTGTTGTCTTTTATCTATATTGTACCAAATATGGGTGTGCCAACCCATAGGCAAATCAAAACCATCGAGTGTTAAGGTTCTTTCTTCTACTAATTGGATCCAATCCCTTACCCAGCCCATTGCTGCTGCTTGATAATACAAATTCCAATTTGGCAGTCCAAGCCCCCATTTTCTTTCTTATCTGTCAGTAATCTTTTGTTGATTCTTGGTTTTTTAGCTTGCCAAATGAATTTCCTGACCAGATGATTTAATTCTTCAAAGAATTTTTTATTTATTAAAATAGGTAAACATTGCGCCATATATAGAAAACGTGGGAGGATATTCATTTTAATAGTAGCAATTCTACCCATAAATGAAATATAAAGATCTTGCCATCTATTTAAGTCTTTTTTTATTTCTTCTAATAGTTTTACATAATTATTCTTATAGAGGTTTTTGTTGTTATTTGTCATAATAATTCCTAGGTATTTGACTTTTTCAACTACCTGTAGGTTTGTACTATTTTGAATCTCTATGATTTGTGTAGTCGTACAATTTTTAGTTATGATCTTAGTTTTCTTTATATTGATTTTCAGGCCTGCCACTTGGCCATAATCATGTAAATTTTTCCATAGATGTGCTATTGATGTTTTTGGTTCTTCCAAAATAAATACTAAGTCATCAGCAAATGCTTGAAGTTTATAATGTTCTTTTTTTATTTTGGTTCCCAGAATGTTTTCATTATTTCTTACTATGTCATTTAATGTTTCTAGTCCAAAAATGAATAGTAATGGTGACAACGGGCATCCCTGTCTAGTGCCTTTCTGTATTGGAATGTTATTTGTTAGTTCCCCATTTATAATAATTTTCACATATTGCTCATCATAGATAGCCTTAATCGAATTTAAAAATTTTCCTCCACAATTCCATATAATAAGCTTCTGTTTTAAATAATCCCAATTAACATTATCGAAAGCTTTTTCAGCATCTAAGAAAATTAGAGCCATTTGCTTTCCAGGATTTTGTTCGTAGTATTCTAAAATGTTAATTATATTTCTTATGTTATTTTTTATTTGTCTATTTGGGAGAAAACCAGATTGGTCCTTGTGAATAATTTCTGCCATTATCTTTTTGAACCTATTTGCTAGAATCACTGCAAACATTTTATAATCTGTGTTTAATAATGAAATGGGTCTATAGTTTTTAATGTCATCGCCCTCTGTATCTGGTTTATGTATAAGTGTTATTAATGCTTCTTTCCATGTCCATGGGATTTTACCTGTTATCATAATGTTATTGACTACCTCTTTGAATAAAGGAGTTATTTCATCTTCTGCTAATTTATATATTTCCACTGGAATTGCATCTGGGCCCGGTGTTTTTTTTAGTTTTTGCATTTTAATTGCATTTACCACCTCAAACATAGAAATGTTTTCATTTAGATACTTTCTTTGCTCATCTGTAAAATTACCTGTTTTGTATTTCAATAAAAACTCTTCGACTTCCTGATTGTTGAGTGTTGTCTGTTTATATAAAGTTTTGTAGAAGTTCTCTGTTATTGTCTTTAATTCTTGTATTTTAAATTTCGGTTCCTGATTTTCATCTTTTAATGTTATAATTGTTTTCTTTTCCCGCTCTTTTCTAAGTTTATACGCAAGCCAGCGAGAGGGTTTATTTGCATTTTCAAAGAAATATGCCTTTGTATATTCTATTTTTTTTGCTATTTCTTGTGATAAGTATAGATTTATTTGATGTTGTTTTAGTTTTATCCTTATTCTTATCTCTTTTGGGTCTTTTTTATTTTGACTTTCTTTTTCCAAATTCCTTAGCTCAGTAGTTAATTTTTTAAATTCTTCTCTTTTTTGTTTATTTCTCCAGGCTTCTTGGTTTATAATTATACCCCTAATATATGCCTTTAAAGTGTCCCAGGTAGTATTCAGGTTCGTATCTTCCCGCTTATTTATTTTAATGAATTCCTTTATTTCTTGTTTCAATTTTTTGACAAATTCTTTGTCTCTAATTAAATTTAAATTTATTCTCCATCGAGTAATTTTATGTGTTCTTTGTATAGAAGTCCACATTGGATTGTGATCTGCAAAAGTATTTGCCAGAATTTCCACATCTGTAAAAAGTCTTACTATATTTGCGTTCACCCACACCATGTCTATTCTTGACCATGATTTGTGCCTACTTGAAAAGAAGGTGTAATCTTTTTTTTGTGAGTTTCTTGTTCTCCATAGATCTATAAGGTTAAATTCGTCTGCTAGTTGTAAAAAATTCTTCATTAGTACTGCTCCTGATTTATGCGACTTCTTAGGTTTTTTTCTATCAATTTTTGGGTCTAATACAGCATTAAAATCTCCTACTAGACATACATTGTTAGGGTTTTCTTTAGAGATATAATCTTTCAATTCTGCAAAAAATATATCTTGATTTTGGTTCGGAGCATATATGTTTACAATTAGTATTTCTAGTTCATTGATTTTTACCTGTACTCCTAGTATTCTTCCATTAGTGGATCTAAATTTGAGTATGGGGTTTAATTTCTCTTTAACATATATTACTACTCCCCTTTTTTTAACTTTATCTGATGCAGCAAATGCTATTCCTAACTTTTTGCAAGTCAAATGTTTTTCATGGTTTTCTTTTATATGTGTTTCTTGGAAGCATGTAATGTTGTTTTTCAATTTTATTGCTTGGTGCGTAATTCTTCTTCTTTTTTGTGGACTGTTTAAACCATTCACATTCACCGATATTAGAGATATTTTTTTACTCGCCATCTTTCTTATCTTTCTTTTTAAGAACTATATTTTTAAGTTGCCACCTTGTTTGTATTTGCGAAGCTGTTTTATATTTTAATTGGTATTTTTTATAATCTTTCTTTTTAGGATACTTTATTTGGGCCATAGCTCCATTTTTCTTGCATGTTTCTTCTCCCTGGTCTTCTTTACTTTCCCTTTCTTCTCTCTCTTCTCTCTCTTCCTCTTCTTCTTCTTCATCTTCTGGATCTTCCTCCTCTTCCATTGGTTTTTGCCAGCCCAGATCTTCGCCAAATCTTTCCAAAAATTTTTCCAGTTTAAATACCGAATCTATCTTATGTCTATGGCTTCTATAGTTAAATTGCAGTCCTTCCGGGATTATCCATCTATATTGTACCTCATTCTTCCTTAATAATTCAGCCAGTACGGTATACTTTTGACGTTTCTCTCTAATTTGCCAAGGTATATCCTTCAAAATTCTTATTTCTTCTTCTCCTATTACCAGTTTCTTCTTATTTGCTTCTTGCAGGATTTGATCTTTTATATATTTCTTTTCAAATTTTACATGCACTTCCCTTGGAGTTTGGTGCTTTTTGGAGTATGCCGAATTTCTTCTATATATTGCTTTGATGTTTTCCGTTAATTCTTTTTCACTAGAGATACTAAATTGTTGAACGATGTTACGTACAAGTTCCTCTTTAAGATTTTTCCCTAATTTTTCTGTAATATTTTGGAATCTAAGCGTAGATTCCGCTTTCTCCATCTCCAGAATCATAAGGGTGTCTTCCATCTTTTCTGTTTTAGTTTTTAGCTCCAGAACTTCCTGGTCAATGTCTTCCACTTTTTCTTCCAGATGTTTGTGACTTTAGTTAATTTTTTGATTTCTACTTTTATTTCTTGCGTATCCTGTTTTAGTTGTTTAGCTATTTCGTCTATTTTGCTTTGCATTGGCTCCATTTCTCTTTTTATAATTTCTGCGTTTTGCTCTGCCGCCATTTGTAAAAAGTTATGCATCATGGTTTGCAATTCTGTAGTTGTTATGTATGGTTTAATTTGAGATAGTCCTGATGTTTGGCTAGGTGAGGCTGTGGATCCCTTTCTGCTTGGTCCCGTGGACATGATTTATTTTTACTTTTCTATTACTATTTATTTCCTTGGGTTATAATTTTTGGTATCCAATTCCTTATGCACTTATTACTATCTACTGTACTTCTGTCCCCACCGTTTCTTAAATTAATATCCTTGTGTAGTTTTAATTGAGGTTAGTTTATTTGTATCAGTTATTTATTCTAGTCTTATATTTACTACAAAACTGATTCTTTCCTTCGTTAATTAATCAGTTAGTGGGTTTTAATTATGACCTTATTTAATTATTTCATAAGGTGTTTCACTAAGATTAATTAATTAGTTTTTTAGTTGCTTAGTTAAATAATTGGCTAGTATCACTCAGATTTACTAACACAGGTTTACAAAATTACAAAATTACAAAAATTATCTGTGTGTACTGATTTATTTATTAATGATAGCTTTTTTTTTAATCTGTTAATTAATTATTTCCTTATTATTTCTCCTGTTATGTGGTCACTTTATGGGTCTCTTCCACAGCTCTATGCTGATTCTGCTTGCGTAATTCAAAGTTTAATATCTTCCGTTTGTATTTGATCAATGGTTGAGTGCTGTTCACGTTTTCTCTCTCCTGTATATTATTTCTGCTCCACAGTACTCCCCACCTTCCTAAATAGGTTTTCTGCCTCTTTACTACTTCCTCCCCCTCGCTCTCTTGCCCTTCCTGATCGTTCTCTTGTTGTACTCTTTACTTCTGCATTAATCCTATGGCTCACGATGTCACTGGGAATGTCCCGTTTGTTTCTTCCACCTCTCTCTCACTTCTCGCCGTCAATCTCCAGCCTCTTCTGAAAGGGGTCCCGTCTGCGTTTTGCCGCTCCGTTTCTTAGCCGCTTTCCCAGTCTCTCTCTCTCTTTTTTTTCCTGCTTCTCTATGCCGCTCCTCCTCCCTCCGCCTTTCTCTTGGCTCCTCGCATTGCTCTCCCGCCCCTCCAATCTTCTCTCACGTCGTCTTCTTCTGCTCTTCTACGTCACTCTGCTGCCGGGAAACCTTTAACCCTGCTTAAAGAGACAGAACCAACTCAGAACGAGGTAATTCCTCCCCCCCTAAATTATATCTTTTAATTTCTTTACCTAACAGTTCCCTCTTTAACAGCTTTGTTTTGGACTTACAGTAAGATGAAAAGAAGATCGTTCAACCACGGTAGAAGCCAAGAACTTTATATATACTAACAAAAAGATTAATATACTAATAATCTTCACTCACCTCTTTTCTTTGTCCCTCTGTATACTCTCCCCCTTTCTATATAAAAAGCAATAAAATTATCTCCTTTTTAGGAGAGTTTTTTCATATATATATATAAAAAAGAATGCCATAAAGCCCCCCTTCCAAAGCAGTTATTTTCTTTGGGGGGGGAGGGAGAGATCTGTTGTCTGGAGTTCAGTTGTGATAACTGGTGATCTTCAGGCTCCACCTGGAGGTTGGCTACCCTAGGCGTAGCAGTCAGTGCTTCAGAGCAGGGTCTGCTAGATCCAGGTTCTTGCTGTAGAAGGTGAGTGGGTGATTTTGAACCAGTCATAGACTTTCAGCCTAATCTACCTCATAGGGTTGTAGTGCAAGTCAAAAGGGGGAGAGGAGAATGATGTAAGCTGCTTTGGTCCCCATTTCAGAGAAAAACTACTTTTCCTCCTGGGTAGAGGCTGCAGTTGTGTGTGAGAGGAGATGGAAAGCTGAAGAGTGAGGGAGAAATAAAGGTAGGTTGACAATTGGCTGGAAGGGAGATAGGTTTGCCAACTCCAGGTGGGAAATTCTCTGAGATTTGAGGGATGGAACCTGGAAAGGGTGAGGTTTGAGGAGGGATGGGACCTCAGACAGGTACAATGCCATAGACTCCACCCTCCCAACCAGCCATTCCCTCATGGGGAACCACTGTTGCCAATCTCCAGCTGAGGGGTGGAGATCACTCAGAATTACAACTGATCTCCAGGAGGGAGGGCAGAAGTCAGCTGCAGTCAGAGGGGCAGATAATGGTAGGTTGATGGTTAGCTGGGATGGGGTTGCCAACTCCAGGTTGGGAAATTCCTGGGGATTTCAGGGGTAGAGCCTGGCGAGGGTGGGGTTTGAGGAGGTTGCCACAGCAGATTGACGCTGAGTGCCCAAGGCCTTGGCACTCTCCCAGAGCCTCTTTCTAGAGCTCATTGTATTTATTTCCACAATTGGCCTTATTCCTAGTATTGATACAATGCTATTCAGCTCTCAATTTAAAACAAAAAGGGCCCTGGTGAATGGGGGGAATGGCCATTGCAGCAGCCACACTTTGTAAGAGTCTAGGAGTCCATCTGCTATTCTCCAACCATGGGGCAGGCTCTGCCACCTCAGATGCTGACAACAGGTAGAAGCTCCCAGTGGGGACAATGCTGGCATGTTAAGTCCAGGGCTGGCTTTCTCCCCCCCACCCTTTTTGGGACACAACAAAAAGTACCCAGTAAAAATCTCAAACCAGTAAACAATTCCAAAAAATCAGGATGACAAAAATGGTGTTTTACCAAAAATCTAGCTCTGGAAGTATTACAGTCACTTTTGAAATGCACACCTTTGAATCTTTCCAATCCCATTAAAAGATGGAAATGGGTCTTCCAACCCCTTCTCACATCCCCATACCATTACCTCTTTCCTGCAGCAGCTACTGCGAAGGCTTTGTGTCTGACCTCAGTTTTTAATGTCTTCTCTCATCTTCAGAGGGAGGACTGAGTGCATGTGTATTAAAATGATCCTATTTCAAATACAACCTGACATCAGCTGAGGTGTTGGATTTTACATCTTTTGTATCACTTTAGTGTATCAAATCCAGGCTTCAGTGATATGTACCACAATTTAAGTGGTATGTAATTGCTCATGAAACTTGATAACACATAGGGCATTGTGAGGAAAATTTGCTGGGTGATTTCGGATTTCCTGTCTACAGACAATTCTGTTTTCAAACAGTTTGAGATATGTGTAACCTAAAACCCTGGAAGAGAGAAGATAGGCAATAATTTTTGGAAGAGCACCAAATGGAAGAAATAACTCAAGTGGAAGAATTCTATAAGTATATATTAATGTTGATTCTTATAATGTGTTTTTAATTTATGTAATAAGGCTTTGGGTTTATAAAATTACTTTTGAACTGTTTTTCTCAGATCTTGGGTTTTGGTGCTCTGTTTGCTCAGGGTATGATAGGTCTCTGAGGGGTTTCCCCTCATTTATCCCTACCCCAATTTCAGATTATGCTCAGCCTCCTACAGGAAACTGAAAAGTCTTCACCACTGAAAGAAAGAGATGGATATGCCAGGTGAAGTCACAGGGCCTACGAAGGAAAAGAGAAGCAGGTGGGTAATAAAGCGACTAATCCTTAGTTTACCTAGAAGACTGGCACATCAACAAATAAGCGAAGCAGTGCCAAAGGTTTTCAAATTAGGACAAACAACACTCTTCCACGTACCTTCCTGGGTGGTTCAAATTCTTTGATATATCATATTGCAAAAAATAATGGTAGCTAAGCAGACAGCCTAAAATAAATGGGCCGCAAAGCTGGTAAATGGAAGCCTCCTAAAGATGCTCTCTGACACAGAATGAGTACTGCTGTGAGTTTAGGCTGTGTTTAGGATTGCCAGCACTAGGTGGCCACGGGGGTGAGTCTGAGTGGAGACATAAGGGAAGTGCCATCAGCACAATGGTATTCCTATTGAGGTATTTGGTTAGTACAATAGAGTTTGTCCAGTCATGTAAGTGTGATATTGCATGCAGTAAATATATCTCCCAAGAAGTATATTGCAAAAGTAAAGCTTGCATTTATTCAAGTAGATTCAGTTCACATTCAGGTTGCAGTTGAAAGGAGAGAGAGAAGCCTAATCTAAATAGTACCATCCCTATAAGTGGCCAGATACACTGGTGTCACATATGTGGAAGTATGAGGGCATTGTTTCTACAGAAGATACCTGTAGAGACATGTGACTCCATGAAGAGCCATGTAAAGAGTGATATAGAACAAAAGACACACGGAGAGAGGAGGAATCAGAGGGCAGCTTCCAGGGCAAGGCAAAGAGAGGCAACCTTTTTTTATTTTTTAAACATAAATTTTATTGAAACTTTTGTAATGAACATCAACAGAAGGAGAAGTCAGAGAGTGTATACATCATATAACATTCTAGATAATTTGAAAATTGCTAATAACACGTATGATTTAAAGTTTGTCATATAGCAACAAGAAAAAGTATTCAGTAAACATGTTATTGTTGTTCAGTCGCACAGTCGAGTCCGACTCTTCGCGACCCCATGGACCAGATTACGCCAGGCCCTCCTGTCTTCCGCTGTCCGCTGAAGTTTGCTCAATTTCATGTTCGTTGCATCGATGACGCTGTCTAACCATCTCATCCTTTGCCGTCCCCTTCTTCTTTGACCTTCAATCTTTCCCAGCATCAGGGTCTTCTCCAGTGAATGCTCCCTTCTCATTTGGTGGCCAAAGTATTTGAGCTTCAGCTTCAGGATCTGGCCTTCCAAGGAACAATCAGGATTGATTTCTTTTAGGATTGACTGATTTGATCTCCTGGCAGTCCAAGGGACTCTCAAGAGTCTTCTCCAGCACCATAGTTCAAAAGAATCTATTCTTCGGCGCTCGGCCTTCCTTATAGTCCAACTCTCGCAGCCATACATTACTACAGGGAATACCATTGCTTTGACCATGCGGACTTTTGTTGGCAAGGTGATGTCTCTGCTTTTTATCATACAGTTTAGGTTTGCCATCGCTTTCCTCCCAAGGAGCAGGCGTCTTTTAATTTCATGGCTGCAGTCACCATCTGCAGTGATCTGGGATCCTAGGAACGTGAAGTCTGTCACTACTTCTATGACTTCCCCTTCTATTTGCCAAGGAGTGATGGGCCCAGATGCCATGATCTTAGTTTTTTTGATGTTGAGCTTCAAGCCCACTTTTGCGCTCTCCTCTTTCACCCTGAGCAAGAGGCTCTTTAGGTCCTCTTCACTTTCTGCCATCAGAGTGGTATCGTCTGCATATCTGAGGTTATTGATCTTTTCCCCAGCAATCTTAACTCCAGCTTGTGATTCATCCAGGCCAGCATTTCGCATGATGTACTCTGCATATAAATTAAATAAGCAAGGTGACAATATACATCCTTGTCGTACTCCTTTTCCTATGCTAAACCAATCAGTTGTTCCATATCCGGTTCTAACTGTTGCTTCTTGACCCTTATACAGGTTTCTCAGGAGACATGTGAGGTGGTCCGGTACTCCCATCTCTTTAAGAACCTGCCATAATTTATTGTGATCCACACAATCAAAGGCTTTAGCATAGTCAATGAAGCAGAAGTAGATGTTTTTCTGGTACTCTCTTGCTTTCTCCATAATCCAGCGAATGTTGGCAATTTGATCTCTCGTTCCTCTACCTCTTCGAAACCCAGCTTGTACTTCTGGCAATTCTCTATCCACGTACTGTTGAAGCCTAGCTTGTAGGATTTTGAGCATGACCTTGCTAGCGTGTGAAATGAGTGCAATTGTGCGATAGTTTGAACATTCCTTGACATTGCCCTTCTTTGGGATTGGAATGTAAACTGACCTTTTCCAATCCTCTGGCCACTGTTGTGTTTTCCAAATTTGTTGGCAAATTGAGTGCAGCACTTTAACAGCATCTTCTTTTAAGACTTTGAATAACTCAGCTGGGATACCATCACCTCCACTAGCTTTGTTGTTAGTAATGCTTTCTAAGGCCCATTTAACTTCGCTTTCCAGGATGTCTGGCTCGAGGTCAGTGATTAGACAATTAGTAATTAGACAATTAGACAGATCACTGTGAAAAGTTAGTTGTACAGCAAAAGTTTGTATTTAGTTGTTCTAATTGTTTCCCAATCAAATTTGTCAATATTAATTTTATCTAAAATAGGAAACCATATGTTCAATGGACTTGTCAAATCATATTCTGTTTGAATTTCTGTATAATAGATATTGAAATTCTCTAACATGAACAAATCCCAGGTTTTATGAATCCATTGTTGTATTTTGGGGGGATTTTTGTCTTTCCACTGCTTGGCTATCAAGATTTTTGCTGCTATGAATAAAATATTTATTAATTTTCTTTCAGATTCTGGAGGACCATCCTTATGCCATAGATTGAGAAGGATCATTGCTGGGTCTAAAGGTAAGTCATGGTTAGTGATTTTTTTAATCTGTTGAATAACTTGTAACCAAAATTGTTTAATGTAAGTACAAGACCACCAATTTTGAAAATATGTGTCTCTCTTTCCGCAATCTTTCCAACATAGAGGCGATAGTTGAGGAATCATATGAGTTAATTTGACTGGTGTCAAGTACCATCGTAGATTACTTTCATGTTAGCTTCATAAATGTAAAGTGATCTTGACATCTTACATTGTGTTTTCCAGATGTGATTCCATTGTTTCTCTCATAATTGCAGTTGAAGATCTTCTGCCTATGTTCGTTGGTATCCTAGCCTACTTTCTTTCTGAGATTTGATTAAAATTTGGTATATTTTAGAAATAAGACCACGTTTCTTATGATTTTTTTATTAAAATTTGTTCAAAGTCTGTGAGTGGTAAGGATATTGCAGATTGAAAATTTGAGGATTCTACCAGGTGACGAAGTTGAAGGTATTCAAACCATTGTATTTTAGTGTTGTACTTGTTTTCAAGATCTATTTTGCTTAGCATTTTATTTTTATATAATACGTCAATTATCCTTGTTATTCCAGATTGTCTGCACGAGGAAAAGTGTGAAGAATCCTTAGCCGGCAGAAACCAGGTTTGGCCACAGAACGTACTTATTTTAGAAAAAGGTGACGTTATTTTTTTTCTTAGTCCGGTACCATGTTTTAAGAGTAGATTGCAAAAAAGGAGAGGAAATCATGGTTTTAAATTTAGTATTTGGTGATTTCCATAGTAGTTCTTGGAAAGTATGTCTTTTGGAGGTAGCTTCTTCAATCCATTTCCAGTCCAAAAGAATTTCTTTTTTGTATTGTCTAGCCAGCGCTGCTAATGTGACTGCTTGCTGATATAAAAATAAATCAGGAACTGCTAAACCACCATTTTGCCAGGTTCTTCTCATAGTATCGAAACATACTTGGGGTGATTTAAATTTCCACAGAAAATTGTTGATATCTTTTTGCCATTTTTTAATCAGGTTGTCTGGGATACCAATAGGTATTGTGCGAAATAGATACATGTATTTAGGTAAGACATATGTTCATAAAATGCAAATACGATCCATCCAGGAGGAGTTGGTGTTCCAGGAAGTTAGCTTAGACATTATTTCCTTGTGTGTTTCTAGGTGGTTTAGCTTAATAATATCAGACCAAACTACAGGTAATTTGACACCTAAATAAGATAAGTATTTGTCCACCCACTGAAATTTATAATTTGTTGAAATATCAGATTTTAGTTTGGAATCAACATTGATTGGATAAATCGAGGATTTGGAAGAATTTATCTTGAGGCCCACAAGTTGACCAAAAGTGTCTAGTGTAGTTTGTATTGCGTCTAATGATTGAAGAGGGGAAGACACAAATAATATGATGTCATCTGCGAACATGCTTAGCTTAAATTCCTTGCCTTGAATTTCAATGCCTTTAAAAGCAGTATTTGATCTTAAAGCGCAGGTGAGAGGTTCAATAGCAAGAACAAACCAAAGAGGGGACAGCGGGCATCCCTGTCTAGTGCCCCACTGAAGATAGATATATTTGGAAGCTTCTCCGTTGGCTAGTATGCTCATTTTTGGATTTTTATAAATTGCTTGTATAGTCTTACAAAAGGAGGGACCAAAATCTAAATGGTGAAGCAGGGTGTCTAAATATGAGAATTCCAATGTATCAAAGGCTTTTTGAACATCAATAGAAAATAATCATGAATTTTGCAATTTATTGTGTTTGCCATAATGGATAATATTAAGCGTCTTTCTGATATTGTCAGAAATGTCTCTTGAAGAGATAAAGCCCGTCTGATCTGTATTTATATAATGACCAATAATATTTTTAAGTCTTGTCGCAATCATTCCTGTAAATATCTTATAATCTGTATTTAATAAAGAAATTGGTCTGAAGGAGGCCGAGTCATTGTTGTTTTTATCTTTTTTTGGAATCAAGATTACATTTGCTAATTTCCATGTTTCAGGTAGGAGACCTGTAGTTATAACAGAGTTGCAGGTGTCTAATAATACTTCTCTCAGAACTGGTAGAAAAACTTTGTAATATGCGGTTGTAAAACCATCAGGTCTGGGTGCTTTGTTTGTTTTCAGAGATTTCACTGCTTGTTCAAGTTCTGAAGCAGAAAAGAGGGTTTCCAAGGCTTCACGATGTTCATCAGATATTTTTTGTAGATGTTCTAGAGAATTCAGAAAATCTTTAATATTGGAGAGATTAGGTTTAGTGGAAGTGTATAGATGGTCATAGAAGGCTTCAAGGATCTGGAGAATATCTTTTGTTGAGTGGTGCAGCATATTGTGTTTGTCTTTCAGACCTGTTATATGACGATCTGATTGACGTTTCTTGAGTCTCCAGGAGAGAAATCTTAGCCTTTTAGAGGTATTAGTAGTATTATTTTTAAAATAATTGAAATCAGTTTTAAGAATTGAGTCGACTTACATCATCTCCAATTGTTTTCGGGCGTCTTAAAGACGTTTATAGATTTTTGTGCTAACTGTTTGCTTATGCTTGCATTCAAGTGTTTATATATTGTTTATAAGTTCAGTTTTAATTGCTGTTTTCTCTTTTTTACAGAATGTTACCAGAGAGATGCAATGACCTCTTATATAGGCCTTAGATGATTCCCATAATAAAGTTGACGATGTCTCCTCAGATTCAGTTAAGGAATAAAATTCTTGAAGATGCTGTAAAGTGTTTTTTGTACCGGGGTCATGTAAGAGTATCTTATTAAACTTCCAATTGTGTCTAAATGGTTCTCTTTGTCCTACCTGCAGAATACAATGAACAGGGGCATGGTCTGACCATTGGTGAATACCAATATCTGAGGATATTATTTTGTTAAGTAATGAGGTAGATATTAACAAGTAGTCTAGTCTGGTATGTACTTTAAATCTTTGGGAGTAGTAGGTGTAATCCCTTTCATTATTATGCTGTAGTCTCCACACATCTTGTAAACTGTATTTGCGAATTAATTGTAGAGGAGTTTCATTAGTAGTTTTAAAGTGCTTCCTCATTGGGGTGTAACAGTAGATGATTTATCTAAGCATGGGTTCATCAAATAGTTTAGATCACCTCCTAAAATCACCTCCTAAAATAACCAGATCAGATGAGAAGTTTTGTAGTTTAACTAAGGTATCCAATAAGAAATGAAGTTGGTTAATATTAGGAGCGTAAACAGTAGCCATTTTTCTCCATTGAGTTCACCATTGACAAATAAAAATCTACCTTCATTATCAATCAAGGTTTTTTCCAGTTTAAATTTAGTGTCTTTAGAAATTGCAATCACCACACCACGAGATTTTGACGTACCAAAGGCCAAGAGTTGAGTTGTGAACCAATTAGAGGGGAAAGGTTTGATACCTTTTTTGATATATGTCTCTTGTAAAAAGGCAATATGTACTTTCTGTTGTTGTAAGTGTCGAACTATGTGTTTAGCTTTTATATAATTATTCAATCCACGGCAATTCAAAGTAATAATTTTTATCTCCCCCATTTTAAAATATGAGGATATGGTGTGAAAAAGATCCAAGTCAGAGTTCTGGTCAAAGAAGAATAAAGAACTAGCATTGATCTAGGTAAAAACCAAGTCCCATTATTAAACATTGTAGTCACGATGATGTCATACCTTTTAAACATTTGTAATCTTAAATTCCTCAAAGTTAATTACAGTACTTAGCCAGCTGGCCAGGAATGAAGTGAGTTCAGTAGAGTCTTCCGCTTGCTCAGGGAATCCGCGGAATTTTAGAAATTTTTCTCTCATCCTGTGCTCTAGAAGGAGAATGCGTTCCTTGGCCCATGTTTCTGAATCTTGTAGAATCTTGATGTCGTCCTGGTTAGAGGCAGATGCCTCCATAGCCGCGTCTGCGGATTGAGCAATCTGGTGCATTGAGGTTTGCAATTCTTCAAACTTCTCTGCAAAAGGCTTCATAATTTCATTTATGTTCTCTAAGATTTCAGTTTTGAATGATTTCAGAATGTCAGTTAGGTCTCTCTTTGTAATTGTAGATTGATCTTGAGTAATTTGTGAGGATCCTGATGCCATTTTGTCATTCCCGCTCTCAGGCCTCAGTGAACACATGCTTGTTTTTTCAGCTTGAAAAAAGTGTTTTAAATGTGGTTCTGAGTTGATTGTCGTATGCTGTTTGTTCTTACTCGTCTTTCCCATGCCTCGTGTGCCTCAAGAATGGTTTGAGGTAAATTTTAATTAGCGGGAGTTGGGCAGGGCTTTCGGAGAACTCTCAAATGGCATCCGCCATGTCTCGAGCCAACGCCACGCCCCCAGAGGCAACCTTTTGAAAGAGATCACACACACACAGAGAGTGATGTAGTGCCCTCCAATGTCCAAGTATGCTGAGTTGCTCACTCCAGCACTCCCTCTCAACTCTGTATGCCATTGAGATTCCTGCAGGTCTTGTTATCTGCCTCTTTGTAGGAGTTTGGTAAATATGTCTGCTGCCATTTTGTCAGAGGGGCAGTAGTGTAGCTTGATAACTCCTTGCCCCTGCAGGTCCCTTCTATATCGATTCCAGTGTTCTTTGTCTGCATGCTGTTCTTTACTGAAGGAGAGAGGGCAATATGACTCGGGTTATCCACTAGCATTTGAACTGGCAAAGGTTCCTTAATACCAAAAATCTTCCGGTAACATTATAAGCCACTCTAACTATCCACTCCCTTCCAAAGCTAATGCAAATTCTGCTTCAGTAGATGAGAGTAAGTAAAACACTAAATCACTGTGTGTAATTTTTACATTTTTTTTGTGTTTTTATGTTATGCTAAATGTGAATTATTAAAGTATTTTTAAAATGATTCATTAACACAAATACAAATTAAACATTAACCATGAAGCTCAACAGTACGTTCAGAATGATGTCACTTCTGTAAAAATATTTACAGCCAATAACAAGGTCTTATCTTAGGCACAAGGTCTTAATCTAATATATTTATTACAAAAACAACTAAGACAAACAACGGCGTTCTAGTAATCATTCTGTTTGTATATTCTTCATCAGGTTTGTTGTTGTTGATTCAACACAATCTTGAAGTACTGAAAGCAATGTTTCAAGATTCTTAGTACTAGTTCATACATTATATTGGTGCCACGCTATTATGTTTAAGTTCTGGTGACTGGGAATTGCCAATATTGTACTATGATGTGACTAGGTCTACAATACATTTCAAATGACTGAACTTCCCTATGATTCTGACAAAGAGATGTGTTTCTTGAAAGCTTATGCTACAGTAAAGTTTGTTAGTCATAAAGGTGCTACTGGGCTTTTTACTATTTTATGATTTGGGGGGGTGATAATAAAGAGAAGCAACTTGAATAAGACTACCCTTCCAAAGGAAGGGTCTGGGTACCAACATTAGTGGTTGGATCACCTTTCCTATAAAGAATGTCTAAAGACTCTGGGATTTCCAAGGTTAGAACAAGTGTGATTAAGGGAGGACATGACAGCTTTATAAAATTATGTATGGGGTGAAGAACGTGGATACAGAGAACATTTTCATCCTCTCCCATAATACTAGAACTCAAGAGTGCCCAGTGAAGTTGATGGGCAATGAATTCAGAATTGACAAAAGGACTTTTTTATGCAATGAGTAATTAAATTTTGCAGTTTACCACCAGTGGATGTAACGGTGGCCACTAGCATAGATGCCTTTCATAAAAATTAGACAGATTCATGCAGGATAGGTCCATCAACAGCTACTAGCCATGATGACTAAAAGAAATGTGCACATTCAGAAAACCTCTGAACAGTTCTAGGAGGCAATATGACCTCTATGCCCTGTTTGTTGGCCCTCCAAGTCAACTGTCCAGTCACTGTGTGAAACAGGATTCTAAAGCAGATGGACCAGTCGTCTGACCCAGCAGAACACTTCAATTTATCTGGCTTAAATACATAGTAAAAATGTACCTAGCTTATTTTTTCTGCTCATCACAAATGAAGGAACAAGCTGAAAAAAATACCATTATTGCTTATTGTCCTTTTCAGTGTGGTAATTTTCATGGAGAATATGAGTCCACAGGGTTATTGTACTGTATAATATAAGAAGAGGCAAAGGAAAGATCAACTGGATAAGGGAGGTTAAGTGAGGATGTTGCATTTAGACCGAATAACAACGGCTCTATGAAAGTATTAAGATAATAGAATCATAGAATTGGAAGGGATCTCCAGGATCATCTAGTCCAACCCCCTGCGCAATGCAGGAAATTCACAAATACCTTCCCCCACACACACTGATCCTTGTTCCATGCCCAGAAGATGACAAAAAACTTCCAGGATCCCCGGGTAAACTAGCCTGGAGAAAAATTGCTTCCTGGCCCCAAAAGGGTGATCAGCATTTCCCTGGGCATGTTAGAAAGGGCCTGTCAAGTTCTCCAGATAGTCAGTCAAACACCAGGCTTCATAAGAAGATAGCATTTATTAAAGACTAAGCATAGAGCAGCATGAACAAGTACTTTGTCAGTGATGCCGGTTAATACAGAACAGCATCAATTATAGCCCGTTTGACATTCTACCCCCCTGATAATTGCTCCCTCTCTGGCTTGTTCGGGTAGTGACAGTGGAACCTGCGGAGGAGATGAGGAACATTCACGTCTTCAGCTTTGACCCATTCCCTGTGTTCCAGACCGAAATCCACCCACTCAATCAAATAGTACAGTTTGTTGCAAGAGACTTTAGAGTCCAGGATCTCAGAAACTTCGTAATGTGGTTCCCCCCCACCATGAGGAGGAGCGGTACTGCTCAGTGAGGACGCCATGCATCTTCCCCAGGGTCACGCTGTAATAGTCTAAGGTGAAACACATGATGGATGGCATTCAGAGACTTTGGCAGAATTAATTCAGCGGTCACCTCATTGATCATGTGTTTGATTTCATAAGGCCCCACAAACTTCCACCTCAACTTCTGACTGGGTTGGAGCCCCTTGATATTTTGAGTGGACACATACACAAAGTCCCCAGGTTTGGGACTCCACCTTTTATCCTGCTTCTTGTTGGCTTGTTCCTTATAGACTTTCTTAGGCTCATCCAAGGTTTTACAGAGGAGAGGCCAAGCCGCTTGCAGCCATTTGCACCAATCACCCGCCTCCCCTGCTGGCAAGTCAGTGTTTGTGAGAAACGGGAGAGGGGGGGGGCTTCGTAGCCATGCACCGTCATGTAAGGTGAAACCCCCGTGGAAGAATGACATGAGTTATTGTAGCAAAATTCGGCTAGGGGCAACAACGCTTCCCAATCATCTTGTTGGAAATTAGTAAAACATCTCAAATATTGTTCCAGGGTCTGGTTAACCCATTCAGTTTGGCCATCAGTCTCAGGATGGTATGCACTGCTTAACCCCCATTCCACCCCCAACAGCTTCATTAATTCCCTCCCAAAATGTGAAACAAATTGCAGCCCTCTATCGGAGACCACCTTCTGGGGCAATGTGTGTAATCTGAAAATGTGGTGGAGGAATGCCTTGGCCAGCCCCTTAGAGGAGGGGACAGTCTTGAAAGGCACAAAATGAGCCTGCTTAGAAAAAAAGTCCACCACCACCCAGATCACAGTTTTTCCTTTGCTAGGGGGAAGATCCGTGATGAAATCCATGGAAATGACCTCCCAAGGCCGGGAGGGTGTTGGGAGCGGCCGAAGTAGTCCAGGGGGCTTCCCCGGTCAGGGCCACACAGGGGGAGGAAGCGGGGTGAATGAAACCTCTAACCAAGTTCTTGTCAATGAACCTCCTCAATTCCACCTTTTTAGCAGGACTCACTGAATACAATTTCCCTTTGGGCAGTTTCTGATCTGGTAACAGTTCAATTGCACAGTCAGAGTTTTGGTGAGGCGGTAATTCATCTGCCTCCTCTTCCCCAAACACCACCGCCAAATCTTGGTACTCTCGGGGTATGCAGTTTAAGTCCACACTTGCCAGCCCAACCGACACCTGTTGCACCAAAGGGGGCTTTTCCCAAGAGTCACTCCACACATGCATTTTACAGTGAGGGGAGATGAACTTCACAACTCCGTCCGCCCACAGGTTGTGTGGGTCGTGGTCATGGAGCCAAGGGCTGTCTAACACCAATGGGAACTATGCAGCAGGGGTCACTACGAATGGCCGGATTTCCCAATGCTCGCCCAACCCCATGTGGAGTGGAACAGTTTCGTATTTGCGGGGGTCCTTCATGGTGGACCCATCCATCTGCGTGAAAATCAATGGGTCAGCCAGTTTGACAACTTTGGCCCCTAGTCCCGTTACTAAAGAGGGGTTTATCAAGTCTCACCCACATCCCGAGTCAATTAGAAGGGTAATTGCTCACCGGTTGTAGCACCTGGGAATCAGGAACCTGCTGCTCAGTGCTGTTCACAGTGGGGCCCTTGGATGAACAAGGGGTAAAAGTAGTGAAGGATGATAGGGAAATGGCTGAGAAGCTGAATGCATTTTTTGCCTCTGGCTTCACTGTGGAAGAGGAGAAGTACTTGCCCACTCCAGAAGCACCGATTTCGGGGGGGGGGGATTTGAAAGACCTGAATCAGATTGCGGTGACAAGAGAGGAAGCCCTACGACTGATGGACAATTTAAAAACTAATAAATCACCAGGCCCGGATGGCATTCATCCGAGAGTTCTGAAAGAACTCAAATGTGAACTTGTGGATCTCCTGACAAAAATATGTAATTTTTCTTTAAAATCTGCCTCCATTCCTGAGGACTGGAAGGTAGCTGATGTCACTCCCATCTTTAAAAAGGGCTCCAGGGGAGATCCAGGAAATTACAGGCCAGTCAGTCTGACATCGATACCGGGTAAGTTGGTGGAAACTGTTATTAAGGAAAGAATTAGTAGGCACATTGATGAACAAAAACTATTGAGGCAGACTCAGCATGGGTTCTGTAAGGGAAGATCTTGTCTCACTAACCTGTTAGTGTTTTTTGAGGGAGTGAACAAACATGTGGACAAGGGGGACCCAACAGATATTATTTACCTTGACTCCCAGAAAGCTTTTGATACAGTTCCTCATCAAAGGCTCCTAAGTAAGCTCAATAGTCATGGGATAAAAGGATAAGTCCTCTTGCGGATCAAAAACTGGTTTATAAATAGGAAACAGAGAGTGAATATAAATGGGAAACTTTCTCAGTGGAGGGTGGTAAGCAGTGGGGTACCACGGGGATCAGTACTCAGTCCGATGCTTTTTAACTTGTTTATTAATGATTTGGAATTGGGAGTAAGCAGTGAAGTGGCTAAATTTGCAGATGACATGAAGTTATTCAGGGTGGTGAAAACCAGGGAGGATTGTGAGGCACTCCAAAGGGATCTGTCGAGGATGGGTGAGTGGGCGTCAACGTGGCAAATGGGGTTCCATGTGGCCAAGTGCAAAGTGATGCACATTGGAGCCAAAAATCCTAAATATAAATACACATTGATGGGGTCTGAACTGGCAGAGACGGACCAAGAGAGAGAGCTTGGAGTCATAGTGGATAACTCAATGAAAATGTCTAGACAGTGTGTAACTGCAATAAAGAAGGCCATGCTATGCTGGGGATTATTAGGAAGGGAATAGAAAACAAATCAGCCAGTATCATAATACCCCTGTATAAATCATTGGTGCAACCTCATTTGGAATACTGTGTACAGTTCTGGTCACCACATCTCAAAAAGGATATTATAGCATTGGAAAAAGTGCAGAGAAGGGCAACTAGAATGATAAAAGGGTTGGGACACCTTCCCTATGAAGAAAGGTTAAAACACTTGGGGCTCTTTAGCTTGGAGAAACGACAGCTGAGGGGTGACATGATCGAGGTTTATAAGATTATGAATGGGATTGAGCAGGTTAAGAAAGAAGTGCTTTTCTCCCTTTCTTACAATATAAGAACTTGTGGGCACTCCATTGCTGAGCAGTCGGTTAGAACAGATAAAAGGAAATACTTCTTCACCCAAAGAGTGATTAACATGTGGAATTCACTGCCACAGGAGGTGGTGGCAGCTACAAGCATGGACAGTTTCAAGAGGGAATTAGATAAACATATGGAGCAGAAGTCCATCAGTGGCTATTAGCCACAGGGTATAGATGGGAACTCTCAGTCTGGGGCAGGTGATGCACTCTATTCTTGGTGCTGGAGGGGGCAGCAGTGGGAGGGCTTCTAGTGTCCTGGCCCCACTGCTGGACCTCCTGATGGCACCTGGTATATTTTGGCCGCTGTGTGACAGAGTGTTGAACTAGATGGACCATTGGCCTGATTCAACATTGGATTCTCTTATGTTCATATGTTCTTATGTTCTTATGTTCCCATTTCCCGCCAGCTGGAACGGTTCCTCTCCCGAGGATTCGGAGTCTTCCTCCAATGGACTCAGCTGCCGGGCCTTCGAACCCTTTGGTTTAGCCATCAGTTTCTTGGTCGGGGTGTCGATCCTCTTATTCTCTCCTTTCATGATGGAAGGTGATGCTCCTGCCCTGGGACATGCCGCGGCGAAATGGCTGGATTCCCCACACCGGAGGCAGAGGCCTTGCTTCGTCCGTTGTTCCCGGGTTCCGTCCTTCTGGCAGAGTGGTGGGGCCGTGGGTTTTGCCTTTCCTGGCATGGCGATGGCCTGGGTGGTCTTCCCCAGGGTAATGGAGTCATCAATGCGAATGGTGCAGAGGCGGCTCTTGGTGTCAGCCGCCTCTTTCATCCATCCTCGGAGGGACCTAGGTTTTCCCCCCCTCAGGATCGTTCCCTGGATCTCAGGATCTAGCCCTAGTTAGTAATGTTGGGCTAGTATCCCATCCGGCCACTCATGGATTTTCACAGCATGCCTGCGGAACTCCTCGGTGTACTCCCTCACCGACTTCTTCCCCTGGCGGAAGGTGCCGAGGAATGCTTGGGCAGTCTTGCTCGCGTTGGAATCCTCATAGTGGTCATGCAGAGCCCACATGAAGGCATCCACCTCCCAGTGTTCTTGGCCATCCTTGTGGTGTAGGGTTACGTACCAGTCTGCGGCTGCGTCCCGCAGCCGGGATGCAATCGCATCCACTGTGCGCTCTTCATTAGGGAAGAGGTGGCCCCAGTTGTCCACAAACTTCTCCGCCCCTACCAAAAAGAAAGAGAGCTTTTCTGGGGTCCCATCAAACGTAGCGTCCAACAATTCGGCTAGGTTAGGCAATATGCGTCCCCATCCCTACGGAACACCCCGGGGCTTGGGACCCTGCGGTCCGGCCAGTTGACCAGGAGGTCCTCTGGGAGGTGGCCCCACCGGGACCACTGGGGCGGCAGGCGGTAGTTGAGGCTGTGGAACTGGTTGCGGGATCTGTTGCCTTCGATTGAGCTCTTCACGGATCCCTTTGGCAATCATCTCCGGGATCATCTTAAGGGACTCCTCTACCATTCTGAGGAGTCGGTCACAGCTTCGGTCTCTTTCCCTGCTTCGGGGTTCTGTTGCGCCCTCCATCTCCACCAGGTAGGAGCAGGTGTCGTCCCCTCCAGTTGCGGTACTTAGCCCATAGAGGGACTGCTCGTATTGGCTCTCCCGGAGTGGAGCACAGGGAGTTAGGGACCACGTCTCATGCGGCTCGGCCAGCGGCCCCCCCAGTCTCATCTCTTCCGAGGTTGAGTGGTCACACTGGCATACACACCTCTGAACGGGTCACCATAGAACCCGCTGAACTCGTCTTTGGGACCCCATGGTGTGGGCGCCATAGACACCGGGTTCTCTCCCGAGGTTGGCACCGAGGTGGTCGGTGTCGTAGAGGTGGGGACTGTGTCTTGCGACATAGTCACCCCTATCGGGTCTTCTTCTGCTCCACTCATCTCAGCAGGAGAGAAGTGGGGTGTAGAGGCCCGACCAATAAAGGATCACTGACAATCTGTCAAGTTCTCCAGATAGTCAGTCAAACACCGGGTTTCATAAGAAGATAGCATTTATTAAAGACTAAGCATAGAGCAGCATGAACAAGTACTTTGTCAGTGATGCCGGTTAATACAGAGCAGCATCAATTATAGCCCGTTTGAAATGCCCCCCCCAACCTACAAGCCAATGGTTACATTTCGTGCATGCGGCAAAGCAGCGAAAACAACACCTCCACTTGAATATCCTCTGATGCCAAAGAGGCCTGGGACCCAAGGTCAGGAGTGTTGATAAGGAGCTGAACAGACACAGTAATTTAGGGCGTCTGGAGACACGCTGTTACTCCCGCATTCCAGAACAGTGAAAGATGTCTCCCCCCCCATCCTCAGCAATGGCAGGGTTACCTGACAGGGCCACAAGAACTAAGCACTGATGCAAACCTTCCTGCCCTCCCTCTCATGATCTGCCTACGTTCACAGAATCAGGATTGCTGTCAGATGGCCACCTAGACACTGTTTGAAAACCTCCAAAGAAAGAGAGCCCACCACCTCCAGAGGAAGCCTGTTCCACTGAGGAACCACTCTGTCAGGAAGTTCTTTCTACTGTTTAGCTGAAAACTCTTTTGATTTAATTTCAACCCATTGGTTCTGGTCCGACCTTCTTGGGCAACATCTCTGCATCATCCTCTATATGACAGCCCTTCAAGTACCTGAAGATGGTTATTATATCACCTTTCAGTCGTCTCCTCTCCAGGCTAAACATACCCAGCTCCTTCAACCTTTCCTCATAGGACTTGGTCTCCAGACCCCTCACCATCTTTGATGCCCTCCTCTGGACATGTTCCATCTTGTCTATATCATTCTTATTAAATACTGGGTTCCATGGATGAGCAGGCTTAAGTCTAGTGATCAGCTCACTTTATTTGTGATTTCAGCAAGAGCAAGACAAGACTCCAGAGCCTCAGCTCTGTTAAATAGCATGCAATTGCCACACCCAAACACACCCCGCTCCCAGATAGGCTATTTACATATTTACTACTAGATTGGTTACTTTCAGAATCCTGGTCGGCTGTTGTTCTTGTGCTACAAGCTCAGCCAGTCTCTGGGGTGATTCAATCAGGAATGATTCCATCCCAATACATAACACTCCTCCCCCTTAAGTTTCAAAGTACCTTAACAGACATAGTCTTCAAGGTACGCTGGCTTGCAACGTCCCCTCTGTGAATGCTGGAGCTACTGTGGGAGTTGAACCAACTCTGGAGCCATGCTTGGTGAAGTAGGACCCACAATGGAGTCCTGCAAGTTGGGAACAGAGTTTGAGAGGTCTGGAGCAGCCAGTGCAGTACCTTCCTCTTCCCGGCCATCCAGCTGCACGCTGTTGTCTGGGGGGCTGTTCTCGGTTCGCCACCACAATAGCAGTGGAAGACAGGCCTGGCTCCATGGGCAATAGGCAGCAGCGGAGCTGGTTGATGTATCTGTGTAGTAGCTGGCCCCCGTCCATCAATACCTTGTACAATAGGGGTCCAGTGACTTGGGTGACCCTTGCTGGGATCCACATGGGGCCACTGGAATAGTTCCACCCAAAGACAGGGTCCCCCGGAAAGAATCCTTTGGGGACCTCCTGGCTCACCGGAGTGTGGTACAACTCTGGGGCACAGTCTGGGTGCAGTCGGTCCAGCTGCGTTGCGAGGCAGCAGCCCATTAAGAGTTCTGGGGGCTGCGGTCAGTGGATGCCCTCAGAGTCACTTGATGGCCGAACAAAAAGACTGCCAGTGGTCAGTTCCAGTCCCCGTGGGTTTAGCACGTCCTTGGTCATTCTCACCATCTGCTTGGCTTGTCCATTGGTAGCTGGGTGGAACAGAGTGGACCGCATGTGTCTGATGAGGTTCTGGTCTAAGAATGCCTTGAACTCTCCCGAAGTGAAGGTGGTGCTGTTATCAGTCATGACCATGTCCGGTAAACTATGTGTACTAAAAATCAGTCTCAGGGACCAGATGGCTGCTCAGGATGAGGTTGAGGTTACTGGCATGACTTCCAGCCACTTGGTGTACGAGTCCACCAGGAAGAAGAATACTGCCCCTGGAATGGGCTGGCAAAGTCCAAATGCACCTGTGCCCATGGCATGTGGGTAGAGTCCCATTGGTAAATGGGAGCCCTCAGAAGTTTGGGCTGCATCTCTTGGCAGGCCTAGCAATGCTGTAACCAGGCCTCAATCTTGCTGTCCATTCCTGGCCACCACATGTTGCTCCTGGCCATTGCTTTCATCCTCACGATTCCCAGGTGGGTCTCGTGCAGAGCTTGCAAAAGCCGTTTACACAGCAGTGGGGGAATCACTACCTGGCTACCCCTTAGGAGGCATTCCTTGAGAGCTCGTCCCGGTGGGATGCAAATGCTGTGAATTCTGGGCCCACATGATCCATGGGCCATCCCCTCCCCACCCAATCTAAAACATGGGAGAGGACACGATCCCTGGCAGTGTGGTGGGAAATGTCCACAGTGTGCAGAGGGTGGTCCGGCAGGTCCTCCATAATCAGGATTTGGTGCACAGGGGCTGGATCTGGGTCGACAGAGTTGGGCGAGAGGCGGCTAAGAGTGTCTGCGTGTCCCATGGACTTCCCTGGCCAGTATTGCAGGGCGTATTGGTAACCTCCCAGAAAAATGGACCAGCACAGGTCTCTGGATGATAGCATCTGTGGCGTTTGGTGGTCAGGGGCAAGGAGACCGAGCGGGGGGTTGTGATTAGTCACGATGGTGAAAGGGGCAGCCATACAGGTAATCATGGAACTTTTTTACTCCTGCCACAATTGCAAGGGCCTTTTTGTCGATCTGGGAGTAGTTCCACTCGGCTGATGACAGGGTCCAGGAGTAGTAGGCCACTGGCACCTCCCTCCTGTCTAGCAACCGATGGCCCAGGACTGCACCAATGCCATAAGAAGAAGCACTGCATGCCAAAATGACTGGCAGCATCTCATCAAAATGGGTGAGGATGTCGTTTGATGTGAGTAGTTCCTTCACAGCCCAGAAAGCAGTGGCCTGCTGCCAGCCCCACACTCACGGGTCTTCTTGTCAAGCAGGTGGTGGAGGGGCTCTGCAAGTGCAGCTTTATGGGGCAGAAAGGAGTGGTAAAAGTTCAGAAGCCCCAAGAAAGCCTGCAACTCAGCCTTGGATGTGGGAGCGGGTGCATTCTTGATGGCACAAACCTTGTCGGGGGCTGGGTGGATGCTGTCTGTGTCCACGGAGAACCCCAGGAACTCTATGCGGGGGACTCCCAGGAGGCATTTCTCCCACTTCACCTTTAGCCCAGTGGAGTCGAATCTCTGCAGCATGGTGTGTAGGTGGGTGGCGAAGTCCTCTTCGGTGGGGGCGGTGATTAATACATCATCAAAGAAGGGTTGGGCCCCAGGTATGAGAAAGTCCATTAAGTTCTGGGGCTACGCTTACCCCAGACTGCAACTGCTTGACTCTGAAAGCACCCCAGTGTGATGATGGTCTGTGCCTCAGCAGTTGGCTCATCCACCAGGAGCTGTTGGTATGCTTGGGCCAAGTCCAATTTACCAAAGACCTTGGCCCCCACCAATGTCACTAGGACATGGTTGACCACAGGGACCAGGTATGCATGGTCACTCAGTGCCTCGTTGATGGTACATTTGTAGTCTGCACAGATGCAGACATCCTCATTTGGCTTAATTGGGGTTATGATGGAGGTCTCCCAGGTGGCATGCGGAACAGCTCTAAAACTTCTTGCGCCACCAAATGGCCCAGTTCTGCCTCAATTTTGGGCTTGAGTGCAAACAGAACTCTCTGGGCCTTGAGGTGGACAGGCCACACCTCAGCGTTCAGTTGGAGCAATACTGGGGGACTTGTGTACTGGCCAAATGTCCCATCGAAAATGGCAGGGAACTCGTCACACACATTACTGAAGTCTGAGGGCCACACATGGTACACCCCCATTACCCTGAACCCCAAGGGCATAAACCAAGACAGTCCAAGTAAGCTAGTGAGCCATCCTTCCACCACAAAGTCCAACATTCCCTCAAACTGTCTGTATTTCACGTGGAATTTGCCCCACCCCTTAATGGCCACCTCGTTCTTTTGAAAGTCCCGGAGGGTGAACCTGGCAGGTCTAAGGCAGGGATCCCCTTCTGAACAGAGCCTCCAGAGAGTCTCTTCTGAGATGATAGAGATGTTCCATCTTGCAAGGTACCCCTTCTATTAGCACAGTAACTTTAATTTTATCAGGGATGTCCCAGGGCAAATTCAGTACCTGATGTTGGTGGACAGCAGTGGTATGCAGATCTGCAAATTCCTGGTGAATGGCTGTGCGTCTCTGGGCTCCCTTGGAGTGGCAGGCATGAGTGATGTGGCCTGTCTTGCTGCAGGTCCTGCATGGTGAATCTCAGAAATGGCAGGAGCAACGTTTGTGGGCTTCTCCACAGCTGGCGTAGGCAGTCAGTGTAACAGTCTCTGCTGGGCGAGCGGCAGTGGCAGAAGGTCATGAGTTGCAGAGAGCTGGGCAGCAAACCTGATGGGTCTTTTCTTCGTCTGATGCTTCAGAAGCTGAGGGAATTGAGGCCTGGTGCGTGGCAGAGGTCTGATGGTCTCGCTGGGAGTTCTTGAAAGTGGTGGCCTCGCGTAGCGCCTTTGCAAGGGTGAGTTCCTCATGGCTTATGAGATTTTAGCAGAGTTTCTCCTCTCCATCACAAACCAGTTGATGAGGGCATCATCGAGGCTGGGGAACTTGCATGTGAGGGCCAAAATGTGAAGTTGGTGGCCATCTCATTGGACTTTTGCTGCCGCATGTAGAAGTCCACATGGCGCAATATCTTGGTTGACCGAGGTGTGAAATGGTCAGTGAGCATGTGGCCACCATAAGTACATCATAAGTGGCCGCCTCAAGCATGGTGGACGCAATGAGGCCCTGGACTAGCCTCAAGGTTGTGATCCCACAGGAACTTAGCAGGAGAGCCTTCTTCTTCTCTTCGCCCTATATGTCCTGGAACAGTACAAAGTACTTGAGCCACTCCACCCAGGTCTCCCAAAGCTCTGGGTGAGCGGGGTCAAATTATGGCAGATGTCCTGGAGCAGCAACCATGGTCCTGGTTGCGATGTGATGCACTTGGCACTGGAGCTCGATGTGCGGTGTGGTGCAGATGGGCTCTAGACTGGCTCAACAGAATCCCATCCTTGTGGCCATGGTTAAATAGTGGGTTCCATAGATGAGCAGGCTCAAGTCTAGTGATCAGCTCACTTCTTTTGTTCTCCAAGAATTCTTAAAAATAATAGACAGAGGCTCAGAAATTACATCTGCATGTTCTTTTAGTACCCTTGGATGAAATTCATCTGGCTCCGAGGACTTCATTTCATTTAAAGAAACTAGGTGTGTATTTACTACCTCATGCCGATCCTATGCTGCAACTCTCTTCCCTCATCATGTATTCTGTTTTTGCCATGTTGAGCACTGTTTCTCACAAGAGGAGACTGAGGAAAAGTAGGGAATGAGCAGTTCTGCCCTCTCTTCATCACCTGTTACAATTTCACTTTCTTGTCCCTGCAGTGAGCCTACCATGTTCTTTTTTTTTTCTTACTTTGAACATAAGAAAAGTACCCTTTTCTGTTGTTTTTAGCAGCTCTTGCTAGCCTAAACTCATCCTGAGATTTAGCTTTCCTCTCTCTCTACTAGCACTGGTTATATGTTTATAGTCTTTCTTGGTTATAAGGCCCTCCTTCCACTTTCTAAATTAGTCTTTTTTCCCCTCAAGTCTTTAGAAAGCTGTTCATGGAGCCACCTTGGCTTCTATAGGTTCCCCCCCCTTTTCCTTTTCACAGGAATCATTTGTGATTGTGTCTTCAGTATTTTGCTTTTAAGAAACTTCCACCCCTCTTTTTTTTTTTTTTGAACATTTTAAGTTTATTGAAGTTCAAGTTATACAGAAATAAAACATAGTGCACATACATACAGAATAATTTTCCTGAAAACATTAGTTATAACAATATCATCTATGATATCATGTTAAACATTAACTTGCTTGTAACACATATCATAATAAACTTTAGCTTACTTGCAACACAGATGTAAGGATTTTATTTCATTTGTTCCTAAGAGTCATTCATTGTGCATGTTAGGTGTTGTAATGATTAGTGTAGATTACCTCTAAATGATTTGCTACATGTTTATTAAGTACATTTTGAATGTGAGCTGAGAAATTCACGATCAAGCACAGAGTCAGTAGAGTAAGAGAAAAGGAAAGCTCAGTATTTGAGAAGACTAGAGTGCGATATATAGGATTGCATGGCTGGCAATTCTGCGTGAGGATGTAATCCATGAATGGAAACCATTTTTCATCAAAGTTTGTTTGTCTTGGACATATCTCCGATCTTTGAATCTTATCAGTGATCTTTTCCATGATGAAGTGATCCCATACTTTTTTTAACCAAGAATTCCGAGTCGGGGCTGAAGGGGACTTCCACGTCGATGCTATTGAGGTTTTGGCAGCAACAAGGAGACTTGAGATTAGTTCCTGGCTTAACGGAGGAATGTTAGAGCCATGCCAGTCATCTAGGAATATTAGTTCTGGGTTGAACGATAAAGAGTATCCGGTGATAGAGTGAATTTGCTGCAAAATATCCTGCCAAAAAACTGAAATAACAGGGCATTGCCACCAACAATGAGCAAAAGAACCTCGTTCACCACATTGTTTCCAGCATGCAGGAGAGTGGTTTGACGTTATCTTGGCAAGTCTTTCTGGTGTGAGATACCATCTGGTCATGATCTTATAAGGTTGGAGTTTGGTGGATGCGACAGAGGAAGTAATTAACCTTGACTTCCAAATTTTTTCCCATTGAAGTTCATTGGGCTGTTTATTGCAGTCTTGTTGCCATTTAAGTTGAAAGGCTAAAAGTTTGTCACCATCGTCTCACTAAGATGTCATATATCTTGGATATTGATCCTTTGAATGTTGAGTCCAGAGGAGTCATAAGTTGCTCAAAAGGAGTTAGAGGAGCTTTGAGGATTTGTGGTAAATTCAGATTTGTCAACGCATGGTTTAACTGGAGATAGAAGAACCACGGGATAGTACAATGTATAAGATCTTCTAGTTTTGCCCTTGGAAGAAGTCCTTTCTTAGATGAAACGTCTGATATACGTGACACATGTGCTTTCCTCCATTGAGTAGCCACATTGCTATCACATCCTGGAGAGAACCAATCCTGGAAGAGGAACGTGGTAAATCTGGAAATCTTCGGTATAATCTTGTCTCTGTAGTGGTCCCATGTGTTAAGAATAGCTGAGAAAAGGATATGATTTTTTATTGGTACAGGTCTTTCACAGGGCCTATTCCAGATTATCTCTTGCATTAGCTTTGGTTTGATGATTCGGTTTAAAGGAGTGATCCAGTCAGCTTGTTCTTCATTTCTCAATATTTTAATTATATATGTCAGTAAAGCTGTGTGGTGGTAGATCTTCAGATCTGGGAAGCTCAATCCCCCTTGAGAGGTTCGTCGTCTTATTACTTGGAAGCTTATTCTAGGTCGCTTATAGTTCCATAAAAAGGAGTTAAGGTCGTGTTACCATTCTTTAAGCAGTTTATTGGGAATAGTGATAGGTAAAGTGCGGAAAAGATAAAGCAATTTGGGAAACGCAAATGACTTGATTAAGTGTAATCGGTCTGTTAGAGATAGATTTAACTGGCTCCACTTTTTAAGGTCTTGTTTAATTTCTCTAAATTTTGTAATATAGTTGAGCATTAGTAAATCAGACGGATCCTGAGGTATTTGGATCCCTAGATATGGTAAGGACGTAGGAGCGCTTTTGATACCTAAACCTGGAAGAGACTCAACTAACCCAGCGTCGTTTCGTCCGATATCACTCCTTAACCAGGACTATAAAATATTTACTGCCATTTTGGTGCAACGTCTGAACACCTTCATAATGGAATATATTCACAATGATCAAAAGGGCTTTATTCCAGGACGGGACATCTCTGATAATATAGTCAAGACCATAAATATCCTATCAACTTGCAAAGAATTACACACGAGTGGCCTTCTGATCTCACTTGATGTTGAGAAAGCTTTTGACTCCATAGAAACATCGTACTTGCTTTCTTTGCTCTGACATATGGGTTTTGGGGATTCATTCCTTCGCACATTGACGGCAATCTATAAAGACCCTACTGCTAAGATCAAAACGAATGGCATTGCTTCTGAAAAGTTCATTTTGGAGAGGGGAATGAGGCAAGGATGCCCTTTATCTCCAGCATTGTTCGCAATAGCTTTGGAACCTCTGGCTGAACTGATTCGACAAGATCCACATATTAAACGCATTACAGCGGGAGAATCTTCATTCAAACTAAGTCTCTTCGCGGATGACATGTTGATTTATATGACCGATCCAGAAAAAAAGAGTACAGTGACTTATAAAAGTCCATAAAGATCTTATTTATCTTGGTGGAACTAGATTGCAAGTTCCCGGAAGAGTATTTCAAGGCTGAGACATGTCGCGTTGATTTTTTGTCCTTGACCCTCCATGATAACAATCTCAAAGATTTAGGAGAATTAATCCAGTATTTTTGCTTGAGGAACAGTAGATTTTTCTGAATCTGTGTTGTTTCTAAGGATTCGAGTAATTTCCTTTCAGTGAGTAACCGTTGGTAATTCTTTTTGCCTCCCTTATCTTTATGAAGTTGTTCCAAACGTTGTATTCTTGTTTGTATTTCCAGCTTAAGAGCTTCTTTTTCTTTCTTCAGATGTGATGTCACCGAAATTAAGTGGCCACGTAGAACAGCCTTAAGCGCATCCCACACTATGGAAGAAGATGTTTCATCGTTGACATTGTCTTGCAAATATTGTTGGATGAAACATTCAATTTGGGTGGCTTGAGTTTCATTAAAAAGTAGTGATTTATTCAGATTCCATTGTCTTGAGTTATTTATTGGTGAAGATGAAAGTATGGAACAGCTCACCCCTGCATGGTCTGACCACATGATGGGATTAATCTCAGCATCTGTCACATGCGTAGTTAGAGAATTAGATATCAGTATGTAGTCAATGCGGGTATAAATTCCAAATCTAGGTGAGTAGTAGGTGTAGTCTTTTCCAGACACGTGTAAATGTCTCCAAATATCTATGAGTTGGAACCTCTCAAATAGAGACGCTAACCTTGTATTCCGACGGATCCCTTTGTTTTTTCTACTGGGTAGATGGGATCTATCCAGACTATTGTTAACGATGTGATTAAAGTCTCCTCCCACTATCAGCTCACCTTCTTGGAAGTTTTGAAGCTTCAAGAAGACCTCTTCCAAGAATGCCAATTGGTTCTCGTTTGGTGCGTAGATCGATGCTATAGTTACCTTTATTTCATCTAGAATGCCTTTGACAAATAGATAGCGTCCTCTAGGATCAGATTCCATCCCTTGATGTTGAAATCTGGTATCCCCCGAAATTAGAATAACCACCCCTCTAGATTTGGAATTTCCTGTTGCATGATATTGCTGCTGGATCCAACCAGCTTTTAAAGTGGGAAGAGATGTGGCATGTAAATGAGTTTCCTGTAGCAGGACAATATTTGGCCTAGTTTTGACTACATTCGTCAAAATCCTCTTTCGTTTTATAAGATTATTCAGTCCTCTCACATTTAGTGAAAGTGTTTTCCAAGTTGGCTCCATTAGGAAGGTTAGAAGTGATAGATAACAAAGTAGGTTAATAATATAAAGCTGTATTGTCTTAATCGTGAATCCTCAGTCGTAGCTAGTGTGTATGAGGTGTGAAAGTATGAGATTGTAATGTTAGGAATACTAGTGTTATGTGAGTTCCTTGCTAGAGGGTTTTTTTTTTTAATATAAAATATTGATTTAGATTTTTTTTACTATTATTAGTATTGTTAATATTAATATTTTGAATTTGACTGTTGTGACTCCTAAAAGGGATAGATTTTTGAGAGAGACTGCACAGTGACTCTGTAGTAGACGCGACAAGCAATAAAATTCAGGAACAATAAATTACAACTCTAATTCAGTAAGCAGCAAGAAATCCAACCAACAAGCTATAGATAGGTATTTAAAAAGATATAAAATGTAAAACACAATATATAGCCAATAGATTAAATATGATTAAAGATAGTCAAAAACCAATGACTAATCAATTTAACAATTCCTTAGTATATAAGTGCACACTAGAATATGAAAATCAAAAAGTTGATTAGCAATCAGATCCAGATGGTAATGAAGCAAATCAGATAAGAATTAATGAATTTCTATGATAACAAGTATTTATGATGTAATTAATTATAAGGTTAAATATTAACAGTGAATTGAGTAAGATATTTGTGAAATTTAATTAAGGGTGATAGTTAATCAATGGGTAAACAGTTTAACAACTCTTAAATTCAGAAATATGTTTAAAAAAATGATAATCAGAGCGCAAAGCAGAAATAATAAAATCAGTTAAGAAATGATTGTATTAATCAGATAAACCGCAATTGATTTTATAGGATCAAGCACAAGTAGAATTGATAATATTAAAAATGTATATTGTCAGTGTAACAAGTAAAACTTTAAAGCTTTTAAACTAAGCTGTAAGATAAACTTTTATACAGTCCTACTTAACCCCTCAGAGACAAACTCTGTGTAGGTTAATGGGGATCACCCCAGAAAGAAAGAACTGTACTAAACAAAAGAGCAAAATAGAGAGAATCCCCCTCCCCCCCCTGAACCACTTATTAGACTTCAATGCATTTCCCAATTAAGTAAAAACAAAAACCTGAAAAGAATAAGCATAAAAAACATTATTATAAGTATGCAGATACCAAGTGGGACAGCCTCGCCCTTCAGATTGCTGCTACATAAGAATTTAGTGAACTAAGCGCGTCTGGCGACCAATTTGTTTTCTTTAGTTGGAGAGATCGGCAATCCTCTTTTCCTTGAAGGTCTATCCGGATCCATCTGAATAGGGATGTTTAGGGCTGATAAAAGTTTGTTGCCTTCATCAATATCTTCAACAAAATACAATCTGTCCTTGTAGGAGATTTGAAGTTTAGTAAGGTTTTTCCACTTGTAGCGAACATGGGCTTGAGCGAGTGCTTCAGTGATCGTCTTCAGATCTCTCCTTTTAGCTAGCACGTCAGGTGGCAGGTCCGGGAACACTAAGATCTGGGCATTCTGGTAGGAGAGGGAGCCCTGCATTCTGGCCATGTCTAATATTTTCTTCCGAATTCGTTGGTCAGGGATGGTCACTAGAATATCTCTGGGGCCCCAGCGTTTAGGATTGTCCACTGGCCCCAGACGGAACGCCGCAGTAATAATGGGAATGATCCCTTCCTCTAACTTTAGTTCTACTCCCAACCACTCCGCAATAAATATAGTTAAATCTTTGTTAGCGTTTGCTTTCTCCGAGAAGCCCCGAAATTTAAGGTTGGGCCGACATGAAATAGCTTCCACCGCCATGACTTTGTCTTTAAGGCAGCCATTTTCTACCCAGAGGGAGCGTACATTTTCCTGTGCTGTCAGACTGATTTCTTCCGCGATTTCTGCGGTTTGATTAATCTGATTAATATTAAGTTTAAGTTCAGCAAATTGCTCAGTTAAGGGTCTAATGAGCGTGGCCATACTCTCCAGGATTCTAGATTCCATATGTGCCAATCTTACTGCTAGGTCATTTTCCTGTTGTGCTGAAGAAGGCGGGAATAGTGAAGCGTTCTCTGTTGCCATGATGTCAGCTTCATCGGCTTCACCCTCAGAATTTTTAGAAGGGGCAGGCTTCGTAAAGAAATCCTGAATGTCCTTCTGAGTGCTAAATGAAGATGCTGCCATGAAAATCCTTTCAGCGTTCATGAAGTGGGAATAGAAAAGTAAAGTAAAATAGTGATATTTGGGTTCAGGGGTGTGGGGAGAGCGGAGCTGCTCTTTTAGGCGTCCATCACACTCGGCGCCAACGCCACGCCCCCCACTTCCACCCCTCTTGAACTCCCTTCTCCTTAAGTATATCTGACCATGGGATTCTACCCAGCATAACTTTAAGTCTGTCAAAATTTGCTTTCCTGAGGTCCAAACTATATGTTTGACTACGTACAGCTTTTCCCTTCCCCAAAACTGTAAATTCCAAGATTATATGGTCACTACTACCCAGGGTGCTCACTACTTTCACATCATCAACCAGTTCTTCCCTGTTGGTAAGAATCAAGTCCAAGCTAGCAGGTCCTCTTGTTTCCTTCTCCACTTTCTGGAAAATGAAGTTGTCAGCAAGACAAGTCAGAAATTTATTGGACCTTTCATTTTTAGCAGAGTTGGATTTCCAACAGATATCCAGATAATTGAAATCTCCCATGACCACTGTGTCCTTTGAGAACTTTGTAATCTGTTCTAGGAGTGTCTCATCCAACTCCTCTGCCTAACTTGGTGGTCTATAGCAGGCCCCCACCATAATATCACTATTATTTCTTACTCCTTTTTTTTTTACCCAGAGGCTCTCAACAGGACTTCCATGCTCAGATTCATGTATTTCCTCACAAGTCTCTCCCTTTTAAATAAGTTGTACCCCTCAGTCTTAATATTCCAGTTGTGAGTGTTATCCCACCAAGTTTCGGTAATGCCTATTAGATCATAGTCCCCTTCCTGTATTAGGATGTCAATTTCCTCCTGCTTGTTTCCCATACTCTGTGCATTAGTGTAGAGACAACAGGATCCTGAGGTTTTCATTTTTATACTTACCTGTGAGTTAATGTTACCTATTATACGTGCCACTCCCCATAAAACTTTAGCATTCTTATATCCAGTTATTGGCATCATACTAGGCTTTGCATTTTTGTCTTAATCCCCCACAGGATTTAGTTTAAAACTCTCCTTATTAGGTTTGCAAGGCTGTTACCAAACACATTTTGTCCTATCCTCATGAGGTGCAAACCATTTCCTGATAGAAGAGCTTCATCTTGAAAGCGTAAGCCATTGTCCAAAAATCCAAACCTTTCCTGATGACACCATCTACGTAGCCAGTCATTTATTTGCAGTATTCTTCTTTCCCTTCCTAAGCCAATGGCACTTCCTTAATAAGTTCCCTGCCAAACTGCCTCTCAAGACTACTTGTGAAAGGATTGCAGAAGCAAAAATCTCTTAACAAACATAGGATGTAAGAGCTACTCAACTTCCTACAGGGCCCCCAGGCCAGACCCCCAGGCTAAGAGCCACAGGGCAAGAGCCCTTTGGCTTACACCAAAGGCTCATACCTCTGGTGAGGAGGAGCCTTACACGATTGAAGGCTCATCCAGCACAGGACAGGGCCAGCAGCCAGCCCCAGGCAAAACTGCTAAAAGCTACAATTAGTTGCATCTAGGCAAAAGAGACCAACAGAAACCACACTTCCTTAAACAGGCACCACTCTCCAACAGGCTATACATACCCACACACCCTCAAGCATTGTCCTCCCACACATTAATCTCAGGTAATTCTCCTCGGCAGTTAAGGAAAGGCAAATAATAAAACACTCGCGACTCCAGCAGCAGCTCCATCTCCTGCCACTTCTCAGAGCCCAACTCTGGGAATGATGAGGTTAGGCTTAGTTTAGGGCAGGCAAGACAACTATTTCATATTTATTTTAAGTTTCCATATCATCACTTATCAAATATAATCTCTGTGTAATTCATATTTACATTATATATCTTTGTGGTGCTTCTCAAGGCGCTCCCAAAGAGCTCTTGCTATGTTTCCTGGTATTTTCTGATGTTTGTCCCGTAAAGCTTCTATTGCCATTTTTGTCTGTTGGGAGATGGGAAAAATATGAGTCAGTTTCCAGACATGTAGGATAGAGTCAAAAAGTCCCTAGAATCAATCAGAGTCATGTCAGAAATGCCCTGTACTTTCTCCTTTGCACAAACATGCAGTGATAGGTACAATTCTATCCGTGCTTCTGTGACCTGTCAGTGCATCTTTCAAAGTCCTAGGGCCCTTGCTAGACCAAGGAAGCTGGTTCTGACCTCCCCAAAATTGGACCTTTTCCAGATGTCTCTTCTGGGCCACGACAATTATATGATAGGGTATTGACCAGATAGAATATTGACTAGCTAAGCTGCTGGTGTGCTGTCATCAGCAATATTTTTAATAGTATAAAAAGTAACAAATAGTATAAAAAAGTTGTAAAAGAGCATTGTTTTTACTGCTTTATATTTCTACTAGGGAACAAAGCCCATTGTGGATGAAGACAATGGGCCCTAGAAAGGTAGGGCGGGTGGGTGGGTGGATGGGTGGTAGACAGACAGACAGATAGATAGATGATAGTGTGGTTTGGAGACAGAGACTGAGGAAGGGAAGAAGGAAGGTAGGAAGGCAGGAAGGATTGAAGGAAGGAAGGAAGGAAGGAAGGAAGGAAGGAAGGAAGGAAGAGTGAGGGGGGAGACAGAGACAGACAGTCAGAAAGACAGACAGGCAGAGATAGAGAGAGGATGAAGGGGGGAAGAAGTCAAAGTGATGGGGAGGAAGGGAGAAAGAGTGAGAGAGGGAAAGAATGAAAGGAGATAGGGAGAAAGGGAGTGAGGAAGAGGGGGTAGTGGCAAAAATGTGCCCACGGCAGGTGGCTCAATGCCGACACTGCCACCCCTCGCAAGCCTGTGAAGGTGGGGGGGGCAGAGTGATGAAAATGGGCCGGCGGGGGTTGGCTCAGCACCGCTGCCGCCCCTCGCCTGCTCCCCCCAAAAGCTTGTGAAGGTGGGGGGGGCGGAGCAGCAAAAACGGGCTGGTGGAGGTTGGCTCAGTGCTGCCACCCCTCGCCTGCTCCCTCCAAAAGCTTGTGAAGATGGGGGGCAGAGTGGCAAAAATGGGCTGGTGGGGGTTGGCACAGTGCCGCTGCCCCTTGCCTGCTCTCCCTGAAAGCTTGTGAAGGGGGGATGGAGTGACAAAAACGGGCTGGCGGGGGTTGGCACAGTGCCGCTGCTCCTCGCCTACTCCCCCTGAAAGCTTGTGAAGGTGGGGTGGGGGAAATGGTGAAAATGGGCCAGCAGGGGTTGGCTTAGCACCGCCGCCGCCTCTCACCTGCTCTCCCTGGAAGCCTGTGAAGGGGTGTGTGGAGCGGTATAAAAAGGTAGAGGTCCCAGGAAGAGAGAGAGGGAGGGTGAGGGAAGGGCGGGGCACTCCAGACTGTACCTTGCTGGCGTGCGTTTCCACGGTGTGGGTGAGCAGGGAATGGCACCGGGGGGCACAGGAGGCCTCTCCCCATTGGCCCAGCTCAGTGGGGAAAGTTGGGGGGGCTTGGAGGCCTTCTTCTGTCCATCTGGCTCTCTGGGCAGCCAGGAGAAGGTGGTGTGGAGGGGGGCTTGGAGGGCATTAGGTAAAGGTGGGGGGATGACGGGCTGCACCATCTCAGTAGGCATGCCGCTGGTGGTGAGGCCTAATGACACTCACCGGCCCCATAGGGCTCTGAAGGGTCTTTGAAGCTGGGGAGGGGGGCGAAGATGGTCTGCCGGTGTTCAGTGTGGTGGTGGGGGAGAGGCCAGATGGTGCTCACCCCTCCCAGAGGCCTCACAGTGGGGCACGGCGGCGGTGGGAGGGTGGACGAGGGAGGGACTGAGTAGGCCTCCCAGCGTGTGGCAACAACTGAGTGGGGAAAGATGGGGCGGGGGCGGCTGGAGTTCTCAGCAGGCTGTGGCGGCCTCAGGCTTGGGTGGAGGCCTTCCCTCCCCCTCAGCAAATTGCCTGCCCCCCTGTCATCTGGGTGCACGCCGCCCAGGCGGTGATCTGCGATGTGGGAAGGACAGCGGCTCCATTGAGCTGTGATCCCCAGCCAGTGGAGCATCTGTCCCATCCAGGCGCTCCAAAGAGAGTGAGGTGTCGTCCCTCCCCTTCCAAGCCACCCAGCCAATGGCACGCCAGTAGCCCAGAGAGAGCCAACCAAGCCAGCCAGCGTATTCTGACTGGCAGCTCTTGCGGCCAACCACTGTTGGTGCGTATTGAACATTATGGGACCAAAACTCAATTATATATAAGGAGAGATAATGTATACTGTTCCTTACAAAAATATCATGTGCCCTCCCCCTATCACTGGATAAAGACTGAGCATGGTCATTACCTTTCAGGTGACACAGAATTTGTAGAACAATTGGGCACTTAATAGTATCCTGGAGGGCATGAGTTGTATATGAGTAACTTACTACTCACATAATCCAAATCCTAGAAGCCAACCCTATAAGGCAATGGAACTATAGCACTATTTTGTTGAGGTTTAGGATTCAGGAACTCACTAATCTAAATCCTGCTCTCATCCTCCCATGACTCTTTGTGGATCCCCAACTTCTCTATATTGGGAGTGACTGACAAGGAATTTGATGGTAGCATTAACTTTTAGCACTGAAATTCTTACAACATGTGCATTAAAAATCCACACTTCTCTGAGTTCCTCCAGTGGTGGGAAAAAGCAGAATTAATTTTCTATGGAGAAGAAGCAGAGGTTAGGAAAGCCTCAGGGGCAAAATGTCATGTGGGCCTACAATGCTGTAAGGAAAGGAAATCAGGCACAACCAGCCTTATTCTGGCATCTTGGGATCCTAAAAACTAGGCTACTCAAAAACACACAGGAACTCTACCTCTCCTGTTTACCTCATGCACTCTTCTCTGCCCCCAGCACTGAAGTCAAAAGTCACTTTCATGTTCTCCCTTATTAGAAGGTGACATACCAGCCCTTTTGACACACTACATAGAAGTATAATGGATGCCTAGCAATTAGGGTTGCCAACCTCCAGGTGGTGGCTGGAAAGCTCCTGCTATTACAACTGTTCTTCAGATGACAGAGATCAGTTCACCTGGAGAAAATGGCTACTTTGGAAGGTGTTATACCCCACTGAAGTCTCTCCATTCCCCAAACCCCACCCTCCTCAGGCTCCAGCCCCAAAATCTCCAGGTATTTTCAAACCCAGAGCTGACAACCCTAACAGCAGTGCACTGCTAGTATGTGCTACCCATGATGTTCCTCATATGCACAGTCACCATGTTGTCCTACTTTGCATGCACGTATAGCTTCAGTATGCGTGAACCAAAATGTATGTTTGAGCATACCAAAGCTGTATGAGTATGCAAAACACACATTTCCTTCCACTCAGGCAAGCTGGTAAATGTGTGTATTGGGAGGATTTACACACAGTTGGCAGCCTCCCAATATATATGGAATTCACTGCCACAGGAGGTCGTGGCAGCTGCAAGCATGGACAGTTTCAAGAGGAAATTAGATAAACATATGGAGCAGAAGTCCACCAGTGGCTATTAGCCACAGGGTATAGATGGGAACTCTCAATCTGGGGCAGGTGATGCACTCTATTCTTGGTGCTGGAGGGGGCAGCAGTGGGAGGGCTTCTGGTGCCCTGGCCCCACTGCTGGACCTCCTGATGGCACCTGGTATATTTTGGCCGCTGTGTGACAGAGTGTTGGACTAGATGGGCCATTGGCCTGATTCAACATTGGCTTCTCTTATGTTCTTATGTTCTTATATGTGGGTGTAACTTCGGAAAAAGGCCCTTTATTCCAGATATATCCATGAGTCTTCGCACCTACATTCCAGTATATCCCGCATTCATCCAGTGTTCAAAGTGGCTTACACAGTCATTAATGAAAATATAAATAAATATAAACATATAAAATATAAATCAAAATAGTGATCAAAAAGTTATCTAAGCATAGCAAATTATTTTTAGGACATACTGGATACCACAGCACCTTTTTAGTAAAGTGTGTAATTGTTGGTGCTGTAACTTACAAGATGTGTCTCTTAAACATAAGCTTTGGGCCTGTCCAGTTAATTTGGTCTTTTAGGGAGTAACCAATCACTCATATCAATTTTGTATTAGAATATTTATTAATCTTTAAGGATGCATATGTACTTATGAATTATTGCCTGTCTCCTCGAGACTGACTGATGAAAAAAAATGGACCCCATCATGCCCCTACTTTTTCTAAAAGACGTGTATTACAATACTGGAGGGAATGGCAACCTCCAGTAATCCAATGGATTGAGGACCTTATAACTTTATCCACATTCGAATGTATGGCATCTAGATGACAACTGCGCATAGACATGTTTTTAAATATTTGGAAACCTTTTATAGATGTAGACTTGCCACCATTGTTATTACATTGGGTTATATTTTTTATTTTTTTCTGTCTTGTTGTTGCTGTCAAGTCACAGATTGTGGTGAGCCTGTAGGGTTTTCAAGGCAAGAGACATTCAGAAGTGGTTTGCCATTGCCTGCCTCTGCGTCATGATCCTGGTAGTCCTTGGTGATATCCCATCAAAATACTAGCAAGGCGCAACCCTGCTTAGCTTCCAAGATCTGACAAAACCAGGGCTGTTAAAGGTAATAATTTTTTTTTAAAAAATCTAAACATAATGCTACCGTTGCAGAATGAGCTCTGAACTTTGAAGGCACCACCTAGAGTCTTCTCTACCAGCCTTGTCATCTTATTCAGCTGACCCCAAGGACTAATACATGTATATCATTCATTATATGGTCCCAGCCTCAGAACATGCTCAACCATCTGAACAAACTGTGTGGCAAAGATCACCTTGCCTTTTGGATACTTACCACTTACGCACCTTGGACTATGTTACCTGCCCTTGTCCTTCTGACTTTTGGTTGCAGAAGCCTTGTTGCCCTTGCTCATTCTCTTGCCTCTGGCCCCAGTGGATTGACAGCTGGCTCCTTCTAACCCCTCAAACCTAATTGCTTGGGTATGATCATGACACATTCGTTCCAGTCCAAAATTATTAAGCAATGCAAATTTTAAGAAACTGGGAGGGATTGATAGGAAATGTGATGGTAGCATTCATATTTGGCATTGAAATAGTTACTTTTTCAGCCAGTTCTTCAGCAGTTATACTTGGATCATAAGGAATGGGTTCTCCAATATATGTCCGAAGCTTGACAGGAATGAACCCATATCCTGGAAAGATTAAAAATCGTGTTCGTTCATAAAGCCATCTCATTGGCCCTGTAATACGAAAACAAGATAAGATTGGGATAACAATAATATGTTGAAGACACCTTCATTTTGTAAAAAATTGTCTCAGGCCTTGAAATGAAATATTTGCTAGGAGCCAACGGAGGTAGCATAGACATCTGGTAGCTTGCTTCTTTCACCTGCAGTGGAATAATGGACATTTAAAAATGGAGACACAAGAGGAGCAAACTACCAGAGGCATATCTGACATTTGGAAAGTCATAAGCAGTGGGTAAAATGTCTTGGCAAAGACGAGTTTAGAATTTTCCATATAATAACAACCCAAATGAGTTATGAAAAAAGAGGCATGTCTCCAGTTTTACAAGAACCTCAAAATAGATATTTTATTGCAAAGGAATTTCAGAAACAGACTGGAACAGGAGATTGCTGAATTATAAGTTATTACAACACTCAGGACAATGGAACCTCCAGGGCTTAACAGAGATAACATGTTCTTATCTCACTACACATGCTAAGTCACTCAGTTCTCACATACCCAAAAATTAAACTTTGTAGGCTTACAGGTGCTCCTGGGCTCAGACTTAGTTCTCACATATGTTGTTAAATCCTGTATTATCTGTATGCCAAATTGCTGCTATTTACATGTCTTACCAAATGTGTTATTTGTGTTATGGGGGGTGGCCCCCTCCAACAGGGTCAGGCTTTGGATGGCTGGGGGGGCTGCAGTGGCCACCACACTGGCATTGTCTGGGCTCGCTGAGTGGTGCTCTGGGTGAAAGACACTGAGTTTGGGCTCCCAACCATGGACGTGCATTGGTCAGTCTGGTTGACAGAGCACTCAGTGGGAATTAAGCACCTATCACAGCCATGCTCATAATACTGGCTTGGTGCTTCAACTGGGGGAGAACAGCCTGCCTGAGTGGACTGGGGTGTCTCTTGGGCACTGGGCACTGGCTGACCTGGCATGCTTGCAGGCGAAGTGGACTGACACAGTTATTTTGTGGTCAGACTGGCTTGAAGGTCGCTCATGGCGTGGCGCTGACCACCTCAGAAAGGTGGATGTGGTGAGGCAGAAGGCTATCCAGCCATCTCCCATAGGCTACAGCCCCCTGTTCTGGCCTGACAGGGGTGCACCTGTCCTCTTGGAGCTTGGACATCTGGCTTCATGGAGTTTGGCATTCCCTATTCCCTTGGCTACAGTTGTAGGAGTGTTGGCGGGAGCTGGACGGGTGGCCCCGCCCAGCTCTGGTGGTGGTAACAGCATGGGGCCAGATCTGTTTGTGGGAATTGGCCTGCATGCCATTCACTAGATATGGGGACCACCTTAAGGGGTCTTGGCCTGAGGACTGGCGGGAGCAAGCCTGCTCAGGGACTACCAGCACTTGCCCTCATGGCCAGATGGCAGGGGAGATCACAAAGGGGCAGTTGTTCATGTGATTCCCCAACAACCTGCCATTCTGCAGTCAGCACCCAAGCCAGCTGGCTGGGTGGCAGAGTTCATCAGCTGGCAGCAGGTCAGCTGATGCATTGGATCTGGCGGACCCATGCTGTGCCAATGCTTCTTACAGCTGTAACCAATAAAGTTGTGGCCAATTTACTCCACGTATTTCCAAATCTGTAGTGAGTGTGGTGATTTCTAGCGAGATCATTGGCATCTGAGCAAACCTCCCCAACCCACCTAAGGCCGCATTTGAACTTTGTTGGTCTTGAAGGTGCCCCTGGACTCAAAACTTCATTCTCACATCTGTTTCTTAACTCTCGTATTTATATGCTAATTTACTGCCATTCACAGAATTTAACAGTCTTAATCCAGTCTCAGCTATAATCACCCAGTTACTTATTGTAGTGTATCCACGGAGAAACATGGACTTGGGCAACCATATGCTTGGACCAGTTCGGACTGGTCCGCCATGCGGTCAGGCAAAGGGCCTGAGCTTCGTTCCTCTAGACAATAGATTTTAGGCTCCTTGCATCCTTCCAATCAAGGAGCCCGGTGTAACTCAATTAACTGTAAATAGCAAATCACGGGTGTTGTGTGTGTTTGGGGTGTGAGTTCACTTGGGAATAAAAGCTGGCCTGCGAGCTGGCTTAGGTGTCTTGTTCCTGTTCTAATAAAGTATGTGAGAACTGAAATCACTCGTCAGTCTCAGTACTTTTCACTGGCGACAAGGATGGGATGCCAACTCCCTCCATGAACAACGACCACGAAGAAGAGCATCGCATCGAGCCCCACTGCTCATCGCACTGCTGACCCCACCAACGCTCCCGAGCTTCGCACCGAGCCAGCTGCTCACTGCACCGCTCCCGAGCCTCGCCGCTGACCCCAAGAGCAACGCGCCTCCCACCCAGCTTCGACGTTCGTACCCAGCCACTACAACTCACCTAACCGTGGTAAGATGGCCGTGCCTCCAGTTCACCTCTAAGCCTTCGACATCTCCCAGCTTCAGAAATGGGATGCCTGGTTGGAGACCCTGGAGAACCATTTCAGTTACCACGATGTGGTGGACGTGGCAAAGAAGAAGGCCCTATTCCTCAGCGTCTGTGGCATAGACACCCTCCTTTTCCTGCGGGATCTCATCAACCCCAAGACCACCAAGGGAGAGTCTTATGCAGTGCTAGTGAAGGCTCTAACAGACAACTTCTCCCCCAAGCCCACCAAGTTTGTGGAGCGGCTGGGGTTCTTTGCAAGGGTCCAGGGGCCAGACGAGTCCACCACAGATTTTCTGGCAGGCCTTCGGCGAGCAGCCACAAGATGTGAATTCCCAAGCCTCGCAGACACGCTGCTCAACCAGTTCCTCGTAGGCCTCCGCAAGCCCAAACTGTGGCGGAAACTGGCCAGCAACAATGACCTCACCTTGGATAAGGCCATCCAGGAGGCCGCAGCTTACGGAAAGGCCCACCAAGACCGCCTCGGCTCGGTGGTCCACCGTACACAAGTGACGCACAGGTCTGACGTATCGGATGACAAGGAGGTACTCCAGGTACACCACAGACCGTCCCAATGCCCTCAGTGGACCCGAAAGGCCAAGTCCCAACCATCCGTAGCCTGTGCAAGCTGCGGCAACACTCACGAGCGATGGACTTGTCGACTTCGCACCGTGATCTGCAGGGCGTGCAACAAAACGGGGCACATCAAGAAGGTCTGCCGCTTCAAAGGCCAACGGAGAACCCTCACGGTGCACCTCGAAGCTGATGATCTGCACACCGTTTCGGTCCACCACCAACAAACGGTATGTAACCTGCCCCCTAACAGCCTGGACAAAGTGCATGTGACTGTCTGAATTGAAGGGTCCCCCTGTGAAATAAAGATTGATTCGGGGTCTTCGTTTTCCATAATATCGATGGAGACCCTCCGTGCCGTATGCCCAAATGGGGGACCCCAGTTGCACAAGCCACAGGGTCTGGTTTTGTGGGACTTTAATAAGAACCCTGTGGCCGTCCGGGGCTGGGGCAAGTTCAAGGTCCAATTCAAAGGGTTCTTGGGCACCCTGGACCTGTTGGTGGTGGAGGGACGGTTCTCCAGCCTATTGGGACTCTCGTGGTTCAAACCCCTGGGTCTCCAGATAATGGGGTTGAACCAGATCCGAATGGCGGACTGGGAAGTGGTGTGCCAGGAATCCCCCAAGGTGTTTGACGGGACTCTAGGAAAATACACCGGGGACCCCATTTCACTGGATCTGGACCCGGCGGTGTGGCCTATTTGGATAAAGGCTAGGGTTCCCCCCATTGCGATGCGAGTGAAAATTGAGGCAGAGCTCGATCACTTGGTGGCGCAAGGGGTGCTGGAGCCAGTCACATCTGCACGCTGGGAGACCCCCATAGTAATGCCCGTCAAACCTAACGGGGACGTGCGCATTTGTGCCGACTACAAGTGCACAATAAACAAGGCCTTGCAGGACCACGCGTACTCGGTCCCAGTGGTAAGCCATGTCCTCGCTTTGCTGGCAGTGGCCAAGGTCTTTGGTAAGCTCGACCTGGCACAGGCTTACCAAGAGCTGCCCGTTGATGCCGCTGCAGCAGAGGCCCAGACAATTGCCACACACAAGGGGGCCTTCCGGGTCACGAGGCTTCAGTTTGGGGTTTGTGTAGCTCCCGGGATTTTTCAATCTTTTATGGACTCTCTTGTAAAAGGCATCCCCGGACTACAGCCCTTTCAAGATGATGTCATCGTCGCGGTGCCGGACACCTCCTCCTTCGCAGATCGCCTCTGTCAGGTCCTACAGAGATTCGACGCCGCTGGGCTGAAAGTAAAGAAGGAGAAATGCCTCCTGGGTGTGCCCTGCATCAAGTTCCTGCGGTTCGCTGTGGATGCACAAGGGATCCACCCCACGGATGACAAGGTGAAAGCCATCACCCACACTCCCTCGCCCTCCTCCAAGGCTGAATTGCAGGCTTTCCTTGGCCTGCTCAATTTTTATCATGCATTCCTGCCCCTCAAGGCGGCCGTGGCAGAGCCGCTCCACCGCCTCCTTGACAAAGATGCGCCCTGGGGACCTAAGCACGTGGCGGCATTCCAAAGTGTCAAGGACTTGCTGATCTCGAATGCGGTCCTTCACCACTTCTCGGAGTCGCTTCCGGTGGTCCTCGCCTGCGACGCCTCCCCCTATGGGGTTGGGGCGGTCCTGGTTCACCGGTTGCTGGACGGCCGGGAGGTCCCGGTCGCATACTACTCGAGGACCTTATCGGTGACAGAGCGCAACTATGTACAAATCGATAAACAGGCGCTGGCTATTCTGGCGGGGGTCCGGAAGTTTCATCACTACCTCTATGGCCGGGCCTTCGAAATCATCACAGACCACAAACCGCTGCTGGGACTCCTTGCCGCGGATCGCCAGACCCCGCAAATGGTATCCCCCCAGGTCCTGTGATGGTCCATTTTTCTGGCGGGGTACTCTTACTCCCTCACCCAAAGACCCGGGAAGGCGATGGGGCACGCAGATGCCCTTAGCTGCCTGCCCCTGCCGTCCGCAGACCCTGACCCCGCACTCGAGCATCTGATCGCCCTCGTGGAGACGCTCCCCGACAGTCCAGTCAATGTGCGGGAGGTGGCCCGCTGCACGGCTTGGGATCCTGTTCTCTGCCGAGTCGTGGACTGGGTGGTGAGGGGGTGGTCAGTGGCCAAGGAGGGCCCGAGTTTGCCCCATTTAGTACCCATAAACACGAACTGTCCCTTTACAAGGGGTGCTTAATGTGGGGAGGCCGGGTGGTGATTTCGGCACCACTGCAACAACGTGTTCTAGAGGTGCTACATGAACATCACCCGAGGGTGGTCCGAATGAAGGCGTTAGCACAAAGCTATGTTTGGTGGCCAGGCCATGACAAGGACATCAAGGACAAAGTAAAAAGGTGCCAACCCTGCCAGGCCTCACGCCCCGACCCACCGCGCGCTCCGGAGACAGCCTGGGAGTCCTCCCATCGTCCCTGGTCCCGGCTTCACCTGGATTTCGTGGGGCCATTCCAGGGTCAGATTTTCTTTATACTAGTCGACGCTTACATCAAATGGCTAGAGGTCATCCCGGTATCGTCCACCTCCTCGAAATCTGCCATCAGGGCCATGTGGCGGATCTTCAGCGCTCAGGGCCTCCTGGACACACTGGTCACCGACAATGGCACCGCTTTTACCTCCCAGGAGTTCCAGGACTTCACCGCTTACTATGGCATCTGGCACGTGCGTTCCGCACCATTCCACCCCGCCACGAACGGGCAAGCCAAGCAGATGGTCCGCACCGCAAAGGAAGCACTATGGTGGATCGACTCCTCGGACTGGGAGTACAAACTGGCTTCATTCCTGTTTGGGCAGCGCATAACCCCGCATGCCACCACCAGACGCAGCCCGGCAGAATTTCTCCTGGGTCGCCGCTTCATGTCACGCTTGGACAGGCTACACCCGGATCGGGCCCCGGAGCACGAGCCGGACACAGAGGACCAGGAAGCAAGCAGAGGGTTCTTCCCAGAGGATCCCGTCTATGCCAGAAGCTAAACCTCGGGCCTGCCATGGATCCTGACTAGGGTGGTAAGGGTCAGGGGACTCCACTCGTATGAGGTCTCCTGCGAGGACGGCACCATGCTACACCACCACATCGACCAGCTCCACTGATGGGTGGTGCCACGGGAGCCAGACGACTATGAGGACCCAGAACCATCCCAGGTAATAGACCCACAGCCTCAGCAAACGCCACAAGAGTCCAGCCAGGCGGACAGCTCGGCCACTGCACCCATCACCCTGTCTCCTGATGTCCCAACCATCGCGGGAAACGCCTCGCTGGCCTCTCAATGGTCACCAACACTGGTAAGGTCCCTGACCAGCACCCAGGCACCGGCATCTTCTCCTGCTCCAGCTATCCGGTGCTTGACAAGGGTTTGGAAGCCTCCCACTTATCTAAAGGACTTTGTCTGTGGGTGCCTTACGGACCAAGGGGGGAGGGGTGTAGTGTATCCATGGAGAAACATGGACTCGGGGCAACTATGTGCTTGGACCGGTTCGGACTAGTCCGCCACGCGGTCAGGCAAAGGCCTGAGCTTCGTTCCTCTAGACAATAGATTGTAGGCTCCTCACATCCTTCCAATCAAGGAGCCCGGTGTAACTCAATTAACTGTAAATATCAAATCATGGGTGTTGTGTGTGTTTGGGGTGTGGGTTCACTTGGGAATAAAAGCCGGCCTGCGAGCCAGCTTAGGTGTCTTGTTCCTGTTCTAATAAAGTATGTGAGAGCTGAAATCACTCGTTAGTCTCAGTACTTTTCACTTATGCATCTTGATTCTAAATAGCCCTTCCTGGCAACTAACCCCACCTCTCTCTTCCTATATGTAATGGTTGAGGAAATTCTTTTTCACTGTATCCGAAGAAATGTGTCTTAAAGGTGCCACTGGACTCAAAAAGAACCTTATGTGTCTATCTCAAGTCTCTGAAATGTCTGCAGTATGTTAAAAAGCAGTTGATATCAGCTAATTTCACAGAACATCTCAGTGCAAAACTTATCTTGATTACAACATGCAGGGCTGCCAGTTTCCTGCTGGGAGTGGGTGATTCCTTGCTTCTGTTTCTTGCAGCTGCTTTTGTGGATGGTGGGGATAAAATATTGGAATAAAAAACATGTTGGCAATAGTGTCAGGTCAGTTCTGGGGAAAACCCAGAAGTGACATCAGTTGTCTCTACGAATCACCACAGACTTTATGGTTTTCCCTGGGAGTGACATCATACTGTCACTAATGGGAGTGACATCATACTGTCACTAATGAATCCACCCATGTCTTCCCCCCAGACTCCCGCCAATTGCCAGCCAGTGCCTGGCAATCCTATAATACGTTTTCTTGTGAAAAAATCCCACTGAATTCAATAGAGAATACCTTCAATAAAGTGTGCACAGACTGTAGCTTGAATAGCACATTATTAAGTATATATGACATATAACTTACAAATATTTCCATATGATCTGTATCCTTCCCGGATGTTTTGTGTAAACATAGGTATGATTGGCTAAAAAAAGATGAAATAAATGAAGTTATAAAAATTGTACTTCAGGTTGTGCAGATTAGTGAAATGCAATGTTTGCATGTTTGAAAGGAAACCCTTAACAGGAAATGCTCTAGAAACTTATTAACAAATTGTTTGCTGAGCCACTGAAAAGGTAGTGTGAAGGGTAGTTAGGGATGGTTAACAGGGCTAGGTTTATTGCTGAAGATGTAACATGGAATCCTCTCATTTGCCTTTGGCCTTGGCAACTAAGAGATTATATTTTTCTGAAGTACAAATTTGTCCCAGGGGGTTCTGCTGCTGATTCATGCCCCTGACCCTATTATAATCCTGAACTCCCAATGTAAGCAGTATTTTGAAACTGGTATTGCTTCTGGGTCTGCAGTGCTACTTAAATGTGAAAAACTTTACCTCATCTCAAAACCATTCTAGCTTGAAACCGAGATACCTAGGACTTTGAAATGAGCAGGGAGCATCTAATTCCAAATTCCCCCATAGACAATAGTGTGTAGTCCTCTGTTTAACTGGACAACATATTTTTTGGGGGGAAATCTTCAGATTTTATTTTATTTAAATAATTAAAGCCTAGTTCAAACAAACAAGAAGAGAGGCTCAGTCTTGCTGTAGGTAATTAAAATGCAATGCCTGAAAGTAGGATGTGTCACCGTAATTCATATTCAGCATTGTACTGACTACTGTAGTCCAATGTTCTCTCTAAGCTGAGTTGGCATGAGCTAGCTCACAGTTGCTTAGCCTCTAGCTCACACACTTTTGCCTTAGCTCAGGAAGGGATGGCTCCAGAGCAGACTAATTTATGCAGTAGCCAAATCACTCGCTCACAGCTTTAATGCCAAAATTTTTTCTCACAAGACTTCACAGTTTAGAGGGAGCATTGCTGTACCTGTTGTGTACCTGTAGTTAATACCATTACTCTGATTGACCAGACAGAGAGAAAACGGTTTTCATAATAAGAATTGTATTACCCTGCAGTCCTGAAAACAATTGAGTGCTTCATTCAGCTCCTGAATTCAAGAAAAGCCACATGGTGCTTTCAGGACTGAAGACAATGGGGAACATGCTTATTCCTTGGCCCTGAACCCATCATGGGAACTGGGTAAGGAGACTCTAAAGAGCCCCCGCATCAGATCCAGAGAGATAGCAGGATGCTGTGCTAACTTTTTGTAATGTATTGTCACTCTGAGTTTGTCATATGATGAAGTGCTGGAATTCTGTCTCTTGGCAAGATCCTTTTCATTTCCCAGTTCCTGTTCAGTTTGGCTCTGCCTAGCAGTTAATTCAGTTCAATATTTCCTGATAAAGTACCTTTTGAGTTACAATAAAGTTATCTTTTGATTATATATTTTTTGTGTCATCTACACGACACATAACACTGATGAGGAGGATTAGATCTTTCTAAAGCATGAGAGATGTTTTCTTTTCCGCACACTCAACTTACTCCTGATTTTCTTGACAGTTGATCCACAAACGTTGGAATCAGTTTGAGCATGGTTCTTCCACACATCTGCCCACCCCCTGCATTTTCCCAGTTCTGCACTCTGTTGCCCTGCAAGGCTTTTTATGCCTTTCATGAACTGAAATAAAGTAGGAACTGTGCACAAGCATGATTAAGGGACTGTACAGCATGGTAGCCCCATGATGCCAGAGGAGACTGCTCTCTGAAGAGAAGGACACCTTCCTTTCTTCACTTGCTGTTCAAGTGGCTTCTCAAGGTTACCAGCCTTTTACCTGATAGAAGAAGGACCAGTTCCACAGTATGCACAAAACACAACCGCCATGCTATGCCTGAGCATGAGGACAGAAAACTCCAGATGCCATTAAGAGTTTCCTTCAACACATATAGGCAACCCCCTTTCCCCCTCTCCAGCACATGCAGATTGACCTGCAGATCCAGAGACCATTCATGGTTACCTAGCCACTAATCCACTCAGCCAGGAGCTGGCTAATACAATCAGGATAACAATGACTGTGGCTGATGCAATCAGGATAACAATGACTGTGGCAGATTCAATCAGAATCACAGTGGAAGAGGCCACTGACTCATCTCACCTGCCCCCAGGTGCCAGGTACAAGCTAAGTTTCTAGATCTCAAATATTGACCACTCCTCAGTTCCCCCTCCCCTGCTCCCTTCAGCCAATCAAAGGTTTTCTGGGATGGACTTACCAAGAGGTGTCACCAGGGGTTATGGCTAGCCCCCACCCTCATGCATAAAAGGGGCAACTCGACCACATGCTCTCTCTCTCCTCTACAACCCCATCGAAGATTTGACCCTCTTATGTCTAGCTTGCTATCCCCAACCCCTGCCTCCATCTTTAAACTCTGGTCTTCAGCCTGAGTTCCACATGTTACCTGCTGGTTCAGGCCATGTGTCCCCTTTTTCCATTGTACCCCTCCATTCTTCCTTGGAATGGCTCACACTTCAGGACAGGTAAATATATCCCATCAATGAATACCTGCTAATGCAAATGTGCTTATATCTCTCTCTTTATTTCCTAGACTTGAGTAATTGTGTATTTGTGTATTGTTTGTATGTGAAGAAGAATCTAGTAAAAGACTTTAATTTCAACCTTATAAAGTCTCCGTGTCTGTTTCTGATAAGTTCTGGAGGGACAGGACCTCTGTATAAATTGGTGTTGCATCCCGCAACCGATTGCTTATTGATAAGAGCTAATATTCCCCATAATTTTATTAATAAATAAGAGCAATTAGGTTAACAACTCAGTTTATTTTCTTCCATACATGCCTTCAATAAAAGGATTTTCAAGGGTGGTGCTGTCATTATCGGTGGTATCACAGCACCCCCTTTTTAAAAAAGGCACTAAAATGTCAATATATCACTAGAATGTTGTAACAATAGGGTTAGCCAGTTTTCTGAATTCCCAGCTTTCATTTTTAAAAAAGTAAGTCTCTATATCCTTCCGTCATGGAGATATAAGGAAAAAGTAATGTCTCTGTGATGTATCTCTAGCAATATATTGATATTTTAGTGCCATTTTTAAAAAAGAAAATGAAACCACTCATCTTCAGAGGGAGGAGATGGGTATATTTTGACCATAACAGTCCAATCATTAAAAAGTGGGCCAGAGGTGGGTGAGAGAGGCTGGGACAAATGAAACCAACAGAAACATTATGCACATAGAAAAAGCCAACTCAAAATTGGCCTCTAGAAAAAGATAAGACAAAAGTAGTTTCAAAAGAACTGGAAAACCCCCAGAGAAAAAACAAAACAAAAAAGAAGAGAAAACTAACGGCTTAAAAATATGAGCTGAAATCAGGGAATAAACTGAAGCAGTACAGGGCCAGAACCAATGAAAAAAACATACACGGAAAAGCCCATAATAATTTACTTCAGGCTGGAATTCTGCTGAGCTGTTAATGAACAGGAGGCTAACAAATCTGTTGAATCTTATACATCCCAACCTGACTGTGGATCAACCTAAGAATGCTGATGTGACCCTATCACACGTGGGGCGAAGGGGTTCCTGCATTTATTTGCCTCAGATAACCTTGTCATTGTCAGGAACTAGGAATGCAGTTCAGTGCAGATCCCTGCCATTGTTACTCAAATTACAGAGGTACTACCCTACTAGACTACCAGAAAAGCCAAGTTCTACTATGTGAAGAGGACCAGATGAGGAGCTTTGTGTCTACATCTCCACCTTTCTCTGTCAACACCATTTGAGGAGAATCTAATATTACCGCCAGCAACTGTAAAAATAAAAAATAAACACCTTGGAATGTGGCAAAACATCAATTTATGAAAAAAGGTTTTCTTTAGAACCAGATGTTGCTTTCTGGAATTGTCAAAAGGGAGAGAAAAAAGCTGAATTATTACATATCAAATGCACATAATAATTCCATAATACATTTAAAAATAATATATATTTTTTGCTGTTATTACCTCATGTGATGTGCAATTGCTAAAAGTTTACACCGTAGGCTATGGACAATCTCTCATGCTAACTGCACATGCTCTCCAAATTGTTCTACACCAAAATGATGGATAAATGGAAATTACATAATTGTTAGAATTTATAAATAGTATTATTATACAAATAATTTTTAGCCATATATTATTTAAATTAGCCAACCAACCTGGTAACAACCTGGTTGGCTAATTTAAATAATCAATGTCTAAAAATTATTTTGTAATTTCCATTTAAACTCTGGAGGATGGCAGAAGACAGGAGGGCCTGGCATGATGTGGTCCCTGGGCTCACAAAGAGTCAGATTCGACTGTGCAACTGAACAATAACAATAAAAATTTCCATTTATTCATCATTTTGGTGTAGAACAATTTGGAGAACGTGTGCAGTTACCATGAGAGATTGTCCATGGCCTATTATGTAAACTTTTAGCAATTGCACATCACATGAGGTAATAACAGCAAAAATGTTCTGTTATTTTAAAATTTATTATGGAATTATTATGTGCATTTGATATGTAATAATTTGGCTTTTTCCCTCTCCCTTTTGAAAATTCCAGAAAGCAACACCTGGCTCCAAAGAAAATCATTTTTCATATATTTATTTCTGGATATGTGTTATTTTACAATAGTAATATTGACCACTGAGGAAGGCCCTAAGTGGCTGAAATGTGTATGGTCTACTGGTCATAAGATATACTCATCAACTGTATATGTAAAACTGACAGCTCAGTATGTAAAAAATTTCAAGAATTGATTATTTGGATCATTTCTTTTAACTTATTTTATCTATATATCTAATAGCCAAGGGTCCCTCTGTGCACGGATACTTATTTCCCACGATCTGGGACATATGGAGGGTAAACAGATCTTTCAGCAAACTTGGGGCACTCGCCAGGTTTGCAGAAAAATCTGAAATGTTTTAAAAAGTATACAGGGAAATTAAATTCCCCCCAAAGTAAAACTGCTTGTGTACCAGATCCAGACACGCAGGCACCATGTACCGGTTTCTTTGTACACTGCCAACATGTACAAGACCCTGACTCTGCCAACAAGCACTGTGTTCTTGCCTCTTGCACCCCCATCCAGGAGTGAGAAAGCGAGCCAAACCCCGCATGCTTTTTAAGAGCACTGAAATCAGTGTTCTGCCACCAGGACCTATTTAAGAACGTTCCCAACCAGAAAGGAGAATAGGTCCCACCTCCTTCCTGGTTCTTGGAACTTAGCAACTTATCAGCTCTGGGGTAGAGCTGCAGATGATTTAACACACACTAGTAGCTTTTAGGTGAGCAGCGAAGGCTCTGGAATTAGCCCTAGAGTTCAGGTACAATATTGATCCAAACCAGATCAGGTTAATCTATATAAGATCTTTATTAAACACAGCAGGTATATAACATGAGACTTACTCAGGATAGAAAATAATAAACAGTCCTATAGCTTTATATAGCTCTGACTACCACATCCAAAAGCATCATAGTTACCACTCCTTGGTGCAGATAACAGTTCAAGCGAAGTCCCTTCTCCAAGGGATTTTAAAGATGAAAGCCATGCTTGCAATGGGCAGTTAAGGTCAGCTTGTTGCCCCCTTGCAAAGTTCAGTCTTGCCAGAATGTAATCCAAACAGAGACTAACTCTTAGAAAGGGGCCCTCTTTCCAAGAGAGTTCTGTGTGCCTTTTGATAGGCTAAAGACAACTCTCCTCCTACCTCTGTCACCACTGAGCATGGCCAGTACCCAATAGTGACAGAGCAGAAAGGCGTGTCTACTCTGCAAGCGCCTCCATCGCTTACGTGTGACGATACATGTATGCTAGGGCTTTGAAGCTTGGGACAGAGACTGAATGTCTACCCTGTCCCTCAGAGGTGCTAAAGTGGCCTTTGAAATGCAGAACCAGGCCTGCCATTTGTGCCTGCCATCTGGTCAGGTGTGAAAGTCACCGGGACATGTTCCCAGTTCAACCATTTGGGTCTAATCAATGAATCAGAGAAATATTTTTTCTATACAGCTTGCTCTTCACATGCGCAGATAATGGACTTACAGGAAGCACATGAAAAGCTGCTGGAGCTGCAAAGGAAGCTGCCATGGCAGTAACCATCCCCGCTGCTGCTAGGACTACCAAGAAAAGATGCTGAGGGAAGCCGCCGTGCCAATAACCATGTGCCCCACCATGAGACCCATCCCAGCCATTGCCAGGACTGCCGGCAATGAAGAGTAGAGCTTCAGCCACCAGGTTTGGGCACTCCTGGGGAAGCAACAGAAAGAAGTGAGGTTCACTGAGCGGGGAGAGAGCCAAGGGAGCCACAGTGCCTCTCTGGGAGCCAGGCCACCAGCCATCTGCTACTGCTGCTCAAGCTGGCCCTGAGGCCCAACAGCTGAAGCCCAAGGAGGCGAAGCCTAAGTTGGCCCCCTCCCTCAACCAGATTGCTGCTAGAGATAAGTGCTCTCAAATAGGGATGTTTGCTGGTCCACATGGCTGCAAAGGGAGAGCAACAGAAAGAAGTGAGGTTCACTGAGCGGGGAGAGAGAGACAGAGAAATAATAGGGGGTTCTCTGTTGGGAGGAGAGAAAGGAAAAGAACGGGAAATTTATTGAGGTGGAGGGGGAGAGAAAGAGGAAGAGGGGTAAACTGTGGGGGGGGTAGAGAAATAGTGGAGAGAAAGAGAGGGGAAGACTGAGAGGGGGTGGGGGAAAGAAGACATTGTCTGAGAAGGGCTGGGGTAAGAGGGTGTGAGACATACATGGGGTGAGAGGAGAAAGGGGGTAAGAAAGAATGGCGAGAGAAGGGGTAGGGAGGAAAGCTGACATAAAAAGAGCAAGAGGAGAAGGGAAGGTGAGGGAAGATTGGTAGATAAGGGGTAGGTGCAGAAAGACAGAGGAGGAAACTTTGACAACCAAGGTAGGAGAGGGAAACAAAGGTGGGGGAATGCCCCCTCCCCACAAGTTCCTTGCGAGGACTGCTGGCAACAAAGACAATGGTAGGGGCACAACACATTATGCAACATTTTGTTGGTGGTCCCTTCTTGTCTTTTCCTAATGTGTACACCATAATAAATATTTGTATTTTTATAATAACTCATTTTGATAGCTTGGCCCTCATATATCACAGCCATATCTTGGGTTGAGTCCCCCCCCCCATTTTCTCATTTTTTTCTCACTTTATGTGGCAAAACATGCCTAACCACATTGTACACATTGTGGCTTGCCACATGGTTGAGTGTTTCCTGTAGTGGGCTTACAAATAGCAATACTGTTCTGAACTTATTCATGGATACATAGTTTGAGACTAACAACATTTCACTGAAAGCAATTTTTAAAAACTCTTCCATATATTTATGTTTGATATGGAATGGATACCAGGACACTCTAAAATATCTTAACTGGACTTCCAGTTAATGGTGGCTTGAAATCAGATGTGTCTTTGGGACGCTCCTGGGACATGATCTGTGCGCCAGTGGATTGGAGGGGGGGGCGAGTAATCGCTGCTCCCCGGGAGCCTTGGGGAAAAGGCTCCCAGCCAAGGGGCTTCTGAGGGGGCTGCCTCTTCTCCAGCAAGATGCTGAAGAATCGAGGTGCTCCCTCGCCCCAGTGGTTCAGCCGCTGTGCGTCCAAACGGACCTAGAGAAGCTGGCCAGAACAAGCGGAGGAGATCGTGCAACCAGACGATCACAAGCGATGTCGTAAGACAAGCAAGGAGCAATGAGTAATTTAAAAGCAGAGAATCAGCAGTTTAAAAGGGAAGCACCCCCTTGGCAGAAGTGTGGGAAGTGAGCAGGGGAGGGGCAGAAGTGTGGGAAGTGAGCAGGGGAGGGGCCCCTCCCACATGGAGAGACTTTAAAGCAGATTAGCAAGGGGAGAGGGGAAGATCAAGCATAAAAACCAACTTAAGGAACCTTACCAGTCAAAGCCAAAGCATATTGGAGGCATTCAGAGACTCTACAAACTTTCAGTTAAAGTAAACAATACAGAAAGATGGTGGGGAGACGACTCAACAAATGACAGAAACCGAAACCACCAGGAGGCATGAGCCCGAGGCTGAAAGAGACCATAGAGTTCCCTAGGCTTTTGGCAGATTCTCTACACCCTCTGCTGGACCAGATGACCAACATCAACCAGCAATTGACAACTCTGAACCAGAATTTTGCAGCACAGCAATTGCAACTTGCAGAAACCACAAAGAAAACAGAGCAGGTGGTTGAAAAAGTAAAGGAACTTGATGCCAGCTCTACAAAAGCAGGGGGAAAGATGCAAGTGCTAGAAAAGAAGCAAGCTTCGACGGAAACACAATTGTTACAGCTGCAAATGGAAAGAGCAAATATGGTACTCCGGTTCCAAGTGGTGTCAGAAGCCCCTAATGAGAATCTAAAGCAACTACTAAGCAATGCATTGGCCCCAATGGCGGATCTGAAACCAGAAGATATCTTCAGCAAAATGGATGTGGCCTATAGAGCTTACTCCATGTATATTAAGAAGAATAATCCACCTGGGGAAATTGTTGTGAGATTCTCAAAGAGACATTTAAGAGATTTAATCTTAAAAGTGGCTACAAATACATCCCTGAAAATTGGAGGCATCAACATAAGGATCTTAAAAGACATTCCATTTGAGATAAGAAAAAAGAGACAGAAGTATAAGGAATTAATCCTTTTTTTACAAACAAATAGCATTGCATACAGGTGGCTAATTCCCGTAAGTGTCACTTTCAAAATAAAGGAAAGAAGAGAAAAAATTGACTCTGTTTTCAAAGCTTGAGAGTTTTTGCGGCTGCAACTGGGAGATCCAGAAGAGGAGACGAAAGAAGAAGACAGCAAATCTACTGTATCCTCAGATGGGGACTCGGATGCAGAAAAGGGGGTGGCAGCTCCCAAACAAAGCTACCAACTGAGAGACTGCAAAGAGAAGCAAAAATAAGGACTGAGACCTTGAAAGCCCGTATAAAGTCTAATTTTATGAGATGACTTGGGGAGGGTTCTGGAATTGGGAAAATAGTTAAGCTGATGCAGAATTGGGACTATTAGATCATGCTCAATGCTTTTTAAAGCTTTTTATGGACTATCACAGATATAAGCATTATTGAAGATCTCCATCTCTTGGGGTTTTAGTTAGTCGTGGTTCTCTTTTATTTCTCCCTAGATTTAGATATTTTCCCTCCCCCTTTTCTGTTGTAGTTTGTAGACTTTGCAAATAAAAAAAAAAATCCCCTTCGGGGGGCCAAAAAAAAAAAAATCTTAACTGACTATATAATGATTAGTTGGAATTTAGGATTAATTTGCATTAAATTTTCATGATTAAGTATAAATATGAATTAGATTGCTTCTTATCAGGTAAACTGGACCAAATCTACTAGATGAAATAAATTCCCTGTGGTAGGATATGTAGTGATATCTAGCCAGTTTGCAATATAAGAAGGGACAAAGTGACTGTCATGAAGTAATCACTCACCACTTTTGCATCTATGGCTACTTGTGCAAAGCCTTTACGCTTCCACCAGTGAAGTTTGTAAGTGTTATCTCCATAGTTTTGTTCTCGAAGTCCACCTGGTGCAATGGCTATCAAATGGCCTTTCTTTAGCATTTCAACACATTCTTCCCTTGTCCTACAAACACCACAGGTCCTTTTAATTGTAGTTAAACCTGCAAACATGAGACCAAGAGAAAAATGGCAAATGATTATTGTGTGTTTATTGTACCTTTACTTTTAAAGGAAGATTTATGGAGTAGGTAAATGCATGTTATGCATTTTATAGAGTAGGTAAATGCATGTTATACATCTTCCCCTTTAGTTTTAAGTAATTGGTGAGGACTTTGATGGAAAATATCAGCATGTGCATTATCCTATTTTCTTCTCCATTAGTTCTTCGTTTCTCTGACAGGTTTTCCTCACCCCCCCTCCCAGTCTTGAGTTCCAGAAAGTAAATTACTCCCTTTCAGGAAGAACTATTTTGTATAGGGGACACTCGCCAAGGGTTTGGTTTAAGCAACCACCTCCCATTGAATGTCTGACCCTTTCAATGATGTTACACATAGGGTTGTGCAGTGTTTTACATCTGGGTGTTTCTTTTAAAAATATATTCATTTTTATTTCAAGGTTTGAAATGAGCAAAATCTTCACTCTGAGTTTTAAAAGTTTTTTCCTCCTCTCTGGGCAGAGGACAAGCAGGGGGGAAAGTCAATTCAATTTTTTTCCAGACTTACCTCAGCCCACCTACATACAAATGCTAATAGATCTAGCTAGAGACAATTGGATGGGCCAGTCCCAGTCCCCCCCCCAGCAGGAAACAGAGACCTGGAGGACTTGAAAAGTAGAGAGACTTCAGGAAAGAACTCCTAGAGATCTCCAGGAAAAGCCTCTTTGATCCATCCTGACCTGGACACTAGGAGTAGAAAGGGAGAAGATAAAATTCAAAGGAGCAAGGAGAAAGTTGCTGGCTCCGTTACAGCAGACAGATATCTTTACTGAGGTCTGGAGGAGGCAGCTATTTTAATCATGTACTGTCCTGAAAAGCTGGGAGAAAGCTGCATGGTAATGAAACTCTGTAGAGATCTCTAACTTCCTACACTAAAGGAACCTGTCTTATATTTTAACAACTGAAATGGCATGTATATAGAGAGGGACAGAGTAACTGTGCTTTACCCATTTATTTTATTTTATTGGCCTCCCGAAGGGGATTTTTTATTAATTTTTTGCTTTCGCACTACAAACTACAAAAGGAAAAAAGGGGGGGGACTACAACTAAGGATAAAGAAAAGAAACCCACACTAAACTAAAAACCCAAGAGAAGGAGATCTTATCTAGATGTTAGTACTTTAGTGTTAGTAAACAATGCAAACTTTAAGTTCCTATCTAACTCAGCTACTGTATTAATTTGTTACTTGTTATGAGGGAATTCCAGAGCATCCCCATCAGCTTGCTTCATAAAGGCAATTATCAGAGTCCTTCTGCCTTTATCTAGGCTTTCTATCTCTTAAATCATAAGATGCTTTAATGGTTGCAGCGGCCTCTTCCTCGGCCAAGTCCTCATCCATCTCTGAGGGAGTAGAGCCACTCAACCCAGTTTCTTCATCTTCTTTTGTTCCCAGGTGGTGTTTTAGAAATTCTTTGGCTTTGAAGATGGAGTCAATCTTCTCTCTTTTATCATTAATTTTAAAAATGTCCCCTTCTGGCACCGCCCATTTGTATGGGATTTGATTAGTTTGGAGAAAAATAATCAGGTCTTTGTAGTTTTTTCTTTTTTTGATGAATTTCAAATGGAATGTCCTTTAGAGTTTTAATGGTTGTGCTTCCCAGTTTCAATGGAGTTGCTGATGTTGCTTTCAAAATTACATCTCTAGTTTGTCTTCTTTACCCAGGCAGGCTATTTTTTTTTGTGTAGTTAGAGTACACCCTATACGCTGCTTCCATATCATGAATGATTTCTTCCGCTTTCAAGCCTGTTACTGCTGCTATAATTTTGCTGAGCACTTTTTTCAAGTCCTGATTTGGTGCTTCAGGAACCCCTTGAAATCTGAGAACCATATTTGCCTTTTCCATTTGTAGTTGTAATAAACGGTTTTCCTGGTATTTCTGTTTATTCACTGATTCTCCCATCTTTTTCTTCATATTCTTGCTTGCGGAGTACATTTCTGTAACTATTTCCTCTGTTTGCTCTGTCTTCTTAACCGTCTCTGCCAGCTGGAGTTGCTGTGATGCAAAGTTTTGGTTGAGTGTGGCCAACTGCTGGTTAATACCGCTAGGAGTTTTATGACATCAAGTCCCTCTTCCAGCTTCGGACTTTGGCCACCTGCTGATTTCAGTTTCACACCTTTCTTCCCCATGTCTGCCATTATGGCTAATTGTTTACAGAAGCTGATCACTGTTTCAACACCTCTGAAAATCACTTTCGGAATGAATCCACTCTGGTAAGCCTCTCAAAACAAGTCAGTTGCTTGTATTCCCTGTCCCCCCCCCTTCTTTTTCGCTTATCAGTTTATGTAAGCAGGAGGCGTCCCTCCTCTCTCCTGTTCTTAAGATGGGGGGGGGGGTGTAAGGGTTTCCGCTTGATTTAAAGTCTAAGTCTAATTCATGTTCATTGTCGGTCCCATTCAACCTTGGTTTTGTTATCGCAATTTCGTTCGATTTCCAGTGCTTGTTCCGGCCAGCCCAGCTAGTGCCCGAAGGCCACACAGTGGCAGGGCTGTCAGGGCTGAGAGATGCCTCAATTCTCCAGCATTACACCATCGAAGAGGCTACCCCTCAAAAGCCCTTTGGCTAGGAGCCCTACCCTCGGGCTCCGTGGGGAAACTGCATCAGCAGCCTCCCCCCATTCCACTGGTGTGCATATCACTCCTCCGAGCAAGGGAGAGAGTGGCCGCCATCGTTGAGCGAATGACCGGAAGTCCCATTTATTTTGAATCCCTTGCTCAGTCTGGCACTGTTCTGGTTTATACTTTTGATGGTAGTAGTGATTCTCTGTATCACATAGACCTCCACCATTTCTGACATGCTATTTTAAAATGAGCACCGGGGGGAGGCAGTCACTTGGCAAGTGGCTATTCCTCCAAGGGCACACAAAGGCAGTTAACTGTCCCTGTGGTGACCAGGCACTGGGCAGAGGAAGACAATAAGGCAAGTCCTCAGAACTTGGAAGGGAAGCTGGGTACCCTGACCCTCCCAATGTGCAATTCCTACAAAGGTCAGGTGGTGGCAAGCTACTAGAGAGAAAAGCCTCTCCAGGTGTTAAGAAAACCTTTGAAGGCAGTGTGAAATAGGGCCTGCAGGCCAGAGCAGGCCTGTTCTGTCACAATTTTCATTTAAGAACACGTCTGATAATAGATAACAGAATGTTTCCTTACCTGGGAAATAATGAAGGATATTTTCTATCACACTGAGGCAGAATCTTCCTGTGTTGGTGTAGACTTTGTTTATAAAAAAGACATAGTCCATAGGCAAGCATCCATGATAGTAGATAATAAGCCCTGGGCCTTCTGGTAGATTTTCAACTCCATAGACCTCATAACCTGTCAGTGGAACAACATAATAGCTTCAGTATTGTTTCATATAGGTAAAGATATAAACATTATCTATATTCCTTAAGAGAAGACGATGGGATAAAGAGGACAAATAAAGAAAAACAGTGGGTCTGATGGGAAGAACTTTCCAATTTATTATTTTTTGGGGGGAAGACCTTTGAAAGCTACTGAGGTACTGTCAGGAAATTTTATGACTGTCTATGAGTAATCTGATTACCTATTAATCCATTATTATGTATGAGTGTGAAAGACAATGAAGAAAGGTAACAGGAAGAAAGTTGATTCATTTGAAATGTGGTGTTGGAGGACAGTTTAACAGATACCATGGACTACCAAAAAGACTAACTAGGTTCTAGATCAAATCAAGCCTGAACTCTTCAATCAACAGATTAGCTAGAAAGTTTGACAACACCAGTTTCTTGTTACTGAAATGATAGTAATTTGCAGCAGAACTTAAATCCTTTCTTAATTTCAGATTTAGCTTTGGAATTATCTAAAGCGATTAAGCTACTAGGAGAATATCCACTGGATCATAATTTCTCTGAAGGGAACCTTTCCATTTTGACTGAAAGTTGTCTGTTAAGTGTTAAAGTTGCAAGACCCATAGGAGAGGAAACAAGCTTCAACCAGTAATTGATCCTGTGTATCTACGCACGAGCTTCCAGAAAAATTAAACCCATTTTATCTCTCCATCTTGCACCATCAGGCACAGGATGAAAGCTGGGGTCAGATAAACTTTTAACCATTGAGTTAATATAAAATTGAATAGAGTGGGTGCCAGAATACATCCCTGTATGACACTATTGTTAGTAGGAACAGAGGCAGACAGATGTTCACCATGGTTACAATTACTCTCTGTTCAAGTATTTTCATATAGTCGTCAGATAAGAATAAACAACCATTTCTTTATATTGGACTCCTCAAATTTACTCCATAGCCTACCTCATGGGATAAGATCAGATTCTGACTTAAAATTAATGACAGCTGCATAAAGACTACAACCCCTTGGTGAGGCATATTTATCTACCAGATGCTGAAGAACAGCATCTTGGTTGGGCTTCCAGTCGGAGTAAAATGGCGAACTGACGCACCTTGCAATCGTGCAGGGTGGACGGTGGCTTCTTCCGACAGTTTGGGCATTTATATTGCCCAACGCAGCCTCCCCTAGGCAGGGGGTCGACAAGCAAGCATCGAGGTCCAAGTGAGAGTTGAGCTTGGCATGTATAAGTCTCGAAGGAGGCTTGTTTACACTTTGATCCCCTCTCAGAAGTGGGCGTATGCAAGAGAGCACTAAAGAAGCCAATTGGGCTGGGAATCCAGCTTAAATTCGTCATTTCCCGACCTCTTAAGAAAGAGAGTTGAGTCGAAAGTGAGAAGAAGCGATGCAAAGCTCCAAGATAAACATGCAAGGTAACATAAGATCTAGTGAAAATTGAAAAAGGCGGATAAGCGTAAAAGAATTAATCTTGAATAATCGGGCCATTGAGGATTTGAGAATAGTTTGTCAAAGTGAGCAATTTGAGAAAAATAGACATTATTTAACATTCCTGCGGTTAGAAAGAGCTGGAGCGGAATCTAAGACTGAAACTAATGAGAGAAATTGTGAGACTAAGGTGTTGCAACTATCTGTGTCTGGCTAGTACTGTGTATAAGGACTAGAGTGGCTTCCGGAGGACTGTAAAAGCGGCAGAATGAAGTTTCTGGTAGGAAGGATTTTGAAGCGGACAGGAAACAGGAAGTTCAAGAAGAGCCTACTCTAGCCAAAAAACCATAGAGAAATTGCACCCACCATTTTTAGGAGGACTGAACTTTAAAATCGAATTTTATCACTGGAATTGCTTCAAAAAAGTGGCAAAAAGGCAACGATTCAAGAGAAGACAAAAAGAGGACCCAGAATATATGAATTTGGACTAATTTTAGAAACTTCAAAATGGATCCAAAACAGCGACAAAGGGCTGCTTCGTCCGTGAGTCCAAATATGGCAGGGAAGGAAAAAAGAGAGTGGCAAGCTGCGATGGAATCAATGGAAAAGAGAATGCTGGAGGCGATTCAAGGATTGGTGAAACAGATAGAACAACAGTTAGAAAAGCAAATGGAAAAACAGCTGGAGCAGTTAGAAGAAGTCCAAGAAAAGAATGTGATAGCTCTCAAAGAATTGGTGGTAGCAGAGGTGGCGGTAATTACAAAAGAAGTGGCAGACACAAAGAGCCAAGTGCAAGGTCTGGTATTAAAATCGACCGAATTAGAGCAAAAAACACAAGATATAGACAAAAAAATGGAAACAACTCTTCAGGAAAATCATAAATTGGAGGCAATGATGGAGTATAGAGCGATGTTAAACCATCTGAGGCTAAGAGGGATTGAAGAAAAGGCAGATGAAGATATATGTATGATAGTGACGACTGCTTTGACGGAGTATCTGGGAGAAGATCAAGGAGAATTGGAGTCTGATTTTGACTTGATTTATAGAGTAAATTCAGCATATGCTCAGAGAAAGAACTTGCCAAGAGATGTTATTGAGCAATTTGTAACAAGGAAGATGAAGGAGGATACTTTCAAGAAACAATTTTCACAACCATTGGAAATCGAAGGCAAAAAGATTATAATAATGAGAGAACTCCCAAGAATGATCTTGCAAGAAAGAAAGAAATATAAAAAGCTGGTAGACAAATTGAAGCAGCTAACCATCAGGTTTAGATGGGAAATACCATATGGTCTGTCTTTTACCTACAATGCGAAGAGACATACGATCAAGACTCTGGGAGATATGTATAGGTTCAAAGCAGAAAATGTAGAAGATTTTGGAGATATTTAAAGTCAAGACATCATGGATTACAAATTGTTATTGTGGAATGTAAACGGACTTAATTCACCCTCTAAAAGAAAATTAGTAAATTATTGGTTGCAAAAACAAAAGGCTAATATTATCTGCTTGCAAGAAACTCATATTAGAAAACGGGACAATAAGTATTTGATTAACAAAAAATTAGGAGAAGAATTTTATTCACTGGCAGAAAAAAAAGATAAGGGAATTGTGACCTATGTAAACAAAGAATTGGACCCAAAACAAATTTTTAGCGATAAAGATGGGAGATATATTGGAGTGGAAATTACATTGCTTCAGAAAAAGACTTTGATAGTTAACTTGTATGCGCCTAATGGAGCTAAAGAATTTTTTTTAAAAGACTTGACGGACGAATTGGATCAAGTGAATTATGAGCAGTTAATTTTGGCAGGGGATTTTAATGGTATGGTTAATAATAAATTGGACAGGAAATCTGAAAAGAAGGATGAGAAGGCTGGGAAATTACCAAAACATTTCTTTAAATTGATGGAACAAGAGAAACTAGAAGATGTTTGGAGAAAATGGAATCCTAAAGACTTTACTTTTTATTCCAATCATCACAATTCTTTTTCCAGAATAGATATGATTTGGATGTAAGGTGAAATGGCGTTAAAATCCCAGAAAGTGGAAATTTTGCCAAAGACTAATTCTGATCACAACCCAGTGATTTGGACGTTAAAAGAAAAAGCTAAACAGTTTCATTGGAGAATAAATGAAGAACTATTGGATAAGAAGAAAATAATTGAGATATTACGTAAGGAGACTCAGTCATTTTTTCAACTGAATTTGAATCAAAACGTTAAAATACAGACTGTTTGGGATACATACAAGGCTGTGATAAGAGGATTACTTATATCGTCGAATGTGGCAGCTAAGAAACAGAATATAAAGCAGCAAAAGGAGTTGCAAGAAAGAATTCAGCAAAAAGAAAAAGAATTGAAGAAGAGACCTGAAAAAAAGAAAATTATTAAAGAAATTCAAATTTTACAAGAGCAATTGAATGTGATACTTAATCGGGAACTTTACTGGAACTTAAAGAAATTACAACAAAAATCCTTTGAAGGAGCAAATAAACCAGGAAAATTTCTGGCATGGCAATTGAAAAATCGAAGAGAAAAAAGGTTAATAAACAAGATTATTGAAGAAGGTAAAGAAATTGTGGATATGAATGGCTTAAAAAGAGTTTTTTTAAGCATTATGCGAAGTTATTTCAAAAAAAGAATATAGACTCTGAAAAAATTAAAAAATATTTCGACATGGTAGAAATTCCAAAGGTTGGAATAAAAATTAAGGAAATGTTGAATGGTCCAATCCAAAAAGAAGAAGTTTATAAAGCAATAGAAGATGCTAAATTGGGGAAAGCTCCAGGCCCAGATGGATTTACAGTGAAATTTTATAAAAAGTTAAAAGAGGAACTAACCCCAACATTGGAACTTCTAACAAATGAGATACAGGCAACTAAAGTGATACCCAAGACATGGAAGGAAGCCAACATATCACTCATACCAAAAGAAGGACACGACTTAACAGATGTTAAGAATTACAGGCCAATTTCTTTACTTAATAATGACTATAAGTTGTTTGCCAAAATAATTTCAGAAAGACTAAAAAATTATTTGAAAGACCTTATAATCGAAGAACAAGCTGGTTTTTTTACCAAATAGACAAATTAGGGACAATCTAAGGACAGTGATAGACGCTATTGAATATTATGATAAATATCCAGAAAAGGAGGTTGCTTTCCTATTTGTAGATGCAGAGAAAGCCTTTGATAATTTAAATTGGGACTTTATGTTTCAACTGATGGAGAAAATGGATATTGGGCAGCCCTTTTTAAACGTAAATAGGGCGATTTATTCAGAACAGAAAGCATCGTTAAATGTAAATAAAGAGATGACAGACTATTTCAAGGTGCAAAAAGGGACTAGGCAAGGTTGCCCACTATCCCCTTTATTGTTTATCTGGCTTTTGGAGGTACTGTTGGCAAAGATAAGAGAAGATAAGGATATAAGAGGACTTACAATCAGAGGTTTTACGTATAAATATATGGCATTTGCAGACGATATAATGTTTTTGATTGAAGATCCATTAATTAATTTACCATTGTTGATGGAAAAGATCAAGGAATTTGGAGATTTGCCGGGATTTTACGTCAATAAGAACAAAACAAAGGTGTTGTGCAAAAATATGACAAAAGAGAAACAGCAGGAATTGCAAGAATCAATACAATGTGAAGTGGTAAAAAAACCAAAATATTTAGGAATTGAGTTGACAATGAAGAACATAGATCTTTTTAAGAACAACTACAAAAAGATTTGGAGTAAAATTCAACAAGGTATAAAAAAATGGGACACTTTGAATCTGTCATTAATGGGAAGAATTTTGGTGGTTAAGATGAATATTTTAGCGCGTTTAATGTTTTTATTTCAGACGATTCTGATAGTGAAGGACTGTAAAGTATTGAACTCATGGCAGAAAGAAATTTCAAAATTTGTCTGGGCTGGAAGAAAACCGAGGATTAAAATGAAGATTCTATGTGATGCAAAGGAAAGAGGAGGATTCCAACTTCCTAATTTTAGACTGTATCATGATGCGGTGTGTTTGACTTGGTTGGCTCAATGGGTTAATTTGGACAATAGAAAAACGTTGGCGTTAGAAGGACATGACCGTAAATTTGGTTGGCATGCTTATTTACGGTATGACAAATGCAAAATGGATAATTTTTTCAAACACCACTTCATAAGAAGATCATTGTTTATGACCTGGATGAGATATAAAATATTTTTTTTGATGCAAGACCACTATGGATAGTACCGGCTGAAGTAATTAAACCACTTTCAAGACATAAAGATGAAGATTGGATACCTTATAGAGATATTTTGATGGTAGAAGGGAACAGTTTTGTGATGACAGCTAGAGAGGAACTGAAATTTGAATATGATTGGTTAAACTACAGACAGATTTATGATTTATTTAAGGCTGACAAAAAGAGATATGGCTTCAGGAATGAGAATAATGAAATTGAAAATGTGTGGGCGGAAGAGGGGAAAAAATGATTTCAAAAATTTATAAAGTTTTATTAAAATGGTATACTGAGGATGAGATTGTAAAAGAACAGATGGTAAAATGGGCTATAAATGAAAATAGAGAAATAGATATGTCAACTTGGGAGGGGTTGTGGAAAAAGTCAATTAAAATGTGTCACTGTGAAAGAAAATTGTTATAAAATGATGTATAGGTGGTATATGACACCTTAAAAAATTGCTAAAATGAATGAGAACATGTCTAACAAATGTTGGAAGTGTAAAAAAAAGGAAGGCTCATTTTATCATATGTGGTGGACTTGTGATAAAGCGGTAGCCTATTGGACAGAGATTCATAATGAAATTCAGAAGATTCTGAAGTGTACCTTGAAAAAACAACCTGAAATGTTATTTTTGGGTTTGAAAATGGAAGAGATAAACCCCCAAAAAAGAACATTGTTATGGTATCTGATTACAACAGCAAGAATGACTTTTGCCCAATTTTGGAAGCAAGAAAAAATACCAGAAAAATGGGATTGGATAAAGAAGATGCTTTTTATGACAGAAATGGACAAACTGACAAAGAAGCTTAATGGTACAGAAGATGAAGAATTTTTTATAGAATGGAAAGAGTTTAAAGACTATCTCGAAACGAACTGGGATGTAAGAAATACGTTACTCTGCTTTGATAACTATTAAGAATAGAAAAAAGAAAATAATGATTGATAATTAGTTAAAGTGTTACCTAAGGGTTAGACTATATTAATCAATATGTTTTAAAGCAAGAATTGAATATAGGATAAGTTTTTATTATTGCTGAATATTGAATGAAACAATAAGCGAGGGAGCATCGCTGGAAGCCGGGGGGGGGAGGGGATAAATGAAAAGGATGTATTCAAAAGTACTTTGAGATATGGAGCGTGTTAATATATCCTGTTAATAAAAGTTTTATTTAAAAAAAGAATAGCATCCTGGTCTACCATAGAATGGCTTACTTTAAAGCTAGCTTATTCATCCTTTAGAATGTTTTCAAGATCTAGTCAGGTCTAACCAGTCCAATAACTTTTTCTATAGATGGCTTGCATGTAATTTACTAATGTCCCTCAATAAGCTTATTGGGCAATAATTTGCTGGTTCAGATTTGCGGCCTTTTTTTTTTTTTTTAAGGAATAATTATGATCAGTTCCCAGTCCTTTGAGATAGGAGGTAAGAGCAATCCAAGTTAATAATACAACAAGAACTGGTGCCCAACAATTCAAATCTGTGGTGATGTCATCACCACCTGGGGCTTTATCAAATATCAAACATTGGATCAGGTTGGTAATTTCTGACATGGATACTGATGGCCGTGTAGGTACCCGATCTAGCCTGTCCATAGCAGCCTGTGGGTACTCCTGGTCTACTGTAAAGCTATCTTGAAAATATGCTTTCTAAGAGTTCATAGGTATACATGAATCTAATACAGATTACTGGTTACACCAAAGATGTGATGACTCATCCTCCTTTTGGAGGATTATGATAAGGGATTACTCCATCACAGTCCTCTAAAAGAAAGCAGAATCATTCACTTTCAGTGCTAAAATTAACTTTTGCCAAACCTCTCTCTGGGCCTGCAACTTTCCCCTTTGATTAAAGTGTGGTAGCTCAGCTCAGGGTATGATGGTTCTATGCACACCCAGGCTGTGACAGTGAGGAAGTGCCTGCTAGCAGGGACGCTATTCAGGTGAGGTACAAATAATTTAAAGAAAGAAAGGCAGGATACAAATGAATGAATGAATGAATGAATGAATGAATGAATGAATGAATGAAATTGAATTCTTTGTAAGAAAATAAGGTAATGCCTAGGGATGGGCACAAACTGGGAAAATGCAGTTTGGTTTGTGGTCAATGGCGTGCACAATTTGCAAACCATGGACTGTCACAAACTTTTTGATGCTAGATGAACTGGTTCAGTTTGTGAAGTTCGTGATGTGGTAGAATGCGCCCCCAGTATGCTAGAGACACCAAACTTGCAAGGGATCTCCAGCTTACACTCCTCTATCTGTCCTCCAAGTTTGGTAATGATTGGATTTACAGAGTTCAAGTTACGGCCTTCCAAATGTGTCCCCATCCTCCATTGTTTCCAACTGAGAAAAAAAAAGCAAAAAAAGCAACAGCAATAAAAGCCCCATGGAACAGAATCAAAGTCCCTGAGAATCGAAAATCTCTGCAATAGAAACTGAAGTTGGGGGGCATTTTTGCGAGCCCAGCAGAACCAATGCCACAGTGGCACTGCAAACCCAACAGGATTAAGGTCATGCCAGGAAAGTGTTTTTTGGGGAAATGTTAGGCACAGGTTCAAAAGTGTATAGAATGGACCCCCCTGTACACCAAACACACAGGAAATGTCACCCTGCCACCCGCTCCTCTACCATCTCTCCAATTTGGGGGTGGATTACATTTCAGGGGTCCCAGCTACTGACCCCCCCAAAAAGGTCTCCCCAATGCTCTCTCTGGAAAAGACAGCTGCAGTTATAGCCAGGAGTCTATGGATTGGCTAAGGAAAAGCCAGTGACACCAAACTCACAGGGAAACTGCACCTGGGCAGGACCCTCCCCAGCCAGACACTGGAAGCAAGGCAAGCATCCCTTCTATGCTTGCAGCCCTCCCCAAGTGTCCAAAGGCAGGTTCTGAAGGACAGAAAGTCTGATATCACCAGAGGTTTGACAGGGGCTCCCCAAAGTCCCACAATAGCTTGGTGTACACCCCAGCCCCACCAGACCACTGGAAATCAGAGTTTTCAGTTTTAAGTGATGCAACAACAGAAAGGCAAACATGACAAGAGACTTCTGACAGGGGCTCCCCAAAGTTACTCCATGATGATAGCTTGGTGGGCACCCCAGATCCAACAGACAAGCAAGGGAAGCACACCAGTGCCCACAACTCTCAGCACCCCCCAAGGGCTGATACAACCCACACTGAATTCTTCTACTCCAGAGAGGAAAAGAAACACCTGTTTGTGTTGAGCTGGTTGGGCCACCCAAAATTCTCCAAAGGCAGATTTGGAAGGACAGAAAGGCAGACATGACAGGACTTCTGACACGGGCCCCCCAAAGTAACCACACAACAGCTTGGGGCACATCCCAGCCCCACCAGACAAGCAAGGGAAGCATGCCCAGTGCCCAAAACTCTCAGCCCCAACCAACAGCTGATGAACCCATGGTGAATTCTTCTACTTTGTGGAGGAAAAGAAACACCTGTCAGTGTTGAGCTGGCTGGACCAGCCACAATTCTCCAAAGGTAGATTTGGAAGGACAAAAAGGCAGACATGACAAGCCTTCTGACAGGAGCTCCCCAAAGTATTCCCACAACAGCTTAGCGGGCACCCCCATCACACCAGACCAGTGGAAGTCAGAGTCTTCCATTTGAAGTTATCAGTGTCTTGCATAATAAAGAAAGTCGGTACAATTTCTTGCCCAACCAAGTGTTTATGGATTGAAGTGCTGACGTATGTTCATATTCAGAAATAATGCATGAGGACTATTTCAAATATGTTCCTAAGCAGTAGTTGTGACTCTAGGGTTGCTTCCATAGTGCATCTTAACACTGGCTCCTCTACAATCTCTCCAAGTTGGGGGCAGATTACATTTCTTGGCTCCCAGTTACAGACCATGCAAAAAAGGTCTCCCACAGACCGCCCCCCAAGTTCTCCCACATTTATACCCTCCCATCCCTCCTGAGTGTGAACTATGTGCTGTGAGGCTGAAAGTGGGTATAACCGTGTAAAGGGTGCTCATCATGGGGGGAAGAAGTCCTCCACTCCCTGAGTACCACAGTCCGTCACCCTTGGGCACCAAACCCATCCTTCCAGGACACTGGAGCCCAGCCGTAGCAGGGCATCACTAGGTGTCTCAGAGCCTCCTTCCCCTGATCTGTTCCTATCCTTGGGGCTCTCTGCAGAGGCAAAAGAGTTGTTAGCAGCACTGCCTAGAGACACCAGCAGTTGCTAACACTCTCTGGAGAGGACGACTCTGACAGCAGTGATTCAGAGGGTGGGGGGGAAGCATCCTCCCCTTCCACATTCCAACTCCTTATTGCTGCTTCCACCTTGCGTACACCCTCTATGGTTCCTCCAAACCAGCACCAGAAAGCAGCTGCACCTCCCATCTTCTCCAATCCTGGGGCCACAGTTTGGAAACATTGCTGCACTCTCCCCAGTGACCCCTGTGTGGCAAAGTGCCAAGTGGCAGACAGGAGCCCATAAAAGCAGGGGAACACCCATCCCAACCTGGGGGATGGCAACCCTACTGCTCACACAATACACTTTTGTCAGTGGAACACAACATTCTTCCTGCACACACACGCACACCCGCTTCAACCAATCTACTCCATATTTTGCTTCCGGAAGAGGGAATTAGTGGATATTTCCTTACCCTTTCCATTAGTGGAAAGTTTTGTCTAGGCCCAACCCAGTATGTGCCCCACTGCAGGAAACTGAATATAGGCATGGGAAGGGCCCTCTTCTCTCCATGCCTCAGCCCTAACCCAATCTGCTGGTAGTAGGGTTCCTTGTGGCTGTAGCACAGGCACTTTAGGCTTAGCTCAGATTAACATTGCCAACCTTCAGGTGGGGCCTAGAGATCTCCCAGAACTACAAGTGATCTCCAAGTGACAGAGATCAATTTCCTTGAAGAAAATGGCTGTTTTGGAGGTGGACTACATGGCATTATGCCCCTCCTCAAACCCTGCCCTCCCCAGGTTCCACCACCAAATCTGTGGGAATTCCCCAACGAGGAGTTGGCAAGCCAGGCAGGTAGAATTTGTGAATTAAAAACATGCTCAGAAGACCCTTTAATGGAAGTCTTTAACAGCCAAACTTGATAAGATGCCAGGATAAAGAAAGTCACGCTTACCATGTAACACTTTTCCTAGCATATTGAAAGCAGATGCCGCCAAATATTTTGGCCTCTCCCATTCTTTTCTAGAACCATCTTCTGGCAGGTTATACATTTTTTTATAAATGGCAAAGAACCAGGAATTTAAATAGATTAGAAACAGTCCAAAATAAAAGGGGTAATATAATATGAATACAGTCACTAACAACATCAAGGAGTATGTCACATAGTCTTGATAACCTTTCAAAATATGAATCAGGCAAGTTGTAAATTCCTGCCAAAAAGTGCAGGTTGCAGTTTGCGTCATCTTTGGGGTAAATGATACGCATGAAGTACAGTTTTGTTCATAAAGTCATGTCACTTCTGCCCTGAAAAAAAGAGAGAATATACTGTTAATAGACCTCCTCCTTGCTACAGTATTAACTAGGCAGCTGTCAGTCTGAACAGAGCTTTTCTGTCAGGAAAGGGAGGGAAGCAAGCTGTCTGTGACTACTCCTTTCTTACCTATGTCTGGGGTTAGGTCAGTCTTCTCCTTACTATGGTGTTCTTCCCAGGAGGAAAGAATTGAAGCTATATTTGTATAGCAATTTCCAAATATTCTATCACAAACTAGGGCAGGAGAATGCAGAAAGATGCTGATTTGATCATTGAATCCCATGGAGCTTTAATCTGAGGGTCAATTACAAGTTACAAAATCTTCATGTTTTCTGGAACTTCCGTGTACAGAGTTTAACTCTCAATGTTTGGTTGCCCAAGCCAAATTATGACCATGGAGCACGGGGATATGAGGCCTAAGTCTTCTTTCTCACACTGTTTCCCCATGAAGCCACTATTTTGCCCCACTGGAAAAAATGGTATTTATTCCATTGTGTATGAATGCTTTCCCAATGGGGAAATATGACTCCTTTGAGCTGCTTCTGGTTGGGAAAACAGAAGGCATAAGTTCTAGGACTTAAATTCTGAGCTTGGAACTCTTAGCACATGTCTGATGAACACAGGAATTAAGTATGTACCCTGACTGTCAAGGGGGAAATGTAATAATTCCAAATAAGGGAAAATATTATTTTCTTAGGTAGTACAAATGCTAACAAATGTTCTGCTTCATCCACTCCTGCATTGGCTGTTTTATACTTTCTTTCTTCCAGCATTCATTCATTCATTCATTCATTCATTTGTTCATTCATTCATTCATTCATTCATTCAGATCTTTGACTTATAACCCACCCTCCCCTGCATAGCAAGGCTCAGGATAGATAGCAATAAATTAGGTTAAAACCTTTGACAGATATTTAAAACAGTTCTAAAATTTACAATAATCAATAATATGGCACATAAAGATATTTAAAACGTCACTATCTTCTCACAGAAACCCAATAACCCCCCCTCTATTGGGGAAAATCACCTCTTTCAGCTCAGATGGGCACTTGAACAAAGCCCTTTCCTGACCCTCAAGGGCATTTAGGAGACAGCGGCAGAAGACTTATGACCATTCTCATGTCTGACCCCATAGTGATCAGAGGACTATCATATAGTACAGAACCATCCCCAAACCGCAAGCTCATTACAAGTCTGTTGGTTAGAGTGATGGCCTACAGCCATGGAGATCTGAGTTCACATGCCCACTCAGCCATGAAGCTCATTGTGTGTGACCCTGGACCATTTACTCTCAGTCTACCTGGTCTTGCAGGCTTGTTGTGAGAATAAAATAGGGAAGGAAATATGTATGCCCTGAGTTTCTTGGAGGAAAGCAAATCAGTCATTTGCGTAGGAAGATCAAGGTGAATATTCATAGCACGCTGGTAGTCTGTGACCCAGCAACCCATCTGATTTTGGAAAGTGACATAAGCAGGTTGTTTTTTGGGAGGCTTTTTAGGACACAAAAATACATATTTCCTGAATATTAAAGGAAATTTATGGCCTTTTCCTTACTGCACAGTGCCTACAGATCTGGGATTCATCAAAGACGCTAAAGCTTGGGGGAAATGACTAAACAATTTTTTTGAACATGCTAAGCTTTTGCCACACAATGTCACAAATTGGTATTACAATTTTCCAACTATTTTAGAGTCTTATGAATAGCTATATTTGGTTTTGCTCAGTAGGAATGTACATTTGAAAATTAAGTTCTCAGAAACTAAATCTACTCTGTTCTTTAACGCTTTCAATATAACTAGTTCACCCACTAAAGTATTTATTAATGCATTCTCTTGACAGATTTACTGTCATACAAAAGGAACAGCACTGTTTCCCTGATGAAAAAACAGTTTCCCATTTCCTGAGCAATTACTCTCTCCAACAGGAGGCCAAATGTCCTGCTCATGTATAATGAAATACAAGGGGGAAGAGGGGGTCCATTTTGAACAGAACTGGAGAATACAGATACTGCATTACCTGAAATATAAATGCCCCACTATAGCCAAGTTTCAGCCACATTTCCCAAGCAGATTAAAGGGGGCGTTCACACAGGCACATCTGCCTGGAGTTCCCCAACCGTAGGCAACCTGTGCTGTTCTGCTTCACTCACATGTTTAAAAGATACCTGTTACAAGTGGTAGCAAATCCCAAAGAGTGCCTTTATCCCACGTCAGTCCACTTCCCGGAAGTGTGACCCCTCAGCCAAAATGCCGGGAGCAACCCGTGTTGTTTCCAGCACATGTGATTGGCGCATATGATTGGATGTGCTCTGCTCTACCGCATAAGGTGCATATGATTGGCTGTGTTCCGCTCTACCGCCCAATGTGGTGCTCGCACAACAGGATCCTCCCCAAATTGGCTGAATGCCTATGTGTGTATGAGCGCATGAGCGCTCATGTGCTCATACACACATAGTCATCCAGCCAATTCACTAGGAAAAAGCCGTTTACAGCCGCATCTCCAGGCCAGCAGTCTGAACGCTCCCGCACTACTCCTCGCGATATGCTCCCACATCAGTCAGCCCCGTGTGACCAGGAAAACCTGGAACAGTTTGTTCCGGGGCTTTTTTGCCATGACTGGCTCCTGCTGCAAACTGCCAGTCTGAACTCAGCCATTAATCCACTTTTTTTGTTCACAGTGGAAGTGAGAATTTTAATTAGTTATAATATAGGGACAATTGCTGCTCTCTGCCTGAAATTTAGAAGGAGGTCTCCCTTGGCTGAAAGGTAGTTTCCCTGAAACTTTCATCCTAATTGGATGAAAAACAAATAAATAAAATAACCACCACAACAAAAACATATAACAATATTAAAAAACGTAATGAACTAAAACTCTATCTGAATAAAATTTCTGTGTACATCCTCTAGATGTCAAATAAGATTTCAGGGATGCCAGCCCTAAATGTGCGGGTTGTTGTGTTTGGCTAAAAGAATCTGTGGCTCTTCATGGGCTTTCAAGTTAGTTGTGGAAGTTTCTGAGTGATGTGGTTAGGATGGCTGTGCTCCCCTGTATGCCTGCCTGTCTAGGCTGCTGGACTCTTCAGTTTGGAAGCAGGAGCCCTTCTTCCCCCATCTAGGATGGTTCAGGTTGGTCAACAGACTGTCCTTCTGGCTCAGGATGCCTATTCCACCCAGGCAATGCCACTGGTGATATGTTATTCAGCTGAGAGGGTAAAGCCAGAGGATGTCCAGCATGTCCTTCCATCACGGAACCTGCCCATTTGATGAGACATTTTAGATACTGGGGTTGATATGACTTGTAGTTTATAGAGTTTTGTATTACAGCTTTATAATTGTTTCAGGACTATTGTCTGTATAATCTCCATCTAAGCACAATATACGATGTAAACAAAGTCCGGTTAAAAATTCTCTCAGCCTTGATGTTAATACATGCCCAGCTGAGCTCTGAGAAGGAGCAAGGTGTTTGAGCTGCCAGAGGGGTGAGTGGTATTTTTATTTATTTACTTTCAGCTGAGGTGCTTTAGCTGAGAAGGTACTGTGTCGGGGACTGTATTTGGGAGTGTGTGGGTGAGTTGTAACAGACTCCTGACTGCTGGAGTTAGGGTGTGAAAGGGTCATTGTTTGCCTGTAATTAAGTGCCTGGGTGAAATTGAATAGCATACTCCTGGCTGCTGGAGTTGGGGTGTGAAAGGGTCATTGTTTGACTGTCATTAAGTGCCTTGGGTGAATTTGAGTAGCTGCTGGCCACACCCTCTCCTGGGGGAGAATTCTATTTAAGGCAGGAAGCTTGCAAGAGGCACGAGCCTCTGGCATGAGCCTCTGGCACGAGAAAGAGTGAGAGCAAAAGGGTGAGGCTCTTGGCCTGTGGCTCTTAGCCTAGGGACTCTCAGCCTAGGGACTCTGTAAGAAGCCCAGGAAGACCCAGAAAGCCAGGACCTTGGCTCCTTGGGTTCCCAGTAAGATAAGTAGACTTCTACAACAGGAGCCATATAAATACAAAGTGTTTTAAAAGGGGGGTTATAGAAAAGTATTTTTTAAAAAATAATTATGAAGCCAGAATGCCAGCAGGGGGTTGGGGGCTATCCAGTGTTTTGCATGGAGTGTCACATGTATGACTATCTGCCCACTGGTCAGAAGTCTTGGGTGTGTGCTCGGTGCAAGGAGCTCCTGGTTCTCAGGGAGCGAGTTTGCTCCCTTGAGGCCAAGGTGGCTGACCTGGAGAAGCAGAGACAGTCAGTTAGGTGCACGGAGAAGACTCTCGGGGACTTGTTAGATATGTCCCACTCTGGATCTGGCAGCCCAGCTGCTGCCAGGGAGCATGAGGGTCCAGGGGAAACAGGGCACCATGCTGAGGATAAGGGGAATGTGCCCTCAGAAGGGACCTCTTCTTCAGCTGGTGAACGGGTATCCTTTCATACCTGGGAAGGGTGGGAGGGGGGGCTCTTGGTAGGTGGTGATTCGATCCTTAGGCAGGTAGACAGCTGGGTGGCAAACCCGCGTACTGACCGTATGGTGACTTGCCTGCCTGGTGCGAAGGTAGCGGACATTACGCGTGTTTAGATAGGCTGGTAGATAGTGCTGGGGAGAAGCCAGTGGTCGTGGTGCACGTCGGCACCAACGATGTGGGGAAATGCAGTCATGAGGTCCTGGAGGAGAAATTTAGGCTGCTGGGCAGGAAACTCAAGGCCAGGACCTCCAAGGTAGCCTTCTCAGAAGTGCTACCTGTTCCACGTGCAGGGCCGGAGAGACAGGCACAGATCAGGAGACTCAATGTGTGGATGAGACGGTGGTGTAGGGGGAAGGGTTCAAGTTTGTTAGGCACTGGGATGCTTTTTGGGACAAGAGGGAGCTGTACAAAAGGGACGGTCTCCACTTGTCCCGAGAAGGAACCAGGCTGCTGGCGCTCAAAATCAAAAAGGTGGTAGAGCAGTTTTTAAACTGAATAATGGGGGAAAGCCGACAGGAGATGAAAAGTCTCTGGTTCGGGATGGCTCATCTCAAAGAGATGAAGGGGTAGCTATTACTTTTGTACAAGGAAATGGATTACAATTGTCCACTGAGACTGTGGCTAATGATAGGAACTGCCTGACAAGGTCTCGAGGCAGCAAGAGGAAGGCTGTGGGCTTAACAAACATGGGAAACTATAAGTGTTTATACACCAATGCTAGAAGTCTCCGAGGTAAAATCGGGGAGTTGGAAAGCTTGGTATTGGGGGGGGGGAATAGACATTGTGGGTATTTCAGAAACTTGGTGGGATGAGGAAAATCAGTGGGATACGGTGATTCCTGGTTATAAATTATATCGGAAGGATAGTGGGGGGAAGGGTTGGAGGTGGAGTGGCTCTGTATGTCAGAGAGGGTATACCGTCCAGTAAGATTGAGAGGGTAAGAGAATTGGAGAGCTTCCGGTCTGGGATTCATGGCGTCCTAACGTGTTCTGGCTTTGCTCTTTGAGCTCCCAGAGCATACGGAGGGTCTTGATGACAGGGAGGGCTTCTTACAGCCCTCCGCAGATCCCCCCAGGCAGGGGGGTGACTGGCAGCGAGCTTTTGGCCCAAGACGGAGTTGAGATCGGCTGATAGCGGGGCTTTAAAGAGCGTCGCGACCAGCCTTGATCCCCTCCCCCAGAGAAGGCACTTCGGAAATTCTCTACAAGACCCCACCAAGTTGGATTCTCAACATAAGAACGCATGACCCAGACCTCCAAGACATTCTATGCAAACTGATATTAAGGAAACACTGCTATAACAAGACACAGACTTTGAAGGTAACTTTTTTAAAATTGCTCACCGGAGACGCGTTTTGGCCGAAAGTAAACAACATCCGATGAAGCGCATGATCGTGCTGTATCTGTCGTACTAACATCAAACTTGAAAAAGTGCAGTTAAACAGCTTAAAAAGGCCAAAAAGCCGGTTTGTTGATCATTCCTGCGGTTGGATTATTGACTTTAAAATAGAAACTAACAACAATCTCCGCGAGAATTAGTGTGGAAAAGTACTCTAGCTGCAGCAGAAATTGTCAGAACAGGAAGTGACCTCAGACCAGACAAGTAATCGTCCTAGAGAGGTCCCGGGAGGCCGGAAGAAGGGAGGAAACCAGGGACAAGGGGACCTTTAATACTGCCGGACAGGAAGTGAGTACCCGGAAGATCCATTTACCATAGAGAAATTGCGCCCGCCATTTTGAGAAGGTCAGAAAAAATTATTTCGATTTTAAACGAAAGACTTAATAGAAAATAGTGAAAATAGAGCGATTTAGATGGGCACAAGAAGGACTTTGATTTGATGTAGGTTGGAGGGAAATTTTGAACAACGGCTTACGATCTGCGGCAACGACAGAGGGCGAACTCCTGGTCCTCCCCAAAAATGGCTGCGAAAGAAGAAAAAAAGCTACAGGGCATGATGGAAGCTATGGAGAAACGGGTGATGGACGCGATTCAGAAGTTGGAAAAAACCCTTATAACAGAAGTAACAGAGCTGAAAAAAGAAATGTCTGGGATTACAAAAGAGATACAGACGTTGACTAAAAGAGCAGATGAGACAGATGAAAGAGTGAAGAGAGTGGCATCTAATGTTGCTGAGGTTACTTTAGAAACAGAAAAAGTCAATGTGATGGTCCAATACAATGCAATGCTTAACCACATGAGATTCAGGGGGATCCCTGAAGACAAGAGTGAGAACATCCATTCTGTAATGGTGGATGCTGTTGCAGATTTTTTAAAAATGGAAGAGGAGAAGGTGGCGGCTCAGATTGATGTGGTGTACAGAGTCAATTCTGCGATTGCGCAAAGGAAAAAACTACCCAGAGATGTAATTGTCCAGTTTATATCTAAAAAACTGAAGGAGGATCTATTTAAGCAACAATTTCAGGAAGATTTTATAATTGACAACAAGAAAATTATGGTTTTAAAGGAACTACCCAGAACAATGCTCCAGGATAGACAACTCTTCAAAGATCTGATTGACAAACTGAAAACAGAGGGTATAAGATACAGATGGGAAATTCCTAAAGGTGTCAGTTTTACATTTAAACAGAAGAGAGTCACCATCAAGTCTGTAGAGCAAATGACCAGATTCATCGATGATAACTTTAAAGACTCTTCTTGGAAAAATTGCCGTTGTCAAAATGAATGTACTGCCCAGGTTAATGTTTTTGTTTCAGACAATACCAATTGTGAAAGATGGGAAACTGTTGGTAAAATGGCAAAGAGAAATCTTCAAGTTTATCTGGGCAGGAAAGAAGCCAAGAATTAAAATGAAGATAATGTATGACATTAAAGATAGAGGTGGCTTCCAAGTCCCGAATTTGTGTTTGTATCATGAAGCAGTATGTATGTCTTGGTTATCTGAGTGGGTTAATTTGGAAAATAGAAAACTATTAGCCCTTGAGGGGCACGATTGCAGATTTGGCTGGCATGCCTATCTTTGGTATGGGAAAAATAAAGTTGATTCTATGTTTAAGCATCATTATGTAAGGAGGACATTGTTTGATACATGGACCAGGTACAAGGATAAAATCTCGGATGAGAGGCCTTTGTGGATTGTTCCAGCAGCAGTTATACATCGGTTTTCAGATTATAAAGGTAATGACTGGTTGAAATATCATGAATTGTTGCAAAAAGAAGGGAAAAAATATGTTTTAAAGCCAAACAATGAACTACAATTTGAGTATGGTTGGTTACAATATTGTCAAATAAGGGACATTTACAATAAAGATTGTAAAGAGTTTGGTTTTAGAGCTGTAAATGATGACTTTGAAAATATATGGTTGAAAGGAGAACGGAAAATGATATCAAAGATGTATAAAACCTTGTTGACTGTATATACTTTGGATGAAACTGTTAAAGAACAAATGATAAAGTGGGCCATAAATATGAACAAAGAAATTTCTATGGAATCATGGGAATTTTTGTGGAAAAGATCTTTCAAAATGTCTACCTGTATTAATGTAAAAGAAAATTGTTATAAGATGATGTATAGATGGTACATGACACCAAAAAAGATTGCTAATATTAGTATGGATAAGAACTTGAGTAATAAATGTTGGAAATGTAAGAAAATAGAGGGTTCTTTCTACCATATGTGGTGGTCGTGTGATAAAGTGAAAGCATACTGGTCTAATATACACTGTGTGATGCAGAAGATATTAAAAATCCCAATTGAGAGAAAGCCAGAACTTCTCCTTGGTTTGACAATGGAAAAAATTCCACAAGAAAAAAGGACATTGTTATGGTACATGATTACGTCGGCGAGAATGGCCTTTGCTCAGCAATGGAAAATGGAGAAGGTGCCAGATATACATGACTGGTTGAGAAAATTGTTATTTTTAGCGGAAATGGACAAAATGACAAAGAAATTAAATGGACAAATGGCAGAACAGTACTTAAAAGACTGGGAAGGATTAAAACTGTATCTGGAAACTGAATATAGAATGAAGGGGAAAATATATAACTTGGATACGTATGGATATTGAACGAGAAGTGAAATGAATTTTGAATTGTATGTACTGTTATTTGAAAATATGTTGAAATTGTAGAAGTTATATATAATTGAAATGTGTTACCTGGTTTGTCGATGCATTTAAGTCTAAGCTTGATTACCTTATAATTATTTTTGTTTGTTATTAGCAGTGTTGGAAGCCTATTAGGGGGAGGGGGGAGGGGGGTTGGGATGGGGATTTTCTTTTTCAAAATTGTATTGGTAACGTAATTGGAAATATTGAGTGTATCCCAATAAAAAATTTTGTTTAAAAAAAAAAAAGAGAGAGGGTAAGAGAATTGGATTCGCTTCTGGAAATGCTATGGGTTGAAATAGTGGGTCCAAAAGGAAGCTTAACAGTGGGAGTTTGTTATCTCCCACCAGATCAAAAGATAGAGGAGGATGAATTAAAGATAGCGGCTAGATGAAATAACTGTGTTGTAATAGGCGACTTTAACTACCCACACATTGATTGGGTCAATATGAGTTCTAGTCAGGAAAAAGAGATTGAGTTTTTAGACACTCTCAATGACTGTGCTGTGGAACAGATGGTCACAGATCCTACCAGGGGAGAGGCGATCCTGGATTTGGTCCTAAGTAATACCCAAGACCTGGTGAGAGATGTAAAAGTGATTGCACCACTTGGGAACAGTGACCATAATGTCATTGAGTTTAACATTTGTACAGATAGGGAGTTGCCCAAAAAGACTGACGCAACCACTTTTAACTTTAAAAGGGGTAACTTGTCTGGTATGAGGGGACATGTGAGGAAGAAATTGAAAGGAAGAGTGGAGAAGGTCAAAACCATTGGGGAAGCTTGGAGACTATTTAAAAAGACAATCCTAGAAGCTCAGAAAAAAATATATACCGCAGGTTAGGAAAGGCACAAATAGGTATAGAAAAAAGCCTGCATGGTTAACAAATAAAGTAATGGAAGCTGTAAAACGAAAGAAGGATTCCTTTAAGCGGTGGAAAGCTAGTCTTAGTGAGGTTGATAAAAGGGAACACAGACTATGGCAAATAAAATGCAAGTCTGTGATCAGGCAAGCAAAAAGGGAATATGAGGAGCTTATTGCAAAAAACATAAAGACCAACAATAAAACTTTCTTCAAATACATTAGAAGTAGGAAGCCAGCCAGGGAGGCAGTGGGGCCCTTGGATGACCAAGGGGTAAAAGGAGTAGTGAAGGATGATAGGGAAATGGCTGAGAAGCTGAATGCATTTTTTGCCTCTGTCTTCACTGTGGAAGAGGAGAAGTGCTTGCCCACTCCAGAAGCACCGATTTCGGGAGGGGGGTTGAAAGACCTGAATCAGATTGCGGTGACAAGAGAGGAAGTCCTCCAACTGATGGACAATTTAAAAACTAATAAATCACCAGGCCCGGATGGCATTCATCCGAGAGTTCTGAAAGAACTCAAATGTGAACTTGTGGATCTCCTGACAAAAATATGTAATCTTTCTTTAAAATCTGCCTCCATTCCTGAGGACTGGAAGGTAGCTAATGTCACTCCCATCTTTAAAAAGGGCTCCAGGGGAGATCCGGGAAATTACAGGCCAGTCAGTCTGACATCGATACCGGGTAAGTTGGTGGAAACTGTTATTAAGGAAAGAATTAGTAGGCACATTGATGAACAAAAACTATTGAGGCAGACTCAGCATGGGTTCTGTAAGGGAAGATCTTGTCTCACTAACCTGTTAGTGTTTTTTGAGGGAGTGAACATACATGTGGACAAGGGGGACCCAATAGATATTACTGGGGCCATGTAAATAGAAACTATCACAGGTATTGGAGGTGTGTTGGGTGTGAGTGCAGACATGAATATAAGCTGGCTGTGGACCGGCTATTTTTATCTTCGTTCTGATGTAACCAAATAAACTTGAGCTGATTTCACCATGCTGAGTCTCAGACCTCAGTACTTTTCAAGATGGATTGCCTCAATCAAGAAAGCCATGACCCTCAGTTTGCAAGACTTGAGCAAGGCTATTAATAACAAGAGGTTTTGTAGGACATTAATTCATAGGGTCGCCAGAAGAAGGAGGAGGAGGAGGAGATTGGATTTATACCCCACCCTTGACTCGGAGTCTCAGAGTGGCTTGCAAACCCCTTTCCCTTCCCCTCCCCACAACAGACACCCTGTGAGGTAGGTGGGGCTGAGAGGGCTCTGATTGTGAACTGCTCTTTGACTTCTGTTTTTTGGCGTGGCGAGGATGATTCACTCTGGGACTTACTCCCATGAAGCCTTCGGATTGCTGGGTCTTTTAGTGGAGTTCAGGGACTCCAAACTCCATTGGGTTCCCCGTAGAGGAGCCCAAGCAGGGGGCTTGATTCAGACTCCCCGTGAGTGGTGGCAAGCGGGTAGGAGTCCTGGATCACTCCAAAGCAAGACCTGCTTGAGAGCACTCATGGCAGCCATGGGTGCGGAGCCATGACTGACCGGGATGAGGGGGAAAGCAACACACATCATCCAACTAACCAAAGAAGATCAACACAGTGAGTACTTTTAAATACAACAAGATCAGAGAATCACTTACTGTCTGAGCCCTTTTAACTTGTCAAGTAAAAAGTATAAGAAAATGGAGGGGTGAAGGAAATCTCCCCCCCTGCCCAAAGTGGCTTGGAAGAGACCTGTGCCTGAAAAAGACAAAATGCTCTACAGCTGACAATAGCACTACAGATAAGATTAGAGTTTCAATAGCCATTCCACACACAAAAGAACCTCCTCAGGAAACAGGAAACCTCCTCAGGAAACAATCCATAGACCAAAGAACCTTCTCAGGAAAGCTCCTCCATTAGCATGTTCATAGCCTGGAGAACTACTACAAGATAATGACTTAGTCCTACCCCACCTTCCAGGGTAGATATAAATTACCTGCCTACCATTTTTCTGCTCACTTTGACACAGAGGGTACTACATCTTTCTGTGTTATACCTCTGAAGATGCCAGTCACAGCTACTGGCGAAATGTCAGGTCCTACAATGCCAAGACCACGGCCACACAACCTGGAAAATCTACAGCAACATAAGTAAAATGTTTGAAACTGCAGAAATGGACAAATTAACTTTAATGTTGAGAGGACAGACTGAAGAAAACTTTGAAAACACATGGTCAGGATTCTACTCTCTCTCTCTCTCTCTCTCTCTCTCTCTCTCTCTCTCTCTCTCTAATATATAGACATACAACCAATCTAGAAGAAAATAAGAACTTAATTTTTAATCATATGCAAAAGATTTATACAAAAATACAAGGCAGAACTTAGAAGATACATAATTATATAATGTATGAGGCACCTGAGACAATTTAATGATATACAGAACCCCCCCAGTTTATGTATGTATGTATGTTTGTGTTGTGTTTGTCTTTATAAAATAAAAAAAAACTTTGGAGAATTGCTCTTTCAAGGACAGAAGCTTTCATGTCAGAAGCAACTTTAGATCACTTAACTCACACACACAAATCCATCAGTTTCAATGGGTTTAGAAGGGATTTGCCATTACATTCCTCCCTAAGTAACTATGAAGCCTGATTATCTTTGGAACTCAGTTGGGACCTCCTTAAAGCCACAATTGGGTCAGCCATTTATAATCATCTATAGTAGACATGTAACAGAGAATATACAAATATAAATATGGGTACACATTTAGAGAAATAAATACAACTATTTACACATAGTGACAATATTCAACCACTATTGTTTTGTAACTATCTTTTCTTTTATCAGAAACATTTGAAACATCTACAGAATTAATAATCTTATCATCCTGACCAAAGAATTATTTTCAATCCCAATGAAAATACAACTGACAACCCGTTTCCCCATGCCATTACCTCTTTCCTGTGGCAGCTACTGTCGAGGCTTTGATTATGGTTTCTCTTTTAATATCTTCTGTTGCCACACTCAGAGGGCGGATTGGGCACATACTAATGAAGATGAAATACCTTCAAATACATTTTCATCATTTCAGGATATCAGATGCAGAATAACTTTATTGTGTAAAATTGGGCAAGAATCTGATGGTGGTTTTGATAGCTTAGAAAATTAGGCGACACATAGGCTGAGATGATGAAAGTTTGCTGTGTGAAAAAGTCCTGGTTAGAAGAGTCAGGGGTCTTTTTTTGGGGGGGGAGCACACCGGGCGCTCAGGAGCCAAGCCCCGCCCCCAGCCGGTGTCCTGGAGAGTCTTTCAGGCAGCCGAAAGTCAATTTCAGCTCCATTATATCCTATGGGCCATTGAAGTCAATGGTGAAAACATAGGGTATATTCTGGGGGATGGAGGGGAGGGGGTTTGAGGGAGAGGCCCTAAACTCACAGGATAGCTGATGGAGCCTCTCCCCAAGATACCCACCAAGTTTCAAGAACATTGGATCAGGGGGTCCAATTCTATGGGCCCCTAAACAGGTTGCCCCTATTCCCTCCATTGTTCTCTATGGTGGGAAAAATTTAACTGAAGATGCCTCCCCCCCTTTTGCTTCCCCTTCTGACATCACTTCCGGTGATGTCAGGGGGCATGGCATATGCTAATAGCTTAATAGCTCATTAGCATACCATATGCTAATGAGCTCCTGCATCTGTTCTTCTACGAAAAGACCCCTGAGAAGAATTATCAGAAGTTCATGTTTTAACACTATCATCAAGCGGTTCTGAGTAATCATTATTCAATTCCAAAATAGTGTGTGTTGTAGGTAAACCAGAGCAAAGGCTGATAATTACTGAACAGTGTTTTGTTATGATATGGAAAAGGATGCGATAGCATATGTTCACACTTAGAATGTAAAAACTGAATCTCACATGGGTCATGCTAGTTCACTAAAAAGAAGTGTAGAATGATGGCCCCTGTGATTAAAGCAGTACTCTGCACCTGTAATTACAAACCTTAGATTGAAATGAAACATCTTACATTCCACTTTGGGAGTGTCATTCCAGACCCAGAATATATCTGCTACACCAGGGGCTGTCATTCCACTGTGGTAGCTGTCATTCCAGGCTGAGAACACTCATGCTACTCCCAGGATCATCATTCCAGGCCCAGAATATATTTTACTACTCTCAGGGGCCACTCTGGTAGCTGTCATTCCATTTCCAGAGAACTTCTGCTACTCCCAGGGATTGTCATTCCACTCTGGGTGCTGTCATTCCAGTCCCAGAAGACTTCTGCTTAGGGATGGGCATGAACCAGCTCAAAATCTAAAGTTTGTCATAAATTTTGGGCAGCCCATGGGTTGTGAAGTCAAGTTCATGGTGGTTCTTCTGCCATGAACTTTCACAAAGTTTTGATGTGGTTTGTGTCTGTTTGTGAATGGCTACATTTTGCAGACAAACCAGCGCTGATCAATCAAACTGTTTACAAAACTCAAGGCAACAATGGGGGCAGAAATCTCCAGCCTTGGAAACACCATTAGGAACCTTCCAAAACTTAACAGGCACTACTGACTGTCAATAACAGAGTTCTCATTCTGGTGTATGGGCTCAAAAGGTTATATATTAAGTGAGCTCTCCTCCCTCCCCCTCCTTTGTTGGCTGGTGAGGTGAGAGAGAAGCACAGAGCTAGCAGAGCTGATTCATTGCTTTGCTTTCTGTTTGCTTGCGATCTGCTTTCTGCTGCTGGGCTTTGGGTTTAGGTTGCAGTGGACTCTGGGCTCTGAGCACAGGGGTTTAGCTATTGGATGCCTTTATATCCCCTTCCCACCTCTTCCATTAGTGATCTGCTTTGTTCCCTGCTGTTGGGGTTTGGGAGTTTTCTGGAAACAGGGATCTGATTCTGATCTTTTTACATTCACATGGAGCACATGGGGTTACTATTGGGTGTCTTTATATCCCTCCACCTCTCCTGCTAGTGATCTGCTCTGCTCTCTGTTGTTGGGGTTTGGGAGTTTTCTGGAATCAGAGATCTGATCCAGATCTTCTTCCCATGCTCACCATTGAGCACAGGGTCTTAGAGAAAACCATGAGGGTGAAAGTGGGTAGAAGGTGTGCTCATTGTGAGGGGAAGAAGCCCTCCCCCCCAGGAAACCCATATGCCCCTGTCCCCAGTCTTAAATCCAGCCTCCCCTTCTGCCCCAGCAGGAAATCTGTCCTTTGAGCTTTCTCAAGATGAAACAGACACTTTAGCAATGTTCACCAGTTGTTGCTAGAACTCTTTGGAGTTGAGAAGTGCCAAGGGTATTCAAATTAGGTCAGGCAACATTGCTTAATATATCTTCCTGGAAATTCCTCAAAGTCTTTTACACATCATGTTGTGAAATAGAATGATGATAAATTATAGCTAAATAGTCACCCTAGAACATAGATGCTGTAAGTTTTGTAAACAAATCAATGCTGTTTATTAATAATTCAAAAATATTGATGCAGTTGTGTCTAAATCATACCAGGCATCCTAGGAATGCTCTCTTATACAGAGCAAAAAAGCTGCTGAGAGTTTTGGTTGTACTTATATAGTGCATGCATTTTTCAGTGAAATAAATTCACTGTCTAGAAATGGTGAATAAATGGAAGATACCATTTCTATTTCTGGTAGTTCTCAAGTTTTGATACAATAATTTTGGGAAGATCATGGAAAAAGAGCCTTTTGATTCTATGTGAATGGGGTGGTGCCCATTTTATCAGGTCATTCCTTTCTCACCAGAAGGCTTGATGAGGGGCATTTAAAAAATTGGTAGTGGCTATTTCACTATCAGCTGTTACACCATCTGTTACACAACTGTACTAGTTCCCAGGTTTCATTTCTTTTAAAAAAGTAAGCTTTAGATCCTTTCCTTCGGGAGTTATAACAGAAAAGATACAGCATATTTAGTCGTCCTCATAACTCTACAACCAAAAAGGCTAGATAACTTACTTAAAAAAATTAAGGCTGATAAATAGTGTGTTTAAAAATAAATCATTATAACATTATCCTGCTATAATGATATAGCTATCATGGGTGGGCTTGACCCTGACAAGTCCTCTCTCAAAGGTCAAAACAGGCCTGGAAATCGCCTTATCCTCTCTTCTTGCATTTTACTGACAGAAACCAAGGCTTGTAGGCTGACAATGTTGTTAAGTTTTTCAAGCAACTTTCACAGGCACTGTTTCTATTACTGGGGAGGAGTTAAACTCCCAGGGTATTTTTTATAATTCAGATGCTTCTGAAAACCTGGGGCTTTTTTCAGGTTTGTAGAATGATACTGGATTTAAGTATCCACAGATTTGGCCACCTTGAGAATTAGATATATTGACAAGTGGAGGAACCAGAAAGACATGCAGGGGACATCTCTTTTTTCCCCTTCCCACTGTTCCTTGAAAGCCCCATTACCTCTTCACATTTCCTGCTTCCTTTTCTCCTTCCTACCTACCCACCAGTCTGCCTCCAGGTCCTCAGTTTTCCTTCTTTCCCTCTCCATGGCAGTTAGGAAAACTCTGGATGAGTTACACAGTGCTGGCTGGTAGTCCCAGTTGTATGGTGCTGGTCACCAGGCCTGGGCCCAGTTGCCCTGGGGTACCCACAAGGACTTGTGAGGAGTACCTCACTTTCTCATGTATCCCTTTCATTACAGCATTCCCATATATCCCCTTCATCACTCTTTCTTTCCTCCTAGCAAACCCTGTGTGATATCCCCTTTGCATGCTTCCTCCTTATCTCACCTACGAACAAACCTAGCTTTTAACTGCTCCCCATCTTCAGCTACACATATTTATTTACTTCATTTATATCCTACCTTTCTCTACGATGGTGATTCAAAGCAGCTTACGTTAGTCTTTACAGCAACACTGTGAAAAGGCCAAAACAGCCCTGAAAACAGCTCTGTTCCTCTGCCTTTTACTGACAGAAACCAAGGCTTAAATACTGGCAGTACTTTTGCAGCAATAGTTACATAAGGCATTTGTGTCAACATTTTGGGAGGTTTTAACCCCTAGTGGGTTTTTTTTGGGGGGGTGGTAATTTTCAGATTTTTTATTGCAAACCTAGAGCTTTTTTCAGGTTTGTCAAAAAATGCATCTTGTCTGTTTATAGCCCTCGTATCCAGATTTCAGATGGGGCATGTTGTGAATTAGACATATTGGTAAACAGAATATACCGCAGAACTTAGCTGAGCTCCTGTATTTCAAAAGAGCTGTGACATTCTGTACCAGGTGGAATTTCTGAGTTGTCTTTATAGGCAGACCCATTACAATATTGTAGCCTCAAGGTTACTGTGGTAGGGAGCCACCCTCCAGGATATGTGAAGATGAAAGAAAGTTCTCTTTAGAGCAGAATTAAGTAGCTTCTCCAGCAATCATACTAGGCAGGGTGTGTTTAATTGAACTCAGAGAGATGATCAATTGCATGTTTTTGTTAGCTATTATACCCCTATATAAAACGTTGCTTTATTGTTCTACATGACCAAGGGTTTTGAGCTGAAGGAGTTCTAATTAATTTAATATGCCTTACAAATTTTACTCCTGTAGAATCCACACACCAAAACTTTACACAATTTAATTTAGATCTATCTATCTTAAATACATGATATAAATGTGCCTAGCTTGTTGTTTTGACTCAAGTAGTTACAAATGAATTATCTATGTTTTGTGGGGTGGATTAACAGAAGGAATACGTCTATTATTCATTGTTCTTTTCAAAGCATTAAGTTTTGTGGAGTATTTATCTTACACTACAGTGTATACTACAGTGTATATTTATATCACATTACAGTGTAATATAAGAGAAGTGGGAGAATCAGCTGTTCCTTACATTTGACCATATACTAATAGATGACATTCAAAGATTAATTAAGGAACTGACTTGGGGCAATCAAGATTTTAATAACTTTAGGTTCAGTCTCCAAGAAGTGCCATGAGAAAACTACCAACAGGAGTCCCTGGGGTGCAGAAGGGAGCTGAGTTCAGAGAACTCAGAGGGATGCCTAGGTTTAGGGATCATAACATTGTTGTTCAACACTGGGATCCAGTTCAAGGGATGGAGTAACAGGTGTTTATTTTATTTTATTTATTTTATTTTATTGTCAAATTAATACCCCACCCTCCCCACAAGGCAGGCTCAGGGCGGCTTCCAAGTAACATAAAATACAAGTAAAACATACACAGTTAAAACACAGCAATTAAAAGAATACAATACAAAATGCTGGCAGCGATTAAATTCAATTAAGTAGGGTGCTTCAGATGGTTTCCACAAAAGCTGGATGTTCTTTATTGTTTATTGATAATACTGTGTAGGAAAAGAAAGGCATTCTGCTTGGCATTTAGACAAGGGATTTTTCTGGCTTCAAATTTATTTAGTGTTTCCCAAAGACCTTGTTTTTCTATAGTGATAGACATTTGGGGCTTCAGACTTTTTTGGTAGGGTTGCCATCATGGGATATCCCTGGAGATTTGGGAGTGATGCCTGAGAAGGACAACATTTCGGGAGAGAAGGGGCTCAGTGGGTATGTAATTCCATAGATTCCACCCTCTGAAACTGCCATTTTCTCTAGGAAACTGATGACTCATCTCACATACACCCAGGTGTCAGCCACAAGTTAAGCTTGATGGGCGAGTGATTAGTTGCTAAGCAACTATGACTAGAGTCTCTGGGCTACTTGCAGCTTTGCAGGTATGTTGGGGGAGGAAAGGGGTCTGCCTGCATGTGCTGGAGAGGTCTCCTAATGGAGACCTCTGTCTTCATGCTCTGGCATGGCATGGGTTTAGGTGCTTTGTGCATACTGTGGAACTGATTCAATCACCATCAGATGAGCGGGTGAGTGGGCGTCAACGTGGCAAATGGGGTTCCATGTGGCCAAGTGCAAAGTGATGCACATTGGAGCCAAAAATCCTAAATATAAATACATGTTGATGGGGTCTGAACTGGCAGAGACGGACCAAGAGAGAGATCTTGGAGTCGTAGTGGATAATTCACTGAAAATGTCTAGACAGTGTGTAGCTGCAATAAAGAAGGCCAACGCTATGCTGGGGATTATTAGGAAGGGAATTGAAAACAAATCAGCCAGTATCATCATGCCCCTGTATAAATCATTGGTGCAACCTCATTTGGAATACTGTGTACAGTTCTGGTCACCACATCTCAAAAAGGATATTATAGCATTGGAAAAAGTGCAGAGAAGGGCAACTAGAATGATAAAAGGGTTGGAACACCTTCCCTATGAAGAAAGGTTAAAACGCTTGGGGTTGTTTAGCTTGGAGAAATGACGGCTGAGGGGTGACATGATCGAAGTTTATAAGATTATGAATGGGATTGAGCAGGTTGAGAAAGAAGTACTTTTCTCCCTTTCTCACAATACAAGAACTCATGGGCACTCCATGAAATTGCTGAGCAGTCAGGTTAGAACAGATAAAAGGAAATACTTCTTCACCCAAAGAGTGATTAACGTATGGAATTCACTGCCACAGGAGGTGGTGGCAGCTACAAGCATGGACAGTTTCAAGAGGGAATTAGATAAACATATGGAGCAGAAGTCCATCAGTGGCTATTAGCCAGAGGGTATAGATGGGAACTCTCAGTCTGGGGCAGGTGATGCACTCTATTCTTGGTGCTGGGGGGGGGGCAGAAGTGGGAGGGCTTCTAGTGTCCTGGCCCTACTGCTGGACCTCCTGATGGCACCTGGTATTTTTGGCCGCTGTGTGACAGAGTGTTGGACTAGATGGGCCACTGGCCTGATTCAACATTGGCTTCTCTTATGTTCTTATGTTCTCTTACTGTTGGATGTGATTTTATGCAGCTTAAGGTTTGCTGCAGCTAGCATCTTCTGCGTCCTTTTTAACAAGTCTATGGCTTCCTCCTGAGTGGATACAGACTTCAGTCTATCGTCGACATAGAAGTCTCGTTCCACAAATTGTCTAGCGTCCAGGCCATAGTTCTCTTCTCCTATACGTGCGGTTTGGTGCAGCCCATAGTTGGTGATCACGGGTGATGGGCCATTTCCGAAAACATGCACCCTCATGCGATATTCAGTGACTTGCTGGCTATGTTGTTCATTGCTGAACCACAAGAATCGCAAGTAGTTGTGGTGGTCTTCTCTGATGAGGAAGAAATAAAACATCTGCTGGATGTCTGCCATGACAGCTATGGCTTCCTTCCTGAAGCGGATGAGCACACCAAGTAGGCTGTTAGTCAAATCAGGCCCTGTGAGGAGGACCCTGTTTAGTGAAAGACCTTGAAACTGTGCACTGGCATAAAAAACCACTTGGATCTGACCTGGCTTCTGTGGATGATATACTCCAAAGAACGGGAGTTCTTTCAGAGGTGGTGTGAGTTCTGCATGCTTGTTCTGAAGCATTTTGTCCATGAATTCCACAAAATGTACCTTCATCTCAGGCTTCCTTTCTAGAGTCCTGCGCAAGGTGCTGAGTTGAGACAGGGCCTGTTTGCGGTTGTTGGGTAAACGCTGCCTAGGCACACAGAAAGGAAGCGGAGCTACCCAACTACCAGATTCTTCTTGCCTGAACCCCTTGTCCATCAGCTGCAGGAACTGTTTATAGATGGAGCAGGTTCATTGTCACCCTTTGTTGTTTGGAACACTGTAGCTCCCAAGCCAGAGTCCCTTTCAACCAGTGTGAAATGTTCTGGACATGGCTTCAGGTGGGAGGGTTGCCCATTGTCTAGGATGCTTGTGGCAAAGACGCTCATCTGAATTGGCTTCTGCAGGCGATCTATACACACGTTCCCCACGATGACCCATCTCAGCTTAGGCTCTGGCCTGTGGTGTTTCAGGAGGTCCTCTGAGCAGATCGTGACTGGCTAGTAGGTTGGGAATGTCTGTTCCCAACAGGAGCAGGATTTCTGCATTGGGATCCAAAGCAGGAAGTTGACTTGCAATAGGTGCTAAATGAGGATGGTGGAGCATGACATCTGGCATGGGAATCTGGTCACAGTCATCTGGTAGAGCATCACATTCCAACAACGATGGCAGGGGGAACTGGGCTTCACCATCGAGTGATTCAATCTGGAACCCAACAGCTATCCTCCTCGCCCTGCACTGGGCACCAGCACACGTCTTCAGAGTATATTGAACTTCCTCACCCTGTAGATTGAATAGCTCGAAGAATGCAGGGCAGGCCAAGGACTGATTGTTTTGTCCATCTAAGATGATGTACATCTTTGCATTCTTCTCCGGATGACCTGTAGGGAAAACTTTGGCAACACATATCTGATGGCAGGACCTTTGACTCTTCTTGGTGCTGCAAACCTGAGTACAGTGGGCACCAATGGGCTGGGTAGTAGTGTTCGATGTGTCCTCAGAGGTCGTTGTGGTAGAGGAGCTAGGCATGGGTTGCTGTGGCAGATCAGAGTCTGGATGCAAGGCACCAGGGTGCTTGTTGCTGTCACACACATGACACTCGATAACAGCTTTACAGTCCTTAGCTAGGTGTTCCTTGGACCCGCAGCACTTGAAGCATAACTGATACTCCTTGATCAGAGCCTTCCGCTCCTCCAATGGTTTTGTTCTGAACTCTCTGCATTTGTTCAGTGGGTGCAGCTTCTTGTGAAACAGACAAACCAGCTCTGTCGGCTCTGTTGGCTTTGTTGCCTTCCGCTCCAAAAGCCTCTTCCTTTTTGGTTTTGCCGGGATATCAGATAATTCTGTCTTCCTTGCAGACACTGCTGTCCTAACTCTGGTGTCTCGTTTTCTCAATGCGAGAGTCTAAGTGGTTTGTAGATCATCCACACTGGGCATCGTTATGAACCATCGCAGCCTCTGCAACAAAACTTATGAGGTATGAGAAGGGAGGGTACCTGCCCTGATAGGCAGCCTTGTAACTGACCACTGCTTTGCTCCACTTGTCCTGCAGCACAGGGGGTAACTTCTCCTTGACCTCCAAATGTGCCGTGCATTGGTTGAGATTTGCAAGCCCTGATAAGGTGGGATTCTCTTTTGCCGCCTGCAGGTTTTTAAGGAGATCGGCCAAGGTCAGGGTTCTTGGCCGTTATCGGGGGAAATTTCTTCAATTTCCCCATGAGTGCAGTCTCAACAGCTGTCGGTGATCCACAGTGCTTATCGAATCTCATCCAAACACATTGCAAGGCTTTGTCTGATTTGCTACATTCACTGAGTGGAGGTTCCTTGTTTGTTCTGTGGACTGTGGACCCAGCCACTCTGCCAAGAGTGTGAGTTGTTCATCCACACATAGGTTCATGTCCCCAATAGCTCCCAGAAAAGTCGTCTTCCAAATATAGTAGTTCTCTGGACGATCCGTAAACTTCTGGATGCCTCTATCAGCCAGGTTCCGTCTGATGTTCCGAGATCTTGTACAGCTGCTGAAGTGACAGGAGTAGGGAAATCCCTGACCCGGGGGCATTGGTGCAGGACCCATGTACGCCTTTGCATGAGCTAGGGTTGGCACTGGAGGAAACACAGGAGTCTGTGACCTCATGAACTCTGGTGCTGTGGAGTTGAGTACCTTGGTCTCTACTCCATCTAGCGAATGAATGTATGTGTTCTGCTCCTGAACATAGTTCAGGACTCGTTGAGATGGGTCCAGTACCCCAAGTTCCGCTGGGTTGAAGTTCAACTCTGAATCCCAGTATCCATCTTGTAGAATCTTGGCGTGAGCAGCCATTTCTTTGGCCTTAAGTTCCTTGTGAAGCAATTTTATCCTCACCTCCCTGTCATCCTTTTCTGCCTGCAACTTGCCAGCTTCCCTCCTCAGGATCTCTTCCTTCTTGGCAAATTCTGCTCTCTTGGCTGCCAGCATGGCATCAATTTTTGCCTTAACTAACTTTGTGGTGTCTGCTGTATGCCCACCAGAGGAATGACAATGGGCAATAGAGTGACAAGACTTGTGGGAGGCTTTGGTATGCTGAGGCTTGTGAGAGGCCGTGGAATGGCAGGAGGGCCTGGAATGATGAGACCTATTGGAGCCCACAGTGCATTGGGACTTGTGAGAGACATCAGACCTGCAGGACTTGTGGGAGACCTCTGAATGACAGGACTTGTTAGAGGCCACAGTGTGTTGGGACTTGTGAAAGACTTCAGACCTGCAGGACTTTTGGGAGACCTCTGAATGGCAGGACTTGTTAGAGGCCACAGTGTGTTGGGACTTGTGAGAGACTTCAGAACCTGGAGGACCTCTGAGAGACCTCTGAATGGCAGGACTTGTTGGAGGCCACAGTGTGCTGGAACTTGTGAGAGATCTCAGGATCATGCTCTTGGTTGGAAGCATATTTGCTACCAGCTCGCTTTCTACCAAGTGGAGATGCCTCTCTTCCTCTTCCTCAATGTGCTTCCCTAAGTCTTCCAGAGTAATGTTGCAGCCTCTTCCCCTTCCTGGATGTCCTTCTGAAGGCACTGCTTTTCTGCCCCGGCTTCAGCTGTGTTCAACCAATCCAGGATGCGCACAATACATCTCATGGAGTCTTTCCACTCTACGGAGTGAGCTGTGAGGGCTTTTCGTGTCATGCACATATGTGTCAGACTGATTGTATCAGCTGCTGCATCTATGTCCTTCTGTATCTTTTCCCAAGACTTATTCAACTTCTTGTACAGGTTTGTCTTCTGGATAAGCAAATATTCATGCATGTCAGGGGTAGGATTCGTGCCTCGTTTCCGGGACATATATGTATCCTCGACTTTTGCACTACCAATTAAGTCAGCATTGGGGTCTGCTACGCTGCCTATCGCTTCTCCCATTTTATTTTTTTTTAAGTCCTTAAAATTTGTTCAGCTTTGCAGTACTGGATCCCACCCACTGGGTGGCACTATTGCATCAACACAGTTGACGATGTCACTTTATTTGTTTGAGCGCATCGACTTGCGCCAAAATTGCTTTTCTTACAATTCCTAATTCCGCCACCAGGGGGCTGCTACATCTTTGCTATGCTGGCTGCCACTAGATGCTGTTCCCTGAGCCCACTTGCTTTCTATTATCTATAATTACTGCCACTTAAACTGAGTAGCTCCAGTTATGGTCAAGGCTGATTGCTAAGTCCTGCCTTTGCTTTGGGACTTGCTGCGCGTAGCTCTTTTCCCTTTAGGTTAGTTTTCAGTGCTTCAGGCAGATATAGAAATATGGAAACTGAACTGAGATGGGCAAGCACCTGTGAGTGTTTCAGGCAGATAGCGTCTGTGAGTGTAACTTTGCAATACAATGGAAATGGCTGAGAAAAAGAAGCAGGGCTATTTACATGTAAATACTCTGGAATGCTACAACCCAATAGGTGCCTCCAGTTATGCAGCGTTTTTCTGGTTACATGAAGGGAAGACACTTCAGAGAAACTTTGCTTGGCATGCAATAAAGTTATCTTGGGTTGTAGGTGGAAAAATGCTTGCTTGGAAAACCCAATTGCAAAAAAACCCCCAAAAAACCTGTGCTGGGAGACATGCATGCGGCTGGCAGCTTGTAGACAGAGGAAAGGTTTCCTTCAATCTTTATCATGCACATTAGCAACAGCTTTGATGCTTTTTCCTTAGCACAATGGCAACAGAGAGCTCTTATAGGTGTGTATCTGTTCCTCTGTTCCCTAGCTTAATCTGAGGCTGTGGTTACATGAGCAGTTTGCACCGATATAATTGTGTTACCTTTGTGGATTTAAAGAGCACAGACAACAACATCTGCCTTCCGTACTGTATAGGATTTGCCCTCTCACCCCAGTCCAGGAATAAGAGTGGTAGCTGCATCACCAGAATCAGCCTAGGCACAAGATTAAGCCTTAGAACCAAGTTGCAACACAGTAAACAAGCCCAGATAATATTAATTTATATATTATCTTTATTCAGTGCAAAAGCAGGCATATAACAAGAGACTAGCAAGAAGGTGAATAAAACAAATAACGCCTATAGCATAGACAGCTCTAACTATACATAGAGGTATTCATAGTTACCAGTCATTCAGAGGTACCAGATAATTCAATGTCCATTGTGTAACCATGGAATCTTGAGGATGAACTACATGATTGATGTGGGCAGTTAAGTCCAGCTTCACTGCCCACTAGTAAAATTCCTTGTTGCAGGTATACAATCCAAAGGGGAACTCCCTCTCAGAAAAGAGTTCTCTTTCCAAGAAAACTCTCCCCCTCTTCCCATAGGGTGATCACAATTCCCTCCTTTTCCTGTCATAATTGAATATCCAATCACGAGGGGATGAAGGGGTGATGTGACAGAAGCCATGTCAGAGGAGCTTTGATGTGTTAATGTCTTGGGACAGCTGTGTCTCAAGCTTGGGAAGACACCTGAATGTCTGCTCTTCCCAGCAAAGGTGTCAAAGTGTCTTGTATATGGATATCAGGCTTGGCATCTGGCATGCCATCTGTTGCAGGTGACAAAAGACACATGGACATGTTAGCAGCTAGGCCATTTGGCCCTAGCAGGAATGATTCAGGAAAGGCTCTTCCTATACACCTTCCCCCTTCAAAGATGAAATTTCGGGGAGCATACCTCAAATTTCATCTAACGTACTCATTAGGGTCATGCATACATGTGAGGATACAGGACACAACCTACAGAAATCAAACAGAATCAAGAAGACATTAACAGAATACATTATAGAATACAAAATACAATGGGTAGGTAGTACACACCAAGAAAACATTCAACATTCATGAAGTTGCCATATTCACACTTCAGGCACAAGCTTACAAAAACATTTCAAACATTTGTTTTCATTTTACAGGAAGGAAAACAGTTAAGGCACAATTCAGGTTACAGAAAACAATCAGGTTACGCTTAGTCTTCATAACAATAAATTCTAGAAACATCTCTTTTTCATGAAGTTGCTATCCTCAACTTCAGGCACAAGCATACAAAAGCATTTCAAACATTTGGTTCCCTTGTACAGAAAGGAAAACAAGACACAGTTCAGGTAATAGCAGGGTGTAGCACCACTGGATCAAGACCTCCCTCCTAGTGACAGTCGGCTAACATGTCGAGGGAATGGTCTGGTACATCATCTTTCAGTTGATAAGCAAACATGTTAGGCAATCTCTCATAAAATTTCTTAAGACTGTTTATGTGGTACACCTTGGGTTTAGCATGTTCTGCTTCACACGCTACCAAATAGTGAACAGCACTCTGTTTTTCAACAATCACTCCAGGACCTAACCACTTTGCACTCATCTTGTGTGGTCTGACAGGTCTTAATATCAAGACTCTCTCACCAGCGGAGAATTCACTTGGCACTGCTGTTCTATCATAGAAGCATTTCTGAGTCTGTTGGACAGCAGCTAAGTGCTTAGAAGCTGTATGCCATACCCCTTGCAAAGAGTCTTTCAGCTTCTGGAAGTAATCAACCACTAACAGAGGTCTAAGGTCCGAGACACCTTCCCACTGCTGTTTGAGCATGCTTAAGGGGGTGTTCAGAGTTCTGCCAAAGATCATTTCATTCAGACTGAAGCCCAGTCCTTCGTGCCATGTGTCATTATAGGCTGCTACAAGGTGGGCAAGATGGTCTTCCCAGTTACCCTGATAATCATTAACATACATTCTGATCATCATTCCCAGTGTTTTATTCATTCTCTCTGTTCTGCCATTCTCCCAGTGGCAGAAGGGAATTGAGACATGGTGCTCTATCTGGGCAATCTCACACACTTTTTGCCTCAGCCCACTAACAAATGAGGCACTACAGTCTGTAACTATGGTCTTTGGCAGTCCCCAGAAGGTGGACTGAACCAAAAGGGCATTAGCAACAGTTTTAGCTGAGATATTGGACAGTGGGATGGCAGCAAGATAATGTGACAGATGATTAATGATTGACAAAATGTATTTTTTTCCTCCCTGGATGATGAATTGGACCAATAATATCCAGGCCCCATCTGGCAAAGATTTCATCGGGGAGTGCTGGGATCTATAGAGGTGCCCGTGGGTTATCTCTATCATATCCTTCACATTGACATATTTCACATGATTGGACAAACCTTGTTACTAAACCATAGATGTCTGGCCAGTACAATGCTCTAGAGAGCTTCTCTAAGGTCTTTTTCCTGCCAAAATGGCAAGCAAACATATTCTCCTGCGATAGTTTTAACACTATTTCTCTATAGGGTTTTGGAACCACAATCTGTTCTACCTCTCCCCGCTCTTTAGTTTGACAGAGGTGATACAAAAGTCCTTGCTTTGTTACAAATTTCACTCTGCGATCAGCCACAGCCCTTGGGTCAACATTTACATTTTGCCAAGAAGTTTCCAAAGACACATCAGCTTTTTGGGCTTCTAGAAATTGCACATCACCAGCAAATCCTGATACAGTGACATTAGAATCATCTCCCTCTTTCTCAGCAGCAAGAGTGACAGGTGAAGCTGTCAAAGAGGCTAAGGAAGGGGGGTTCTCGGGGAATTTAGTACCTTGGATAGCAACAGTCTCAGGACTGATCACAGGTTTTTCGACCTTCCCCTCCCCACATGCAACAGCTGATTTTACATTCATGGAATCATCTCTTAATTCAGGCACACAAGGCGGGATCTGCTTGGTAGCTATAAAAGACTTATAAGCAAGATCCGTCCCTATAAGGACTTTGGCAGCACATGATTTATGGACCATCACAGGAGTTTGCCAGCTGTGGATGCTTCGGCAAGCTTTATTCCTCAGCGGTTCCCCCTGCAGAAAGGGCATTTCCTGAGTTTGGGAGCGTCTGCTCATGCCTGTTCCCACTATGCTGAACCTCTCTCTGGTACAAATGCACATTTTTCGGCCGTACAACTGGGGATCCAAGTTTGGAAGCATCCCAGAATTCATCCTGATTCCCTATTTCATCATCAGTGAGGAGGAACATCTCCTCCCCTAGGGAGCCAAAATCACCTCCTTCAGCCATGGTCACCAATTCCTGGCTAACACTATTTAAAACAAACAAAAAAAAACACCTTCACAGTCTGCATACATATGCAGCTTTGCACAGGGTAAGACACCCAAAATTGTTGTAACTGGACTCTAGTTCAGAATCCCACCATGCTAAGCCACCATGTACAGGATTTGCCCTCTCACCCCAGTCCAGAGATAAGAGGCACAACTCCCGAACTCTGCCAGCATGTACAGGATTTTACTTCTCCCTCACCCCAGTCCAGGAATGAGAGATACCAAAATCTCATATGGTTCAAGAACACTTAAATAAGCCCAGGAGAATGTCTGCACACTCTCTCTAGGGTATCAGTAGTCACTGCCACCAGAACCTCTGGATACTAGATTCCCACCAGTTCAGGAGAAGAGGTCCCACCTCCTGTCTGGTTTCTGGGAATTAACAACTTATCAGCTCTGTGCCAGAGCTGCAGACAAATAATTAACACAGTGGTAGCTGCATCACCAGAATCAGAATCCTATACACGTACCACAATTGTTGGCAACCAGGTCTGGCCCATCCTGGAAGCAGAGTTTGGCAACATCAGGAAAAATCCAGTCTTTATGTATGCCAATGCTTCTACTCTGCTTTCCCCAATGTCGGAACCCCCCTGTCGCAAACAGATGCTGAATGGGAAGTGTGAATGGTCACTAGGGATGTGTGTATAAGCGCATATGAGCATGAGTGACCTCCATTGCCAGCAAGGGCCATGCTCCAAGGTTGACGCAGTGGTAATGAGGATACTTCAGCGCAGGACTGGCACATGGAGTAGCCACTTCAGGGTGTGCTGTCTGGTCACCCCTTCCCATGATGATTTAAACTGCCGCAAATAGAGAAGCCACTAGATTGTGCCAAGCCTCCAGTGTGACTGTAGCCTGAGAGTCTGCATGGGATTGCTTTAAGTGCTTGTTGTCTGCTACTGAATAAACTTTGCTTTGGATGACAGACTGTTTCTTTGAATCTCTATAGCATTAGAGAGAGAGTGGCAGAAAACTTCCAATAGGGCAGATCCTGCTCCTCTGGAATGGTCTGATCCTCCCTTCCATGACAGGCTGCATCTGTTCAACTGGATCTTGAGAAGATATTCCCTAGAGGGCTTAGCAGCCCTTCTTTGTTATGGTGTTAACCTGTGGAACTACATTCTGCAGATCATCCCAGCGAGATAGAACGGAACCCAGCACCACCATTCAATTTTATATTTAACACGCTCCCATTCCTCAGGAACAGTGGTGGCAGAAGGCCTGGGCTGAGCAGGCACAGAGAAGATGAAGTGCCAGACTGGCTGCATACAACCCAAAGTAAGACTAGAGTAGGGTGCTGAGGGTGGTAGTTCCTTGCAGGATCCTGGCCAATGCACAGCACAGCCTCAGGAACCCCAGTACCTGCTGGCAATGCAGCTGGAGTCAATTTCCTTCCAGCTTACTTAAGGAGAACCCTGGGAAACCAGCCCTGCTTAATCAACTGGTTTGCCTTGTGTTACCAGTACCACCTCGACTTCAAGGAAAACCTGATTGCAGAAAGTAGGGTATGTTGGGCCAGGCCAAGTTGTGTGGTGGTAATTGCTGGCCAGACTGAGTTGTGTGATAGCTGGTGACAGTGCTGGTACTGTTATCATCTTGATAACTTTTGCTACTATGTAGTCCTATATAAAACCAGAATATATACTCTGGTCAGATGCAAGTTCTTTAATAAGATTTTAAGATCTTTCCTATGGAATAAAAAAGCTAAAGGACAACTCTTGGAACATCATTTACCTTCAGATCCAATTTACTGGAAGAAACAGTTGTCTGTCCTGATAGGGGACAAAGCCATGTTAATTACCTACAACAGAGGGACTAAATGTTGTTGTTGTTATTTTAAAATTTCTATACCGCCCATAGCCAAGTTCTCTGGGTAGTTTACAACAATATAAAACAATAAAATACAGTGTTAAAAAATTAAGAATTAAAAATTGAATTACATAAAAACATTCATAGTGTTAGCCGAACTGCTTATCTACGCAGTGGGCGGACTAAGTTATTTGAGGTCCTGGCCTATGTATACAGAGAAAGCGAACTTTGTACCAAAAACCCGTTTCCCCAAAGAGAACACTTGACAAGGTTTCTTAAGTTGAATCAAGATTCTCTTTACTGAATATCTTTTTGGTACACAGGCAAACAAAAACAGATTCACTCACACATACACACAAGTTCCTTTAGTTACAGTAGAAATGGAAACACAATATTGGGGTTTTAAACTAGAAGTATTTAGGCAGGGAAAAAGCTCATAATACTTATCTGATCCTGTAGTTTCGACCTTCCACAATGAAGAATATAAGAGTTGTTTCTAACTAAGGATATTCTTACTTTCACTGCACACAGTTAGAACCAGCCAACATGTGTGAGGGCTCCTTGGTCACGACTCCAAGGAAGCACAGTAAGTTACCTTAAGTTACTTAGCTAGCTTGCTGGGGAATGGCCAAGGCGAGCTGACGTGGCAGGAGGCGGCGGCAGGAGGCCTAGAACAAAGGTTGTACCTCATTTTATCAGCTAGTATTGGGGGCTGGCTTGGGGTATCTCTGATCTGTCCCATCCCTATACCTATTTGCTATAGGATGTGGGGTACCCTCCTACTAAGGTGGGGCAATATTGAAAGTCTACACCTTTCTACAAGGGAGCATTGGTCAAGGTGCAAAGATAGGTTGGCATGGAAACCTTAGATGTGCAGATGACTCTGGCTTGGTCCAAGTGACAGAACAGGAAACAGTCTTAACACATGCAAATGTCAAGCATCCTGTGGGTTACATGTGAGGTATGGATTCCTCAATGGTGGAAAGCTTGTCGTTTTTACATCCTTCTAGAGAACCATAATGGAGATGCTAATGGAGATGCTTCTTGTTCCCAATGTCTCATGGGTAGAGGTATGTAAGGTGTGTGTCTGTGACTTCATTTACATGAAAGTACAGGCTGTGTGGTACCTTCCTAGTGCAGAGAGTCACATTCAACAAAGCATACATTTCTCCCAATGCAAAGACGCTTGCTGGCACCATTCTCGTGTGTGTGCAGGTCAGAAAATAACAAATAAAAGCATTTTCAAAGTTACATCTCCTAACAGTCCCCCCTTTCATGGTTTCAGTGAGTGAAACGAAATGAAGGCCATGACTTCCATACATTTGGGGTGGCGTGTGTAACGTGAACATGTCAGACAGTCCATTATGAAACAACAACAAAGTTCAGTAGCGTTGGTAACCCATTGCTTGTCGGTGATGTCGTCTCGTCTGGTCTGGACCTCAAGCTGGAAAAGGTTTCCTTACACCCAAGACCATCTATCTAGAGCTATTCGGTGGGGACGGACCAAAAATGAAAAAGTCTAGCCCTATAAAAAGCCAAATTACCACTGTGAATGTCAAACCTCAGGAAGCAAACAAGCATATGTTTTTCCCAAAGTATTTGCATAATACTACTAAGGTATTACATAACAATTATGTACATTAAACCATAGCATTAATGAGGTAGACTATTACCTATTGCATATCCAATAGCAAATATACAAAAAGAGAAAATTGGTTAGAAAATCAGTAGTATAAAACATACTGCATTGATACATTCTGTTCCTTTTTCTGAGGGCAGTCCTCATTTTAAGGCTCAATTGTAAACATTTGAAATTATTTACAAACAAGAAAAACATGCAAGAAATAAAATCATGCTTCTTCAGTGTTCAGTACAACATCTTCAGCCTATTCCTTTTCTTGACACTAGCAGTGCCAATTCAAAGTGAATCAGGCTAGCTGTATTTACACAAGCAAGTAAACTGTAAGAGTCTTCAAGTTTCTTCTTTTCTTCTTCCCCAAAAGAAGTTTCCATTCCTTAGTGTTAATGAACTATGGCATGTCTGTTCCAGAACGTGCGCATGTCCAATGTCTTTGCATAGCAAACAGCTCTTCCTTCCTACAGTGACGCATTGTACAATGGGAGTACAGTTAGCAAAAATAAATGCATTTTTATGAAATTAAAACAAAGCATTTGGCTAGTTTTCATGCATTCTGCATTCATGATTTCATTCAAACTCATGAAGGAAATTATTAGTGTTCATTCAAGCATTCACACAATAAGTATAGCAGCATTTCCAGAGGTTCTTACCCTGAGAAAATTCTGAAATTAATCCAAGCTTTCCCTGCAGGGCTAGGCTGGGCCACGGCATTCCTGGACCACTGAACTCCTTAAATGGACAGGTGTCAGTGGGCCTGGCAAGCTTCCCAGGTTTGGAATGCCAGCCTCGAGGAGAAATCCTCTTTTTAAACTAGGAGACTTGTGAGCTCCTGCTGTTAACCTATCACTGGATTAACAGTTTTAACCAGAAGGATCCCTTTTGGGGCCTTCACCTATTGAAGTACAAAAATAGACAAACAATTCTTCAATGCAGACTTCCCTATACAATTGTAACACATGATATAGTCCAAAGGGGTCCTGTTGGCTCTCGGCCTTGCTCGTGCTTGGACGAAAGTGTCCGAAGGTGGACGTACAATGTCAATGGAAAGGAGAGTGCGCATGCAAAGTACATTTTCGCAGAGTCTCCTGGATCCCTCTGTACCAAGATTTACAATGAGACAAACAACAAATAACATTTATTGTTAATAAAGCTATTCAAAAATGAAATTCCACACATTGGGATTGCCATTGGAGTTTTAAAGCTGGCAAGTGAACTCTCTCCTTGTGACTTAAATAGAAGTGGTTGAACGGAAGAATGCCAAGAAAAATTTGAGAAAAATGAGCAAGGCAGGTTCCAGGCGGCTGGCTGCACCGGGGTTCCTTTTCCCCCCCAAAAAGGGAAAGGGCTGCACATCCTTGGTCTAGTCCGGGAGTCCAAACCTGAGACCCTTGCTGAGCCCACTGGAGCTATGCTGCAATTTTCCAGTGCCTAGAGGAGGTTGTCCTGCCAGTCCGGCATTCCAAACCTACCTTGGCAACATACCCTGGAGAAAGGGCAATTTCTAAATCTTCTATTGTATCTCCGTCCTGGAGGGGAGTTCAGGGTTCCCAGTAGGGAGCCCAACAATTGTGGTTAAAGAATAGATCAAAAATCCAAAAATGAAATAAAAGAGGGCAGTGTTTAAAGCTGCTTTTCCTTGGAAGGGGTTTTCCATAAGGATGGCTGGGTAGCCGTTTTGTAAAAATAAAAATTTTGTTTAAAAAGAAAACTTTCCCAAAAATAAATGAAAAACAAAAAAATTGTTTTGCAATAAAGATTGGGTAGATAGAAGTGAAAGATAAGAGTTGCTTCTCCATTTCCTTTGCTGTCAGGGATTTAAAGTTTAAATGCTGGGTCCTCTTTGTGTCTCAGGCTGTAAGTTGGCATGCCAGCTAGTCCATTTAAATTTTAAATGGAGAATGGGAGTCTTGCATTTTCTCTTTTAATTTTGAGATAGGAAAGTCAGAAGAAAATTAGTAAAAACATTAATACATTAATACATTTCCTGCATATTAATACATTTAGTAAACATTAGTCAGAAGAATATATTCTAATTGATAAATCACTCCCTTCTCAGTGCTGCTGGTTTTCTGCACTGGCAGCTACACAAAAAGGGTTGAGCTCTGTCCTTTTGAGGACAAAAAAGGCTGATGCAGTCTTGGGGTGTATCAACAGAGGCATAACATCCAAATCGCAAGATGTCATAGTCCTGCTGTACACTGCATTGGTCAGGCCACACCTGGAGTATTGGGTACAGTTCTGGAGGCCTCACTTCAAAAACGATGTGGACAGAATGAAGCAGGTGCAGAGGAGAATGATGAGGATGATGGGAGGCCTGGAGAACAAGTCCTACAAGGAAAGGCTGAGGGACTTGGGAATGTTTAGTTTGGAGAAGGGGAGGTTGAGCAAGGACATGATTGCTCTCTTTAAGTATTTGAAGGGCTGTCACTTAGAGGAGGGCAGGAAGCTGTTCCTGTTGGCAGCAGAGGATAGGACTTGCAATAATGGGTTTAAATTAAGGGTGGGAAAGTTCCAGCTGGATATTAGGAAAAATTTTTTACAAGTTGTGCAACAGTGGAATCAGCTGCGTAGGGAGGTGGTGAGCTCCCCTCTACTGGCAGTCTTTAAACAGTGGCTGGACAAACATTTGTCAGGGATGCTCTAAGCTGATCTTGCACTGAGCAGGGGGTAGGAATAGATGGCCTGTATGGTCCCTTTCAACTCTGTGATTCTATGGTATGAAAGACAGCCTGTCTCAAGTCCTAAATGAGCAAGCCCTTCTTTCAACAACTGCAGCAAAATTTTATGGGGGAAGATAAACTTCACTTTCAGGGCTGGCCTGAGCCATCACCTATCAGCTGCTGCTTCTCAACTTGCAATTTCTTATATGGTTTCAGTCACAAAGAGGCTGGAAGACTGTTGGGTTGCTGATGTTAGTATTCAATGGAACCACTCTGTCCCTTGCAAACAGCTAGATTCTTTTGTTAAATGTGTATGTTATCATGCTATAGATTTTCACTTATTATTCACCCTGTAGTGGTGGATGGAAGAAGAATATTCACATATCAGAGGCATGGGTATGTTGAATCTCTCCATCATATATCTACTGATGTTGAAACCGTACCACAGTCATGTTTTTGGCTAATTGCCTTTGCTCCTCTCCAACAGGCAGCAAGTGCAGCCGCAAAGAACAAAACAGTGTACGGAAATACAGGGTCTATTTTATAGGTTCTATGAAAAAAGCCCACAGGAAAAAAACTCACGGTCATAAGAGCTCACAGGAAAAAAGCCCACATGGAAAAAAGCCTATACACCAAAAAGCCCACACAGAAAAAAGCCCACACAGAAAAAAGCCAACAGGGAAAAATACCATGTAAAGTGCCATAGATGTTTATAATTGTGGATAACCATTCATCTCCATTTATGAGAATGAACAGGTATTACCTACATTTTATATTGTTATTCAGCTCTCCCATTGGCTGTGCAGTGTGCTCCATCAGCCATTGGCCCATCAACCACCACTCAAGAGTAATCACGTGCCATTGGCTGAGTGCTGGGTCTGCTCCTCTTTATACCCCGCCCACTGCCACCTCAGCCACTGTTCCCTGTCAGAATAACTGCCAAATGGCTGTCTCTCCTGACGAAGACACTTCTCCTGCTTGGCTCCAGTGGGACTAACTTTTCTCTCAGTGGCCCTGACTTATGTTGATTTGGGGTTATGCAGTGACAGCTAGGGTAGAAAACCACCTCCTCCTATGCCATGTCTTCTGGATTCCAAGGGTCTGGAAAGTGGTTCCATAGCCAGTTACGGGGTTGTCAACTCTGGGTTGGGAAATACCTGTAGATTTGAGGGGTAGAGCCTGGGGAGGGAAGGTGTGGGGAGGGGCCTCAGCAGGGTACAATGCCATAGAGTCCACTGGCCAAAACAGCTATTGTCTCCAGGAGAACTGATCTTAGTCATCTGGACATCAGTTGTAATAGCTGGAGATCTCTAGGTGCCACCTGGAGGTTGGCTTATGTTAATTTGGGGCTATGCAGTGGCAGCCAAGGTAGAAAAGCACTTCCTCCTATGCCATGTTATCTGGGTTCCAAGAGTCTGGAAAACAGTTCCGTAGCCAGTTACAGGGTTGCCAACTCTGGGTTGGGAAATACGTGGAGATTTGAGGGGTAGAATCTGGGGAGGGAAGGGGCACGGAGGAACCTCAGCAGGGTATAATGCTATAGAGTCCACTGGCCAAAGCAGCCATTGTCTCCAGGAGAACTGATCTTGGTCATCTGGAGATCAGTTGTAATGGCTGGGAAATTTTCTGTAGGGGAAATGATGTGCTGTGGCTGGGGAACACAGTGATTTTTGGGAGAACTCCAGGCCCCACAAGGAGATTGGCAACTCCAGTGACTGTTTAAGGGAAGATTGGGATATGTATTTTACCTCAGGACACATTCTATAACTCCCAACAGCAACAACAAACTGTTTAAAATGTTAGAGGCAAAGGCCAATCAGGCCGCATATGCAAATGACCTCTGGGTTCCGACTGGCTATAGGGGGAAGAGGAACAGCAAACTGTTTAAAATATTGAAGGTGGGACTCAGGCAACGCAGCCAGTGGATAGGGACAGCTTCTGAGTGACACATCATGGAGCCAACTGATTTAGAAGCGTGTGGAATGTACAGAAAGTGCCACTGCACTTCACAATTATATATAAGGAGAGATAAAGCTAATGATTCCTTCCAGGATTTATCACCTCCCTGTATATTAATTGGGGTTACATACGGTGACCCCTATTGGGCTAACAGATGGTGACCATGAAGGGACATAACCAACTCACCCGGTGAGCCTGGGGCAGCAGCAGGTTGGTGAAACCCTTTGTGTGCAACTAATTGGACCATTGTTGTCGATGGGTTTTGTTGTTCTGACTACGAACCAGCAAGCACCTGGTGGCATTGTGTCTCCCTTATACAGATCAAACCTGGAATGAATTAAGGTAGTTGGAGGACCAGTCCTGACTTAATATAGGTAAGCATTTTAAATTTCTTTTGAAAAGGGAGTTGCAGTCTCTGGGTTGAGGATTGTAATTCCAGCAGCTAAATCCTCATTCAGTAATACAAAGGAGCATGAGGTTAACCCTGTAGAGACTGGGGGGGGGGGAGGCTCTAAGGTTTTTTTAAAAATTCCTCTAGATTGTATGGTGAAAAATTGGACTAAGATTGTGAGCTCTAGGGAAGAGGTGATAGAGCACCCACCCCAGAGATTGGTTACTGTCATTTGGCTTGAGTTCCAGTCTGCAGCTGAGAGGGAAGTGTTGTGTTGCATTTGAGCTCTCTTTAATCTGTTCTTTATTTATGTGTATTTGCTTGTATATTGTTTGTCCATTGTTCATTTATTGGTTATGTGACTGGGATTTTGTGTTGGCTCTTAGGGAGCTTGGCATTTGGCGTTTGCTGCATGCCAGCTAACGGCAGCATTTAGTTTTAATTCTCAGTGTTTTTCTTAGAGCTCTGTCTGTTTTGGTTTGTTTTATTAGAGTGGGAGTTGATGTGGGTTCTTTCAAGGACTCTTAATCTTCCACTGGTGTTTACTGTTATTAGTATTTTAGTTTAGCCTGGTCTTAGTCAAATATTTTTAATATTTAAAGTAATGAACTCCAGTTAAGCTCCGCTCTTGGTCTTCATAAGGACTATTAATCAGCGTTTGTTACTGCACTATTATTTCTTTTTGTGCTTTTTTACTTTATTTATTTATTTTAATAAAGCCTTTTTGTCAAGTGTGTTTTTTGTTCTGATTCCCAGAGTGAATATTACATTGTTCCCTCTCTTGGTGAAATTTACTTAATTGGAGCGACCTGCATTTCCTTTTTTTTTTTTAAATTTTAAACAAATTTTATTGGGATATACCATACTTCACAATTTAGCTAAAATAATATAAATCATATCCGGAAGTTTCCGGTTCCGGCCGACGGGGGAGGACGTCTGAGCTGCAGCGCTACTCGCTTGGAACAGTATTTTAATTTTATCTTATATCCATTCAATTGTTTTTAGTCTATTTCATATGGAATTTTTAAAGCAAACTGTTCCAGCACGTGAAAGTTTTTGAGACAGCTGTTAGCTTTTTTACTTTAATCTGCCGCCTCCCCCACTATTTACTGTGGAACTGGGAGACTTAATTAGCTGGCCAACTACGATAAAGAGAACACCAAGAAACTCCCTTAATTAAGGGGTTTCTTCTTCTTCTTTTTTTCCTTTTTTTTCTTCTTTCCCCCCCCTGCCTTGTTCTCCCTTCCTCCTTCCCTCTCTCTCTGTGTGCTATAATGCCTGCAGAGAAGCGACTAAGAGATACGGAGGAGGCTGTCCCATTCCCAGCCCCCAAACAATCCAGGATTAAAGACTTTTTTACTTCAAGTGAAAGCAAAAGTAGGAGTAAGAACCACATGCCTATCTATGCCGTGGAGACAGCAAATCACTTTTTACCTCTTGAGATTGATAGCGAGGAAGATGCACTTTGGTGGAAGATACTACTTCTATGGAGTCAAGGGTGGGGCATTTTGACTCAGCCCCTGAGGCAGCTGGAACACTTACGGAGGGTAGCCTGTTAACTATAATTGCAAGGACTGTGGAATGTATCTTTAGAAACATTCAAAATATTAACACTCAAATGAAACAGCTAACTGCAGAGCTCTCGAAACTGTCTGCTAGCAATCAGCAGTTACAACTAATGTCTCAGGCACAGCCAGCAGTCCAGAACACTAACTTGGGAAGAAGGGAGCAGACTTATGCTGTTAAGGGGATAAGGGAGCATAAGCTGAAACAGGGAAGTGCTTTATGGAATCACCCCCTCCAGCTAATATTTCAGCCAAGAAAGATTTGCCTAACAATATGCGGGCGAAGGGGACAAACTCCTAACTGGCAAGGAGGCCAGCGCCCCAAACGTCATTTGGCTGACCTTCTTAGAATAAATTATCCAGAAGTAGACCTGGTGAAGGCTGAATCTCTCAACCCCCTAAATCAGTCTCAAAAAGTTCTACTCTCCTTTGCTTCTACTAGAATACCCTCCATGATTTATGGGAAGAAGTCACAGCTCATAACCAAAGGAGTCTTCCCAACACGGGTGTTCCAAAATGCTATTATATTACCCTTGTGCTATAAGAAATCCTTGGGTGCTGATATGAACTTACCCGCACAGAAGGGGTTACCAACGGAAACAGAGAGTCATCCAGTATCCCAAACAAACTTAATTCCTTGGGATGACTTAGGTGAACCCATGGAGAGCACACAACCCCCTGAAGAACTTCATCATGCACAAGCTGGCCAAGGAACAAACCCAACCCCCAAGAGTCAACTGACACATAAGTTTCTGGCAAATCCTATTGAGGATGATCTTTTCAACTCCTTTGGGAATCTCCCTAGCAACGAGCAACAATCAATTATCGATAGATTGGACTTCATGTGCCATAAACTGAGCGAGATCAAGGATTCGGAGATACAGCCAGCTGGCAGGTCCAAAGCTTCCCCAGTTAACTTGGAAAAACAGTGCCAAAATAAAAACAGGCCAGCTGACCCTTCAGAGCTGCAGCAGGAGGATTATGAAATAGACTCCTCACCATTGCTCTCTGTATACTCCAACAAACATCTTCTGCCTATGGCGGATTCAAAGTCGCTAGAAGAGGAACTAGCTGATGTAGCGGAACAATCAAAAGCTGCGCATCCAGAACTAAGTAAACAAATAAAGACTAAAACCTCTCCTGAAATGAGTGCCCGCAAGAGGACAAATGGGTATGTTGTGGAGGAGCAGTTTGTGGAAGAAATCGAGGTGGACCCCTCGAGCCTAGAAGACAGTACGTCAGGTCACATCACCCCAGAGGGACCTCAGGAGTCTGGACACAATTGACTAGCTAACCCCACAACACTCAAGGTCCTGTCCTGGAATGTAAATGGATGGAAGAGCAAGAGCAGTGACCCCCATATTTTAAAAGTGTTAAGCTACTTCCATATTGTATCCCTACAAGAAACATGGGCCCAAGACCAAATTAACCTGTTGAATTACTGGTCCTTTTCGGCCCCAGCGATAAAATGCAAGGGTAAAGGGAGACCGAAAGCTGGTCTTACCTGTCTTGTTTCTAGGGATCTGGAAGTGTCTAAGAGTGAAGTAATCATAGCTTCTCCTGTACTGTTAGCGGTTTGTATATGGTCTAGTTATTTTGTGGATCCCCTCCTGATTCTCACAGCATATGTTCCACCTGCAGAGGATAATTCTAAAGTCCAATTAATATGGGATGACTTTGCTAATCAAGTAGGCCAATCCCTTATTAAATACCCCAATGCGTTGGTCTTATTATTAGGAGACTTTAATGCGCGAATAGGTGGTAATGACGAGGTTCTGCTCCCAGGGGTGCTAGGATCATCTGATTTAACACTGCCCTTGCCCTGGTTTTCCAGAAGCTCTAGAGATCACAAAACTAATCCAGCTGGCAGACATTTGATGGCATTAGCAGTCACGTCGAACCTTGTTTTCCTGAATGGTACTATCAACCCAAAGTGCTCGGGTTGCTACACGTGCTTTACTTCCAATGGACTCAGCACTGTAGATCATTTGCTGGTGTCCCCAAGTATATACTCTCAAGTCACTAACGTGGAAGTAGGAGAATATTTAGGAGGAGATCATCTCCCTCTGACTTTTGGAGCCACTTTTCAGCTGCGGGCTATTCCCACTCATAACACCTTGGGACTTCAAGAGCGAACTTTAGCCAAGAAACCTATTAAATGGTCTCAAGAGATTGAGTCCCAAATACACGAGATCCTTAATTGGGGAAACATCGAGGCAGATATGACCCAATATTGCCTTGTAGGCGATATTGTAACAGGGCTGGAACATTATGGAACATTAATGAGGAATCTATCATCTCTTTGTTCTGTGGAAAGGGGAGTCAAGGGAAAAGAGGAGTTTACACCAATACTAAAGAGCAACAGCTGGTATGATGAGGAGTGTAGGGAATTGAAAAGAGCAATTAGACTACAGTACAGAACAACTAAAAAGACAGGTCTTCAGAAGGACCTAGAAAAGATTAGATCACTTAAACAAGAGTATAAGAAGACTATTAAACTTAAGAAAGAGCTAACTTCTCAAAAAGACTGGTCAGCCCTACATCTAGCGATAGCAAATAATGACCATAAGCTCTTTTGGAACCTAATTAAAAACTCTTCTCTTCCCTCACACCACCAGACAGATATAACCACATCTCAGTGGATAGCCCATTATAGTGCCCTCCTTCAAAGTCCAATGGTACTTACGTCATCCAATAATACAGAACCCCGACTTTTAGCTGAGAATATGGGAAGTTGGCCAGCGGTTTCCCCCATCCAAATTACTAACATAATAAACCATCTGAAAAGGGGAAAAGCTCCTGGGCCAGACTTCATTCCTCCGGAATTATTTTTGATGAACCCTACTTGGTGGGGCTCCTGTTTAGCTCCCATCTTTTCACTAATAAATAGTTCTGGTGTTATACCAACTGAGTGGAAGTGTTCAATTATAGTTCCAATCTACAAGAAAGGCAATAGGGCTGACCCTCACAATTACCGACCCATAAGCTTACTCTCTATTCCAGGGAAAATATATGCAGCACAGCTCCTTGAGAGATTAACGGATTGGATTGATCAGGAGGCGATTCTCCTCCCAGAACAGACAGGTTTCCGCAAAGGGGTTTCAACCATGGATCACGCCCTTGTTTTACATCATTTAGCGAGCAAGTATTTGGCTTCCCCAGGCGGGAAACTGTATGCGGCCTTCATGGATTTGAAGACCGCTTTCGATTCCATCAGTTGTGGCAGACTATGGTGCAAACTGACAGAAACTACAATAGACAGAAGGTTACTATCTTTAATTATGAACTTATACACCGATACCTCCGCCCAAATTAGATACAATTGGCAAGGCCAACTTACTGCAAGTTTTCAAACTAACAAGGGAGTGAAACAAGGCTGCTTGCTCGCCCCAGCTTTGTTCAATGATATGATCCCATTTGTGAAATCCCAGGCCAAACACCCCCCTTTTATGGCAAATATACCAATTCCAATCCTTCTGTACGCAGATGATGCCATTCTTCTCTCCAAAACAGAACTGGGCTTAAAATCAGTAATAAACGCATTCATTACATACTGCATAAAAGAGGACCTTAAAGTTAATTATTCCAAGTCAAAGGTCCTTAGATTTTCCAGAACATTCCACAATGGACCTAAGATAAGCGTATTGGGCGGGGCCTTGGAGAGAGTCCCCTCCTTTAGCTACCTGGGCATCACTTTTAATTACAATCTATCATGGAAACCGCATGTCCAGGCAGCTCTTAAAGCTGCAAATATCACAGCTAAGGCGATAAAAAAATTCTGTTACTCCAAAGGTGTAAACCACATACCAGCTGCCATTAAGATTTTCAATGCCAAGGCTATCCCGCAGATTCTTTATGGGTGTGCAGTGTGGATTGAAGGAGTATCTGAAACCCTTGATTCTCCCTTACACACCTTTTTGAGGGAAATTGCAGCAGTTCCTAGATTCGTAGCGGGAACTGCACTCAGGGTTGAATTTGCTCAACCATCAATTGAACAGAGAGCCTGGCTCACAGCTTTTAAGCTGTTCATGAAGAAGGATGTTCAGGGGGCAGCACAAATAAAGCGGGTTTCTCACATTTAATCCCCCATGACACCTACAAGAGCAGCCGATCCAAGTTAATCAAACAGAAACTAAAAACCTTGGGGATTGATATATCAACCCCACTACCTAATGAGCTGTTCAGAGAAATTAAATTGAAATTAAAGGAACTTGATTTCAGTAGCACCCTTCAAAGAGCCCGGCGTACTTGCTCGGGTTTATCGTTGGGTCTTGCCCCCCCTGAGACGATTCCAACATATTGTTATACTCTTAAGATCTCAAGACAACGTCGTGCTTTCACCCTGGCGAGACTTAACTCTTTCCCCTCTAAGGTGCTTTTTGGCCGTTTTTCGGGACTTCCGTTTTCAGAACGACTGTGTGATTGCGGACAAGAGATGATAGAAACTATGGACCACATAATGCTTCTCTGTCCCAAGTGGAATAAGGAAAGAGAGAGATATATTACTCCTATTCTGAGAAAAGAAAAACTCCCTTCCCTCCCTTGGGTAGTCTCAGTGCTACTCTCTGATAATACTATTGACAAGCAAATCACGGCTAAAGTGGCCTCCTTTTTAGCTGCAGTGATCAGGAATGTAAATTTGTCCGAATCTAATTAGTTCACCCCTGATAGCTGTTGACCACGTACAAACTGATAATTTTAAGTGTTTCCTTTTTTCCTTTTTCCTTTGGGGGGGGGCGCGGGGGCATGACTCTGGTCCTTTATCCTTGTAAAATGATTGACTTGCTAATATCTGCCTGAATCTAGTGCTGGTTACTTGTTTATACTGCACTGTTGCTATGGCTTTATGCTAATGCAATAAAGGTTATTATTATTAAAAATAAATAAATAAATCATATCCTTTTCTTCAATTTCCCTTCCCCCCCCCGTTGGCTCCCAGCATTGTTTGCACTGTTTTATCAATACATAATACATATTAATTCACTGTTATCATATACATTCTACAGGTAACGCAGTTATTTGCAACTACTACTAGTACTTATTGATTGTATATATTTGTTACATCTCTAGTAGTTTTCCAAACTAAATATGCTATCCTTCATTTCCCAATGTTTCTCTATATATTCTTTAAAGTCATTCCAATCTTCCAGTTTCTGCTTCTAAGTTGTTAAGTTTTCTTGTCCATTTATCCATTTCTGCCATAAATAGCAGTTTTCTTAACCAATCCCAGAGTTCAGGAATTTTTTCATTTTTCCAACTTTAAGCATAGATCATTCTGGCAGTTGTTACCATGTACCATATCGATGTTCTTTTGCTCACGTTTATTTCTTCTAGTTTAAGACCTAGAAGAAACATTTCAGGTTTTTTCTTGAAGGTACATTTCAAATTTTTTTCCATCTCTGTATGTATTGCAGTCCAGGATATTTTTGCTTTATCACAAGTCCACCACATATGATAAAAGGAACCTTCGGCATGTTTACATTTCCAACATTTGTTAGATAGATTTTTCCCTATATTAGCTATCTTTTTTGGTGTCATATACCATCTATACATCATTTTAAAACAATTTTCTTTAAGGTTAGTACATGCAGATATTTTCATAGCATTTTTCCATAAGAATTCCCAAGATGACATAGATATTTCCTTATTCATATTAATTGCCCATTTAATCATTTGCTCTTTAACTACTTCATCAACAAAATTTTATACATTTTCGATATCATTTTCTTCCCTCCCTCCAGCCATAGATTTTCAATTTCATTGTGGTTTCTCCTGAACCCAACCATTTTTTAAATCAGTTTTGTACAAATCAATCTGTCTATAACGCAACCAATCATATTTAAAATCTAATTGGCTTTCTTCTTTTATCATATACGATTTCCCTTCAGGTCTCAACAGTTTGCTGTATTTCAACCAGTCCTGTCCCTTGTGTTCTGAGAAGGGTTTTATTACTTCTGCTGGTACAATCCACATTGGTTTTTTTTCAGGAAATTTTTTTTGTACTTAATCCATGAGTCAAAGAGTGTTCTTCTGATATAGTGGTGCTTAAAAAAAATATCAATTTTAAACTTACCATAGTAAAGATATGCATGCCAGCCAAACCTGCAATCGTGTCCTTCTAATGCCAACAATTTTCTATTTTCAAGAGTAATCCACTGTTCTAACTATGTCAGACAGACCGCATCATGATGTAATCTCAAGTTTGGTAGTTGAAAACCTCCTCTTTCCTTTGCATCACACAAAATTTTCATTTTGATTTTCGGTTTTTTCCCTGCCCACACAAATTTAGAGATTTCCTTTTGCCAAGAATTAAATGCTTTCAGGTCTTTTACAATGGGAATCGTCTGGAATAGAAACATAAAACGTGGCAAAATATTCATTTTAACCACTGAAATTCTGCCCAACAAAGATAGATTTAGTGTATTCCATTTTTTGATGCCATTTAGAACTTGTGACCATAATTTTTCATAGTTGTTTTTAAAAAGGTCAATATTCTTCATTGCCAACTCTATACATAGATATTTGGTTTTTTTCACTACTTCGCAGCTTATAGACTTCTGCAGCTCCATTTGTTTAGACCTTGTCATATTTTTGCACATCACCTTAGATTTCTGTCTGTTCACATAGAAGCCTGCCAAATCTCCAAATTCTTTTATTTTATGTAGTAAGAGCGGTAGAGTTTTCAATGGTTCCTCTGCTAAAAACATAATATCATCAGCAAAGGCTCTATACTTGTATGTAAATCCCTTAATTGTCAAACCTTTAATTTCCTTATCTTCTCTGATGTTCCGAAGCAAAACCTCTAGGATCCATATGAACAATAACAGAGAAAGCGGGCAGCCTTGTCTTGTTAAGCATATCTTTTATTTTTCCTGTAGGACTTGACATTTTTAAGTTCTGCAAATATTTTTGACCTTTTACTTGATCCATTGGATTTTCCTGGAAAAGCTTTGCATAATATTTAAAAAATTCTCTCTTTATCTCTTTACAGTCCACAATTTCTTTATCCCCTGTCACAATTTTGTTTATTACCTTCTTTTCCCTTCTTTTCTTAAGTTGCCATGCCAAATATCTTCCTGGTTTGTTAGCTCTTTCAAAAGACTTTTGTTGAAGTTTCTTTAAGTTCCGACAGATTTCTTGTTTTAATATAACATTCAGTTGATCTTGTAAAATTTGTATCTCTTTCAGTATTTTCTTTTCCCCTAGTCTTTTCTTTAATTCTTTCTTTTTTGTTCTGATCTTTTCCACGAGGTGACTCTGTTGTGCCCTTCTTTCTTTTATATCTTTGTTATTTAACGAAATTAATATTCCTCTCATCACTGCTTTATAGGCATCCCATACCGTTTGGATCTGTATATCTTGATTCAAATTTGCTTGAAAAAAAAGCTTTGTTTCTTTACGCAGACTTTCGACTATAATCTGCTTATCCAGTAAATCTTCATTCAACCTCTATCTGAATTGTTTTTTCCCTTGTTTAGATGTCCACATTAGAGGATTATGGTCAGAGTTTATTTTTGGCATTATTTCAATTTTATGGGTTCTCAATGCAAGATCTTCTGTCATCCATATCGTATCTATTCTGGAGAATGAGTCATGCCTATTGGAATAAAAAGTATAATCTTTACATGTAGGATTCCATTTCCTCCATACATCTTCCAGATTTTCCTGTTTGGCTAATTCAAAAAAAGCCTTTGGTAGCTTCCCCACTTTCTCGTCGAAACTTTTTGATTTCTGGTCTAAATTGTTACTGATCGTTCCATTGAAATCTCCCATCAAAATGATTTGATCATAAGTCACTTGGTCTAACTCAGATATTAAGTCCTTGAAAATGTTTCCTTTTGTTCCATTTGGTGCATAAATGTTAACAACCAATGCTTTCTTCTCATGTAAGACAATTTCTACCGCAATATATCTTCCTTCTTTATCCTTAAAAATTTCTTTAGGTTCCAATTCTTTTTTAATATATGTTACTACTCCTTTCTTCTTGTTGACTGCCAAGGAAAAAAATTCTTCACCCAATTTTTTATTAATTAAAAATTTGTAGTCTTGCTTTTTAATGTGGACTTCCATTTACATTCCAAGAAATAAATTTGTAATCCATAGTGGTATATAATTATTTATCTCCAAAGTCTTTATCATTGTCCAATATAAATATCAACATCTGGTCTCAATCTTTGATGGTATGTCTCGCACCTAGGAAGTTGAAGCTCAAACCTTGTGGGATCTCCCATCTGAATCTCATATTCTTTTGTTTCAACTTGTCCATTAGCTGTTTAAATTTCTTTCTTTCTTGGATGATTGCCCTTGGGAGTTCTTTCATAATTATTGTTTCCCATCTATTTCCAATGGTTCCTTGAATTGTTTTCTAAAAGTCTCGTCCTTAATTCTCTTGGTCATGAGCTGAACTATCACATCCCTTGGTAAATTTTTCTTCTGGGCATAAACTGAGTTAACTCTATAAATCAGATCAATGTTGTATTTTATTTCTTGTTCTTCCATTTTCAGATAATCTGTCAATGCTTCAATGATCACACTATAGATATCCTCATTCAAATTTTCTTCAATGCCTCTTAGTCTAAGGTGTGTTTCCATTCCCCTATATTCCATCATTGTATCAATTCTGTGGGTTTCTTTTGTCACTGTTTGGACATTCTTTTCAATTTCTTGCATCTTGTTCTCCATATCAGTATATTTTTGTGTAAGATTCTGTGGTTCCTTTGTAATTCCTGAAATCTCATTTTTAAGTTCAGCAGCCACTTTGTCTAAATTCGAGGTTTGGACTTCTTCCATCTTCTCCATTTGTTTTCCCAACCCTTGTATCGCCTCCATCATTCTTTTTTCCATGGCCTCCATTGCTATTTGCCAATCTTTGTCTTTTTTCTGTGCCATCCTTGGTGAGGACCACGAGCCCGCTCTCCCTTGGTCTTAAATCCATTTTTAGTGTTTCAGTCAAGCAGTTTAACAAGCCTTGTTTACTGTAGTTTTAATCAAATATTAAGGCTTGAGAAACTTAACATCAATGTCCTTGTTCTTTAGCCCTTTATGCACTTAACCAAATCGCCTGCTTTTCGCATCACCAAACTTACAGATTACTCGGCAATTTTAGATTAAAGTCTTAAAATTTAGACCTTCTCAAAATGGCGGGCGTCTTTTCTCTATGGTATAAAGTCAGAGTCCACCACTTCCTGTTGCTTCTTCCTGTCCGTCTGCTTCTCATGTCCTCCTTACGTTTCCGGATTGTCCCTTCCTCTTTTAAAGTAGTCCTCCCCGAGCCTATCTGTTACAGTCCTCTTGTCTCCTCTGGTAGCAGTCGTCACATCCAGTTAAATGATCCATCTCATGTTAAAATAATAGTTAATAACAAGCCTAAAAATGGTACACAAGTTTCTGAACAGACTCAAAACTGATTAACTTTGAAAATTCTTTCTTGGAACCTGGCTGGCTGGTTCCCCTGCATTTCATCTGATGAGGTCCAGGAATTTATTAGTAATTATGATATTATCATGCTGCAAGAAACTTGGTGCAAAAATTATATCTATTTTCCAGATTATATAACTTTTGTTAGTCCTGCCATACCTAATTCCAGGGGAGGTTGACCTAAAAGTGGCCTTGCTTGTCTGGTCTCCTCTTCTCTTGGGTGTCACAAATTGGAATTGATTTTAGATTTAGATTATATATTAGCCATTAAACGACTTTGAGGCCCATCCCCTGTTCTTGTTTACTGTTTATATCCCCCCAGGTCTATCTAATGGTGATTATTCTTGTCCATGGAAAGATATAGAGTGTAAAATTTCTTCTATCCTACACGTCTATCCGAAGGCGCTCTCTTTGTTAATTGGGGACATGAATGCACGCATGGGTAGCAGTAATGAACCCATCCTTTTTTCCATCTATGGACTTGACGATGATGCATGGGATGTTCCAATCTTACACAGAATCTCGAAGGATCAGAAAATAAATACTAGGGGAAAGATTTTTTTTCACTCCACCATCAAACTGGGATTTAATATTTTAAATGGATTCAGTAAATTAGAGGTTCAGGGAGAATTTTCTAGGATCAATGGAAATGGTGGTAGTGTAGTCGATTTCTGTTCAGTCTCTTTTAGTCTTCTACCCTTCTGTTCTAAATTTAGGGTAGGTGAACCATTGGGTGACGATCACCTGCCTCTCCATCTAGAAGTAATACTCCCCTTCGGTGAGAAGCTTGAACAAGAACCTGAGGTAGGATTAATTAGTTCAGGTCAAATTTTAAAAGGAGCCCAATGGGATGTTAATAAATCAGATGAGGCCTATGCCATCTTTTATTCAGACAGTTGTCAGAGCCTTATGTCACAACTTTCTAATGAGCCTTCATCTATTAAACAAACAGTGATTTTTGAGCAAGTGTTTCACCTTTTTGACTGTTTGCTGTTTAAAAGGGTACCACAATTAAAGCCACAACCTCTTTTTAGGAAAAAAAAATTGTTCGACAGAGATTGTTATCATGCTCATAAAGAAATACAAAGGACAAAAACGGTAGGGACGTAACAGAAGCAGAAGAGATTAGGAAAAGATGGCAAGAATACACAGAAGAACTATACAAGAAGGACCTCAATGTCCTTGACAACCACGATGGTATAATCACTGACCTCGAGCCAGATATCCTGGAAAGCGAAGTTAAATGGGCCTTAGAAAGCATTACTAACAACAAAGCTAGTGGAGGTGATGGTATCCCAGCTGAGTTATTCAAAGTCTTAAAAGAAGATGCTGTTAAAGTGCTGCATTCAATTTGCCAACAAATTTGGAAAACACAACAGTGGCCACAGGATTGGAAAAGGTCAGTTTACATTCCAATCCCAAAGAAGGGCAATGTCAAGGAATGTTCAAACTATCGCACAATTGCACTCATTTCACACGCTAGCAAGGTCATGCTCAAAATCCTACAAGCTAGGCTTCAACAGTACGTGGATAGAGAACTGCCAGAAGTACAAGCTGGGTTTCGAAGAGGTAGAGGAACTAGAGATCAAATTGCCAACATTCGCTGGATTATGGAGAAAGCAAGAGAGTACCAGAAAAACATCTACTTCTGTTTCATTGACTATGCTAAAGCCTTTGATTGTGTGGATCACAATAAATTATGGCAGGTTCTTAAAGAGATGGGAGTACCGGACCACCTCACATGTCTCCTGAGAAACCTGTATAAGGGTCAAGAAGCAACAGTTAGAACCGGATATGGAACAACTGATTGGTTTAGCATAGGAAAAGGAGTACGACAAGGATGTATATTGTCACCTTGCTTATTTAATTTATATGCCGAGTACATCATGCGAAATGCTGGCCTGGATGAATCACAAGCTGGAGTTAAGATTGCTGGGGAAAAGATCAATAACCTCAGATATGCAGACGATACCACTCTGATGGCAGAAAGTGAGGAGGACCTAAAGAGCCTCTTGCTCAGGGTCAAAGAGGAGAGCGCAAAAGTGGGCTTGAAGCTCAACATCAAAAAAACTAAGATCATGGCATCTGGCCCCATCACTCCTTGGCAAATAGAAGGGGAAGTCGTAGAAGTAGTGACAGACTTCACGTTCCTAGGATCCCAGATCACTGCAGATGGTGACTGCAGCCATGAAATTAAAAGACGCCTGCTCCTTGGGAGGAAAGCGATGGCAAACCTAAACAGTATGATAAAAAGCAGAGACATCACCTTGCCAACAAAAGTCCGCATGGTCAAAGCAATGGTATTCCCCGTAGTAATGTATGGTTGCGAGAGTTGGACTATAAGGAAGGCCGAGCGCCGAAGAATAGATTCTTTTGAACTATGGTGCTGGAGAAGACTCTTGAGAGTCCCTTGGACTGCAAGGAGATCAAATCAGTCAATCCTAAAAGAAATCAACCTTGATTGTTCCTTGGAAGGCCAGATCCTGAAGCTGAAGCTCAAATACTTTGGCCACCAAATGAGAAGGGAGCATTCACTGGAGAAGACTCTGATGCTGGGAAAGATTGAAGGTCAAAGAAGAAGGGGACGGCAAAGGATGAGATGGTTAGACAGTGTCATTGATGCAACGAACATGAAATTGAGCAAACTTCAGCGGACAGCGGAAGACAGGAGGGCCTGGCGTAATCTGGTCCATGGGGTCGCGAAGAGTCGGACTCGACTGTGCGACTGAACAACAAAAAGAAATACATAGAATTTACAGAGCCTACAGGCGTACGAACTCTGAGAGCTTATTGGCTACTGTGATCAATCGTAAGAGGCAGCTAAAGCATTTGATTAGGTTTAAAAAAAGATCTTTGAAAGAAAGTTGGTATAGATTGATTATGGCTATAAACATCCATGATGCTCCAACTTTTTGGTCCTTGATTAATAAGGGCCTTGATCATGGCTCTATATTATGCTGTCATATTTCTCCTAATGTTTAGGAGAACTATTTTGGAGAGGTTTTCAGCTCTACTACTTTACCTGCTGATACTAGTGTACGTAGTTTATCAGATAATCTCCCTTCCTGGCCTCCAATAACAGAGAAAGAAATAGCTAGCCTTATTAACAAGCTTAAAACTGGCAAAGCACCTGGCCCTGATTATATAGTAAATGAACTCTTTAAGAGTAATATTCCAGGCTGGAGTAAGATCTTGGCTCCCTTTTTTTCCTAATATTTGCCTTTATACTGAAATCTTGGTTAAATTCAATAGTGGTTCCGATACATTAAAAAGGTGATTATTCCAAACCTGACAATTACAGACCAATTAGTCTGCTTTCTTGTGTGGGCAAATTATTTACCTCCTATTTATTGATTAAATTATGCACTTGGCTCTTAGAAAAACAAGTCCTTATGCCCTCTCAGATTGGTTTTAAGAGCCAGACTTCTACCATTGTCCAGTACTCACTCATTTGATTGAGAAGTATATTAATCCTTCAGGAAGTAAACTATATGTTGCCTTCATTGACTTGAAAAGGGCTTTTGATGCAATTCCTCATGCCAGATTGTGGGAAAAGCTTGCAAAAATCAATATGAATTGTTGGCTACTTTGGCTAATTCACTAGTTTCACCAAAACAACACCACACAGGTGAGGCGTGGGAGTATAGGCCAACTGTCTAAAATGATTAAAATTAATAGAGGTGTTCATCAGGGCTGCCTATTAATGCCTTATTTATGCCTAACAACATTGAAAACCACCTTTCTGGTGAATCCTTCCATCCTCCCCACCTGTCTCAAAAACCTATATCAAATTTATTTTATGCCGACGATGCTGTGTTGTTATCTCAGTCATATGTTGGACTGAAACGTTTGATGAATGCTTTTGCATTTTACTGCTCTCAGGAGCTACTGGACATATACTACACCAAAACCAATGTAGTTCTTTTTTCTAAAGGTGTACCACCTCACCATTTTTCTTGGTTAATAAATGACCAGTTGATCAGATAAGTTAATTCCTTTTGTTACTTGGGTGTGCTTTTTTAATAATTTATCCTGGAAAACTTATATTACTGCCGCTAAGAAGCTGGCATCAATATATTCATTTGCCCTCTTAAAATTTTTCCAGAGTATGGGCGGTAACTTTGTACCCGCTGCCATTTGTGCTTACCATGCAAAAGTGGTTTCCCAATTACTCTATGGTGCTCCTTTATTTATTACTAGGGTCAATGACAAGTTAGACTCCTGTTTAACCTCTTTGCTTCATTCTCTGTCTAATCTCCCCTCATGTGTGCCTGTTCCACCTATCCGTGTGGAATTTGCTGAGCTGTCCTTAGGAGCAAAGGCTTGGACGGCAACTTTTTTCTTTAGGCTAAAAATACTCTATTCCTTAGAGCGATGTTATTTGCATGTTTTAGGTAAGGATAGTTTTCGAAGTTCATGGCTGAAATTGGTTGATGCCAGATTACAAAGATTAGAATTTTCCCCTGAATTTTTCAATCAAGTAGACTATCCTTCTGCAGGGAAGCAAATTAAATCTAGTGTTTTACACTTAGATAAATGGAGTACAAGTTGCCGAGCTTGACAGGTCTGTTCTTTGTATTATTTAGGTCTTCCAATTCCAGAATCTTTGCCCTCTTAGTGTAAATCTTTGATGGTCCCCAAATATAGAATATTGTTTTCCAAGTCAAGATTAAATGTTTTGCCTCTTGGGGAACTAATGGGCAGATTCCTAGGGACCCCTTTTTCAGAACGACTTTGTAATTGTAATTCAGGTGATTTGGATACAATTTGGCATCTTTTCATTGATTGCAGAAAACACAATATGACTTGTGACAGGTGGATCTCAGTGTATATTCAGAAATGGAGCCCTGCAACTAATCAGGAACTTGTAGCTAATCTCTTAGTTGATACTGATCCAAATGTGATGTTGGCATTGGCAAAGTTTTTCTCTGTAACCCTGGATGATATTAAATGAATTTACTCTTTTAGGCAGTTAATATATATTTGATAACCAAATTGCTTAATTTTGTGAAATTGTAACTGTAATTGTAACGTACTGTATGTATTTTGTATTATATCCTATTTGCTTATGACTTATGGGTCTATGAGCAATAAAAATGAATGGATGGATGGATGTCATTTGGCTTGAATAAAGTTATTGGATAATGGTGAAAAGTAATCTATGGAAGGTACCTATGGTTTTGTAACTGTGGAAGATTTAATCAAGTTGTTTCCAAAATGAAATAAATATATGGCAGTGTATAGAAGAATTATTTTTACGTAAGGTATATTGTGTTTGTTTATCATGGAAATTAATGCTTTATATATATCTATATCTATAACTCTAACTGTAATTGCTTTTTCTAAACAGATGTTTGTAACCCCAATTCCACTTGATATACAGTATAAAGGGCAAAAGGAGACGGTAAGAGGGGAAAACAGAGGGATGGGAAGATGATTTAGGACCCAGTATATGGGACGCTAGGGACTGTGCATTTTCTGATATCATTTTTAGTGTGATGGCTCCTTCAGCACCTCTAATTACTCTGTCAGCCTTTGATGCTCAGGAAGGAGAAAGGAGAAAATCCAGGAACACCTACCTCACCTCCATTTCCCTTGCTCCTCACCTAAGAACGGACTGGATTGCATAATTGAAAGCCAGGTCAGTAAAACAAGTAGTGTATCCCCACCTGTAGAACAGCTTCAAAGCATGCGACAAAATATAACTGAGACTGAAGAAGAAATTGATCATTACTAACTGCACACACCTGGTAACTGAAGGGAATCTGACTGTATAGGACATTCAGGTTTTTCACTCCAGGAAGCTGTGGGACCTCAGGGAACTGCGTATGTATATGCCCTTTTTACTATTTATATAATTGGAAGGAAATTCCTTCCTTATGGGAGAACAATGAGAAGGTTTACTGAGAAGTTATAACTATATCTGAAGGACAACAGCATATATGGCTAGATTGTCAACAGTGGTTAAATACCCTCCTTACTCCTGAAGAAAAGAGATTAATGATTGAAAAGAGACTGAGCAATGGGGAAGGAGGAGGGAACAATGCTATTGATGTTGACACGGTTGATCTAAGGTCGGATCCAAAATGGGAATAGACAACAACTGACGATCAAAAGTGGCATACCATATATAGCACTTCTGAAAGGCATAAAGGAGACATTCCTAAATGGGTGAATTTAATTAAGCTTTATGAGATACAGCAGAAAAAGACTGAGGATCTATCAGAATTTTTGGCCGAGGACAGACTGGCAATTTGCCCCGGGAAGGGACCCGGGCCGACAACGATTCAATACCGGAGTAAATGGAACGTTCACACAGGCACATCTGCCTGGCGTCCCCCACCCGTAGCCTACCGGTGCTGTTGCGCTTCACTGCCGGATTAAAAAAACACCTGATAAAAGCCGTCGCAAATCCAAAAGCCTGCATTCGTCGCGCGTTTCTCCGCTTCCGGGGAGTCTGAACGTGCAGGCGAAAAGCCGGGCGGAAGCCGCGTTGGGCACGAGGCAGCAGCGGTGTGATTGGCTGTGCTCCGCTCCACTGCCCAATGCGGTGCCGGCATTGCAGGACAAAAAAAAAAAAATCAGCAAAATGCGCACATACACCCACAGCAAAATTAATGGGGAAATGGCGAATATAGCATGCCTCCGGCGCGGCAGTCTGAACGCTCCCACGCGCCTCTGTCCCGTATCTTCCGGCAGCGGCCCCCGCTGTGTGGACGGGAAAACCCGGTATAGTTTAATCCGGTTTTTTTTTTTGCTACGACTGGCTACCGGGGCAAACTGCCAGTCTGTCCTCAGCCTTTGGGTCAGCTGATGGATGCTTTAAAGAAGTGGGGAGGGTTGGATCCTGACTCTCCTGACATTCATCGTATGTTGAATGCTTTATTTGTGGAACGATATACCCAAGAAGTTACAGAAATATTAGGAATGGGAGACAAAGCCTATAAATGTTCTTGTGGATTTGGCTTTTGAAGTTTTAATTAGCAGGGACAAAGAGAATCAGTGAATGACATCATACCTCTTTTATCCTTTGCCTGAAGGTATAAATATGGATTGTGGTAACCATTTTTGTTGGCTAGATGGTTAAAGCTGATGCTTCAAGGATTATTTGGTTTCCCCTACACAGGGATTATTTGGTCCCTCCAACGAGTTAAGGTCAGAGTGATGTAGAGAGACTGGACTATTAAGGCCTCAAGTATTGCTGCAGGCAGTTACACAGATCAGGACAGTACCTAGGAGGAACTAGGATTGTCACTCTTTAAGACAGTATTGGGATGCCCTTGCCACTGGTATCAAGAAGGGGGTGGGGGACAAGTTTATATGAGAACATCTGGTGTCCTTGTAGCCTTTTTCTTTTTGTCTTTTAAACAGGACAGTAGTAGCTGCTTAATCCCTTCCTTTGGATGGACTCTAGAGCATTCTTTTCAACCCAGAGACTATGTAAAGGCGTGGCAAGATGAGACCCTGAAAAAGGATTGGAAAAGCCCCCACTTGGTGCTGCTATCGAGGGCCATCCAGATTGGATTTATCATACCAGGTTAAGCAAGCTGTGTGCCAAGAAGCAAGGGAGCAACAGCAGATGAGACCAAAGAGCCATCCTGGATGGCACAATCCTAAGAAGGGCTTAAACTCCTTTTCTAGTGACAGTGATTCCTAAATTTTTCTTGGAACTACTATATGTGACCCCAGCCCCCAAGGAGAGGTTGCAGTTGATTTGGGGAGGGTGGCTTTGCCCTCAGCAAAGAAGAGTTATTTTCGAGAACTGATGGGCACAGGGCCGCCTGCTGGAAGTGCCCCAAACTTTTAAAATAGAATTCCAAAGAGGAAGAACCCAACAAATTTTATATTATTTTAAGACCACCAGACAGACATCTGGTGGAGGACTGGTGGGTTAAAAGAGGGGACAATTTTGAAAGAATCCCATTCCACAGAAGGGACCTTGAGGAAATTACCCGGTGTCCATGGTGCTAACATGGAAGGTTCAGAACCCATGTTTTGGCCCCCTCGTCCCTTCCCTGGAGGATCCCTAACCTCAGAAAAAGTATATGAATTGTTAGGAACAGGTTTTTTGAATAGAGTTCAAGGAAATGGGAGGGAAGATACTTTAAGACATGAGCAGCCCTGTCCCTACACATGATGTAAATGGACATACATTGAAAACAGGCAAGGAACTTTATTAACCACTTCATCATACAGGCATGCCCAACACCAGACATGGATGCCCAGGGTGCACTATCATTTTGTGGTACAAGGCAACGGAGGTAGGGAAGAGCTTCAAGGAGAACTGAAGGTTGATTCAGGACCTAATTGGGAGGCAACCTGTCATGACCCCAGGGGGTTGCCACCTTCTGCCGCCACCACTCTGGACTTTGGGTCCCTTGAGAAGGCCCAGAGTACCCTCCCAAGCCCAACCAAAATGCCCCTTTTCAAGCCGAGAAAATATAGGCATGATGACCAGGCACAGAACACTTAAACAAATGGTTTATTCACACAGTACTGGGGCAAGGAAAACAAGACAAGGTGCTTTAAAATATATAACAGTTTTTAAAAGGCAAAATAAACAGAATCCTAATGCAACCACCTAGTTCACTTAACTAGTTACTGCTTAAGGTCTACAGCCTTCTTAACTAGTTACTGCTTAAGGCCTCCTGCCTAACACTCACACTGAGCCAAGTGGGGGATCTTTCTTCTCAGACCCAACTGTCCCCTCTGTGAGATAAGTTCGCAGGAGAGCAAAAGAACCCAGTTCCTCACAGCACACAGAGTTTATCACAGTCCCCTTCAATTTAGCTCTGTAAGAGGAAAGAACACCATTTTCCACAGCTAACACCTTACGTCAGAATCTCCTCACAAAGTATGTAACAGTCTCTTCACAGAATCTCTATACACTGATTGGCTATGACCGTTGCTAAGCCTTGTGGGGATTGTAGGCTGTCTGCTCTCCACTCCCACAAGCCTACAAGGATCATGACACCGCCCCTCATTGTGTACCCATGAAGGATGTCTTTGATTTTAATTCCAGTGCTTGGGGAGGCCCCTTTCCCAATTAAAGGATACCCAAGGATGCATGGGGAGCTGCGGTGGCTCAAGTGGTTAAGACACTGAACTGCAGGCTGTGGAAGGTCAGTAGTTCAGCAGTTCGAGACCCGGGTGCCGCAAGACGGAGTGAGCTCCCGTCTCTAGTTCCAGCTCCTGCCAACCTAGCAGTTCGAAAGCAAGAAATTGCAAGTAGATAAATAGGTACCACTTTGGTGGGAAGGTAACAGCGTTCCGTGCGCCTTGGTGTTTAGTCATGCCGGCCACATGACCACGGAAACGTCTTCGGACAGCGCTGGCTCTTCGGCTTTGAAACGGAGATGAGCACCGCAACCCTAGAGTCGGATTCGACTGGCTTTCGAGCAAGGGAACCTTTACCTTTACCTTTAAGGATGCATTTGGTGGGCCAGACAAGGATTTGAGTGTGCATATTGTTGGCCATCTCAATACCCAGATTACTGGCCAGAGGAATATCCAGTTAGAGAATACACCCCTGAAGAGTTAGAGGTAGACCCCACAACACCACTTACACAGCATTCATAGGATCAGGAATGGAGGACCTAGGGAATGATGAATCCAATGAGGAGAGTGAAAGTTGGAGGGACCCTTTTGAGGATCCTCATCAATGGTAACCTTGTCTCAGGCATTGGATCCTCCTTTCTGTGTACCCGTCCACACACATTTTATTTGGTCTGTTTTATGCAGAGATGTTCTGTACATTGGTCTGAAGCTATTTGACCAGCTACATTCTGGCTGTTGAGGATGATTGCAAACACAGAATACCAAATACTCCAGGATACAGTTGTAAACATTTCCATATTTTAAAGTTTCTCACGTGGTGATGCAGGTTAAGTTTAAGGGAAAAGAAACTTGGGAAGTATTGAAATATCACTTTTACAAGCTAATCTTTGTAAAGAAAGGGAATAGTTTGTTGAAGTTGTAATGGGATAGATATAAACACTGGTCAGGGGGGGAGACTTAAGCCCACTATGCCTACCATAGTCCCAGTCAGAATCAGGTCCCCATGAACCTAAAAATTAAAAGTTAAACATTACTGGGAGCTTTGACTACAGAACTTTGGTGCAAGTCTCATTAGGACCTTGGTGCAAGATGGAAAGAAGTGCATGAGACAGAACTGGAGGAATAAAAAAGTTCTAAGCAATAAGTGAATGACTGGAATTTATTTGCTTTGTTTCCATTTGCTTTCACTGTGCAAAGTAATGCAATGTTTTTTCATTAGACTTGAACAGAAATGCAGATATAGCAGAAACTCACCTCACTGAAATAATCAAACCATCACAGCAATTTATGGTAGCTTTCTATAGCCAGACTATATAATGTATATGGTGACATTAAATCACTAGAGCAGAGGTCCCCAAGGTACCTTTGGAATTTTGACACAGGGTGGTAGGAACAACAGAAAATGGCTGCTGCTGCAGGAGGTAGAGCCGACTACACCACATCAGGGACTGAAGTTACACATAAATCTAATAATAACTTTTAAACATTTCAGGCAAAAGTGCTATTTAACAAACTGCCTTTTTACATGCACAGCCAATTAGATCTCCCACTGGCCAGTCAGAAGTCCTGTTGTGCAGAAGTCCCACCTGGTCTTGCCAGTTTCTAAAAACATTTAGCAGGCCCCAGGAAAAGTGTTGGCAGGCCCCATAGCACTCTTGAGCCCCATGTTGGTGTCCCTTGCACTAGACATATGTTTTCATGATGCCTTTTTAATTGTTCCATTTTGATATTTTTGTTACATTCATTGTCAATTTCTACTTCTAGTATTTCTTAAGTATGCTTCAAGTTGGAGGGAAAGTGTGTGTGGGGAAGATACTACTTACATTAATAATCCTTGTGCTTCAGATCTGTTCATGGCTTGAGTTCAATGAACTAGAGTCCAGTGACACCAGCTTTGATGCAGTCTGTTTTAAATGCTGTTTTAATGTTTTAACTGCTTACTTATTCCTATTGTATTGTGCAGCTGAATGGGTCAACTGTTGTCTGTAATCCGCCCTGAGCCCATTTGCGAGAAGGGTGGAATATAAATTTGAAAAAAATAAATGAAAATAAATGTCTTATAATGTACTAGTGAATCCCTGTAATTTGATTACAGATAAGAGGAAAATCACCCACATTTTAGGAAGGGGACAGATCAGCAGTGCTAGACTAGGATCTGGGAGCCCCAGCTTCAAATCTCCATGTCATAGAAGTTTGCTGGATGACCTTGGGCCAGCTGTTCTCCCCTTCAGCTTGACCCAGGGGTCTTTTTTGGGGGGAGCGCACCGCTCTGGCAGCTTAGGACCCAAGCCCCGCCCCTAGCCAGCGTCCCCGGGAGTCTTTCAGGCAGCCGAATGTCAATTTCAGCTCCATTATATCCTATGGGCCACTGAAGTCAATGGTGAAAACATAGGGTATATTCTGGGGGCTGGAGGGGAGGAGGTTTGAGGGAGAGGCTCGAAACTCACAGGGTAGCTGTTGGAGCCTCTCCCCAAGATATCCACCAAGTTTCAAGAACATTGGACCAGGGGGTCCAATGCTGTGGGCCCCCAAACAGGTTGCCCCAATTCCCTCCATTGTTCTCTATGGTGGGGAAAATGTAACTTTTATTCCCTATCTGAAAAATAACCATAGATTGTATATATTTTAATCTATCCAGTTAAGCACTCTAAAGTCCTATGGATTTCAATGGGAGAGATTGCTTGTTTGACTAGATGGTGTCCCATTAAAAAGTTTAAAAAACAAGATTACAGAGAAACGCGCAAAAAAATAAAATCAAGCATATAACTTGTATGTCCAACTGTCCACAGGATCTCCATATGCTTGTCTAAAAACCTTTGAAAAGAGACTTGGCTGTCTACTAGATTCATTTCACCTTTGAATGAACTCTCAGGCTGAGTTCATTTTCAGTACAAAACTTAGCTGTTTTCATTACAAAAATGGTTGCTTTCAGTACAAAAATGGTTGCATATAAAAGTATGGCAATATTCTTAATATAGGTTATTTCTATTGAAAATATATAAAGGATACATTGGATTATGAAAAATAACACTATTTTAAATATTAACTTTCTATAAGCACCTTTTTAATATTGCAAAGTGATTTATGACATAAAGCTTTTGTAGATACACTGAATCTATCTATCAGTTTTTCTTTTGAACCCCCTAGAACATTTTTGTTAATTTTAAAAGAGTTTAAAAAACTTCTAGACTTGTAAAATATGTTGTTTTACTTTGGTCAATAGGGGTTTTCTTTGTCTAATACAAATTTTGTACTTTTTAATTGGCTTCTAGTGAACAACAGGTGTGCATGATTAATTTCTGTAACTTCATCTTCCAACTTTCTGCTTGTTAGCAGCTTGTGGATCTTTGCCAGGTTAATTCTAAGTATATAATGGTTTCTCTTTAAGCAAGCACTTTTTGTCTTAAAAATATGCTTGATAATTTTTTAGCAAAGCTTAAAATAATTCAGCTACTTGCTGCTCTTACAAATATCTTATACCATAATCTTAGTAAATATTCAGTTTTAAACAAAATATAAAATCTAAAAACACACAAGTCAGAAGAGGGGGTTTCCCCCCTCTGTTACAGTGTACAGCTATCCTTTCGTTTACCCCAATTAGGCTTTTCTAAAAACATTCTTGACCAATTTTTTCTAGTTCTCTTTGAAGCAAAGGATGTCACTATAAATCTCTAATGTTGGCAGTAGTGATCCATGCCATCCCAATTAAAAAATTAAATTTGATTTAAAACACGTGTTTCTACAGTTCTATTTAGTGGTTAACAATTCACCAATTCTTCCTGGAGAATCCCAAAGAATCTTTCTCAAAGATTCTTGAAATGCTAGCAATAATCAATAGACAATCATTGGAACCCTTGAATTGTTCTCTACAGTATGATAGATGAAGTATTTAAGATGGGTTTTACTGCAGTGCATTGTTCAGTGTTCCCTCTAAGCTGAGTTAATGTGAGCAAGCTCACAGTTTTTTAGCCTGTCTCACACGTTTTTGTCTTAACTCAGGAAGGATGGCTCCAGAGAAAACTAATTTATGCAGGAGCCAAATTGCTCGCTCACAACTTTAGTGCCAGTAGCTCACAAAGAAGAATCTTTGCTCACAAGACTCCACAGCTTAGGGGGAGCATTGGTCGTGACTTACAAATGAGTTAATATCTCTCCTTATAAATAATTATCTTTTGGTTTCACAAGATTCCATGCGCTCCTATTGGCTGTAAAATACCCTCCCTCAGCCATTGGCCCATCAGCCGCCACTCAAGAGTACTCGCATGCCATTGGCCAGGTGCTGGGTCTGCTCCTCTTCCCCACCCACTCCCCCTTCAGACAGATTTTGCATGTCAGATTTACTGGCAGACAGCTCTCTCTCCTGAGGAAGACAGTTCTCTTGACTCCTGTGAGGGACTGTCCCCTCAGTAGCTGTTGGTAGGCAACCAAGCTTGGTTCTGTGAGGAAAAAAAACAAAGGACTTTCAGCATAACCTCCTCCCCCGCCCATAACCCCCTCCCCAATGGATACTTTCCTGTCAGAATAAATGGAAAAAGGCTCTTTCTCCTGCTTAGCTTCAGCATGGCTGGCTGGCTAATGAGGTGGGCCAGCAACCATCAAACCATTTTCTTCAACTCCCCGCTGTGTGGCTGACTTCCCCTAGGTTTGCCAATCTCCAGGTGGGACCTGGAGATCTCCCACTGTTACAATTGACCTCCAGATGACAGAGATCAGTTCCCGGGAGAAAATGGTTGCTTTGGAGGGTAGACTCTATGGCATTATACCCTGCTGAGTCCTTCCACACACACCCCAAATGCTGCCCTCCACAGGATCCACCCCCCAAAAACTCCAGGTATTTCCCTAATCAGAGTTGGCACCTGTACTTTCTCCTCTGTCAGTAAAAGGCCCTTTCCACACCTATGTTAGCCTTTGGGAGAAACTCATTGGGCCCAGTCCTGATCAGGTTGCCAACTCCAGGTGGGCAATCCCTGGAGATTTGAGGGATGGAGCCTGGAGAGGGTGAGGTTTGAGGAGGGGTGACACCTCAGACAGGTACGATGCCATAGACTCCACCCTCCAATCCAGCCATTCCCTGATGGGGAACCATTGTTGCCAATCTCCAGGTGGGGGCTGGAGATAACTCAAAATTACAACTGCTCTCTAGGAGGGAGGGGGGAGAAGATGGAAAACTAAAGGTAGGTTGATGGTTGGCTGGGAGGGAGATAGGGTTGTCAACTCTAGGTTAGGAAATTCCTGGAGATTTGAGGGGGCCAACCTGGAGAGGGTGAGTGTTGAGGAGGGGTGGGACCTCAGACAGGTACAATGCCATAGACTCTACCCTCCAAACCAGCCATTCCCTCCTGTGGAACCACTGTTACCAATCTTGGGGGTGGGCTGGAGATCACTCAAAATTACTACTGCTCTTCAGGTAGCAAAGATCAGTTCCTCTGGAGAAAATGGTGGACTCTGTCATTATACCCTGCTGAGATTGCCACAGAAAATTGTCACTGAGTGCCCAAAGCCGGGGCACTCTCCCAGAGCCTCTTTCTAGAGCCCGTTGTATTAATTTCCACAACGGGCCTTATTCCTAGTCCTGTATATTACAGTTATAAACAGTGAACCCCTCACATAAATGTTTTAATACAGTGCTTTATGTATTGTGTAGGCTAGGATTAAAGACATCACCATGCAAGTAACATCAGGATTTGGTTTCACTGTATGAATGAATGCTCCCTGACACAAAAAAGTTGTGCATGCAAAGGAACATAGGAATGGCCCTTGCTTATTGCAAGACACCTCAGTCAGGAAGCGTGAGACTTAAAGAAACCTACACAATTTAAGACTTGTGGATTTAAGATCAAACTTGCAAGAAATCTACGTTTAGGATTTCCCAGGTTTTTGTTTCTTTTTTAAAGCCAAAAGCAGCCATCAGCTCAGTTTGGAAAAGATATATGGGAGGCTAAAGTACTAGCTAAAATCTTATCCTCATTTGCTTTAAAAAAATTCCTGGAGAAGTATTCAAAAGCCTTATTTCTATCAATACAGGGTAGTCTATTCTACAGAGTCCCCACAGCTGTACATAAACATCAATGAGAGCTGGGGTTGCCAGCCTCCAGGTGGGACCTGGAGATCTCCTGGAATTACAGCACATCTCTAGACTAGAGATCAGTTCCCCTGAAGAAAACAGCTGCTTTGGAGGGTGGATTCTATGTAAATATACCCTGCTGAGGTCCCTCCCCTTTCCAAACCCTGCTGTCTCCAGGCTCCACCCCCAAATCTCCAGGTATTTTCCAATCTGGAGCAGGCAACCCTAGATGAGAGGGCAAACAAACTCCAGTTGTACTTCACAAATTAAAGGAACAATCCCGGCAAATTTACTCAGAAACAAGTCTGGTTTTATTCAAGGGCGCTGGAACAGACATTCCCCTCTACATCGCATGCCATTTTCACTTTAATTGTCTGATCTTATGGTAGCCTCCACACTGCATGCCAGTTTCACTTTCTCTGATCTCTCAGTTTTACGAGACAGCGTTTCAGTCTCTTTTAAACAAAGGCTTTCTTTGCAACATCACTGTTTTCAGAAGAACATTTGTAAAGGATTGGACTAAAAACCCACAGACGGTTGCAAAAACGCGATGGGTGGCGGGGGTGGTGGAAGACAAGCGAAATCGTTTCCTCCCACTTTTGCAACACGGGAACGCGGAACGTCTCAACTGCATTGCGGCTCGCGTGCAGTTTTCCACCCCTCCTAGCCTGGTACTCAAATAAATCCGCCGCTGAGATCTGGCCAGGCTCAGGCGCTTCTTCTAAACCAGCAATAACAGATTGGGGGGATCCTGGACTCTCCAGCTGCCTGACCTGCTCCGAGCTACCAGGGACTTTGATGGGCCGGCAGGCGCCAATATGGTGGGGGGCGTCCTTTGACGCCTGAGACGGGCCTCAGATTCAAAGTCGCAGCGAGGTGATGACGAACTGGCCTGGTAGGAAAGCAGCGCGAGTCGTCAGGCAGGGTGGCTGGGCGGCATCTTCTTCTCCCAGGGAGGCGGGGGTGGAGGGAGGAAAAGGGCGGGCGAAAGCAAGAAGGAAGTGGGAAAAGGGAATGATGCGGTATAATGTGGTGTGTGTGAGTGTGTGTGAAAAGGACGGTTCAAGGTGGCTCAACGATTTGAGGGCAGGACTGGTTCCAGGTTTGCGTGGAATCTGGGTAACAGGTATAATTGAGCCCCCTTCCCCTTTTGATTCACCCCTTGTACCCTACCCACACTCCCTTCTATTTGGCCATTCCCCTCTGACTCTTCTTTATCCATGCCTAGGCTGTCAGCTTTGGGTTGGGAAATCCCTGAGATTTTGGGGGTGGACGGGGGTGGGGGTCGTCAGCAGGGTGTAATGCCATAGAGTCAACCTTCCAAAGCTGCCATTTTCTTCCTGCTAACTGATTTCTGTCTAACCACCAACAAGAGGTTGGCAACCCTGTCTATCCACTTTTCCATTTCAATTTACTCACACTAGTAAAGAGAAACCATGCAAATTGTTTGCTCAGGATGAGGGGCAGACAAGGAGCAATGCATACACACATAAGTGCTTTGTTCCCAGTTGTAATCTCTCCCCACTCTACAGACAGCTGAGTCTCATCCCTTTCCTTCAAAGCTTGAGTCTCATCTCTCTCCTATCAAGGCAACTCTTCAGCCTCCCCAGCCCTGACAACCCAGAGGTTTGGCTCCTCCTTAATTAGCTGGTATGTCGGTGTGATGTCATGGTTAGAGTGCTGGGCCAAGATCTGGGAGACCCAAGATTGAGTGTGTGTCCCCCCTGCATATTTATTTGCTTATTTTAAAATTTATATTCCACTTTTTCCCCTTGATCAGGACTCAAAGCAGCTTTTCACATCCTCCCCACCCACACACTTAATCCTCACAGCAATGACATCATGAGGGTGAGTTAGGCTGAAAGACTGTGACAGGCCCAAGGTTACCTGGCAGGCTTCCATGGCTGAGTGAGGGAATTGGACCCAGTTGTCCCAGGCCAGTGCTCTAACCATTCCACCACACCAGCCCTCTGCCATGGAATCTTGCTGGGGAAGCTTGGGCAGTCACACACTCCCAGCCTCATCTGTCTCACAGAGTTGTTATGTGGAGAGAAGAACAATGTAAGGCATGTTGGATACCCACTGGGAAGAAAGGTGGGGTATAAATAAAGTAAATAAATTAAATTAACTTGCTGGAGGAGGATGGTTGGGGCTGGGCAGCTGGAAAAGCTTGGAGCCGAGGAAGAGTAATACACACACGTCTTTCCTCACTGCAACCTCCCCCTACCCTATAGGCTGCTGATTGCCCACCCAGCTCTCCTACCCGCCCGCCCCCGAAATATTTTAGCCCTGCCTGAAGCTTCACTGCTACTTAACAAAGGAGGACACAACAGAGGAAGCTGGGCAGGTGTAGGACACACACACACACCTCTTTTCTAGCCGTAGTCTCCCTCCACCCTTCAAACAGGTAATTGCCCAGACTACCTCTCCAGAGCCCAACTAAACCTGATGGCAAACTCATGGCCCCCATGCTGGTAATTTTACAGAGATTTTAAAACACTATGTGGCCCCAATCCAGTGCAGGCATGTGGTGCAGAGATCTTCCCACCACGCATATCCTTTTCAAGTGCCAAAACAGCTGCTGGGGGGCAGCACATGTCCCTGAGGCTGTTTTTGTACTTGAAGAGGCATGGGGGGGAGGGGTAAAGGAGCTCCATGCTACGAGCCAGTGTTGGCATTTAAAATCTCCTGGCATTTAAAATCTCTGTAAAATGACCATGAGTTTGCCATCAGGTTTGGAGTCTCAGAAGTGACTCCCCCAAGGAAAAGTTTAGCCATGAAGCACAGGAGCAGCTGCAGCCTGCCTCGTTCTAGAGAGAAGAGTTGCTGGCTGCTCCTGCATCGCCTGCACTGGACTGCTAGGGAAGAAAGAGGTGGAGCCCTTCCTTCTACTCTCTTCGACTTCTATGAGTGGGCCCTTGGGAAGTCTTTGGGCACCGGCAGATGGCCAGCTTCGCCACTGGCTATTCTGGAAAGCTCCTGTTGAGCCATGAACTTGCTGGGTGGTCTTGGGCAAGCTTGGCAAAAGTTTGGACTGTCTTGTATTGTTAACATTTAAAGATTAGCTAATTATTGTGGCAGGCAGAGCCTGCCCAAGGTATTTTGCACAGCAAACAGCAGAAAGGTGGGTCTGGGAGGTAACCACCACCACCTCCTGCTCCTCCCTACTGCTGGCTGGGAGAAGACTATCCCTGCTGGTGCTGTCAGAATTACCCTTGCACATGCATGGTAGCCAGGTGAAGGCAGTGGCCTTTCTTTGTGCCTAGGTGAGATGCAGCGCTTCATCCTCAGGCCCTCATCTGCAGAATGGAAGTGAAGGTACTGAAAGATCAAACTCCCAATGCTAAAAGTGTTTAAAACATGAGAAATCCTTGTTTCAGGGAGGCGGAACACATTTCCACATTCTCATTTTCCTTGCTTGTAAGTTCCTGTTTCGTCAGGAGGTTTTGCTCCAGCTAGTGGTCAATTTGCTATTACACTAGTGTATGTCCAGCACCAGGGCTGGCCCAAGGGTTTTCTGAACCCTAGGCGAGGATACATTCTGGGCCCCCCCTGTGCGCCAACCAATTAATGGTTGCCAACTTCCAGGCTGCTCCTGGGAGGAAGGGGGGCAGGGACATTCTGCCACATCCCCCCCTGCCCCTCCTCCTCAGCTGGCCTGGTGCAACCCTTGCAGGGGGTGGAAGGCACCGCCAGAAGCCCAACCACCCCCGCCCTGGCCAGCACAGGGCTTGGGAAGCGCCCCGGCCAGGCGCTCAGACTGGCAGCGGCGGTGGGGAGAGTCTCTGCTGGCCACCGCCATGCCGCCCCACCACCCCGCCTCTTCCCCCCTAGGGCTTCGGAAGAGCCCCGGTTGGGCGCTCAGACTGGCGGTGGTGGTGGTGGCGGGGAGAGTCCCTGCTGGCCCCCCCGCCGCCCCGCCTCTCCCCCCCCAGGGCTTCGGAAGCGCCCCGGCCGCTCAGACTGGTGGCGGCGGCGGGGAGAGACCCCGCTGGCCGCCATGCTGCCCCACCTCTTCCCCCCAGGGCTTGGGAAGCGGCGGCAGGCGCCTGGTTAGGGTGGTGGTGGTGCTTTTCGGGGGCAGCATTTGGCGCCCCTGAGGGCCGGCGCTCTAGGTGAGCGCCTAGCTCGCCTAGTGAGTGAGCCGGCCCTGTCCAGCACAAAAGGTTCCAGTTTAAATCTCCAGCGTAATATCGACTTAACCACTAGAGGGAGCAAAACACATATAGAGCAGCACCCCCCGCCCCTGAGAAGAAACAGGTACTTACAAGCAAGGAAAATGAGAATGTGGAAGAGCCCACAGGTAGGGCTGTTACTTTTGAAGCAGCATTTCTCATACCCTTTTGGATTTGCACCCTCTTCTAAAACTTGTTCATTTCATTGCAACCCACTTGAAGGCTTCACTTCACAATCATGCACCGCTGCATATAATTCTGTGTGCATAAATCTTCATGGATTGATGCACTCATCCTTGAGAGATGGTGCTTTCCTCATATGTCAACATGTGTGGTTTTCCTGTTGCTGCTTTGACTGTCACTACAACACAATGGCAGTAGAATCTCCATATAGTAGGTTTCCCCATAGTTTCCCTGCCCTTGTCCACTGGAGGTGGCCATTCCCTCCCCCTTGAACCAGGACTTTCCCAGTTTTTTAAACTGGTAATTGCATATCATTATATTGATTTAATAATGCCAATAATGTGTAGGAGGTTCTCTGAATTCCCAGCTTTCATGTAAAAAGAAAAGTCTCTAGCCCTTTTTGTTGCAGAAATATGTCTTTCCCCTTAACATCTTCATAAGGAAAGGAACTAGAGATTTAACTCTTTTTAAAAATGAAAGCTTGGAATTCAGAGAACCTGTTATATATTGTTATAGCTTTCTATTAATATAATGGTATTCAGTTGCTGATTAACACCCTGGTGGGAAAATGATGGCTGTCAGGAGAATGGCTGCTATGTTGGTGGGATAGGGAAAATCCAATCTATCCAGGCTTTGTTGCAGTCTTTTCCAAGACTTTGGAGCAAAACTAGAGAAAAACTAGGGAAACATGGAAGGTGCACAAATGCACCAGGATTCTGTGGAGAAGCAACCCCCCCCCCCCACTTTCTAACAGCATTGAACCCAGGGCAAATAACCTGAATAGAAATGGCCTATCAGACTTCCAGTGCAATTCTAAGCAAAGTCACATCTTCTAAATCTGTTGAAGTCAGTGAGCTCAGAAGGGTGTAAGTCTGTTTAGTATTGTACTGTTATTTCTGAAAATAGCCAGTTGGGGAAGGAGAGGAGAGAGGCTGTTTGATCCAGAAGCTCACATTTGGCTACTGAGTCTCTACAGCTTCTTTAACTTGTGTATCACCTTGGATGGCTGCAGTGATAGACTTCTACTGTTAGAATAAAGGTATCTCTAGTTTTTTCTGTTCCAGGATCTTCTTCTCTCCCTTCCAGTGCTGCTGTACCCCAGGGGACCACCCCACTGTATGAGAATCAAAATACAGCATTTCTGGGCTAAATAACAGCAGATATGACTTCTTCCACTCTCCTAATCTGCACCGCTGACAAGTGGGGAGAAGCAGTTATTCAAATTAGTCTTTCTCCTTCCCTTTGAAAAACTAGAAGCAGAAAAACACAAAACTTTTGTGGATTAAACTTCATGTATGGAAAAAGAGAAGTAGAATGTAGCACATCGGTTTTCGGTTGAGCATATTAATGCAAATGCAAATTATGTGTCTACATTTGTAATTAGGGATGCCAGCCAGGGGAGCCCCTGGAATTACAGCTCATTTCCAGACTACAGAGAGTAGTTCCCCTTGGTAAAATGGATGCTTTGAGGGGGTGGACTGTATGGCAGTGTACCCCACTGAGGTCCCTGCTTTCCCCAGGCTCCATCAACAAATCTCCAGGAGTATCCCAACCTGGAACTGGCAACCCTACCCCACTATCCCCTGTTGGTGGCCAGGAGGGACCTGGTAACCCTATTAGTAATGCAGAAGTATATGTTATCATCTGGAATGTTAACTGTCAGTCTTTTATCATTACAAATGGAAACTTCCCATTTCTGTTATAAACCTACTACCACTTGAAGCTCTTCATACTATGCCAAATTAGTATATGAGACAGGAATTGTTCTTGTGGTGTTGAGCCCCAGTGTAAATTGTGTTAATATATCTAGCCTATTTAGGCAGAAATCTACAAAGGAATAATTTTTTTAAAAAATAAAAACCTGAAACTTGTTTTAGTTTCATTAAAATTATTTAAACATTCAGAACAAGTATTCAGAAACCTGTACAATGAGTCATATACCCTGCTGGTTGTAAAAAACATTGCCACTAAGTTGATTTATAAAAGACAGAAATAACATTCAAGAAATCTAAAGAGTTTAATTCAAAGACAGATCCTGAGGTAATCCAACAAAATGTGAAGCAGTAACCAATATTAGGCTTTTCCGCATTCTCATTTTCCTCACTTGTGGGTTCCTGTTGTTTCTGTTCTGCTCCCTCTAAAGGATGATTCGATATCAACTATCACCTAGGTCACCAGCTGTAAAGTGGTTGACTCCTTAAAAAATTCAAAGCTGCCTCTTCAGCTACAAGATTTGACCGTCTCTCACTCACCTTCTCTTACTCTCTTATTCACTTGCTAGCCTTTCTTTTGTAAAGGATTCAGTTCAGTGACTTCTCTTTGGACACATGATATCTTATACAATATATGGTATAAATGGAGCATTCCATCACTTAAGCCACTGTTTCCAAGTGTTGGCTTTGGATCTTGCAACATTCAAGTCCCTCTAATAATTTCAGTTTAGTAAGGCCAGTTTAGGAATGAAATCCAAGTTGTTGTCCAGATTTTCTTATTGTATTGTAATAAAATATAAGGCAGTAAGTGTCTTTTTTATATCTAGGGTCGGCGTTAAGAAACTGCTTCCTCTGTAGACTTGGTTGATTACCTTTTACGCAGACGATGACCAGCAGAAGTGAATCTTACTCTTCGGGGCAGGAAGATGTGACTGAACTAACAAGCTTATTGAAAGGATGGATTTATCCAAGTCATTACCTAGGGGATTTCGGAGACTGTACAGTATCTCACTTGTGGGCATTGGCACCGTTCATAATCCTGTTTTCACCCACTTTAATTGTGCTTGGCTTTATTTATCTTTCTATTCTTATCCTTCATATTTACAAGAGAAAGAATAATTTAAAGGGAGATTATCTCAGTAAATCATGGGACAACGGAAGGAGGGCAGTGACTTACCTTTGGGACATGTATGGCATTGTATGGCATGGTAAGAATTGTTACAGCACATGGAATTGTTACAGCATCATATTGGTGCACACTGATAGAGCTTAGAAACAATATTTGATTTCAAGTATTCACAGTGGTTCCCATTCATTGTGTCAGGAATCCTTAACTCTAAGGAAAGCCAGTTCTATTTCTGGATTGAACTGGAGATTTCCTGGCTCTTAGCCAACACACAATTCCCAGCAAATAATTTTAGGTGACATAGGTTTTTATTTTTATTTTATTTATATATTTTTTAAGTTTATTTAAATTTATAGAAAAAATACAGCATGTTCCAGGCAAAACAGTAAGGTGACAGAAAAAAGAACATGACATAACATTGTCGAATCTGTAGCAGTCTATAGTCTAAAAAGAAGGTAATTCAAAAATAGTATTCATCAAGGGCGAATTATTAATGTTAAATCTATTTAAAACCCATAGCTAGAATAAACAGACATTAACGAACCACCATTTAAATAAATCCTGTAACACCACTACTCAATAGTTAGCCATAATGCATGAGCTTGTATTTAGCTTCTGTTATAGGTTCCCATCTGAATTTGTCAAGTGATATTTTCTTTAAAATTGGATACCACTTGTCTAAAGGATCATGAAATGCACACTCATTCTGATCTAGAGAGTTGTAAATTGAGGATTTTTCTAACAGATAAAAGTCCCAAACTTTAAAGAGCCACTGTTGAATACTGGGGGGTTGTTTCTCTTTCCACTGTTTAGCAATGGTAACTTTGGCAGCTGTAATGAGGATGTTAATAATTTGTTGTCTGATCTTCGGTGGGACCTAGGTTTTTATAAGTCATGTGTTTTATCTTACTGTTACACAATATAGTCAATTCATTTATTATTTTATTTTAAAAAATTCTATCCCACCTTTCTGTCCAAGCATGGTCACCAAGGTGGCAAGCATCAAAGTGTATATAAAATATTTAAACAGTTCAATAAAACATATAAACACATGTAGCAACACAACCAGGGGGTAGTGCCAATAATAGTGTGGGAAGACCAAACAAACCAAAAAAGTCTTCACCCACTGGTAGAAGATGGTAATAGAGGGAAACAGGTGAATTTCCCTGAGGATGGTGTTTCAAACCAAAATTAAGAAGGCCTTTTCTTGGGCTGGCTCCTGTCTAGCCTCAGATAGCAGGGACACCTGAAACAGGAGCTCTGAAGATGAATTGCTTCGTTATTCATTGTACTATCATACTTTATTGTACAAATTGAGATATTGAACTGTTGCCCAGTTCACAACAGTTTTGAATATAAATTCTTAGCAATTCAAATTAATTTTAATTATGAATACTTCCTGTCATTCATGCTTTTAACAGAAGCAATATGCATTGTCCTAAGGAATGCTTTGTGGATTTTGCATTAATGCTAGTTAATTATGTAGTAATTAATGTTATTTAGAGAGCTTACTATCATCTTACTTTCTGATGTCTTGTCTGTGTGAACTAAGGTCATGATCCCCCCAGTAATCTGTGAGCCAGCAGTGGTGTAGTGGTTAAGAGCAGCGGACTATAATCTGGAGAACCGTGTTTGATCCCCCACTCTTCCTCATGCAGCCAGTTGGGTGACCTTGGGTCAGTCACAGTTCTCTCAGAACTCTCTCAGCTCCACCTACCTCACAAGGTGATTGTTGTGGGGAGAGGAAGGGAAGGGGATTGTAAGCTGCTGAAAGACTCCGAGTGAAGGGAGTCTTCCTCCTCCTCCTCCTCTTCCTCCTGCAATTGTAGGAAAAAGATTTATTTGAGGAATGTTCTGGCATTCATGGAAGGACTCATTTAAACTATAACAGGATGAGGATAATAGCCTAGTGCTACCTAACTACAAAGATACAAATAAAATGTCCCGTCCCCTTACTAGAAGTTTAATGAGTGGAAATGGTAGCTGAAGCTTATCATGGCATGAAATTAAATAATATCACTTTATGATTGCAGATGAAGCTGATATTAAAGGGACAGCTAGATGGACCAGTTTAGAAGTTGGCAATCCAAGATATGACAGGGTCTAGGTGGTCCTGTGGTGATACAGGCATTTAGAAATGGTTCTAGATTCCTGTAGCATCCAGAAAGTGCAAATCAGATTCATAATTTTTATGAGCCCACAGCCTGCTGTATTAAGTAGATTTAGGTCCCTATTCTCACAATAGTAAAAGGTGAAAGCTTGTACTGCAAGTACTAGGTTTAATCTGACAAGCTACAAGAAATTCAAGATAACTAGAGTATAGAATTGGGGAGAGGGTAAATTCCTGGATCCCAAAGGCTAGGGCTCCCCAGTCTTGATGAGCCTATAGGCATTTTTGGAATTTTGAAAATATGTAATGGGCACCACAATAAAATGACTTCCATAGGGAGTAGTGGTACCAATAACAAAACTTTGGGAGTTTCTACAAAATGTTAGAAGATTCAAAACCAAGCATCCTTCTTTGATGGAGGGAGCTGTTTCCAAATGGATGCTCTCTACAAACACAAAAATGGTGACTCCTGGGTGCCTTTGAGGCACCTGGTGCTCCAGTAAAGTAGAGCAAAGCCACAGCTTTATGGAAGAGATACTTTGGAGAGACACAAGTAGGCACCAGGAAACATATTGGTGGAAGCCATGGGTGCCATGCTGGGGATCACTGGCTAGACTAGTAGCCCAAGTTGATATCATTTCTTTTGTTATTTCCTACTAATATACTAAAATTTTGTTTCTGACAAAAAATGATGCTAATGCTCTTGCATTTTGAACAGGTTATGAAGTGTGTGGCATGGATAAAATGCCAAAAGGACCAGGGCTTGTTGTGCTTTACCATGGAGCATTTCCTCTAGACTATTTCTACTTTATATCTAGACTCTACTTACAGACTGGCAGGCTCTGCCATTCAGTGGTTGATTACCATTTTTCAAAAATCCCAGGTAAAATGTGCTTTGTTTGTTAGTGGAGATGCATGTGTGTGTTACAGACTAAGAGACTGTAATCTGTAGTTGAATCAAAATGTCATATTATATGACAGTCATGGAACACAGGTATATTTGACTATATTTGGGCAAGTGTCAAAATGTTGCTTTTTCTGGCTAGGTGTTGACAAATGGACTGCAAATCTGTCATAACTGTCCTTCCTTTAATACATATAAAAGCAGGCTAACGTTGGTGTTTTATAGAGTCTGTATTGGAAAGTCACTGAAAGATTTAGTTAGCTACTGTAACAAACTTACTTTTAATAACAGAAAAAAGCAAGAGTCCAGTAGCACCTTAAAGACTAAGAACATTTGTGGCAGAGTATGAGCTTTCTGAAGAAGTGAGCAGTGATGCTTGAAAGCTCATAGTGTGTCTCCGATGTTGTTAATCTTAAAGGTGCTACTTGCATTTTCTGCTACTACAGACAGACAAACATGGCTACCCATCTTAATTTATTTTTAATAAACTAACTATATATGTTTTAATTTTATGTTTTTGATGTTTGGTTTTTAGTTTGATTTTAGTTGTTCTAATGATGCATTTATGTTTGGTTTTAATTGGTTTTAAGACATATTTTATTATGTATGTTTTTTAATCCACTAGCTGCCTTGGTGGCTCTGATGAGGACAGAAAGGCGAGGTATAAATTTTGTAAAATGAATAAATTAAATAAATATAATGCTTCAACCCAGAAGAAAAAACCCTATCTAATTGTCAACTGAACAGATAAGCCTGTTGGTAAATCCACAATGAAGATGAACATATAAGAAAATTATGCAATGATGGATTCCCCCATTCAGACACAGGGATTTTTCAAGGTGTGTTCCTTTTGAGCTATTGTTGCTCTGTCTCTCTGGGACTCTTAGCTTTCCTTACCTATTCCTCTCCTTGTCTTATCCCTGATCTGAACACTCTTTCTTTCCATTTCAGAAGCCCTATTAACATGTTAAAGTAAATGCACATATATCTGTTAAAAGGAACAATCCATCATGCATCCATTTTACAAATGAAACGAGACTAGAACCTGGATAAATGTGGGGTTTCACTCACACATGAACTGTGCATGCACTGAACATGACAGAAATAGTCAGTGCATGTATAAAGAAAAATCAAGTGTACACTGTACATGGATTGTGTGTGCATTCACTGTAATTTGTGAACAGGGCTACAGTCTTTTGTTAAACCACACTGTCTGGATTTGGAGCATTAAGCTACCTGGTGAAATGAGCTCCCCTATGAGATCAGGGCCCTGTGGGACTTATTGCAGTTCTGCAGGGCCTGCAAGACAGAGTTCTTCCAGTGGACATTTGGTTGAGGCAGTGGATATTCCCCCCCAGCTTCTGACCAATCATCCACCAGTGACCTGGATCTGATTAGACATCTGATTAGACACCTGGATTTGATTTGATATCTGATCTGTCTGTTTTTACATGATATTTTATGATATTATTCTGTGCAACCTGTCATTTTAATATTGTTTTAATTGTATTATATTAATTGGTATACACCACCCTGAGCCTGTTACGGGGAGGGCAGTATATAAATCAAATAAATAAAATACCTCAGCTGATCATATGCTTGGTTGCATTTAGAAAATGTTGCTAGGAACACAGGACAAAAATGATTCTACTCATCTATAAAGCGTTTTTAAAAATGTATTACTTTTAAAATCTCTTTTAATAATTTGTGTTTGATATTGAAACTTTGACCTTGATTTAGCAGGTTCATATATAAATTGGATGAAAATCATTATCGTGCAGCAAGTATGAATGTTTATATGTCAGATGGGTTTTTTAAAAAAAATAATAATTGTTTCAATGTGGCAATAGAACAATTTATTGTAGAGATAATGAACTAATATCTCATTGTTCAGTTCTTTGGGAGAAGGTAAAAGTGGCTGTAGTCTATGATGTCATTGAATGAAAGGGAAAAACTGCTGCTAACAATAGTCTTACTGAAAGGGACCTTCTGGTAGGGCCAGGAAGGGGAAGAAATGCACAATTTATCTTTAGGAGTACTTGTGCTTCTTGTAGCACAATTACACAGTCGTGTTTGTTGTAGCAAAATTATACCTTGAAGTAGCTACTGAAAGTAGCACTTTCAGTTTCATGTTGAAATAAATAGCTTTCAAGTATGTGTGTGTGTTAAGTACTGTCAAGTCACTTTGGACTTATGGTGACTCTATGAATTAATGACTTCCAAAACAGCCTTAATCAGGTCTTGAAAACTGAGGGCTGTCATTTCCTTGATTGAATCAATCCTTCTCATGTTGGGTCTTCCTCTTTTCCTCCTGCCTTCAACTTTTCCTAGCATTAGTGTCTTCCTATGTGGCCAAAGTATGATCACCACAGTTGGGCCATTTTAGTTTCTAGGGAGAGTTCAGGCTTGATTTGATCTAGAATCCACTTATTTGTCTTTTTGCTTGTCCATGGTATCCATAAAACTCTCCTCCAACATCGCATTTCAAATTAATCAACTTTCTTCCAGTCTGATTTCTTGCTTTCAGTTTCCCTTTTGTTTGGTTATTGAGCCAAGGAAATCTTTAACAATTCAGTTTCTTCATCACCAGCTTTAAAACTGTGTAATTCTTCAGCAGTCATTACTTTTGTCTTCTTGATATTTAGCTGTAATCCTGCTTTGGCATTAACTTTTATCAGTAGTTTCAAGTCTTCACTGTTTTCTGCCAGTGCTGTTGTGTCATTTGCATATCTCAGATTATTAATGTTCCTTGCACCAGTTTTCACTCTGTCTTCATCTGCAACTAAGACAGTTTGCTTATGATATGTTCTACATATAGATCAAAGAGACAGGGGAATGAAGTAATCCTTTTCTGACACCTTTGCTAATTGGAAGCCATTTTGTTTCTCCATATTCTGTTGTAAAAGTAGCCTCTTATCTGGAGTGTTTATTGCACATTAAAACAGTCAGATATTGTGGCACACCTGTTTCTTTTAAAACCAGTCATAGCATTTTATGATCCACATAGTCAAAAGCTTTGCTGTAATGTATGAAACAAAAGCTGATTTTCTTCTAAAATTCTCTCATATACTTCAGTAGCCACCATAAATTTGCAATAGGATCTCTAGGGCCTTTTCTGAATTCAGTTTGAACATATGGCACATGTCTTGCCATATATGGCAACAGTCTGTTTTAACATTTTGAGCATCACTTTACTTGTGTGAGAAATTAATGCAATGGTCCAATTCTTGCTGCAGTCTTTGACATCTTTTTTTTCAGAATTGGAATATAAATTGACCATTTCCAGGCTGTGGGCCATTGTTGTGTTTTCCATATTCACTGGAAATTCTAGTTAAGATTTTCATGGAATCTATTTCTGTGGTTGGAATAGCTCTATTGATATCCCATCTATTAGTGATTTGTTTCTCTCAGTTGGTCTCAGTGCAGCTTTACTTCATTTTCTAAAACTGTAGATTCTTCTTGGAAGGAAACTATCATCCTTTTCACTATTTTGTATAGTTCCTTAGTGTATTATTCCCATCTTTTCTTTATTTTGTCTTGTGCAGTTAATATATTTCCATATTAATCTTTTGCCATGCCTAACTGAGCTTTAAATTTCCCCTTGATTTCTTGGATCTTGTGGAACAGATCTCTTGTTCTTCCTTTTTTGTTCTCTTCAATTTCTTTGTACTGGTTATTATAATAGTTATCTTTGTCTCTACATGCCAGTTGCTGGAACACTGCATTTTAGACTTCTGTTTCTGCCACCTTTACTTTTGCTTCTTGTCTATCTTTAGCAATTTAAAGAATTGCATAAATCATTCATTGAGGCTTCTCATTCATTGAGGTTTTGTTAGCCAAATTGCTCTTTTATTTAATAAAGATGGGGAATTATAATTATTAATATGCAATTGGCTTAACTATAGATCAGGCCTGTGTATACCAGAGTTAGAATTCCCAGGAACCCAGGAACAGACACAGAAACTGGGTGGCTAAAATAATGATGTCTTTATTAAGCATTCTCAAGAATACAAACAATGTTCAAACACTTACACACACAATATAGAACTAAGGAAGCAGAGGTGATCGATAGTTTATTGAGGGGTTATACAACCTGTCCAGATGTGCAGAGGTCCATGAAGAAAGGATTGTGGCTTAAACTCAGTTTAGGGGTGGACTGCCAGATGACATCATGGCAGAAAACACACCATCTGAGACTGTGTGTTTGCTGGGATATAGGTGTTGGCAAAGAATGCAGACCAATGGGCGGCCCCGAGGGCTGGTCTCAGGTGAGAACAATAGATTACCTGGACCAATGATGAGTCCCAGGGTTGTGTGGCATCAAGCTGGGCAAGGCCTAGATGTGACCAATGAGCTTCCAGAGAGGCAGGGTCTGGATTTAACAATGAAGCCAGGTGTTGGGTAGCTAAATGGATTATAGGACCACTAATGATCCTGGCCAGGGTAGACAAAAGGTGGGAGACAGTCCCTGATTAGCATCAAGACGAATTGCTAAACATTTGAATGATTGATTGGTTTATCTCGGTATCTTGAAGAACAGAGCAGGAAAGACAAGTATTCAAACAAAGAATTACTGGAGACAGAATTATTTGCCAGGTGGCCTCTGAATAGGTTTTAGAAATGTAGATACTTTTCCTGTTGGAACCCATTGTTATTCCATAAGCATAATCTCTGCTGGGTGGAGGGGGAAGACTGGAAGTTTGCTTTGAGGTTGCCTGTTACCTGAATATGAAATCCCTTTTTGCAGGGTACTTGCAGCCTGACTCTGTGGTTTGAGCTGAGAGTGCTTGACTTTTGGGCATTTTGGTTCAGGTTAGAAAGTAGGGCACCCCTGCTTTGGAGCTACCCAAGAGTAAAAGGCAGTGCCTCTGGCAACACTTTCAAGAGTCTGAGCTTATGCATCAAAATGTACATCCATTAAGGGTTAAATACCCAGAAGGATTGGTAGCAGTGTTAGAAAGAGTTGTTGTTGTTCATTGTCAAGTTCGACTCTTCATGACCCCGTGGACCACATTATACCAGGCCCTCCTGTCTTCTGTAGTGCTCCAGAGTTTGCTTAATTTCATGTTTGTTGCCTTGATAACACTGTCTAACTATCTAATCTTTTGCTGTCCCCTTCTTCTTTGACCTTCAGTCTTTCCCAGCATCAGGGTCTTCTCCAGTGAGTGCTCCCTTCTCATTTGGTGGTCAAAGAATTTGAGCTTCAGCTTCAGTATCTGGCCTTCCAGGGAACAGTCAGGGTTGATTTCTTTGAGGATTGACTGATTTAATCTCCTTGCAGTCCAGGGGACTCTCAAGAGTCTTCTCCAGCACCATAATTCAAAAGAATCTATTCTTCAGCACTCGGCCTTCCTTATAGTCCAACTCTCGCAGCCATACATTACTACTGGGAATACCATTGCTTTGACCATAAGGACTTTTGTTGGCAGGGTGATGTCTCTACTTTTTATTATGCTGTCTAGGTTTGCCATTGCTTTCCTCCCAAGGAATGGGCATCTTTTAATTTCATGGCTGCAGTCACCATCAGCAGTGATCTTGGATCCCAGGAATTTGAAGTCTATCACTGCTTCCACGACTTCGCCTTCTATTTGCCAAGGAGTGATGGGGCCGGATGCCATGATCTTAGTTTTTTTGATGTTGAGTTTCAAGCCAACCTTTGCGCTCTCCTCTTTGACCCTGAACAAGAGGCTCTTTAGGTCCTCTTCACTTTCTGCCATTAGAGGGGTATCATCTGCATATCTGAGGTTGTTGATGTTTTTCCCAGCAATCTTAATTCCAGCTTCTGAATCATCCAGGGCGACATTTCGCATGATGTACTCTGCATATAAATTAAATAAGCAAGGGGACGATATACACCCTTGTTGTACTTCTTTTCCTATGCTAAATCAATCAGTTGTTCCGTATTCTGTTGTAAATGTTGCTTCTTGACCCTTATACAAGTTTCTCAGGAGACATGTGAGGTGGTCTGGTACTCCCATCTCTTTAAGGACTTGCCATAGTTTGTTGAGATCCACACAATCAAAGGCTTTAGCATAGTCAATGAAGCAGAAGTAGATCTTTTTCTGGTACTCTCTTGCTTTCTCCATAATCCAGCAAATGTTGCAAATTGATCTCTAGTTCCTCTACCTCTTCGAAACCCAGCTTGTACTTCTGGCAGTTCTCTATCCACATACTGCTGAAGCCTAGCTTGTAGGATCTTTAGCATGACCTTGTGAAATGAGTGCAATCATGCGATAGTTTGAACATTCTTTGGCATTGCCCTTCTTTGGGACTGGAATGTAAACTGACCTTTTCCAATCCTGTGGCCACTGCTGTGTTTTCCAAATTTGCTGGCAAATTGAGTGCAGCACTTTAACACCATCATCGCTTTGAATAGCTCAGCTGGGATACCATCACCTCCGCTAGCTTTGTTGTTAGTAATGCTTTCTAAGGCCCATTTGACTTTGCATTCCAGGATGTCTGGCTCGAGGTCAGTGATTACACCATTGTGGTTGTCAAGGACATTGAGGTCTTTCTTGTATAGTTCTTCTGTGTATTCTTGCCATCTTTTCCTAATCTCTTCTGCTTCTGTTAGGTCCCTACTGTTTTTGTCCTTTATCATGGCCAGCTTTGCATGGAACAATCCCTTGATTTTTCAAATTTTCTTGAAGAGATCTCTAGTCCTTCCCATTCTATTGTTTTCCTCTATTACTTTGCAAGATTTAGCATCTTTGTAGAATCTCCCCATTCTTTCTAATAAAAAGGATTTAGTTCTCTCCAGGAACAGCATGAGTGGGAAGTCAGAAGTATGCTGCATGATAAGCTGATCAGCAGAAATAATTTCCCCTTTGTGTGCATTCCGATTCTCTAGTGAATCCAAATCATAATGTATTATAGTTGGATTTTTTTCTGTGCTATGGGAGGGGGGAATTTTTTGTCACATGTATATTTTAGGCATTTTAATAGCTTAATTTTCTTTTTCAGGTATAAAGCTGTTTTATAATGTACAAGGTCTTACACAAGATGGAAGAGTACAATGTGTTGAAATTCTGAAAAAAGGGTACTTACTAGGTGTCTTACCTGGTGGAGTCCGAGAAGCACTGTTTAGTGATGAGAACTACAATCTCTTGTGGGGCAACCGGACAGGTTTTGCTCACGTGGCCATAGATGCAAAAGTGGTGAGTAGGCACATGCCATGTTTTTTGTGGTGTATTCAAAGGAAATTTACATGCGATCATCTGCATTAAAACCTTTCTTAAGATTAGTAGAATCTTCAATCATTTATCCAGGTCTGGATGTATGTACAAGTTTGTCCTGGGATAAGAAATCTCTCTCTCTCTCTCTCTCTCTCTCTCTATTTTTGCATCTGTGTGTGTGTCCATGCCTGAAAGTTATGGCGACTTCTGGTGATTCCTACTGAAGCATGGAGGACATTCAGAGAAGTGGCTTGACTGTGTGCCTCTGCCTCCCGACCCTAGTATTCTTTGGAGGTCTCCCATCCAAATAGGATTGGCCCTATTTAGCTTCCAAGATCTGATGGGATTGGGCTTGCCTGGGCTATCCAGGTTAGAGCTGGGTTAAGAAATCTTGTCTGTTGAAACTGTCACCAGGTTAGATGAGATAATGGAGAGTTATTACCAGTCAGAGTAATCAGTAATGCCTTTGATAGATCAGTGATCTGACTCAATATAAGGCTGCTTCATGTGTTCATGTGATAACAACCTTTCAGCAAGGCCATAGAGGATACATCTGAATTAGAATTGTTGCTGCATTTATATATGGGGAGAATGGGAGAGGAGGAAAATGTCATGAAAGGATATGAAAGAGGAAATGAAATTCTTCAGTCTGAGAAACAAAAGGATTTTTATTCCACTGGTTTTCAGAATAGTCAGTGGGGCAAGAGAGGTGAGGGGTGGGGTTAACCATTGTCTTCTCATGCCTATATAGAAAAACTCCAGAAGAATCTCCTAGTGTTCTGTTGTACCATACCCGTGTGTCTTCCTTACTCAGAGGCAATTTTTTAAAGTTCCAAATTTATTTAAGCTGCAGGTTTCTCACATTGATCCAATGACCAGCAGCTAATTGAACAAACAGTTTGCTTTTTGAGATATATTTGCAGTTGCTAAGAAGAAAGGCCGGTGAAATGGTAAAGCTGGTAAAATGGTGGCAGCTGAGTGCAGGTGAAACTGCAATAAGTCAGTCCTTGAAGCCTGTCCAGATTAACTGTTCTGAACATTAATGGAAAGAAAACCCCTTGTTTCCCCAGTTATTCTACAGAGTTGTACAGGGACTCTCATCCATGCATTCCTTTAACATGTAAAAAAACCTTTCAATATGTGGTTGTTCATGGCTGCACAACATAGTAGTTTTTAAATGGCTCTACCTCTCTTTCTCTGATTACCTAACAATGCAGAGTTATGCAAGTCTTAACCATTGATTTCAGTACCCTATTGCATGGTAAATCAGAGGAAATAACAGTCCTTCATTACCTTCAAGACTAGCGAATTTTAATTCTAGTATTAGCTTTTATGACTGCAGGCATAATTACATACACTAGTAGCGATTGTTCCCAATAATATTTTATTTATGGACATTGTGATGTTAGATAATGGATGTCTGAAATTCTGGCAATGTTTTTCTCACATGTTCTAGCCCATCATCCCTGTTTTTACAACAAATCTTCGGGAAGGATACAGGACGCTTGGAAAAATATGTAAGATTGTTTCTGCCTCTATCTTCCCATATGCTGCTTTCATGTCATTGGACTTTTATTTGAACCTTATTAAACTTTCTACTGTCAGGCATGCACCCTTCTTGTCTTTGTATCTTCTTCAGGCTTCCATCAGTTTCTCCTCTTGTTCTTTTTTTGTCCCTTAAATTTTCTACTAACTTTTTGTGTATTTTTCCTCTGGTATTTGCTATCACTTGATGTTGGCGAGTTATGCCATAGGCTCGACTGAAATCTAGCACATGTTTTTTGTACTCATACAGCCCCTGAAATAATTGAAACATGTTTAATTTTGAGTAATTATGAGTTAGATTAAGGCCCTGGAACATATCATGCTTGACTATCTGGGCGTGTACTACACAATTAAGTTTCATATGCATGGCCTTTTCTCATGTACCTCTATACCTTATATTACAAAGTAGAAAATAAGTGGTCTGTTTAAAATCAGGGCTTCTAAGTCTACACCCCACTACATTTGTGAAAACTTGAGTATATTTTGAATCTTATGGACAGGGCCATTAAAGTGGCTGTATGAGCGTACCCGGTGGCCAATTGTTCCTATATATGGAGGATTCCCAGTCAAATTTTGCACTTACATAGGAGATCCCATTCCGTATGATCCACATATAACGGCTGAAGAATTAGCTGAAAAGGTAAGTTTTGTATATTATGGAAACCTTTAAAAATATTACACTCTTAATTATATAATGTACTGTACTTCCATTGACTGTTTTTAGTGCAGTATTTTAATTCATATGTTTAACGTTTCTTTAAGTTTGTATGTGGAAAGGTGAGATATAAATATTTGTTGTGCTGTGATAAACTCATCATATACAAACCAATTGTTTTATTAGAGCAAGATGATGTAAGGTGCTGTGTGAGATGCTGCACAAGTGATTTCTTAGTTTTTTCATGAAGTCTTACGGTCGGGGAGTCAAAATCTCCTGGTAATCCCAGGTCCCAGGAACATCAAATTTGTGGCTACCAGGGCCAGGGCATTTTCGGTGGCGGCTCCTACCTGGTGGAACAAGCTCCCGGAGGAGATACGGGTCCTGCGGGACCTTGGGCAGTTCCGCAGGGCCTGTAAGACAGAGCTCTTCTGCCAGGCTTTTGAGTACAAGCCGCTGCCACCACCTTTTACCATTGTTATTTTTTACCGTCAAGACGTCCCTGGATGAAGATGAAGATGGGACGGTTGAACCATGGGGGTGGTATGTTGCTGGACTGAAATCAACAACTTTTCTTAGAAACCCATCTTTGAGAGTATTGACATCGAGAGCACCGACACTTTAGTATATGGTTTTATTCTGTTTTATCTGTTTTAACTGTGGCATCTATGCCTCTTTGTTAGCTGCCCTGAGCCTCAGGGGAGGGTGGGATACAAATCCAAAAACAAACAAACAAATAAATAAATAATATGGCAAACAGCAGATTTAAATGAAAAAAATGGTAGTCCTATTATTAAACCTGGTGATTAATTTTAGGTGATGCACTAGGTAAGATGTAATCAGATGCTAGCGATTTGATGACACATTCCTCCCATAGGCAAAGTCCTATCGTTAGTTGGTAGAGTATCATAGGATGAAAAAGTACATTTGATTATTTTCTTAACATAACATAATAATTAAGTGCCATCAAATCACAGCTGACTTATGATGACCACTCATGGGGCTTTCAAGGCAAGCGATAAGACGAGTTGGTTGGTCATTGCCTTCCTCTGCATAACAACCCTGGTCTTCCTTGATGGTCTCCCATTTACATCCCAACCATTGCTGACACTGCTTAGTTTTCAAGATCTAACAAGCTTGGGCTAGTGTATGCTAGTCAGACTACTGATTAGTTTTTGGAGAAGTTAATAAGATGGATATTGAATGGAATTTATCACAGATTTAAATAAGATACTTAGTAACTGCAAACTGATTGCTAATGAACTAGTATACGGTAGCCCTAATTTTAAACTTCTCGTCGCCTTGAAATGCTCAGTATGAGTACTACTTGAGTGTTTTCCTGGTGATTACAGAATAAAAATGTTCTTTTCTATTTTTCCCCTTTGTTTTTCAGACAAAGACTGCAATAAAAAATCTCAGAGATAAGCACCAAAGAATACCAGGTAGCATACCAAAAGCTTTGTTGGAACGCTTTGATAAACATCCAAAACGTGATTAGTGAAAACACTTGTCTGAAAATATGTGTGTGTGTATTTGTGTGTATATATATATATATATACATACACATATATATATATATGTATGTATAAATTGTAAATGGTTTATTTAACAAAACAATACAATTAAAATATTACTTTGTTATGTTTGTTTAACTTCTATCAAACATGAAGCTATAGCACTGTTATGTATGCTTTGAGGCTTTTTTTCTGCCATCAGATTGTGATATTGACTTTTTAGTGGTCTTTGATGACATTAATCTGTTGAAACAAAATTTGCTTGAACTGATTTTGTAGCTACAGTAAATTGGCTCAGGAGTGTGCTGTTCTTATTTGGTTGCTTAATTTGAAGATCAGAGGTATTACTATGGAGGAATATTTAGACTGTTCTGTGTTAATTCTGTGTCATTCCACAATTCTGACTTTATTATTTTTTATCAATCTTCCTCTTTTAGCAAGTAAGTATGGACAGTGTATGCTATGCTAAAGTTGGTACCTGTAATTCAACTGCCAAGATAAAATTGATGTTCATGTTGCAAGTAGGGTTGCAGTAAAAGTTCTTTAGAAAAAATGAAGTTTTATTCAATATTTAAGGTTCACCCTGACCTGGATTGCCTAGGTGAGCCCAATCTTGTCAGATCTCGGAAGCTAAGCAAGGTTGACTGTGGCAGGTACTTGGATAGGAGCATCCTACCAGCAGTCAGGAGTTGGGGGCAGGCTTTATTAAGCCACCTCTCTGAATATCCTCCAGGCCCCAGTATGGGGTCAGTCATCAGAGATCTCCATGACTTCCAGGTGCTCACACAGTCAGTCACTAGAGGTTGTCATGACTTCCAGGTGCGCACACACATGCACATACAAAAAATACATACATACATATATATATATATATATTAAAGGTCCCGCTTCTGCTGAATTGTGTTTGAGAATTTCAGTTCGATTTATTGAAATTTTAGTATTTGATGATATTGCTTCAGTCACCTCATATCTACCCTGCTTTACATTTAACAGTACATTCATTCTAATGTGTGCTTATTTTACACATATTTTGGTTTTAGAATCTTAGCATGAAATGTATGCAATTGGCACTATACAGAACTTATGATGTAGTGTACTTCTGAATAAGTAAAGTACAGTTTGACTTCAGGTGACATCACTGTTTTCTGTCATATTGCAGAGGAGTCAGGAGTATGGAGCCTCTCTAACTGTTTATCTGAGAGCCTGTTACACTTGAGGTTTTTAAAGAGTAGTAGCATTATCTAGTGTTAATGCATTTTTCTTTTTTGTAGGTCATTTTGAGACTTTTTAAAGTAGAAAAGCAACTAAAAATGTATAAAATAAATGAAACACTCTGGATGAAAAAATAGACCAGTATATAAAAACATTCTAGGCCTATAAGTGAAATAAGCAATAAAAATATAAGCTATACTGCTGATCAAAAGAGACTTGGCATAATCTGACAAGTCAGATGCAGAACTTTACCACTGTGTCTGAAGAAAAATGGTTTTCAAGATGGATGACTTATATCACAAGCTGCAAGTAGCTGAAGACTGAATGTTCACACTTTGCAATGATGATAATAAGCCCTTTCTAGGCGTATACGATTGGCTAACACTCCTGTAATTAACATCTTTCTAAAGTTTAAATTAAATGTTACACCGCTAAAGCAGTGGCTCAAGTGGTTAAGACACTGAACTGCAGGCTGCAGAAGGTCAGTAGTTCAGCAGTTCGAGACCCGAGAGTGCCGCATGACGGAGTGAGCTCCCGTCTCTGGTTCCAGCTCCTGCCAACCTAGCAGTTCGAAAGCAAGAAATTGCAAGTAGATAAATAGGTACCATCCAGTGGGAAGGTAACAGCATTCCGTGCACCTTGGTGTTTAATCATGCCGGCCATATGACCATGGAAACATCTTCGGACAGTGCTGGCTCTTCGGCTTTGAAACGGAGATGAGCACCGCAACCCTAGAGTTGGATTTGACTGGCTTTCGAGCAAGGGAACCTTTACCTAAAGTAATATAGTGATTTGTAAACCATCTGCAAACTAAGCACTGTACAAAAATATATTAAAAATGCAAACATCCTGCATAGGTTTACATACTCATGTAATACAGAAAGAAAGTTTAAATTATTATTTACTTTGTACAGATCAGTTGACTGCTAATGATGTAGCAGTTGGAAATCTTTCTTCAGTTCTCCTTTGTGATGGAACTCATTAGTCTGCCTCACTTTGATAAAGGTACATATAGTTAAACTTACAAAGATGTATTTATAAACAGTGTGCCTGAGAACTGCAGCAAGATTCAGACAGTTTCCTCCATTAGTGATTACTTGCTGTAAAGAACACTGAATTTAGCACCACCAACCAACATGCTTTTGTCACTTGAGAAATACGTTCATAGTGTTAGAGAGGAAATTGAGAACATTGAGTCAGCTGCTAATGCAGTAATGGCTGGCAATAATTATGAGAACCAGTCTTGCAAGCAAAACCATGTTTAATTATCAAACTTCTTGAAAAATATAAAATTATTCACATAATCTACAGTTAACCGAGGTCGAAGAAAACCAGAGAAACTCTCTTGCATGTACAGAAAGCATATTTCCAAATATACTTGCATATTCGCTACATCTTTTTGAAACATACAGTTTCGACCTAATTATTGATCTCATTTCCTAAATTGTGAGAATAAAATATATTAGACTCATTCTAATATTTCTTGCTTAAGACTTTCTGCTGGATTAATTTTCTGATGGATTAAACTCAGTTCAACATTTAATAAATGGTTGCTATTTCTGAATGTGTGTTTCCTGTGTATAATGTTTGCTTTCCATTGATGTTTGTTTACTTACAATTTACCAATTTAGTATCATTAATCAGAATTTCCAAAGTCAGATACCAGTTCTTCACAAAGATTAGTGTTTCCAGGTTTAATGTATGCTAAACTGAAGTAATAATCATGGCTATCAAAGTTAATTTTTTTCAGATGGGACTTAGAATCATAGAGTTGGAAGTGACCTCCAGGGTCATCTAGTCCAAACCTGCACAATGCAGGAAATTCACAAATACCTCCCCCTCCACACCCACAGTGACCGCTGTTCCATGCCCAGACTTCATTGGGGTATATTATGACACAATAGCCAATTAATGCTATAATTTTTTAAGGCAGAAGAGTGTTAAAGAGAATACTGCTGCATACTATTCCTTTAAATGTAGAGTTTTCATAACATTATGAATTGTTACTTGAGTTTAGTTCTAGGCTACAGCACTTTCTTGAAACTTGATATGTTTGAAATGGCAGTAGTTGTTGAGTATGCCTGTAGAGTTTCTTACTGGCTGATAGGGTTCCCAGCATTGTGTCTGTAGGTGTCATGGTGCTTGCCAGCACCTTTCCTGGCACCTGCCAAGTGGTTTTAGAAAGTGGATGGGGCCATGTAGGGTTTTTACCTAGCAGAGCTTCTGATTGGCAGTCAGATTCAGAAAAAAGCAGGAACCCACAAGGTCTTGTGGGAGGCATCTCACTTCCCCCTTCCCCACTATTTTCTCTTTCCATTCCCTGAAAGCCTACAGCCTCTCTCCTTTTCCCATTTCCTTCTCTCCTTCTAGGGTTGTCATTCTGAAGATCTCTTGGAATCACAATGGATTCCCTAACTACAGAGATCAGTTCCCCATAGGATTGCTAGCTCCCAAGTTGGGAAATTTCTGGAGATTTGAGGGTAGAGCCTTGGGAGGTCAAGGTTTTGGGAAGGAAGTGATCTCAGCAGGGTATAATTCCATTTAGTCCACCTCCCAAAGCAGCCATTTTCTCCAGGGGAACTGATCTCTGTCCTCTGGAGAGCAGTTGTAATTTCAAGTGATCTACAGGCCCCACCTGGAGGATGGCAACCCTAGTTCCCCTGGAGGAAAGGGCTGCTGTGGAGGCATTATACCCTTCTGTCCTTCAGATCTTCAAACCCCACAATCCCTAAGCTCCCCCCGCAAATGTCTAGGAATGTCCTAACCTGGAGTTGGCAACCTATTTTTATCTGCTTCTCTGTCTTAAACTTTCCCTCTCCCTCGCCTGGCAGTTTTTACTTAGGAGGCCCATTTGCATGGTTGGGAACTTGTGGAACAACACCTCAATTTCCCTTGTCTATATCTCCCCACATTATTTCCTCTTTCCCTCCTACTGGCAACCCCCATACCCTCCCCCCTTTTTCTGCTTCATTCTCTTCTTCTTAGCCATTCACCAACCTACCTTTCATCTGCCTCCCATCTTCAGCTATATTTATTATTTATTTACCTCATTTATACCCCACCCTTCTCCATAGTGGGAACCAAAGCAACTTACATTATTCTCCTAACCTGGAGGTGGCAATTCTGTCTCCTTCACACACAACAGCCAACCTCCATTTATCAGCTGTTCTGTCTTAAGCTTTCCTTCTCCCTCACCCTCAGCAGCCTCTGCCTAGGAAAAACTGGCCCAGTTGTGTGGTGCTGGCCAGGCCCACTTGCATGGTAGGGAACCCTCAAGGACTCGTGGGAGGCACCTTACTTTCCACCTCCTCCTACTATTTCTTCTTTCCCTCCTCCCAGCATCCCCTCCATACCCTCTCCCCTTTCTGTGCCTCATTCTCTTCTCAGCCTGTCAAAGGTTCAAGCCTGGGTCCCTTTGAGCCACCATCTTTTGGGTAAGCAGACAGTACTCAGAGCTGTGGGTCTTCAAGGCTAGAAACCAGACATTTATTTATTTATTTTATTTATTTGATTTATATCCTGCCCTCCCTGCCACAGCAGGATGAGGGCAGTTTGGTAAAATATATGAAAGTTTATTAAATATTTAAGGAAATATGTTATCACTGGGCCTCTAATGATCCTGCAAGAAAATAAGCAAGCTAACTTTTCTATCTAATACTTCAGTACCTAGTATTAGATGGCACACCTTTTAAATATCAAAGTCCAAGCTAGAGGCTCAAGCATTGTCTCTGTAGCTGTCCATTGCAATAGGGCTTGGCATAATCAGAGCCAATGTCCTGTGGAATCATATGGCTTAATTATAGTCTTTTGACATGTGGCATCAAGTGGTCTTCCAAACCCAATCAAGGAGCTTGCTCGATGGAACCATCTAGAAGATGACAACATGTCTTACCCTCCCATCCAGTTACAAAGCTGAACACAGGTTCCCATGATGAGCCAATTACCACATTCTTGAATCCAGCTTTGAAAGAGATAAGGATGGTGTCGGCATTCCAATTAAGGAGACCCAGTTAGGGACATCTGCAAGCTGGAACAGGCCAAATATTCATATTAACCTTTGGGAGGAATTCAGGCTGCTTTGCCTCACACAGCCATTCACCAACCTACCTTGTATCTGCCTCCTGACCTCAGTTGTATTTATTATTTATTTACTTCATTTATACCCCACCTTTCTCATAGTGGGGTAAGGTTAAGAAATAAGGATGGTGTAGGCAGGGAGGCCCAATTAAGGACATGTGCAAGCTGGAGCAGGCCTACTAATATGCACATTAACCTTTGAAAGGCAATCAGGGTGCTTTGCCTCACACAGCGATTCAGCAACCTACATTTTATCTGCCTCCTATCTTCAGCTATATTTATTATTTCTTTATTTGATCTATACCCCACCTTTCTCCACTGTGGGGACCAAACCTTATATTATTCTCTCCTGCTTTTAATCCGTACAACAATCTTGTGAGGTATGTTAGGTTGAAAGTATGTGACTGGTCTAGAATCTCCCAGTGAGCTTCCACAGGAAGATGGGGATTTGAACCAGGGTATCCCAAGCTGTACTCTGAAGTTCTAACTGCTACATCACACCAGCTTTCATAGGTTGGCTGCTGTTGAACAGTAGCAGAATACCATAGAGGGTCACAGTCACAACTAACCAAAAGGAAACTGTGCAAAATGTGCTTATTTTACATCACATGTCCATAATGTTAAATATCATTGCAACTATTGTCATTACAAATATTTTTTCTCAAGTGTACAGAAGAACAAGAAGTGTTCAACATAACAGGATGACGAAATTCTCTGGAGTAAATCACGTTTCGTAGACAACTTCTTCTAAGAGATCAGCAATGTCTTTTCTTATTTCATAGAGTGCAATTTTTTCAAATAGGGTAATTTACAAAATCCTAATGCATTGTGTATAGTGATTCTTACATCAACGGGCAAGTAGATACAAACACGCTGAGCTCCTTACTTACAGATTTGATTATGCCTGGAGGTGGCACCCCAGGAATCTTTTCTTTAGTTTCTGCAACAACCGTTTTGAAAGAATCTCACTGAAAATTGTTTTTCAATACAAGCCTCTTAAGTACAATCAGTTTCCCCACATTTACAAAACAGTTATTAATGTTATTACTGCTCTGATATTATAGTCGCAACAATTTCCAACAGTATCAAATCTTATCAGTTGTTTACAGAACAGTCAGTACAAGCAGAGACATTACATTACATTACCAGATTTATCTATGTTGCAAGGAAGTGATGTATTGAAAGCGAAACTTAATTTTAAATAGCATTTCAACCATATTTCTTCTTCTTTAATGTGTAATCCAAAGCAATTAAAATAGGATCCATTGTAATCCACAAACGAATCTTCTTATAGTTCCAAATAATTTAATTCCATTAAAAAAGGGATCCAAATGAGAGAACAAACTTCACTAAATTATATTGTATTCCAATAAAACAAGATTTTAAAAAATATATATATTTGTAATCCACAATATGATTTTTATAGTTGATAGTCAAAGTCAATCATTTCTTCTTCGGCCCAGTTTAAAAAGTTTCTTCTTAGCTCTCTTCTCAGCTACTTGAATGGGGGGGGGAGTTTTCCTTTACCCCTCCCTTTCTTTGGATTTTAACATGAAAGATTTAAAGGGCTCAGTCTATAGTTGATTCTTTAATCTTGATGCATTTAAAGTTACTCATGGTGTTGAGTTTCTTGGATATGTTGGATGAGGTCTGTTTCCCCCCCTTTCGTTCAATAGTCACAGCTGTTCACCCATGGCTGCCACACAGGATTTGCTTTGGGACAGTCTGGACTACCACCCGCTTGCCGCCACTTGTTGGGAGTCTTGATCAAATCCTCTGCTTGAGCTCCTTTCTGGGGAGCCCAGTGGAGTTCAGGAGAGCCTGAACTCTGCCAAAAATCCTGGCGATCCAGTGCTGTACACAGGAGCAAGTCCCGGAGCGCACTGTCCTCGTCATGCTGAAACTGGAAACTTACATGTTCATTTTTCAAAGGCATTGAGCAGAGCTTTGGTCTATGTTGAAGAGCTGCTATTAGAGTTATGCATAACCTCACTGACATTTTGTAGTTGCACCCACCATCCTGTGCTGGAATTTGAAAGGTGCCCACACATTCAAAAATGGTTGAGGATCAATTGATGATCGATTGAATAAGTATACTGGGTTGGATCCAAACAGCTTTTCTGTTGGTGAAAAAGGAAGGAAAGGAATTCCCTTTTACTTGGGAATCATAAGGCAGCTTGGACAAAAATAATGTGAGACAGAGGCTATAGTGAAGTGGGGAAGATGGAGAACTAACTTCTCTGTTAACGTGGAAAAACACCCCGAGGGAAAAATCCAACAGGATGAAAAATCCAACTGATGTACTTCCCTGGACTAAAGGGAAGGCGTGAGATCAACCACTTATTCGTCACTAGGCTAGCTCCTCATGAGTAAATTGGGGAAACATAGGTTTCTGCAGTTTGCTGGAATCTGAGCAGCCTGAAGACTGGTTTTACAACCTTGCTCTTACGGTGGAAATTAAGCTCAACCAAACCCCACTTATCATTTGAAGATTTACAAGGAGAGTTCCTCACAACGACAAAGGCATTTAAAAGATTACTTACAGTGAGATATTTCTTCTTTGTTCAAGTTTCCAAAATATAAAGGAATGTTTATTGTGAAAGATTAATTGCAGGAAGCTTAATTTAAAACAGGATTTAAGAAAGTTTAAAAATAGACAAGAATTTTCCAGTGTTACATCTTATTTTTGATGAAATAGCTATTAGAAGTTGTTAATTTACATGCACAATTAGACTGTATGGGAACTGGGCTTTGTGTATCAGAGAGAGAGTCCACTATTGGCTGACTTACAACAACAAAGATAAGAACTGAACTAAAATGTAGTCCCCATGGAGAGAGACACTGATTTTTTTTTTTAAACAGCAGATTGGCCCTTTGTTTGCCTTTGTATGGTGAAAGAGAGACATCTACTGGTCAGTAAAAATATCACAATTAAAGTGTAATTCTGCCTGATTGTAAAGTTTAATTATACAGTTTAAATATGGCTGGCATTAGAAAATATATTGGTTCCTGAAACACCCCTGAAAAATATATTGGTTCCTGAAACACCCCTGAAAAAGCTGTTAGTCCTGGATATTTACAGAAATTATTTGATCAGTTTGAAAAAAATGGACATGAAATTTGAGAAAATAGTTGAAAGAGTGGTAAATATGAACCAGAAATTATAGATGAGGTTAGGAAATTTGAAAATTCTATTAAATATTAGGGGACGTTCAACATATTAATGAGAAAGCAGAACCTTTGGAGAGCAAAACAGAAATTTTAAACAGAGAATTGGAAAGCAAGCAAGATAATCTGGTTGAGAGAGAAGGAATATTGCCTGAGACTCGTGAGAATATCAGAGAAAAGGTTGTTGAAGCTTTGGCAGACCTTCTAGAAATTGATGAAGATGATATGGATTCTAAAATTGATAAGGTCTATAGAATAAATTTGCCGCATTAAGAAAAGGGCCAAGAGATACTTTGGTGCATTTAGTTAGGGAAAAAATAAGGGACCAGGTTTTGCAACAACACTCTAAATTAATACTCAGGATGGCTAATATGGTATTATTGTTTTGAAAGCAATTCCAATAAGGGATTTTATGTAAGAGAAAAGACTATGTCTTTCCCACTGATTTTTTTTTAATCATTTCGATGGGATAAATTAGAAGGCAGAATTTCTCTTATCAGCAACAAAGATTTAAATTGAATACTGTTCAAAAGGCAGGAGATTTTTGGGAGAGATACAGATTTTTGGGAGGAAACAGAAACTTCAGAAGAAACTTCACAAGACCCACAACAGATCCAGCAGGGGATAGAGAAAGTCAATCATGACTCAGAGGGTACAAGTTTGAACTCTTCTATACCTGGACACTAGTTATGGATTACAAATGTCTAATGTGGAATATCAATGGAGCAAATGCTCCCCAAAAGAGAGAGAAAAAATTCAAAAAGGAAAATCAAGATACCATTTGTTTACTTGAGACATTAGAAAAAAGGATATAAAGGTCTTAGTTTATAAAACTTGGCTTATAAAAAAAGAATTCATTACGGCAAGTATTAAAAAGAAAAATGGTGTGGTGTTGTATATTAAACTCTATTTATGAGGTAATTTAACAGACAAAGTAAGGTTGAAAACGGAACCCCCCCCTTTTTTTATATACATGTTTGCCTTTTTTGTTTGTCTTATAAAAATAAAATTGTTTTAAAAAATGAGCCAATCCTCATGGTAAAATTACAGGAAAAGAATTTTTAGTAGATTCCAATTTCTCTACTTCCCACAGGACTAATCTCTCAAAGACTGTGATAGATGGATCATAATTAGATGCTATAAATGTAGACTTTAGGCAGAACTTACTGACATCAGTATATTGCAAATTTCCAAAAAAGCCCACCCCTCTTAAGCTGTAACTGTCTAATCAAAAGAAAAAGGTCCACCTACTTGTATGGAGGGAACTGCTCTTCCTGAATATTCTAGAGGTTTACAATAACAGTTATACTTGTATTGATGGGTCACCAGTCACAGTTTTAAGAAACCACTCTTTATTGATGCTGAGCTGGTTCTACCGTCTTCTGGATGCTTATGCCTATGAAATGTTTATAATAGTAATTTCCTTGGAGAAGATTATTGAAATGAAGTCTTCAGTATCCGGATTTGTCATTGGAATGAAATATGTATACTTTATGTAATAGCATATTATACACTGGGAAATTCAAGTTTAGAAATATTGTGCTATATATTGCATTGATTATATTCATGTACAGCATACATTGTTTTCCCTTTATATAATACACCAGTATTTGTTCTTGTTTTATTTGTGTCCCTTTTCACAGCTTTACTATTATTGTTGCTGTTACTGTGCTGCTGTGTGATCTCCTCTCTAGCAGTCTAGGGTTGCCAGGTCCCACCTGGCCACCAGCAGGGGATGGGGAGGTAAGGTTGCCAGCTCCAGGCTGGGAAACTCCTGGAGATTTGGGGCTGGACCTGGGGAGGACAGGGACCTCAGTGGGGTACAATACCATAGAGCCCACCCTCCAAAGCATCCATTTTCTCCATGGGAAGTTACTTCTGTAGTCTGGAGATGAGCAGTAATTCCAGGGGGATCCCCAGGTCCCACCTGGAGGCTGGCATCTCTAGGCAGCACCCTCTGGGTGACTTGATACCACCTGATTTGCATGACTCAACTAGGCCCAGCTGTTCATCATGAAAGCCAGTGTGATGCAGCAGTTAGAGCTTCAAAGTAGGGTCTGTGAGACACAGATTCAGATTCCCATCTTGCGTTGGAAACTGACCGGGTGATTTTGGACCAATCACATACTTTCATCTCAGCTTAATCAACCTCACAGGGTTGTTGTGCAGATAAAAAGGAGAAGAGGATGATATAAGCTGTAAAGGATTAAGTGCTATGTGTATGGGGTTTTGGGTGTGGCAGCAGTGTTCAAGCCTTTTATGATTTCCTCTTTTCTTTAGGCCCTGTGGAGGGTAGAGTAAACTCTTAGCATTGTAGTAACAGCTGTGGTCAATTAAGGCTGAGATAGCTTAATAAGTGGGGTGGATAGAGAGGGAGTAAGTCGGTGTAGTTTCTATCAGCTGTTAGTCATCAGACGGAGAAGGCAAAGCAAGAAACTGGAGGACAGCTGAGAGACTTTTGGAATTTGTCCCTCTTTAGGAGCCTTGTACGCGGAATTCATTTGAAGGCTTGGATTGTTGCTTCTGGTAACTGCAGTGAAATTTTGGCTTTTCATTGCACTAAATATGGGACTGTTATCTTGTTTTCCTGTCTCCCGCTTCATCCTTGGATATAGTAAATAAAGAGAACTGTTTATTTTCTGAAAGTGGAGTTCCCTCCTTTGTGCAGCAAATAGCCCACGGCCAGGAGGAAGAGCACTATCAGAGTGAGTCCCTGGAGTTACAACTTCTGTACATAAGCTGCTTTGGTCTCCACTGTGGAGAAAGACTGTAAATTTCCTAGGTAGAGGCTGTGGGGGAGGGGGTGAGGATGGAAAGATGAAGGCAGATAAAGGTAGGTTGGCTGTTGAGTGGGAAGGAAATAGGGCTGCCATCTCCTGGTTGGGAAATTCCTGGACATTTGAGAGGTGGAGCCCGGGGAGGGTGGGGGCTTGAGGAGGGGAGGAACTTCAGATCAGTATAATGCCATATACTCCACCCTCCAAACCAGCCATTTCTTCCACCATTGCCAGCCTCCAGGTGAGGGCTGGAGATCACCAAGATTTACAACTGCTGTCCAGGTGACAGTGATCAGTTCCCCTGGATAAAATTGCTGCTGTTGAAGGTTGACTCTATGGCATTATACCCTGCTGAGGCTGCTTGCCTCCCCAAGCCTCACTGTCCCATGGCTTTCCCCCCCAAAATCCAGGAATTTCCCAATCTGGAGCTGGCAGCCCTAAGGTGAATTGATCTCTGTAGCTGGGAGATCCGTTGTGATTACCAGAGCGCTGCCACTGCTGCTGTGGGAGGAGAGGAAGCAGATGGGTAGCTGGGAGCACTGCCACCACCATCGCTGCTGCTGCTGCTGCTGTGCAGGGTGGGGGAAGAAGCAGGCAGAAGGCTGGGAGAGTGACGGGGGCAGAAAGAGAGTGCTGGGGTGGGGGGCAGAAAGAGAGAGAAAGAGTGATGAGGTGGGGAGGCAGAAAAACAAAGAGAATGATGACGGGTCAGAAAGAGAGAAGAAGTAACATGCATGGAGGAGAGATAGTAAGCAAAGGGGGGCAGAAGGGAGAAAGAATGTGAGAGTGGGGGACAGAGGAGGAAGCAAAGGTGTGAGGAATGGGATAACCATCCTGCAAATTTCTTGCAGGTCTCCACTTGTTAACTTTTGGAATGTGCAGCCACAAGATGTAGTGGTGTCCAGTTGCTTAGAAGGCTTTCAAAGGAGATTAGTTAAATGTGGGTGATAGGTCTATCAATAGTTTTAAGACAAGATATGGTTGATGAAATCTCTGCATTTAGGGGTAGTGTACTTTAGAGCAGGGGTCCTCAAACTTTTTAAACAAGGGGCCAGTTCACTGTCCCTCAGACCATAGGAGGGCCGGACTATAGTAAAAACAAAAACGATGAACAAATTCCTATGCACACTGCATATATCTTATTTTGAAGTGAAGAAACAAAACGGGAACAAATACAATATTTAAAATGAAGTAAAGTTAAATCAACAAACTTACCAGTATATCAATGGGAACTATGGCCCTGCTTTTGGCTAATGAGATGGTCAACTGAATAGCAATCAGAATATAAATGCACTTATTGTATTTTAAATTGGGTTTACTACTCCTTGGCTGTCTGTCACTGACCAGCAGGGGAGAACAGCAGGCAGCCCATCCAGAGATCAGAGATCACTCTGTTACCACCCATCCAGCTTAACATCTTTCCTTCTCTACATCTTTCCTTCTCTCCTCCTTTCCACCTTTCCTCCTTTCCTGCTTTTCCCCCTTTCCTTCTGTTCCACCTTACTTCTTTCTTTATTCCCACCATAACTTCTTTCCTCCTTTCTACCTTTCCTTCTGTCCATCTTTCAACGTTTCCTTTTTTTCACCCTTAACTACATTTCTTCTTCTTCTTATCCACAATTCCTTCTATCCTCCTGCACACAGGAATATCACTGGGAGTGGAGCCGAGGGGCAAATGAGGGAGCTGAGGGAGGGAGAGCCAGTCAAGCACAGCCCAATTAGTGCCTACCAGCACAGCCCAATTAGTGCTCACCAGCGTAGCCCAAGTAGTGACCATGGGACTCACCTCTTCAGGGGGTAATAATGCACCCAATTTCCTCCAAGCTGCCTCTGCGCTGTGATGCCTCCGTCTCCCGCGCTCTCTCTCCCGCTCTCCGCGCTCCCGCCCTTCACTGCCCACAAGTCACCGCGCAGGCATCCCTCCCAAATGCCCTGGCTTCCTCTGAATCCTGGGAGATGGGAGCTGTAGTCCGGCTGCGCTGTTCGGTTCCTCTCACTGCCTGAAGCTAGATTGTGGCCAGACAACAATTCCCATGATCCAGTGCTTCAGCTGGCCAGCCAATCGGCGGCAGCCGCCGCCCCCTCTCCCTCTTCCACCAATGACCTTCCTTCTCATGTAAAAAAAAAATGACAGACAAGCAGCGGTGGCATAAACACCCAGTGGGCCGTATAAATGTCCTCGGCGGGCCGCATGTGGCCCGTGGGCTGTAGTTTGAGGACCCCTGCTTTAGAGTATCAGTTGCTAGGGAGTGAAATAACAGGAGAGCATAAACCTTTGTACCCTGTTTCAGGCTTTCTGGAGCCCTATGTTGACTACTGTGGGGATCAGAAAGTTGGAGGAGATGGTCTTTTGGTCTGAGCCAGCAGTGCCGTTCTTATATTCTTAAGTCATACCCTATAATTATGTATGACAAAAATTCATATTCTGTAGGTGTGACAACAAAGTACCCAACTCAGTTTTATCCTATTAAGCCTGTAACTGTGCTCTTATGGCACAGGATTTCTTCATTTTGAATGTCATAACAGGTTGCACGGAAAAGAAACTGTGTCTACAGGCGTGACTATTGGATAATAAATACAGAATTAACCAGAAGTCATACAACATTTACTTCTGTCAGAGCACAGTGGTTGGAGGCAAGAGAGGCTCAGATTTATCAACAGTGGTAAGTAAACAGAATATTTGCCAGTTAATGTATATTAGTCAGCAAATATTTCATGTTGATATTTCTACTGCTATTTGTAAGATCATCAAAAAGTCTTGTGACCCCCTTATTATGAGATAAACTTTCATAGAGACATAAAATATGTAACTATTATGCAATGTTGGCATATGATGGTATGTTCCTATGGACAAAAGGAAATACTACTTTAGACAAAGAGTGATTAAAATGTGGAATTTACTGCCAGAGGATGTAGTGATGGTCACAGGAGTAAACAGTTTTAAAAGGAAACGAAATAGATTCATGGAGGATAAGTCTATCAATGGCTACTAGCCATGGTGACTGAGGAGAACCTCCAGATTCAGAGGCACTAAGCCTCTGAATCCCAGAGCCAGCAGACAACATCTGGGGAAGGCCTTGGCCTCTATGGAGTTTTATTGTATTTTATCGCATGTAAGCTGCCTTGAGCCAGTTTGCCTGGCAAGGTGGGGTATAAATAGGAATAAATAAGTAGTAAATATGGCCTTTAGTTGGCCATCCAGAGGATCTGGTTGGCCACGGTGTGAGACAGGATGCTGGACTAGATGGACCATTGGTCTGATCCAGCAAGGCTCTTCTTATGCTAATCAGTGGATCATCAGTGGATCATTGATGCCATGAAATACAAAAGGAACATTTCTCTGAACCACATAAGAGATTACCATAGAAATGTCACAGATTGTACCTCTCATATTTCATACCATTTGGGCCCTGCTTTTCAGCATTTTATCATCTTTGTAAATACAGCCTGCAAACTAAAGTTATCACTTTAAGCATCTGGTGAGGTAGTTTCTATTACACCAAAACTTATGCTACAATAAATTTGCTGCAAGACTCTGTAGTATCTGTTGTAACAAACTTACAGCTCTACCTTTGAAATGTACTATTATTCTAGTAAGTGGACTAGTTTCTCATTGTTTTGAACAGAGATAACAGTAAATGGGTATGATCGTGCAATCTGTTAGGGTCCGGTCACACTGCCGTTTTGATTGGGATTCGCTGCTGTTTACTTGCGCATGTCAGTTTCACGTTCACACACGCCAATCCGCCTCCCGCCGCAAAGCGGGCTTACTCGTGCAATGCTTCCGGGTTTTCCTGACCCCTGGAAAAACTAGTGTTTTCCTGGCACTTCCGCTTTGATTGCGCGATTTCACCTATGTGGACAGCCCCTCTCTCGCAAGGATTGCGATTAGGGCCGTCTGAACGTTCTTGGGGTTTCTTTTTTTTTTTAAAGCTTCCGGTTTGAGCACTTGAGCAAACATGCGCTTAATAAATCCATTTAAAGTTTAATAATGGATTTATTAAGTGCATGTTTAGTCAAGCGCTCAAACCAGAAGCTTTAAAAAAAACGCACAAAGACGGCCCTGGAGGTGGGAACGAGAGGCGGGGGCTACGGCAGCCTGGATGGGGCCGGCAAGGAGGATGGCGGAGACGGCGGAGCCTATTTTCGTGGGTCAATGGCGGCAGCGGCGGCGGCAGCCCCCCCCCCAAGTGTCGGCAGGAGCAGCAGCCGCCCAAGCCTCCCCGTGGCCGGCAGGATCGCCTGGAAGGACAGCGCAGCAGCAGGCAAGCGGGTGCTGGGAAAGAGGGGCTGGCTGCATGTAGACAGCCCAATGCGAATAAAAATGTTCCCGATTTAAATAAACCGGGAACAAAGCGCATGTCAGTTGCAGTGTGACCAGAGCCTTAGTAGAACATGCTGGATTCTCCTGGATATTTCCTACATTGTCCTCTCCCCAGCAATTCTCTCCAACCATAGGAAAATCTGTTCACTCTTAGGCATTTAACCACAGGCAGCGATTCAGGACCCCTACTACATCACCAGGAGATTTGGATAAGGATAGATGGAGCTGAATATCATCAGGATATTGATAACAGACAACCCCAAAACTATGAACAAATTATTCTAAGGGACTGGAAAACTCTGCACTCTGTGGAATCCCACAGGATAGGGCCCACATTGATGATAACTCATCTCCAATGGCTGCTCTTTGAATTTGGTCTGTGAGGAGTCCAACACACATCTCCTGATATCTCTTTCTGCCTCCAAGTGCCTTAATGAGATGACATGGTCCACTGTATCAAAGCCTTTATAAAAATCCAGTAGGAACAAGAAAGCATAGCCTTTGACATATTCATTGACTAAAGCCATCAGGGTCATTGACTAAAGCTTTCAGGGTGGCTTCTGTAACATAGTTTATTCTGAAACCAGACAGAAAAGGGTCCAGAGCAGATGAGTTATTCAAGAAAATCTGAAGTTTTCTACCACTGTCTTCTTAATCACTTTACTTTGAAGGGATAGATAATAATTTCTGACATCCTTGTACGAGCAGAACCAGTTTGAGTCATAGTATGTGTTGGAACAATTACGGACATTCACTTGAGGCTGTGTATCAGGTTTAAAGATATGCTGTTAAAAAGCAAGACGTTTCATGAAAATAAGTGCACTCTGTAGAGAAACAGCTTAAATTAATGGTTGTGGTTTCTTTCCCCCCAAAGGTGGAGAAGTAATATCTCATCTGAGGTAAATTTCACGTGGTTAGTTTGTCCATTATCATTTATGTAATGGCAGCTGCAGCAATGTCCAGTACTTCAGAGGAGGAAACCTTGACTTTGTTTAGTCACATGCCGAAAAACGGAATTGGTTTTGATTACCTGGAAGAATCTCTGAGCTACAAGTGGCTACTAGTGCCTCTCATACTACTTTATGCCACATATCTGAACACACTTTTTATTGCTTATGTTAGCATACTTCTGCTCAGTATTTGGAAGAAAATGACTAACTTACCAGAGGACATGTCAGACAAATTATGGGATCTACGAAGGCAAGGGATTGCATACTTTATAGATAAACTTGGAAGGATGCTGCATGGTAAGCAAGCATTTCCTTTCTCATCAACAATCCCTATCCTACAGTTCTTAGGGCTGGAGTTTAGTATACAGCACAGAGGCAAATGCACAATCATTGCCAATGCGCCCCAGAAATTGTATAGGAGACCCATTTCTGGCATTACAGCAGCCAATGGGCTCAAGAGAAGACATATCCTTCCATCAATCTCCTGTTATAATAAATCCTGGATGATGGGATTTTCCCCTACAGAGGGAGGACCTTGGCGGTGCTGCATTCCTTCCTAAGATCCAGTTTTTGCTTTCGATGCAGCAGCACAAATCACAGTGGTGACTATGTAGCATAAGCCTGTATTATTAAACTTAATGTCAGCACCCTATTACAACATAATTAAAGCCCTATTCACAGCTGTGCCTATAATCCTATATGGATACTTTCCAGTTAGTGGTTGTTTACCCAATCTCATTTGCTGAATTTTATAATCCTGTGTGATTCTTAATTCCTCTTAAGTCTCAAATATTGCCCACATGGAACGCTACTATGTAATCTTAATGGGTGAAAAGAAGAAAAACACAACAGCAAATTTCTATCTGTGAGTTTACTATGTAATTTGACTGACAGGACGTTATTAACTGTAACTATCTCATCTTTAAAAAGGGTGAAATTCCTTAATGTAGCCATTTACCTTAAGAGTAATACAGTTACAAACAGCTGTTTATAGTACAGGTCTCTCATTGGTCTGTTGTATTTTTGTGCTATGAGTATTACGTGTAATCTGTGTTCGTTGTTAATTATACAAGCTTTTGTTCTCACTTGATGAAGAAAGCCATTGGCGCAGAAGTCCATCAGTGGCTATTAGCCACAAGGTATAGATAGGAACTCTCAGTCTGGGGCAGGTGATGCACTCTATTCTTGGTGCTGGGGGGGGGCAGCAGTGGGAGGGCTTCTAGTGTCCTGGCCCCACTGCTGGACCTCCTGATGGCACCTGGTATTTTTGGCCACTGATTGGCTACTGGTGACAGAGTGTTGGACTAGATGGGCCATTGGCCTGATTCAACATTGGCTTCTCTTATGTTCTTAAAAATATTGGATTCCCATTATGTGTGTTGTGACAGGACTTTTGTATCAACTGAGGGAATCCACACAGCTTCTTTGATTTTTGGGGAACTTGGTTTGTTTTAAACTATATACCTTCCTCTCAGGTACCAGGTATTCTAAAAGTAGCAAGTGTATAGGCTTTGGCTGATTCTGCACAAAGTTTCATCCCCCAGAAATAATCACAGTAATTGATCATTTTTGCATTTCTTGCTGTGGGGTCGCTGTTTGGCCCGAATCTAGGGGTCTTTCTCCCCGGATTTTCCCTCACCATCATCTTTAGGTTGTTTTTTTTACTGCGGGGGTGAAGCTGGGGCATTCTAGTGGGGAACTTGAGAATCATGGCTGTCCTCGCTCCTCCTCACTCCACCCCTTTAACTCCTCTCTCTGCTTCTTTCTCTCCCCTACCCGCAACTGCCCCTTGGTGCAGGTGGGTTTTAAAAAAAATTTCCTGCCTGGGAAGTAACGTCACCACGTATGCACAAATTTGGTGTACTTCCTCAACAGCTGTTTTCGGTGGGTGGATACGTCACAACGCACCCACCCACATATGCAGAGATCACGCCTCTGGGTAGGTGCATTACTACACAACCCTGCCTCCATTAAAAAACCCCTGAGGGGAAACAGAGTGGAGGGACCACTAGATCCTGGGCAAGGCGGCATAGGGAATTGAACCCCCGGGACAAAGCTGGGTCAGATTTCCGTAATGCGGAAATGCTAGCATAGAATCGGGCCAATTAGACCCGGGGTTAAAGGGAAGTAAAGCATTGGTGCAGAATTGGCCTTTGAGTTTGCTGCGGTGAGGTAAGTTTTGTGGTGCACAAGTAGAATGTGATCACTGAGGCAGGATTTTAATATAAACAACACAAAAGAATTATTTATTTACAAATTGGTTTTGAAGAACAGAAAAACAGCACAAGTCTCCAGATAGTCAGGGAAGAAACCTGGATAATGCACTTAAATTTAAATTTGTTATGGCTTCAGATAGTAGTTTGAAATTTCCTTAATGCTTTCAAGCAAAAACAGGCTTTTACTGTCTAGCCACTAGGATCCCACCCACACCAGCCTGCCCTTTTCCAAGAGTCAGACTAAATGGCACAAGATCTTCTCATTGCCAGAGACAGGCCTAACAATTTATGTGCTCTATTCTCTCTCAGAGGTACAGCTAAACCATTCAACCAAGCACCCAAACAGAGCTATGCTTCACTCTTTTTGCTAGGTTTCTGAGCCAGACCTGAGACCAAACTGCTCCCTCTCTCAGACAGAACTGAACTCTCACTGCACTCTCCCTAAGGGAGACCTCAACTAAACTCCTGCTGTGTTTCCCAACAACATTTCCCCCCCTTCTGAAAAGTGACTGGATGCTGTAGCAGCATTCACATGACTGGTTGTTTTCGCCTTCAGAGGCAGGATAGGCTCCTGCAGGGGCGGCCCCATGTTTACCCCCCACACACTAGGTGAGGATACCTTCTGGTGCCCTTCCATGCACCCACCTATGCCAGGTTTGGCTGTCTTGAGCACAGCCAACAGCCCAGCCATGGGGCAGCAAGAGCCTCCTTGGCTGCTGCGTAGCTTGCAGGGTGGAGGGGCGGAGCCAGCCCCAGCCCTGCCCCACACTGCTGCCCGCTCCCCATGTGCGACTCACATCCTGCTGCAAACCTGAGTGCAAGGCGGCAGTGAGACCTGGCAGGGCTTGTTGGCAAGGGCGCGGGGGGGCACTGGGTGGGAGCAGGCGGTGGCATGTGCGGTGAGGGGCTGCAGGTGCCTTACTTCTTGCCTTTGGCTGGGCCCAACGCCAGGCCTGGTCTCCGTGACTCTTGGCAAGGCACAGGGAGTGAGAGGGGGCAGGGCAGCAGGCCAGGGTGGCACCCCTCCATGAGGTGGCGCCGCCGCACCTCTAGGCATATGTCTAAATTTTTCTATGGGTGGGGCAACCCTGGGCTCCTGTCCATCAGCCTTGTAGCCAGAATTTTTTCTACAGGGGGGTGGGAGGTGACATAACGTGAGAGGGAATGGATTGCCTGGCAAACACAAGCAAGGTGAACACAGCTCTTCCTGCTGCTTCCTGCTTCAAGCTGCAGTCAAGTAGAAGGGGAAGAAGACCTGGCTGCTGAAGCAGAGCAGCTGAAAGAGCCAGCCACTCAGGCTCCTGTTCCCTGCTTCACACAGTGCACTGCTTTGGCTCATCCCTCCCCACCTGCCAGCCCACCCACCGGACTGGCATTCCTTGGCCACCCGAGCAGAGCAGCAGGAAAAGCTGGCCATCAGGCTTCCCTCCTATAGTATTGCAACACAGCATTGTTTTTCTGATACATCAGTTTCTAGCTCTGTACCTCTAAAGGGCGATACACTTTACTTGTTCATTAAATATCTATCAGTCTTCCATTCCTTAGGATTACTGTGTCAAATGGGGACCCATGTATACATTAGACTATTGGACAGACCCTGATCTTTACCCAGGAATGCATGATGGATTCTGCACTTTTAGGATGCTTTAAATGTGACAGGCTTGACATAAAGACTGGTTTGGCTAACAGTCATTGCTTAGTGAGGCTTGACAGGAGAACATAAAACAAGTAGAATCTGGCAATGTAGAGATATGGGGAACTACACTAAAGTAGCTCAAACTCTAGAAGCCTCGAACAAACAACAGAGCTCACGATCAACCTTATCACAAATTTTCAGAGGACTTTGAGGGACATGCAGTCTTGCAGTCTATTATAGATACACAAAAGGGGGATCTGTGAGAATTCACAGGGGGAGGAATAATCCCATTTCTTCACTTCTTCTCTTCTCCCCTTTGTTTCCTGTTCCAGTTCCTTCTTCCACCACACTAGCATCACTTTTGCTAACTGTTTAGATTTTCTCATCACTACCTAGTTCTAGCTCTACTTTGTTCCCCCCCCCCCGTCTCCCTTTCTTCCTCCTGGCCTAATGAGACACTTTCCCATAGCATCCCAGTGTTGTCACCCTCTTCCTCACTGCCCACTCTTCTCTTGTACACAAGACCTGAGTTGCAGAGACATACAGGAAGTTGCAGCAACCTTTTTTTGTGTGGTAAGCATTGCCATCATGTTTTTGTGTAGCACCTAGGGTTGCTACAGCAAATTTTGTTCTGTTTTAGTGATGTCTCTGTTCACTGTTGTGGGTCTTTTTTAAAAACAAATCTTGTTTTTCTGCAATCTTGGGCATTCCCGTGGTTTTGCAGGATTCTTCACCTTAGCCCTGGGTATCCCAATGGCATAGATTTTAAAATTCAAGTGTGGGGGGGGGAGGATCATGGTTGCTGGAGGGGGTTCTTACAGAATCTTACCACTACTTTAAAAATGTTTCACCTTAAGGGAACCCTTTCCCTATTAATTTACCTTTTGAAAAATTGTTACTGATTTGAGAAGATTTCTGGGGGTGGTCTATGGTGAAACTGAGTTCATACAGGCAGTTAACAGGCCTTTTTGGCATCCACACAAATTGCAAAATGAGGGAGGTTGTACATAGCAGTGGAAGATTAGTAGAGGTCATTAAACTATCTTCTAGGAAAACTTGGCTCTGACTGTGCTTCTCCTTGAAGAATACAGTAAATTCCCAGGAATTTCAGGATACTGTGGAATGCAGTTTGAAAACCAGTACTTTAGCAGTGGAACTGTTACTCTGCTTAGAATACCACAGGATGTGACCAAACACAATTTGAAAACCAGTACTTTAGCAGTGTAATTGTTACTCTCCAAGATGTCACTAATCAGCAGCTCTAGAAACTAATTTAATAGTTGCTTCATCCTGTTGATTTTCACATTGTCAAACTCCTTCTATCCCTGTTCTATTTTAGTTACCCCATGTGCATTTAATTATTATATTATCACAGTTTTTCATGATGAGGAAGACAAAGAAACCTTTGACTGATGAAATAAATTTTAATTGAGTACAGTAGAAGAAGAGTAGGTTTTTATACCCTGCTTTTCTCTACTCTAAGGCATCTCAAAGTGACTTACAATTGCCTTCCCTTCCTCTTCCCACAAAAGGCACCTTGTAAGGTAGGCAGGACTGAGAGGCTTCATGTGGAGGAGTGGGGAATCAAACCTAGTTCTCCAGATTAGAGTCCGCTGCTCTTAACCACTTCACCATGCAGGTTCTCAGTAAGAGAAAGAAAGACATGACATAAAAATGCAATGATGAAAAATTAAACAGCACCTAGGAGTGGAAATGGTTTTACTAAACAAATAAGTCCACTCAGAAGTACTCTAAGTGTAACCAAACTGTGAATGTGTGCTGTGTGTCCCCAAGGACAAGAAAAGGAGGGAAGGTGCTATAGTAAGGACTGAAAAGTGGTCATGCTGATCAGACAAATTTGTGAGGAAATAATCATTCTTGTAGCAGGAGTGAAGGGGTGCAGCATGTGGTTTCAGGGTAAGGAAGAAGCTGGGAAGCTGAACAAATCCAAGAGAAGGGGGATATAGCATGATACTCAGGGGCTGGTTGAAATAAAATGGGAAGAGAAAGGACTCTAGAAAGGTACTTCAAATGAGAATTTCAAATGAAAGCCTGATCCTGAAACATGACCATTTTCTAAAGTTTTGGTGGTGAGGGACAGTCCTAAAATGGGTAGGCTGAAGTGGATGCCCCAAGCCTTCTAGTGAGAATAAGGCTTCATTCCCTTGAGACACTGTAGGGAAAATACTAATGGGGCTACAGTTGAGTTTCTCCTTGCTGATTGAGGACTTGATTATTTTACATGGAATGGCATGTATTATTCTCAATGTTCCATCAGTAGAGTGGAATGTCAGGTGTTCCCACAAACACTGGTTGTTCATTCCATTCACATGTGGGAAAATCCCACAGAGTCACAAGACTGGCCCTTGATGAATGGGTGTACAGTTTCTCAGAGGAACTGGGAGCTGTGTTAACAAAACAACATGAGGGGGAGGGAAAGTGTGGAGGGCAACAGTGAGAGAGTAGGGTTGAGAAATGCAGAGAGGAGTTAAGTTGTACTCTGCCTATCCTGAAAAGTGCTCATACTGATCAGACAGACATCTGAGGAAAGAATCATTCTTGTAGCAGGAGTGAAGATGTACAACATAAGGTTTCAGGGAAATTATGTTTGTGGACATTTTGTCTTTAAAAATGTTTTAGAACTTTTGATGTTTGTAGTGGTTCTCTCTACCACATAGACCTCCATTGTCTTAGACACACTATTTTAAAGAGGAGTGCCATGAGGAAGGGATGACAGTCAGTTGGAAAGTGGCTATTCCCCCATGGGAAGTTGTCCCCATGGAGCACTGGATAAGGTTCAAGGTTTTGGTCTTGACCTTCAAGGCCCTTAACAGTCAGGGACCTACATACCTTCAGGACTGCCTCTCTCAGTATGCCCCTGGAAGAGCATGCCCAGGGAATAAGAACGTCTTGGTGGTCCCTGGCCCAAGAGAGATCTGGCTGTCCTCAACCAGGGCCAGGGCTTTTTTGGCCCTGGCCCCTGCCTGGTGGAACTCTCTGCCATAAAACATCCATGCCCTGCAGGAATTACTACCTTTCTGCAGGGCATGTAAGGCAGAGATGTTCCACCAGGCATTCCACTGAGGACAGTGACAGGACAGCATGACATCTGGCACTCTCATATACTCTTCCCATCTCTCGCAACCCCTTCTCCCTTAGGAGGCTGAGGAACTGATTCCCCCCCCAACCATCTTCTTTGACTGTATACTGTTTTATTTATTGATCTATTTTTTTAGGAGTTTTAATCTTGGTTTTAATTTAAATTATTTATTTTATGCTATTCTGTTGTAAGCCGCTCTGAGCCTTACTTGTAGGGAAGGGCAGCCTAGTAAATCTTATTTAATAAATAAATAAATAAAATGGTAATGAGGTACTAGATTGCAGGAAATACAGATGTGAGGTCTAAGAACTGGGAAGGGGAGCTGGGGGTGTCCTACTGGGCAATTCCTACAAAGGCCAGATGATGGTAGCAGTTAAGCAGAGAGAGAAAAAGCCCCTCCAGGTGACGGGAAAGCTAGGTGTGTGGCATGTCCCATGCCAGATGCAAATCTTGGGCAGCCACTGGGGCCCAGCAGCCTTGGAGGACACAGTGGAATAGGGCTTTAATCCCTGACCTGGATAGTCTCATCATTTCTCAGAAGCTAAGCAGGGTCAGCCCTGGTTAGTATTTAGATGGGAACCACTAAGGAATACCAGTATCACTATGCAGAGGCAGGCAATGCAAAACATCTCTGAACATCTCTTGCCTTGAAAACCCTATGGGGTCACCATAAGTTGGCTGCAACTTGATGGTAACAGCAACAACCTCCCCATGGGATGCTAGCTTGCTGTGCTGGTGAGGCTTGTGTGCTCCAGTGAAGCAGAGGATTATGGTATCAACAGTGTAGCTGCTGGCAGGGTATCCCGTGGTAGACGGGCCTCTTCTGAGGAGTCAAACTAAATGCATCCCACACCCCCATTCAATATAGTGAGAAAATCAAATTCGAAGTCTATACCAGCTTGGTCATTGCCCAGGTTAACAAGAAGAAGAAGAGAAAAAGAAATTGGATTTATACCTCACCCTTCACTACCCAAAGGAGTCTCAGAGCAGCTTACAATCCCTTTCCTTTCCCCTCCCCATAACAGATACTCTGTGAGTTGGGTGGGGCTGAGAGAGCTCTGAGAGAACAGCCCTTGAGAGAACAGCTCTGAAAGAACTTATGACTGATCCAAGGCCACACCAGCAGCTGCATGTGGATAGCTGGGGAATCAAACCTGGCTCTCCCAGATTAGAGTCACACTTTAACCACAACACCAAACTGGCTCTGGACTGCATCAGAGATTGGTGTTCCTGGATCTTTGCTGAAAAAATAGGTTACAGAACAGAGGCTCTTCTGTTGGGCAACCAAGGCAAAGGCCAGATGTGCTACTTCTTCTTTATCTTTTTTAAAGCAACCAGAACAAGGTCCTACTCAGCTACTGGAAAACCAGCAACATAATGGTCTCAGACTCATTATGCAATGCTATTTTGAATCAAGGCTTGAACAGTACAGATGTTTGAAGTGAACATTTTAAAAATGAAAAGTGACCCAACTCCACCATCACTGAATAGCACTAGTAGATCAGCACCATTTTATTATGCAAAACAACTTTTTCACAGCAATAGAGCTAGATGAAATAAGGAAAAACCACTCAAAGGAAGACCATGAAGAACAAGAAATCAATGAAACCAACCAAATTATAGTCCATAGAAATGAAATTGCTCTTGAAAAGAATGAGATATTGAACTGAAGGCAAAAGAGAATATTAACAGCAAAGAAGACAAAAAGAAATTACCTGTACTCAGAACAACATGAAAGAAAGAACTTGCCAGACTCATTGAAAATATCTGTACAGAGTTTGAAAGAATTTCTACCGCAAACATAACTCAAACCAACCAGTTGATTGTGTATAGTGCAGCAGTTGTAGTAACAAGAGAACTAGGAATAGACATTAAGAAAGAGGCAGTTAAGGATTTTAAGGTGAAACCAAACTGGCAAATGAGATTGGAGAAAAAAATAAACAAATGCTGTTCAGACTTAAGGGCCTTAAAAGAATTAAAAGGAAACTCAAGAATAAAAGAGGAAAAGCCAACCTCAGGAAAAAATATCAATTAGATATAAAAACAATAGCCCAAGTTGCAGAAGGAATAAAACAAATAATTGTTGCCATACCCAAGAAGATCAAGAGGTAGAACAGTAAGATCCAACTTTCAATTCCAGATTAACCAAAGACAGGTCTAAAAGTCACTAGAGGGAAATGAAAAAAACAGAAGTAAAACCAGGAAAAGACAGCAACCTTCTGGAAAGAACTCTGGAAAAACTCAAAAGAATACAATAAAAAAGCCACCTAGATCACAGATGTGGAAAAGAAACTGAAAGGAAAGCAAATGGAGGATCTTACAATAGCCCTAGAAAACTTGCAAAAACCATTGAAGCAAGTGAAAAATTGGACAGTGCCTGGAAGAGATTAAATCCATGGCTATTCGCTTAAAAAGTTGATAAGTCTTCATTCATGATTGGTGAAATAGCTTAATACTCTGTTCCAAAGCAATAGAAGATAGGATAACAACTGGCAGGACATTTCTCATTCTGAAGAACAAAGAGAGCAGAGCAATGTCAAAAAACTTCCACCAAATTTTTTGGATTTAGTAGAAGAGTTTAATCTTATAGATGTATGGAGAACCAGAAATCCCCAAAAAAGAGATTATACTTTCTTTTCAAACAGACACAAGTCTTGGTCAAGAATAGACATGATCTGGATGAATATTAATCTAATAAGGCATGTCACAGAAGTGGAGATTCTGGCAAATACCTATGCAGACCATAACCCAATGTGGCTTGCATTACAGGGATCACAGAAAATAAATAGAGGGAGGATAAATACAAATTTGGTTAAAGATAAGGAATTTGTCAAAAAACTTAAACAAGAGGTAAAGGAGTTTATACAAATAAATAAAAGAGAAGATACATCATTGTTTAATACGTGGGATACCTTAAAAGCGTTCATAAGAGGTATTTTTATAAGACAAGAAGCGGGAAGAAATAAGCAAAAAAGAGAAAAGTTTAAAAAGCTAACTTTGGAACTAAGGGAAATGGAAAAGTTGAGCCAGAAAGCAAAAGATGTGAGGGAACTTAGGATAAAAATAAAATTAGTACAACATCAAATAAATCTATGGTTAATGCAGAAAATAGCGAGAAAGATAGAATGTACTAAAGCATATTTTTTTTTAAAATGCAAATAAAATCTCGCGATGGCTAGCATATAAACTTAAAAAGGAGAGGGACAAGAAAATAATTGTGGCATTGAAAAACGAAAGACAAGAGGAAAATTTTAAAATACAGGAATTAAAAAATATAGTAGAAAATTTCTATAGAAATTTATATAAACAAAGCCTACAAGATGAACAACAAATTGAAGATTTCTTACTGAAATATGAACCGGGCAAGTTCTCAGACCAACAAAGAAAACAACTGAACGGGAAAATTACCATGTGTGAAGTAGTGGAGGCAATCAAAAATCAGAAACAAAAAAAATCCCCGGGACCAGATGCAATTGCAGCGGAAATCTATAAAACAATAGAGAATGAAATATCACCTCTATTAAAGGACCTAGTCAATGATGTTATGACCACCAGTAAAATACCGCAGACCTGGAAAGAAGCTTTAATTACCCTCATTCATAAACCAGAATCAGAAAGAAACGACATTAAAAACTATAGACCGATTTCATTATTAAATGTAGACTACAAAATCTTTGCAGCAATCTTAGCAAATAGATTTAAAAGGGTTATGGTAGAGATTATACACAAAGACCAATCAGGATTTCTACCTAAAAGACAAATTAAAAATAATATAAGAAATATTATAAATATCCTAGAATACTATGATCAAAACCCTGGAAGACAATTGGCTTTGGTCTTCTTAGATGCGGAGAAAGCGTTTGATAATGTAAATTGGGAATACATAAAACAGAAATTAAAGTTATGGAACTGCGGACAAGAATTTTTCAACGCAATTAAAGCCATTTATGAAGAACAATACGCAAAAGTTATTGTTAATGGAGAGCTGACTGGTAATATAGCTATCCAGAAAGGAACAAGGCAGGGCTGCCCGCTGTCACCATTACTATTTATCTTTGGATTAGAAACGCTAAATGAGATTGTAAGGAAAAATAAAGATATAACAGGTGCTAAAATCAAAAAAGAACAATATAAACTTCAGGCATTTGCGGATGATCTGGTCTTTATCCTAGAGGAACCTGAATCGTCGCTACCGTTCTTATTGCAGGATCTCCAGACATACGGGCAAGTGGCAGGCCCAAGAATTAACATGAGAAAAACTAAAATACTTACCAAAAATTGTTCTGAAGATCAAAGAATGAAAATTCAAAATATCACAAATATGCAGGTAGTGGACAGGATTAAGTATCTGGGAATAATTCTGACAGATAATAATAAAAACTTATTTAAAAACAACTACACTAAATTACTAGAAGAGATAAGACTGGATCTTAGAAGATGGCACGATTTGCATATCTCATTTATGGGAAGAATTGCGACAATAAAAATGAATATTCTTCCGCGTTTCCTCTTTTTGGCTCAGTGCATCCCGATATTGAGAATCATGAAATGGCTCGAAAATTTAAACTGTATAGTCAGGAGATTTATTTGGCACGCCAAAAAACCAAGAATTAATAAAAAACTTCTTACAGATAAAAAAGAAAACGGTGGACTGGGCCTCCCAAACTGGAGGCTATATTACCAGGCAGCGGTTATGGGTTGGATAAGAGATTGGGTCCTCTTGGAAGATGAGTGACTTCTGCAATTGGAGGGACATGATCTGCAGATGGGCTGGCATGCCCACATCTGGTACAATTTGGATAAAAAACAAGTGACATTCCGAAACCATGTATTTAGAGGCCCACTAAGTAAAATATGGAAGGAAATTAAAATGAGGCATTACACTAAAATTCCAAAGTGGGTATCCCCTTTAGAGGCATTCATATTACCATCCTTATATGAAAAAAAGAAAGGACTAACGTATGAAACATTATTGACAAAAGAGAATGAATTAAAATCCCTAGAGAAGCAAGAAATCAAAACAGCAAGCCTAACTATTTGGGAAAAAACCCAATTAAAATCCAGATTTGCTAAAGACCAAAAAATAAATTTTATAAATACACCCACGCAATTGGACAAGATTTGGCTTTCATCAGCGGATAAGTTAATACAGAAGTTGTATAGATTTTTCCTAGGAGAAGATATGATGGACGAAACTATCAAACCAAATATGATTAGGTGGATGGAAGACATAGGGCACACGATTCCAACCGAACAGTGGTCCAGAGCTTGGAGATCTTTGAACCTGTTAAGAGCAACAAATTATAAAGAAAATATCTATAAAATGTTTTACAGATGGCACTGGACCCCAGATAAAGTAGCTAAGTGTTATAAAAAGGCATCTGATAAGTGTTGGAGATGTGGGGGAAAAGTAGGGACCTATATTCATATTTGGTGGGAATGTAGACAAATTAAAGAATTCTGGTGAATGATTAACAAAATTGTTAAGGAAATCACTAATGTAAACCTAGAATCTAAGCCCGAAATCTTTCTGCTCAATATGGTACCGGTAGGACTCAAGAAAGAGGATGTAAGATTGATATTGTATATAGTTACGATGGCAAGGATTGGGATAGCCAGACGTTGGAAGACAAATATTATCCCTAGTAAAGAAGAAATAATAGAGAAACTGATGGAAATAGCTGAGACAGATAAATTAAACGTGTTACTCTCAGGAAAGGATGAAACAATATGTCAAGATAGATGGGAAAAAGTATACAGATGGATGAGACAAAATTGTTAATATTCCTCTTCGACCTCAAAACAATTTAAATAGATTAGTAAGAAGACTCGATGTACATTTTTGTTTTATATGTAATGGGGTGATGGGATGACTGCTGTTGTTTAGTGTTTGTAGTGTTCATTGTCGTGATGTATTGTTATGGGTTATGTGTGACTGTTTGTTGTTGGTGGAATGAAAAACTAAATAAACAATAATATGTAAAAAAAAAAAGATTAAACTAGAGACTTTTTCATGTGTTAGAATATATTGTATAGGGGAACCATATGGTTGATAATAGAGATAGAAATTAGGTGTTCCATATAACAGAATTTTATAGATATTGAATCACACAGGGTATACTTTATTAAAATCCTTATTACAATTTGTATATTTTATATGCATGGTGTGCTTTGTATCTTGTGTTTGTAGCTGTGTGTATATATCCACCATAGACTAAACATTAATACTTCAATGAATCCAATAAAGTTGTTTCCAGCTTGAAAAAAAAAAAAAAAACTTCCACCCTATTACCTGCCTCCTAAGAACTTTTAAATTACTGTCAAGAAGTGTAGCCAGTTCCAGAATATTTACAGGTCAATTCAGTTGTACCACATGAATATAAAGGAATTTTTCCAAAAATCCCAAGTCACTAAAGATCAGTTACTGATTGAAAAAATGGTCTTACAAAATTGTACAAGGTGGAAAACCAACCCAAATACTGTTTGGATTGATTACAAGAAGTCATTTGATTCACTCCTTCATACTTGGATCCTGAAAACACTAGAAATTATAGGCATCCGCAAAACTGTAATAACATTTGCCAAAACTGCTGTGAATAAATTGAACACCAGATTGATAGTCAATGGAGAGGAAATTGGAACAGTTACTATCCAATGACAAATTTTCCAAGGAGACTCACTCTCACCGCTGCTCTTTGTTATTGCCCTAATACCACTCACCATCACTCTCAATAGCACAGGCCTAGGATACCAGCTTTCAAAGACAGGCCCAAGGATTTCACACTTACCATATATGGATGACTTGAAAATGTATGGAAGGTCATCACTGTAGATAGATTCATTACTAAATACAGTTCAAATATTCAATTAAAGATACAGCAATGGAATTTGGCCTTAATAAGTGTGCAGCATTAGCACTGAATAGAGGATAGATCATTGAAGAAGAAGAAATCAAGATGCCAAACAGCATTAAAACACTGAGCTCTGAAGAAAACTACAAATATCTTGGAAGCTGAAAACATCAATCATACCACTGTTAAGAAAAATACTACCAAGGAGTATTACCAAACAGTTAAAAAGATATTGAGAACAAAATTAAATGGAGGCAACACCATAAAGGCAATTAACACATGAGCAGTCCCAGTTCTAAGATACACAGCTGGCATTATCGATTGGAAACAAGCAGATTTAGAAGCAATAGATTGGAAAACTTGCAAAATAACAACCTTGCATTGGTCAATACACCCTAGAAGTGATGTTGATCGGCTTTACTTACCAAGAAATTTGGATTGACTATCCTTGTACAAAAAAAAATAGAGCCTTTAAATCGAGGTATTTGGATCCCTAAATTCTGCCAGGTGTTCTTTATCCAATCTTATGGGAATTCTTGATGATGACTAAGAAGAAATTGGATTTATACACCACCCTTCACTTGGAGTCTCAGAGTGTCTTACAAACTCCTTTCCCTTCCCCTCCCCACAACAGACACCCTGTGAGGTAGGTGGGGCTGAGAGAGCTCTGAGAGAACTGTCCTTATGAGAACAGCTCTGACAAAACTATGGCTTGCCCAAGGTCATCCAGCAGCAGCAAGTGGAGGAGTGGGGAATCAAACCCGGTTCTCCCAGATTAGAGTCTGTGCACATAACCACTACACCAAACTGGCAGACAAGGGGGTGGAGCCAGATGAATAGGATATATTTCTGATTGCATTGGATTAACATGGAGACCTGAGATTGCACCAAATTTAGATACAATATTTTGTATAGTTGGTAGGGAGCATAACAGCTTAGATATGTACAATGTAAATCATCAGTATAAAGATTCACTTTATGTTCTACTCCTCCACACATTATCCCAGAGAATTCCTCATTTCTTTGCAGCTCCTCCTCCAATGGCTGTATTGCAAGGGCAAAGATCAATGGAGACAAAGGACACCCCTGCCTGCTGCCTCTTGTAGGACAGAAGATTGATTAATTTTGGCCGTTGATTCAAACCTTAGATTTGGGTTGAGAATAGATCGTGTGACGCGCTCTTAAGAAGTTGTTACCAAACCCCACTTTTCTTAGTAAAATAAGCATATAGGGGAGTTCCATGAACTCGGACGCTTTATCAAAATCCAGCACTATAATCAATGATTCCTTAGTTTGTTTGCCATGCAGAATAACATTGACGGTACAACGTACATTGTCTGTTAGTTGACGTTTTGGAATGAAGCCTATTGGCAAGGATTGAGGTGAAGATCTTCGCATCATGATTGAGAAGGGTAATTGGGTGATATGAGGCAGGATCCATCAGATCTTTCTTATCTTTTGGGATCACCACTATGGATGATTCAGACCAAGAAGGTGGCATTACCCCCTTTTGTAGAACTGTATTATAGATGACTAAAAGATGTTCAGCAAGTGATGCACGAAAGATTTTATCAAATTCAGATGGTAAACCATCCATGCCTGTCACCTTATTTGTTTTTAAGTCCTTGATAGTGTCTTGTAATTCTTGTAAAGTGATAGGCTTCTCCACCCTGGCTGCATATTCTGCTGACAGATGTTGAAATAGGGATGTTGAATCTAAGTATGTTTCAATGTCTTCTTGCTTGGGGTTTTCAGAGCTGTACAATTATTTATAGAAATCTGCCAATATGTTGGCAATCTCCTGAGCTGAGAATTGCTGCATTCCATTTGTACATTTAAGAGAACAGATAAAGTATAACTTCTGTTTATCTTTAACTCTCCAAGCCAAGAGTCAGATGTTCTTGAAGAATTTCTGCCACAAGCTTTGCCTCGAAAACAGCAGATTTTTCTGAATTTGTGAAAGAGCCTCAAGCACTTTATGTTCTGCCAGCAACTTAGTGTAAGTTTTCTTTCTGCCTGTGTTTTTGTGTTCTATTTCCAAAGAAGCAATACGGTTCATCCCTTCCTTTCTAATGCTGTCTTTTCTTTTTCAGACTTGGGTGGCGGTCACACAAGCAAGATAACATGGGGGGGAAATGAGGCTATCTCCTTTGGAGGAATTTGACCCGCAGTTGCGCAATCACACAGTCCTTTGAAGCTGCAGGGGCAGCCCTCCATTGCGTGATCAAACACAACTGCGGGTGAGTCAGGGTTTTTTTTTGCCATTTGTTCCCAATGTGCTTAAACGGGGAACAGATGAATCGCATCTCAGCACTGAGGGCTCCCTATGGAGTATGCAATGATGCACATACTGAGAAATGGGGGGGAAACAACAGCATGGAGTCGGGATGACCTGAACAGACCATGAGAATGCGCTGGAGCAATCAAACAGGGGAAAGTCTGTCTGTGACCCATAGCAACCTGTTTGCTACCAGACTTTCCCTGATGTCTTTTTACTCTGCTTTTGTGGTGGAGAAAAACAGGTTGCTGATGGGTGCAGGGCACTGGCCAGATGTTCATGTCTGATCGTGCTCTTTAAATCCACCCAGCATTTGTGCCTATGGCATGGCTAATTGTGCATGTGATTGTGCCCTTGATGTTATGGCTATAATGGAGCCACGCCAGCATCACCTTCATCGTGTCCCAGAGACGTGGTGGTTCAATATCAGGGGATACATTTTCCTTGAAGAAGTTCTTGATATCCGTTTCCAATTGTGTCTTTACTTTGTCCTGCAATAGTATAGTTCTGCCCATCAACCATATTCTATCTGTATGTTTTCCTGTGTTGAAATCCAGTACACTCTCCAGCCGTGCATGATCCATCAGGTGTCTGGTACCAATATTTGCAGAAGCAATGGAAGGTAGTAGAGAGTGAGAAATGAGTAGGTAATCAATCCATGTGAAAATATTATGTCTAGCTGAGAAATAAGTTTAGTTTCTCTCAGTTGGGTGAAGCAATCTCCAGACATCATATAGCTGATATTTGGTAAAACATTTGGCAAGTTTGGTCATTGAGGAGGCTTGACGTGCTCTTCTGGGAAATAGCCATGATCTGTCTAGTTTGCCATCTGCAATGAAATTCAGATCTCTGCCAATAATGAGATCTCCCTCTTGAAATTTTTGCAGATCAGCTAGTAGACCATCCAGGAAAATAATCTGATCTTTGTTCAGGGCATACAGGGACACCAGTGTTATTTGCTTCCCCTCTAGGAGCCCTTTAATAAATAAAAAATGACCTTGTGGATCAGAGAGCATTGCCTCCAAAACAAAGTTGAGATTCTTTGACAGCAGAGTCACTACACCTTGGGCCTTAGATAACCCTGGTGCTTGAAACTGGAGGAAGTAGAGTGGAGTTTTCAGAATTGCTCCTGTAATGGACTGAAGGCGTGACTGTTGTACAAATAAAATGTCTGGGTGAATGCATTTAATGTGTTGCAGCATCCTCTTCCTCTTGATCATGCTGTTTAGACCCCATATGTTGACAGAGCTGACTTTCAATGACTTTACCATGTTGAATATTCAATAAATTTAATTAGAAAAGTTAATCAGAAAATCAGATTTTTACCAAGAAGATTAGAATTTCCTAGTATCTCACCACAGTCTAAATCAACTCTCAAAGCTACATCTGTATGTAGTTACCAGACGATAAAATTTCTCCAATTAATAGGTGAAATGGAAAAAGTGAAACAGAACTTATAGTTTAAACACTGGAATCAGTCACACTAGTTCACTGTGTGTTTACAAAAATAGCACAATAGCATGATGAATAGAAGAGTCAATTAAGAAAGTCTAAAAAACCCTCAAAATTGTTAAAAAAATTGCTACTAATTAATCAGTGTAAGTTCAACATGCAATCAGTAAGAATAGTGCAAATTTAGCTAATTTAGCTGTACTAACCAGTAGCTATTAAAAATTGATATAAGAAGGTGTAACAAATCTAGTTTAGCTAATTTAACTTTACCAACCAGTAGCTAATAAAATTGATTTTAAAAAGCATAACAAATCTAAAGTAATAAAGTCAATTAACTAAATTCAATTAATTCAAATATCAATAAATTTAATTTATTTAAATTAATTTGCTCTGCTAATAGTGATTGATTTAATTGATGGGCAGAGCCACTGAGTTGGGCAGACCCACTGTGACTCCAAACACAGCCAGCATCTTCTGCTGACCTTGTTTATCATCATCTGCACAGAATGAGCCAAGAGATGCCCAGAGCTCAATCCCCCTCCTCTAATGTGCTGCATGGCCACTACAAGGTTTGGAAAAAATGTTGCTCAGTGCCAAGTGTGCTCCTTCCCAGCTGCACTCCACTGTACAGCCAGTGATGAGTCGTTACAGACATACCCTCCAGACTGCCAATAACTCAGCCAGTGCTAGGGTTGCCAGGTCCCCTCACTGTTGCAGTGGGGGACTTGGAGGCATTTCAGGGGTGAGCAGGATGCCACCCAATGACATCCCAATGCAATGATGTCACCTGGAAGTGACATTGTGTTGGCAACATCATGTGAAACAATCTGGTTTTGGGGCAAAAACTCTATGGGTTTTTGCTTCAAAACCCTAGAGTTTGCCCAAAAACCAGGGTGTCATGTGCAACATTGCCAATGTGATGATATCACTTCTAGGTGACATCATCATGTTGGGGAGGTCACCTAATGACATCCCTAAAGCAAAGGAACCCCCGCTGGGACCTGGGATCTGGCAACCCCACGCAGTGCTTTTCTGTATGCCAATCATTCCTAATTATCATGATCCAAACAGTCCAAATACTAGTCCAAATAGCCACCCTCTACCAAGACATCATGAAGCAGGTGAAAAAAGTCAACCCAGGGAAGCCCCAAAAATTCCTGCTTGGCCCCAAAAGGTGACCAGCTAATCCTGTGATATCTAAGGGGAGGGTGGGTGAGTCAATAGGCAGCAGCAATTTTCTGGTTGGAGGGAGACATAGCTAGAATATAAGCTTGCAATCCATGCCTTCCCACTGGCTGGAACCATAAAATTTGCTCAACGAGTCTCATGCCTCATTTGAACTCATGGGCCATAGGCAAACTGATCCTTGCCTTTAATGACCAAAATTCCAGTTGGCAAGAGACAATCCTTCAAATATGTGGGTCCTAGGCTGTGAAATGCTTTAAAAGTTATAACCAGCACCTTTCTAAAGTAAACCCCACAACACAATTAATTTTTAAAAAAACCACCTGCCTTAATTTTTGGGAACCCTAAACAAAGGGGGGGTGCTGAGCCTGAAATTTGTTTTGCATTTTATAAACACCCCTCCTAAACCTTCACCCAGAGTTGTTATTAAAAGCTACCCAAATTTCTTCTTCAGAACCTGTTGCAACAGTTCTTAAATACCAACAGGAATACCTCAAGATGCCATGAAACTACTCCACACAAAGAAAAATAACACAGGATTAACTGTAGAATAACTGTAAAACTGTAATCAGAAGAATGCAAAGAGAACCTTTTAAAACAGTAACAACTTGGAAAATCCCTCTCAATTCATGCCCCTCATGCTATGCCACTCTGTCCCCCAAATTCCTTGTCCCCTCTCTGTGAGTTCCTCATGGAACTTTCCCAAATGATTTTCTCTGCAGATACCTGAGAGGGTGGGGTCAGAATCATGGGAGGTTACCAGAAGAGCAGAATGAAGACTTGACAACAAAAATGGCCAAGATTTTAGCTAAGCACATGAACATGGAAAATGAAGAGATGATCATTCAAGAAATTGATGTTGCTTTTAGGATGAATTCCTCGTATGCAAGAAAATATCAACTGCCAAGAGAGGTACATGTGAGATTCCATAACAGGGCTGTTAGAGACAAGATCTTGAGAGAATAGCTCACTGCTGACACTGGATGACAATGAAATAAATGTGCTGAAAGAGGGTTAGAGAGAAAAGGAGAGAATATATGGAACTCACAGCACTTCTGAGGAACAACAGAGTAAGTTACAGATGGCTACTACCAGAAGGTCTAACTTTTACATTCAAAGGTAAATACACATGATCACATCAGTTTTAAAGCAGAAGATTTCCTGAAAACTTATGGAGAAGATTTGGCTACAGAACAAGAGGAAAAGGAAGAGGGAGAAGACGAGGAGGAAGAAGAAGAAATGCATGGAGCGGTGGCACTATCTGGATTGCCTAAAAGAACAACAAAGAGACATGGAACAACAAGAACAACCCCAGTTTACACAAGACAACATACAAGCGAAAAACAGGAAGCAAAGAAACCAAACCAAAATGAGTAAAAGGAAAATGAAAATTATTTCTGTGAATGTAAATGGTTTAAATGCCCCTCAGAAACAGAGAATAATTTTTCATCAATTAAGAAAAAAGGATTATGATATTACATGTCTCCAAGAAACCCATATTAAAAAGTGGATGAAAAATATATCCAAGTTAAAGGTCTAGGTAAAGTCTTTGATGCATCAGACAAGAAAAAATGTAAAGAAGTGTGGCCATATATGTAAAGGAGTATCTCCAACTGGATTTGATATATGCCTCACAAGATGGGAGAATTTTAATGGTAGCAATACAAAGGCAGATTTAAAAGACGTTAATAGTAACCATTTATGCTCCAAATCAAAACTGGGAAAAACTTTATAAAACGCTTCAAGAACTAATTACAAAACAAGATTTTCAAGAAATCTGTATTATTGGAGACTTTAATGCTGTTTTTGATGAAAAGGGTGACAGAAAAACAAATGTTCAAACATGAAAAAAGAGAAAGAAAAAGAAAGGAGGAAATGTATTTCCATCTATACTTTATCATTTATTGGATGAATTAAGGGTGGTTGACGCTTGGAAAGTAAGGAACCCTCACAAGCGAGATTTCACATATTATTCAGCCAGACATAATTCCTGGTCAAGACTAAATATGTGCTGGATCTCCTCAGCAGTTATTAAGGATTTGTTAGAAGCAGAAATTGAACCTGGAAAATATGCAGATCATAATTCAGTTACTTTGGAGCTACAAGATGCATAACCCAGGAACAGATGGACATTAAACACATCAGTCTTGATAAATGAGAAATTTGTAAAAGACATGAAGAAGGAGTTTAAATTTTTGTGTGTGGAAAACATACAACAAGACATATCTATAAACACAGTTTGGGACACCTTTAAGGCTTTCATGAGGGGCTGGATAATTAAAGAGGAGTATACAAGACTACAGAATGCTGTGAAAGTACAAGAAGACAGTTAAAGTTAGACCCCACATCTGGGAATAAGAAAAGTAAATTTAGGCTTTTACAACATCAAATGAATTGCCCACTTACGCAAGAATTAGCGAAAAAAATAATGTTTGCTAAGCAAAATTATTTAGAAAATGCAAATAAGCCTACCAAATGCCTGGCTTATAAAATACGAAAAGAAAAGGAAAAATCATATATAAAGATCTTAAAGAATAGAAATGGAGAAGAAACAAGTAAGATGCAAGATATGAAACTTATTGTGGAAGACTTCTATAAAGAACTTTATAAAAAAATGGATTCCATCCCAGAATACAGGAATACTTAGAGAGATACAAACCTAAAATGTTTACGGAAGAGCAAAGGAAAATCTTAAATCAACCAATTGCAATGGTAGAAGTGGTGGAAGCTTTGAAACGCCAAAAAAAGGGAAAGCACCTGGACCGGATGGTCTACCAGCAGAATTTTACTATATCTTTGAAGAACAACTATTACTTCATTTCAAAGAAGTTTGTAAAAATATAGTGGATAAAGGAGAGGTGCCAGATTCATGGACTGAAGCTATAATAACTCTTATTCACAAACAAGACACGGATGAAAAGGAAATTAAAAACTATAGACCTATTTCTTTATTAAATGTGGATTATAAAATATTTGCTTGCATATTAGCTTCCAGAATAAAAAAAAATCTATCTCAAATGATACATAAAGACCAAGTGGGTTTTCTTCCCAAAAGACAACTCAGAAATAATCTCAGATGTCTCTTAGATGTTATAGAGTATTATGAATCACATCCAGAAAAACAAATGGCATTAATCTTTTTGGATGCCGAGAAAGCATTTGAGAATGTTAGCTGGGACTTTATGTTAGAAGCACTTAAAAAGGCTCAAGCAGGCCCTGAATTTAACAGAATGATTGGTGCCATATATAAGAAACAATCAGCCAAGATATCAATTAATGGTGATCGGTCTCAAAACATAGACATACAAATGGGAACGAGACAAGGATGCCCCTTATCACTTTTATTATTTATATTTACATTGGAGGTCTTGGCAGATGTAATCAGATCTGAGGAGCAAATAAGTGGTCTTAAACTGTGTGGAGAAGAGTATAAGCTATTGGTGTTTGCAGATGACCTTGTATTCATTTTAGAGAATCCCCTCAATTCAATACAAACTTTGAAGGAAAAACTTCAGGAATATGGGCGATTAGCAGGGCTAAGAGTGAACATAAGTAAAACAAAGATAATGACAAAGAACATGACAAATGAACAAGCTTTACTACTTCAGCAGAAGTTGCACTTTCAACTGCAGAAAAAGATTAAAGATTTAGGAATAATGTTGACTAATAAATGCAGCATACTGCAGGAGAACCACTATAAAGAGCTTTTAAAGTCTACAAAGGTAGACTTGGAAAAATGGAAAAATTTCCAAATATCTTTAATGGGTCGATGGCTATAGTTAAAATGAATATATTGCCAAGATGGCTATTTCTTTTTCAAACAATACCTATCTTGCAAAGTCAAGCAATCTTTAAAGAGATAGACAATTTAATTTCAAAATTTATATGGTAAGGGAAACGTCCAAAATAAAATTTAAAGCCCTACAAGATTTTAAGGAAAGAGGAGGCTTTGCTTTAGCAAACTGGCTTCTTTATTATAGAGCATCAGCTATGGCCTGGATTAAAGAATGGATTACTTTAGAACAGGGGTCCTCAAACTTTTTAAACAGGGGGCCAGTTCACTGTCCCTCAGACCGTTGGAGGGCCGGACTATAATAAAAACAAAAACTATGAACAAATTCCTATGCACACTGCATATATCTTATTTTGAAGTGAAGAAACAAAACGGGAACAAATACAATATTTAAAATGAAGTAAAGTTAAATCAACAAACTTACCAGTATTTCAGTGGGACTTCCTTAGCCCCCGCCCCCAGGATGACATCCCCCTCTGGCTGAAACGGATCAGTCCCCCGGGGGCCCCTGTGGCACTGGAGGGGGGGCTCACCAGCATTGCTCCCACAGGGGGTTCTCCCCCCCAAACAGACCTTTTCCGGAATGCACCTTCCTCCCAAATGTGCAGGAATTCTCCACCCTGGAGTCAGCAACCGTGGCCGAGCGTGTCCCCCGCCTCCCTCCCTCCCAGGACCTCCCGGCAGCTGGGCCCCCCCGGGACCCTTCCCCTTCGCCGCTGCTGCCCTGACCGGCTGCTCCACATGGCTTCTTCTCCGCAGCCCCCCCCATCCCCGGACACTCCGGATGAACCCCGCCCGGGCTGGGGAGGGAGGGGGGGAGGCGCTCGCCCCGCTGGGAGGAGTTCCACCTGGGCTGCTGTCCGCCGCGCCCTTGAAGGCACCTCTCCCAATGGGGCTACTCGGGAGGAGAAGCCCGGCAGGCGGGCGGGGGTGCTGCTGCTGCGCTCCCCGAGGAGGAGGCGGCTCCGGGCGGGGGGGGCGGGCATAAACACCCGGTGGGCCACATAAATGTCCTCGGCGGGCCGCATGTGGCCTGCGGGCCGTAGTTTGAGGACCCCTGCTTTAGAAGATCAAAGACTATTAAAACTGGAAGGTCATGACCTGATGCTAGGCTGGCATGCATTTTTATGGTATGGGAATAAATACTTTAAGCGGCATTGGCTGAGAGCATCTTTATTGAAAGTTTGGGAACTCTTGCATAAACAACTATATACAAAGAACTTAAAACAGATTGCACCTTTAGAAGCCTTCACAAACCCTAAAACCTATTATGAAGAGGATGTAAAAAGATATCCTAGATTCAAAGTTGAATTTGAAACCATAATGGGACTTAACGTGGTGGCAAAGGGCACAGATCGAATCTAGATTCTCTAAAGACAAAAAATTAGGTTTTTGATAACTTGTTAGTGTTTGAAAAAATTGTGATTTCTACAGATCAAAAATTTATTTTAAAAATGTATATTTTTCTTCTTGATGCTTGATGAAACGGTTAAATCCACAATGATTCAATCAGCGCAAAACTTGGGACATAGCATTGAACTAGATCAATGGGACCAATTACGGAGGAAAACATACAAATAATGAAAGCGGTCTCTTATAAAGAAAACATTTATAAAATGTTTTACAGGTGGTATGTAACCCCAGAAAAGTTAGCTAAATATAACAGTAAGTGTTCAAACAAATGTTGGAAATGTCAAAATAAGGTGGGGTTATTTTATCATATTTGGTGGCATTGTGAAAAAGTTTTAAAAATTCTGGGCTTGGATACATGAAATCTTGCAAAAAATATTAAGCTGTACTGTTCCTTTCACTCCTGAAGTATTACTGTTAAATATTCTTCCTGATTTATGTAAGAATGAGGATTGCTATCTTATTGTTTATATAACAACTGCGAGGATTCTATATGCTAAGTATTGGAAAGTCCTGGAGGTCCCAACGAAACAAGAAATTGTCAATAAACTTTTGGAAGCGGCAGAAATGGATAAATTGACTTTATTGTTAAAAGAACATACAGAGTCTACTTTTCAAAATACATGGTCAAGATTCTATATCTGGTACAATAGTTATAACAATATATCCTGATTAAGAAAGACTGGAATAAGAAGAAAATTATAAGAAATTAGATTATAAGAAATATAGTAGCCAACAAAGAAATGTTTATTATTATTTTTTTGTTACTTGCATTGAGAAATCTGATTGTATAAGGCTCAAAGTGAAACTATGTACTATGTATTATCACCCCCCATATGTGTTTGTGAATGTATGTTTGTGTTTAGAAAAACAATAAAAACTTTTAATAAACCTTGCCCTATTTGGGGCAAGCAGGAAAAAAATAAGAATCATGGGAGGGTCATGCTTTTTATATTTGGCGAACAACAGACGATGCAGAACTCCGGATGGCAGAAGGCGGAACCAGAATGGTGTGGGGGAGCGTAGAGGCGCAGGCACGGTGGAGTCAAAGGACAGAGCCGGAGCCGCGCTGACGCAGGAACCACGTGCCAGAGGGACCTGCTGACGCTGAGCCGATCCAGGATGGAAAAGAACATTCACTCCACGGGGTGCTGGTAGGGCGGTCCCTTCCCAATTGTCTATGTGGCCTTAGATAGGATATCTAAAGAGTAACTGTAAGCCGCTCAGAGTCCCCTTCGGGGGTTCGAGCGGGATATTAAGCTGAAATAAATAAATAAATAAATAATTTTATAAACACACAACCCCCCCAATAACATTTCACATAATGATACCAAACACAATTACAATCATACATAAAACACTGGATAATCATCTTACATATACATAAACACAAGTGTGAAATTTTTGGTAGTCTTCACAGTGCCATTGGTTTTCTGTTGTATTCATCTACAGCAAATTGACAAAGCCATCTCTCTGTGGTCCTGGTAGGATTGTCAGGACCTCCCAGGCCACCACTGGGGGATGGAGGGGTAGGCTTGCCAGATCCAGGTTGAGAAACTCCTTGAGATCTGGGAAGCCTCCTGGGAAGGACAGAGGCCTCAGTGGGGTATAATGCCATAGAGTCCGCCTTCCAAAGCAGCCATTTTCTCTAGGGGAACTGATCTCTGCAGTCTGGAAATGAACTGTAATTCCAGGGAATCCCCAGGTCCCACTTGGAGGCTGGCATCCAGGCCATTAGCTAGGAATTTTTCAGGGGGGGCTAATTTAATTGAGAGTGCTAACTTAATTAATGCATTAATTAAATTAGATACATTAATTAAGTTTTGGCGGCTGAAAGAACCAGCGAGGCTCAGCAGGCAGCCAAGGCAGAATGGCCTGCCCCAGCACTGCACTGTGGAGTAGCTTCTTACCCTGCCAGTGAACAGTCACTGCATGGCCTCATTGGGTCTTCCTGCTGCTTCCTTCTTTCTGCTGTGGCCAAGCAGGAAAGGAGGGAGAGTGAAATGTACCATGTCCTAAACAGAGTAACGTGATTTCAGCTCATGTTTATTTGGTAGGGAAAAACAAGACAAGGGAGCCTGGCTCACAGCCCGGCTTATATTCTGGATCAAACCACACCCCAAACACACCCACCCACCCGGGATAGGGTTATTTACAGTGGAACAGAGTTCCACAGGTCTTTCTTGGATCCCAGCCCTCTGATAGGTGCAGGCTAGGATCCGCTCAGGCTATTGTCTCTGATCCAAAGGTTGAGCTCTTTGCCTGGCCACGTGCGGGTCTTGCCTTGCATGTGGTTGAACCCAGTACATAACATCCCTCCCCCCTTAGTCCAGAGTGCCCTAGCAGATGTAGTCCCTGAGATACTCTTGGGCTTTCTGCTTGTGGGAGGAGCAGCAAAGTACCGGGGCTTCTGGAGCTGGGGCCATGGTGCTCGGTGGAGCCCTGGGAGGCATTGTGGGTGGTGCTTCTTTTCCTGTGGGCTCAAGGGAACCCGGTCTGCTGTCAGGTTTCAGGCTCCCCAGGGCTGTTGTGGCATCCCCTCCCGTTGCTCCTTGGGGGGGGGATGGCCAGGATTGGTTCCTCGGTTTCTGGGGTGCCTGTGTACTCACAGTTGCCATCCTCTGGGTCCACCAGAAGGACCCTGTGGCGCAGCTGGTCAATGTGCCGCCTTAATAGTTGTCCATCTTCTGTTGAGACCTCATAGGACTGGGGTCTAGTTGCCCTTAGGACTCCTGGTGGCAGCCAGGCTGGTCTCCGGCCATAGTTCCGGGCATAGAATGGGTCCTCTGGAAAAAAACCCCCATGGAGCCGCCTGCTCCTCGGGTCGAGGATCGTGCTCGGGTGCGCGGTCCGGGTGAAGGCGATCAAGCCTCATAGTTAAGCATCTACCCAGGAGGAGCTTGGCGGGATTACTCCCAGTTGCAGTGTGGGGGGGTCGTATGCTGGCCAAACAGGAAAGCAGCCAATTTGTAGTCCCAATCCCCCTTATCCATCCACCTGAATGCCCCTTTGGTGGTTCTCACCATGGCCTGACCATTTGTAGCCAGATGAAACGGTGTCGATTGGATGTGCCTTATTCTGTAGTAGTTTGTGAACTCCTGGAATTCCAAGGAAGTAAAAGACGACCCATTGCCAGTCACCAGGGAGTCGGGAATACCCTGAGTGCTAAATATCTGCCGCATCGCTCGGATTGCGGCCCGGGATGCCTTTAAGGAGATTGCGGCCTGGGAGGATGTGGCAGGGACCGGGACTACCTCCAGCCACTTGCGGTAGGCATCCACCAATATAAAGAAGAGTTGCCCCGGAACGGGCCCGCGAAGTCCAAGTGCAACCTGGCCAGGGTTTTTGCAACGATTCCCAGGGGCATGCGGGTGCTTTGGAGGGTTCCGGTCGTGACTCCTGGCATGTCCGGCATCTTCGCACTCTGTCCTTGATGTTCCAGTCCAACCCTGGCCACCAGACATAGCTCCTGGCGAGCGCTTTCATCCGGACGATCCCGGGATGAGTCTCGTGCGGTGCATCAAGCACCTGGTCCTGTAAGGGGGAAGGAATCACCACCCGGCTACCCCATAGCAAGCAACCTTTGTGGGCTGATAGCTCATCCTTTTGAGAAGAGAACTTGGTGAAGTCTGCCCCCTAGGCCCGTAGGCCACCCCCACCCCACCCAGTCCAAAACCCTGGAGAGGATGCAGTCCTGGGCCGTGTGCCTGGCCACTTCCACCACCTCGACTGGCCGATCGGGAAGGGCCTTGAAGAGAGTGACCTGATGCACCAGGGTGGGATCAGGGTCGCAGGCGGGCAATGGGAGGCAACTCAACGCATCTGCATGACCCATCACCTTCCCTGGGTGGTGTATGAGCTCATAATTGTAACCCACCAGAAAGATTGACCAGTGGAGCACCCGGGGGGAAAGCATCTGGAAGGTCGGGGTCGGGGGCCAGCATGCCCAAGAGGGGTTTATGGTCCGTGACCACCATGAAGGGCCTACCATACAAGTAATGGTGAAATTTCTTGACCCCCGCTACAATAGCGAGCGACTCTTTATTGATTTGCACGTAATTGCACTCTGGTGCTGATAATGTCCTGAAGTAATATGCCACCGGGACCTCGCACCCATCTGCTAGCAAGCACCACTGGCAAAGACTCATCAAAGTGGGCAAGTACAGCATTAGATGTCAACAGTTCTTTCACCGCCTGAAAGACGGTGGCCTGCATGGGGCCCCAGACCCAGGGTGCCTCCTTGTCTAGAAGGCAGTGAAGAGGCTCGGCCACAGTAGCTTTGTGGGGTAGAAAAGAATGATAAAAAATTAACAGCCCCAAGAAGGCTTGGAGCTCTTTGCCTGCATGATGGCCTTGATCTTGTCATCCATGGGGTGGATTCCCTGGGCATCCACTGTGAACCCCAGGAATTCCACCCGTGGCACACTCAGGAGGCATTTTTCCCACTTAACTTTGAGTCCTGTGGCATCAAAGAGTTGTAGCACCATCCGGAGCCAGGTTGCGAACGTCTTGAAGTCTGGGGCGGTGATCAGCACATCATCTAGAAATGGCTGGATTCTGATATGCCTTTAAGGAGACAATCCATAAAACTTTGAAAAATCCCCGGAGCCACGTTCACCCCAAACTGTAACCGCGTCACCTTGAAGGCGCCTTTGTGGCTCACGGTGGTTTATGCCTCGGCAGTGGTGGCATCTATCAGCAGCCTGGGCCATGTCTAATTTCCAAAGACTCTTGCCCCAGCCAGCGAAGCTAAGACCTGGCTGACCACTGGCATTGGGTAAGTGTGGTCCTGGAGTGCCCTGTTTAGAGTACATTTATAATCTGCACAAATCCTTACATCTCTGTTGGGCTTCACTGGGCTGATTGTTGGCGTCTCCCACCTAGCATGGGTGATGGGTTCCAACACCCCCTGCTCCATGAGGCAGTCCAGTTCAGCCTCGATTTTTGGTTTAAGCGCCAACGGGGATGCTGGGCCTTCAAACGAATGGGGCGCGCCACTGGGTCGAAGTCCATCATGACCGGTGGCCCAGAGTACTGCCCAAGCGTGCCATCAAACACTCCCAGAAACTCATCGCAGACCGAAACCAACATGAGGGGCGTGACGTGATTGATGCCCATCACCTTAAACCCTAATGGCTCGAGAAAGTCCCTAATGGCTTGTGAGCTGTCCCTTCACAACCAGCAAGTCCAACAGTCCGTTGAAGTCTTTATACTGCACCCGGAACTTTCCCCAGCCCTTAATTACCACCGGGTTTTTCTGAAAATCCCTCAGAGCCAAACCCCTTGGCCTTTGTGTGGGGGGTCCCCCTTTGGGGCAGAGCTGGCATAGAGTGTCCATGGAAATTATAGAAAAGGACGACCCCATGTCAATCTCCAATTTACATGGGGACCCTTTAATCAACACCATGGCATGCATCTTATTAGAGCCATCCGAGGGCAAGTTCCTTACCTGGTGCTGCTGTGGATCATGAGGGTGTGTAGGTCCATCAACTCCTGGTGGATGGATGCCCCCCAGCACGGTCCTTGAGATTGGCAGATGCGGGCAATGTGGCCGTGCTTGCCACAGTTCCGGCAGACGGCATCTTGCAAATGGCAGGTCCTGCGTTTATGGGCTTCACCACAAGTGGCACAGGGTGTGGAGGACTTTTCTGAAGGGGCAACAGCTGATGCTTGTGATCGTTGGGCCCGTCGCGGTAGGTGGTGTACCTGCAAGACCTCCTCCTCGTCCGAGATGTCGGAAGTCCGAACTGTGGTGGTGAGGTGGATTGTTCTGCTGCGGTGGTCTTGATGCGCTTTCTCATAAGCCACTACTTCCTTCAGAGCCATGTTGAGTGTCATGTCATTGTGGATGGCCAGCTTGCAGCGCAGCTTGGGTTCCCTCAGACCCACAACAAACTGGTTCATTTGGGTATCATTGAGGCTAGGGAACCCGCAATGGGTGGCCGCCTGGCGAAGCCCCGCCAGGAAGTCAGTGGCAGTTTTGTCAGGGCCCTGGACACATGCAAAGAAGTTGATGCATTCAGCTATTTTTGTCGGTTTGGGTGCAAAATGGTCGGTCAGCACCTTTACCAGAACTTCGAAGGGCTCCTCCTTCATCTTCTTTGGCATGATCAGATCTTTGAAGAGTTGGAGTGGGTTGATGCCACAAGTGCTGATTAGCAACGATTGTTTCTTGCCTGCCTTGTCGTGGAACTCAAGGTAATTCTCCAGCCGCTCCAGCCAGGTCTCCTACTGTTCAGGGTGTGTGGCATCGAATTCTGGGATGGTACCCTGAGCGGCGGCCATGTTGAGGTTTCCACATGGTGGGAGGAGGGCGGATGCAGTGTGTGGTGCAGTGCCAGACCTGGAGTTAGCGGTGTGGTGCGTGATGCGAGGTTCAGCAATCGGTGAAGTGAGGCGCGATGTGGTGCTGGACCCAGAGTCAGCGGTGTGAGGCGCAGTGCTTGGTACAACGTCATCTTCGTTCATGTAGATCCCACCTTCGTCACCAGTGAAAAGTACCGAGCCTGAAGCAGAGTAACGTGATTTCAGCTCATAAGTTTATTTGGTAGGGAAGAACAAGACATGGGAGCCCGGCTCATAGGCCAGTTTATATTCTCAATCAAATCACACCCCAAACACACAGCCCCACCCGGGACAGGGTTATTTACAGTAGAACAGAGTTCCATAGGTCTTTCTCAGATCCCAGCCCTCTGGGATAGGTGCGGGCTAGGATCCGCTTGGGCTAGGATCCTCTTTGCCTGGCCGCATGCGGGCCTTGCCTCACATGTGGTTGAACCCTGTACATAACAGAGAGAGGCTTTGAGAAGCCGGCTGAGGAAGCAGGAAGTCCTGGAGAGGCTACCCCTCTCCCTCCCCTTCGGCTCAGCTACAGTAGAAAGCAGAAAGCAGCAGGAAGAGCCAACAAGGCCACGGTAACTGCCTGCAGGGGTACGGTTTGTAGCATGCCATGGTGGGTGGGTCTGGCATCTTCCTGGGTGGGGGAGTTGCAGATTTGGGAGGGGGTGCCACCTCCAGGGTCCCCACCTAGCTACGGCCCTGCTGGCATCCCTAGGTCCATACCCACTTGCGAACACTGGTAGTTGTTGTTTGTGCCTCATGGAGGAGGAGGCTGGGGTAGTCCAATTAGGACCATGTGTGCTTTCTCAAGGGGAGTCTCTGAGTGGAGAGGATCTGAGGTGCAAGGAGGTTAAAGGCAGCAACATGCCCTTGCATATGGTACAGAAGTATAGTGAAAGGGTGTATCAACCAAAATGTCTGGGCATTGAGACTGAGTTGTATGTTAAGGATTTTTATGGAAATTTATATCCCTATAATGTATCCATATAATCATCTAGTTTGCAAACAGATGGTCTCCAGTTCAGTTTCTGGAATCTCTGTTTTAAAAGCTCAGGAGGTAGGTGATGTGAAAGAGCTTCATGGAATATCCTAGAAAGCCAGTCAGATAACACTAACCATCATGGACCATGGAGCAAGCTTGTCAGACAACACAGACCATCATGGACGAATGGTATAAGACAGCTTCTAGCATCATTTCTATAATGAAGATTTCAGATTTGGGAGCCTGCTACTCCTCTTTCAAACTGGTTTGGGTGCTAGAAAGAGTCTTCCATCCATGCAGCTAATCCTAGCTCTTTAAATATACAGTTTTGGAATACCTATTTGTGACATTACATTTTAATGTATATATAATATATATATTGGGTGATTAGATGTATTTTCAGAGAACCACCTTCTTTTTTGAGATCAGGTTCAGTTCTTAGAGTCTGCAGAAGTGAGATTTATTTTTTCTTCCTGAATTTTTTTTTGTAAATATTTGACTGATAGGGTTTTGTTCAAGGATCTAAGCTCTGCTTGCTGTCCCAAACAGAGCTGGCAACATGTATTACTAGTTACGAGTAAATTTTCATTTATGGATGTAATATATAAATTTAGTTCTCTTGGTCCTCTCTTTTTTTGAGGGTTCGTCCTCTTTTTTATCATCCTAAATGGTCTCTATAGTACATAGCTATGATAGATTCCATATTACATCATCCTTTATAGATTAAATATGACCTTGATCAATAAAGATATAGGATGTCGCACATCCATTTTTGTGTCCTGCAACCACAGCAGCCTAGGTGTGACAACATATTTAAAGTGCCAAGAGACATATCTTGTCCTAAGTGATATGACACATATTCACTGTAGAAAGTTGATCTTTTCAGGAGCAATTTATATTCCACCTCCCAAATTAAGATTAAGAACCAAGAGATGAGACTTTTCTTTAACTGCTATTGAGGTCAGAAGTCAAAATGGTCTTTACTGACCTTTTTTGTTGGTGGTCCTGTGGTTATCCGATTGCCTCAAAAAGAGCATGTCATTTCCATGCCAAGAAAACCATAACAACATAGTTTTATTGTCTGGACACGTGGTAAGGAAACTCTGGACATTAGTACACTTACAACTTCTACTGGTTAACATGGCCGGATCGCCCATTGGGCGAACTAGGCGCTCGCCTAGGGGCGCCGGCCTCAGGGGCGCCAAATGGCGCCCTGCTCCCCCAAAAAGCCCCCCTCTGCAAAAAAGCGCCCGGCTAGGGCGCAAGTCGCCCTCCCCTCCTCCCTGGGGGGGGGAGAAGGAGGAGGAGGAGGAAGTGGCGGTGGCCAGCAGGATCCCCCTGCTGCCGCTGCTGCGGAAAAGCGCCCACTGAGGGCGCAAGTCGCCCTCCCCCTCCTCCCTGGGGCCCCCAAACCGCGCCCGGCCCCTCCCAGGAAAAGCCCCCCCGCTTCCCCGAGCGCCCCACCGGGGCTCAGGAGGCGGCATGTAGCAGCGGAGGTTGCCCGCCCTCTCCCCAAAGCCGGGGGGAGAGGAGGCAGGGGTGGCGGAGCGGCTTCTCTCCCCCCCCAGCCGCGCCGCCGCTGGGAGGGAAGGGGCGGGCATTTCAAGCCTGCCCGTTCCCGGCTCTCCCCGGGCCCCTCGCAGCTGCGAGGGGGCCGGGAGAGCTGCGCCGCCCCTTCCCCAGCTCTCCCCGGGCGCCTCGCATCTGCGAGGGGCCCGGGAGAGTGGCGCCACCCGTTCCCGGCTCTCCCCGGGCGCCTTGCAGCTGCGCGAGGCGCCCAGGACAAGGCTGGGCCATCTCCAGGCCCCACCGGGAGGTTGGCATCCCCGGTGGGGTGGGCGCCCCAGGCTGTCCTGTCTAGGGCGCCCAGACACCTGGGGCCGGCCCTGCTGGTTAATGACCTTTTCTTGCCCACAGACCTTTTCTTGCCAACAGACTGCCTCCCAGTCTCAAACAACTCCTCACCCACAATAATGCAACATGTAATTTGAACATGAACAGAGGTACCAGAGCTTGCAATAAACCCAGATGCCAACTTTGCTGCCACATACAGCCAGACAACACAATTACTGGACCTAACAACATCAACTACACCATCTCAGGCTCATTCACTTGCTCATCTTCTAACATTGTTGTTGTTGTTGTTCAGTCGCACAGTCGAGTCCGACTCTTCGCGACCCCATGGACCAGATTACGCCAGGCCCTCCTGTCTTCCGCTGTCCGCTGAAGTCTGCTCAATTTCATGTTCGTTGCATCGATGACACTGTCTAACCATCTCATCCTTTGCCGTCCCCTTCTTCTTTGACCTTCAATCTTTCCCAGCATCAGGGTCTTCTCCAATGAGTGCTCCCTTCTCATTTGGTGGCCAAAGTATTTGAGCTTCAGCTTCAGGATCTGGCCTTCAAGGGAACAGTCAGGGTTGATTTCTTTTAGGATTGACTGATTTGATCTCCTTGCAGTCCAAGGGACTCTCAAGAGTCTTCTCCAGCACCATAGTTCAAAAGAATCTATTCTTCGGCGCTCAGCCTTCCTTATAGTCCAACTCTCGCAGCCATACATTACTACGGGGAATACCATTGCTTTGACCATGCGGACTTTTGTTGGCAAGGTGATGTCTCTGCTTTTTATCATGCTGTTTAGGTTTGCCATCGCTTTCCTCCCAAGGAGCAGGCGTCTTTTAATTTCATGGCTGCAGTCACCATCTGCAGTGATCTGGGATCCTAGGAACGTGAAGTCTGTCACTACTTCTACAACTTCCCCTTCTATTTGCCAAGGAGTGATGGGCCCAGATGCCATGATCTTAGTTTTTTTGATGTTGAGCTTCAAGCCCACTTTTGCACTCTCCTCTTTCACTCTGAGCAAGAGGCTCTTTAGGTCCTCTTCACTTTCTGCCATCAGAGTGGTATCGTCTGCATATCTGAGGTTATTGATCTTTTCCCCAGCAATCTTAACTCCAGCTTGTGATTCATCCAGGCCAACATTTCTCATGATGTACTCAGCATATAAATTAAATAAGCAAGGTGACAATATACATCCTTGTCGTACTCCTTTTCCTATGCTAAACCAATCAGTTGTTCCATATCCGGTTCTAACTGTTGCTTCTTGACCCTTATACAGGTTTCTCAGGAGACAGGTGAGGTGGTCTGGTACTCCCATCTCTTTAAGAACCTGCCATAATTTATTGTGATCCACACAATCAAAGGCTTTAGCATAGTCAATGAAGCAGAAGTAGATGTTTTTCTGGTACTCTCTTGCTTTCTCCATAATCCAGCGAATGTTGGCAATTTGATCTCTAGTTCCTCTACCTCTTCGAAACCCAGCTTGTACTTCTGGCAGTTCTCTATCCACGTACTGTTGGAGCCTAGCTTGTAGGATTTTGAGCATGACCTTGCTAGCGTGTGAAATGAGTGCAATTGTGCGATAGTTTGAACATTCTTTGACGTTGCCCTTCTTTGGGATTGGAATGTAAACTGACCTTTTCCAATCCTGTGGCCACTGTTGTGTTTTCCAAATTTGTTGGCAAATTGAATGCAGCACTTTAACAGCATCTTCTTTTAAGACTTTGAATAACTCAGCTGGGATACCATCACCTCCACTAGCTTTGTTGTTAGTAATGCTTTCTAAGGCCCATTTAACTTCGCTTTCCAGGATGTCTGGCTCGAGGTCAGTGATTATACCATCGTGGTTGTCAAGGACATCGAGGTCCTTCTTGTATAGTTCTTCTGTGTATTCTTGCCATCTTTTCCTAATCTCTTCTGCTTCTGTTAGGTCCCTACCGGTTTTGTCCTTTATCATGGCCAGCTTTGCATGGAACGTTCCCTTGATTTCTCCAATTTTCTTGAAGAGATCTCTAGTCCTTCCCAATCTATTGTTTTCCTCTATTACTCTGCATTGTTCTCTAACATTGTATATGCCATTAAATGCCAATAATGCCCTTCACTTCTCTCCATAGGGCAAACAAGTCAAATCCTATGCCAAAGAGTAGACACAAATCTGCTATCAGGAATCACAAAACTGAGAAACCTGTAGGAGAACATTTCAACCTCCCAGTCAATGGGGGATCTCAATGTAGCTGTTTATTGCAAAGGAATTTCAGAAACAGATTAGAATGGGAGACTGCTGAATTACAAGTTATTACAACACTCAGGACAATGGAACCCCCAGGGCTTAACAGATATCGGGTTCTTATCTCACTACACATGCTAAGTCATTCAGTTCTCATATCTGTTTGTTAACTCTTTTATTATCTGTTGCTATTCACTGGTCTTACCAACTGCTTTAATCCAATCTTAGCTAAACTTAGCAAACAGTTATCTATGCACCTTGACTCTAATTATCCCTTCCTGGCGACTAACACCCCCCCCCCATATGTAATGGTTGGCAAAGTCTGTTTCAATGTATCTGAAGAAATGTGCTTGCACACAAAAGCTTATGCCCAGAATTAAACTTTGTTGATCTTAAAGGTACCACTGGACTCAAACTTTGTTCTATAATTTTAAATATTATCACCTATTTTACAACATATGGATCTGCTTTATTGATTTGAATATTAATGCTATTGTGGTATTTCTACTTTCTGTTGAAGGGGTTACAAATTTAAATAAATAAATACATATTACTTCTTGAGCCAGTTGTTTGAAATTGCCTGTTTATATCCCTACAACAATGACTGTTAGAAGTATAAAACAAACAAGATGACTTAGTCTAACAGTCAGCAGAATGCTGTGATCTTCTTTGTGGTCTCTGTGCATCACACCTATAGGATCTAGTGCACCTGTGCTGATCTGATCGGTGTTGTACAAAGCTCACAAAGGGATTTTCATGCCCTGAGCCTGCATGGGAACCCCTACTGCTTTTGCAATGTGGTACATTTTTGTCCCAATTTGATTATACAGTCACAGATATTTTCAATGCCATAACACAATGCCACAACACTAAGAACATTTCAGAAGTTCCTTACTAGTGGTCTTATTTGTGAGACTAATTATAGCAGGGAGGTCAAACTTCTGAGACTTTTCTCAATAGTGCTACAAAATTACACCTACACTTTTTCTGATCCATAAATGTGATACATCTTATATGCAACAGCAATGAAGTAAATGGTAGAGAAAGAAACAGTATGTAGTAATTGTTATCTTTTAAATTTGGGGCAGCTAGGTAAATATGAGATGTTTAAGTAAAGCAAATATTGGGAATTAAAGAAATGGGTTAATTTGAACCATAAATATTGTGATCCCCAACCCTCCAATCCAACTCAACTTCCCTCAGAACTCAGAGGTTGCAGGTAAGGTATACAGTCATTTGTCTGCCATTTTGTCTCTATTTATTTTACAATTGCCCTGGCCCATACGTGCTGGGGCCTCAATCTCTTTCCCAGAGACACCACCAGACAGGTCAACTTAGTTCTCTTTTCAACTACCCCTCACCTGATATTTCCCTGAGCTATTGATTTAAGGAACTACTGCTTCGTTTGAGGCTTCCAACATTCATATACATGTACTAGAAGTAAAGCCCATTGGAGAAGCAATACAACAAGCTCTAGAAAGATGCGATGCCTAATGAATGCATAGAAAGGTACAGAAGTGGAAGTAAAATCTCACACAAACAGCCAGGCCACCTGGGGCTCTCCCATCCCCCCCTGTTTAAGGCCCCTGTGGCCTAGCCAGGCCACCTGGGGATCTCCCACCCCCACCCCCAGTCAAGGCCCCTGCAGCCCAGCCAGGCAGGCCTTGGCTCTCTCCCCCTGTTCAAGCCCCCTGAGGCCCAGCCAGGCAAGCCTTGGCTCCCCAGCTCCCCCGTTCAAGACCCCTGAGGCCTATCCAGGCAGGCCTTGGCTCTCCCACCCCCTGTTCAAGGCCCCTGTGGCCCAGCCAGGGCAGCCTTGGCTCTCCCACTCACTCCCCATTCAAGGCCACTGTGACCCAGCCAGGGCAGCCTTGGCTCTCCCACCCACCCCCCGTTCAAACCCCCTGTAGCTCAGCCAGGCAGGCCTTGGCACTCTCCCCCTGTTCAAGCCCCCTGAGGCCCAGCCAGGCAGGCCTTGGCTCCCCTGCTCCCCCATTCAAGCCCCCTGAGGCCTATCCAGGCAGGCCTTGGCTCTCCCACCCCCTGTTCAAGGCCCCTGTGGCCCAGCCAGGGCAGCCTTGGCTCTCCCACCTACCCCCGTTCAAGCCCCCTGTGGCTCAGCCAGGCAGGCCTTGGTTCTCCCACCCCCGCATTCAAGGCCCCTGAGGCCTAGCCAGGCAGGCCTTGGCTCTCCCACCCACCCCCGTTCAAGGCCCCTGCAGCTCAGCCAGGCCAGCCTTGGCTCTCCCACCCCCCGTTCAAGCCCCCTGAGGCTCAGCCAGGCTGGCCTTGGCTCTCCCACCCCCCTGTTCAAGACCCCTGTGGCCCAGCCAGGCAGGCCTTGGCTCTCCCACACCCCCATTCAAGGCCCCTGCAGCCCAGCCAGGCCAGCCTTGGCTCTCCCTCCCCCCGTTCAAGCCCCCTGAGGCCCAGCCAGGCAGGCCTTGGCTCTCCCACCACCCCCGTTCAAGCCCCTGTGGCCCAGCCAGGCAGGCCTTGGCTCTTCCACCCCCCAATTCAAGGCCCCTGCAGCCCAGCCAGGCCACTCTCAGCTCAGCTGCCTACTTACCTTGGGGAGTCTTCGGGGCTCTGGGAGGGGCCAGGGCAGGCAGTGGCCTGGAGGGGCAGTAGGCAGCAGCCTCAGTGCAGGCCGAGGCCAGGCCGGGAGCAGCAGCAGTGCAAAGTGGCAGGGCCAGAGTCACTGGGAAGTGAGAGGGCCAGAGTCTCCGCCCTCTCTTCTGAGGTGAAATTGTCTTCTGAGGTGAGTTTTGGTGCCTGCTGCTTCTGTGGGTGGGACTCAGCCAATGCAGTCAGTGCCTAGGGAGTCATTCTGAGTGACAGATCAGGCAGCCAACTGATTTTGCCAAGCATAGAATGTTGCCAGACCACTACACGTTTATATATAAGGACAGGATAACAAGTCTGAAGCCTAACTGTTTTGCATGTGTAGTTTCTTCCCCTGAGATAATTCACATTCAGTCAGTAGGGATTAACAAAAATGCTAGAATTTTTATATATGCATGTATAAAATTATAGTGCCCCCCAAAAAAATTAGGGAAGATTTTTAGAGTTCCAGGAAGTTTTATAAACAGAAGACAATGTAAAATATTAGAGAATAAGCTGTAAAAAAAAGTGACTTAGATTATATATGTGAGAAGGATATTTAGGGAAGGATAATAACAGAAGAAGGTAGAGAATGAATTTCTTACAGGTAATAAGGTAATAAGGTGGTCTGATGCATGAAATAAATTAGAGAATTTACTTATATGTTAAAATAATTAGCACAAATAAAAATGTTATAAAGTTAGTTAATAGGTAAAGATAAAGTTAATTTATAGAAGACTGCTGTAGAATGTTTAACCAGGAGGGAAATGGCTTGGATAGTAATAAAGATGTAATAATTATAGATTGTTATGATTATGTAATTTTATAGTTATATATGTAGAGCTAGGATTGTAAAAATTATTAATCTAAAACACAGACTTGCAAAAATAATAATGGTCCATATGGTGAGAAAATTAATCTATATGCAAGAAGCGATCTAAGAGATATGATGTTGTTACTACCACTCTCATGTATGTGTATTTGTTTGTATGTTTGTTAAAAACTAATAAAAATCATTTAAAAAGAAAAGAAAATGTATGTATTTTTAATGCAAATAAAAATGGAAGATGAAGTGGTTAAAGATTATATGGTGAAATAAGTTATAATATTGGTCTTGCACAGTGGTGTAAACTATGGAATGTGAATGTGAAAATAACGAAATCAGTGACATTGAAAGAGAATCTGTATAAGATATTTTACAGATGGTATCTGTAGTTGCTAAAAGTGTAAAAAACATGTGGGTTCATTCTACCATATGTGATGGACATGTGATATAGTGCCTAAGTTTTGAGTTATGGTACATACTTTTATACAGTTTTGCCGACTACAATACTTTTTCAACCAGAATTGTTTTTATTGAATTGTATACCAGATGACTTTGATAAAAATCAAAGATATTTTATAATTCATGTAGAAACGGCAGCTAGAATTTTATTTGCATCCTACTGTAATGAAATTCTACTACTCTAGGGGAGGTTTTCTTATAGACCCAGCGCTGAAACTTTTTGTTAGTAAAATAATTTCTCAGTTACTGTATGGTATTGAGATGTGAGGATGGAAAGACACTTCAAAATCTATTTATGAGACATATCCTGGCACTTTCAAAAGGAACACCAGTGGCCCTGTTACAAGTTGAACTGGAACTTCCATCAGTGAGGGTTCGAGCCCACTTGATGATTTTAAAATTCTGGAAAAAAATCCAGCTAAAAAGTCCAGACGCATTCAGTAAACTTAGTTACCATCTACTGAATGCCAAAGATAAAGTTCGCCCTGTATTTTTAAATTATATAATTACTAGATACACTATTCCAGATGACCTGCTACAACATACAGGAAACAGTACTGACCTACGCGAATGGATGTTTAGAGAGGATGCTCTAATAGACATCACTCTGATCTCCCAGTCGAGGTTTGCTCCATGGACCATTCCAGAGCCTCTTACTTAAACAACATAACCTCATATAATCTCAGGAGATCCCTTACCTCAGTGTGTTTTTCAAACGATGTCTTCAGAAATGCTAGCTGGCCGCTATAAGAAAACTCCAGTAGACCAACGTATCTGCATATGTAGGCAGTCAGTGGAAGACCTTGCCCATTATATTCTGGCCTGTCCTTTATATGAAGAACCTAGGGCCAAATTTCTAGCAAAGATATTGACAGCCTTATACTCCCTGTCTGATTATGATATGATGGTCTTTATGCTCTCAGATGAGGACCCCTTAATCTCTTCAAGATTGGATCTCTTTGCCTTGGCCGTGAGAAAAAATTAGAGCAAAGAAATCAAATAGTACCATTGCAACTGAATGTCCCTAAAAGGTCTTATCAGATTTAAATATTATAGGCTAAGGTAGTTTTAACAGGTTTTATATATTTTATAGAGGCTGAATTTTTTCTTTCCTTCTCATTTATCCTATGTTATGCACAAACTTTCTGAGTGTGTTTGATATTGAGAAGGCCTATGGCCACATACAATAAAGTGATTCTGAAGTGCTGGAAACTTCCATCAATACCTTCTGAACATGACCTAATAGTGAAGATTATGGAAAATCCAGAAATGGACAAATTGACTTAGATGTTAAAAGAGCAAATGGAAGAAGATTTTGTTGGACTATGGACTTCATTTTATAATTGGATAAGAGATAAATACAAAGATATGAACTCTTTAATACTATAATATCAAGAAGCTTTTATGAACTTTTAAAACCTCACAGTCTATCTGTGTATAATAAGAAATGATAAGCAAAATTATATGCAGAAATCTTATTATTTTTGTTCCTCCCTTTCCCTTTCCTCTTTCCCATCTTTGTGTACTCTAAAAACTTAATAAAACTTACTTGAAAAAAAGATATATCATGGACTTTGGAACATGTTGATTCTTTTGTGTGATTGAAATGGATTGCTTAGAGTATTGCTTGTGTTATGTCTTCAGAGACATAAGTGTCAGCATAGGCGAGCAGGTGCTCATTATGCGGATTCAGAAACTGTCTGGTATTGCCCAATCAAAGGGCTTATGGAGGGAACATCTTTGATTGGTTATGGAAATGTAATATGATTGGACATTATCTGTAAGTTATGATTGGCTGTTATGCATAACTGTTATTGGATATTGATATTGTTGTGGGCGTGGCTACCTCAGCCAGGATTGTATATAAATCGCTGTTTGTGACTGTGTTGTGGTCTAGCTGGTCTAGCCCTTAGCTGGTCTAATCTTGGAGCTAAATAAAGCTGAATCACTTGTTGAACTTACCTCCTGCGTTAAGTCTCATACTTAACAGCTTGTTTGAGATTTTTCCCCATGTTACAAATGTTATGGACAACAAATTCTATTATATAGGTGTTGTGTTACTTCATTAATTTATAATATAAAATTAAACTGACATTTTTCATAAAATATTCAAATCCTTATTAAGATTTTTGAAAGATTGTTGTAATTAGATATTGGAAGTCTCTTACAGTGTATCTTTCTAATTGTTGGTTCCTACTACTGTGATTTTTTTTGTCTGTCATTATTACCCTGGGCAGTGAGGATTCATTCCCCAGTTTTGTGCATTTTGTTCTTGACCTTCACTTAAAGCCTTCTTGTGGGGCAAAGTATCAGACAAAATGAGTTTTGACTCTTGAAAGCTTATATTCTGAAATTCTTGTTTGTCTCCAAGTCGCTACTAGACTCAGCTGTAGCTGTTCTACTGCAGACCAGCATGACTAGCATCTGAAATTGCTTTTTATGTCTTCCTTGTCTTGGTTTATTAACCACACTGGCATCCTTTTAGACTTAGAGATACTTTCCCTTGTATATGCAATCTAGCTTAGTGTCAGTTGGGGTAGTTTTAAATAGCCCCCTCCCCACACTTTATAATTTCTGTTCTGTTATTTCGTCATACATCATTCAAAATTTATTTAGTCATTTATTTAAGATATTCCATCTCTCAACAAGGATCTGAGGTGATTAATAACTTGAAAGCTATAAAATCTAATGAAACCTGACAATAATAAGTAGCACAAATATTTACAACCAAAACAAAGAAGAAAAAAGATTCAAACTTATATTCCAACAGTGAAAACAGCAAAAAATGTTAGAAAACAAATGCAAACAGCACAAATGCAGCACAAATCTCTAGCTAAAAGCTAGAGAAGAAAAAAAAAGGAAAGACCATTGGAAGGCATGGGTAAAATGCAGGGATTGTTGAATGCTCACAAAACTGATGTTTGAATATTGAATTTGGTCATAATGTATTTGCTGTTGAATAGAGCATCTCAGATTATCCCTTTGAAGATTTGGTCAGGGTTAGGGTTTCCTCACAATTTAAAACAAGTAGTATTTTGAGTAGCTTTCTGTCTGCACTGTTGCAGAAGTCAGCATGGTGGTGACCAGATAGCTGCTGTTGATGGTTACAATTTAACTAGCTCATTGGAAGTTCATAATGACTAGGTTCATTGAGCAGGCAGGCTACTTTGTGTACCACACAGTTGCCAGCATTCATCATATAGGCATACACTCTAAATTTATGGGACTGAACTACAGTTTCAGCGGACAGTGAAAGAAAACATAAATGTTATTCAGTTATCAAAAATGAACACATTCAGCTTTGGAAGCCAAGCAAACAGGCCAAATGGGGAATATGCAATATTAGAAAGACAAGCCTTGCAGTACTGCAGGAGGAAAAAACCTCTTTTGTAGATTATATATTGCATTGCTGGGAGAGAGCCAGCTATGGGGAAAGCAATGCAAGCCTGTATATGTTGAAAGGATTAGCAATCAAAACCAAACACTATTATGAATAAACACTGGGCCAGCTAAGAAAAATGGGAAAGGCTAGAACAAAAAGGCCAAGCTTTCCTGCCACCCTAAGAAAACTGAAACATGTATTTTTGCTTTATTAATTTTTCAACATGAAATAAAGATGACAGATGAAAGATGGGAACAGAGAAAGCCATATAAATATGCAAATGTGCATTGCATTTGTTGATCACATTGGGATACTTAATAAGTGAATTTTTTCCAACTTAATTATTCTTCTGCCTCTATTTGTAAACTGTATCACTAACATGCAATCCAGAGACTCTTTCATTCAGAACACAAACAACACAAACGGATCTTACCCACAAGGTGGCTAACACGCAGAACTGAACTCCTTGTAACTCATGCAGGACCTCCCAAAGTCCCCCCCACAACCCCCAGTTGGGGGCTGTGGGGTCAGCTATGAACCTTCTACTTCTTCCACCCACCTATTATGTTTGGCCTGCATCAACTGGGGTCTGGGTCTGCCCATGTTTCTGGGGTTACCAACACGAATCAGGCACTATTCCCTGTTTGGTGCTATATTTGGCACACCATTCATAAAGAGCCCAAGGTCCCCCTTGCATCTTCCCTCCATCTCTGTGATCTCTCAGACTAACTGGTGCCAGAGAACATTAATTATGTCAGAGTTCTTGGGACATGCTCTCTGTCTCAGACAATTCAACCTGGGCCCATTGGTGAACATTCCACATTGCAGTCTGGCACACAAAAATGTGCTAAGTAAGGCAGGGAGAAGAAAGAAAACTGAGGATGGCTGCAGTTCTGTTCTGTGAACAGGCATTTTGTGGGTCCAGGGGCAAGGGAGGGAGTTAAGGGTGAGGGAGGAGAAACCACCACTCAACAATTGGGAAAAATAAGCCACAGCTTTATTGTATACTACGGAGCAAAGCCCGTTGTGGTGGAAGACAATGGGCCCTAGAAAGGGAGGGAGGGAGGGAGGTGGAAGGGAGAGAGGGTTGGAGGAAGGAAGGAAGGAAGGAAGGAAGGAAGGAAGGAAGGAAGGAAGGAAGGAAGGAAGGAAGGAAGGAAGGAAGGAATGCGGGGAAGAGTGAAAGAAAGGAGAGAGGAAGAAAGGAAAAGGGGGAAAGGAAGGGAAGAGGGGCAGAAAAGGGCTTCTCTGGGACCAGAGAAGGCCTTTTCTGTCCCCCACAAACCATTCCCTGGGCCTTCTATGGGGGCAGTAGGCAGTGTGTGGGGGAAAAGGGCTTCTCTGGGCCTACTGCCCCCATAGAAGGCCCAGAGGATGATGTGTGGAGGACGGAAAATGGCTTCTCTGGGCCTACTGCCCCCATAGAAGGCCCAGGGGATGGCGTGTGGGGCGCGGAAAAGGCCTTCTCTGGGCCTACTGCCCCCATAGAAGGCCCAGGGGATGACGTGTGGGGGGGCGGAAAAGGCCTTCTCTGGGCCTAGTGCCCCATAGAAGGCCCAGGGGATGGCATGTGGGGGCCGGAAAAGGCCTTCTCCGGGCCTAGTGCCCTCATAGAAGGCCCAGGGGATGGCGTGTGGGGGCGGGAAAGGCCTTCTCCGGGCCTAGTGCCCCATAGAAGGCCCAGGGGATGGCGTGTGGGGGACGGAAAGGCCTTCTCAGGGCCTAGTGCCCCATAGAAGGCCCAGGGGATAGCGTGTGGGGGACAGAAAGGCCTTCTCTGGGCCTAGTGCCCCATCGAAGGCCCAGGGGATGGCGTGTGGGGGACGGAAAAGGCCTTCTCTTGGCCTAGTGCCCCATCGAAGGCCCAGGGGATGGCGTGTGGGGGACGGAAAAGGCCTTCTCTGGGCCTAGTCCCCTCATAGAAGGCCCAGGGGATGGTGTGGGGGGGCGGAAAAAGCCTTCTCTGTGCCTACTGCCCCCATAGAAGGCCCAGGGGATGGCATGTGGGGGACGGAAAAGGCCTTCTCTGGGCCTAGTCCCCTCATAGAAGGCCCAGGGGATGGTGTGGGGGGCGGAAAAGGGCTTCTCTCACTTGCCTCAGCCTTGAGGGCCTATCCCTGCGCTCACACTCCAGACGGTCCTCTCCTGTTGGAGGACTGGAGCAGACTGAGCTGAAAACACTGACTGGGGCTGACGTGGGCGGAACTTTGCGAAGCAGCCAGTCAGCCCTGACCAGTGTCTTCTGAGTGCCAGTTCTTGAGCCGAATCAATTATGGCAAGCATAGAATGTTGTGGAACCAAAATTCAAATATATATATGGACAGGATAACTACAGGAGCATTGGCACAGCATGGAGATGGATCCAGCATCAGGTGGCTGGTGGGTAACCCAGTAACCCCAGCCTAGGGATGCTACTCCTCAGGTAGGGGCGGGGGATCCCCTGATTTGGTGGGTTTCAACCCGCGATCAGCTAACTGGGCAGTGGAGGAAGTCCCACCCCAGCAACAACCACCAGTGGCTCCCCTCTCCTCCTGCCAGATTTAAAGGAATATGTGGCCTGCTGACCAGCTGGAGGGCCCTTTAAATTTGGCAGCAGGGGAGGTAGAGGGGCGGACACTGGTTGCACACCTGAACTCCAAGTGCCAAATTTGCTGCTTGGAGTTCAAGCCCCCCCTACTTCTTGTCAAAAGCATTTAAAGGGACCTTTTAAATGCTTTGGGCAAGAAGCGGGAGGGCCAGGCTGTACTCCAAGTGGTGAATTTGCCACTTGGAGTGCAGGTTTGTGTGGCCCCTGCTTCTTGCTCTAAGCATTTAAAGGGACTCTTTGAATACTTTGGGCAAGAAGCAAGGGAGCACCCCCCCTGCTTCTTGCTCAAAACAGTTAAAGGGTGCAGTAACGCCCCCAAAGTCCCCTTCTGGGGACTAAGAAGAACCTGGCCACCCTACCCCAGATCAGCTGCTGGGCAGGGCACTAGGGATGTGCATTCGGTTCATCTCAACCGAATGCACCCCCCAATATGGCCCATTCGCCCCCCCCCCTTTTGGGCAGTTGTGGGCTGAGTCAGATTCTGTGGTCTGATTTGGCCCGCCGCTGAAAGCCACTGCCAAAATTCAGCAGCAATTTGGCAGCAGTCTGAAAAGTGGCCACCAGCCAGGGGAGCTGCCTCTTGCTGCCTTTCCTGCCTAAACTGGCCTTTTCCTGCCTCTTCCCTGGTTCGGGGGGGGGGAGCCCAGTTTCAGCCAACTGCTGCCATGTGTTTGCATCTTGCAAATGCATGTGCAGCCTGCAAGGTTGGTGGTGCTGCTCTGCACATCACCTTCCTTGCTTGGGAGGGGGCAGGGGGGTGGGGAGGGGAGGGGGAGGGTGCTTACCTGGCTGCTTGAGAGAGACTGTGGTGCACTGGCCTTTGACTTCAGCTGCTGGTTGCTCTCTCTGTGCCTGCCTGGACCGCTGTCTCCCTGGACTCCTGGACACCAGAAGCCATCAAAAAGGTAAAAATTAAAGTGGGAGCTCTTTAATTTTTAAAGGGCTTCCCCCATTTTTTAATTTCTTTGGGTGGGTTGATTTCTCTTTAATTTTTAAAGGGCTTTTCCCTTATCCCCCTCTATTTTTAAGTTTCTTTCGGTTGGTCTGGATGGGTGGATTCTTCTGGGTGCTCTGGGTTGGATGCTGGGGGGTTTAGGCCTTTTCTTTGTAACAGTTTAAAAAGTTTACTTTAAACTGTTTAAAAGTTGTACTATTGTATATTTTTAAAGTTGTATTGTTGTTGCTTGGTTGTTGTTGCTTGGGGGACATGCCTGCCTTGGGTTTTTTCCCTGTTAAACCAGTTCAAAGATTTTTTCTGTAATATTTTATAGTTTAAAATGTTATACGTTTGAAAAGTTGTCCTGGTGGTTGCTGTTGTTGTTGCTTGGGTGGGTGAGGGGTCTTGCTTGCCTTGGTTTTCCTCCTCTGTTTGGTGGGGTAAGGGTTGTGTCTGTGTGGGTTTAAACTTTATAGGTTGCACTGTCTGTTTGTTTTGTCTGGGTTTGAACCTAATTCTACTGTTCTTGGGTTTTTTGCCTTAGATAAGGGTAGTGTGTGTTTGATTGCTTTCTGGTCTTATAGACAGATTCCTGTTTGTTTGTTAGATATTTTCTTCTGGTTGCTGTTGGTGAGGTGAGGTCAGGTGCTTGCTCTGCTCTGTTTTCTAGACTTAGTATGGGTGCCTGTTTCTGGTTTGTTAGGGCCATTGATCTAAATAGGTTAGTGTAATAAGGGTCCATTTAGGAAACCTCTCTCTCTTTTAAACTATAAGTAATCCCGTGTAGGGCTTTAGTTTATATACCTAACTAGGCCAGAATAGGATACTATTAAAAGAGGTGAGGAGGGGTTTCATTAAAAGTAGAACTTAAGTAGACTTAAGTACTTACAGAAAACAGTTCTGTGCACCTGACCTTCATTGAAGGCCAGTGCTTACAGATTGCCTAGGGTCAACCCCATCTTTTTAGTTCATCATCATCACCACACAGAAACCTACATTTCCTTCCTAGGAAATAAGGTTTGTCCTAGTACAGTAGCCAGGAGAAGTTTAGTAAAGAGATACAAGGACTTCTAAAAAGGTTTGTTTCCATCTCTAGGCTAGCTTCATAAAACCTTTAGCCAGGGAGAAGCAGGACCACTAAATTTTAAACCAGTCCAGTTCCAAAAGGAAAAAAAAAGAACTGAGGAAAAGATAGGCTAAGGTTCCTTAAATGGAACAATGACAGCTGGTGTGCTGGTGCAGAGAGAGGAGGATCAGGGTGGACAAACAGCAACACCCCTCCCTCTCTCTTTCTGAGGCCTTCCTTCCCTGGCTTAATGGGTTAGGGTATGCTTGTGGACTGACTGGGCAGCAGACCCACAAAATACCACTACCCAGATTTTGAGTCTTATTTGGGGGGTGCAACTCTAGCTCTCCCCCCATGGTGCACCCTGGGTCATGCTGAAGAGCTAGAACATCCCTCAGGCAGGCAATCCCAGGATCTCCCTAGCCACACTGCCCAGTGGACCATTGACAAGACAAGCAGTCCTTCTCGGGACTACTTGACAAGGGGTAAAAGGGATACTCAGTCTTGTAGAGCTGGCATGTCCCACAATAGCAGGAGTTCAGCTGCTTTGAAGGGAGGAAATAGTTGGGGAGGATTCAACCTGATAGGTAGGCTTGGAGGGCCAAAATGGTACACGGAGCCATGTTTTAAGTTTAACAGACGAATACTAGTCTCTTTATTTTGAGAACTACAATGTGGATAGGAAAGGTGAGAGATAGGATAAAGGAGTACTAGCTAAGGGAGGGGGCAGGTGTGGGACAGGTGAAAGGAAGAAAGGAAGTTTCCCCCCCCGAGATCTCCATTCAACAATTTTTTTTTTTGAAACAACAATTTTATTGAAGTTTTGACATGAACCGTAACAAGAGGGAAAGCTAGGCAGATAAAACTGTGTGAAACAATATACATGGTTTGTTGATACAGGGTCTAATACAAGAATTGAAGTTGATTTAGTAACAACAAAAATTAACACAAGTCAGAAACAGGAACCATTAGTATATGACACAAATTATGAACTAATTATATAACATCAGTTGGTATTTAACCTTACTAAGAGATTCCCAATTAAACTTATCAATATTAATTTTTTCGAGAATAGGATACCAGATGTTCAGTGGATTAGTTATTTCACATTCTGTTTGGTTTTCAGTATGATAAATGTTAAAGTTTTCTAGCATAAATAAATCCCAAATTTTATATAGCCATTGTTGTATAGAAGGTGGGTTTTTGTTTTTCCAGTGTTTAGCTATTAAGATTTTAGCAGCTGTAAATAAAATGTTTATTAGTTTTCTTTCAGAGTCCGAGGGACCATCATCGGCCCAAAGGTTGAGAAGCATCAGTGCAGGATCAAAAGGTAAGTCAATATTTGTGAATTTTTTAATCTGTTGTGTTACTTGTAACCAGAATTTGTTAATTACAGTACAGGACCACCAATTGTGGAAAAAAGTGGCTTTCTTTCTGCATTCTTTCCAACACAAAGGCAAGAGTTGGGGAATCATGTGTGTTAATTTGGCTGGTGTCAGGTACCATCTTAGTAATACTTTCATGTTAGCTTCATAGATGTAAAGGGATTTTGACATTTTACTATATGTCTTCCATACCTGTTTCCATTGTTGGTCTGATATCTGTTGTTGTAGGTCTACAGCCCATGCTTGTTGATATTTGAGCTCAGTAACTTTTTGCGAGTTGATTAGGATTTGGTAAATTTTGGATATGAGCCCACGTTTTTTGTTGTTTTTTTTAAGCACCCCCCAAAAGAGGGATTTTATTATTTTTAGACAACGACAAAACTACAAAACTACAAGACATACCACACAACCAATACAAAAGAATACATAACAATACAATCTACACCCACTAAGACAAACATTAAACATTGATGGGGGGTTACAAATATCCGTCATATCCCAATTCCGTTATAGTCCCTCCCACCTTACCAACATAAATGTTACACAGTTGCTTCTATACCTGCTAGTTCAAAATTAATATCTTATTCAGGTCTACTTTCATTCTAAAGCTTACATTATACATTCATCATTGTTTCTTTCCATCCTGCTCCCTCTGATCCCACCAATCATAAAAGCATTGCCAAGTGTTTATAAAGGCTGTTTCATCATATTCTTTCAACATCAAAGTCAGTTTGTCCATTTCTGCTGCTTCCATTATCTTCTCAATCAGCTCCTGTTCAGTTGGTACCACCGTAGATCGCCAATACTTCGCATATAGAATTCTAGCCGCCATTGTTCCATATATTATCAGATATCTTTCTTCTCTCCTTATCTCTTTTGGAAGTATTCCTAACAATAACACTTCTGGCTTAAACACAATATTGCTTTTTGTAATATTCTGTAACAATCTATGCACCCATATCCATTATTTCTTTGCCCTCTCACAGGTCCACCACATATGATAAAATGTGCCCCCTTTAACATTACATTTCCAACACTTATTAGAGCATTTTTCATCATACTTCGATAATCTATCCGGAGTCATATACCATCTGTAAAACATTTTATACATATTTTCTCTATATGCAACCGCCCTGGTTATTTTCACATTTATTTTCCATATTTGATCCTATTGTTCCAGTTCTATATTATAACCAAAGTTTGTCACCCATTGGACCATACTATTTTTCACTATTTCATCAATCATATAATCTGCTAACAACAATGCATACATTTTTTTAATAAATTTCTCTTCCGGCTCATATAGTATTTTCTCCATGTCTGTCAGTGACTTCTCAAACCCTTTCTGTTTATCTTTTTTATATCTTGATTGAATCTGGATTCTATGCCACCAACTAATATTCTCCTCTAATTCAAGCTCCCCCTTCGCATTTATCATGTCCAAATACCTTTGTGGAGGATCTTCAGAATACAGCCTAGGGAGGGTCACTGCTTCTATCAGCGCAACCAGTCTGGAAGTTTTGATGAACCACCTCCTCTGGATGGTCTCCCATACTCTTATTAGAGCGTCTCGTACCCAATGTTGTCTAAAATATTTACGTGCTGCAATCTTCTCATCCCATAAAAACGTGTGCCAGCCTTCTAAGAGATCATGTCCTTCAAGTTTTAAAAGCCTTCTGTCCTCCATTCCTTAATCCATGCCATCACCCATTCCTTAATCCATGCCATCGCTCCCGCTCTGTAATATATTGTCCAATTTGGGAGAGCCAGGCCTCCTCTTTCTTTTGAGTCCTGCAACATTTTGAGTCTAATTCGTGCTCTTTTACCCTGCCACATGAACTTGGTTGTAGTTTGCTCTAATTCCTTCAATATTGCCAAATTTTTCAACACAGGAATCATTTGAAATAAGAAGATCCATCTTGGTAAGACTTTCATCTTTATCAACGCGATTCTTCCAATTAGGGACAACTTCAGCATCTTCCATTTTTCCAAATCTTGCTTCGTAGCTCTTAACAGCTCTCTATAATTATCCTCTTGGAGAGAACTGCATCTATTTCTTAACTGAATCCCTAAATACTTCACCTTAGTACAGAGCTTATATCCAGACTCTTCTTGTAAACTTTCCCTTTGTTCCATAGTCATGTTTTTTGTTAACATTTTTGTTTTAGTCATATTAACCTTCAAGCCTGCCACTTGTCCATACTCTCTCAAAATCTTATTCAGTTCCGTGATTGAAGACCTCGGTTCCTCCAGTATAAATGCCAAGTCATCTGCATAAGCTAATAATTTATAGTGTTCTCCATGGACCTTTAGGCCTTTCACTTCTGTATTCAATCATACCTCCTCTGTTAAAATTTCCAAGGCAAAAATGTATAATAACGGTGAGAGAGGACAGCCCTGCCTCGTGCCTTTCTGTATCTGAAATTTTTCAGTCCGTTCTCCATTCACCATAGCTGCTGCTCTCTGTTTTAAGTAGATTGCTTGGATTGTTTGAATAAACTGTTCTCCTGTTCTAGCTCTCTTAAGTGTCTCTATTATAAATGTCCAGTCCAGGTTATCAAGAGCCTTCTCTGCGTCCACAAAAATTATCGCCATTTGTTTTTCCGGATGCGCTTCATAATACTCCAAGACATTCAATAGCCTCCTCATATTGTGCTTTATCTGTCTTTTCGGTAAAAATTCTGACTGGTCTTTATGAATTCTTTTTGCTAAAACACGCTTCAGCCTATCAGCCATTATAGAGGCAAAAATTTTGTAATCCACATTCAGTAAGGAGATCGGTCTGTAGTTCTTGATATCATTTGCTTCTGTATCCAGTTTATGTATCAATGAGACTAGGGCTTCCCTCCAGGTGTCCGGTATTTCTTCTCCTTCCCACGCTTTCTTATAGACTTCATGTAACTGTGGAAGTAACACTTCTTCAAAAGTTACATAGAATTCCACTGGCAGGCCGTCCGTCCCTGGTACCTTACCCTTGTTCTGTCTTTTCAATGCTTCTACCATCTCCATCATGGTAATTGGTTGATTCAGGATCTTCTGGTCTTCCTCCGAAAACTTCTGCAGGACACGGTCTTGCAAATACTGGAATATCTCTTCTTTAGTTCTATTTTCTCTTGCATACAATTTCTTATAAAAGTCTTCCACAATCCTTTTCAATTCTTGAGCTCCATTATGCTCCATGCCATTACTGTCTCTCAGCGATTTTATCGATGTTCTTTCAGATTGCTTTCTTATTTGATAAGCCAACCATCTAGTCGGTTTGTTGGCATTCTCAAAATAGTTTTGTTTGGCATAGTTTACTTTCTTTGCCATTTCTGCTGTCAATCAGCAGTTCATTTTGTGCATGAGAAACTTAATTTTTTCCTTCCTGTCAACTTCTCCTCCCATCTCCATTTCTTGCCTCTCCTGTTCCAAAATATCTTTTTTAAAGTTTGACATATTCCTCATTCCTTTTTCTGTTTCTCTTTGCCGCTTCCTTCATCAGCAATCCCCTCGCTACAGCTTTAAAGGCATCCCAAACCGTTTGTCTCGGAATACCTGATGTATTATTTTCCTTAAAAAAGAAAGCAAATTCTGTTTGCAAGCTTTTCACCACCTTACTGTCCTTGAGCAATAATGAATTCAATGTCCATCTATCCCTATACCTAGTTCCTTGTAACTCCACCATTATCGGGTTATGGTCAGCAAATGTACTTGCCTCAATTTCTGCTTCCTGCAGATCTCTTACCATTGAAGATGACATCCAACACATGTCCAGCCTGGACCAAAAATCGTGTCTTGCAGAATAAAACGTATATTGTTGTGTCTTGGGATTTCTTACTCTCCACACGTCCACCAGTCTCAGTTCCTCTACAATCTGTGAAATTGAGGTGGTAAATTCATTACCTTTAGCCTTCTTCCCCTGAACGCCCGCCTTCCGGTCCATTTTATTGTCAAAGACCGCATTAAAATCACCAATCATACAGAACTCTTGAAAGTCTTGTTTAGCTATCAACATTGAGAGCCTTTCGTAGAATTTCTCCTGGTTTTGGTTTGGGGCGTATGTATTCACTATTAAGACTTTTTTATTTTCTCTTTGAATTTTCACCATCAGTATCCTCCCATCTTCCGAGGTGAATACAAGTTCTGGTTGCATATGTTCTTTGATGTAAGTGGCCACTCTGCATTTTTTCTTCTCTTTGTCCGCTGCTACAAATACTTTGCCTAATCCCTTATAATTCAAATACTTTTCATCCTGTTTCCTAATGTGGGTTTCTTGAATACACGTTATATCTGCTTTGCACTTCTTCAATTGGTGAAATATCCTTCTTCTTTTCGGGGGTCCATTTAATCCGTTCACATTGACTGAAAGTATTTTTATTTTCTGTTTATCCATCTAGGTTCTGCATCTCTCTGTGTTCCTTTTCACTCTTCGCCTTTTGCCGTGTAACAATTGGAGATCTCAGTCTAAATCTTCTGAGCCTTTGAGGTTTTTTTTTTTTTTAAAAAACAACACTTTATTAATGGATATATTTAACATGTTCCATATTATATAACTGAGCCTTTGAGGTTTAACCGACAAGTCTGGTGCTGCTGCCCCCTGGAGTTGGGGTTCAGATTCTTTCTCCACCTCTCCCTCTTCTCTCTCCTCTCCTTCTTCTTGATCGTCTGACATCTCCATGCCATATGTCTCCAAAAATCCTTGGCCTTGAAGACTGAGTTAATTCTAAATCTCTTTCCTTCAAAACTAAAGAGGACCCCTTCTGGCAAAATCCACCTGTAACTGATATTGTTGGCTCTCAATAATGCTGTTAATTCTGAGTACTCCCTCTTTTTTTCTCTCACTCTCCAGGGTATCTCTTTCAGTACCTTAATTTCTTCTTGTCCCATCTTCAGCGGTACCGCGTTCACTTCTCTCAGTATCTTGTCCCTGGCCGCCTGTTTATGGAACCTCACTTGAACCTCCCTGGGCACCTTGAATCTCCTTGCATAGGCCAAATTCATTCTGAAAGCCACATCAATTTCCTTTTCCACTTCACCCGCGTCCTCAATATGGAGATGGTTCGCCAGAAGTTCAGACATCTTTGCATTTAAGTCTTCTTCTTTCTCCTCAGGAATATTTTGGAACCTTAGAACAAACGCCGCTCTCTCCACCTGAAGTCTCATCACATCTTGCTCCAGTGACAGTTGTTTCTCTTCGTTTTCTTGGACCTTTCTTTCCACCAATTTTGTCTTCAGTTCTGCTTCCTCCATCGTGTTACTTAGTGTCACTATTTTTGTCGTATTGTCCGGTATTTGTTTCTGCAAAAGCTGTAAACTCTTAGTGAATTGCTCAGTAATATCTTTCATCACATTCTGGATCGGGACTGCCACCTGAGGTATCATGTCCCTAACCTCCTGGATAGCTTTATTAACCGGGACAATCGCTAGCGGAACCGAGTTCCGGATTTCTTCCATGCTGGCTTTAATCGGCTCTACCACGTCATTGATTGTGCTTAAAATAGTAGCTTGGACCACAGCTTGCATCTCCTTTTGGGGTTCCTTCTGACCTGTGTTCCCTAACTTCCCTGTTGCGGAACCAGGGACCCCAGTTGAAGCAAGAGACGTCTTTTTGCTTCCTCCGCTAGCCATATTTTTCGATTTCTGTCTAATATAAGTTTTACACTCTTAACTCACTCAGAGAATCTTCACCCTTTGTTTATATATTACTGTTTCAAACCCTTACCCAGTATTTAGGAACAGCACAACCTTTTGGCCCCATTCCCAGACCCTTTTATCACCACCAAGTTTACACAATGAGCTTTGTTTAGGCTATCTTACCTTTTGGCAAATTCCCCAGAAATTGTTTCCACTATTCTCTCTTTTATTTACCAAAACAACCCCTCTATTGGCAGCTTTCCCAGGCTAGCCACTCCACTGCCTTTCCTCACCTTCACTTTCAGTTTATACACAAAGCCACTAACTCCAATTGCCCAGAAAGAAAAGAAAAAAGAACTTTCCCACAAGCCCCCTGCCAGTCAATAGTCAATGATCAAACACCCTATTAAGATCTCAGTTCTCTCACCAACCAGATTTCTTCAGCTTTCATTCAGCCAAGCCTGTCTTTCAGTCACAGTGTAAACTGCAGCAAAAATTGGGAACATAGCAACACTTTGATCTTCCACCCTGGCCCCAAGGGTTAAAAATTTGCGTGCGCTGAAATGAGCCTTCTCTTCTCCATATTATGCGCTTCACCACTCTTCCACCCTACCCCTTCTAGGGTTAAAAATTGCATGCGCTGCACAGGGGTCCCCCGCCTCACCAAGTTATCGTCAAACAGCTCCCACCCTGGCCGGGTCCCCTCTAAATTTCATAAACTGGGGTCCATAACACAGGGAGAAGCTAAGACTCTTTCCCCGAACCTCTGAGAGCCACACTTCAGTCACTTTATAGCCAAACTCACTGTACTCTCAGCTTTCACTGTATTGCTTTCGGATGGCGTTCACTCACTCTTGCCCTTTTTTTTCTGTTCCAACTTCGCCAAGCTCACTTTCGCATTCTAGCCGTTTAGATTCTGCCGGGGGGAGAGCCCTCCCGCTGTGCTACTTCTATAGGGCTAATTATGTTAAATCGCCCATTCCAAACCGCCTCTTTTGTTCTCGCGGATACTCACAGAAGTGCTCTCACGGGGTCTCAGATCAAGCCCCTTGCAGCTGCCCATCCCTTCCCGGGACAGCAGGGGGTCCTTTTGATGATCAAACGACCCCTTTAAAGATCATAAAGCCGCCACCGCGCTCAGGCACGTGTGTCTCACCACGCCGTCTCTGCAACCCATATTTTTTATGTTCACTATATAATATTTGTTCAAAGACAGTAAGTGGTAAAGATAATGCAGGTTTAAAGTTCGGGGATTCCAGCAAGTGTCGAAGTTGAAAATATTCAAACCAGTTTATTTTAATGTTGAATTTGTTCTCTAGATTGATTTTATTAAGCAATTTGTTTTTTCGTAACACATCTATTATTCTTGTTATTCCAGCTTGTTTCCATGAAGAGAAAAGTGAAGAGTCTTTAGCCGGTGGAAACCATGATTGCCCGCAAAAGGTACTGAGTTTTGAGATAGGTGAGCTCAATTTTTTCTTATTCAGGTACCAAGTTTTGAGTGAAGATTGTAAAAAGGGAGAAAGATTTGTGGTAATGGATTGAGTAATTCGAGATTTCCATAATAACTCCTGAAAAGTGTGACCTTTGGAAGTTGCTTCCTCGATCCATTTCCAGTCTAGAAGAATTTCAGTTTTGTATTGTCTAACCAGAGCTGCCAGTGTAGAAGCTTGGTAATATAAAAAAATGTCTGGTACTGCTAGGCCCCCGTTGTGGCGGGCTCTTCTCATAACATCGAACTGTACCTGTGGTGATTTGAATTTCCACAAGAATTTGTCAGTGTCTCTCTGCCATTTTCTAAGAAGGGTGTTATGGATATAAATTGGTAAAGTATGAAACAAATACATAAACTTGGAAGAAAAAATATGGGATATTTACAAGATGTAATTTTAAATATGTGAAACATCTAATAATAAATAGTTTTAAAAAAATACATAAACTTGGGTAAGATGTAAGTTTGTAAGATACAAATACGATCCATCCAGGAGAAGGAGTGGTTGTTCCAACTAGTTAGCTGCGTCATAATTTCTTTGTGTGTTGATAAGTGGTTCAGTTTCATAATATGCATCCAAGTTACCGGTATTTTAATTCCTAGATAAGGTAAATAGTTATCCACCCATTGGTAGTTAAACTGGGTTGAGATTGCAAATTTAGCTTCAGAGTCAATGTTGATTGGATATAACAAAGATTTGGAAGGGTTTATTTTAAGACCTGCTAGTAGCCCGAAAGTGTCTAGTGTAGATTGTATTTCAGCCAGAGATTGAGAAGGAGAAGAAACATAAAGTAAAATATCGTCTGCGAACAGGCTGAGTTTAAACTCTCTGCCTTTGATTGTGATGCCCTTAATTTTGGTATTCGATCTTAACGCGCAGGCAAGAGGTTCCATGGCAAGGACGAATAGGAGAGATGACAAAGGGCATCCTTGTCTTGTTCCTTGTTGGAGAGTGATATAATTAGAGGCTCCACCATTTGCTAAAATACAAGTCTTAGGATTTTTGTAAAGAGCTTGAATAGTCTTGCAGAAGGAAGGTCCAAATTCTAAGTGATGAAGCAGAGTTTCCAAGTATGATGTTTCCAGTGAATCAAAGGCTTTTTGAATGTCTATGGAAAATAGTAAAGTGTCCAGAAGTTTATTGTGTTTACCATAATGAATAATGTTAAAAGTTTTTCTTATGTTATTGGAGATATCCCTAGAAGAAATAAAACCTGTTTGGTCTGTGTTTATATAGTAGCTTATGATATTTTGAAGTCTTGTAGCAATCATAGCGGTAAAAATCTTGTAGTCCGTATTTAGTAAGGAAATCGGACGAAAAGAAGCGGGGTCATTGTTGTTTTTATCTTTTTTGGGGATTAAGATTATATTGGCCAACTTCCATGATTCAGGTAGAAGACCAGTAGACCTAACAGAATAACAGGTATTAAGCAAGAAGTCTCTCAGAGTTGACCAAAATGTCTTATAGTACTCAGGTGTGAAGCCGTCTGGTCCAGGCGCTTTGTTGTTTTTCAGAGATTTTACTGCTAGGTCAATTTCTGAGATAGTAAAGGGGGATTCCAGAGCCTCGCGATGTTCTTCAGAAATTTTTTGTAAGTGGGTTAAAGAGTTTAGATAATTTTTTATATTAGAAGGGTTAGGTTTTGTAAAAAAAGGTAAAGGTTCCCTTGCTCGAAAGCCAGTCGAATCCGACTCTAGGGTTGCGGTGCTCATCTCCGTTTCAAAGCCGAAGAGCCAGCGCTGTCCGAAGACGTTTCCGTGGTCATGTGGCCGGCATGACTAAACACCAAGGTGCACGGAACGCTGTTACCTTCCCACCGAAGTGGTACCTATTTATCTACTTGCAATTTCTTGCTTTCGAACTGCTAGGTTGGCAGGAGCTGGAACTAGAGACAGGAGCTCACCCCGTCATGCGGCACCCGGGTCTTGAACTGCTGAACTACTGACCTTCCACAGCCTGCAGTTCAGCATCTTAACCACTTGAGCCACCGCAGCTCTTTTTGTTTTTGTAGATTGTAGGTTTTTGTAGGTTTTGTAGATGTATATAAATTGCTATAAAAGGATTCAAGGATCTGTAGGATATCTTTGGTTGAATGTTTTAGTGTGTTGTGTTTGTCTTTCAAACCAATGATGTAGTGTTCTGATTGTCTTTTCTTTAATCTCCAGGAGAGGAATCTTAACCTCTTAGAAGTCTTAATTGTAGTATTTTTTAAATAATTAAAGTCTTGTTTAAGAATTAGATTGGTTTCTAACATCTCCAGCTGCTTGTGGGTCTCTTGCAGTCTTTTATAAATTTTTATGCTTCCAGTTTGCTTATGTTTATATTCTAGGATTTGTATGGTATCTAAAAGTTCAGTTTTAATTATTCTTTTTTCCTTTTTGCAGGACACTAGCAGAGAAATGCAGTGACCTCGTATATAAGCCTTTGAGGCCTCCCAAAGAGTGGATGAGAATATTTCTTCTGAAGCGTTTAATAAATAAAATAAATAAAATTCACGTAGATGTTGTTGTTCTGAAGCGTTTAATAAATAAAATTCACGTAGATGTTTTTTATTTCTGGTTCATGAAGGAGAATCTTATTAAACTTCCAATTATGTCTAAAAGCTTCTCTTTGTCCTTCTTGCAATATACATTGAACTGGGGCATGGTCGGACCATTGTTGAATACCAATATCAGAAGATATAATTTTGTCAACCAATGGAGTGGATATTAATAAATAATCTAGCCTTGTGTGTACTTTAAAACACTGGGAGTAATAAGTATAGTCCCTTTCAGTAGTATGATGTATTCTCCATATGTCATGTAGATTATGTTTGCGAATTAACTGTTGCAAAGGGGTTGCACGCATAGGTTCATTGCAGGTTTTCTTTGGAGGAATGGAGTTAGAAGATTTGTCTAAACTAGGGCTCATTAAGGAGTTTAAATCTCCTCCCAAAATAACAGGATCAGATGAAAAGTTTTGCAGTTGAACCAAAATAGTAGATAAAAAGTGTAACTGGTTTGTATTGGGAGCATAGACAGTGGCTAAAGTCAGTTTTTTCTCGTTAAGAACTCCATTAACAAATACAAATCTGCCTTCTGTATCAACCAAAGTTTTTTCTATTTTGAAATTAGTGTCTTTAGAAATTACTATCGCCACACCACGAGATTTAGAAGAACCAAAAGCTAGGAGTTGAGTGGTATACCAACTAGAAGGAAGCACCTTATGACCTTTTTTTATATACGTTTCTTGTAGAAAAGCAATGTGTACTCTTTGTTGTTGTAGATGCCAGGCTATACGCTTGGCTTTAATAATGTTATTTAAGCCCCGGCAATTCAAAGTAATAATTTTGAGCTCACCCATTATGAACAATAAAGGTATGTTTTAGTGGTAGCCAAGGTTAAAACCTGATCATACAAGAAAAACCTTTTAGCATTGAGCGAAGGTAACAAACCAAACATGTTTTGGAATATTGAAACCAACTTTTTACTAAGCCCTGTTAACATTGAAAAGTGACTATTTCTAAAATATAAACCCTCTACCCCACTTAACCCTCTAATGTAAGTAGCATAATAAAACCCCTCTTTTGATTCCCTCCCCCTCCCCCACCCCTTGATCCCAGTGTGAGAAACAGAGGTCCTCACTGAGCTATAAGAGCTCAAAAATTGGGATCAATAGAAATAAATCGAATAACCAAAAAGCCGTTAACCGAAACATAAGGGGAACTATGAGAGTAACCAGAAAAAACTCCCTTACCCCAAACTCCCATAGAGATATCTTCTTGAGAGATCAGAAATACTTATTTTTTGACATTATGAGGCAATAATGCAATTTTTTTAACAGTGAGTTGAGAAGAGTCAAAGATATGGAACTAAGAACAAGTAAGCAGGAAACCTGTAGTAGCATTCAAAAGTTCATTCTTCTGTGTGTTGGGATCTTGCTCCAGCGATGAGGAGTAGAATTTTCATGTCTCTTACGCTTGCAGAAAGAAGTTGAGTCAGTGTCCATATTCTCGATGGGTTGTATTCTTAGTGCTTTCAGCATTGCAGATCTATAGCTTGATATAAGGTCCCTTGTTTGTGGACTTGAAGGTATCCAGTCGTAGCCCATCGGTATTGTATGCCTTCTTCAGTAAGACGAGTGGTTATGGGCTTGAGGTTTCTTCTTATCTGTAGTGCCTCGGGTGGGACATCAGGAAAGATATGAATGTCATCGTTATTGAATTTAAAACTTCCTGCAGCTTTGATTTCGTGAAGCACGTGGGTCTTGATTTTTAGGTATAAGAACTCCACTAAAATATCTCTTGGACTGCGCCGCTTGTCAGGAGCTTGGGGGCCAATTCAGTATGCACGGATCAGCATAGGTTCGATGCCATCATCAAAGGTAATAACTGAGTTTAGCCAGCCGGCTAGGAACGAGGTAAGTTCAGTGGAGCCTTCAGCCTGTTCAGGGAAGCCACGAAATTTTAAAAATCTTTCCCTTGTCCTGTGTTCCAGCAGAAGAATGCTTTCCTTGGCCCAGGATTCTTGATCCTGAAGGATCTTTATGTCTTCTAGATTAGAAGCTGAAGCCTCCATGGCTGCATCCGCAGACTGTGCGATCTGATGCACCGAGGTTTGAAGTTCTTCAATTTTCTCAGTTAAAGGTTTCATGATTGCATTAATGTTTTCCAAGATTTCTGCTTTAAATGATTTTAAGGTATCTGTTAGGTCTCTCTTTGTCAGAGCTTGCTCTTGGTTAGGTTGCGAGGATCCCGACGCCATTTTGTCGTTCACACTTACGGGCCTCTTTGAACAGTCGTTTATTTTTTCTGGTGAGAAAAAGTGCTTCAATTGCGAGTCAAAGGGCTTTGCAATCGGTTGCTTACTTTTGGAAGTCTTTCCCATACCTTGGCCGAGGACAGACTGGCAATTTGCCCCGGGAAGGGACCCGGGCTGACAATGACTCAATATCGGATTAAATGGAACGTTCACACAGGCACATCTGCCTGGCGTCCCCCACCCGTAGCCTACCAGAGCTCTCGCGCTTCAGTGCCGGTTTAAAAAAACACCTGTAAAAAGCCGTCGCAAATTCGAAAGCTCGCTCTCGTCACGCGTTTCTCCGCTTCCGGGTTGTCTGAACGCGCAGGCGGAAAGCCGGGCGGAAGCCGCATTTGGTCCATGTTCCGGCGGTGGCGCGCCCTGCGTGGATGCGCATGGGCGCTGATCCGGAAATTGCGCTCATGCGCACAAGCGCACAAAACAAGCCCGGTGGCCATTAAAACCCGGGCCCAGGAGCACCCAGGCAACAGGCAGTATAAGTGGCGTCAGAGGAGTTTCGTGGAGGAGGGCAGAGACTCTGGACCTGCTGGCAGTGTGGGGTGACCCCACGGTGCAGGAGGCCCTGGGCGAGAGCCACAGGAACAGGGAGGTGTTTGAGGAAGTGGCACAGCAGATGGTGGCCCTGGGCCACAACCGCACAGCGGATGAGTGCCGCTCAAAAACAAAGGCCATGCGCCTCATGTACCGGTGCACAGTATAGCAGAACAGTGTCTCTGGGAATCAGCGAACAACCTGTCCATACTACAAGATCCTGGACAGGATTCTCCAGGGGGATGGCACCGCCCGCAGTCGAAGAGTGCGCAATAGCCTCCCCCTGCAGACCTGCCCATCCAGCAGTAGGTCACAGGACAGCGGACCGAGCCAGCCAGCAGCAGGGCCAGACGAAGGGTTCCACCTCACCCTGGAGCCAGAGGAGGAGGAGGAGGAAGCCCCTGAAGTGCTGGTGCCAGGTAAGTGTGAAGTGTCCAGCACAGGCCTCTGTCCTGGCTGGTGCTCAGATACCCACATGCCAGGATGCTGCTGCCACATTCAGACGTTGGCGGTGGGGGCGGAGTCCATGACATGGCGACGGACCCTGGGCCAGGCATGTCTCCCATCACACAGGTCCGGCCACCCAACCACATGGAGAATGTGTGGGTGTGGCACGTCAGATTAGGTCTGCACTGGGAGGTCCCCAGACCTCTGGAATCCTGTGTGTCATCAGGCGCCTCCCCATGGTCCTGCCAATGTGCCCCTGGGCCAGTGACAAGTCCCAGTGCAGGTGGCTGTGGCAAAGGGTGGGAACTGTCGGAGGTCCCCTGCCCCCCTGCCAGCAGTGATCCCCAGCGGCTCACAGCGGCATAGGCGATATCACATGGATTGGCGTCCTGCCGCAGGACTCATAGGCCCAAGCCACAGTACCTGTGCGGCAGCCTGCGTGATGACGCATACCTACACTGGCAGTAGTGCAGAGAGATGAAGGGCGGCCCTGGGGACCCTGCAGTCTGCGGAGGGCATCGCTCACAGGGTGGTCACAGGTCCGGGGAAGGGAAAGGAGTCCATCAGCCGGGCAGAGAGGCCAAGCAAGGGGTGGGGTTGAAGCCCACAGTCATCCTCCCCTGCCCACTCGACCCACCACTGCTGGCGAGTAGGGTTTGTTGATGCCAGCACCCCCTTGGCCCGGTGACCTAAACCAACGAGTACGGGCAACGCCCCCTGCAGGCAGATGGAAGGAGTGGCCACACAGGCGACGACGGCCATGCCTGGCCGCACCACAGGGCCCCCACCAGAAAGCCGCTTCAGCCTGCCCCATTCTTCCCCATGTAGACACCCTCGAGCCGCCACAAGAGGAGCCGGAGGATCCTCAGGACGACACCATCATGGAGGAGGAGCTGCAGCCAGGTAAGGAGACAGGCCCTGCCCACGCCAGGAGTTGCCCGATTGGCCATCGGGGAACCATGGCCACCACGGAACACGCTGGCTTCCGGCCCTTGGGGAGTCTCCCCGGTGGTGGAGGCCACGGAGGACCCCTGCACGTGGTCCAGAGTTGAGACATGGGTCTGGCGGTCCATGGGCAGGGTCTCCGTGGGGCCCCCCACCACCCAGATGTGGTCGGGACGGCCGGAGCCCTGGGAAAGGGCCTCCCTGTGCCTGTGGGACTGACCAGTTGTTCCCCCCGCCCCAACACCACCATAGGCCCCTCAGGAGCTGGCAGCCTGGAGAGGGACTGGACCCCCAGACGCGGGACCCAGGACGCGGCAGGTGAGTGGCCATGCTGGGCTCCTGCACGAGGGAAGGCATGGTGCAGATGCAGATGCATTGCATCACAACTAGGGGTGGCCCGTGTGAATGGCTGTATTCCGGAGCCGCGGCTCCCCACGGTGGGCTACCATTCCCACAGGTCGGTGCCCCACAGGGACAGCACCCCCTGGGCCACAGTGACCCAGAACCACAGGCGCGATGACTGGGATTCCTGTCCCCCTCTCCGCAGATGTGCCACCTGGGGCCCCCCTTGCCCAACTGTCCCCCAACACCAGGATGGCGGTCACCCAGGCACGAAGGCAGCGGGTGTCAGCCCTACTGAGAGTGGGCGAGCGGCTCCTGGAACAGGCCGACCGGCACCACGAGGCCCTGGAAGAAAGAAGCGCCTGGGAGCAACAGGACTTCCTGGAAGAAATGCGCCACCTAAGGGAGGAGGAGCGTGAAACGAATCGTTCCACCCGTGAGCTCCTGCAGGCGATGCTGGACACTCTCACTCGCATAGCCACATCCGTGGCTGAGCCACGTGGCGTGGCCCCCACCCCAGAATGTGGCTGCAGTATGGCAGGCCGAGGTCGGCAGAGGGGGGTCGCCAGGGCTGTCACTCGTGGCCGTGGCGGCGCCCTCAGGGGAAGGACAGCACGCCAGAGTGGAAGGCCCCGGCCCCAGATGAGGGCCCCCTACTCACCACCCAGCTGAGCCGCATGGACGAACTGAGGCAAGTATCTGGAGTGGCAGTGGCAGCTCACAAGCCCTCCATGCACCCCTGAAGGAAGGGCTGCAGAGACAGGTGGTGGGAACATGGGAAAACATTTATTTGAACAGTCAACTGTGATGTGGGGTTAACGTGAAAATAAACATTGGCGACCACACGTCGCCCGTCATGTCAGCCTCATTTCTTGGGAGAGCGGTGAAGGGGTAGGGGCGGCGAGGCTAGACGTGCCCATCTGGACCATCAGGAGGCCCAGTCATCCCTCGTGGCTGCTGTCTGTGGCCAGGGGCTCTGTATCGGTGCCCTCCGTCCTTGGCTGTTGGCCCTGAGCGGCGAGGAGCGTCTGGAGATCCCTCCGCATGCACCGCATGCCTTGTTGCTGAATGTGGAGGAGGTGCACCATGCGCTCAACTGTGGGGGAAGTCAAACATGGGCCAGGTCAGCCACCCCATTGCGACACCTGTGCCCCCGCCAGACAGCACAGTGTGGTGGCGGCAGGGACCCCTGGGGTCTGGCATGCCCCCCCCCAAGCCGCCGTCGTTGGCCACCATGGCCAGGTCCCTCATGGGGGGGTCCAGGCATGTCGACATGGCATACTCACATCGCCGTTCAGTCTGCTCGGCAAGGGCCGTCAGACGAGCTGCCAGCGTAGCCAGGGTCGGGGCGTCAGCATCCACCGCCACGTCCTGGACACCAGCAGGACCTGGTTCCTGACCCCCTGAAAGGACATGGGTTGGCCTGTGTCAGTACTGGCAAGCTGCCAGAGCACCCTCATTGCCCGCCGACAGGGGGACCTACCAGTATCAGAGGCAGACTGGGAATCAACCGTCACGGGTGGCTCAGGCGTCCGAACGCCCCCCTCCGCCACAGGGGCCATCTCTGGAAAAAAAAAACCACGGCATCATGTAGGTTACCCAGACAACCACACACGCGCACCCTGCAGGATAAGCCCCCCCCCCCAGCTCTGGTGCTGCAACCAGCATCCGCGGGTGTCAGGCCCCAGGCATGTCACCAGGTGGGCGGCCTGTGTGGGTGGTGGCCCTGGCCACCTCCCCAGTTGGCGGACACGAGAGGGTGCCTGACAATGCCAACGAGCAGAGCCACAGCCCCCGTCCCAGCATTCCAGGCTGGGCCACCCCGACACCACGGGGAGGTCTCTACGTCGCAGGGGCCCAACCCCCCTGTTCATGGCTGACCGCTCCCCGGGCCGTTCGAGTATGGGCTCCTGGAGGGCCATCCGCTGCATGACATTCACCGGCTTCGCTGGCCTCTGGAGTGGTGTGGAGGACGACGGCCCCCTCCCCGCTGCAGGTCCCCTTGGCTCTATGGGGGGGCAAGGGGAGTGGTTAGTCCTGGTCCGTGGCCAGGCCGGGCACCTGGCAGCACCTGGTACCCACGTGCAAGACACACAGGCCCCCGGGGGCCGCCCTGGGCCTTGCCACCCCACCCTGGTGGCCCATGGTGGACCTTCTTGGGTGGCCTGGCCCCGTTCTCACCGCCACATGTCCAATGAGGCCACGGCCGCAGTGCCCAGGGCCCCTGCAGCCCCTGCAGCTGGCGGCACCCATGGTGCCCCAAAAGCTGATGCCACCTACCTGGCCGCCGCTCCACTGGCACCCCTGTGGCCTCTCCCTCGGAGGAGGTCCGGGAGGCGGCCGGAGGTTCCCCAGCTGGTCTCCGGCGTCTGCGGCAACGGGGACGGAGCCCTGTGGGGGGAAAAGGTATTCCTGGATCACTGAGCACTTGCATGTGCCGCCCAGGAAGACTTCTCCAGATGTCCTTCCCCTGGCTGCTGTCTCCCTGGCATGCCGCTGGTGGCCACCTGGGCAGACCCACCAGCTCCTCACCCCCCAGGGCCGCAGCCACCCATGGACATCCCCCCATGGGTTCCGCCAATGCCACAAGCTCACCATGGACACATCGCTGCCTCCACGATGGCCGGCCTCCTTGCTCCCAGAGGGCCCGCAGGAGATGGAAATGGGGGGGGCGCGCTCCATGGGGGGAATGCCGTCCCAGTCCTCCAGGGCCTTGAAAAACTCCGCCTTCTCCCGCTTGAATTTGGCCCTGCATTGGATGGCCGAGCGGGAGTAGCCTGCCTGCGTCAGCACCTCAGCCACCCTGCCAAAGAGGCCCAGGGTTGGCAGATGGGTGCTGGCCATCACCCTCCTGCCAGCCTCGATGTCATGCAGGGCCCTGAGGAGCAGCTCCACCTCCTCGTCCATCCAGTAGACCCCCAGCCGTGTGGGCTCCATGTCCTGGGGCAGCATTTGGAGGGAGAGGCCTGGGAACGACAGCTTCGGCAGTGACGTCGTCCGGGGCGGAGAGGCGTTTGGGCGGGGACGCATTCGGGCGGGGGTGCGGCTATGCGCACGCCCAAGGATTCCCACCTCAGACGGCACGGTGGCCGCTCTGTCTTCCTCTCCCTTCTTCCTTCCCCCCAGCACAGGAAGCGAACCGGGCCAAAACAGCAGGGCTCTGGGGATGGAATGGACGGAACGGCTGCGCGTGACGGAGCGCGGGAAGGCGGTCGGGCTGGGACGCGTTCGACCGCGCACGCTCCCATGCGCATGCCCAGGTTCCCCAGGGATGGGTCGCCAGCGCCACGAATGCTCATGGCCAACCCCCCACCTCAGGTCTCCCTCAGTCAACAGACTCCTGTATCATGTAGTTCAGCCCTGAGCCGTCCATATCATCCTGCCATCTGAGAAGCAGAATTCCAGCAGTAGCCAGGAGTGGCTGGGTCCTGGACAGCATGGCGGACTGGGTTACTCTCTCTCTCTCCAGGACTGGCCCTCCAGTGGCCAGTCTGAGATGGAGCCACGGAGAGAGGGGTTCTCCTCGGAGCCAGCGCCTGTCTTGGCACTGTGCTCGATGGACTCGGGCCACACTTCCCCCCCCGCACATGGGTCAGCCAGTGCAGCCACATTCCTGCAGGACACCAGTTTGACGGTTGCCACCATGGCCCCCCAGGGGCCTGGAACACCATGTCTTCTCCCCTGCGGGGGGGGGGCTAGCCTGTGATGGATGTCTGGGTGTGTTTCTCTTGATACATCATGGTGACCCATGTTGACTGTCCCCCACAGGGAGACCTGCAGCCAGCCTGCCGCACCTCCCACGGGCTGGCACTCCACGGGGGGTCTCCCTTCCAGGTGCTACTCGCGCCACATCCAGTGGACAGGGCTTGGTCAGTTTCCCAGCCGGGGAGCCATAGCTAGCTGGGAAGGACCATGAAGCTGGGGTGTGGCCCATGGGCGGCCAGGGCCAGCACCCACTTCCCAGCCTCAGCCATCAGGGAGTGCCTGTCCCATCCTCTGTCGTTCAGCCCGTCACACTCCCAGGTCTTGGTGGCGGCCTCTGGCCAGGCTGGGGCCTGGGATGTACGCCACTGGGTCGGAATGTTCCCTGGGGAGCTGGCCTTGGCCACAGTACTCTGGGGATCGTCTGTCGCCCCGGCGTGTCGCCACACCTAGCTCTGGGCTGGGGTTCTGCTGACACCGCTGGCTGCCCCCCCATCACCCAGGGGGGCCTTCCCCTCCCCCACCCACCGGGCGAGGATGCTGAGTCGCACCCAACCAGCCACCCATGGGCACTACCCCCAATTGGGGCCACCAGGCGAGGCAGCGGGGACCCCATTGGTGGGGCCAACCACAGCTGGGCCTCCCTGGTGGACCCTTGCCGCACCCAGCCATGGCCCTGGTGGCCGCCTGGGGAATGAGGGATGCACACACAAGCAGCCAGAGCGGTTCTTCATCTTTATTGGAGCCATCGCGTTGATGGGTGCTTGCCCACTGGTCAGCGCTCGGGACTCCTAGGCAGTCGCCAGGGGGTCCACTGTCCCATGTCCGAGCCGCCATGTGCGACCAAAGTCAACTTGTGCTCATTGTTGGTGCCTCATCAGCCATGTGGCTAGTGCCTCCCTCACTGCGCTTCCCTCTGCCCGATTGACGACATCCACCCTCTGCAGGGAGGGCCTCGCCCCTGGGGCCTGGGCCGGCTCCTCGTCCACCTCACGCCTGATGATGGCATGGCCCCGCTCTTCACAGATGTTGTGTAGAGTCACGCAGGCTGCCACCACCGGATTGTAACTTGCCTCCTGGACATCAGTTTCAGTGCCAGGCGACGCCAGCATGCCTTTAGCCGGCCGAAGGCATGCTCCACAACGTTCCTGGCACGGCTATGTGCCCTATTGAACACGGCCTGCTGGTAGTTCAAGGCACCCTTGTATGGGGTTATCTCCTGGAGGGGTATGCGGCATCACCAAGGATGAGGGGGGGGGGACCAGAACGCCCTCTATGAGGGCCGTGGGGTTCCCCGAAATGAAAACCCCTGCATCAATGGCCCTGCAGAGGTGTGACTGGCGGAACACATGGGCATCGCGGTTGTGGCCAGCATGGCCCACACAGATGTCAGTGAACCTGCCCCGGTGGTCGACGGTCCCTTGGAGGACGACAGAGTAGACGTGCTTCCAGTTTAAGAAGTCATGTGGGAGGTCGGGTGGTGGCTTGACAGGGATGTGGCAGCCATCCACGGTGCCCACGCACTGGGGGAAGCCCAGTGCCGCGAACCCATCCATGATCTGCGGGGGACAGAGGCTTCAGTTTATGACAGCCCAGCAACCTCCCAGGACCCGGCTTCCCTCCCTGGTTCACTGACACAGTTATGGCAGTGTGTGGCAAGACAGGGCGTCGCCAATGGGGGCTGCAGAGCCGTTGTCCCTTCATTCGGGTTATGGACCGGGGTCTGGCTCCCCTTCCCTCGGGCTCCCTCGCTTCACCCGTGTCCATCTGACCCCGCTACTGCATCCTGCTGTGGAGGCCCTCGGCCTGGCTCCACACCCTTTCTCTGCCTCAAAGCCCCATGTCGGTGTGCCCATTTATCCAACCTTCGCCCTGGGGCCGATGGCCTTGGAACGACGGTGGTTTCCCTTGGATGTGGGTACCCCCTCCCCGCTATGTTGGGGCCCGCCTGCCATGTCTGTCTGCACGCTCTGTGGGCTCTGCAGGGCTGAGAGTCCAGCGGGGGGCCCAGAAGTTGCTAGGGGGAATGTGGCCACCCACACCTGGGGTGGACTCACCCTTCCTGGTGGCCCAAGGCAGACCGTCCTGCTCAACAACTCCTTGTCCATGGCCATGCACACCTCCATGATGATTCCTGCGACAGTGGACTTGCCGACACCGAACTGGTGGCTGACCTCCTGGTAGCAGTTCGTGCCTGACAGCCACCACAGGGTTATGGCGACGCGCTCCTCTGCGGCAATGGCACGTCTCATTGGTGTTTCTGTGTGTGTGATGTGACAGCGGAGGCTGTCCACTAGCCAGTGGAATGTCGCCTTTGTCACCCTAAAGTTTTCAGCCACTGCTCGTCTTCCCACACTACACAGACGAACGTCTCCCACCAGTTGGTGGGGTGCGGGTACACCCACCAGCGACGGGACGCACCCTCTTCAGCCAGCCTGAGAAACCCGGCCCTGACACGGGCCTCAATGCGCCAGTGCTGTCTGATTCTGGCTGCTCTGCGGGCCCTGTACCGCTGCAGGATTAGTGCCCTCCGAGCATGGATGCTGCGCACCCGGGCTTGGTGGCACTGCAGCAACGTGATGCAGGCCCTAAGGCCCAGGAGTAGGAGCGTACCAGCTGTGTCCATGCTGCCTGCCCTCCTCCTCTTGCTGTGCTACAGGGTGGATGCTGGTGATTGCCTTAACAAGGGCCGTGGGCGGGGCCCATTTCTGGCGGGATTCGGCTCATGGTCGCTTGTGCGCATAGGTGCCTGGGCGTGTGTCGACAACTCAGGAGATTGCCGCGGTACTCCGCGGCCCCCCCCGTCTGAACGCTCCCGCACGCCTCTGTCCCGTATCTTCCGGCAGCGGCCCCCGCTGTGTGGACGGGAAAACACGGTATTGTTTACTCCGGGGTTTTTTTGCTGCGACTGGCTACCGGGGCAAATTGCCAGTCTGTCCTTGGCCCTTGTTTGCCTCAAGAAGTGTATTGTAGTATACGTTTTAAAACGGGAGTTGGGGAAGGTCTCCGGAGATCGCTCAGAAGGCATCCGCCATGTCTCGCGCCGACGCTCCGCCCCCCTCCATTCTACAAATCAAAGGGATAGTGAAGGTACAGGAGAGAAAAAACAGGAAAGTCAGTGTGGGAAAGACTATCCAGCTATCTGTCTCTTTCTGAGAAGGCTGGAGGAGGTTGACCCAGGGAAAGCACCTTCTTGACTTCAAGGTGAGCATGTGCCACATGCTGCCCTCCCAAGCAGTCCATTCTGCAGTCCATCTGATCTTACAGGTGAGGTAAGGTGACAAGCTAGGAGAGTGTCAGGGAGGAGAGAGGTTAGCTAAGGTTGTGTGTAACCCACTCCCATCTATCCTTCCTTTCTCAGTTTCCCTGGGTCTGTGGGGAGGGAGCCTGTCTTGAAACTTTTGAATGCAGTAATGCTGTACAGGTTGGCAGGCAAGCAGTGGCAGGCACAGGATTCTGTCACCAGGCTGGTACTACTGCATTCAATGCACTGATTGTTCTGCCCTTTCAGAAAGGCCCCCATTGACAGAGATTCTCTGATGTTATATAAGATCATAAGAGAAGCCCATGTTGGATCAGGCCAATGGCCCATCCAGTCCAACACTCTGTCACACAGTGGCCAAAAATACCAGCTGCTATTGGAGGTCCACCAGCAGGGCCAGAACACACTAGCTGAACTAGTGTCAATTGGTGGAGATTCTCTGATGTTATATAAGTTCATAAGAGAAGCCCATGTTGGATCAGGCCAATGGCCCATCCAGTCCAACACTCTGTCACACAGTGGCCAAAAATACCAGCTGCTATTGGAGGTCCACCAGCAGGTCCAGAACACACTAGTTGAACTAGTGTCAATTGGTGGAGATTCTCTGATGTTATATAAGTTCATACAAGAAGCCCATGTTGGATCAGTCCAATGGCCCATCCGGTCCAACACTCTGTCACACAGTGGCCAAAAATACCAGGTGCCATCAAGAGGTCCATCAGTGGGGCCAGGACACTATTAGCCCTCCCACTGTTGCCCCCCAGCACCAGAGCATCACTTGCCCCAGAGACCAAGAGTTCCTTCTTATCTATAGCTACTAGCCACCAGCCACTGATGGACCACTGCTCTGCTTCAGCCTCCATATGTTTGTCAATTCCATCTGGAAGCTGTTCATGCCGGCCACCACCACCACCACCTCCTGTGGCAGTGAATTCCATGTGTTAATCACTGTTTGGGTGAAGAAATGCTTCCTTTAATCTGTTCTAACTAACCTGACTGCTCAGCAATTTCATTGAGTGCCCACAAGTTCTTGTATTGTCAGAAAGGGAGAAAAGTACTTCTTTCTCTACCTGCTCTATCCCAAGCATAGTCTTTTTTTTTCTGCTTGCCCCAAATAGGGCAAGGTTTATTATTTTTTTATTATTTTTCTAATCACAAACATACATTCACAAACACTAACACACAAACACATAAATACATATGGGGGGGGGAAGTAATATATAGTACATAATTCCACTTTAAGCCTTATATACAAAGAGTTTTCTCAATTTGTTGTTGTTCAGTCGCACAGTCGAGTCCGACTCTTCGCGACCCCATGCACCAGTTTACGCCAGGCCTTCCTGTCTTCCGCTGTCCGCTGAAGTTTGCTCAATTTCATGTTTTCTCAATGCAAGTAACTAAAAAGTCCATTTTCTTTGTTGGCTTCTATATTTCTTATAAATTTCTTGTTATTCCAGTCTTTATTAATCATGGCATATTATTATAGCTGTTGTACCAACTATAGAATCTTGACCACATATTTTGAAATGTGGACTCTGTATGTCCCTTTAACAATAAAGTCAGTTTATCCACTTCTGCAGTCTCCAAAAGCTTATTGAGAATTTCTTGTTTTGTTGGTACCTCCTGGATTTTCCAGTCTTTAGCATATAGTATTCTAGCAGTTGTTGTTATATAAACAATAAGATAACCATCAGCCTTTTTACATAAATCAAGGAGAATATTTAACAGTAATACTTCAGGAGTGAAAGGAACAGTACACTTTAATGTTTTTTGCAAAATTTCATGTATCCAAGCCCAGAATTTTTTAACTTTTTCACAATACCACCAAATATGATAAAATGACCCCACCTTATTTTGGCATTTCCAACATTTGTTTGAACACTTACTATTATATTTAGCTAACTTTTCTGGGCTTACATAACACCTATAAAACTTTCTATAAACATTTTCTTTATAAGAGACCATTTTTGTTATTTTTATGTTTTTCTTCCATCTTTGGTCCCATTGATGGTCAATGGTATGTCCCAAGTTTTGTGCCCATTGAATCATTGTAGTTTTGACCATTTAGTCTGACATCATATAATCAAGAAGAAAGCTATACATTTTTTAAATAAATTTTTGATCTGTAGAAATCAATATTTTCTCAAACTCTAACAAGTTATCATAAAAACCTAATTTTTTGTCTTTAGAGAATCTAGATTCGATTTGTGCCCTTTGCCACCACTTTAGATCCAATAATGGTTTCAAATTCAACTTGGAACCTAGAATATCTAAATATCTTTTTACATCCTCTTCATAATAGGTTTTAGGATTTGTGAAGGCTTCTAAAGGAGCGATCAGCATTGAGTTCTTTGTATATAATTGTTTATGCAAGAGTTCCCAGACCTTCAATAAAGATGCTCTTAGCCAATGTTGCTTGAAGTATCTATGTACTGTAGCTTTCCCATACCATAAAAATGCATGCCAGGCTAGCATTAGGTAATGGCCTTCCAGTTTTAATAGTGTTTGATCTTCTAAAGTAATCCATTCTTTAATCCAGGCCATAGCTGATGCTCTATAATAAAGAAGCCAGTTTGCTAAAGCAAAGCCTCCTCTTTCCTTAAAATCTTGTAGGGCTTTAAGTTTTATTCTCGGACGTTTCCCTTGCCATATAAATTTTGAAATTAAATTGTCTATCTCTTTAAAAATTGCTTGACTTTGCAAAACAAGTATTGTTTGAAATAGAAATAACTATCTTGGCAATATATTCATTGTTACTATGGCTATCTGACACATTAAAGATATTTGGATTTTTTCCCATTTTTCCAAGTCTTTCTTTGTAGACTTTAAAAGCTCTTTATAGTTGTTCTCCTGCAGTGTGCTGCATTTATTAGTCAACATTATTCCTAAGTATTTAATCTTTTTCTGCAGTTGAAAATATGACTTCTGCTGAAGTAATAAAGCTTGTTCATTTGTCATATTCTTTGTCATTATCTTTGTTTTATTTATGTTCACTTTTAGTCCCACTACTCGCCCATATTCCTGTAGTTTTTCCTTCAAAATTTGTATTGAATTGAAGGGGTTCTCTAAAATGAATACAAGATCGTCCTCAAACGCCAATAGCTTATACTCTTCTCCACACACTTTAAGACCACTTACTTGATCCTCGGATCAGATTACATCAGCTAAGACCTCCAGAGTAAAAATAAATAGTAAAGGTGATAAAGGACATCCTTGTCTCGTTCCCTTTTGTATGTCTATGTTTTGAGACCCATCACCATTAATTGATATCTTAGCTGATTGTTTCTTATATATGGCACCAATCATTCTGTTAAATTCAGGGCCTGCTTGAGCCTTTTTAAGT